>CM066919.1:13929645-15278811 GCA_033964015.1 Scolanthus callimorphus
ATCCCTATGCGTATCGAATACGCGAATACGACGGTTCGTTTGTTGGGAAGGACAATTTTACGAACAAGAATTGCAAAAAGTCAGCATGGATGAACAAAAAGATGTCTTTCGTATCGACAAAATTGTCAAGAGCCGTGGGAAAGGACGTCAAGAAGAGTATTTGGTCCATTGGCGTGGTTGGCCTGACAAGTACGACAGTTGGATCCTAGCAAGTCAAGTGCATAAATCGTGTGATATACCATCAAAGACCTCAGTTGCCTCAGGATGTCTGACCGAGCGGACCAAGTGATTGCGCTGGCAAGCAATGCTATTGAAGATGCTCTTCCTGACAACACCATTGGGGATTTCACCCTACGAACCAAATATCCTATCGATTTGCGCGAAGGATCATGGGAAATGGCCCTTACCAACATCATCTATCCCCATTCGTGGAGTTTGCTGCAAAAAGAAGATCTTGACATATGGGTTCTTTCCACTCACGTGGTAAACCCTAACGAACCATGGACAAAATACACGTTACCCACAGGAAAGTACACCAAGCTGGAAGATATTGTGAAAGGCATGAAGAGAGTTACTAACAAATTTAACAAGCATGAGCAACAACGTAGATTACGGCCAGACGAAACCAATCACAATAAGATTGAGTTTAAATACAATTATAAAGAGAACAACCACGATCAAGTTAACCAATGACATGATGCTACTACTACGGCCACGATTAGCAATGGCTTTGGGATTCGATACAGTTGGTTCAATCACTGAACTTGAACTCGGGAAGGCCCATGGTATTGCTCGTCTCTTTGGGGTAACTGATGAAACTGTAGGAAAATGGTATATATTTGTAGCTGACAAAAAGAATGCTAGCGGACTACAGACCTTCACCTCCAGCGTACGTGAACGAGCAGATGTACATCCGTTCCAAAGCTTTTACGTGTACACTAATGTTGTGGACTCGCATATTGTGATGGGAAGTGATGCCAACAATTTGTTGCGTACCTTTGTTCCTGAAGGAGAACCTGGATTCCCTGTGGAACGAAATTTTCTCAATCCCTACTACTTGCCACTACGTCCTCAAATCATCAACAAGATCCGTATCCATATAACCGACGACACAGGCAAAACCGTGCCATTTCAAGCAGGCGCCGTACAGGTAACACTACATTTGCGTCGTGTGCGATTTGCCTAGAAGAGAAGATATGGTGTGGTACAACGATATGTTGAATATGGCTCGTGGTGCTCTTGCTGCTCTACCGTCTAAATCACAAACAGGAAAAGGACCCTTTACCTATTTTCCACGTCATCTACAAGAAGGAAATGGAGTTTTCCATGGGTACCCTGTGCCAGTACAAATGGGATTTGGTATAGGTGGTGTCGGCGGTGTATTAAGTTCCCTGGGAAGAGACTTTGTTCCTCACTTGCCTTCTTGGGAACTCGCTACAAAAGGTATACGTAAACAAGCGGAACTCGCTACACGAGGTATACGTAAACCACAAGTGGGTGGTGCCCGTCTGAAACGTCGTCGTCGTCAACTAAGCCTGTCATGGCTAAACGTCGTCGTCGTCATACCAAGGACATTTTCGATTGAGGAGTTATAAAAGACTTGGACATTCATGCCTTCTAATCAGTTGGACATTACCTCAACTACTGTCAAGAGCTCCTCATCGTCAACATGAGTGCTTCATACTGCTTCACTTGCTGCTGCCAATCCAGGCATGGACTTGTTTACGGTACCACCAACAGATGTGGCTGTGACATCAGGCCGATACGTCGAGTATTCACCCACGGACAAAGGAGCCAAGTATTATCAGTTCATCATTCGTAGGGGTCCTACAATGATTGATTTGAAAAAGACTCATTTCCGTATCGTGGCCAAGATCACCAAAGCTGATGGTGAAGCAGTTGAAGCAACCATTAAAGTGGGACCTGTCAACAACTTTCTTCATTCGATGATCCAACAAGTGACTGTGAAATTGAACGATCAAGCCGTCACCTTGCAAACCGACACGTATGCGTATCGTGCCTTCATCGAGACGTTGTTGAATTATCCTAAAGAAGCTCAAGAATCGTATCTGGAATGTGCCATGTGGAAAAAAGACAGTGGCTCCATGGACCAAATTAGTCATGCAGCTGCAGGCGCTGCTAAGAATCCAGGACTCACGGCACGTGCAGATCGTACTAAAACAGGTGCGAAAGTGTGCATGGAAGGCCCCTTGTTTTGTGATCTCTTTCACTCAGGACGCTACCTTCTGGACAACACCGAGATGAAAATCAAGTTTGATATGCATGAACCAGCCTTCTGTCTGATGTCGGAGTTAGGTACCGAAAAGATCGTCATCGAGGACTTTATCCTACGCATGTATCACGTGACTCCAGCCCCTAGCGTCAAGTTAAACCATCGTGAACTCATGACAGGATCGAATGCACGTACAGCCAAGTACCCTGTGACGTCAGCCATTGTGAAGACCCGGCAAATTGGTAATGGATCCTTGACCCATTATGAAGGAGACTTGTTCCAGGGACTCGTTCCTAAACGTATGATTTTAGGGATGGTAGAGAATGCTGCCTACGATGGCGACAAAGGGAAGAATCCATTCAATTTCCAAATGTTTGATTTGTCTACCATCAAAGTAACCGTGGATGGACAAGAGACACCCTATGGAACACTGTCTACCGCTGATGACAAGGATATAGATTTGTACCACATGTTGTTCGATAACGTGTGTGGTACCTACCGAGGACAAGGACTCAACCTTACGTTCGACGAGTTCAAGGCTGGTTATGCATTGTTTGCCTACGACTTTACACCAGCAGGCAATGCCTCGTCAGGGTACTTCCAACCTCAATATAAAGGCAACGTTGACCTGTACCTGACATTTGGGGATGCCACCGCTCAGGTGAACACCATTGTCGTCTACGGCGAGTTCAACAACACCATCGAAGTGGACCAATTAGGTCAAGTGATTTACGACATTCAAGGATGAACACGGATCAGTTAGAACTGCTAGTACACAACGATCCCAAGTTAAACCCAGTGTTTGTGGCGTGTTTCCATCTGATTTGCTACCGACCAAAGTACCATTTCCCAATCAAGCCTACATCATGAACGTGGATCCAAGCGATCGTCCAGGATCTCATTGGTTAGCCGTGTACTTTACACCCGAGACGTGTGAATTCTGGGACAGTTTTGGATTTCCTCCACAAGTGTATGGTCAAGCGATTACGAACTTTTGCAAGTTACGTCCACAACTCGTGCACAACACTCGTAGGATTCAAGCCATGGACTCTGACGTATGTGGACAACATTGTTTGTTCTTCTTGTGGAACCGTGTACGTGGCAAACGTCATGGAACAGTAGCTGCTATGTTTACGCCAAATTTACAATGGAACGATCAGAATATTCGCACCTTTGTGCGTGATCGATTTTTACAACGACGACGACAAGCACCTTGTAATCCTAAGCGTAGTCGTCAATGCGCTCTTGTTCAGCGCTCTTTGTTACACATGTTAAAGTTATAATAAAAATGATGTTTCATCACCAAATGTTGTTGTTGGGTATATAGTAAGGTGTAGATGTAGGCAACGGTTCATATGGAATCTAGACGTCAGCATGGACGATCGTCGTTTTCGTTGTCCATGTAGCATTTTGGTAGTGGGTCCAAGTCAATCTGGTAAAACCACGTTTACACACCAATTGCTTCAACAAGTCGCTCTTGCGTTCAACAAACAATTTCGAAAAATTGTGTATTGTTACGGCGAATGGCAACCGTTGTTTACATCTATCATGGGGCAGAATGAGTGGACATTCCGATATGCAAATTTATGCATAAGCTAGTGAATCACTCTACGTCACGGTCTGCGAGCGCGAAATTCAACCGAAATACAAAGGAAATGGCCAAAACCGGCCCTGTCTACTCACAGTAAAACTCATTCTTGAAACTATACTTCACTTATACAAAAAAGTAGCGGCGGGTTTAGATAAGTGAAACATTACATTAGACAAGCATACATTTTGTTTGTCTAAACATCTTAAATTGGGCCTGTACATGGCATTTGAACTTGGGTATTTTGAGAGTCATTTTGTGTGGGAAATGGTCGTGTTAAAACTTAGAATGGCTTTTCTGCTAAACTTTCTATAGACTTTAAAAAAAGTAGCAGCGGAAAAGGCTCTATTTTGACCTTTATTCACGAACTATAGTTAAAAAATATGATTGATATTTATATCCCGCCTGTACGGGGAGTTTGTTTTTCAGTAATGAGCTAGTTCCCTAATTTATATTCATTCCGACGTAAAGTCGTATGCATATCGAGGTACCCGAGTTGAGCTCTTTCTATTCTCCCAAGGGAAACCCTGCTTTTCAAGCTCCACCTTCCCACTCTAAAGCTGGAAATAAGCTCCTCCTCTTTTACTCGATTGTTACAACCCATCAGGGAAATTTTCCTGGATCAACGTTGAAGCTAGGCGGGATTTTTCGAATATTGCATTGTAAATAATAAGAGCAGTCTGCGTTATTTTTTAATTCTCGAATTATGAGAATATTTTATCAACTAAAGCATCATTTATTAAAGGCTCACCGATCGGCAATTTTTGAAAGCGTTAGCCTTAAATATACTGAAACCTTAGGCTTCACGAGAAAGCTTAAATGCCAGTCCATGATTCTTCGTTCTTCGGCGCTGTTTTCAAACTCATTGCTGATACTCGCATCATCGAAAGTTATAAAATACAAATCCTTAAGAAATAAGCTTGATTTGGATATGAAGTACTTGGTATTTCCAAGACTATGCGCATTGGAAAAGTTCAAGTTAAAAATGCAAAGCTTTGTAGCCTTAACAACAATGGCGATGCCTCATGTTGTTTAACTTTGCCCCGAAACCCGCGCCGTTTTCAAGAATGCGTAAATACGCGCATCAGCGAAAGTTATAAAATACAAATCCTTAAGAAATAAGCTTGATTTTGAAATGAAATACTTGGTAATTCCAAGACTATGCGCATTGGAAAAGTTCAAGTTAAAAGTGCGAAGCTTTGTAGCCTTAACAACAATGGCGATGCTTCATGTTATTTAACTTTGCCCCGAAACCCGCGCCGTTTTCAAGAATGCGTAAATACGCGCATCAGCGAAAGTTATAAAATACAAATCCTTAAGAAATAAGCTTGATTTTGATATGAAATACTTGGTATTTCCAGACTATGCGCATTGGAAAAGTTCAAGTTAAAGTGCGAAGCTTTGTAGCCTTAACAACAATGGCGATGCTTCATGTTTTTTAACTTTGCCCCGTAACCGCGCCGTTTTCAAGAATGCGTCAATACGCGCATCAGCGAAAGTTATAAAATACAAATCCATAAGAAATAAGCTTGATTTGGATATGAAATACTTGGTATTTCCAAGACTATGCGCATTGGAAAAGTTCAAGTTAAAAATGCAAAGCTTTGTAACCTTAACAACAATGGCGATGCTTCATGTTGTTTAACTTTGCCCCTATTCAGGCTACTTTCGGCACCGTTTTGCAAAAGAACATTAACACTCGCATCAGCGAAAGTTATAAATTACAAATCCTTACATTACAAGCTTTGGTTTGGTATCAAATACTTCGTGTAAATTTGACAGAAACCCGGGCAGGAACCATTGAAAGCTAAACAACATGGCGGCGTTTCACTCTCTTATTCAGGCTACTTTCGGCACCGTTTTGCAAAAGAACATTAACACTCGTATCAGCGAAAGTTATAAATTACAAATCCTTACATTACAAGCTTTGTTTGGTATTAAATACTTCGTGTAAATTTGACAGAAACCCGGGCAGGAACTCATTGAAGGCCATTGAAAGCTAAAAACATGGCGGCGTTTCACTCTCTTATTCAGGCTACTTTCGGCACCGTTTTGCAAAAGAACATTAACACTCGTATCAGCGAAAGTTATAAATTACAAATCCTTACATTACAAGCTTTGGTTTGGTATTAAATACTTCGTGTAAATTTGACAGAAACCCGGCAGGAACCCATTGAAGGTCATTGAAAGCTAAACAACATGGCGGCGTTTCACTCTCTTATTCAGGCTACTTTCGGCACCGTTTTGCAAAAGAACATACACTCGCATCAGCGAAAGTTATAAATTACAAAGCTTTGGTTTGGTATCAAATACTTCGTGTAAATTTGACAGAAACCCGGGCAGGAACCATTGAAAGCTAAACAACATGGCGGCGTTTTACTCTCTAATCAGTTTATTCAGGCTCCTTTAGCGCCGTGTTGCAAAAGAACATTAACAATCGCATCAGCTAAGTTATAAATTACAAAGATCCTTATACATTACAAGCTTTGGTTTGGTATCAAATACCGATTGAACGCTAAACAACATGGCGGCGTTTCACTCGCATATTCAGGCTACTTTAAGCGCCATTTTGCAAAAGAACATCACACTCGCATCAATGAAAGTTATAAATTATAAATCCTTATTTTACAAATACTTATATTTGTCAGCGTTGAACAGTTGTAAATTTTTGACTTGATAAGAAAGCTTGGAAGCATTGTACACAGCTTTCCTGGGCTAATTCAAGACTCAGGCTCATGGCTATCGTCTTTCGAAAATAAGTCCTGTCAATCATCGCAAATGAATCCTGTCAATCATTTCCTCTTGACTGAGTTTCCGAGGGATAAGATAGTTTTCGGAGATTGTTCGCACATATCCGAAGTTTGTGCGACGTTACGTTTCAGTGAACGTCTCCAGGAGTCGTTAACTAACCGCCAATCAGGTGCCTCTAAGACAACTCATGAATGATTAATAGATTCGAGTTAATGAGCTAGAGAATGTCCCTAAGCGTATATCAATTCTGCCCCATGTTCAATGGAACCTGGGTGTGACCTTCCATCAAGGATTCCCAGACAACGTCACCGACTTGTTTGGTCCTCACGATACTCCAGGCCTCTTGGTGATGGACGATTTAATGGATCAAATGGATCGTGTGGTACGCGTGTTTACACAGGAATCCCATCATCACAACATCACCACGTTGTTTTTAACACAGAACTTGTTTCCACCCAATAAGCACGCACGTACCATTTCACTCAACACGCATTACATCGTGTTGTTCAAGAATCCAAGAGATCGTTTAGGCGTACAGATGTTAGCCCAACAAGCGTTTCCTGGACGTGTTCCTTACGTGATGGATGCCTTTCATCAAGCCACCGAAGAACCTCATGGTTACCTCATGTTGGATTTTCATCCAATGACACCAGAACAATGTCGCTTACGATCCCATATTCTTCCTAAAGAGTTTCCCATGTACGTCTACACTGAAGGAAAAGATCTATAAAAAGAAGGAGACGATCTAGAATCACGTCATTTGGGTACAACCATTCACCATGACAAGAGCTGAGAGAGCCTCGTGAGATCAACGCCTTGTTCGTAGTGCATAAATACCCTTGTCTAAGTGGATCATCATCAGTTCATCATGTCACAGCGACTGAGAAGGAACGCAGATTTTCTCCGGCTCTTGCATCGCACCAGAAGGAAGACACGCCAACGACTCATTGTCAATGCTACTCCTGATCAAATCAACTCGCTGAGTGAAGTGGCTATGAACCTGTTGCGTGGCAACGTACCGATGTCATTAGCCCGGATACAACAACTGAAGAAACACAAGCATCAGTTACACAAGTTGGCCGATCGGAAACTCTCCAGCAAAAGCCGGAAAGCCATGCTGGTGCGTCAACGAGGAGGCTTTTTATTACCTGCTCTTCTTGGTGGATTGGCATCGATATTTCTACCGAAAGTTGCCAACAAGCTCATCTCTAAAATATAAAGTGTTGTTAAACAAGACATTTACGTCAGTTGCTTTCAAGACGTCATCATGTCAACAACAGCAAAAGGTGGTGGTGGAGCTCATCGTATGGCTATGGTTCCTGATTATTTAGTAAACATGCTGCGTACCAAGCAAAAAGTGGAAACGGCACCCCAATACCGTGTACTGGCGCGACTGGATGGAGAAATGCAAGCCATCTTGAATGACACTTCACTTCCTCCTTATGTCAAAGTACAACGTTACGATCAAATTCTACAACGTTACAACCGGCTAACAAGACAAGTAAAAGACAAAAATCCATTATCTTTACTAAAAAGGATGAAACAGCAGCAACAAGATGATGATGATGATGACATTGAAGAAGAGGATTTGTTTTACCTACTCCTCCTTCCAAGACACCTGCTACTCCAAAAACAAAGCGTTTACCTACACCACCATCCGGGACACCACGAAGACGTTCCGTTAGTGTACCGAGAAGAAAGCCTCGACCCCTCCGAGAATGGCAACCGTTTTAACTAAAGAGACAATGTTATGCTCTCAATAACTTTTATTATTACAAGAAGTTTATAACAGTAATGTCCTTGTATTATTAATAAAAAAGAGTTCTTACACCATGTATCTTGTTTGCTTGAGCCACTTCCAGAATACGGCCACTTCTACACGTGGGCAATGGACAGCGCTTGCAAAGGGTAGAAATACGTGAAAACCACAACTTGTAGACAAAAGTTCATATCATCCTCTTGAGCATAGGTCTTGAACAGATCTTCGAACTTGGGGCATCCATAATCCTCCAAATTGACATTGGGAATGCTGAGTTTATCCAACAGCCGTTTATCGTGACACCCTCCTTTGTAGGCGATTGTTCCATTGGACTTTAGTCCTGTGTATACCATTCCTGGACAACTTCCTCAAGATCTGTGTGTGGACGAGAGTGCTTCCATGCAAAGTCAAATCGTAGACGGTGTATCATATAGGCCTACTTCTTTGCACAGGCGTAGTCTTTTGCATTTTTCAGTTCTTTAAATTTTATAGGGAACGTAAAGTGCTGTCCCTTGATAGCCTCGTCATCAAAGATAATTCCTGCTTCCTTGCACCAGAATTCTTTCTGCACGCAGTAACCATCTAAGTCAAGTATTGCCTGGATATCCTCTAATGTGCTCTGCGCGCACTCATTCTGATTCTTCTCTCTGTTCTTCCATGTTGTTGGGTAGGCTGTGGTCATCATCATGATCCGTAATTAGCATTGGCTGTGCAGACGACGCTTGTGAGAATATTAATGAGAACCCTATTCCAACACCAAGTGTAGTCCCAAGTGCAGTGCCAAATGCATTTGCAAGCGACGTTAAGAAATTGTCCATTGAATTCGTTCTTCCTCCTCCTACAACGACGAGCAGAGGACGACTGTGATCTCAAACTGAGCTCACGCCTTTTATAATAGTGGGATGACGTCATCGAAATCCCTGTAATTTGATTGGTGCGTTAAGCACACCATCTGATTGGTTGCGTGATTCTAGCCTTCTGATTGGTGGATTTCGATCCGCTTGTAAATTGACCTTTGGACTCTGATGACTTTGATCCTGTTTCATCGGTGGGAAGCATTAAAATCTGTGATTGAGGGCTTCGAACCACCAAATTGACCTTTGGACCCTAATGTCTAGCCTTATCCTCCTCATAGGACATTAGGACAAGTAGGACACTAGGACAGATAGGACACTACTAGGACACTACTAGGACAAGTAGGACACTAGGACAGATAGGACAAATAGGGCAAGTAGGACAGATAGGACACTACTAGGACAAGTAGAACACTACTAGGACACTACTAGGACACTACTAGGACAAATAGGACACTAGGACAAGTAGGACACTAGGACACTACTAGGACACTACTAGGACAAATAGGACACTAGGACAAGTAGGACACTAGGACACTACTAGGACAAGTAGGACAGATAGGACACTACTAGGACAAGTAGGACAGATAGGACACTAGGACACTACTAGGACAAGTAGGACACTAGGACACTACTAGGACACTACTAGGACAAGTAGGACAGATAGGACAAATAGGACACTAGGACAGATAGGACACTAGGACTCTACTATGACACTACTAGGACAAGTAGGACACTAGGACACTACTAGGACACTACTAGGACACTATAGGACAAGTAGGACACTAGGACAGATAGGACACTAGGGCGCTAGGACTGGTAGGACACATAGGATAATTTCCGAACATATCCGAAGACCTCCGATGATCTTCCGAGCTCTTCCGACGATCTCCCGAACACTTTCCGAACACTTCCGAAGATCACCCGAACACTTTCGAAGGTCTTCCGAAGACCTTCCGAACACTTCCGAAGACCTTCCGAATACTTTCCGAACACTTCCGAAGACCATCCGAAGATCTTCGAACACTTCCGAAGGCCTTCCAAACACTTTCCGAAGTTCACCCGAACACTTTCCGAAGACTTTCCAAACACTTTCCGAAGATCACCCGAACACTTCCGAACACTTCCGAAGACCTTCCGAACACTTTCCGAAGGTCTTCCGAACACTTTCCGAACACTTCCGAAAACCTTCCGAAGACTTTCCGAACACTTCCGAAGACCATCCGAAGACCTTCCGAACACTTCCGAAGGCCTTCCGAGCACTTTCGACAATCTTCCGAACACTTCCTAACACTTCCGAAGATCACCCGAACACTTTCCGAAGGTCTTCCGAAGATCACCCGAACACTTTCCGAAGATCTTTCGAACATTTCCCGAAGACCCGAAGATCTTCCGAATACTTTCCGACGATATTCCGAACACTTTCCGAAGACCTTCGGAGCACTTCCGAATACTTTCCGAAGATCTTCCGAGCACTTCCCGAATACCTTCCGAGCACTTCCGAAGACCTTCCGAACACTTCCCGAAGATCTTCCGAACACTTCCCGAAGATCTTCCGATCGAAATTATACTTTAGGTTACATATTATTTATCAATTTATAATTAGTCTACCAACCTGACTACGAAGCTTCCACTCCTTGCTCAAATTGAGTTCCGCGCATCTTTGTGAATACCTCACATCGCTCACACACCAGCTTTTATAGATAAAGTGCTGTATCATAAAGTGCTGTATCATAAAGTGCTGTATCATAAAGTGCTGTATCATAAGTGCTGTATCATAAGTGCTGTATCATAAGTGCTGCATCATAAGTGCTGTATCATAAGTGCTGTATCATAAAGTGCTGTATCATATCCCGACTATATACTACTCACATACGACCTTCAATTACAGTTATAGCCGTCTTTTTTTGTACGCAACCGGAAATTCTAAATTGACGTCCCGGTAACACGTTTCTTACTCAAAACACGTCCGCTAAGACGCTGATCACACAAACGGACTTCATTGCCATTCTGCCCTAAAGGAAACAGAGTGATATGAGCGAAAATTTTATTAGCAGCATTAGTATTGTACGCAGTTCAAGAAGTCTTAATTAAGATCCCACTATCCAGTTTCATACTGAAAACGCGTCCGCTAAGAAGGACAACACACAACACGGCCTTCAATTACGTTGGTTAAAGAGCGGTGTTCTTTTTGGACGCGCTCTGGGAAGCCTAAATTGATATCCCCGTAACAAGTTTCATACTCTAAAACGCCGAGCAGACATACGACCTTCGATTACATTTATAACCGTCTTTTCTGTAAGCAACCGGAAAGTCTAAATTGATGTCACGGTAACACGTTTCTTACTCATGTCATTTACATGTTTTTCTTGTAGGCGAAGATAAATAATAAATAAATTTATTAGACGTATTTTTGTTGGACGCACTCCTGGAAACCAAAATTCATTTTCCAATAACATGTTCATACAGAAAAAAACCTCAGCGGGTAAGAAGCTCAGCACAAATGCTGACTTTATTACCGTTATGCACTAAACACTGGACGAAAAAATGGATTTACACCACGAGCAAATCTGAAGCAAACCTATAGTAAATACCAGGTTTGCTTGTGTTTGATCGGATTTGCTCAAACACAAACTTTGAAAATTCCTATGAATTTACAGCACTAGCGCAGCTGGTGAATACCGCTTTTACTGTATTTGTAAATGCGGCGGCAAATCCAATAGCAAATTTATAAATTTGGGCTTCGATTTACAGCAATGGCAAATGTTGAGCAAACGTAAAGATTTGACGTTGAATTCACCATGAAGGCAAATGTATGGTGAAAGACAGAATTTGCCCGGGGTTTATCCGGCTAGCAAACGTAGGCAAATACAGAAAACACGATGTCGAATTATTAGATTTACAGCGATAGTAAATCTATAGAAAACTCAAAGATTTGGTTTTGAATTTAGCATAAATGCAATTGTATGGTGAAACAAAGAATTTGCCCGCAGTTTGCGCGGCTAATCAAATTTTCTATAAATCTAATATATAGATTTAGCCACTGGCTAAAAGCGGAGCTCCCGGTTACAATTTTTTTAACGAGACAAAAGGGTTGCCATTGTACATGAATAGATAGCCTTGCACCGTTATACCACGTGACTAAGCACTTGTTCACCCAAGTGTGGTTATCTAAGGTTCATCCCTTCAACGATGTAAACCTTTTCACGTTTGATGACGTCATCAATTACGTCATACCACGTAACCATGCAGTTACACCCACCTTGCACTTAGATAACTTCACCCAAGTTTGGTTGTCTGAGGTTCATCCCTTCCTGAGATGTATCATTTTTCTCCTATGATAACGTCATCAATGACGTCATACCAGGTGACCATGCAGTTGCACCCCCCTTGT
Source organism: Scolanthus callimorphus (assembly GCA_033964015.1). Lineage (NCBI taxonomy): Eukaryota > Metazoa > Cnidaria > Anthozoa > Actiniaria > Edwardsiidae > Scolanthus > Scolanthus callimorphus. The sequence continues at coordinate 13,942,225 of CM066919.1, forward strand.
CACTTAGATAACTTCACCCAAGTTTGGTTGTCTGAGGTTCATCCCTTCATGAGATATATCACTTTTCTCCTATGATGACGTCATCAATGACGTCATACCACGTGACCATGCAGTTGCACCCTCCTTGCCACTTAGATAACTTCATCCAAGTTTGGTTGTCTGAGGTTCATCCCTTCTTGAGATATATCATTTTTCTCCTATGATGACGTCATCAATGACGTCATACCACGTGACCATGCAGTTGCAACCCCCTTGCCACTTAGATAACTTCACCCAAGTTTGGTTGTCTGAGGTTCATCCCTTCTTGAGATATATCACTTTTCTCCTATGATGACGTCATCAATGACGTCATACCACGTGACCATGCAGTTGCACCCTCCTTGCCACTTAGATAGCTTCATCCAAGTTTGGTTGTCTGAGGTTCATCCCTTCTTGAGATATATCATTTTTCTCCTATGATGACGTCATCAATGACGTCATACCACGTGACCATGCAGTTGCACCCCCTTGCCACTTAGATAACTTCACCCAAGTTTGGTTGTCTGAGGTTCATCCCTTCTTGAGATATATCACTTTTCTCCTATGATGACGTCATCAATGACGTCATACCACGTGACGATGCAGTTGCACCCTCCTTGCCACTTAGATAACTTCATCCAAGTTTGGTTGTCTGAGGTTCATCCCTTCTTGAGATATATCACTTTTCTCTATGATGACGTCATCAATGACGTCATACCACGTGACCATGCAGTTGCACCCTCCTTGCCACTTAGATAACTTCATCCAAGTTTGGTTGTGTGAGGTTCATCTCTACTTGAGATATATCATTTTTCTCCTATGATGACGTCATCAATGACGTCATACCACGTGACCATTCAGTTGCACCCCCTTGCCACTTAGATAACTTCACCCAAGTTTGGTTGTCTGAGGTTCATCCCTTCTTGAGATATATCATTTTTCTCCTATGATGACGTCATCGATGACGTCATACCACGTGACCACGCAGTTGCACCCCCCTTGCCACTCAGATAACTTCATCTAAGTTTGGTTGCCTAAGGTCCATCCCTTCCCGAGATTTTTTAATTTTCTTAGTATACCACAGGGTTCCCATGAGTTTCCGCGTACGGCGGACGGACGGACGCCGGACGGACGTACGCTATACCTTTAATACCAGGAAGAAACAAAAAAATTCATATCTCAAGAAGGGAACAACCTACGGCAACCAAACTTGGACACATTAATCTTTTGGGCGATACCATTTCAACGCCCTAATCATTTGACTTGGCCCCGTCAATAACGTAAGCAAAATGAGCAAGAAAGCCCGTGACGTTTGAAAATCAACTCCATAGTTATGCGAGACGTTATTTCCTTAGGTATGGTGCTCCGCTTGCGCGGGCCTTCGGCCCGCGCAGGAGCTCCGCTATAAATACCAGATAAAGAACAACAACACACATGGAATTACGAACTTTATTATTAAAATCGACGTTCAAGTAGTATATCTCATCAATTTGTTTTCAATTCAGTTGAAATTATATTGAAAATTTAATTTCAATAACATGCATTGAAAGACCATCTTAGCATCTTTGCTATGCAGTTCATATATAATTTCTCTGTTCTCCTCCAGTGTCCACTATCGCCGTCTTGAAGGCCTCACGAACCGCTTTCTGTAAACAAAAATAAAGGAATAAGAAATATACAACAGCACTATATTCGACGTATCAAACTTAGAATAAAATCTCATGTTCCTTCGTAAAAATAAAAGCTTTACACCGTAATTTCGTAGATGAGTACTTCTCCAAGATAAATGATAAACTTATAGCAGAAGTGTTTAACCTGTAGAGCGGAGTTCATATGACTTAAAGTGAAACGTGATTAATACATCGATTCTGAATAGAACTTATAGTACAGTCATCTGAAATCCGCTCTATGCATAGTTAGTAGAGGGGAGGCCCTCTACTAACCCCCTTTACTAACTATGCTCTATGCCATAGCATAGAAGTTTAGTATAAATAACGACATCGAACAAACTAAACTTCGTTGCGCCAAATGATACACCATCGAACAGAACCAGAACGTGATCTTTGCTTTCGCAGGGCAACTACATCACAACATAGATCTGTTATTTAGAACTTAAGAACACAAAGTAATGTCTTACCGAACAATCAGGGCTTTCGTAATCTCGTGTAATAAACGTCTTTCTCTGAATTAGTGTTGCTTCTGCTCGCTTGTTCGAGGTCATTTCAGTGACGTATTATCACCAATCCATTATCCTTGGCGTGTGGCTTCTAAATCGTCCAGAATTCCTGGTTCAAGCTTGTATATTCCTTTGCTGACGCATAGTCCACTTCGTAGGCAATGTACCAAATGTTTTAGCTATATCTTTTTATAAACATTACCAGCAGTCCTTTCTAAACACATCTTCCTTCGACCGTTCATGATTTCGTTGGCCGTTGCATCAGATAGAGGCTCAAAGTTCGTTTGCAGCGCTATAAAGTCACGTGGTTTAAGGGGATGTGCATGCACACCCCCTACTAACGACACATTTGCCCTGCAGCCAAACATGCAGCAAAACTGTAATCCCGAAATTCGCCTTTGACAAGCAAATATGCGGCAAATAAAATCCGAACTTTCTATTCTGCACGCCATCTTTTCAAAATCCGTATTTCGTGTCAACTTTGCTTAAAATGTAAACCTCAGGCAAACACATTACAAATCTGTAAATTTGCTTCGACTCGGCAAAGCTGTTGCAAATATAATCCAAACTTTGCATCGATTATACCATAGTTAGTAGAGGGGAATGGTTAGGAAAGGCGGCCGACTTCAAAGGAACCAAACAATAGCGCCTCGGTGATGTTGAACATGCATGTCACGTGACCATGACCCTGCACAAGACGTCGCGTGCTTACAAAACAACATGGAGGACGACGAGGGATTAGCGATTATTTCGGACGATTTTGACCTCTTTCTGGACTTCATGGAAGACACAGAAGACATTGAACAGCACTTTGAAGAAGCTACAACCGAGGTTACCCAAAAAACGTGCTTGATCAGGCTTTTTAGAGCAAGAATCTGCCCACGTTTATCACCGAAACCTTGACTCGGGGGCAGAAACGATTTCGCAAAGGTACCTTTCGCATCGTACTATTTGTGCTCCTACCAAACGTTTGGCCCAAAACAGCTCACAGTTATCGACGTTAATTGATATATTTCATATTTACGTGAGTTTGATGTAATTGTAAGTAATATTTGGAAACAGTAGGCCCGAGTAGGACATTTTCGAGCAACGAAACGTAAGTACAACTTCTCCCACTGCAGACAACATTAAGTTAACAACAACTTGCTTGTTCTAGGTTCAGGCAGGTCGTATGAGCTGTGATCTGTGCAGTAAGACATTCAAGAGCAAAGGTGGTCTGAAAAGGCACAAGACGGTAAAGCATAGAAATCAGGAGGCAGACGGAGAGTCCACAAATGAACATCAGTTTACAGCCGATACTTTGGATACATTGGTGAAGGAAGCAAAAGGAAAGCTTGTCAGCTCTCGGCTTTACCCCAAGAGCACCAGGGACGAACTTGGTTCATATAATTTTATCACGCTAACAGAACATTCAACTGAGTTCATTCAAATTCAACGCATGTACTTGGTATTGCTACGAAATGGAAATGCTGAGAAATTTTTTTCTAATTTCTATGCTACCATAGCAAGAAATGCCAGTCAATATTTTGAAGGACTGTCAAGGAAGACTGCAACTTTGTTATCAACTAAAGTTGCTGATCAAATGCTTGTGCACTCCCAAGAAAACAAACTGCAAAAGTGCAAGCTACTCGAGAAGCTCTGTCGCAAAAAGAAACTGCTGGTCTCCAATATCTTGGTGGATATGTTCTACATAATCCAGCACCAGCTGACAATTTCAGATAATATAGGAGAAATGTTACTCCGAATAATGACAGTTTCATACTTAGGCGATATTCACCATAAATAGAAGACTGGATAAGAAAAGCAATATTTCGGTTTAATTCAAACCATCATCAGGCTAGTGAAATACAAGTAGCGCGGGAGAACTTAAATACAACTAGATTATTTGAATAACAATAGGTCGCGGCTCGCTTTAAGGCCGGAGTTCATTAGAGGTTGTTTTGTTTTGATGTAAAAGGCTTCTTTAAAAAGCAAAACATTCCAGTTATTATCAGTGTCCAGTGTCCTTACATTGTCCCGTATTGTGTTAAGATAATATTCCTTGATGTCAATAGAGCCACGGTCTGCGCTATCATTAGGAAAATTATGAAGTGCTAACAAATACTGAAATTTGTCACAGTTGTTGAGGTGATAGAAAACAGCGCTCTCGTTATTACGGGCATGCTCATATGTACGCTCATAAAGGGTGCGCTCTGTTTTACCAATATAGCTCGCATAACACATCGGGCAAGTAATCTGGTACACTATGTTAGATTTACTTAACAATGGCGTTTTATCTTTTGTATTTGTAAATTCATAAATTTCATATATAAATTTCATATATTAACATTTTATAGTTTTTGCAACAAAAGTGTTGTTTTTATTTATTGAACCTTGTACTGTATCAAATTTGTAAAAACAAAATTGCCATTTTGATCTAGCCTTTTTGTAACTTTGTCATGTATTTTTGAGAGATTACACAAACTAATAGTGTTAATAAAATCTCAATATATTATTATTATTATTATACTATAAAAATGTCTGTCTGTCTTCAACTTGCAATTGCAAATTAAATCAGATTGAAATCCAGACTTCTGTAAATTACTGGTAATTACTTTGCAGGCTATTACAAGACTAGAAAACACCACCGCTATTTATCCTAGAGTGGAAACAGTAAACTTGTGAAAATTGGATATTTACACAATTAACTTTAATACCCAGAGAAACAATATTCCAAATATTTCTACAATTTAGAAATTGGTGTAAATTGTGTAACTATCCAATTTTAATAGTGTTCCACAGAATTACTGTTTGCACCCTACCGGTGAATATCACCCTAACAGTCAAACAGAGAAATCGTTGTACTAGTCCATTATTTCTTGCCCTTTTTGCAAAGGGGCTCATCAGAGACATTCACCCATGCTTTAGATTTGTCCTTGCGTCCACGGGTGTTCCCAGACTGACATGAGATTGTACGCTGCATTCTAATGGTGTTGTCATTGTAGCCAAAGGTTCTGATGTCTGGATTGTCACTTCTCCTTCCAAGTTTCCTTTGGTTTCCAAAATACTCCTCAACAGGATCTTGGCAGAACCTCTCAGTCAAAACAAAGTCCACACCTTCCTGCAGCAGGAACTTTGTAGCCTCTATCACAGAATATGTGGTCATTCTTAGGCCCTGTATGTTTGCCAAGAAAGGAACATCTTACTCCTGGCATTCTGTGTGAAGTTCCCAGGCCGAGAATCTGTGCTTTCCTTCCAGTCATGCAGGTAACCTAGGATAGTGTTCTCTAGCCACTCGAATCTGGGATCATCAATAGAGGTGTAGGGAGCAAGATATGGCTTCCTTTTTCTTTCATGCTCAGTTCTACTCCGCACATTCAAGCAGTCAAAGAAATTGTCCATCATTTCACACAATTTAGCAGTTGCTGCTGTGTCAGGAGAACCATAAGCCTTCATTACAGCTGCCATTGTTGCACTGAGGACTTGCGCAGCAAGATTTACACGCATGACAGAATAACTGGAAGGGTGGATGTGATCATATGAGATCTTTGGCAGGAGCTTCAAGCCATTCTCAACATCCTCATGGTAGAGCTGGGCCACATGCTGCCATACAAGATACAGTCCTCCATTCCACATGTATCTGAAAACAGCAAAATAATATCACAAATTAGCTTTTAAATTAGGAGTGTGGGGATGGCGCAAATTCATAATGTCAAGAAAATGATAAAAGAGAATTTCTACTTAAAATTACATAAGTTACCTTGTACATTTTCCGGAGCCAGAGTGATGTAAACAATTCCTTGTTGTCTTCACAAGGTGGGGTGCATCTGAGAAGAAGTATATATACCGGTGTGGTGCATAAAGGTTGATGGTACGGTGACACACATCCTTGCCAGAATCACCGTCTACATCCTTGTGCATCTGGTAGAACCTGAAAGTAATAACATAAATAAGCTTTTAGTTTTAGTTTGTGTCCAGATCCTGTATTATGCCAATTAGGGAACTGCGCTTATGAATTTAACCTTAGTCAATCAGGTTTAGACATATCGGTACAACAAATTCTGATTTAAAGGAGCTGAGGCATCCTACCCATCATGCACTGCTTTTTATGGCATTTTTATTGCCGTCCAACTTAGAGACTCAAGAAAAACCTTTATTATTTTGTGACATTCTGCCTACCATACATGAAAAGTTTCTGATTACATTGAATAATGAACATAAAAGCAATGCATTATGGGCAGGCTGTCTAGGCTCCTTAAATGTGGCTCTTTGTTGATTCCTTTCTGTACAAAAGTATGGGTACAGTGTTTAACACAATACTGTGGATAAATTAAAGCAACTATTTTAACTTTAAATTAGATTACTTTGTCCCCTCTACTAAATGCTGTTGTCACATTTTGTTGTAGTTAACATTTCACTGCAATTTTGTTATGTCAAATAACCGTAATATCGTCTTTTCCAAATATATTTTTTTTTCCTGTGAAGCATTTATTTAGATATTATTACCTTCGATTTGGCGATGCTCCATCTGAGGTTGCTGCAATAACCCACAGGTTGCAGGTTATTTCCAAAATGGAAACTGCCTCCCAGAAGAGTGGCATCAATTGGAATGCTGTTATACCAGTAGTAGCAAAGTAACACATGCAAAACTTGAGCTCAGTACAAACTCCCCGGATGAGGAAAGCTAGTGCATGTGTTGCCACTTCATCTGCCTTGTTTAGAACTGCAAAGTTGATATCTGGATCTCCAAGGTCAACATATCCAATAAGTTCTCCTGTCACTTTGTCAAACACAAGATTTGACATCACTTTCATTTCATCAAACAACAGTATGATATATCTCTGCACATCGAAGTACTCTTCTGTCAAGGACTTCAGTTCCTCTATAACCCCTTCATTGAAACCTGTAGAGGGCCTTATGTAATTCCGATAGTCCCTGAGAGTCCTCTGACTTGGTAGAACTAAAATCCTGCTGTTCCGCAGTTCCTCATAGCAGGATGGTGACTTAGAATAAAGCATAAGACAGTAACGAATCACCATTGGGTGGTACTTGACACCAGTCGGAGTGCTATTAGCCAACTTCTTTTGCTGCTGCCAGAAGAGATCCATGAATGGTGTCATTTCTTTAGATGTCTGAGCCCCAATGATTGTGCAAATGTCATGGCTCAGTTCATGATCAATCTCAACGCTTGACTTTGTAATCTCTGATTTCATCTCTTCTATCTGGCGCTCAAGCTCAGCACATCGCAGCCTCTGTTTTTGTAGGGTAAGCTTTAACCTTTCAGGTGTAGTGTTAGACACAGGTGCCTTAGGGTGCGCTGGCTCAGATAGCCGTCGCTGTTTAGCTCTTATTTTCAGTGAAGTGGCATGAGAGTATTGCTCGCAGTCCTCACACAATTCCTCATCTGGTAGGCAAAGAAGCGAGCACCCATAGCTACGCCAGTACTGTTTTCGAGGAAACCATTCCATTGGCTCACTATCATCAATACAGCCCAAAGGATCCATTTTGATCGGAATCACATGGGGCAAAACAGAAGTATCAAGTTCTTTTGGGGCACTGGTTCCAGGGCACACACAGTAGCAGCCAATGATCTTGATAAGTTGTGATACTGTAATGTTCTGGACAGATCTTAAATTGTTAACATATAGTTCATGATCTTCTGGTAAAAACACCCCAAACACAGAAATGGCAAACCCAAGGCTATCATCAATAATTATCTCAAGTTCAGGGATCACTAAATCGTTTCTAAATTTTCTCAGCACAATTCTGTCCGTCAGTATCTCAGTAGCATACCCTGCAACAGATTTGAGTGATGGCAATCGTTGGCAAACGTCTTTAAAGTCTCTGTAGTTCTTCTTGTCACTGACTGGGGCGTCTTTTACAATTTCTTTTGCTGGTCGTGGCGCTGGCTTTTCAGTCTCGTGACTTTTCTTGGGCATATTCAGCACCGGCAGGGCGCCAAACATCGGCTTCTTTTCCTCATTTTCTCGGTAATAACTGGAATAAAGTATGAAGAACAACACTATTAGAGCCTATTTTACTTAATGGCACGAACCATGCGAACAGAAGAGAAAACAACTAGCAATTCCGATCATTTCACACTCGCGCGAAAACAGCTGTGTACGGATACACTCAACCACCTGTTGACACGGAATAAACATGAGCTTTTTGCGTAGCATTTACTTACATATCTCGATCTCCTCGGGTCGAAAATGCCTTTCGCATGTATATACTCGATCGCTGTCCAGTAATCTCTTGAAATTGTGGTCTCTCTGTTGATCCCTGGTCTTCGACAACTCCGAAACCCACGCTTCCCGCCATTGTTTATATTTGTGATCTCTCGCTGCTGGGAGCTTAAACAAGCCTATTCCTTTGGTTCTCCGACACGATCCGCAATCAACGACTGAACAGTTCTCTCCAGGCATCTTATATCTTCATTTCTTATAGTAATCTTAAACCTTTCTGACTTTAAAGCAAGGAAAAGCGCTCCAAACTACAGTAAACAACTTCGAGTTTTGAACTTTAGTCTAAACTTTGCACGCTTGATCGCACACGACTTGTGCAGGGTTATTGTCACGTGATCTCGCAAAACTCAAACAAAGACATCGCGCCTTTGAAGTCGGCCGCCTTCCTAACCATTCCCCTCTACTAACTATGATTATACCAACAGCTAAAACCAGTACTTATTCTCAACTTTGCATGTAATGCAAATCTAAGGTAAATATGAATCAAATTTGAAATTTGCCTTCGATCGCAAATTTGTGGCAAATAATAGGTAAACTTAATATTTACGTCAGCTATACTTGCAGATATCAAACACAATGTTTACTATCAAATTTGCTGCGATAGCAAAGTTCAAGCAAACTTGGAGCACCAAATTTGCTTCAGATTTGCTCAGCGAGCGAAGTTGAGCAAATCCATTTTTTCGTCCAGTGAAAGGAAACAGAGTGATTTGAGCGAAAATGTTATTAGCAGCATAGTATTATACGCATTACGGCAAGTCTTTTAAGACTTAAAAGAGCGGCTCCGCGTAAATATCGACTAGAGCCATGCAGGATAGAAAAAACGAAATTTTTGATAATTTACCACAAGAATGCTAGTGGGTCACAACTTAGGGAAATACACATTTTTCTTTGTCTAGTTTAAATTTTTTTCGATACTGCCGATTTTCTCTCGGAGCGGCAAATGGATGGTAATTCGCTTGGAAAACGGAGGTCGAACTTTTTCTCTCTTAAGTCGCAAACTAATTATTCAACCCCAAAATAAAATACACCATGCTCAAGCCTTGTGTTTACTCTGTATTTCGACTTGTTGTGATAAGAATCAGATTAAAATATAATTGTTGCCAGATTATTGAAATGCGAGTGCTTCACGCGACATTCTTCGCTCAAATAATTTAGCCGATATTTGAGCACAAAAACTCGAAACTGCGAGAGGGATTTCAGAAATCTGACTACATTCATCGGATAGAGTAATATTTTAGCTTCTAAACTGGGGAAAAAAATTTGGGGACTCTTAAATCCGCGCCGCTGGGAGTGATATTGAAATGTAGTACTTGAGCGGTAATTTGACCTTTCACGCTTTCTTGTCTGGGTCGGTTCAATTAACCGTGACGGCGAAATCTAATTTTAGACTTTGAAAATTTTGATCGGTTCAAGATGAAGACTTAAACTGAGCAAGAAAATGTATTTTCAGACCTCCTTGCAGAATGTTTAGACCTAGAAATATGTTTTTATGCGTTTTTCCGTCACGAAATAGAAATCGGCGTGATTTACAAACTTCGCCGCTGTTGATGATAGGCGAATTCATTCAATATTATTACACAATTTACACAGTTCAGCCTGTAATTAAGATTCAAGGATATATTTGTACCTTCAGATTCAGTTTCCTTGCAGAAAAACACTTGTATTTTACAAACGGGATGCATGAGGCGGACTCTTCCTGTCCTTCCTTGCACACAAACAAAATTGTCAACAGCTCAACACAGGAAACCCAAACTGGCTAGGGCAGGTAGTAGTTACAGGGTAGTAATTCTTTTTTTTCTTTACATAATACGCTAAGATAACGGTGCCGAAGCTATAACGGAATAGTTTGTTGGAAATAAATTTCCCACGGTGTACGGACGCGATACAATCTTAGTAAACAAACTGAATGGCCACACCTAGGTTTATGATTGACAGCTAATAACATTGGCACTGGCACTGAGAACGCTAAGGGGCCGACCATTTAACCTTTAAAGGGGGGGGGGGGACCATTTAACCTTTAAAGGGGGGGGGGGGGGGCAGGTGGATGATTTTATTTTGCAAGATTTTTTTTTCGTCTCAAAGATATTGTAGGATATATATTTCGTAAAGTTAGTTGAGGATTATGACAAATATGCTGTGCAGGAAATTTTTTCGGCCCTTCGGACCGTGCAGGATATTGTTTTTCAAAATCATCCAGCCCCCCCCCCTCAGAAGTCAAATGGTCGGCCCCTAAGACGGTTGCGCCGATACATCTCACACAGGTTATACTGGTTGTGTGTTATTGGATGCTGTAGTCCCATTTCTAACACGACCTGCGCTCGTGTGTCGGCGTAATTCTGCTCTTCTGTAGCAGCATGTTCGTCATCCCTGGTCAGCTCGTGCTGTTGTCGCAGTTTTGCAGCCTTTCTTGAGAAGTAAGACTTTATCTGGTTGGGTGTCAGGAACTGCTCTGGAAGAAACAGTCTGGACCTTTTATCATATCGCATATCTTTTGCTACCGTTGCAGAGTTTAATTTGTGTCCTGTCTCTTCTCCAATAAGAAACTTATCATCCAAAATTTTCTTCTGCACATCGTTGAACCTAGTAGAGGACTTGGTTGTTTTCAGAGCCCAGCCCTTGGAAGGAGGAGCAGAGGTCTGTCCAGCGTCGTGGTCTTCCAGAGTGATGGTTGAAAAAAAAAAAACGAAGGCGGATATTGCAAACCCCTTTCTGAAAGACCCCTCTCAAAATTTCCACACCATTCAGGCCTGAAAAGGGGGTTTCCGTTTTTCACCCCTAGGGGACCCCTCGTATTTTCCTGCTTCCATAATGACACCAGAAAGTTTTTCTAGTTTTCTCTAAAGAAAAACATCTCCCGGAATTTCGGGACTGCGACAAGACCCGCCCCAGCATCCCCACAGGCTGTACGTAACACCCCCTTCTCCCCGGGCGCTTTTTTTTGCAATAGGCCATGAGCACTTAACCATATTTTATCTTGATTGCTTACCTTTAAGGTCTCGTACTGAGAGTATCTTGTCAGTGCCAATGTTATTAGCTGTCAATCATAAACCTAGGTGTGGCCATTCAGATTTCTTTGCAAGTTTGTTCACAAAGATTGTATCGCGTCCGACACACCGTGGGAAATTTATTTTCCAACAAACTATTCCGTTATAGCTTCGGGACTGTTATTTTAGCGTATTGATGTAAAGAAAAAAAAGACTTACTACCCTGTAACTACTACCTGCCCTAGCCAGTTTGGGTTTCCTGTGTTGAGCTGTTGACAATTTTGTTTCTGTGCAAGGAAGGACTGTCCTGTCAGGAAGAGTTCGCCTCATGCATCCCGTTGTAAAATACAAGTGTTTTTCTGCAAGGAAACTGAATCTGAAGGTACAAATATATCCATGAATCTTATTTACAGGCTGAACTGTGTAATGATATTACATGAATTCGCCTATCATCAATAGCGGCGAAGTTTGTGAATCAAGCCGATTTGGGAGCAATAATAAATACATATCAGCAGACGGAAAAACGCATAAAAACATATTCCTAGGTCTAAACATTCTGCAAGGAGGTCTGAAAATACATTTTCTTGCTCAGTTTAAGTCTTCATCTTGAACCATGCAAAATATTAGATTTCGCCGTCACGGTTAATTGAACCGACCAGGACAAGAGAGCGTGAAAGGTCAAATTACCGCTCAAGTACTACATTTCAATCTCACTCCCAGCGGCGCGGATTTAAGAGTCCCAAAAATTTTATTTCCCAGTTTTGAAGCTAAAATGTTACTCTATCCGATGAATGTAGTCAGATTTCTGAAATCTCTCTCGCAATTTCGAGTTTTTGAATGTCGCGTGAAGTACTCGCATTTCAATCATCTGGCAACAATTATATTTTAATCTGATTCTTATCACAACAAGTCGAAATACAGAGTAAACACAAGGCTTGAGCATGGTGTATTTTATTTTGGGATTGAATAAGTAGTTTGCGACTTAAGAGAGAAAAAGGTTCGACCTCCGTTTTCCAAGCGAATTACCATCCATTCGCCGGTCCGAGAGAAAATCGGCAGTATCGGAAAAATATTAAACTAGACAAAGAAAAATTTTTATTTCCCTAAGTTGCGACCCACTAGCATTCTTGTGGTAAATTATCAAAAATTTCGGTTTTTCTATCCTGCATGGCACTAGTCGATATTTACGCGGAGCCGCTCTTAATTGAGGTCCCGCTAACGCGAGTTTCATACTGAAAATGCATACGCTTAGACTCGAGCACACATACTGCCTTGAATTACGGTTAAGGTGACTCCACGAAAAGTACAAGTGTATTTTCTGTAAATATAAATTCGGTCATAAACTTTTATAATATTGTTGTGACGGATATCGAACCGTAAAACACATGAATAAATTAGCAAATAAATAAACAAATCTCAAATTTTGCCTCCACCGAATCGGCTAAGGCTTTCTAAATGTCTGAGGCAAATATAAATTGAACACCAATTTTTTAATTTCGTGCAAAATTGATAGCAACATTTGTTTTAGAGATGTTTAAAGAGGAAAAAGGTGGTCCACTGTAGCAGGAACATTATTAAAAGTATTAACGCAAATAAAGTTCGCAATATTTTTAACTTTTGCTAAATGGCACCTCCTTGTGTTCTACAAGTTGGAATTCCGTCACATAAATATTAAAAAAGTTATGACCAAATTTATTTTACTGAAAACTCCCTTGAACTTTTCGTGGAGCCGTATTTTTTTTTTGTACGAACCCTGGTAAGTGTAATTTAATGTCCCAGTAACACGTTTCTTACCGAAAGCGAGAAGCTCAGAAGAAAACAGCTCAGCAAACATACGCTCTCTGTTACTGTTATACATACACCAAGGGAAACAGAGTCACCCTCCTTCCCACCGCAGATGTAAAAAATGGCACATGTATGCATTCTGATTTAAATTAAAATATATGTACCGGGAGCTCGCAACTGGCTAAATCTATATATCACGGTAAAGAAATCAGCTAAAACATCGAGCACACCATACGACCTTCAATTACAGTTATGGCCGTCTTTTTTTGTACGCAACCGGAAATTCTAAATTGATGTCCCGGTAACACGTTTCTTACTCAAAACACGTCCGCTAAGACGCTGATCACACAAACGGACTTCATTGCCATTCTGCCCCAAAGGAAACAGAGTGTTATGAGCGAAAATTTTATTAGCAGCATTAGTATTGTTCGCAGTTCGACAAGTCTTGATTGAGATCCCAGTATCCAGTTTCATACTGAAAACGCGTCCGCTAAGAAGGACAACACACATACGGCCTTTCAATTACGGTGGTTAAAGAGCCGTGTTCTTTTTGGACGCGCTCTGGGAAGCCTAAATTGATGTCCCCGTAACAAGTTTCATACTCTAAAACGCCGAGCACACATACCACCTTCGATTACAGTTATAACCGTCTTTTCTGTAAGCAACTGGAACGTCTAAATTGATGTCACGGTAACAGGTTTCTTACTCATGTTATTTACATGTTTTTCTTGTAGGCGAAGATAAATAATAAATAAATTATTAGACGTATTTTTGTTGGACGCACTCCTGGAAACCAAAATTCATTTTCCAATAACATGTTCATACAGAAAAAAACGTCAGCCTATAAGAAGCTCAGCACAAATGCTGACTTTATTACCGTTATGCACTAAAGGAAACACAGTGATTTGAGCGGAAATTTTTATTAGCAGCATAGTATTATACGCATTGCGGCTAGTCTTAATTGAGGTCCCGCTAACGCGAGGTTCATACTGAAAATGCATACTCTTAGACTCGAGCACACTTACGGCCTTCAATTACGGTTAAGGTGACTCCACGAAAAGTACAAGCGTATTTTCTGTAAATATAAATTCGGTCAGAAACTTTTATAATATCGTTGTGACGGATATCGAACCGTAAAATACATGAATAAATTAGCAAATAAATAAACAAATCTCAAATTTTGCCTCCACCGAATCGGCTAAGGCTTTCTAAATATCTGAGGCAAATATAAATTGAACACCAATTTTTAAATTTCGTGCACAATTGATAGCAAAATTTGTTTTAGACATGTTTAAAGAGGAAAAAGGTGGTCCACTGTAGCCGGAACATTATCAAAAGTATTAACGCAAATAAAGTTCGCAATCTTTTTAAATTTTGCTAAATGGCACTTCCTTGCGTCCTGGAAGTCGGAATTCCGTCACATAAATGTTACAAAAGTTATGACCAAATTTTTTTTTACTGAAAATTCCCTTGAACTTTTCGTGGAGCCGTATTTTCTTTTGCACGAACCCTGGTAAGTGTAATTTAATGTCCCAGTAACACGTTTCTTACCGAAAGCGAGAAGCTCAGAAGAAAAAGCTCAGCAAACATACCCTCTCTATTACCGTTATACATACACCAAGGGAAACAGAGTCAACCTCCTTCCCACCGCAGATGTGACAGATGGCACATGTATGCATTCTGATTTAAATTAAAAATATGTACCGGGAGCTCGCCACTGGCTAAATCTATATATCACGGTAAAGAAATCAGCTAAAACACCGAGCACACATACGACCTTCAATTACAGTTATAGCCGTCTTTTTTTTGTACGCAACCGGAAATTCTAAATTGATGTCCCGGTAACACGTTTCTTACTCAAAACACGTCCGCTAAGACGCTGATCACACAAACGGACTTCATTGCCATTCTGCCCTAAAGGAAACAGAGTGTTATGAGCGAAAATTTTATTAGCAGCATTAGTATTGTACGCAGTTCGACAAGTCTTAATTGAGATCCCAGTATCCAGTTTCATACTGAAAACGCGTCCGCTAAGAAGGACAACACACATACGGCCTTCAATTACGTTGGTTAAAGAGCGGTGTTCTTTTTGGACGCGCTCTGGGAAGCCTAAATTGATATCCCCGTAACAAGTTTCATACTCTAAAACGCCGAGCAGACATACGACCTTCGATTACATTTATAACCGTCTTTTCTGTAAGCAACCGGAAAGTCTAAATTGATGTCACGGTAACACGTTTCTTACTCATGTCATTTACATGTTTTTCTTGTAGGCGAAGATAAATAATAAATAAATTTATTAGACGTATTTTTGTTGGACGCACTCCTGGAAACCAAATTCATTTTCCAATAACATGTTCATACAGAAAAAAACCTCAGCGGGTTAGAAGCTCAGCACAAATGCTGACTTTATTACCGTTATGCACTAAAGGAAACAGAGTGATTTGAGCGAAAATGTTATTAGCAGCATAGTATTATACGCATTACGGGTAGTTTCTTGGTGTTACGGAGCACCAAGATGGCGTCCATGACCACTTGGTGCACCAACAAGATGGTGTCCTCACTCACATTCTCTCTGCACCACATGCATCCCTTTTCTCGTAGCATATGGTCAGACACTTATCCCAGGCACGTAGCTACTGCAAAGAGGACTGACAAACCGACGAAATAGATTTTGTCAGTTTTGTCGGCACTGACAAACCGACAAAATGGTCAAACACTTATATCAGACACGTAGCTTATTGCGAAGAGGACTGACAAACCGACAAAATAGGTTTTGTCAGTTTTGTCAGCACCGACAAACCGACAAAATGGTCAGACACTTCTATCAGACGCGTAGCTATTGCAAAGAGGACTGACAAACCGACAAAATAGATTTTGTCAGTTTTGTCAGCACTGACAAACCGACAAAATGGTTAGACACTTGTATCAGACACGTAGCTTATTGCAAAGAGGACTGACAAACCGACAAACCGACAAAATTTGTCAGTTTTGTCAGCACTGACAAGCCGACAAAATGGTTAGACACTTATATCAGACACGCAGCTATTGCAAGAGGACTGACAAACCGACAAACCGACAAAATAGATTTTGTCAGTTTTGTCGGTCTGACAATTCGACAAAATGGTCAAACACACATTTAATGCTAATAAAGGAACCGTTTTGATGCTTTCTTCAGTAATATATTCAACATGTACATTCCATGAAAGGTCAGACGCTATGTGTACACCTAGCATCTACTTTTATACTACTACGCCCGCAATGTTTGACGCGCAAGGGAGAGCAACAGTTTTTGTCATTTTCGTGTCCCAAAAATTTGATAATTTTAGTGTATTTCAGGTTTTTTAGATTTATTGTCAAAATAAGCAACGCCGCAATGAAACAAACTGAGTCAACTGTGGTCTATAGATTTTTATGTCGAAATGTGGTATTCTGACTGAGATCGGAAATAAGTTTTTGGAAATATAATATTTTGAAGTTTACTGAAAGCATTGTCCCCCACCAAATTTTAAAGCATAATAATACGACCGGGGATTGCATTTCCTCTAATATATAGATAGCCATAAGCCTTATTGCACTAAGAAACTACGTGTGGTCTAGTAAAATTGTAGTCATTTGGTCTATTGCCCGGAGTTATAGCTTATTTTGAGAGAGCTAAGGAATCTCAGGGGACTTAAGGCATGGGTCTCATTTTGCATTCAAAATGGCGGATCAAAAACGTTAGGGGGTGGTCTATCTTCAGTGGCTTTGCTTCCCCCATTGTCAAACATGGTTAAGGTTGTTAACGGTCATGAAATACATAAATCTTATATGTTTTGTTTGAAACTAACATTTAAGCAATTTTCATAAACAAAAGTTTTCATATGCAAAAGTTACAAACTCTGGGGACTTAACAATGTGATGTGTTTAAGGTCACCACAGGTATATCTGTTCCAATTCGAGAAAATGTCCATGTCATTAGGAATCCTATTTTAGGACACTGTGAAATTTGATATCCTTTAATAACTTCGAAATTAGAAATGTTGTGCAAGATATCGAATTGGAGTGATAAATACTACCTAATAGCCTACCATCTCCATAGGATGGTTTCAAGAGAGATGTGAATTTTCTGATACTCCCGAAGCTTTGAAGTTTCATTTCTCAAAATTGAGGTCAAAGGTTAAGAATTGGTTCCCATGGGAACAACAATCAACAAAATTATCAAGAATGACGATACCTATGACATTATATCAGAACAAGAAGCCTATCTGTAATTCATCCAAATTAAGGACTGGATTGAATGTTTTAAGGGCGTGGCCGCATGGACCCACGCCTTAAGTTCCTTGAGATGGCGTGAAGTTTACTGAAAGTTTTCATCCCCCACTTCATAAAATCTGCATAACTAAACAAACGACAGCAAATGTGACTGCTACCGAAGTTTGTTTCTAATTTCTTCGTTTACAATTTAAAAAATTCAAGTTTTTTTGCTCAAACTATTTAAATATATACATCTGAGATTTCATTCGCACCGATGAGGTAGATTTCGGCTATAACACACGAGATTTAAAACTCACAATGTTATTTTTATAATTTATGCAATTCGGAAGAAGTTCATTACAGTTTAGAAAAAGTTCTTCATTTTTTCTGTTTTTCAGATAATTTTAGCGCGCGATTACTTTCACTTTTATCGCAAATGAACGGGAATTATTTCAAGACAATTGGTATCTTAGGGAAGAGGTCAAAACACTTGTACTCGAATGGTGCCCAATTTGTCCAGGGGAGGTGGTGGGTACCGGCATCTACCCCCTTAGGTACCCAATACCCCTTTTTCAGACGTAATTTTCTCAGCTAGGGGTACCTAGGCTAGGGGTACCTTATTTTATTGCACATATGGACTCCTCTCGCTGCGAGGAAAGCGTTGGAGCATACACCTTTTTAATATCTATTTTATTTAAGGAGATACTTGCTCTAAAATTCAGCTCTGAGAGGTAGGAGGCTCCGGCACCTCTACCCCACCCCCCAAATTGGGCACCCACAGAAGTACGGATGTTTTGACCTCTCCCCTAGTATATTTGAAGTGTTGTCTATATTTTGCAAAAAAATAGGTATTTTGAACCACTGCCATTGCGTGTTATTAATAAAAAACTAAGAAAATTTGCGCTCGAGGGAAGCTTATAGCAGTTTTTAGTTCACTCTTCGGTCTGGTATGGCCTGTATCTCACGTACTATACATACACAGACAGGCAAGCCACTTTGCAAGAAACATGCAATTCATCGTTATATGTGTTTACATGTTTTGTCTAAATTGACGCTTCCATGGCAACAAAAGTGCGGCCCTCCATTTTTTGAGTTGAAGAATCCACCCAGACATGCAAGATAACTTTTCGCAATACCAACGCCAATGAGGTCAGACTATAAGTTGAAGAAAGAGGCCAAGAGCGTTTCGAAGACCCTTTTTTTAGTCAAGAAAATCAAGCGTAGTCAATCAAAATCGTGAGCCAGTCAGATCCTTTCCTAGTTTCACCTAGTGCGACATGTCTGTTGCGACATGTCTCGAAAAACAAGCCAAAGGAGTGCACTGAACAAGGATCCGATTGGCTCACACGATTGTGATTGACTACGCAGCAAACTTAACTGCCAAAGGCTCACTAGATTTGAACCTACAGGGTCGGGTGTTATCTAAAACACTTGCAAATGGCATTTCTAAAACAAAGGTATTTATTATAAACGTTGTGACTGGTGATTTTTCCAACTGTTATGTACCGTTCGAATTTTTGATATTGAGAAAGTGCAAGTGGATTTTTTTTGCAAAAGAAAGGAATCTTGCGTTTGACTAGTTACCAGGCCCCACCCGGTAAGGAGATAAAATAGTGCTCATATATCAGAAATATTTATCAAAATCAGTTGAAAAGTAGATAATTCGACGTATTTCTCTATAAACCGGCCTTTGTTCCACGGATCACTGATTTAGAGATGGGAACAACAGACTCCATTGTCCAGTAACCTGAGCAATGGTGTGGATCAATCTCGTTCCCAGAGCCTACTCCGCTGTCGTTGTTTGTCGTAGGCTCTGGCGGCAGACAGTCGTAGCCGATTCTGATTGGCCGATATTCCAACCCGCCATTTTGAAATTCGTCTAACCGACAAAGACGGTCACCATATATGGAAAACCGGATATCCTAGATTCTAGGACATCCGGTTTCGTATGCGTCCAGAGCCTCCGAGTCAGCATGACCGAGAGGCTCTGGGAACGAGATTCTGGCGTGGATCCGTAGCAAAGGCCAGTGTGGATACAACACCAAAATAGGGGCTGGGTGGGCGAGTCTCTAAATGGAGCGCCATACCCCAAAGCTATAGCCCACCCCACCTCTCACTTTCCATCCATTCATGTCGTCTCAAAACACCCGCAAATCCGGCCAGCACTCGCAAAATGCGAGAAGAGAGTGAGCAATAGGATTGCTCGCTCTTTTATTGTGTTCTAGGTGAGCATAGGTCACATTTTAGTGGTTTCCGTGCTTCTCAGTGCCCGTGGAATGTTTTCGGCCGATAGTACAAAGTAGCCAAATGCAAAACGTTATCAGTAAAGAAAAATACGTCGCAAAACTCGCATGTGACGGTATTGAGTACCACCTCGCTGCTTCCAGTCTAAATTTTCAATACGCAAAACGGAGGCATATTTATTTCTTATTTGCTGCAGCCGTCCATGATGTCTTACGAGCTGAATAATAACATTTACTCAGACTCGTACCCAGTCATTAATTGTCATTAATAACATTTCGCTATTTTGCGTTACTGGCCGTTAGCGATATTGTTAGGCTGCATTCATTATGTATACTACAGGGGGGGGGGGGGGGGGGGGGGAAGAGGATTTTTTTGACAATGCAAAATTTTCAGATCCCCCCAAGGCACAACATATTTTGGGCTGTACTCTTTTGTGACCATACTACATAGACTGAGTATCATTTATTTTGTATTTGATTGTTTGGTTTGTTTTCCGTTGTGCGCGCGAAGGGTACAGCAATTTTGACAATGAAGCTACAGCACTATTAATCAAAAGTCCAAAGGCGTTTTTGTCTGGCAGACAAAAGTCACTGAAGAGGACCTCGAGGAATTGTGGTAAAACAAGAGGGCCTTTTACGATTTTTTAAAGTTCTTTTTTTAAGTTCTTTATGCGCGCAAAGCGCGCAGCTTTTTCATCAACATATCAGTTGAAAGAGGGTAAATACACGAAAATATTAGTGCAAGTGATATTTCTTCGGGAGGTTCAAACTCGGTGTTCAACAATTGAGCCTTCCTTCATTTACCATCAAACTGCACAACCTTTGTCTTAAATATATATGATACCTCAAGAAAAATATGCACCCCCCCTTCATGTAATGAAAAATCAAAATTCTCTGCCCCCCCCCCCCCCCCTGTTGTATACATAATGAATGCAGCCTTAGGGATTATGGGAAGGTCGTAGAAACATTAACATTTTCTTTGAGTTCGTCCTGACCGTGATGCAACGCGCACCTTGAAAAACTGGGTGCGAGTTTGACATTTACTGACATGTGAAGTTTAAGCAAATGTATAGAAATGTCTCAAAAAGTGAGGGAGTGCTTCAGCCCATCTGCCTTTCGGTTTGTCGATCTTCTTTGCAATAGCTATGGGTCCAGAAAAAGTGTTTGACCATTTTGTCGGTTTATCAGTGCCGACAAAACTGACAAAATCTAGTTTGTCGGTTTGTCAGTCCTCTTTGCAATAAGCTACGTGTCTGATGTAAGTATCTGACCATTTTGTCGGTTTGTCAGTGGTGACAAAACTGACAAAATCTATTTTGTCGGTTTGTCAGTCCTCTTTGCAACAGCTACGTGTCTGATATAAGTGTCTAACCATTTTGTCGGTTTGTCAGTGCTGACAAGACAAAATCTATTTTGTCGGTTTGTCGGTTTGTCAGTCCTCTTGCAATAGCTGCGTGTCTAATATAAGTGTCTAACCATTTTGTCGGCTTGTCAGTGCTGACAAAACTGACAAAATCTATTTTGTCGGTTTGTCAGTCCTCTTTGCAATAAGCTACGTGTCTGATTTAAGCGTTTGACCATTTTGTCGGTTTGTCAGTGCTGACAAAACTGACAAAATCTATTTTGTCGGTTTGTCGGTTTGTCAGTCCTCTTTGCAATAAGCTACGTGTCTGATTTAAGCGTTTGACCATTTTGTCGGTTTGTCGGTTTGTCAGCCCTCTTTGCAATAGCTACGCGTCTGATATAAGTGTTTGACCATTTTGTCGGTTTGTCAGTGCTGACAAAATCTATTTTGTCGGTTTGTCAGTCCTCTTTGCAATAAGCTACGTGTCTGATGTAAGTATCTGACCATTTTGTCGGTTTGTCTGTGCTGACAAAACTGACAAAGTCTCTTTTGTCGATTTGTCGGTTTGTCAGTCCTCTTTGCAATAGCTACGCGTCTGATACAAGTGTTTGACCATTTTGTCGGTTTGTCAGTGCCGACAAAATCTATTTTGTCGGTTTGTCAGTCCTCTTTGCAATAAGCTACGTGTCTGATATAAGTGTTTGACCATTTTGTCGGTTTGTCAGTGCCGACAAAACTGACAAATTCTATTTTGTCGGTTTGTCAGTCCTCTTTGCAGTAGCTACGTGCCTGGGATAAGTGTCTGACCATATGCTACGAGAAAAGGGATGCATGTGGTGCAGAGAGAATGTGAGTGAGGACACCATCTTGTTGGTGCACCAAGTGGTCATGGACGCCATCTTGGTGCTCCGTAACACCAAGAAACTACCGCATTACGGCAAGTCTTAATTGAGATCCCGCTAACGCGAGTTTCATACTGAAAATGCATACGCTTAGACTCGAGCACACATACTGCCTTGAATTACGGTTAAGGTGACTCCACGAAAAGTCCAAGCGTATTTTCTGTAAATATAAATTCGGTCATAAACTTTTATAATATTGTTGTGACGGATATCGAACCGTAAAACACATGAATAAATTAGCAAATAAATAAACAAATCTCAAATTTTGGCTCCACCGAATCGGCTAAGGCTTTCTAAATGTCTGAGGCAAATATAAATTGAACACCAATTTTTTAATTTCGTGCAAAATTGATAGCAAAATTTTGTTTTAGAGATGTTTAAAGAGGAAGAAGGTGGTCCACTGTAGCAGGAACATTATTAAAAGTATTAACGCAAATAAAGTTCGCAATATTTTTAACTTTTGCTAAATGGCACCTCCTTGTGTTCTACAAGTTGGAATTCCGTCACATAAATATTACAAAAGTTATGACCAAATTTATTTTTACTGAAAACTCCCTTGAACTTTTCGTGGAGCCGTATTTTTTTTTGTACGAACCCTGGTAAGTGTAATTTAATGTCCCAGTAACACGTTTCTTACCGAAAGCGAGAAGCTCAGAAGAAAACAGCTCAGCAAACATACGCTCTCTGTTACCGTTATACATACACCAAGGGAAACAGAGTCACCCTCCTTCCCACCGCAGATGTAACAAATGGCACATGTATGCATTCTGATTTAAATTAAACTAGAAGTTTCTAATAGAAAGTGAAGTGCTCGCAGCAACAGACAATGTGGTTCCTTGGCATGGGTATGCTAATCAACAATAGAAATCACTAGAAGAGCAATATCAAGGCAAATGATTTCATTCATCGTCATCTTGTTTAACACACATGCCTGTGCTCCATACTCGAGTTTCAGGCTTTACTCAAATAAACTTACCATTTGTTTATATAACAAACAGAATATTACATGACCGCTGGGAGATACAAATTTGATCTTCTTGTGTTCAAAATTTACACTCATAGTTAAAATTTGTATCTCCGCATGGCCATGTAATATCATCTGTGTATGCAGCTGAGGTGTAGATTGAATATGAGATAAATATTCACTTGGTGTGCTAAAAAAACAATACTAATTTGCCAGAAATTTAGACAATCAAAAATCAGAAATAGCTTTTAATTAAATTTTTCATGCCTCAGATTAATACATATCTCTACCAGTAATATTATTGGATATATCCATCAGATTTTCTTGTTATATTATTTCCAAATAATGTGAGTGCAATTGTAATCACTTAGCAGTTATTTTGGCTGGCTAGTAAACATCACTGGAATTATATTCTTGGCTGAGTCTACAAACAGAAAAGAAAAAAATCCAATGAGCACAGATAAAAAGTACCACTCAACTCAGTCAAGTTTACTTACCATTACACTGTTTACAGGAAATTGATCTATTTACAATATTGTAATGGTAGGAGGACTCAACCCGATTTATAACCTTATAATAGCCATGCTGTTTCGGGGAAATTTCACATTGAAACATTATTCAACTACTTGTAAACTAAAGATTCACGTCAGCTAAGCTCGGAGCATTCCCCTCTCTAGGGCCAAGCAGCTTTATCAAAAGTTGAGGAAATTTTCGGCAAATCTTTCGTGAAGTGGTTGTCAAAATATACTTTAAAAACATCTACAAATGCAATTAAGACTGACAAAAGCAATCAATGACTGTTACTTACCGATAATCTCCGAAACTAATCAACAATTTCTGTAAACCGATCGGCAAATACTGTGCAAATGGTGAATGTTTTCTCCATCTTGACGTGAATGGTTTGCTAACTCTCCGAGCAAAGGACTGTGGGGGATGTGCCACCGACCGACCGACCGACGGAACCCAAATCGCTTGGCCCGCTAGAAAATGATCGTAGTGCGCATGTACCACAGGTAACCCACGCCGTAATTGCAAGGGCACCACAGGTAACCCACGCCGAAATTGCAAGGGCGTTAGGACCAATGCCTAGGACTTCTCGAGATTAGTATGCTCGCTCGCTAACGCTCGCTCGCAAATATATGTACCGGAGCTCGCCACTGACTAAATCTATATATCACGTTAAAGAAATCAGCTAAAACATCGAGCACACATACGACCTTCAATTACAGTTATGGCCGTCTTTTTTTGTACGAAACCGGAAATTCTAAATTGATGTCCCGGTAACACGTTTCTTACTGAAAACACGTCCGCTAAGACGCTGATCACACAAACGGACTTCATTGCCATTCTGCCCTAAAGGAAACAGAGTGTTATGAGCGAAAATTTTATTAGCAGCATTAGTATTGTACGCAGTTCGACAAGTCCTAATTGAGATCCCAGTATCCAGTTTCATACTGAAAACGCGTCCGCTAAGAAGGACAACACACATACGGCCTTCAATTACGGTGGTTAAAGAGCCGTGTTCTTTTTGGACGCGCTCTGGGAAGCCTAAATTGATGTCCCCGTAACAGGTTTCTTACTCATGTTATTTACATGTTTTTCTTGTAGGCGAAGATAAATAATAAATAAATTTATTAGACGTATTTTTGTTGGACGCACTCCTGGAAACCAAAATTCATTTTCCAATAACATGTTCATACAGAAAAAAACGTCAGCTAAGAAGCTCAGCACAAATGCTGACTTTATTACCGTTATGCACTAAAGGAAACAGAGTGATTTGAGCGGAAATTTTTATTAGCAGCATAGTATTATACGCATTGCGGCTAGTCTTAATTGAGGTCCCGCTAACGCGAGTTTCATACTGAAAATGCATACGCTTAGACTCGAGCACACATACTGCCTTGAATTACTCCACGAAAAGTCCAAGCGTATTTTCTGTAAATATAATTCGGTCATAAACTTTTATAATATTGTTGTGACGGTTGTCGAACCGTAAAACACATGAATAAATTAGCAAATAAATAAGCAAATCTCAAATTTTGGCTCCACCGAATCGGCTAAGGCTTTCTAAATGTCTGAGGCAAATACAAATTGAACACCAATTTTTTAATTTCGTGCAAAATTGAAAGTATTAACGCAAATAAAGTTCGCAATATTTTTAACATTTGCTAAATTATAATTATAATAATCAAATGGTTATTTATTGAATTGCCGCAGTATATTCACTTGTTGTTTTCATTCTCAAAACTCAGATGTACATGAAGCTGACAATAATGTTTTTCTTCGACGCAATGACTACTTGTATTTTTTGACATGTCTTGACAAATAATGTTGGCAACACCATCTGGGTGTTACGGTGCTTAGGATTTGATCACCTTTGTTTTTGTTTTAGAAACGTCGACGAGGAAACTGTGCTCGAAGAGAATATATGTAGATGTTCAGGCAAGCCTGTGGCCGCGTAGCACTAAGTTCAACAGAGTGGAGATAAGGAATTAACCTTGTGTGAAAGCTAACGTGCTAATGAAATGGTCCCATGTGTGCTTATGAGCGTTAGCCCTAGTAAGCGGAGAAAGAGAAAAAATCTCTGACCCCGAGAGGGATTCGAACCCACGACCTTCAGAATTGTACATCCGATGCTCTACCAGCTGAGCTATCAGGTCAGACTGGGAGCAGGTCGGGCTATATTAGATGTTATGGTCGCGGTAATGAAGTGAATATATGTAGATGTTCAGGCAAGCCTGTGGCCGCGTAGCACTAAGTTCAACAGAGTGGAGATAAGGAATTAACCTTGTGTGAAAGCTAACGTGCTAATGAAATGGTCCCATGTGTGCTTATGAGCGTTAGCCCTAGTAAGCGGAGAAAGAGAAAAAATCTCTGACCCCTTATCTCCACTCTGTGCTCGAAGAGAGCACTTCCTTCAATGAGAAAGCGAAAGAAAAGTAAAGGCAAGCTGTTGTCAACTCTCTTGAGCGAGGCAGAGGAGGTTGATGAGGATGGAGACAGAGTTGTTAACCAAAGCGGCTGCTGAACCGGCCAGGAGAATTGCTCCCATTTACTCAAAACTTTGAATCGAGAGTACAGGAAGCGCAAGAGACATAGGGGCTTCTACCCATGCTTTACAAAAATACCCCCTCATGGTCAATCAGTCAATAGGCATTTCGCGTTGTGGGAAATATACAGAAAATTGGCAAATAACACGTCTCTTGTCTGCAAATCTACCTTATATTTTATTACAGAGTTAATGTTTAAAAAAGGACTATTGATTAGCCCTCGGTCATCAAAGCCTATATCTAGCATCAAACTTGAATTATACTGTAATAGGTATTTTCTATTTATCAATTGCAGTTATTTTTAGAGTATTACATTTTTATCATCAGGATTTGAATTATATTGTAACATATAAAAAAAATTAACAATTGTTTACAATTAGGTATATTTATTAGAACAGAAACATATATAGATTAGAATTATTACAAAATGAATGAGAAGTTGATATCCGCGTTGTGGTGATAAATTTGTTGTATTTCTGCATTACTTGCCCACTGCAAAAGCGTTACAAAAATCACTTTAGCGCTGTATTTTCTAGGTCTACGACCGATACGAAGTTGATATATTCACCCTGTTGCGAAAGTGGCACTATATTTTGTTATATGCCTGAATTCCTCACCCACTGCAAAGGTGTTGCAAAAATCATTTTTGCGCAACATTTTCCAGCTCTGTAAAAGTGTTGCAAAGTTGTTTTCTCCCTGCTGCGAAAGTAGCGCTAAATTTGTTATGTCTGCATTCCTCGCCTACTGCAAAAGCGTTGCAAGAATCATTTTGCGCTGCATTTTCTAGGTCTACGACCGATACGAAGTTGATATATTCACACTGTTGCGAAAGTGGCACTAAATTTTTATATGCCTGAATTCCTCCCACTGCAAAAGCGTTGCAAAAATCATTTTTGCGCAACATTTCCCAGCTCTGTGAAATACGTGTTGCAAAGCTGTTTTTCACCCTGTTGCGAAAGTGCTCTAAATTGGTTTTATATCTACATTCAGCGCCCAGTTCAAAAGCGTTGTAAAAATCACGTTTGCGCTACATATTCTAGCTTCTGCTTAAAGTCTTATTAACTCGCTTTATCTCTACTTTTCACAACCGTGACGAAATTATATTTGTACCTATTGCAAAAATAGTGAAGACCGCATTATCGCTACATTCACTTCTTCTGTAAAACCTATGCAAATTTGTTTTTTGCACCTCTGTGAAACTATCGAAAAAAGCACTTTCACTCTAGATTCACAGCACGTGAAACTATAGTGTTGTTGTATGTTTGCACTACATTTGCGACATTGGGCAAATTCGCTTATTTATAACATTTTCAAGTTTCAAGAAAATAATACGATAAAGCGGTCTTCACTGTTTTAGAATAGCAACGCAAAAGCTTGTCAAATGTTTAATTTCGTTTTTGGTCAAAAGTGTGGCGAAAGTGCCGCTCAATGGTATTCGCTTCATTTTCACATTACTTTTGCATGACGTGTGAATCGGTGTTTTCGTGCAGTGTTACTGAGTGGTCTTCAATATCATACCCGTTCTAGAGGACACTGTGCTCGGTGCCTGAATAAACCATGAATCACTTGAGGTAGTAGATACCCGCAAAATTGCCCAATTTAATCCGCTCTATACACCTACCCTGACACGGCGGATATGAACTTAACTTTTTCCAGAAAATAAGCAGAACGGCGAAAAAACGGCTAAATATAAACCCTATCTCATTTTTATGATCTATTATTTAATTCGTTACCATGGCAACGAAACAAAAAGCCCCCAAATCTCGTAAAATTGATGTCCTTACTGTCTGGGATCCCTTGTGCTTGCCTTTGAACGTTAGGGGGTGGAATCTAGTTCAACTGAGCAAGAGAGAGTTCGAAGCTCAACTTGGAAGACATTTTGTCGAACGTTCTTTCCCTCTTCAGATCCTTAGTTAAATCGTACCAGTTATTAGTCTCAACATGTCCAAAAAACAAATTTAGAAGTCAGAAAAAGCTTGTAGTCTGAACAAAATGGCAATCAAAGCGGCGTCACCGGCAGAAACCCGGCCGACGGCCTCGAGAACATACAGCAGCACCGTTCAGACCTTTCTGCAATAAAATTGAGTATCCCCTTATTTGGGCTTCAAGAAAATAACCACTGGACATCTATGGGGGGTCACGCCCCAGGTAGTACCTGATACCCCACCACCTCATACCATCCTGATATACCTATCGAGTACCGTTGTTTGACCTCTTCCCTTAGTTTAGCTTTTTTTTCTTCCATTGTAGTAGACAAGTCCTGCAGAACAACTATTGAGCTATGAACAGCGTTTTTATGCACAGTTGAATATAAAACGTCTTTACAGTTTACACCCACCCAGTCAGCCGCCGATTAATACTCAAATTTGCGCTCAGTTCAAAATTGCGAAATTAATACATTAGAATTGCGAAAATAATATCGGACTTGCGAAATTAATTTAAAATTAAGAAAATAATTTTAGAATTAAGAAAATAATTTTAGAATTAAGAAAATAATTTCAGAATCAAGAAGATAATTTCGAAATTAGGAAAATAATGTTGGAATTGCCAATCATGAGGCCAATCAGAATGGCTTGACCAATTTGAAAACCTCCTCAATCTATCTGTGATGGCGTGTTGATACTCACTGGTGACACCATTACTCGAAAATATCTGTCGACACTTTTCAGTTTTCAGTCTTAAACAAATTGTTACTAAGCCAACCCGAGTGACCCAACATTCAAAAACCCTAATTGATCACATAATAACTAGTCATCCTACAAGGATACCATAGACAGTCGTAATACCTTGTAGCATCATCAGTGATCATGATGCTCCCGTTGCTTGCCTGAACATACGTGTTCAGAAATTTCAACCACGATACAAGTACATCTTGAGGTGTCCAGAAGTTTTTACGGTAAGTCCACGTTTTTAACTGTATCAATGGGGTTTTTTCCTCGGTACGTTTTATTACAAGCCAACGGTCAGTAGGCAGTTCTAGTTCTTTAAATATTTGAACGAGTTTTCTTTTTGTTTTGATTCATTTGGATGAATTCGTAACGCTAGCTAGCTTGCTCGGCGAGTGAAAAGTTTCAAGTGACAGTTGCAATGGCGTGAAAAACTATTCCAGTCGGACATTTAAGTTAGTGAATTTGTTCTCAAAGCTTTATTAGCGATTACAATAGATCTTGAACTTTTGGGCGGGCCTTCATTCTTGTTGAATCTTTTAAGCACTTTTACGCTCGTTTTTAGTGCAGGAAAACTTTCAAATGACAGTTGAGATGACGTGACGGTTACGAGCAAAACATTTTTTGCGTGCCGTTTCTGTTGAAATTTTTGTTTCCTTTCGTTTTGTTTACCAGCGGAAAAAGAATGAAGACGGTTCTAATATTCGGGCACTCCTTTGTGAGGCGTTTGAAAGACGATTTACGTCGAGGTTTCAGCCCGAGGGCTTCAAACAATTTCGACTTGGCTTCAGTTGAAGTATTTTTACACGGAATCGGCGGAAGTACGGTAAAGAGACTCCGTAGTGAGTTATACTATGTGAGACGAGTACAGCCGGACATAGTTCTTTTGGAAATAGGAACAAATGAATTAAAGTTCACATCACCCGAGGTCGTTGGTTCCGAAATCGAGGAACTGGTGTGCGAGTTGCACAACGATTTGAAGGTGCAAGCAGTGGGAGTTTGCTTAGTTATTCCGAGAGAGAACGACATTGAATTCCGAAGAAAAGCTGATATTTTAAATAAATATCTGAAGGTGGTGATCGGTGTGCTGCCTTTCGCTTTTTGCATTTCACACAAGGGATTGTTCAACCCTTCGCAAACTGTCCTGCTCCGCGACGGTGTCCATTTAAACAAACGAGGCCAATACGCCCTTTATAGGAGCTACAGAGGGGCAACTAAAGGCTGTTAAGTTGTTGTAAGAACAATTTTATTTAATGTCAATTTAATGGATTGTACTATAATATACCACCTGGTATAAAGTTAATCAAATCAATTTGTCTCTGCCATTGGCTTATGTGAATTAATTTGGCAGAATATTTTTATGATGACATTGTAGATTATCTATCTCAGGCTGTTGGGCCAAAAAACACCAATGCGAATTATTAAAATGCTGTAACCTGACATTATTGTTATGATGACGCTATTGTTGTTATAAATGGTTGGGTTGCCACCAATAGTATCCATATTATTGATGGGTGGGTTACCACCAATGTTGTTATTATTATTGATGGGTGGGTTACCACCAATGTTGTTATTATTATTGATGGGTGGGTGACCACCAATGTTGTTATTATTATTGATGGGTGGGTTACCACCAATGTTGTTATCCACCACTGTTGTTATTATTATTGATGGGTGGGTTACCACCAATGTTGTTATTATTATTGATGGTTGGGTTGCCATAGTCTCCTACGCACCCGTGTTTTGTGTCGGTCACGCAACGCTTCCCTCCCCACACACGGCTGCTTGCTTTTGGATCACATGCCTTCCCCGATTTGACCAATCACCAATCGGTTTCCATTTCCGGGGAACCGTTCGCGCCACTTCAAATTGACCAATCGGATAAGGCAATTGAAATTCAAAACTATGACATAGTTCGCACTTCGTTGAAAGTTAGAAGAAGCTCTCGGTTTTGTCAGAGAAAAATTCCATATTCCTTGCTACATTTTCATCAGAAGAAGGATATCCAGATTATAACAGAAAAAAGGATGTACTAGTTAATTTGTCTACAGGTTTTGGAAAGCCGCTTATTTGATTGAACTCTATCGACGTGTTTGATGTGTTGATCACCTTCGTTCGAGCACGGGCCGTGTTGTTGTCGTTGTTGTAGTCCGGCTGTTAGCCTGGATGATCTACATATCTTTGAGCGTGCCTCTCGATTGCCAAATAGTTCCCCAATGTCCTGCTTAATCCAGGGAAGGTCGCTGACATTTAGTGAGACCTTTGAAGCAGCGTGATTTGCAAATAAACAAACTATCAGTCGCCGAGTAATTCCTCACTTCATATATCTATGGAACTCTTATGTTTAACATTACAAACGAAGTGCATGAGTACAACAACAACAACAACAGCAACAAATATATATCTGTAGATCTTGCGTTTCTTTTCTATTACTGTGGAAGAAATAAAACAGCGATTCCCATCGACTAATTTCTTAGAGTTTCTTCCGTGACCTTTCGCAACTCACACAGAAAGACGTAAGTAGATTACTTTGAGCGGGTGCTGAAATGTGCTTCCGCAAATTTTGAAATGTTTACATTTTACGGACACAAGATTGGTTGAAACATAACAATGCACCGAATTTAATTGGCTAAAGAAATCATGTCACTGTCTATCAAATAACAAAGGGAAAGGCATGTGATCCAAAAGCAAGCAGCCGTGTGTGGGGAGGGAAGCGTTGCGTGACCGACACAAAACACGGGTGCGTAGGAGACTAGGGTTGCCACCATTAGTAAAGCAATTTATGTTTGGTCTTTACCTGGCCAATTATTGTTGTTATTACAATTGCCTGCAAAGTGCAATTTGAATTTATACTGCAGCTGTATATGGGACCTGTCATGTTGCGGCATCACTGTGTGATGACCAGACTTGTCCTGCTGCTTGCCTTTAATGGCTTTGTTGTGACAGTTGTGTCTGTGTGTTTTCCCTATCTCTCTATCTATTCCTACTAACACTTTTTATACTGTACTTTATTTAAGTAAATTGTTGCAGTTAAGTTATTTAAATGGTACAATGAGGCGCAGTACACGTAAACCAGAAGTGGCTACAACAAAAAAGAGATCTGACAAAAGGAAGGCTAACCAAAAGGGGGGAAAAACCATCCTGTGGTATTGGGCAGAGACGAACCCCAACTGTCATTGCAGCAGTTGAAGACTCCCAAGCAGTTCCACAAGATCTGCAGTCCAACATGGTATCCATGCCAAGTTGCTCTATAGCCCTGTTAGCCAGCACCATAAAAGATGCAGTGGTAAGTGGCCTTGAGCAGCATTTCAGCCAGACGGAGCAGACGGTTGTCGTCGCAGATAATCCCAGTGTTTTGCCTTTTTCTATAAATGACGGTATAATGCAAGAAAATTCTATGGTAAATTATGCCACTATTGAGGATGCAATCAATGAAATTAAGCGACTCGGTAAAGGATGTGCACTGGCAAAAACAGATGTTAAAAGTGCCTTCAGAATCATACAATTAGGCCGGTTGATTATCCTCTCCTTGGAATGAATTGGAATGATAAATATTTTTACGACAAATGCATGCCAATGGGCTGTTCAAGCTCGTGTAAGACTTTTGAGGCTCTAAGCACAGCTATTCAATTTGCAGCAGGTGCTAAGTTAGGTATTAGACACATGGTGCACTTCTTGGATGATTTTATGATTATAGCTCCAAATTTGAAATCCTGTCAATACCAATTGGAATCTTTTTTGCACATGTGCACAGACATAGGAATACCTATGGCTCCGGAAAAAAACAGTCGGCCCAGCAACAACATTGTCATTTTTAGGCATTGAGCTAGACACATTAAATTTTGAGGCAAGGTTGCCTAGAGAGAAATTATGACTTGCCAATCATTATTAGCTAATTTTCTTACACGGAAAAAAGTTACACTCAGGGAATTGCAATCCTTGGTGGGTTTATTAAATTTTACTTGCTCAGTTGTTTTGCCTGGTAGACCATTTCTTCGCAGGTTGATAGACCGTACAATCGGTATTAAGAAGGCAAATCACCGGATAAAGATAAACAATGAAGTTAAACGGGACCTGCAAACATGGTTGAATTTCTTGAAGCACTTTAATGGCCGTTCATTTTTTCT
Source organism: Scolanthus callimorphus (assembly GCA_033964015.1). Classification (NCBI taxonomy): domain Eukaryota; kingdom Metazoa; phylum Cnidaria; class Anthozoa; order Actiniaria; family Edwardsiidae; genus Scolanthus; species Scolanthus callimorphus. The sequence goes on from CM066919.1 coordinate 13,974,945, forward strand.
CAATGACAATTGGCTAACCTCTAATTCATTACAGCTCTACACAGATTCATCAGGATCTTTAGGTTCGGCGCTGTATTTGGTAACAGGTGGTGCTATGGTGAATGGCCAGAAAAGTGGAAGTATCAGAATATTGCCATACTAGAGTTTTATCCTATTGTGCTAAGTTTACACCTTTGGGGTAATTTCATGGCAAATCATCATATTACATTTTACACAGACAATCAAGCATTGGTTCATATCATAAATAAGCAGACTTGCAAGGATAAGAGGCTAATGAGCTTTGTACGGAAGCTTGTTCTGGCTTGTTTACAATTTAACATCCAATTTAAGGCTTGTCACATTCCAGGAATCTATAATGAATTAGCAGATTCTTTATCTCGTTTACAGGTAGAGAAGTTCCGCCAGTTGGCCCCTCACATGCTTCCTTTGCCTACCCCGGTTCCATTGCACCTTCAGCCAGGGAAATTGGAATTATCGTAGAAAAACTGCTTAAGTCAAGCCTGCAGCGTTCCTCGCTTCCTACATACAAAAGGGCGTGGTCACTGTATCAGCAATTTACACTTAATGCCATGCAAACATTTCACCCTAGAATGCCAATATCACCATCCCATTTAGCATTATTCATTGCTTACTTGTACTATCGCAATTACGCCTCATCTACAGTGAATACTTATGTGTCAGCCATCGGGTACTTGCACAAGCTAGCTGGGATACCAGATCCAAGATCATTTTTTATCATGGAAATGCTAAAGGGTTTTGGTAAGATCGACCCAAGATTTGACATGCGGCTTCCTATAACAGTTGGCATTTTAAAAAACTTATGTTCAGCTGCTGGCGCAGTCATTGTTTCACCTTACGAGGCAGCTATGTTTAAGGCTATGTGCATGCTTTCATTTTATGCATTTCTGCGGATCGGGGAAATCACAGCAAATAACAAAACTAATGCAGATCACATAATACAGCTGAATCAGTTGAAAGCACTCTCAAATAGTAAGGGACAACTCATTTCGTTGAAATTAATTTTCTTTCATTTTAAGCATAGCCAAAATAAGCAGTCTTTTTCAGTAAAAATCACCAAGCAGCGAGTAATTTGTCCAGTCGAGACTATCCTTGAATATTTGCATCTCAGAGGAACAACAGATGGCCCTCTTTTCCAAACTTTAAACGGGGACCCAGTTCCACGGGCATTTTTTGCATCTCAACTGAATAAGGTGCTCAGGTATTGCAGCTTAGATCCCTCTAGGTACAAAGGACAGAATAGGTGCTGCTACATTTGCTGCGGAACAAAGTTTATCAGATGAACAAATAAGGTTACTAGGTCGCTGGAAATCTGATGCATTTAAAAAATACATTCGGATACCAACCCTTTAAAAAGGGGGTATTTGCATAGCAGTACAGTAGTTTACCTCCAATCTATACCAGAAGGCATGACAACTGTCAGGGAACAGTTGTTTTGTATTCTGCATAATTTTGCCCTCTGTTCGGAGTTCAATATTATTTTAAATCCATGAGAAGGGATTTGGCAACATACAGGGTATTTTGTCTAATCTCTTATCAATTACTTACATCATTCAACATAACTAATTTATAAGTTATTTATTATACAGTTTTGCCTGTTTCTGCCGATTTTTCTCTCAATTTTGTTCACAGGTTCATGGATGTCTCAACAAGATGCAGGGCTACTTGTTGTCTCATGCTGGTAACCAAAATGGTCTAGAGTGATCAACTTTGTAATCTCATTGAGTAAGGATTGGATAATAATTATGGAGATCCCTATTAGTGGGGGAGGCCTGCTTTTGCCTTGTTTTCTTTTAATTTCTCTTGACAGGTTCAGGGATGTATCAACAAGATGCAGGGCTACTTGTTGTCTCATGCTGGGACCCAATTGTCTGGATTGCTGATTAAAACAAGGATTTACAAGTTAATAGATTATGGACATTTATAATAACCAAATGATTGGTTTGGGTATCAATTTTGCTATTCCTGCTGGGGTGGGGCGGCCCTTTGGGCTTTGCCGTTTGCGTGGTAGGAAATACATTGTCACGTTTTAACTATTTAAGAATGAAGTTGATATTAAAAACGGCTATATGCACAGATATAGCCATATTTATACCAAATGGTGTCTGTCCTCTCTAGCCCCGCAAACAGAGCTCAGCAGCAATAGCAAAAACCTGTTTGGAACTTGTGCCATTCCAAGAAAAGGCATAAAGAAAATTATTTGTAAGAATAAGTGATTTTATGCTTTTCACCTGTTGTTTGATGAAATAAGAAAGATAAGTCTAAAAATTGTGTACTGTAATTTTGATGTTTGAATAATGCAAGAGATGTACGCTCACCTCCCCTGACGGGAGCGCATTTGTCATGATGGCGTTCATGCATGACGTATCAAGTTCGTATGCGTCAGTTGTTTGGTCACCACTTTGCTTTTGCCTCTTGAGGTGTCCAGAAGTTTTACCCTCCGCCTCCCTTTTTACTCCACCATGACAGATGTGTTTTTGTTACTTATTTGACAGGGTAACTTGTATGTAATGTTTGGGTTACCGTTTTTAGTGCCTCCACCTTTGCGTGGTAGGAAATACATTGTCACGTTTGAACTATTTAAGAATGAAGTTGATATTAAAAACGGCTATATGCACAGATATAGCCATATTTATACCAAATTGGTGTCTGTCCTCTCTAGCCCCGCAAACAGAGCTCAGCAGCAATAGCAAAAACCTGTTTGGAACTTGTGCCATTCCAAGAAAAGGCATAAAATCGTTTATGAACAAGATTTTTATTGAGGATTGCTCAAACTTGCCCTTTCCCTAGTTTACTCGACTAAGAATCCTGACGAGCAGCTTGAACTTAACTCTCTATTCACTGAATGCCTTGAGAGACATGCACCCTTAAAAAGCACACTCGTGTCAACCGACCTCCTATGGAAAGTGATTCATGGAATCTTAAACCTAGTCAACGCCCCTTACATCACGGCCCTGAACAGTTGAATGCCTTTTTTTGCCTCCAACATTTAAGGGTTTGAAAACACTGTTTTAGTGATTAATAAATGGGCCAAACAGAAGACTGCAGTCACTTTGGCATACAGTTTCGTATACTTGCCATTTCTAGTGAATTTTGACTAGCGGTTAAATAAATTCATACCACGTTGGTCCTCTTTTTCTAGATTAGCACCCCCCCCCCCCCCCCCCCCCCCCCCCACAAAAAATCCCTGGCTGCCGGGCCTGAAAATTTGGGTAAATTTCAGGCTGAACGTTCTTATAAAAAAGGTTCTTAATATATAGAGTTAGCCACTGGCTAAAAGCGGAGCTCCGCTATAAATTAATTTACCTGGGTCAGGAGCTCACAGTGTAACAGCGTATTGGAAAATGAAGCTGGATTGCATGAAGTGTTTTGTAGTTTCCGATTTCACGCAACGATTACTTCACATTCGCTCAATCAATTAGGATGCAGATAGCGTATGCTTTGTTCAGAGAAGTTTATTGAAGTGCGAATCAATTGTTCTAAAAATAACTTCAGACCTGCTTCATTTTCCAATTCGCTGTTACACCTTCCTGCCCCTAGATGAACGCTCCTACGGGGTACAATATAATAACAATAACGACAGCAAATGACAAATAAAGAACCAGAATCAGTCGACAAGATGCCAAGAAACTAGTTAACACACCTCCCTGTGACCCTTCCTGTCCTGGTACTGTAGTTGCCCCTGGAGCAAGAGTTGTGAGTGTGGTCTGCCTGAATAAATTCATATTTCAACAAATATCAGTATTCACAAACAGCAATGACACAAAAGACAATAGCATCATCGAGCTAGCTATGAATTCCCTGCTGCGAAATCCGCTTACCAAATTTTTGAAAACGACACATTTTAACAGGAAATCTAATTTTTCTTGGAATATACTCCGTTCAAAACGGACATTCCTCAGGAATGTTTGTTTTTGCATATTTCCTGTCTCACTGGAGCAAGCGTCGTTGTCTCTCCGGGCTGTAGCGTGGTTTGTCCGCCTTGCGGTGCTGTAGTTGGCGTGGTCTGCGGTGCTGGGGTAGTGGGGTAGTCTGCGCCCCAACAGGTGGTGTGGAAACATTTGATTGCGGCTGTTGGCCAGGCTGTTGACCAGGCTGCTGACCTGGTTGCTGGCCTGGTTGCTGGCCTGGTTGCTGGCCTGGTTGCTGCCTGGCTGTTGGCCTGGTTGCTGGGCGCCTAGAAGATGGACATGTTCCAAACATTGAGTAGGCCTACTCCGGGTCCTAAAGTCGCCTATAGTCGCCTGAAGTCGCCTATAGTCGCCCAAAATTGCTCTTTTTTTCCAACTATTGTCAGCCAAAGCTGCTCAAGGCTGTCTCCCCCACACAAGGGTGTAGAAAAGTGACTCTCCAACCCCTCTGGAATTTCCAGAAAAGATCAGATAAATTGACCCCCACCCCCTCCGGGCGCCCTTCCATTGAGGGGGGGGATTTTCTGGAACCACACAATGGCCTGTTCTTGGATCAAAACTTGCCTATTGGGCAAGAACAAAAATTTCAGGAGGAAAATGATTGTGAGAATAGCCAATAATAGAACATTTAGGAACAAGAACGGGCAATAAAGGCAAAACAAGGCGAAAAAAGAACAGATTTGGCAATCAAAACATGGAATATAGTACAAAAGCATCCATTTATTTATTTTTCAAGATACAAACTTATTCTTGTATGTAATTTAGAAATCACAGTGGTGAAAAAATGATATTAGCATTTAAGCTTGATGCAAAAAAAATATCACTTTGCTTATAATTCTCCAGATTGATTACAACTCGTTTTTGGTATGAATACAATTTGTCAACATTATTAAGACACTTAACTTTTTTTGTTATGCAAAACTGAACACGAATGAAACAAGCTTCAAGATTATAATAACTCCTTTACCTACTAATTTCCAAGAGCAAAATATCTAGTGCTTATAAAAACAGAGTTGGACTATCATCTGGAAACAAAAATTAGCTACTCCGACTATACCCCTCCCAGATAACCGTTCAATGGGAGAGGTGCGAACATTTTCTTCACTTTCAGTAGATTCTTCATCTCTATATTCAAAAGAATTTAATACAGTCTTCCAATCATGCCCTATGATTTTTGACACTGTAAAAAAAGTATTACGTGCAAGGAAAGAGTCAATGAGCAAGGAATATTCACAACCCAGCCCTACTTCTTCCTTGGCTAAACTTTCTAATGTTTGTAATAAAATGCTGTATTTCAACCAATAGCTTAGCAATTCAAAATTAACTTTATCAACATACTATCTTCTATTTGACAAATCAATACCTTATCATGATTTCCAGAAGGTCCTACGCTGTAAATGCATCGAAAATCAGAGATCCTATTCCTTGTTTTTCGTATAATATATAGATTTAGCCACTGGCTAAAAGCGGAGCTCCTGGTTATAAAAATTTCTGTGTGAATGAAAGGGATTCCCATGTGTACATGGTTTACATGGTTGCTTTAAGTCTTCCCTTCACGAGATATTAATTTTTCAAGCATAGATGACGTCATCGCTGACGTCATATCACGAGACCACCTTATTTCGCTCATCTGGTGACCTAGACTACACTACCCAAGTGTGGTTGTTTTAGAGTCTTCCCTTCAAGAGATATTGATTTTTCAAGCATAGATGACGTCATCGATGACGTCACATCACGTGACCACTTCATTTCGCTCATCTTGTGACCTGAATTACATTACCCAAGTTTGGTTGGGTTAGAGTCTTCCTTTCATGAGATATTTATTTTTGAAGCGTAGATGACGTCATCGATGACGTCATATCACGTGACCACTTTTCATTTCGCTCATCTGGTGACCTGGATTACATTACCAAAGTTTGGTTGGTTTAGAGTCTTCCTTCACGAGATATTGATTTTTCAAGCATAGATGACGTTATTGATGACGTCATATCACGTGACCACCTCATTTTGCTCATCTGGTGGCCTAGACTACATTACCCAAGTTTTGTTGTCTTAGAGTCTTCCCTTCACGAGATATTCATTTTTCAAGCGTAGATGACGTCATCGATGACGTCATATCACGTGACCACTTCATTTCGCTCAACTGGTGGCCTAGACTACACTACCCAAGTTTTGTTGTCTTAGAGTCTTCCCTCCACGAGATATTAATTTTTCAAGCATAGATGACGTCATCGATGACGTTACATCACGTGACCACTTCATTTCGCTCATCTGGTGACCTAGACTACACTACCCAAGTTTGGCTGTTTTAGAGCCTTCCCTCCACGAGATAATTATTTTTCAATCATTGATGACGTCATCGATGACGTCACATCACGTGACCGTGCTACAGTACCCCTCTTGTGGCATAGACAAAATATCCCAAGTATGGCTGTCTTAGCATGTTCCCTTGAGGAGATATAGTTTTTTCTTTGCATACCACAGGGTTCCCATGTGTACACGGACGGCGGACGACGGACGGACGGACGGACGGACGGCGGACGGACGGCGGACGCTATAGGTTTAATATATAGATTTAGGCACTGCCTAAAAGCGGAGCTCCGAGTGATTATAATAAATTAAAAAAAGGTTTAGAAAAATATATTTTGTAATCTGATATCATAACTTCAATAACTGCATCTGATTTTGTGAAAGCTTGATAACATAAAAAAACCTGTTGAAGTTTACAGTATTTATAAATGCTTCTTAGATCATCTTATTAAAATAAAATTGCATGCAAACGTAGTGATAGGAAAGCATTTTTTATGTATTTCATTTTTGTTTTTCTAATAACAAATATTGAAAGGCTCCACTATTATGCTCCTGATTAACTTATCTATATATATACTGACATAATATTAATATTCTTACTAGCCTCTAGGGGCACAGCCAAAAAATACTGTAAAGTATGGGAAAAATTATAAATGTATAGATAAAATAGCAACAAAAAAGCCTGCCAACCCCTTTGAGAATATTCTGGCTACGGGATGCCCCATCTGCATAGCTGGTGGGTTTGGGGTGTTTTTCAAGACATTTTTTCGGTGACTGCAAAAATTATTCACAAATTGTCATGCATTTCTGGTTGCCTTGAGGCCTAAAATTACAAAATTTCCTTTGCCTGAAATACTGTGTAACAATCAGAATAAATAGAACTCATTATGTACATCATAACAGTGAATTCTTCCAATAGACTTGTCCATTCTACTCTCAAATCCAATCAGTCTGCTGATCATTTCCTAAATCCATGAACTTATGTTGCCAACACCCAGGAGTGAAATCTGGGACCTTGAGAAAAGAGCACTGAATCTGATTGTTTTTGTGTGTGTGTGTTTGTGTGTGACCCCCAAAAATTGTCAAATTCCCATTTCCATTAACTTTCATGGTAGGTCCTTGAAGCCTACCACTTTCATGGTAGGTCCATGAAGCCTACCATCATGATCTCTTTGTAGTTAACGTGCTATTTCTCAAACCTAGACTGGGGTGTGTGTGTGTGTGTGTGTGTGGGGGGGGGGGGGGGGGGGGGGGGGTAGTGAAAATACAGGCACCAAAATTTGGAAATTTCCTGCAACAAATACAATGACACTATCTGGTACTAAATATAACTGAAACATGGGACTTCTATCAGGTGACTTTTAATCCCAGTAAGAATTAAATTAGAGCCATTCTCAATCTTTGAAAGCTCCACAGGAAAAACAATTCCCCAAACCCATGCAGGTTACCATTAATGGGGAAAATAAGATTTCTCATGTCAGAGACTTTGGATTGAAAAAACGTTTAGACTAATTATATCCAAACTAAATTCAATATAAGCTTTTATTGTTGTCATTCCAAGTCTCTATCATCTATAATTTTTGCTTTACCTACTCGAGTGGTGTTTTTTGGATTTTTCCCCTGATTAGAAACCACATGCAAAAGAAAATAATACTTTTGGTGTGAAGTGTGGATATGAAGAGCAGCATTTCTAAATTTCTTTTAGTCCAAAACACAAAATTAAACCTTTCACGGCAGATATATGCAAGTAGGATGGCCTTTGATAATAAATCACAATGTAAATAAGCTTATCTAAAAATAGAAAATTTAACACTATCAGTACCTTAAATTGTAGAATTCAGTTGTGTTGCTCATGCTGTCCGCACAATTTGTAATCCAGTGATTCATGCCCAGTCAGTTTCTCCTCCCATTGCTGTCGTAAATGGCTTCAAAATCAGAAGCGCTAGGTTTCTATAGTACTCTTCGACGAGGGAGTATCAAAGTCTTATTTATTAAATCAAGATGAGTTTGTGTTACGCCGATTGAACTTCTCACTCAGAAAAGGCCAAATCTTGCACGAGGTCCGCATTGGATTTCACAAAAACATAATTATTCCACTTCAACGTTGCTCCTTGAACTTCAAATCCCAAAGACGAACTTCAAATCCAAACCTCGAGGTTATGGATTTCGTGGTATCAGCAATCCATACTAGTATAAAAGCATAAAATCAAAAGCACTTCTTCTTCTAGCAACCAAAGTTATAAAAAGTTCATGCCTTCGGCAAGACAGCCCCCGGGGGGGGGACTCCATATTTTTTGACCGGGGATGATCGTCGTATCTTTTAGGGGTTAAAATCACGGGGCCTTGGTCTCTTTTAGGGGTGATCTTAATCCTCAATAAAAATAGGGAGATTGGTATCTTTTAGGGCCGAAATATGTGTCCAAATTGTTTTCTCTCATGATGGTGCTTCTAAAAACCGTGTAAGAAAGAGAGATTACTCGATGAGAAGACGATAAATTAGAAACAAAAACGGAAATTTCTTGATTGGTATCTTTTACCTGTTACCTGTCTCCTTCGCACCTACTTTGCACATAAGGCCTCATCTTTTAGGGTATCTTTTAGGGTAAGAAATTATTTGAGCCACGCCATGGCCCGCCATGTTTGGTATCTTTTAGGGGTGAAACTGAAAATTTCCGACGATCATCCCGGTCAAAAAATATGGGAGTCCCCCCCCCGGGAGACAGCCACGAGTCCCTCATTTAGTCTTTCTACAACCTTGTCCTTTGCCATTAATGCATACCGATATCTGGAATTATTATTCAGCACATCGATGCACTGCCCAAATATGGTCATTGGAACGCCAATAGCTGTCTTCTGTACATGACAGCTATCCTGCGATATCCGTCTCTGAGGAAAATATGATGTTTTGAGCTCGTAAATAATACACAAAAGTCATTTTTCGGGGGGTTTTGTGCTATCGATGTGCTGAATAATAAAACCATATCCTGCTCGATTTTGCAGAATATCGTCTGATTTTAGCCAATCGGGACTTCGTCCCTCGTCGGCTAAGTATCAGACGATATTCTGCGCAATCTCGCAGGATAATGGTTAAATATTGATATAAGCTAAGCTTGTTGAATCCATTTCTTTGGACACGGCCAGAAAACTGACGAGCGATAAAATGTGCTTTCAATCTTGTCAAAATTCGCCGTATTTCTTTCACGTCATTTTCCTTCCATTCCACTTGACTGCATCTCCCTTGATTGTAAAATGCATACGAAAAAGCTCAGAATTCTAACCTCAGCACAGCTAACTGGTATAATATACTAGTAAAGAGAAATAATGTTGCTTCTGCTTTGTTCTGATCTGCCGAAGAAAATTTTTTTTCAAAATAAAGGTCCCCAGTCCCCCAGATGAGCTGGCGCGCGCGCCGGATCTCGACATTTCCCGCCAAAAGTAGTTTCACGGCATTGGTAGTGACGTCACGTCACGTCAGCCAGGCAGTATGTGCCCTTGCTCTCTATATAATTCTCTCCAAGAATGGCTTTCTCACGTTTTATCCTTTTCGAGATATTAAATTCTAAAGGAATAACACAGGGATCCCATGTGTACACGGACGGCGGACGGCGGACGGCGGACACTAGGTTTTTATACAGAAAAAAAGAAAACAAATTATATCTCGCGAAAGGAACCACCTACGGCAACCAAACGTTGACACAATTATCTATGGGGTAATTGCTTTTCGACGCACTAATCAGTTGGACATGGCGTCATCAATGAAATGAAAAAATGAATTTAATTAACCGTGACGTTTCAAAATCAACTCGATGGTATACGGTTTTTCCTTAGGTATGGTGCTCCGCTTGCGCGGGCCTTCGGCCCGCGCTGGAGCTCCGCTAATACCAGAAAAATAAAGAAAAAATCATATCTCCCGAAGGGAAGCTTCTATAGAAGCCAAACTTGGACAAACTTTCTAAGACCATATGAGGAACTCTACACCAAAGTCACGTTCCCTCACGCCATCAATGACGTCATCAAAATGATCCATAATGGCCGTGACGTTCAAAAATCAACTCGATGGTATACGTTTTTCCCTTAGGTATGGTGCTCCGCTTGCGCGGGCCTTCGGCCCGCGCTGGAGCTCCGCTAAAAAAAAAGGAGTGTATTGTGCTACTAGTCATAAATATTATTGTTCTTAACTTGCTTTGCAGGGTTCTATAATATCCCGTTTTAAAGGACCAAAGATCGCTCGGGCTCAATGCCAAGCTCAAGACAAAAAACACTTAGCGAATGTCTCGCGCATTATCTCATGTGTAAGCGCGTACTCGAAAAGCTGGATGCCTAAATGTTTAGGCTTTGTAACTGGTGTCAATGCGATAAATCGCTGAAATCGCTTCATTTCGTATCATTCTCTGGTACAAATCGGAGAATGATTGCGGTGGAGAAGCTGTCTGCCTAAAAGTGTTTAGGCTGTCCAGTTTGTAAGCTGGTGTCACGGAGAGTGGTTGCTGGAATCGCTTCATGATGCTATGTATTTCCCTGGTGCAAAGCGAGGCTTTGCGCTTCTTGCGTAGTGTACGGTGCAATTAGGAAAATGAGTAAGAAGCTGTGAAACGACTAAAATGCTATTTAAATGTTTAACGCCGGAAAGGAGTATGTGAACTCGTGCACACACTTGTTGGCGGCGGTCCGGTCCAGTGTACGGTATTGAGTTTTTCACGCAAAGTAAAATATGCGCTCTGTTGTTTAATTAGGTGGTTAAACAATTTGCTATAATTCAGAGCTATAACACCGTGGAGGTTTTCTGATTTTTGTTTATTTTGCGGCAGAGCGAGAACCAGTAAATTGTCCAGTTGTTACTCTGCCAGCAAAACGAGCTAGAATGAAAATTGTCCACAAGAAGCCTGCGATTTGGCTCAAAGTTCGAGAATCCCTTAACAAAGCGCTCTAGAAAACTCCCCCGAAACTGTTCTAGCGCTCGGACAATAAAGGGAGATATTGGGGCGAGTGAAAAAAACACACACACGAAAGCGCAAGATAATAATAATAACAATAATACTTTATTTATACACGGTAATTAAATTCAGCTAAAAATCTAGAAATACTGTTTGTTATAACGGCTCTGAGAAAGGGTCAAAGAAAGTGAGAAAGAAAGATGGATATCTATGGATATGGGGGGTCCTTACCAACTACAAATGGCTAGCTCAATATTTTGTTGTAGAAATGTCTGGAAAGGAGAACCATGTCTAGAGTGTGCTTCTCGCTTTCGGCAAGGATGAGGAAATCTTGTTATTTTCTAATAATTATTTTTTTGGTTGCTGTCCTGTGATTTTTACTGAAAACCCATGGCCATGAAAACGACTTTCAGTTTGTTGTTTACTTTGCGCGCGCACTTATTAAAAATATCATTCACAGCCAGCTTTTTTCAAGGAAAACGACAATGTCATGTTTGGGCGCAATAATTAAACTTTTAGAAAGACCAAATTTTTAGAAAGAAGGTGGATCTTATAATCTTTGACTTCTTAATTTATACTAGTTTCTTTCCTTTTTCCGTCAAGAGAAAATTTCCGTACAAAACACTGAGGATTTTCTTTAAGCAAAAAGCCATTGGCTTTAAAATCGCCCCTTATTTAAGCAGAGATCAACTTTGGCTATGACTTTATCGGCGCAATATAGCACGCGTGATGTTGGTAGAGACTGAGAACGTTTGTTAAATTACGAACCGCAAGCGAGTGATTTAAAAACGTTTCGAGTGTCTCTCCCAACATCACAAGTGCTCTATTTGCCGATAAAGTCATAGAAAGTTGTGCTCTAATGCTTTAATGATATAGCGGGGGAGAATCATTACTTTATCGGTGTAATAGAGCATAGATTTGGACCAATCAGAGCGCGCGTTATATCGTAGCTATATCAAAAGTGTAATAATTTTTTGCTTGTTTTCTCTTGGCGCGCGCACTTGGATGGCTTCCAGGCATGTTTTGCGAAGACAAGCTCAGTGAGATCACGTTTTTGCTAAATAAGGGAAGAGGTCAAAACACTTGTACTCGAATGGTACCCAATTTGTTCAGGGGAGGTGGTGGGTACCGGCATCTACCCCCTTAGGTACCCAATACCCCTTTTCAGACCTCATTTTCTCAGAGCATGATCTAGGGGTACCTGTTTTGTATTGCACATATGGACTCCTCTCGCTGCGAGGAAAGCGTTGGAGCAATCACCTTTTTGATATCTATTTATTTAAGGAGATACTTGCTCCTAAAATTCAGCTCTGAGAGGTAGGTGGCTCCGGCACCTACCCCACCCCCCACAAATTGGGCACCAAGGAAGTACAGATGTTTTGACCTCTCCCCTAAAGCCAGGGGCTTATAAATAAGCCTAAAATAACAACATTTGCCTGGGTTTGAGCTTCAAATAAAAAAAAAAACTAATTCAGCCTTAAATGTACGTACGGCTCCATACTCCATTGGGACCTGATTTATATAAAACCGGGTATAAACTAGCTGATGCCCGTGAAAAATTCACTGAAATTTAGTTTATAAACATGATTTACAGACCTTCCCTTAACATAGACCCTCCTCGCTCCATCCGCTCCATGCCGAAATAAATCTGAAGTGAGCCCCAAAATAATTTTTTTCGCACTCTTCCGTCCCTGGTGCGAAAATCACGCGCATCTCTCTTATCAAATCGTTCAAAGAACCCGCTAAAATTGAAAAACGCAAGTCTGTTACATAAAAACCCTTAGAATTTGGAATTTTTTGTCTGTACGTGTAGCATATCTCAGCAAGGACAGAGAAGAAACAGATTTCATTTCGACTTAGCGCGTTCTGTGAGCCAAGGCAGTGGTACGTTTGTTCAAACTTGAATGAAATTTCTCTCAGCTCAAAGCTTTCGAATTAGAATTAGCCCTGCCCCTGTACAGTTATGGATGTCTATGCCTATGGCGCTTTCGGCTGTGTGAAGGAGTTTTTTTGTTAGTTTCTGTGGGAGACTTCAACATGGCGCCTTTGCTAACGCGTTCTCCTCGCTTAGAAAAGCTTGAATGAGAACTTCTGTTCACTTGATTTTTTTTAAAAATAAAAACCAAATTCGCCAAATCCTCTCAAGCAACGTCTAGAAATGGTGTTTTATTTTTAGCTCAGCCGTTTTTCCGTAAAAGGGTGGAGAACAGAAATTTTCCTTAGCGTATTATATACAGTGTGTTGCCCAAACTCCTGGGGGACGGTACCCAACTTCGGACACTTTGCATTTAAAGTACGGTATTTTTAAAACGTAAAAGAAATGCAAGTTTGATAGCACACGAATTAACAAACAACCAGCTATCATTCTCACTTGTCGTTCATTTTTTTACGTGCTCGACGACTTTTGATGCAGGAGAATATTTCCCATCTAGGCAAATTCTTAGCATTGTACATCTCGGTTTTGGCGGGAAAATAGACCAATGGGATTACACGTGACCACGTGATCACAAAGAAAGAAAAAGACTAGACTTTTGCGGATGGGGCGTCATTTCGCATGAAAATGGCGCTAATACAGCTCACTCATGGAAGGAAAGTCTTTGCATTGCCGAATAATGAGCTAAGAACAGGCATCATCAGTTCCTTTTGGTGTGGAGCCATTAGGGCTTCACCTTAAAGTTTTCTCAAGCGACCCTAGTAAAGCGCCAGTGTCTGCGTGGCCTGACGCAAATGGGAAGTTTTTAGTGTCAAATGAAAGTTTTAGAGCTGAAGTTATGGGGTTTCTTAAGGACGACGAAGACGATTTGTTCCAGCAGAACAACGTCCTACAAGCTACTACATCAAACCCAGTATCAAGGTCAACACCGAGAAGTATTCCAGCGGCTTCACGAAGAACGTACCCTTACCGACCAGCGCCAACAGGGCAGCAAACAGTACCAGGTCTACGTCAGAGCATGCCACCCAACGCGACCTCCGCTACAGCACGAGGCAAGAAGGGGAAGGGATTGTCAAGAGATCTAATGTTTTCAAAACCAAACATGGAACTAGATATATTGGAAGATGTCTTTCCAGTTCCTGTCAATCTCAGTGAATTGGCAGAGATCACGCCAGTGACAGTGGGAGAGGCAGTGGAAAACATGCTGAGTTATGGCGAACATCTGATCATAACAAGTAAAAAAGGCCATGTCATTCAAGACATGCCAACCACCCGAGGTAAAGGATACAATCATTATTAATAAGACTTTATTATGAAAAATAAATATCAATAATCAAATTAACATCCCTGTATTGTCCATATAGGGAGTACCCTCTCCCACAGGGAGGCTTACCGCCAGTTTATTTACACACCAATGGATTCACAGACTGTTAGCTGTCATAGAATTTGGACAAGGGAGATACTTTACCCATGGGGCAATTCTTTTTTTAAAGATGATGAAATGTGTGGTTCCAGAAAATATTCCCCCCCCCAACACACACACAAAAGGGCATTGGAAATTCCACAAGGGGTGGGGGGTGGATATTTTCTTTTTCTGGAACCACACAATGTTAATTTGATATAAAGATTATTAGAAATTCTAATAATGATATATATTCAATAATACAGGCTATGATAATATATTTGAAGAAGGTGCTTAACACTTGATGCTAGGGATGTAGCTTGATGGTTTTGTTTTAGATTGGGCAGAGCATTTAAAAAAACCAAACCCCCAAGTCAGATACTACAGTGGAGGGGATACGCACCCTGGGTTGCCACACCCTGGATTCCCTGTCAATTGCTTTATTCTAAACTTTAAATGGTACTGCCCATTCCAGCTGGACACTGAGGCTATTGGGTACTGTAGTTCTGTGCTCAAAAAGAAATATCAGTTTTCATCTTGTATACTGTTTTATGCAATATTGCAATTTTGTAACTCTGATCATTTGAGAGCTTCCTATACCACTTGGTGTTTTGAAGCTATTTGCTTAGCAACTCGCTTCTTAGTCATCGCCCTCGAACTATGTGACTATGTGACTATGTGACTATGTGACTATGTGACTATGTGACTATGTGACTATGTGACTATGTGACTATGTCACTTCGCGGGAATCGTCCAGCTTGCACTCCATGTTGCTCCTGTTTCTACATTGATTATACTTCAGTCGCACAAGAATCACGGGTCATGAAGTTTCTGCCTTACAAATATTGAATTGAGCCAATCATAGCACTGCATCACCTTACCCTCCCCTCCCTCCCTTGCTATATCAATCAGTACGTCTCCCACCATCCCCTCCCTTGTATCATCATGGCATTCACTTGTTCGGCGCTGGGTATCCTGTGTCTCGTCTCGTCTCCCATCTAAGTACTTCACTTTTGCCAACACATATATACGCCACATAGGCCAATCAGTCGTCCATGTGGGACGAGCATTTTCTTCTTGGAGGTGATGTCAATTGAGCATGCTCTCGGTATCACGTCATACATGCCCACTATCGTGTATTATTTAGGATATTTCCATTACGACAAGTAAATAAGTATGGCTAAGGTACTAAAACGTTAACAATATTGAAGTTGCCACTGAGCATGCGCAATACATTTCTTAATTTTATTGCTACAAGCGATCAAATGATGCCAGAGCGCTTGAAAGTAACACCTTTTCTCAGTTTTGTGCTGCATGTTTTCAACTTCGTACTGCTTTGTTCCGATCACCTAATATTCGAGGTGAATGTTTTGCGAGTTTATAGTCATGCGATTACCCTGGGGACCAGAGGCTGAAACTCTGCCCTTTCGCGTTTGTGTTGTTCCTCGGGAACCTAAAATTTTCTCGCTACGCTCGAAAATTTCATTCTTTGGACCTCGAGCCTCTGGTTTCCAGGTTATCATGCGATCGATCAGTTATTTAAATCGAGCGTGGAATACAGCAAACAACGGTCGAAATTAACAAAGAACTATCCATAAAAGTACAAGATATACACAAATATGGATGAAACTGAAAGGGGAAAAACATTACAGGTGAGAAATGAGAAAGAACAAGTCTAAGAAATGAGTTCCGAGATCAAAGTCTTAATCCAAGGCCGACTTTAATATTGATGTATAAATACTAAAAGTTCCTCTTCGGGTAATTGATCTACTGAGTGGCCGAATGGAATGATTCTCGCTCTGTAAAGTTATGGTCCGGGGTTCGAATCCCGGAATGGAAGTTTTTTTTTTTGCATTTTTCTGAAAGGCAAGTATTTTTGTGTTTTCTTACCGGACGCGTCGTGATTAAAAAAGTCATGTTTTATTCCAAATCGATAGGGAAAGGGTAGAACTACTTCAGACAATGAAGTCTTTAATAAAAGTTGCCAGTGAGCATATGTACAATATTTTCTGGGATTTATCGCCTGCTTTAATTAAAACCAAAATGAAAATTAACACCGCATTGCTTTAACCGGTGACGCAAACAAGTCTAATCTCTTTTCTCATGATTAGCCCATTCATGGGAATGCTGGGAACAAGGTTATGACGGCCGGTCCTACATACATACATACATAAACCTTTATTTAGCCACGCTGGCCACAACAACTGAATTTACAAACATAAAAACGGCTGATTTCCATGTGGGGCGTCCTGGGGCCGGTTCCTGAAGGGTTGGATAAAGTTATCCACAGATAAAAGTTATCTGTTGTATAGGTTTTGTTCAGGATTTATCCGTTGGATAAGCGTTTATCCACCGATAACTCTTAACTGGTCTTCTAGGAACCTGCCCCTGTCCTATAAGTGCCGAAGAACATCAGCAAATAGCTTCCTGTACGCTCTGCGTACCTATGTTTTATTATTGTAGGAACTGACTTCTGGTGTAGTCAAAAAGAGTGGTTACTGAAAGTGACTTCAAGATGTGGAGACCTGAGATATGGAAACACCTGTTTGAAGTGGATATCAGTGAGGATGTCTAAACTGCGGGCATACGGACTGGAGGACCAGACAGCTGATTGGTTCTCTTCTTACCTTGATGAAAGGCAACAGATTGTTTCACTCAGTGGTACGAGCTCCGAACTTGCAGATGTCCACCACGGGGTACACAAGGCAGTATCCTAGGTCCTTTGTTATTTATTATCTTTATAAATGACCTACCACTTCACGTGCAGTCATCCGAGATAAGCATCGATCTCTATGCAGACGATACTACACTTTCTGCTTCAACTGATTTCAAAGATGTCCAAAGCTGAAGAGCATGTTGACCTCGGCTGTGAACGATGTAGAGGGTTGGACTAATAGCAACAAGCTGCCTCTAAATGAGACCAAAAGCAAAACTCTACTAGTCACTGGGAAACGTTTGCAAGTGCCAGCACACTCCCTTTCTGTTACAACTGCCAGCGGAAGTACCTTGGAACAATCAGATTCAGTCAGGCTCTTAGGACTCGAACTAGATGCCAAACTAAGTTTTACAGATCACATAGAGACATTATGCAAGAAAATATCAGCGCGGTTAGGTGTTTTAAATAAAGTTAGGGCGTGCTTGCCCTTAAAACAAAGAATTCTTTTTATAATTCTGTAATAAAGCCACTTTTTAGCTATGCAAGCGTTGTGTGGGTTTCGGCCAGCTCCAAAGAATGTCTTACACGTATTTTACGGTTACAAAAAAGAGCTGGTCGTATGCTTTTAAATGCAGAGCCCAGAGCAGCATCAGTTCCTATTTTAACAAACTTGAGTGGTTACCATTTTATATAGAAAGTAGGGTAATGAAGTGCGCGCTGTATTCAAGAGAACTCAATTTGAAGTACCTGAATACATGACAGATAAATTACAATTAAATAGTTCTGTAAATAGCCGTAAGACAAGATTTTCTGGTTTAAATTTTTTAACTCCAAGGTATAAGCGGATTACTGAAGCAGGTAGAACCTTTACTGTTACTGCAATTCAGGACTGGAACTCCCTACCTGCAAACCTTAAGAAGGAGGCAAACCTTAAATCTTTTAAAAATGCTTTACGCCGCAAGATTTTTAATGAGCAATTATCTGTCTCACATTTAATCCTTAATGTATATTTTAATTATTTTTGTATATTTTAATTTTTATATTATTCACTTTTTTATTTCTTCATTTATTGTATATACATAAATATATATATTTTAATGTTACTAGTTTTTAATTAATGTATATAGCTTGTATTTTTAGTGTTTAGAGGACCACAAGTTTATTAGTACTGTGTACTATTACGTGCCATCCTCTATAAATAAAGTTTCTATCTATCTATCTAGGAGGAAACATCTGAGGAGATTCCTAATGAGAATACAGAGGAGACCTTTGTAGTTGGTGCTCCCATTGAAGAGGCACCCACATCAAAGGAAAAACTAAATGTAAGTGACCAACAAAATTGAGTAAACAACAATGTTCCTTTGTACTCTTTACTCTCACAAAACTCCTAGTATGTAGGTAAATTGTTCTTCACAGCTGTTGAACAAACGCTGAGAACTAGCTTTTCTTTTTACTTTTTACATACTATATTGACAAAAAAAGTTAATTATCGAATTAATAATTTGATATGCTTTTCTTTTTCCAGGACCAACAAAAGTCATTTGTTCCGACTCTGCAAACTATTGATGAAAAAGTATCACAAATTCTCATGAGCTCCAGAGTGGAACAGCTTCAGCCAGTGAGAGAAAATTTCAAATGTACCATCTGCTTTGAGCTGCAGTGCTCAATGATGTATTTCTGCATCAATGGTGTGGAAGATTCTTAGGCTGCCTTCCTTGCTGCTACAGACTCAAGGTATGCCCCATATGTAGAAAGAACCTTCCAAATGTTGATTGCAGAAGGCCTCTTCATGTCCCAGGCCTTGCAAAAAGCCCGGGGCAAGAAGAAATCACATTTGAAGAGCTTGAGCTGCAAATACAAGGTGTTAAAGAAAAGATAAAGGATCAGCCAAATGATGACACTGATGACTCTGATGAGGATCTACGTCCTATGCTTTAGAATAAGAATGCTTTTAACAGGACATTAATGTAAAAGAAGGTGTCATAGACATTGTGCAAAGTCAGCTCATGCCAAATGTTATCTTTTGTTCATTTTTGGATATACATTAAAATAGGAAAACTAATATCAAAGCATATCATATAACTAAGCAAGTGATGCTACAATTTGCATAAAAGAGTTTGAATTATATACATTAGATAACAGTAGAATATAGATATTATAGGAATGGATATAGATTAGACATCATGAAGTGTTAGAAATCAACAAGTTTATTGTTTTGTCCTGAAGTTCCCTTTGTGACATGGCTCCAAAATAATATAATGCATGTCTTCTTGCACACCCCAAGCAGTGCTACTATGGTCACTGAAAGGTGCTGTTTACAGAGGCAAAAAATTATTGGAAACATTTTATAAGGGTTTATTTCAAAGCGAGGTTATAAATTCGAAGTATACAAGTCATGTATCTACAGTTTTAGTAAAATCACACTCTACAGGTCTGAATTCTCATTGGTTGAGCTAATAATTTTTAGTATCACCCAACTAGTGAACACCAAGGCTGCATTCTGATTGGCTATGGTACTAGGGCCTATTATCAACAGACCATTAGTAGTGAAAGTGCAGATTTTGAACATGAAAACAATGGAAGCCACTTCTGGTTTTGGAGCAGTTTCTGTTTTTTTTAGACAATTCGACTTCCTTTGTTTTGTCCAACTAGTTGGGTGATACTAAAACAATTAGAGCGGATTTCACATGACTGTCGTGAAAGCAATTGCAATTGAGCAATCACTAGCCAATCAGAAGCGAGAGAAATCACCACTTGCTCCTAAATGGCTTTTTTTCTCAGCCAATCACAATCCGAACCAATTACTAAGTAATTACACAATTGTATTTACTAAAGAATTTAATTGGCTGAGAAAAACGAGTAGCCAATGAGAACGCAAAGCAATCGCAATTACATAACGAGTGTTGACAGTCATGTGAAATCCGCTCTAAACCTTTCACCCTCAAGACCAATGTAGCTGATTTAATTTTTTTTGACAAATCCAGATTTAAAACTTGTTTTTGATAATAAAAATTTACCTACTTTTATCATTTTACAATCTAGCGTAGACTAAGGGCACTTAACGTTGAGTTGACAAGAGTCTGCTCTGCACAGTCATGATGGCTGCTGCTTGGTTTGAATCTTGTGAGGCAGAAAATTCCTTAACTATTGGAGGACCGAGACTCTGAAAATGAAATGCAGGTGGAAAAGCTGACTAGTTTTAGTTACTGAAGTTTTTCATGCTCACAGGATTCAAGTTTATGTTAATAGTTTCTTTCAAGTGATGATTATAATAAAAACACTATGGAATTTTGTTGTTGTTGTGATGTATAATCCAGTCTTGCTTAGGGGGACTCCCATATTGGTTGGGCAGGGATGCTTGTCAAAGACAGACCCTTTTTAGGGGTTAAAATCTGGCCTGTGATCTTTTAGGGGTTAAAATATAAAAGCCAGAAATTTTTGGGATCTATCTTTTAGGGTGCCCAATCATTAAGCAATTACTTTGCCCTTATTTTAGAATCACTGCAAAAAAACACTGTCAGTTTTGTGGCAATTGTATGTGGTGCTCAGGGAAAAAAGATCAATTGACATTTTCCATTTTTTTAATAGCGGAACTCCCGTGCCGAAGGCACGGAGTGGAGCCCCATACGTATCATTCAACGTCACATGAGAAAGCAACCCATCCAAGACAAAACGATACGTTCAGCGGCTTACGAAAACATCGCGGGCTCTTATTTACGCATGCGCACTTGCGTTAGTGGCGACCCGTGTACACAGCCAATCACAGTCTGTCTTGGATCACTGGAGCGTGTGCGTCATTTTGTCCTCCAGCGCCGACAGCGCCGCGGGTAGAGGACACGGACCGGAAGTCGCTCCTTCATTTTCCCGCCGAAAAAAACTCACAAAACACGCGCCCGCGTCGGCTCACTCGAGTTCATTCAGACGAAATTTTTGTTGAGTCAAACTGAGACAAACTCGTGGGTGCGAACCACGCCAAATTTGCTCAAACGAATTCTCTAATGATTGTCAAAATACTTCGGATTTGATTCCTTCGCCGATATTTCATAATGTTGTTCAGTCAGGAGAAACTATGAGGGAGTTGCAAAAGATTCAAAGGCTAGATTGCAGAATACCCGGCCCACGGCGAAGCAAGGCTTCGTCTGAAGAAAAACAACAGTTTCTTTCGTAAAAGCTGCAAACGACGTGTTCTTCGAATACTCATATGAGATCTACAAAAGGGAGCCAGAACTGGATTGAACAGGATTGACAATAACAGAAAATTTCAATGGTTTTAGCCGAATAATATATTTAGGAAAATTGGCTTTGTGCAAATAAAGCTAAGAATGAATTCAACTCAACACGACGGAGACTTTCGAGGAAAGAAACGACTTCACTATCAGTTAACGGTAAGCACAAAGCTTGAAATTGCTTCTTATGCTATTTATATTTTTAGCTTCAAAGTTTATTGCATTCCTGATGAGAAAATTCTGACTTTACATGTAACTTTTACGTTTTGCTGCTTTGGTTGGCTCCCTCAAGGTTTCTTTTTCTCCGGCTAATAGTTTTGAGTAAGCTTGACTTTTTTTGGCCTGCTTTGCCTTATGTAAACAGGTCATTTCTGATATTCTAGCCTTGATTTCCTTTGTCACATGTTAGATTTAGTTAGTACAATGAGACAAATACTATGTCAGGTATTCTTGTTGTGGATTTCGCTGAAAATCTTATTTTTCATTTTTATTTCAAGGAGATTATCTTTTGTCGGTCGTGAACTGCGACTTGTTAGCATATCAGAACGCGCTAATACTATCATTGCGATATAATGGTAACATGAATTTTCTTGATTTAAACTGTAAAGTTGAGCTCCCTGTGAGTATAAACGTGGGGTGTGTATGATTGGAGTTCCGCTTTTAGGCATTGCCTAAATCTATATATTAAGTATCTTTTAGGGTTATTCTGAAGCTCGTATGGGTGGTCACACCAATTCTGTTTTTTTAACAGGATTTTTTGTGCCTAGAGAATTTGAAATTTGATTTCCTCAATAAGCATCCCTGTCTGAAAAATAATAATTAATGGGACTAGTCCCCCCCTTGATTAAACTTTGACCTTGCTACTATGCCTATTTGGGATAACACGAAAAGATGGGAACACAGCCACTATTATACAATAGTTTTTCGCATTCTGTGAAGTTTTTCAGGAAGAACAAAACAAAAGTCGAATTTAAAGGAACATCCTGAGTGTGTTCCTTGCATAAGAATGTGTTCTCATACTTTTTGTTTCATAATGTTAATTAGGGATCAGCTCATATGTCAAATCTATAAACAAATGAATTGCTGTTGCAAGAGATGAACCATCTTCATGCACAACATCTGAGAAAATATTGGAGAATGAGTCTATTTGATGATGGAATCTTTGCTTCCTTAACTCCACCAGGTCATGGCTCTGGGCCAATGGATCATACCCAAAGTCTGATTGCCAAGTTAGCTGGCCACCTCTAATTTCATACATTCTAACTGCTTCAGCTGTTGTTGGGATAAGCTCTTCAGGGATTACAGCTGTTCTGCACGTTTCTTCCATTTTATTTACTGGAATGCAACCTCGCCTCCCTGTTAAACATAAAATCATGTTTGGTGGTTCATTTTTAAATTGCCAGCTATGAATCTAAAGGAGGGATGGGATAAACCTGTGCTTTTCTAAAGGACCAGGTTAGCAAAGAACCATAAACTGACCAAATTAACAAGACCAAATTATAGTCATTAGTTTTGGTTATCAAAAAGACTAATATTTTGTCTTCAGGAAGTGTCATATATGTACTGCAGCCAGACTCTTCCTTTTATGTAGCCAAAGCACAGGAAATAAAAATACTTTGCCTCTCTAAACAATACAAAATAATTATTTTTGTGTCCAATTTACATGTAGGCAAACGCCTAGCCTGTGAGCCTTGTGGCAATTTCAGACATGCTTTGCATGCTGTGTCTCGCATGTTGTGCCTGGCCAGCTTGGCTTGTTCGATTTTCCAGGTACTTCTGCTAGCGGCTTTTGAGCAGCAGGCATAGCAAATACCCCATAGGGCTCCTGTAACCTGAGACTCTGCCCATGAAGATGGCTGGGCATTGGCCTCTATGATTTTTTGACACACACACACACAAGGTAAACAACCAAAGTACAGTTGTTCAGGTTTCATTAATTGATTTTCATTTAAATTAATGAGTAATAATATTAGTTTGGGTTGGAATTTTCAGACTTCAACTATTTTGATATTTATAACGTCTTTCCACAAAACGACTAACTAGTCAAGGCAGATCAGTCATATTAGTCATTTAATTTGTGATTTTTTGGAACAAAAGAAAAGCTTAAAAAGAACATTCTTTTGATTCAGGAAAAAGGAAATTAAGGTATGGGGTTAAATGGTTCTCATTTTGTATTATATATCATAATTAAAGCTTTTGAAGAGTAGGAAACAAACAATATTTTCATAACTATTAATAAATAATCAATAAAATCAATAATTATTTGTCAGAAACTGTCTGTAAAATTGGAACAAAGAGGCATTGTGTGGTTCCAGAAAATATCCATCCCCCCTCCCACGGAAGGGTGTTGAAATGACCCCCAACCCCCTGGAATTTCTGTTTGTGACCCCCATCCCCACACCCCCACCCCTCTGGAATTTTTTTTGTAGCCCACCTTTGGGTCACACTTCAGTCCTAACCCAGGAAAAGGATTATAAAAAAAAAACAGAATCAAGCCCTCGACCGATAGGAATAATAATATTAGAAACAGGGCCCGTGGTTTGATGCGCTGGTGCGGAAACGCATAATTTGGCTTTCTCCGCATAATGCGCATAATCCGTCAAATCGCGCATAATTTCCCAAACTTTTGTGAAAAACATCAAAAAGCCATCATTACTTTGGTGAATTTCAAACTTTCCTATTTTTTCTCACAAAAGTGATACATTTCTTCTGAAATCGTCTGTCCAACGTCAAAACAACTCGATAGAAATGAGAATAACAAGGCGTCGCACTGGGAACTGATATCGAAAAGCAATAAAACGTGCCTAATTGGCCAACTAACTAACATTTCCAGCTGAGCAAGATAGATTCAAACACGTTTGCTCTTTGGATATTTTACAAAGTAAAATCAAGGTGGGAAAGAACGCTAACCGCGATAAAAACGGCTTTATGCAGGTCACATTGATCACATGACATTACGCTTTTTCATGGATCTTTGTTATTGTTACAGTAGCAATTTCATTTCACAAACAACAACGCCAAAAATACCAGGCACACCAACAGCTCCCTCGATAACAAAAAAAAACACTGACAGAATAACTTGGCAGGTTTCCGGTTTATAAAAGCTCTTACACTACCTCCGATGATAGCGCCGATCGCTTTCGGGATCAGGATTAATTTTGATAATTACGCGCAGAACGACGGCAAACAAGCGCAACGATGTTTGTGGTAATGAGAGATCGTAACGATAGCTCTGTTAGTCTGCGTATAGCTCTCGTGACCGTTCAGTCATGGTTGGATAGGAGTGCGTTGTTACGATCCTTGCGGTATGAAAAAAGTGTGTGCCTTGGTCTGAGACAAGTAAACGAAAGAAGACCAAACTTACTAATCTTTACTACCGTGTTACGAAGTTACCGGTAGTTGGTAACGCATTTTTTTGTAAGAAAGTAATAAGCTTTATTAAAAGCGAAAACACACGTCTCCCTGGAAGAAAACGTAGCAACGTTAGTAAAGCGAAGCGATTGGAACTCATCACAGAGCATTCTATAGACAAAAAAAAACAGGTGAAAAGAGCAAATATGTTACGGCACTTGTAAAAAAATATTGCGCAATCCCGCATAATTTCGTATTTTTAGCGCATACTTTCGAATTTTTAGCGCATAATTTCAGAAAATCGCGCATAATTTCAGAAAAAAATCCCGCATCAAACCACGGGCCCTGTAGAAAACACAAAGTGCAATTATTATTTTTGACAGCAGTCTGAAATCTGTTCCATAGAGGTTAATTCATTGTACCTGGAATTCTGTGGTGGTTCCACGAGGTGACAAAATTTTGTGAAGCTACATGACAGACTTGAATGACAACCCATGACACACAAAACTTAGTGATGGGATCTTCCATGTCAAATAGTCCACGCCTCTGCATTTGGATTAGTGCACGCTTTATTGGATAATTTGCTCTCTGATTTTCCTCTGGCCACATTCTTTCAGCTCTGGTGTTGTGTACAGATCTTGATTGCCGCCATAAAGCTCTATCCTGGTTATTTCTGTGATGGGCTAAAAGCTCTTGTACAAAGATACACAGAAAAAATTCTGTACCATGGTCAAGTCGTATTTGATCAAAGATTCCAAATTTAAGAAGAATTGGCCTGAAACAAAAAAAAACATAAACCATATTAGGGCAGGAGGCAATACGATTTTGAGACGGCCAAATACGTGAACTATTTTCTTCCAATGCCATCAATATTTTGTGGTATTAATTTGCTGTCTATATATTTCTGTGATTCAATGAGATTCTTTATACACCGAATTCATAACTCACGCTTTCCAGATAAGATGAAAGATACTTTTATTTCAGTCAAAAATCATGCTCTTTAAGAGATACTACAAATGTTCTGAAAACTTCATACCATTTGATTGAATATTGACAGAATTAAGGAGCTAAACATACAGAGATTTGTATGGAATTTTCGATAGAAGCCTTACTAGCCTTGTTTTGGTGTATTTAGACTACTTCAGATGCTCATATCTCGTCCATTATTCACTGGTTTCAGTTCAACTCAACAAATCTTTTAGAAGTCATCAAGTGCTTTATAGCTTTAATTTTTCCTTTCAAAATCTCTAATAGCTTTAAATTTTTAAAGCCTTATGAGAAGCGGCCATTATGAATAAGGTCTATTATTAATAAGGTCAATAAGCACTCCAGCCCTATCCAACTTATGTTAATATTGTAGGTCCTTAATAGACTGACAGAATCACATATTATGTTTTATACGTGAACATGTTAGAATCTCATTAAATGGATCATGGACACTTGCTTGCCCTGTTAACCAAACAGGCAAAACCAGGTTTTAGACATCAAGGATTCTTAAAATCGTTAGTCTTGTTAGTTACAGGGGATAAATGTGGGTCCTCTCAACCAACTAGACTATCTTTTAACTGTAACCTACTCCCTGTTAGCTGTAAAATAATAGCAGTCATGCAAGATTATCATTATTGTCAGGGCAGGTACAAAACACTGATCCCCAGTACATGGACCCAGTCCCAGTCCATGGACACTCATGGGCTTACTCCATGGATCCCCTAGTCCATGGACCCCTTGATAAAAATGTGGAAATTGGGAATGTCTTACTTAGGCTGCATTCATTATGTATACTACTTTATTATACGTATCACGATAATTTTATTGCATAAAGCTCATTTGTAGAAATACATACGCTAGTATTTCTACATGTGAAAAAAGTTGATACAGCCAATCAGAATGGCGTACAGCTGTTTTCACGTGTGGAGGTATAACCAATCAGCAGAAGCGTAGACGCTTTTAACCAATCAGAGTCAAGCACTGAAATGGCTTCCCAGATCTGGCGGCTAATTTTAGGGACGGCGCCTCCAATTTTTTCTGAGAAAATCATGGCGGGGACGAAGGAAACTCTAGATTTGTGTCGGCTGGTTGCTCTCTAGAAGACTTCGTACAGCAACAAGAAAACAAGAACACTATAAGCAAGACACAGAGAGATGTCTCGTTGTTGAAAACTTTTTAGTTTCGTGTAAAAACGAGCTGAGAGAGATAGAAAGTATAGATGTGAAAGAGCTCGACGTGTTGATCGCCAATTTTCTAGTTCAAGTCCGTAAAAAAGACGGAGAACAATACGAACCCACATCTCTCAGGTCTTTTGTTTCAAGCTTTGATCGTCATCTAAGAAAGAAGGACTACCCTTAAGCATTATGGAAGGAAAAGAGTTCCGAAAAACAAAAGAAGTGTTAGTCGCGAAGCAAAAAGAACTAAAGAAAGAAGGGAAAGGAAACAAACCAAATGCCGCACGTATGCTAGCAGATGAGGAAGTTGACATTCTTTATGGCAAAAGTTTACTTGGCTGCTCTTCTCCTGAGGCTCTCATAAACACAATGTGGTTTGAACAATACGCAGTTCTTTGGACTGAGGGGCTGTCAAGAACACAGGGACATGAAATGGGGTGATGTTGAGAGAAAAACTGCAGCAGACGGGACAGTTTTTCTGGAGCATAACGAACGTCAGACTAAGACAAGAACCGGAGCAGATCCTAAAGATTCCCGTCCAGTAAAGGCTAAAATGTTTGCTGTCGAAGGTAGCGAAAGAGATCCCGTCAGGGCGTATGACCTATATGCATCTAAAAGGCCAGATCAAATGAAGACTCCGGATAGCCCGTTTTATTTAGCAGTCAATCATACAACAAAAGCCGTAACTACAAAACCATGGTTCAAGACAGCTCCGATGGGAGTAAATAAACTCAACTCACTCATGAAAACGATGGCAGAGAAAGCTGGTTTGGATGCTAGAAATCTTACTAATCATAGCGGGAGGAAAAGAATGATCCAAAAACTGAATGACCAAGGAGTACCTCCTACGCATATTATGCAAGTATCTGGCCACAAGAACGTACAAAGCCTCAACAACTACAGCAATTTGTCCGAGCGACAACAGAGAAACATCTCACATATTCTGAGTGGTGACTACCCCGGAGCGCCTGGGTCATCAGGCTACCAAGTAGGTGTTTCCAATGCTTTGACTCTGAATGAAAGTAAAACAGTACAGGAGTCCACAACACAGCAGCCATTGACTCTTTTCCAAGGCGCCTTGATTCAGGGAGGAACTTTTAACATTTCTGTAAATGCCGTAAACCAAAGTCCAACTTTGTCATTGCATTCTCCAACTCCTAAAAAGACACGTCGCTTTGTCATAGAATCGGACAGTGACTAGATGAAACTTTATCCTATTTACTGACATCATATTTACATTACTTTTACTAGTGTATTCTTTTTTGCACTATATTTCAAGTATTTGAGGACTTAGGGTCTTAGATTGAGAACTTAGATCTACTAAGATTATTAAACTATTTGCTAGTAAACTTGCATTTTGGCTTTTTGCCGCTTCATTATTGTGTGAGTTGATCTTTCCAATTTATGCGTTATTTCAATGAAAATTATCGTGATCACTTCACTTCACTTCACTTCACTTTATTTTTATTGATACACTTTGCTGTTAGCAATATTTTGTATCGCGCAATTGCATTTTTATAATAATTTACAAAAGGGCCTCAAAAGCCGCCACCTTCGGGCTCATGGCAACAACCTCCTCAGGCAAACTGTTCCAGTCCTCTACGGTCTGTAAGATAAAACTATATTCAGAACGTTTGTTCTTGCAAATGGCTTTCTGAAAAAGCGCGAGTGCATGTGACGAGACTGGCGGAGAGGCCGTTGTAGAGTGTCTACTTCGGGCAGAGCAGCCAGGCCTTGAAGTCCTTTGTTGAAAAGCGAGAGCCTTGAGCGCTTCCGGCGGTCCTTCAATGGCCTCCAGTTGAGAGATGTCATCAGAGCGGCAACTGCACCCTCAGAATAGTTGGTGTAATCGGAGCAGACAAATCTAGCGGCCCTCCTCTGAACCTTCTCGACCTCGGCAGATAGACTAGCCGTGTAGGGATCCCACACTTCACAGGCGTATTCTAGGATAGGTCTCACGAGACCGTTGTACGCAGACTCTTTCACGTCGCGATGACAGAATGACAGATTTCTCCTTAGCAGCCGAGTACCTGGTTGGCACGTTTGGTTATTATAGCAACATGCCGATTCCACCTTAGATCAGATGTTATAGTTAGACCAAGGTACTTAGTCTCAGTGACCGAGTCGAGGGGCGTGCCTTTCAGATGGTATAAGAAAGGGATATTGTTACGTGTCTTACGGGATATCCTCATGGTCTTACATTTAGTAGGTTCAAACTTCATGGACCACTGTTCAGCCCATGAGCCGAGCCTAGAGATATCCCTCTGCAGGAGTTCACAGTCAGCACTGGTGCGCACAGTTCGATAGCAAATGCAATCATCAGCAAATAGGCGTATCTCTGAGTCGATGTCATTTACTATATCATTAATAAAGATATTGAACAATACTGGACCTAGCACTGTTCCTTGAGGGACGCCTGATTGTACACGAGACCATTCACTTTTTGCACCGTTCACAAACACCCTTTGAAAGCGATCCCTAGAAATGCGTCTAACCAGCGGAGGGTTTTCCAGATATTCCGTAGCCTCGCAATTAGACTTCAGACGCTCATGGGGAACACTGTCAAAAGCTTTGGCGAAGTCCAGAATGAACGCGTCGGTCTGAAAGCCTTTGTCCAAAGCACACGCCCAGTCGTTGATCACATGGCATAACTGTGTCACGCAACTGTGTAGCGCCCTAAATGCATGTTGTCGGTCAGTAAGAATTTTGTAGTGGTCGATGTGGGCCATCAGATTTGAGCAAACAATGTGCTCAAGCATCTTACAAACAACGCTGGTTAGTGATACAGGGCGGTAATTGCCGGCGTCGGACCTATTCCCTTTTTAAAGATTGGACATACATTGGCTAATCGCCAGTCCCTGATAGGTGTAATAAATAGCTCACACCATAGAAAGTGCTTTGTACGGGATTAATTCACTCGTTGTTTCTATTCTGTGTCATAAAATTGTATTTGGACATATGTTCAAAAAGAAATGGCGTGAAAAAGGAATTTTAAATTTTTTTGGCGGCCATCTTGGATCCGCCATCTTGGATTTTCAACGTTTTTTAATTAATCGTCCGAAATAACCAGAAAAAGGCTCAAAATGCAAATAAACTTATTCAAGATGATTGTAATAGCGGATTTCAGATGACTGTCGTGAGTAATTCGCAATTACTTTGTAATTATCTTATAGGTTTAATTCATTAGAATTGGTGCAATTGCTTAGTGCGATTCGTTTCACTACAGGCATGTGAAAACCGCTCTATATAATAGAGTCTAAACTATTCTAACTAATGCGTTTCTCTTCCTTCGATTATAGTTCTCAGCTTGATTGCAAGAGAAAACTTGCATCACGCTTTGTTTGTCATTAGTTCCTGAGGTTTATCCGAAAGCTTGTGCCTAAGAAATCAGAGAAAGCTCGGATTACTATGTTATGTCACCTCCGCCGCGGAATCCAATCTCCTTATTGATGGGCTTTTGTAAGCCAACCCTCTTTTATTAAGAAATACAACTAATAATATTCAGCTCTGGAATAGCAGTGACAGTAAATGGCGCGCTTATTGCATCAATTTAGCATTCCATCCCTGACCATTATACAGGTTATAGATATAGAATTTTGATAGGCGTAATCAAAGGGGGCGCTGGTTCCGATCATTATTTGTTATCGTTCTGGAAAAATGTCCCGGAAAGCCAAGCCAACGGTACACAAATACTAACACTACGCAGAAACCCATGATCCAAGGCGCCTATGGATCTTGACTTTGCTGAAGACCATGCTGCAGAGCTGCCGGGACCATATTCAACGACGTCATTTATGGAGACCTGCAATGGATAACAGGCATGTGGAGCTCCGGTTTCGCGGGCCACTGCTTCTGTCATTTCTTCAAGCCATGTTGTCTTGTGGGAGCAAGCGCCTGGCTCAGGCCGTCCTGGCCCGCCATCAACAGTGCTGGTGCGCCTGAGGAGTGACACTGTGGCGCCAAATCCTGGCGAGCTTGCACTTTCTCGGCGGATCCGGAGTCGTCCAAGTAGTCCGGCTACATACTGTATCGTGGAGACTGGGCTACAAGACGTGAAACTTTGCTGAAGGTGCCCATGACAAAATGGACTAAAGTGGTATAAGTGAACACTTTGTCTCCCGATAGTATTCAACAGTTTTGCTGCGACGCGCCGGCTGCATCTCAGTGCTTATAGGCCTTCATCGGGCGATGTTTAGAATGTCGTGCGACCGTCGTCTGCAGGATTCCGTGCAGAGAATGCGACAAAGTGTATATCCGCAAGACAGTAGAGAGGGCGCTAGAAACAACACTGATAGACCACGAGCAAGACGTCAATCCACAGGAGGCCAACAGTGGGAGGCTCAAACCCCGTCCACACTAACGCGTTTTCGTTTGAATCCGTATTTTTTTTTGATACGTTAGGCCTTTCCGTCCACACTAACACGCTGATAGTTTTCATCGAATCCGTATAAGTTTGAAAACGCTCTCGAAAGTGAATAAAAACGAATCCGTACACATATCGTTTTAGTGTAGAGGGTCGAATCCGGAGAAAAATGAAAACGCGATGACGTCAACTGTGCCACTTTTTTTATACTATCCTTGCACACGTCAACATCAAATAAAACCTGATTGCTTGTTTGGAACGTTTTGAAGCTAAATCTCCCGTCCACACTAACACGCATCGAATCCGTATAAATTTGAAAAAAGTGGCCAAGGCCTCATTCGCAGTGGCGGATCCAGGATTTTTCTCTCAGAGGGGGGTTTGCACCACTAAGTTGGACTGGATGATCCGTACTGAGTTCAAATAACTACTAATCTATCACTCTTATAGGGGGGTTGCGACCCCCACAACCCCAACCCTAGATCCGCCCCGCCCTGATTCGTAAGATATGGCAAGGTGGGGCTAGTATAATGAAAATCTTTGAAAACTTGACGAAATGTAGGTAAAGCCCCCAGCCTGGCCGTCCCTGCAATAGCAAAGAAGGACGTGAACATTTTCTAGTTCCTTCCTATTAACAGGATACAAACATTGAGGGGTTTTATGTAAAATGCAAAGTTATTATTATAACTTTGGCGATCATCGTGGCGTCTTATCCGGGCCCTAATTTAGGCTCGCGCGAGTCAAACAGCATTCTCAGATGGTCGCCATAAATTCTAAGCTCTCCAAAGTTATAATAATAGTAATGTAGGTGATAGACTGCTTGCAGCCCCTTCTTCGTCGAACTTACGTTAATCGAGGGAAATGTTTTTTTAACCCGCGGCGCGGACGTTCGCCGATGAAGTTTATGTAGATGATGTTCTGGGCGTAAATATGTTTCCCAGTCAATTTTAGGAATTTTGCCCATATGTATGCATTAGTTAGAATCCTTTTTTAATGTTTATTTCAAAACAAATCATATTAAATAAGTTTCTCTTTGTTTTTAGCCATTATGGACGATCAATGAAAAAAGATGCTGAAAATCCAAGATGGCGGATCCAAGATGGCCGCCAAAATTTTTGAATTCCTTTTGACGCCATTTATTTTATAAACATATGTCCAAATACAATTTTATGACACAGAATGGACTGCTTATTGTAATCAGTTAATGTTTTATGCAATATCAGATTAATTTGGATTGTTTTGGCAGTCATTTCAATAAAATCAGCCGCGGGTACCCTGTGGTTTTAGAGGGTGTTCAAAAGTCGCCATAGCAGCTGTCGGTGCAAGTCGCAAAATTGCCGACAACATTTTTTGAGTTCCTTAAGGTCCCCTTAACACTTCTAGATAGGTGGCTTGTTGTCTTCAAAAAAGCCCACGGGACTTTAAATCGCGACATATGCTCCCTGACTATACTGGCAAAAAGATACGAGACGAAATTTTGCCAAATTTCGGACACTGTTTAGACGAATTTTCGTGCGAGACTTCGGTGAAAATTCGGTAGTCCTTATAATTTGATTTACAGCGAATTTTCACTTGGTGAAAATCGCTTCCCGAATTTTCAGACGAAGACTTTGGAGAATAAATGTACGGTTTGCAAAGCTCTTTGAATAAATTTTCAAAGTCGATGTTGACAAAACGACTGCCACACACACTCCTAAATTTTGAGATCCCCCTCAAAATCCTCTGCCCCCCCTTTAGTATACATATTGAATGCAGCCTTAAGTCCTTAGATTGCTCTGAGAGTACCATCTGGCGGCTCTCGATGTTCCACAATATGTTGTTGTTAGAAAATCAGATCAGATTTTTCAGGCAGTCAGAAGAACTTTGCAAATGTACAGTGTATAGCCCTCCTTTCCAATCCTTGGCATCTTTTCTTCGCTTCTTAGAAGGATTGTCATAGAAACTTACCGATACAATGCATAAAGGCTGATTTAGGGACATTTTCTTGCTTGATTCGAGTTTTGCTTTACTTTTGCATCTGACAAATTCCCAGGCATTTCTTACAATTACACAGGCAACGAAGTAAGGAATGCCTGGGAGTTTGTGTTTCATGCAAAATGAAAACAAAACTCAAATTGAGCAACAAAATGTCACTAAATCAGCTTTTGCATTACAGTATGTTATTCTACTGACAATCCTTAAAGAGCCTAGAAAAGATGCCAAGGATTGAAGGAGGGGTTGTATTTGCAAAGTTCTTTTGACGGGCTGAAAAATCTGCGAGTAACCGTTTGAATTCTAATTTTATGACAACAACACAGAACATCAAGAGCCACCAAATAGTATACTTTCAGCCAGAGTAATCTAAGGTAAGACAGTTCCTAGCCTCCTTTGCAGCCCCTGGCTTGTCACTCGTTTCACTTTCTCCCCATCAGCGGGGAGAAAGTGAAACGAGCGACACGCCAGCGGCTGCAAAGGATGCTAAACATTTCCCAATTTTTTAACAAGGGGTCCACGGACCCCAGGGGTCAATGTTTTGTACCTGCCTTATTTATCATGGTAGTATAATAATCATAGGTTATTTACCTGGGGGGGGTGGAGGAGAAAATGGGGGGCCCTGAAATTTTTTAAGCGAACACAAGGGGGGTCTTGAAAGGCGAAAATGGCAGTTAAGGGGGGTCTTGAGAAAAAAATATTTTGTCTTTATCAGCAAAATGTCTAAAAAAAATTCGGCTCGCGCTGCGCGCTCGCCATCTACACAATCTTAACACTTCTGATCATTTTAGAGACCCACATACTTCCTTCAGAAGAGGGGGAGGGGGAGGTGACTTGCCATGATATATCCATTGTGGGAGACCTTATGTTAGGCCTGGAAATGGGATTGGAGTCACTGGGCCTGGGATTTGGCCAATAGAACTAGAAATGGGGAAAATGTTAAGAAAGGTTAATTTGCCTTTAACTGAACCAACAATCAATATCAATGTCTGTGAAGAGTGGCTTTAAAAATTTGTGAACTGCTTTTAAAATTTTGCCCTACGACTGCAATACAAACACTCTGTACACATGTCTAAAAGTCACTTTTAAACTCTGGGAATTTGAAAACTTTGATTGGGATTTCTGTGAAAAAAAAACTTCAGGACTGGGATCTTGCGAAACTTTTACACCGAGAAATGGGATTTGGACCCCCTTCAGGACCTGTTTGAATAATTTTGACTGACATGGATGGAGGGGAATGGGGGGTCCTGAAATGTTTCAGTCTCTCAGAGGGGGGCTCCCGAAAACAATCAATGCTATTAGGTGGGGTTCTTGAAATTTTTTTGGATCACAGGTATTTCTCCTCCACCCCCCCTCCGACTTAATTAATGACCGGTCCCTAAGGTTCATCCCTTCAACGATGTAAACCTTTTCACGTTTGATGACGTCATCAATTACGTCATACCACGTAACCATGCAGTTACACCAACCTGCCACTTAGATAACTTCACCCAAGTTTGGTTGTCTGAAGTTCATCCTTCTTGAGATATTTCATTTTTCTCCTATGATGACGTCATCGATGACGTCATACCTCAAGATCATGCTGTTGCACCCCCCTTGCCACTTAGATAACTTCACCCAGTTTGGTTGTCTGAGGTTCATCCCTTCTTGAGATATATCATTTTTCTCCTATGATGACGTCATCAATGACGTCGTACCACGTGACCATGCAGTTGCACCCCCTTGCCACTTAGATAACTTCACCCAAGTTTGGTTGTCTCAGGTTCATCCCTTCTGGAGATATATCACTTTTCTCCTATGATGACGTCATCGATGACGTCGTACCACGTGACCATGCAGTTGCACCCCCCTTGCCACTTAGATAACTTCACCCAAGTTTGGTTGTCTGAGGTTCATCCCTTCTGGAGATATATCACTTTTCTCCTATGATGACGTCATCGATGACGTCATACCACGTGACCATGCAGTTGCACCCTCCTTGCCCTTAGATAACTTCATCTAAGTTTCGTTGTCTGAGGTTCATCCCTTCTTGAGATATATCATTTTCTCCTATGATGACGTCATCAATGACGTCATACCACGTGACCATGCAGTTGCACCCCTTGCCTCTTAGATAACTTCACCCAAGTTTGGTTGTCTGAGGTTCATCCCTTCCTGAGATATATCACTTTTCTCCTATGATGACGTCATCAATGACGTCATACCACGTGACCATGCAGTTGCACCCTCCTTGCCACTTAGATAACTTCATCCAAGTTTGGTTGTCTGAGGTTCATCCCTTCTTGAGATATATCATTTTTCTCCTATGATGACGTCATCAATGACGTCATACCACGTGACCATGCAGTTGCACCCTCCTTGCCACTTAGATAACTTCATCCAAGTTTGGTTGTCTGAGGTTCATCCCTTCTTGAGATATATCATTTTTCTCCTATGATGACGTCATCAATGACGTCATACCACGTGACCATGCAGTTGCACCCCCTTGCCACTTAGATAACTTCATCCAAGTTTGGTTGTCTAAGGTCCATCCCTTCCCGAGATTTTTTAATTTTCTTAGTATACCACAGGGTTCCCATGAGTTTCCGCGTACGGCGGACGGACGGACGGACGGACGCACGTACCCTAGAGCAGATTTCGTAATATATAGATTTAGCCACTGGCTAAAAGCGGAGCTCCCGGTTACACATTTTTATAAAAGGTGCGTTTACCTATCTTATTGGGCCGTTGCTAGGGAAAATTATAAGTCCTGCAAAAGATTAATAATGTGACGTGTCGCGACATCACTTGCTACAGAAAACAATCTTGTTCTCCCAAGTTTACCCAAGTTTGGTCACCTAGCGATGTTGCCTTCCTGAGATATTCACTTTTCTAGTTTTGATGACGTCATGTCACGTGACCTTGATTGTGCACCCCCTTGCCTTCAAAATAACTTTACCCAAGTTTGGTCACCTAGCGATGTTACCTTCTTGAGATATTGACATTTCTAGTTTTGGTGACGTCATCGATGACGTCATGTCACGTGACCTTGGAAGTGAACTCCCCTTGCCTCCATAATAACTTTGCCCAAGTTTGGTCACCTAGCGATGTTGCCTTCTTGAGATATTGACTTTTCTAGTTTCGATGACGTCGTCGATGACGTCACGTCACGTGACCTTGGTGGTGCACCTCCCTTACCTCCAAAATAACTTTACACAAGTTTGGTCACCTAGCAACGTTGCATTCTCGAGATATAGACTTTTCTAGTTTTGATGACGTCATCGATGACGTCATGTCACGTGACCTTGGAGGTGCACTCCCCTTGCCTCCAAAATAACTTTACCCAAGTTTGGTCACCTAGTGATGTTGCCTTCTTGAGATATTGGCTTTTCTAGTTTTGATAACGTCAACGATGACGTCATGTCACGTGACCTTGGAAGTGAACTCCCCTTGCCTCCAAAATAACTTTGCCCAAGTTTGGTCACCTAGCGATGTTGCCTTCTTGAGATATTGACTTTTCTAGTTTCGATGACGTCATCGATGACGTCATCGATGACGTCATGTCACGTGACCTTGGTGGTGCACCCCCTTACCTCCAAAATAACTTTACCCAAGTTTGGTCACCTAGTGATATTGCCTTCTTGAGATATTATTTTTTCTAGTTTTGATGACGTCATCGATGACGTCATGTCACGTGACCTTGGTAGTGCACCCCCTTGCCTCCAGAATAACTTTACCCAAGTTTGGTCACCTATCGATGTTGCCTTCTTGAGATATTGACTTTTCTAGTTTTGATGACGTCATCGATGACGTCATGTCACGTGACCTTGGTAGTGCACCCCCCTTGCCTCCAGAATAACTTTACCCAAGTTTGGTCACCTATCGATGTTGCCTTCTTGAGATATTGACTTTTCTAGTTTTGATGACGTCATCGATGACGTCATGTCACGTGACCTTGGTAGTGCACCCCCTTGCCTCCAGAATAACTTTACCCAAGTTTGGTTACCTAGCGATGTTGCCTTCTTGAGATATTGATTTTTCTAGTTTCGATGACGTCATTTCGGACGAACGAACGAACGAACGCACAAACCGGAAGTCCATGACAGAATCGTTGGATGCATATACACTTTTTTGTGTTCCTTTTTCTCCTGCATGTAGCTATGGGGCTCCGCTCGCGGGCGCCTTCGGCGCCCGCGGGAGCTCCGCTAATATATAGATTTAGCCACTGGCTAAAAGCGGAGCTCCCGGTTACAATTTTTTTTAACGAGACAAAAAGGTTGCCATTGTACATGAATAGATAGCCTTGCACCGTTATACCACGTGACTAAGCACTTGTTCACCCAAGTGTGGTTATCTAAGGTTCATCCCTTCAACGATGCAAACCTTTCACGTTTGATGACGTCATCAATTACGTCATACCACGTAACCATGCAGTTACACCCACCTTGCCACTTAGATAACTTCACCCAAGTTTGGTTGTCTGAAGTTCTTCCTTCTTGAGATATTTCATTTTTCTCCTATGATGACGTCATCGATGACGTCATACCACGTGACCATGCAGTTGCACCCCCTTGCCACTTAGATAACTTCACCCAAGTTTGGTTGTCTGAGGTTCATCCCTTCTTGAGATATATCATTTTTCTCCTATGATGACGTCATCAATGACGTAATACCACGTGACCAAGCAGTTGCACCCCCTTGCCACTTAGATAACCACAAATTTTGGTTGTCTGTGGTTCATCCCTTCTTGAGATATATCATTTTTCTCCTATGATGACGTCATCGATGACGTCATACCACGTGACCATGCAGTTGCACCCCCCTTGCCACTTAGATAACTTCACCCAAGTTTGGTTGTCTAAGGTCCATCCCTTCCGAGATTTTTTAATTTTCTTAGTATACCACAGGGTTCCCATGAGTTTCCGCGTACGGCGGACGGACGGACGGACGGACGGACGTACGCTATACCTTTTATTCAGGAAGAAACAAAAAAATTCATATCTCAAGAGGAGAACCACCTATGGCAACCAAACTTGGACACATTCATCTATTCGGCGATACCTTTTTAACGCCCTAGTCATTTGACTTGGCGCCGTCAATAAAGTGAGCAGAATGAGCGAGAAAGCCCATGACGTTTGAAAATCAACTCCATACCTATGCCTGGACGTTATTTCCTTAGGTATGGTGCTCCGCTTGCGCGGGCCTTCGGCCCGCGCAGGAGCTCCGCTATGACTGTGAAAAGTACCGTGACACGGCGCGGTACTGTCGCGGTGGCGGTACGGAACCTGGCCTGCTGTAGATACCGAACGAAACCGCGTAGTGGCGGTACGGTCGCGGTCGCGGCGCGGTACAACTCTTTCGCGGTACTTTTCACAGTCATACGAAATCTGCTCTATACCTTTAATACCAGGAAGAAATAAAAAAAATCAAACTTGGACACATTAATCTTTTGGGCGATGCCATTCCAACGCCCTAATCATTTGACTTGGCGCCGTCAATAACGTAAGCAAAATGAGCAAGAAAGCCCGTGACGTTTGAAAATCAACTCCATAGTTATGCGAGACGTTATTTCCTTAGGTATGATGCTCCGCTTGCGCGGGCCTTCGGCCCGCGCAGCAGCTCCGCTATAACCTCAAGATTATTAAATGTTTAGATGGAGAGGCTGGTTTAAAGCAGCACTTTCGAGCGAAACATCCAGTATATCCTGTATCAGATAAAAAAAAACATGCCCGATGCAAGAAAGCCCATGTACTTGTTACACGGAACGAAACACTGGAGCATTTGAAACTGATCTCTTCTGAGCGAGAGTCCCAGGTAACTGTGTTTTACGGGGTTCGGATTACGGCGAAAAATGATCATGTGAGTTTGTCCCGCATCATTCCACGACGAAAATCCTCATCGACTTTTTCAAGCGTCTCACGGGTCCTGAAGTCAGCTAGAAGTCCTGAAGTCACCTTGACACTCCTTGCTATTCCCACAGCTATCAGCATATTATAGAAATGTCTTGCCGTTTTTAAAGTTTAAAAAAATTTGAGGAAATTCTTTCATAATCACTCTCATAGCTATTGTACCCTGTGACAAGAATGATAACATTTTGCTCGTTTCATTTTTCTGATTAGCCAAACATCTTCAAGAAATATCTTGTAAGAACCTCTTATGAAGCATGCCGTGCCCTGGAGATAAGAGCCAGAGACCCAGAAGAGGGTGCTAAACTAGTCGGTATGCTGTATTGCACTATGGTCACCTAAACCGATATGGAAGTGGCGGAGAGCCAGAAATGATAAAAGTAGAGGAGCCAGGATTAGAAGTTCATTTCAATGTTTGGCATTCTGAAGCAGTCTCAGAAAGTGTAATTCCTGCTCCAAAGCATCTCGGGGTATTCACTTCCTTAACATCCGATAACTCCGTCTTCCACTGAGACCATTGTTTCTCAAGGTCCTCTTCTAGTGGATCATTCCATTGAAGCCCTCTTCGCCATAATTCTTGGAGGAGAATCTTTGCCCTGATTGTGAAGGGTGTGATAAGTCCTAAGGGATCGAATACTTTCGACGCTAAACTCAAAACAGTTCTCTTAGTCAACTCTTCCTCGGAGGCGATGATACCTTTTGGTTCGACGAAGCAGAAAGTGTCACTTGCTGGGTCCCATGATACTCCTAGCGCTTTCAATGTGCTGCTCGACTCGAATTCTCTTAGTGTCGCCGATCTCTTCTCTGGTTCCGTGTTACTCATCACAAGCTCTGAATTGCTTGCCCACTTCGTGAGGTTAAATGCTGCCGTGCTCATGACTTCCGTCAGTTCCTGTTGCAGTTTACAAGCAGACTCCGCATCTTCAGCACCGGTCAAACAGTCATCCACATACATGTTAGTCAGGATTACGGTTGCTGCTCTGGGAAATCTCGAAATAAACTTTTAGCATGAGCATGAACTACAGCGATAGCAAGAAACGGACTAGAGTTTACACCGAATGTCAATCTCTGCATTCTATAAATCTTCGGTGGCTCTTCTGCTTTAAAATCTCTCCACAGGTAACGATGAACATCACGATCTCCTTTTGCAAGCTTGACTTGCAAAAACATCTTCTCAACGTCGGCCATTATTCCAACTCTGTGGGTGCGAAAACGTATGAGTACTGATGCTAGATTCGGTTGTAGAGCGGGACCTTGTAGTACACAATCGTTAAGGGACGCACCATTTTTTCCCTTTTCGGACGCGTTAAAAACGACTCTACACTTTGTTGTACCTGTATCTTTGAACACTGCATGATGGGATAGATATCTACACTTGCCGTCTTCTGTTGGCTTTGCGGTGTCTACCAGCTCTGCATACCCTTTCTCGACGTACTGGCTTATTGCCTCTTGCCTGCTTTCGCTGGATCACGGCTTATCCTTCTCTCGATACCTTCTAGACGTTTCACTGCTTGATGATAGTTGTTTTCCAGTTTGGGGTGCTGCTCTTTCCATGGCAACGGTACTTCATAGTTATGACCATCAAATTTCAGTTCTCGATTAAATGTCTCAACTGCCAGCTCTTCGCTCCTAGACATGACCGGTTCTTCTTTCTCCTTGATTCCAATCGATTCTAGCTCCCAGAAACTTCTCAGACACTCAAGAATCTCTCCATTGTCACTGATAGTTAGCATGGCTGTTGTGTGCTGTGATGAACCTGCCATTGGGCCAGTCAGTATCCAACCGAGATGTGACTCCACTGCAACGAAGGGCTCTTCGCCTAGACAAGTAACCGATCCTGTAACAAATTTATAGTAATAATCCGTGCCGATAAGAATGTCAACATGCACAGAATCTCTAGGATAGTTATCCGCCAAGTCTAATCCGCGTAAAATTGGATCCTGCATATTCAGTTTCACGGGTGCCAATGGATTACAAATCTTTGGTATAGCTAGTGCTTCCATCTCTATGACCTTATTACCCTCCCCTCTCAAAGAAGACAGGGAAAACTGAACCCTTTGTAACTTCTTCGACTCACTTGTTTGCCCTCCCAATGTAGTTACACTCAATGTTTCTGTGGGACCCGTCATACCCATGGATTCTACAATGTTCTTTCTTATGTATGACCGCTGACTACCACTGTCCAGTAAACAACGCACAACAACATCTCCTCCCCACCGACAGACATTTTTGCTACGGCTGTCTGTAAAAGGGTGTCCCTTACAGTCTTACTGGCTGCCAAACCACTCATGGTGTGACTGGCAGGGTAACTGGGGGCCTGGGTACTAGTGGTAGGAACCTGGGGTGTGTATACTGGCATGGGTGCAGGTGCTTGGTGTGCTGGGTAACCTCCCTGGATCATGGGTGTAGGTACTTGTGATATAAGTGCAGGCACTCGGGGAATGGGTGTGGTCACTTGGGGTATGGGCGCAGGCGCACGGGGTGTAGGTGTAGGAGGTGGGGTTAAAGGGGAACCCTTTTGTGGAATACCATGTAATAGCTTGTGGTGCTTTCTGCCACAACCCACCACCCAACATTTGGGTTGTCTACAAATTTTTGAGAAGTGCTTGTGAGATGTTGGTCTCAAACAATTGAAGCATAATTTATTCTCTTGTACCAAATTCCAACGCTCATTTCCTGATTTTGAATGAAGCATGGGACAATCTGACACTTCATGATTTGCCTTACAAATTCCACAGACCGCTTGCTGTGTCTCACCGAGCAATGCAGTAGCTGTTGAAACTTTCTCGTGACCCAACCCTTTTTTGTCCTGTTTCCCTTTGTTTACATTCTGACTTGGGTTAGAATTTCTTTCCCTTGCCTCTTTAGCAGCTACTTGTTGGTTTAGAAACTTGAAAAATTAATCGAGATCAATGCTCTCTTCAGAAATGTCTACAAGTTCCAATTCCCACTTTTCGAGCAGGTCTGAAGGCAGCTTTGTCTCAAATATGGGCAGTAGAATACAACTGTGGTTCACGGGATTCTCACCAAGTGCCTCCAATGAACGGGTTTTATTTTTCAAGACATCATGCAAATCTCTAAGGGACTTTGCATCTGAATTAGCTTTACCCAAGTTAGTCATAGTTTTCACTAGTGATGACACAACTACACGCCTTTTCCCATATCTGTTCTTTAAACATTCTATCGCTGGCTGGTAATTGGCTCCTGTAACCTCAAAACCCTCTATTGATTTCAAGGCACTACCTTTTAGCAGGGAACGCAGGTAAATAAACTTCTGGACTGGGGGTACCTTGGTATTCGAATGGACTGATGCATCAAACTGATCCCAGAAAGTTGGAAACTCAGAACATCCCTTGATTATATCCCCATCAAAAGTTGGTAATTCAAGTTTGGGTAGCTTGAGATTACTGTTAGACATAAACACTTTACCCGATTCTACTTCAACATTATGGTTGCTTTTGCTCTCAGATGAATAATAATCTCGACCAAGATCTATTGTGAGATCAATATCTTCCATAATTTGACCCCATTTTGCTATTTCAGATGTAACCATATCTTCTCCTATTTGATTGACTTTTTTGTCTCTCAAATCTTGACAGGCCTTTCTTAACTCACTTAATCTTTCTACTCGAGCTTCGAGCTTCACTTTATTGTCACTGCTTTGAGTGAGCATGTGCACAGTTGCAATCAAAGATTGAATATCACTCTTTAATGTTAGTTCTTGTCGCTCCAAAAGCAACGCTTCGTTTTTCTCTGATTGTTTTCGGGCCTGATCTGACTTCACTAACCTTTTAATCAAGACCTCTTTCTTACCAGTGTTCATTAGCCCTCTGTCCTGCAATTCCTCTTTTAAATCTTCAAGTGAGAGCTCGTCGTAATCGGACAACATGGCCGCCATGTTGTTTCACTGTCACCGAAACACACCGAAACGAAGGCACAACTTTATTTATTTCCACCGACGTACCTTGTTTTCACCGCTTAAGAGCGGATGTCTGTAATGGTCGACTCTAGGTGGAAAAATGGATTTTGACATTACATGTCAGAATGAAGCCTGTTATCAGCAGATTCTTACGATATATTTTTTATTTCGTTGCGATCAATATTTTCGGAGAAATCCGGCCGAGTTTAGTGTCGGGTCGAACAAAGGGTTTGGGTAGCCTCCGGAGGCCGTTTTTACCGCACCAATAAAACATCAAAAATACAAACAAATGCAAGGCGCTTTGGAAAATTTAAGCTGGCAAAACTGAAGAGCACATAATTCTTATCATTTAAAGCAGTTTTTTATTCCCCAGCGTTGAAAACTGAATATTTTACGAATTTTTAAAGAATTACACTTTTTTGGAGCTCCAATTTATAAGGTATCTTTGACGTGCTTTATCGGGAAGATCCATGTACGTTTGACAGCTAAAATTTATTCAGGGTAATAGCGGAGCTCCTGCGCGGGCCGAAGGCCCGCGCAAGCGGAGCACCATACCTAAGGGAAAAACGTATAGTATACTATCGAGTTGATTTTTGAACGTCACGGGCATTATGGATCATTTTGATGACGTCATTGATGACGTAAGGGCACGTGACTTTTGTGTAGAGTTCCTCTTATGGTCTTTGAAACTTTGTCCAAGTTTGGCTTCTATAGAAGCTTCCCTTCGGGAGATATGATTTTTTCTTTATTTTTCTGGTATTAAACCTATAGCGTACGCCGTCCGTCCGTCCGTCGTCCGTCCGTCCGTCCGTGTACACATGGGAACCCTGTGGTATGCAAAGAAAAAATTATATCTCCTCAAGGGAACATGCTAAGACAACCATACTTGGAATATTTTGTCTATGCCACAAGGGGGGTGCTGTAACACGGACACGTGATGTGACGTCATCGATGACGTCATCTATGCTTGAAAAATCAATATCTCGTGAAGGCGAAGACTCTAAGACAACAAAACTTGGGTAGT
This sequence comes from Scolanthus callimorphus, assembly GCA_033964015.1. Classification (NCBI taxonomy): domain Eukaryota; kingdom Metazoa; phylum Cnidaria; class Anthozoa; order Actiniaria; family Edwardsiidae; genus Scolanthus; species Scolanthus callimorphus. Next base: position 14,019,007 of record CM066919.1, read on the forward strand.
GTAGTCTAGGCCACCAGATGAGCAAAATGAGGTGGTCACGTGATATGACGTCATCGATGGCGTCATTTATGCTTGAAAAATCAATATCTTGTGAAGGGAAGACTCTAAAGCAACCAAACTTTGGTAATGTAATCCAGGTCACCAGATGAGCGAAATGAAGTGGTCACGTGATATGACGTTATCGATGACGTCATCTACTCTGGAAAAATCGATATTTCATGAAAGGAAGACTCTAAACCAACCAAACTTGGGTAATGTAATCCAGTTCACCAGATGAGCGAAATGAAGTGGTCACGTGATGTGACGTCATCGATGACGTCATCTATGCTTGAAAAATCAATATCTCGTGAAGGGAAGACTCTAAGACAACAAAACTTGGGTAGTGTAGTCTAGGCCACCAGATGAGCAAAATGAGGTGGTCACGTGATATGACGTCATCGATGACGTCATTTATGCTTGAAAAATCAATATCTTGTGAAGGGAAGACTCTAAAGCAACCAAACTTGGGTAATGTAATCCAGGTCAACAGATGAGCGAAATGAAGTGGTCACGTGATATGACGTCATCGATGACGTCATCTACTCTTGAAAAATCAATATCTCATGAAAGGAAGACTCTAAACCAACCAAACTTGGGTAATGTAATCCAGTTCACCAGATGAGCGAAATGAAGTGGTCACGTTATGTGACGTCATCGATGACGTCATCTATGCTTGAAAAATTAATATCTCGTGAAGGGAATACTCTAAAAGAACCAAATTTTGGTAGTGTAGTCTAGGTCATTAGATGAGCGAAAGGAAGTGGTCACGTAATATGACGTCATCGATGATGTCATTTATGCTTGAAAAATTAATATCTCGTGAAGGGAAGACTCTAAAGTAACCATGTAAACCATGTACACATGGGAATCCCTTTCATTCACACAGAAAATTTTATAACCAAGAGCTCCGCTTTTAGCCAGTGGCTAAATCTATATATTAGAGCGATGATAGATGTCCACAAATATCAAATAACTTTTGTGGCAAGCTATTTTTGTAATCAGCAGCAGGCGATAGAATTACCTTACGTGGTGAACCTCACGGCATCTCACTGTTGACTTGACAAGCGTGAAGGGAAAATCTTGCAAAAATCCCTGCTGAAACGAGAATAAGAGTCTAACACATATCCTCAGACAGTAATCGAGGTTTTTCGCTTGAGTTTGAATCTGCAGAGATGTAATCAAAGCTCTCGAGTTTCAAAATTGTTGTTTACATCCCGAAACACTAGAGCCATGTGTTAACTTGACCTCGCTAAACAAACACAAAAATCCACTTTTCGTTGGTAAACGAGCTCTATTTTCCGTTAAGCAAAGATAAATACCTCCGGAATATCCAAGAACATACCTTGCAAGCCATATTAGATAAGATTCAGGCCATTTTAGTGGAGAACACGAGAATCTCTTCTCCGAACCCGTCAGTTCGGTAAGCATTGCGTGACGCTGGTCACGTGGAAAACAACCAAGTGAGCACAGGTAGCCCGTAAAATGGAATACGGCGTTCGACGGCATAAGAACGGGATATACGATTTTGTCTATTATTAACTCCTTCAAATACTAATAAATAATAAATTCCCTCTTGAGCAACGAATGCTTCGCATATTCATTTTACCTGTAAATAAAAACCTTGCGCAAGTAAAATAGGATTAGAACCTGGGGGGGGGGGGGGGGGGGGGGGACGGCCTACCTTTTTTGACGGCCCGGGTATGGCGGGGGGCGGGGGGATTTTTTTTAGCACGCAAACCTTTTTTTTTCAGTTTTCTGTTTGCCCGTGCAAAAAATAAATTTGTTGTCTGTAAACAATGTATTTTCTGAATACAATTATTTTAATACGCCATAACTTCTGCAAAACTTAATTTTTCAAATTCTCAACACTTCTCCCCCCGTCAAAACCAATAATGGTCCGTCTCTAACTAGTAGTCACTCGCGAAGTTGTGCCATTTCTGACACTCAATATATCTCAAAGAGAACAGCGCATTGTTCTCTAAGAATTGCGGAAACGGTATTTTCGACATGACCCTTTTGCAGTTATTCCGTGACGCGGGTCGCGTGAAAAACAGACCGAAGTGAACACAGGCAGCCCGCAAACTGAGATACGAATTTGCTTAGTTCTTTATTTTTAACTATAATAATTCATAAACATCAGTAATCAGATCTTGATATTTCCATTCTCACTTTGGAGATAGTGTGAAAGACCAGAAGCAGAATTTGGGTTCTGGACTTGGTTTGGTAATGTTGGTTAAAAATAATTTACGCGCTTATAATGTTTTGCCTGGTGATCGTCTTGGGCGCATGAGTGTTAACTCAAATTAAACAGAGAACAAGTAAGCGTGCGTACTTAAGCAAAAACAAAATAGTCCTAAAGCCCAGTAGGGTTTCCCAAGTCCTCCTACCAACATGATTTGTATTTTTTTTTGATAAAAAATGATTGTAATTATGGAATGGTGAATAAACTGACTGACTGACTGATAGCGGCGATCACGCGCGTGAGGAAGCGTAAAAAACTTTTGAATAAGGAACCGTTCTTAGAAAAGTTATATATTATCAGCCTTGGTTGGCGCACGTTTTGGTATAGATATATCTACGTAGTTTAAATCTCCTACTACAATGTAAACTTAGACGGAAAGAACGATTTTAATTGAAAATTGAAAGGCGACATTCATTCGGTCTCTGATCTAGTGAAGTTAAAGAACCAGACTGGTTCAATGAAATGGGCAGAACCACATGAGCAGTCGTAGCTCGCATGACTCCCAGCTTACATCAAACAGCTACACGATTTTAGGGTTGCCTGGACGACCGAGATATAGGGTGCCTTGAACCGGCATGCCGCAGGGACATCGCTAGTGTTCAAATCAAAGTTCGCGCAGATCATGCGCAGCATAGCCACGGTTAGCTTGTCCAACTTCCCCTTCTTGTAGAGATCGCATAGATTGATCGAGTCGTATACAACAGGGTGGGTCAGCTGGCACTGGATCAGTATTACATTGCGGGCTTCAGAATAGCTTGCCTTCTCCTGAGCAGCGACCCCGTCTTCCTGGACTTCAGCTGGAACGCCGCGCCTGTCTTTTGACGCCAGTCGAGAGAAAAAGGCTTGAATCTGCGGAGTGGTCAGGAACTCTTCAATTGCGAATCTACGGTTGCCAGATAGATCTTTTGCGTAGCGCATTTGCTGGGCGACGGTTGCTGGATCTTCCTTGTTTCCCGTCTCTCGACCTCTATTGAACGCTTCTGTCAAAATTCAACCTGGTTGTCGTTGAATCTGCCTCCCTTTTTAGGCTCTTTTAGCGCCCATCCTCGACCTAAGGGCTCACTTGCAACAGTTTCTTCTAGAAGTCTTGCAGGGATGTGCGGCTGCTTACTAGCTCCTGCCACAAGTTTCTCGGTGTAGAGCACTTTCGCTCGATCTAGCAAGCTTTCCCTTTCCGGGGACAGTTTGCAGTTGCCCTGCTCCAAATGAGCTTCTAAAGCATAGTGCCTCTGGTAGGTCTTGGTACAGCCATCGTGCGGGCAAGGGAACAGGTGCAGAGTATTCTCCGCTGCCTCTAGGCGGGACGCGACCGGTACCTCACTGCTGATCTGCACTTGCTCGGGGTCTGCTGACGGCGGCTTTCTCGTCCCCTTGAGGTCAACAAAATTGCCTTCGCTTAATTCGGCGGAGAACTTTGAAATTTCCAATTTCTTGGAGGCTAGCCGATGCACGCTTGTTTTACTCGCAAATAAATCGCATTTTCTTAACCCATTAAAGGAAAAAACCTAATTGGCGCGACATTACCTAGGGATAATGTCAGAGCACCATTATGTGTTTTACCTTTCAGGTTCGACCACGGGATCTTCTTTCCCTCGCCAATGTTGTAAGCTTTCCAACAGGTAAGCTCATTCTTGCCCAAATGGAAGTTGCTGTACGTGCTGATACCCTCCAGTTTCACATGCGGGAATACGGGCAAGTGTTTGGCGTCCACCAAAGCCACACGAACTCCGTCGATTCCACTGCGAGAGGTAATGGCATCGCGTAGGTCTGCGGCGGTTTGGACGTCGTGACCCTCGTTGATGTGGCGTCGGACGTGCTGTTTGATGTTGCCAGCTTTACGGTCACAAGAGCCTTTACCATCCTGGGGGTCACTAAAATCAACTCTTTCAACCTGAAATACAATAAAGGCAGCACATCAGTCGCTTCTGTTTTGAGCAATATTTAATTTTTGCCTTCTAGCTTTCTTGCTGGTCATCCTAGCTATCCTCGACGGCGGTGCTATCCTGGGAGCAGTTCTCGATGACGTGCACGAACGTCTGGTGCTGTAAGGTCCCACTAAATGTTCTTCTCACCGCGACAGAGATGTGCCATGATATACCCCGTTTACCGAACCAGTCGGCTTGGGCCTCGCGGTATTTCTGGGGTAGAAGCTTCATGGCCCAGTCTTGCGTGATCAAGACATTATCTGGAGTAAGCTCCCTCAGCGCCTTCAGACGTGGTTTGTCCTGTTGGATACTGCGCAGTTGATGCGCCTTCCATGCGTTAACTGCGTCTACTGCTTGGCGGCAAGTGAAAGCCAAGCTGTCGCACTCAACGGCTCCAGAGACAACCCTGTCCATGGCGTTGACAGATTCAACGATATCCCTTAGAACATGTGTCAGCTCCTCGCAAGAGGAGCACGCCATGTCGTGTTGGTGGCCTTGGCATGATGCGGCGAATGGTGCCTGCTTTGCATCGCTCAGAGCATGGGTGATGCAATGGTCTGCCACGGGGCTATTATTACAAACATGAACCTACGGAAAGAACAAAAAAAAAATTGATTGCGGAACCATGGAACCATGGCAACCGTCCGAGGGAAATCCTTGGGATGGGACCCTGTGATAGCGATAGAGTAGAAAAATCCTCCCTACGTCTGACAAATCAATAATAATAGTATGCCGTTTTTGTTGCCGTTTTGGACAGAGTATTGGAATAAAAGATTATTGTCGGACTATAGCTTGACGTCCCAGCACTGGGTATTGGAATTATCATTGTTACTCACCTTGAAATCGGTTTTGATGTATTGCCGTCCTTGTTTTAGCTGAAACTCACAATAGTCAGCCCAGTCATTTGTCCGACAGCCGCTGTTTTCCACCTTCGTGACAACCTCTGCTAAGTCATCAAATGCCTTGGCTCCTTCGGCGGCAATATAATCGAAGCCCTGTAGGGACTTTCGAACCGAGGCGGAGCAAACCGATAGGATTCGCGTCATGGTAGATGGAATGAATGGTCGGAAACCCGTCTCCTCACAGAAGGCTTGGTACTGATGGCAGATTCGTCTGGGGACCATGGTGCGAATCACGTTCGGTGTTTCAAGAACTTTTCCGCCGGTGAGCGTCAGGTACTTCTGACCAAAAGGCAAATCCTGTACGATGTGAGGGCTTGTTATGAAACATAGGAAGTGGTCCAGCTGTTTCTCGTCAACCCGGAATCTGCAGTTCTTGTTAATGGGAACCGCCACCCCGCGCCCATGCTTCATGATGTGTAGTCTGGCGATCTTGAATCGGTATTCTGTCAGTTTGGGGATGTACTGTCGCAGCTCCTTCAGGGAGACCAGGTCGGCCATGATAGCCAGTACTTGGCGTCTTGTATCCCAGCTGCTGGCGTTCATGTACGTCTCGGCCAGGGCGGCTAGGTACCTGTGATTGGCCGGCGATACTACACCAAGTGCCTCATCCACTGCGTGGGAGTCCTGTACGGCCTGCCACAGACTGCCAGCATCATTGGGGTTGATGACCTTTAGCGACTCCACTATCACGGCACTTGCTCTGGACACGTGTATCTGTCTGGCCTTGTTTCCGATGTCGTCCCACCTCTTGTTTGGTGCGCCGACAACACGTTCTGGACTCCGACACGCTTGCATGAATTCGTTGAGCTTTTCACGCCGCACTTCCAAGCCAGAAACGTCAGAGCCAGAGGAGTCTGTACTTATGGGGCTTACCGTGCCCGCAGTCTCGTTAAGCGCAAAACTGCGATCGTCAGCTATTGTGAGCTTGGCCATGCTCTCAGCGATGACGGCCTCCTCTTCTAATCTACGGCGCTCTGAAGTCAACTTTTCTCGGCAACGCCTACAAATGGCTGTCAATGAGAAAAGAAAAGATATGGGCATGTGTCTTTCGGCCGATGTAAATACAAAATTGAATATCGAAATAGGTGCAATGGTGCAAAACAAAGAGCTTCCATAAACTCCCTTACTTATATCTACTCCCCTCTCGAAAATTTACCGTCTGCCCTCCACTACCCTTGATTTACGCAAAAAACCTTTGTCAAAAAAGTATGCTAACTCCTTACTCACAACCATACTTCTTCTATCTGCCTTGTACCCAGGCGCGTTCTATTGATATTCGAGCCGAGAGCGACTGGGAACGAACTAGCGGAAAAGGCCTCATGGGGCGAAGAAAATAACGCACTGGAAAGCGCTGTCTCTTTCGCTCGTTTGAGCCTTCCCTTGATCCTTTGCGTCAACGAACAGTTCCAAAGCTTCATTGCGCACACGCTACCAGACTTGTACACTCGCTAGGTTTCGCGCTGTGGCGACCTCTCTCTGGGTTGTGTTATAAATAAATCGCCGTATACATGTGATCATAGACTTACGAAATCCGATCTGTACGACTTCGCCGGTGACTTGGTGCAATTCTAAAGCTTGGGTGAAAGTTACAAAGCGATCACCCTTGACCGCGGTTTTGCCATGCGGGGCCCACTCAATTGGGACGAAACAGTTAGATTTGCCAGTTCTCCACTTCACCCCAAAGTCATCTCTATGCTTCTTGCAAATTGTAAGCAAGAGGAGTTCAGTGGAACTATCAAACAGTCCTAAAAAGTAACAGAAAAAAACGTCTTATCCGTGCTTATTTGACTTCCGATACTTAGATAGACAATGTAAAGTAACGCCGCTCTTCTATTGACTTCTATTGCGAGATTTCACGCCACGTGTGCTCTAGCGATTTCAACTTATCGTAAAACGGGACGTAAAGCAATTCGTGATTTAGAATTTCAATAATGATAGAATAATTAGTACCTGCTCTAGCCAGAAGAAGAGAGAATTCGTCTTCTATTATCCCGTCGTTAGCCTTGATCGATTGAACTTGAGAAGTCACCGTTTTCTTGCACTCCCAAGAACGAGCTCAACGCCGGCGCATTTCCCTTTACATATGCGGAATAACCACAAGAGGTCATGTCGAAAATACAGCTTTCAATTGCGGGTGTTCTCCTTGTTTCTGAGAGCGCGGTGGATCGAAAGTCCAAGATCTTGTGAAGGTGTTTGTTCCTGACCAGTTGAAAGCGTTCTATAGCTTGTGTTCACTTTTAGAGGAAGCTTGCGCAATTCTTAGAGAACAATACTCTTTCCTTTTAGGTAAGGAATTTAGATGCTGCGAGCGCTAAAGTGATAATTGAGTGTGAGAAATGCCACACCTTTGCGCGTGATTTGGTCGGCGTTACTTTGTCAAGTTTTGCTTGCGCAAGGTTCACTTCTACAGGTAAAATGAATATGCGTATGCAGCATCCCCCCGACCACCCACCCCTCCCCCTCACTACCACACCGCCATGCTGTGACGTCATGAGCGCGCGCCACCACCCCTCCCCCCGTCACTGGCTCGCCGCCATGTTGTGACGTCATGACCACACGACTGCGAAGGAGACTAGATGCATCAAAGCGGCTGCGAAAGGTGCAGGCTTCACCGTCCGGCGCGGGAAATTACCTTGGATGACCTTCGACGTTCAAAAATCACTTCGATCCCTTTGCGCGATATTGCCGCATGTGAGGTTTTGGGTACCCTGTGGATTTCTTACATTCGCACTATTTGCGATCATTGGACTCGTACCGTACCATTTGGATTTGTTTTTTGACGCTTTTTTCTTAGGTATGGCGCTCCGCTCTGCGGCCTTCGGCCGCAAAGGAGCTCCGCTAAAAACGAGTTTTTATTTGTTTTGAACCGAAACATAGTGATTTATACTAAATCAAGCATTCTGAATCTGACAATGTATCTTTTAAAGTCAGCTCTTTAATTCTCGGTCATCAAACGTGACGTCATCTGCCATATAAGGTAAAAACATTATTTTATTGAGTTTATACAGGCTTCAAGTGAAACATAGTTTAGTGATTTAAACTATATGCTATAAATTCGAGTACTTGGATGTCGAAAACCAAAGTTGCTAACACCAATCTGATGACGTCATTCACCAAAAAAGGTCAAATCACTCTTTTATCGTTGTTCTACTTGAAAGTTTTGTTGTTTAAACGTAGACATTCTCGGTCATCAGTGGTGACATATTTGGGTTCCTAAGACGTTTACGCGCACAGCCATATGTTTTTTGGAAGTTGCACACAATACGCCAGCAAGAGAAACAACATGGTCGTGTCAAGCAAACTACTCAAACCCATTTCTTCTAGAACAGACTTCTTCCGGTCGATTATCCAAAGAGTGCCACATGCCGCATGTGGCAGAGCATTTTTACCCTCACCTATCCACTGGAGAAGATCATGGTGCTGAGTGGAATAGTTGCCAGGTCGTCCTTTTGGAAAGCCCAGAGACACAGGAAGTGCTGCCGCATTCAATGAGGGAAGTAATGAACTCCAAGAATCCTCTGGTAGATGACTCGAATCCTGACTCCACATGTTTGGGTTTCTAAGACATTCACGCCCACGGCCATGCGCGTTTATGGAAGTTGCGCAAATGCGCCAGCAAGACTAACAACACGGTCCTGTCTCGCCAAGAACCTATGACAAACTCAATGAGCCAATTGAGATACACTCATGCAGTAAAATCCTGATGTCCGAGATTCCTGGTTGCAGTGCTGTAACATCGGGGTTTGAGGCTCGAACATACTGATCTTCTGATAGAAGACCACCGAAAACCACTAGCGTTATACCTTTTCAGGAGTTCAATAAATTCAAATGTTTCAAATTCAAGTATTTTCCAGGTTTTCCATGACCCGAAGAACTCTGTGAAGGGACTCGCAATCTGCGATTCACATTCAATGGATGAACGATTGGTGAACAAATGAAAATACGTCATGCATCTGTAGTACATTACATTTCGCGTCTAGTTGTTCTTCTCTTTTTGCAGCTTTAACATGACTGTCGATTAGTTCGCAACAGACCTCCTCGGCTATGGCGTAATGTTTTGCCCATTTCAGATCACGTGGCATTCCCATGAGTATTCTCTCTTTGTTTGGAATTCTTCCATATTTCATATATCCTTCGCTGCGTAGCAGAAAAAGAAAGAGAGAATACTCATGGGAATGCCACTTGATCTGAAATGGGAAAACATTACGCCCAAGCCAATGAGGTCTATTACTGCAATAGGTTTTATTCAAATTTGGTGTAATTACTTTGCGATTGGTTTTACGACAGTCATATGAAAAGCGCTCTATATGCATTTAGGCTATTAAACAGCTACAATAGGCAAAAACGCAGCAAAGTCACGCGGCAATTGTGTACATTTTGTTTCACGCATTGTTTCAGATTACCGAGAAGGCGCGTAGGCAGACATTTTTACGAGGTACGCACTGCATTGTTTTCATAGCTTAACTCCCATTTTGTGTTTTTTTTTTGTATTTTTAGGGCTTCACGAAGTACACATGCGTATTGCCATACAGGTAGCTACGCGCCTGCCTAGCCTTGTAGTGAGTTATAGATTTTTTCATTTGCAGGTCGTAGATGGAATGAATAAAGCCCCTTTTCAATGATAATTTACTTTTGTTTGAACAAAAATTGTTGTTTTCAAAGTTTCCCGTATTAAAGGGGCACTGTCACCATTTCACACGATTTTAGGGTTAATTTAGGTAGCTTAAATGCAGTCAGATTCACAAGAACTGAACAAAATAATCGTCTAGGTTTGTTTAATAACCTTTCAGCTACAAGATGAGTACAAATTTGGAGTATTTTCGGCATATTCGAATGATCAAAATCACTTTGTTTCACCTAAAATCGCATCAAAATAAGAAAAAAATAATATTTTAACCTAATATGGCAGTTGACGTCATAATTGATGACTGAAAATACCACGTTAACATCAACTGACTTTAGAGCTATGCATTTAGAGAGTGGGATGCTGGATTTGGTAACCCAATCGCTTTGTTTCAGGTTAAAAAATTTCATATTGTTTTAACCTTAATTGGTGGATGGCGTCATCTCTGATGACCGGAAACACCATATTATCACAACAAGTGGTTTTGGCAACATTGATTTTCGACATCCGAGTACTCGAATTAGTATAAAACACTATGTTTCACTCAAAGCCTGTTTAAATACTATAAAATAACGTTTTTACCTTATTTGGTAGATGACGTCACACATGATGACCGAGAGCACCATAGTAATTTAGGAAACACATATTGTCAGATTCAGAGGATGCTTGATTTAGTACAAAACGCCTGGTTTCGGTTCAAAACAGATAAAATAACGTTTTTACCTTATTTGGCAGATGACGTCATCTTTAATGGCCGAAAACACCATGTTAACACACGAATCAACTTTGGCAACATTGGTTTTTGAAATCAGCGCCCTCGAATTAGTCAAAGAAGCTATGTTGCCAAATTTCAGAACGAAATGCCCGTAGGTGTCGCATTTCGGGCTCCTGTGCACCTGACCATATATTTAATCGCGCATTTTGTCTGTTGAAATTTTGGGAGGACCCAGAACGAGTGAAGTAATGGTGTCTGGATGATGTTCGAGAAAACATGTTTAATATTTTTTTAGCGCAATATTTTGATAAACATCGTACATAAGATTCGCAACAGATTCATAATATAAGAAGTTAATTGGTAGAATGCCAGCATCAACAAAAAGGGGGATAGAATGCTCTTTCCTATCAGTAAAGTGGATTAGTCGTAGAGCACGCTCAGGTATATTAAGAGCGCCTCCGCGTAAATATCGACTGGGGTCGTGCAAGATAGTAAAACCCGAAACGTTCAAATTTTGCTCAAATAATACCTTTGGGTCACTGATAACAAAAATATAAATTAAACGTTGATTGGTTAAATATTTATTTTTTAAGACGACCTAAACCGTCGAGACCAGATCGCCCCGGGAAAATCGGCTAAAATCTAACGTCGTACTTTTAAGCTGTTTCCCGGAAAACCATAACATAATCCTTGCAACAAACTTACTCCCGCTAATCTGTCATGTCTATTGTCGAGTTTGACTAATGGTCGTGGGTCGTGGGTAGCGGGTACGAAGTCGTGGGTAGCGGGTACGAAGTCGTGGGTGTGGGTAAGAAGTCGTGGGTAGGAATTTTTCGGATTTTTTTTTTGTGAAATGCGGAATTTTTTTTAAGTATAATTCATATGAGTTCAAGTTTTTTTTTTAGTATAATTCATTTAAATCTTTTTCATTCAATTGATCAAACGACATATAAAAGGACACAGGGTTTCGGTTTGGGCTTCCCTGGTGTTTATTTAAAATTAGATATATGACCAGATGTATGTTTATGTATGTGTACATGTTTACATTCGAGTAAAGAAACCTTCCAACACTTGAATTACACAAATATGTTACCAGGGATAGTAAAAGCAAGTTTTATTTTTGCTCCCATTCTTTGAGTTTGCATTGTATCGGACTCAAATTTGGGCTTTCTACTAAACTCAATATGCTCTTTTCATCTCTGAGCATCATTTGGGTGAAGCTGCTCATTTTAAGGGTGACCGGGTCACGTGACCTGATTGTTTTCATTTGCTTTTCTGTTTGAAATGATTTCACTGACGTTTTGGGGCATTTTAAACTACAAACCGAACATTTTTTAACAATCACATAAGATGTTATCAAATACAGCTGGATGTCTGGTTTTATAACTAATTTGAGCCAATCAAAATCTCGTCCACAACTTTGGTGCCAAATTCACTGAATTCGCATTATATTAATTGCATTACCTTCTTAGTTAGAATGTTATCAAAGTGAACATGATGACTGCGCATAGGCTCCCGACATCAAGCTTCAAGGATGTCATTCTCGAACACAGAGCTCCACGGCTTGTCTGCTCGCAGGAGAGACTCTGGGGACATCCATTTGAGGGGATGTTGGGAGAACTGATCAAAACTTGAAAGGCACGTGCGTGCGTTGCGTGACAATCGTGTTTCTCAGGTCTCTTACAAACACGCCTTTTAACCAATCAGAATGCGCACATTCACAATACAACATAGGTGTTATTTTCTAAACCATAATATAAATGATGTGTCAATATTTTGCTGTTTAAAAGCATCGGGATGGTTAAAAAAAGAGCTTAAAAAAGAGAACTAAAACAACCCTTAACGCGAATTTTCAAAATCTCAAAAGTCTCTTGAACTCATACGAATTATACTTTTAAAAAATTCCGCATTTCACAAAAAAAAAAAATCCGAAAAATTCCTACCCACGACTTCTTACCCACACCCACGACTTCGTACCCGCTACCCACGACCCACGACCATTAGTCAAACTCCTATTGTCTATCTCAACTTAATTTCAAGCTCCCTCAAGTATAAACAAATTTTTGACAGCTTTCTGAAATGTGATCTCCAACGCTTTCGTTTACCGAGACCAGATTTTGAGTAGTTTTGAGGTGCTCGAAATCGCATTTGCTACAACTCGGGTGATTAAATATTTTCAATCATTAGAAAGAACAATATTTACTCTACAAAACCGTGAAATAAAATTTTGGTTATCTTTTATTCCGCGCCGCTGAGGGATCCCAACGCCGAAGCCACTTGAGCGCTAAATTGACCTTTTGACACAAGCAGGACAACAAGCCGTAACAGCACAAAGACAAAGCGTTCACTCACGAGAGTTATCGACTGAAATCGAATGAAAAGGAAATAATTACATAACTATAGAACACGGAATTACTGTTCAAATAGCTCATTAAGGCAGTTATTTTAGGTTAGAATGGGCATTTGTAGGTATCTTAGCATGCGACTGAATCAATCGCTGCGGCAGAATATTTGCTGGGCAAACAAACTTCCATGAGCACAATTATAATAGCATAAACAGATTTCACACATGCTAAACAACACAAGAGTTCATTTCTATTTAAATTTTACCTTGATTTGGCATTTCCTTACCGCAAAAGCCTAATTTGTAGTCCTATCGAACGCGAACTGAAGCGTGTTTTGATAGCTATAAAACCACGTGCAACGACGGTCACACAATCGCGTGACCACAGGCAACCCGTATGCAGCTCAACATCCACACTCACTTAGAGAAAACTATTGCCGGTACGTTAAAAGATTATTTGGGGGTTGCGATTTAGGGGGGTGGGGTATGACCCGAAACACCAAACTATTTTCAAAGAAAAGGGCCAATTTTTACTGCAAATCGTACTCCACACGAGGCAGTTTAGTTAGCATCACTGTAAATATAAAATATACTAGAAGTATCTACAGATAGGGAAATGCTCGGATTTTAAGTGCAAATGATTTGAAGCAAGAAAATCATCTATAGAACAATTGCCCCGTTCGCACTGCGCAAATTTGGTACTTGAGTATTTGTTTTGCAAAAATATTTGTCACCGGGAGCCGTGAATACCATTACCATTACCATTGTCTCAAATATTTTGGTGTTCCAACCGATAAAAATTTCGTATATTTACCCCCAAATCTTGTTAAAAACAATCCTTTGTACTCTGACAGCTAACTGATAGACATCATTCGCAGTTGTCAAACTTGATGAGCGAGACCCACAGAGGTCAAACATATTATTTAAGAGAAGGTCCGTTGTAGCTCATGTTCTCTCCACCATTTCGCAATGAATCCCAAGTAGAACAGACCTCGCACTACTTTATCTGAAAATATTCTTTGCAAAGAGGCATATGGCGGCTTCCCGGCATACAATTATTACGGATCAAAACTCTTTCCTTTGATTAATCAATCGAGTGCAAACACGGGTGAATTTTATCATCCATTCTAGCTGAACACGAACAATAACTTTAGCGCACGAAAAGAAGAAGAAAAAAGCAAAGCAGTGCTAACATATTTCTCGAGAATATTGTAGTCATTGATTCAGTCTTGCACAAGTTGTGAACACCAGATTGGCATTTAGGATATTGTCGGTTGCAGTGCGATCTTCTCAACAAATTTTAGTGACGCCGTGTAATTGTCACTCGAACGTTGTTCGTAATAACCGGAAATGCCCCGAATGGTCCCGAGTGTGATCCAAACACCAAAAAGTTCTTCCCCTATTATAATCTCACGCATGTGCGATGCCATATTTCCGCTGAAGCAAGAACAAATGCCGATTTCGTTCGTAAAAACACGATAATGCACCGAAAATGACCCGAGCACACGAAATGCACCAAAAACGACGGAAGTCACTATATCCCAATGGTTGAAACCAGAACGGGCCCAAATACTTAGATTTTTTCAGAAAACTTCAAAGAAAAAAAGCTTATAAAAATTATTGCTGATTCGATCCTGGACCAACATTATTATAAACCAGAGACTCTAACCACTAGGCTACGAGGGAGTTTGCTGGTCAGGTCACTAATTTTATGGCATTTTATGTAATTTATCATATATAGAACGAGGAATATACAGTAAAAATCATATCTAAAACAAACCAAAACCCATCCTTACTCTAATCCCTAACAAAATACTGTTTTAGGACAGTTCTTCTCATTTCTTGAATAAAACGAAGTATGATAAAAGATTGATATAGATTTCTGGTTTCAACCATTGGGATATAGTGATTTCCAAAAACGACCCGGCAGTGATCCAAACACGAAAATCGTTGTCTAATCAGAGAAAACAAATCCGCTGTGACCAAATTAGACTTGCTCTCCGTTCGCTGCGCTCACTCCGAGCAAAAATTTGTATTTATGCAATGGCTTTTTAAACCGCACCGGGAGGGGGGGGGGGGGGGGGGGGGGGGGGGGGGGGGTTGTTGGACTCTGGAAATTCCACGGGAGGGTGTGTGTCTGACTGGAATTACAAGGGGGAGGGGTAAAAGTGACTTTCCAGGGACATTTTATCAAAAACAGTTTTTCCAGGGTATTTTTGCCAGAAAATGGAAATTCCAGGGGAATCACGTGACCACAGGCACTTTAATAAAGGCCAACGGCTCAAGATGTTACCAAAAGGAAATTGCATGATATAATACATTGACAGGCTAAAAAAAACTGCACTTAGGCTGCTTGCAGTCCCTTTTTGGGTAAACATCCGTGAAAACGAGCGCCGATGGCTTGAGTACCGAAGGCTCGAGCGAGAGCCAAAGGCGCGAAAACTCGCGCCTTCGGCGCTCCTCTGGCTTTACACGCGCTCGGTTTCACTCGCACGTTCGCCAAAGAAGGGACTGTAAACAGTCTAAAAGTACAGTTTACCGAAGATCAAGTCAGCCAGAAAGGTATAAGTTCTCGTAGGCAGACTTCGAATAAGTTTTGGACTCATTTCTACTCTATTCCGGCGAAGCACTTATTGCATGGAGTGCAGTTACTGTATGGAGTGCGGTAACAGCTACGCGGTTTGAGAGTCGTGTGACGCGAGCCGCGTTAATCCACGTTTGCTTCAGTTCATTTATCGTAGAGTGCAACAAATACATGAAAGGATATCTTCGCGCCATCAAAGTCTTTGACACCACGATAACTTCGGAGGGTATATTCCTGCTGGCTCTTGCTGGTATTTGATTGCTTATATCGATCATAATCTATAGGCTAACTAGATCTGAACGTTATAACCCTACTATCAGAGGCCTCTTTTCTCTACATTTCTCTGAATCAGCGAAAATACAGAGAAACCAGGCCTCTGCTAGCAGGGTAAAACGTTGTCTGTTATGCCGGCGTAGTACCCATATTCATGCAACGCGCACACGCATTAAAGCCAGCTGAAATAGAATACTCGATATTGTAATGTGGAACCAAATGTGCAATAAATTCTTTATTTTATCAGTATAGTATTTTCTAGCTCAGCCATTCCAGACCATCTTTAACAAGAGGTTCTCTTATGATTCATCCGCCAAATTCCGCCAACAGCGCGCTGGTTTTTATAGAAAACGATGAGAACGCCGCCAGTGAGGTAGAGGCATATACTGTCGTACGTGCGTCTATTGTGCGCGACATTGGCCTACAGCACCCGATCACGCACAATCACTACAATTTGAGCGAGTTATTCCGCCAAGAAAGGCTCACTAGGTTTAGTGTCACTTTAGTATTATTTGCAAGGCGTTTGACATTGACTGCAGTGGCATTACAGGGTTCCGTATATAAAGCCTACTAGAACTGGGCATTCTTAGATTCTGTAGCTGTCAAAGCAGCTGAATAGATAATGGTCTTATTCTCATACATCTATTTGAATAAAGGTAGTTGGGCGGTCTACGCGGTCTTGGTCTACGCGCCTACTTCCAGCGGCAGCATGTAGAAAAAACTGTCCTATTTTGATGTTATCTGACAGGTCTGATTACTAAAACACAGCTGTTTTTAAAGCCAGTCTCAAGCAAATTTGCGGTCTGGCCTCATACGGCCCCCGAACGAGGTTTTCTGAAATAGCTATATACAAAGGTCTCTTATGTCGTACCCGAGCTTCCCGGCTCGTCGCATCGCCACAGGGCCGACGCTCTGGTGACATCTATTTGAGGGCTTTCGCTGATTGGCTGAAACGGCGCGCACGCGTACATCTAACTGCAATGCGGGACAAAATTTTCGTTTTCAGTAAACAGGGGTTCTATGTACCGCTACCCCTCCCCCCCCCCCCCCCCCCCCCCCCCCCCCCCCCCCCCCCCCCCCCGGCACAATTTTATTTGCCGCGGGCTTTCTTCCTCGCAATGCACTGGTACCTCCAACATTGAAATGGGGGAAAGGGGATTTCCAGTGATATTGGAAGAAACACATTTTACTAGTGATGGGTGACCAAAAATCGGCTATTTTTGATGCACGCGACAACTAATTTTGTCCGGCATTGTGGCTAAATCTCGCTTTAGCAAAAAAAGGCAGTTAAAAACCACCATTTTCTTTTAGGCGCATGCTTGGGACGAAGTACCCCTCCCCACCACCTACTGAATTTTCAACGGTTATTTTCTCAAATGCTTATATAGACTAGACGAAATATCAGAAAATTGCAATATTTAAGGCGCATGAGGCATTTTTTAGTAAAAGCTGGCAACAAGAGTTTTCTTATGTCATTTTTCACGCTGAATCCGAATTTTCTTGTTGCCATCCCTGATTTTGCATTTTAATGGGTGAAAATGACGTCATCATGATTGACAGCTGTTCACGAACCCCTTAAAATAGTTTTGTCGCTATATTTCAAATTCGAACGAATATTTAACTTGAACAGGATAGTTTAGAATGTTCTATACGAAAAATTGTCGTATTATTCGGATATGGCGCTGCTGTGATATTCAAAATGGCGGATCCAAGATGGCCGCCATATCGTCAAATTTGATTTTTAGAAACTATCAGTCTGGTAGTCAAAAAAGACATGGAAATAAATACCTGACAATGAATTCAAGGTATCACAGTATGAAATGCAGTGCTGCTGGTCGAATGAAGCCATATTAAATATATAAAAGGCAAATCAATATGAAAAGGTGAATCAGATTCACCGCCGCTTGATTTTACGATCTAAACGATATCACCATTTTTCGATTATCATCCTCAGTCCCGGCAACAAAACTGTGCCTTTGAAGTCCTTATATCAAGAGCTCGTTCAAAACGATCATGCAATCTGCTGCCCCCGTGGCATAATCGAAAAATAGCGGAAACCTCAGGATCAGCAGAAAACCTCAAAAGGAAACCTCAGACAAGAAAGGGGTTGGAATAGGAAAGGGCTTTAAAGCATAGAGAGGAGAGCTACTCCGAGGACAAATTAAAGTCTTACATTCGCTACTTTTGCTTAGAAGTTCAAAGTTGCTACCAACAGGCTATAAAAAAAATTCGGAAAGGGCTGGAGCAACGCCTAAATTGCCATAGAATGATTTCCACCTTTATCCCTGCTTTTTCTTATCATTATTATTCCTGTCAGTGTGTGTGTGCAAGAGGAATATTCTGCATGCATTTAAAACAATAGTCGTAGATGTAGTTGACTCAGTGACACGCTTTGGAATCAATAGTCACAGTGAGAACTTTTACAGTAGGGACGACTAACTTGCTATAATTTTGTGGATTGCGCTTCCTACCTAAATTCACTAACAACAATCATATATTTACCTATATATTATTCTCTTTCCACCATAATCGTCAGTTGCTACTTTTTATGTATTGCAGAATCGTTTAAGTTTTGTCTTTTATTTTTTTTAAGTTTAGCCTTTGAACGTGATGGCCTCAAACAATCAACAGATATCCAAAATGGCGGCACGGCGGCCATCTTGGATCCGCCATTTTGGATGACGTTCTACGCCCATCAATCACTCTATCCCATAATATAGATGCATTTTTTTGAATATCACATTGCCACTTATACATTTGAATTTCACTGGTTGTTAAAATTTGAAAAGAAAAATCGGCGAAAAATTCATTGTAGAGGTTTGTGTGACAGCTGTCAATCATGACGTCATTTTACCTCTTAAAATGCAAAATCTGCGTTGGCAACAAAAAATTCGGATTCAGCGTAAAATTTCGCATAAGATGGCACTTGTTGCCAGCTTTTACTAAAAAATGCCTCATGAAGTACGATTTTCCGAAAGTTCGTCTAGTCTAATATAGGGGTACCAGATTTTATTGGCTGATTGCATTTTTAAACCACACCGGGGGGTTTAGGACCTCCCTTAAATTCCACTCCTTAAACAGACCCCCCTCCCTGGAATTTCCAGCCTCATAAAGGACCCTTCCCCTGGAATTTCTATTTTTTCTGAAAAAAAAAAACCCTTTAGCCTCTATTTCCAGCCGTTGATAGGCGTCCGGTCGTGCGTCGAGCCTAAATACCCCTGGAAAATCTATTTTTTGATAAAATGTCCCTGGAAAGTCACCTTTTTTACCCCTGCCCCTTGGAATTTCCAGTCTCCAGACACACAAAATTTTCCATTTTTTGCGGTTTAAAAATGCAATCAGCCATTGCATAAATGAATTTGCCTCGTGTAGTACGATAGTGTGATATATTTGCAGTAAAAATTGGACTTTTCTTTGATAATAGGTTGGTGGTTTCGGGTCATACCCCACCCCCTAAATCGCAACCCCCCCTAGAGTACAATTGTTTTGACCACTCCCCGACCAATAATCTATTAGCGTACCGGCAATAGATAGTTTTCTCTCCGTGAGTGTTGATGTTGAGCTGCATACGGGTTGCCTGTGGTCACGCGATTGTGTGACCGTCGTTTTGCACGTGGTTTTATAGCTGTCAAAACACGCTTCAGTTCGCGTTCGATAGGACTACAAATTGGGCTTTTGCGGTAAGGAAATGCCAAATCAAGGTAAAATTTAAATAGAAATGAACTCTTGTGTTGTTTAGCATGTGTGAAATCTGTTTATGCTATTATAATTGTGCTCATGGAAGTTTGTTTGCCCAGCAAATATTCTGCCGCAGCGATTGATTCAGTCGCATGCTAAGATACCTACAAATGCCCATTCTAACCTAAAATAACTGCCTCAATGAGCTATTTGAACAGTAATTCCGTGTTCTATAGTTATGTAATTAATTCCTTTTCGTTCGATTTCAGTCGATAACTCTCGTGAGTGAACGCTTTGTCTTTGTGCTGTTACGGCTTGTTGTCCTGCTTGTGTCAAAAGGTCAATTTAGCGCTCAAGTGGCTTCGGCGTTGGGATCCCTCAGCGGCGCGGAATAAAAGATAACCAAAATTTTATTTCACGGTTTTGTAGAGTAAATATTGTTCTTTCTAATGATTAAAATATTTAATCACCCGAGTTGTAGCAAATGCGATTTCGAGCACCTCAAAACTACTCAAAATCTGGTCTCGGTAAACGAAAGCGTTGGAGATCACATTTCAAAAAGCTGTCAAAAATTTGTTTATACTTGAGGGAGCTTGAAATTAAGTTGAGATAGACAATAGACATGACAGATTAGCGGGAGTAAGTTTGTTGCAAGGATTATGTTATGGTTTTCCGGGAAACAGCTTAAAAGTACGACGTTAGGTTTTAGCCGATTTTCCCGGGGCGATCTGGTCTCGACGGTTTAGGTCGTCTTAAAAAATAAATATTTAACCAATCAACGTTTAATTTATATTTTTGTTATCAGTGACCCAAAGGTATTATTTGAGCAAAATTTGAAAGTTTCGGGTTTTACTATCTTGCACGACCCCAGTCGATATTTACGCGGAGCCGCTCTTAAGGCATGGGTGTTTTTAAAAAAAATGCGAAAAATACTGAAAAAAATTCTCTAGGGTAGATAAAATGTCTTCTGTAGAATGTTTTTCGTTAAGGTTGGTACACCCGGTAAGACGTTTCATTTGATGTATTTGGTTACCATGTCAACGGGTTGCGTGACTTGTAAGAGCGTGACAAAGGCACAATTTTCTTTCAGTCCTCTGCATTCGATGGGTGTCATACCAATGGTTTCCCAATGGGTCTTATTATGACCAGTGACGGGCGTATATTACCATTCCAACGAGGATGGGTGTCCAAGTTATCCACATTTTAAGAAAAGGAGAGGTATCATATTACATCATCACAAATAAAGCTATCCTAAAAAACATTTCCAGCCATCCTCGTTGGATCAATAATCTACACTATACAACAAACACTACAATGCACTCTGGGGAACGATTTCACTTTTCCCCATTGAATGCAGAGGCCATTTTCCTAGAAATTAAATTTAAGGTCAGAGGTCATGCATTTGTTGCCATAGAGACCTACATTGGTAAAAATGATTGAGAACGATCAAAGGTATTCAAATGTAGATTGCTTGGATCCCTCAGAGGCATTGGTTTTGGATGGACTACCCCCCTCAGTTTTACGTCCGCCATTTTGGATCGGGCTTCCGCCCAGGCCTTAAGTTACCTGAGCGTTTTTGAAGTGAAGATATAATGCTCGGTATGCTGTTACCGGTACGTAGAAGTGCAGGTCTTGAAGATGAGTTTTTTTTACAATAATGCGCAAGAATGTGCAAACTTCAAATATAAATCTATCGCCCGAGCACAAAGTGCACTGGACAGAGGCAATATCAATTTATCAGAACATGTTAGAAGAGGTAAACCGCGAGAAGCAGCGGGCATGTCTAAATAAAGGGCCATACAAACTGCCCCGGAGCACAGTAACCTAGTCAAAACAAATCTTCAGTGGTCTAAGATGACAGAGTCACAAAGAAAGCGGCATTTAACGAAAGTAGATAAACCATGCAAAAGCATTGCGCAAGATATCAATCCTTCTACGTCATCCACATCAACCTCTACAGTCTCGACAAGCTCGGCGACGTCTTGTACGTCAACCTGTACCAATCCATCTTTCGAGCAACCGCAAAGAAGAATAGGGGACTTCGAATATGTTAGGCTCCCTGAGTTCCTGAGGGGCTCGTGGGAAAACCCAAACAAAATAGTAGACCTAGAAGGAGTGGGTAGCTTCCCAAACAACCCCATAGAAGGACTGTAATTTCAATGACAAGTCCAACTGTCCACACTGTGTACATCAGTAGAAATAAGTTTACATGTGACAGCACCTGCCTTCGCTTCAAGGACGTCGGCATATGCGCACACACTATTGCAGTGGCATACACAGTGGGAAAACTAGCCCGGGGGGGGGGGGGGGGGGGGGGGGGGGGGGGACTCCCATATTTTTTGGTCGGGGATGATCGTCGGAAGTTTTCCGTTTCACCCCTAAAAGATACCAAACATGGCGGGCCATAGCGTGGCTCGAAAAAATTATTACCCTAAAAGATACCCTAAAAGATGAGGTCTTATGTGCCAAGTAGGCGCGAAGGACACAGGTAACAGGGGAAAAATACCCATGAAAACATTTCCGTGTTTGTTTCTAATTCATCGTCTTCTCATCGAATAATCTCTCTTTCTTACACGGTTTTTAGAAGCACCATCATGAGAAAAAGCTATTTGGACACAGTTTCGGCCCTTAAAGATATCAATCTGCCTAACATTTATTGAAGATCAAGATCACCCCTAAAAGAGACCAAGCCAACGTGATTTTAACCCCTAAAAGATACGACGATCATCCCAGAACAAAAAATATGGGAGTCCCCCCCCCCCCCCCCCCGGGAAAACTAGCTCTCATTATTGAAGCGAAAACTAGCTCTCATTATTGAAGCATACGAGGTGCCGTTAGAACGAATGATACAAGCAACAGTTCCTACGACATCAGGAAAGAAAAACGAGACAAGTAGAAAACGTAAGCGAGCAAATCAACGTACTCTACGTGACGTGTCAAACTACGGAGATCGTGTAACGGTGAAAGATGAGGTACCGATTGACGACCGTTACGAAGTGGTCTTTGTTGAGTCGACGACGGCCATGATTTTGCTATGGATGCAAAGGACGCGTCAGAGACACACGGTCAGCTCCTGCTCCTTCCCAGGCACCTCTAGATCTTTTTATTAAACATAAGGAAAGAAGAATCTATAACCGTCCCGGAGAAAGGAAAATAAGGCTTAGTCCTTATCCCGAGAATGTATATTTCTATCCATACCGAAGCTGCTGCAATCTAAGTAATAACGACGTGAAAGACGGAAAACTTTTTATTTGCGACGATGTAAAGGCAAATCTCAAACCGTCACACAAGAATCATCATCACAGAGAGTTTGGATTAGTCCTTTCCGATTGAGCGGAATAATAGAGGAACAGGGTAGAATATTCCACGGCCCTATACTTTCTTGTCTTGTATCGCGATTCTTTAAGATTGTCTAAATAAATCTTACAGTCAAAATACATGAAGCGTCCCACCTAGAGTTGAATATTCATTAAGTATTCCATTATTACTTTCATTATTCAATCCAAAACTGCATTTTTTCAATTCAATATTAATATGTTATAGCTGTTGCAAATCGAAACTCGTTTTTTTGTTTACGATTCCATGGCAACGCACGTTCTCTTTCACATTTTAGCGCCTGTGTGTCTGCTCAACAGAGGAGTATTTTGCACATGCCATGCGCAAGAACCGCTGCTGTCCATGTTTACATTGCAGACTCAACTCAGGAAAAGCACTATGAGTATCGCGAATTTGTAATCAAATAGCGCGCTATTTCTATTTCTCGTTTGTTTTGCTTCTTTTATTTTGAAAGCGGGAAGGATAAAATAAAGGGCTTATTCAGCTGCCTGTGTAGTGCAACTAAACTTGTTTGATTTGAGGATCTGTGGACCTTCATCTGCGACTGTTTAAACTGATTCAGACTGAAATTCAGACTGCAAGAACCGGAAAAAAGACGATGTTTAGCTATAGTAAGGATTTCATTTTTTATCCTATCAGTTTTAATACCCTGATATTTCGGGGCCTTCCAGTTGGGTTTAGATAATAGCTTTGGGTTGAAAAATATAAGTTGACCCATTGTTCTGCACATAGATTTTGCTGGAAAACTCCAACCACTTTACATATCAAAATGAGCATCATTCAGTGTACTTTGACTGACCTGTTAGTAGTAATGAAAAAACTACAATCAAAGGCATGCCATAGGCTAACTCGTGGCTGTTTTCCTTTAAAAAAACTTTTGGAAATTAGTTGTTTAAAAGAGACCCCCCCCCCCCCCCAACAGACAAGGTGGAAGGCTCCCATATTTAGTGCTCAACGAGAAAATTAATTTTACCCCTAACTGACACCAAAACTATGTAAGCCTCTAAAGATACCATGAAGAAAAAAAAATTGGAACATATGTTACGCTAATCGTATAAGTAAAGATTTTTGAGATACACTGTTTTTGTAATTCTTTGTCAACTTGATTTCTGACATATCTCTTCTTTTCTTTTAGACAACAAATGCATTGCTGCAGTATTTGACAATAAATTATGTATTAGCTTGAGTTACAACTACCTGAATGTTTTCCCTGTTGCTATCTATTAGAATGATCGACTACAAAGTAGCATATATTATTTATTGTCAAGTGTTTCACAATGGGTCAGATGGACACCTTAAAGCAATATATTATTGTCATTAGATAACACTGTACATCATTAATTTTGCAGCAACTCCCATGCATGTTATGCAGGCATTTGCAATTATACAGTTTAGTTCTCATTAACAGTGTTATTTAAAGCAAACCAACAATGTACATTGTTAGCCAATCAAGCTTGAATTGTGTTTGGCTTTTGGTAGAATTTGCTGTAAAAAATCCTGGATATACATCAATATTGCCTTTATTTAAAGTAACAGTCTTGTATTTTGGCAAATTTGGTGACTGATTCAGATAGTTAAGTAAAATTTGTTTACACTGGTACCTCTATTAAGCAGCCACCTATTAAGCAACCACCCTCTATTAAGGGACTGGTCATCAATTAGAGGGGAGGGCTGGTGCATTTTTATTTTGGTCAACATGTTTTTGAGAAACCCTCCCCTGACAAGATGCATGAAAAATGTTGGCCCTCCCAAATGCTACAAAGACATTTTTAATATTGCAAGATTTGATATGTGTTTCGTACCCGAAAGTTACTTCATCTGTGCGTGTTTTATTAGACATGTAAATTAAGTCGCTTAAATCCCAGATAAAAATTATCTTGCCAGGTGAGTATTATTTGCATTGTTATTGGGAAATCTATAGGTCCTATTACAGGGTCCTAAAGCAAGCCTCAAAAAATCAAAAACTGGGTGGGGGGCCACAGCATATCAACAACCCAAGTCAGCTATTGGGGAAAGTTGAAATTCTCTAGCACACCAGAAATTTAGAGCCCAGCATGTGAAATTGTGGGCTGCAAACTCGGGAGTTTTTAAGGATTGACTGGGGAAAAAGTGTGGGAAATACAGGGTACAGGACCCTATAAGTGCTACAGCCCTGTATTACCCTAACAATGTTTGCATAAACAAACAATGGCCCTCCCTTTATCATTTATACCAAATTTTTTAACACTCGCTTTTTCAACTGCATTAAAATAAGAGGCCCTCTCCATCATTTTTGCACCAGCCCTCCCTCCTCTAATTATGACCTATGCAGCAAAGTACAGTCCTAAAGTACTCTGTATTTGTACATACCTGCATTAAGCAGCAGATCCCAAAGATGGCTGCTTAATAGAGTTACCACTTTCATTTTTATATAGGATATTACATGTAAATAGAGTCGTGAAGACATGAGTACAGCAAGTGTAATTTTCCTTTTAGTATATCACATGGCGCCCAAGCTCATGATCCTTGTATCTGTTTGCATTTGTATTGAGATACACAACTTGTATGATACCCGATGGTAATACTCCATAAAATGCCCAAAATTGCTGATCCAATACGATGGTTGACAACGAATCGTGCCTACCTTTCTTCTGCTGTCTCTGCAGTGTGATTTCAAGGATTCTAATAGTGCTATCCGTAGCTTTTATAGGCGATAAAATAGTTTCGGCATCGCTTCTGCTTTCAAACTCTCCTCAGAAGTAAATTAACTGTGAAATTATCTTAGCTTGCTAAAGTACGTCTTTCTGTTTTTGTCCAAACTGCAAACACGATCAGATCCATTTGATAATATCGCTTTTGAGTTCACGAGCGTGGACTTTGGCTATTCATTCTTTGGATATTTCGGGAAAATAACCATCATAATCAGTCGAATTTCCGCGAAAAGAACGAACAATCACATCGAAATACACATTCTGGAACCCAGACCTCCCCCGCTATATACTGCTAGATTTGGGTTCCCTGTGGTATAGCAGAAGGGTTTAGGGGGGAGCTAGTTGGTCGTTAGTCCTTGTTTTTACCACGAACTGGTGCCCCAAACAGGAGACCAGCGCGTTGTATTTTCTTTTTGCTGTTGAGTTGCCTCGGTGGAATGGGGCTTCTATTTTCGTGTGCAGATTATGCACTGAAATTGGACTTGGATTTCTGGGAAATGGGAATTAGAGACCCCCCATGCATTCATAACGCTGCTCTAGGTACGTTGGCTTTGCTTCATGAAGGTCCTCGTTAAATGTAGGTTTTAAAATAACTAGACAGTAACGTTTTAAACCAATTAGATCTTTGCGCATGCGCTAATGGCGTCATTTTGTATTTTTCATTTTCCCACGTTTTGCAACCCCCTGCACCTGGATTTGCACGGATCAAAATCCTTACACAGTGTAGGTTTTGAGGTGACTTAAAAAGTACCGATTTGAAACAAACTATTTTTTTCTGCAAAGATAGGTAACAACCCACATGGAGAAATTTAGTGGCAATGAGACCTATATATACGTTGGCGAAGGTACAGAGGTAACAGGAAGTTCAGTTGAGTTTTAGTCACGCCATGTCCCGCAGATAGTCACGCCATGTCCCGCAGATAGCTCGTATGGTCCCGCACCTCGAGGGTCCCGTTGGATGGATGACTTCAGCATAAATTATGCTAATATCGTGCTAACGTAGGAGTGAGTGAGTGAGTGACATCGAGTCCCCACGATAACTCTTTGGCTGTTGCTACGCAACCAGCCACGAGTTAAAAACTACAATATGTCATGGTGACCAAACAAACATGGTGATTAGGGCGTGTGTTTGTGTCAGAACCTTAGAAAATGTCTGGACAAGCTTCACCATCCAGCCCCCCCCCCCAATCAGGTACCATTCCTTCAGATGGTACCTCGAGGTGCTGGATTTGAATCGCCTATCCTGGAATTAAATTTCTTTGACTACAAAAATTTACAAACCCGGATTTTGTATCTAGCCAAGCTGGGAATTTGTCAACGATTTTTAAATACCTAGCCTGAAGGCTGTGAAGGGTACCCACCCTGGAGATACAAGCTCCATTTTCACTCTTCCCTCGGATTCAATGATGGATTACGCCCAAAAAAATATTGAAACACCATATTGTCAACAATTTATTATGCTATTTATTACTAGCAGAGTATTCTGACAAGTTCTGTAAACTGCAATCCAATTTAGAGAAAATTGGGCAGTTGACAAAACTTCCACCTATTGAAAATATTGGATTTTGAGGTGGCAAATAAAAGGGGATTTTGATACAGCACTGTGATGTTCTACTGAGCACTAAACTATCTGTAGTGAAAACTCTTGAATAGTCTCTACTCCCCAGAAAGGGAACTCTTTTAGGTATAGTTCTCTCTTAGGTATAGTTGTACTTAATTGATGAAATGCTGTAGTGGTTATCTAACATGTTGCATCTCTGAACCACCAGCACTTGTCCTAGGAAGTGGTCTTTGGTTTCATTTGGATGCAGGGTACAATTGTTTTTGTGGTCGTCCATCCAAAAATGGCATTATCCCTTTGTGAATTTGATATATAAATGAACACCCACACCTTCTGAACCTGCAACAAACAATGCACAGCAAGTTACTACTGAATTACCTACTCTGCATTATATATTTTATTATGCTTCTAAACATATTTCCTTTTTAACTCGTGGGTTACTATGGTAACCCCGAGTTGTAGTGGGGACCCGATGTGACTCACTCCGGTGTGAGCTCATTAGCTCGACATTAGCATAATTTATGTTGATTGTTTGTTAATTTATGTGTTCATTTTTATCCACCCCTGCCTCGATACATACGATTATCCTTTCCCTCCCCCTCTCGAGCTTTCTGCGGGACTTCGCGTGTCTAAAACTCTTGGCATCTCTCTGTTACCTCTATCCCTCCGCCAAATTATATATAGGTCAAATTGGCACTTAAACTTCTCCATGTGGGGTGCTACCTATTTTTGCCCAAAAACTGGTTTGTTTAAATTCGGTAATTTTTTAGTCATCTCACAGACTACACTGTGTAAGGACTTTGATCCGTGCAAAGCCAGGTGTAGGGAGTTACAAAACGTGGGAAAATGACAAGTACACTACCAATGACGTCATTAGCGCATGCGCAAAACCCTAATTGTTTTAAAACGCTACTTTTTAGTTATTTTAAAACCTACACTTAACGAGTAACTTCAACAAGCAAATCCAAGTTACCGAATACAGGGTTATCAATGCAGGGGGGTGTCGACTAATTCCCATTTCCCAGAAATCCCATAATCGGCCGAAAATAGAAATTCCCCAGAGGCATCTCAAAGCAAGAAGACAATATAATGCGCGGGTCTTCTGCTTAGGGGCACAAATTCGTGGTAAAACAAGGACAAACACAAACAATCGACCTGTTCCCCCCCCCCCCCCCCCTGCCTCGTCTATACCACAGGGAACCCAAATCTAGTAATAAATAGCGGAGAAGATCTGGGTTCGAGAGTGTTAGGATATCACAATATTTCGATGGCTCAGTCCGTAGCTTGGATAATGAGGGATGTTCATCGCCTTGTGTCTTCTTCTTTTTGCGGAAATTCGACTGAATAATGGTTGTTAATATCCAAAGAAGGAATAACCAACTCCACACTCGTGAACTCGGGATATTGTCAAGCGGATCTGAATCGTGTTTACAGGTGAGTTTATAAAGGGGCTATGTCACGGTTGTTTCAAGGGGGGGGTGAATAGGGGTCCTCAAATCCGTCGATCCGTTCAATTTTTCATGAAAATCCGCCGATCCGCACAAATTTTCGCCTAAATCCGAATCCGCAACGTTTGACTTATGGAAACAATTGATAATTAGAAAAAAGCATCGCTATATACACGAACTTCTCTTACTGAGGGACGTGTAATTATTTAGCGGGGTTTTCGTGATACCCCGTCCCCTATTGACCTAGTAGAAGACATTTTACAGAAAGAGGGGGTTACATGTTTCTTTCGTTGCGCGCGAAGCGCGCCCACATTTTGATAAACGCATTTCATCAAGCCTCACAGAAAGGGTAGATAAACGTTGAAATACGCTACCTCAACTGTGTATGAAAGCTCCTATTGATGGGTTACGTTATTCATGCGCGCCGAAAATTTATTGATGACGAAATTATTATTATGCTCATGTGCGTGAAGCGCGGCCCAAATGACGACTTTCTATACTTGTAACGTCGAACTCACGCTTACTACCATTTTAGTTCAAACCTAAAGCGTGGCGATTTTTTTCGCGTAGGTTTACGTTTCAAACGTGCACACTTTGACGAGAAGTTGTCGCGTTTCTCGCTCGCTGTTTGGCTGCTGTTTTGACCGTTATTTTTCAGTCAATCAGCGAGCAAGAAACGCGACAACTTCACGACAAAACATGCACGTTTGAAATGAAACCTACGCAAAAAATGGTCAAGCTTCAGGGTTAAACGAAAATGGAAGTATCTAAGGGGTCTTCTTCAATCATAGTGACTTTACTGCAGGGCATTTTTGGGAGACTTAATTTTTCCTCGTCAAGATACACATGTTCTATAAATGGCGCGGGGGTAGTGTAATTGTTTATGCGCGCGTAGCGCGCCGAAATTTTTATTAGGTTTGCGAAATTAAGTATGTGAAATACTAAAGCATATTAACGGCCTACAAATTCGAACATCCAGGGCTATTTGTCTACAGACCCTACAGTCAACAATCCGTAGTTGCGATTATCAGAATCCGAAATCCGAAGTCGAATTTTCAATAGATCCGCGATCCGGTACGTTTTGAGAATCCGAAAATCCGCTCGAGTTTTTCTTAAAATCCGTAATCCGTGTGCTATTTAGGCCCAAATCCGCCGATCCGCAAACCTATTCACCTCCCCCTTTCAACAAAATGTTATAAAATATGACCAGTGATCCACAAAACAACTCAGAATCCTACATTATATTATTATTGAGTGTTACAAAGAAAAAGGAGGAATTGAAACTTTATATTATAAAGCCGTTTGTACGTAAGATTTTATAGCTTTCGCTGGTTTGAAAACTGTTTAGCCTGGTAAGAAATCCAAAATGCCTTTTCGTAATCCAATTCAATCCGCTCTATAACACACGAATATACAAATAATAATAATAAATAATAATAATAATAAAATAAATTTTGATATAGCGCCATTTCTACTAAAAATCCAATAGCGCTTTACAATAATTGTTCTACTAAATAAAATAAAATTAACTAAAAATATAAAAAATAAAAATGAAAAAACAAAAAGATAAAAATGCTTACAGTGTGATAAAAACTATAAAACAATGAAAACTCTACAATTTATATGTTAAAAACGCGCCTAAATAGTAATGTTTTGATGGCTGACTTAAAAACACTCAGTGATTTAATGTCACGTATTTCATCCGGCAGGGCGTTCCAAATGGAGGGAGCTGTATAAGAGAATGCCCTTTGGCCATAAGTCTTAAGTTTGCATTTTGGTCTAGTAAGGAGTGACTTGGACGAGGAACGTAGTGTTCTAGTTGGGATATAGGGTTTTAAAAGATCAAACAAGTAAAATGGTCCCTTATTATTCAATGCCTTAAAAGTCAAAAGTAAAACTTTATAGTTGATCCGCTCAGATATCGGTAGCCAGTGTAGCTCTTGCAAAATAGGGGTGATATGGTAGTTCTTGCGAGACCCAGTCAGGAGACGCGCAGCACTATTCTGAACATGTTGTAGTTTCTGTATCTGGGTTTTAGGTATAAAAGGGAATTACAATAATCAAGTTTAGAGGTTACAAAGGCATGGATCAGAGTTTCACAATTCTTAAAGGAAATACATTTTCTTATTTTGGCAATGTTGTAGAGGTGATAGTAAGCGGATTTACAAATAGTAGTAACTTGCTTGTCCATGGACATTGCATTGTCGAACCAGGCGCCCGTTTCTCGAAACGCCCGAGAATTCTCGGGCCCGAGAAGTTTGTTTTGAAATGTTTATGGATTTATCAAAACGTTTTTCGTTTTCTTTTCTACCCTGCTGATTTGAATAGTCTATAACTCCCTTTTCGTGGTTATTTCTATTCTATAGTATTTATAGAATTACGTTAGTCTAAACCGAACTTTTCAGGCACCCGAAAAACTCGGATGAAAAACAATGGAAAGTTTTCGGGAGCAACTGACCTCCCGAGACTTTTCGGGTGATTTTTCGTCGATTTGAGGGTTTGAATGAAATCAAAAATTTCGTTTTTGAGACGTAAACAGTATACATATTCACGGATAGGAAGTTGTAGACAATTTAATTCATCAGGGTAAAAAAGAAAACGAAAAACTTTGGGATCAATATTAAAATTTCAAAACAAACTTTTCGGGCCCGATAATTCTCGGGCGTTTCGAGAAAGGGCCCCCAGGCCCCAATATTTTTGGCAGACGAAGAGCAATACACCCGTTCAGACCCTACGGAGAGGGAGTTGAGCATGGGCGATGGGCGGTGGCGAGCTGAAATGACAAGAAGTTCGGATTTATCATTATTAAGCTTTAGCTTATTGGCAGTCATCCATTCTTCGATATCTCTAATGCAGTGTTCCATGCGCAATATGGAAGAATCTGGCTCACCGCGTGCAGATGGACGAAAGGACATGTATATCTGGGTGTCATCGGCATAGAAATGATAAGACAAACCGTGCCTTCGTATAACTTCCCCAAGAGGAGCTGTATACATTGTGTATAGGATAGGTCCCAGCACAGACCCTGCGGTACGCCACAAGGAAGCTTACGAGTAGATGATCTCACATTGTCAATACAGACAAACTGGGTTCTCTACGAAAGATAGGACCTGAACCAGGCGAGTGCTTTACCCTTTATGTTAAAGTATTTTTCAAGTCTGTTTAGCAGGATTTTGTGATCAACCGTGTCGAATGCAGCTGAGAGGTCCAAAAGAACGAGAACCGCACACCCACCTTCATCAATTGAACACAGGATGTCATTGTGTACTCGGGTGAGTGCGTCTCAGTGCTGTGACCTATTTGATATGCAGACTGAAAAAGCTCTTTCATGTTGCCCTTCACTAGATGAGAGTCTTATCGCGCAGCAGCAACTCTCTCTGTTGCCTTAGAAACAAATTGAAGGTTCGAGATTGGCCGAAAATTCGGGAAAAGTTGGTGGTCAAGAGAATCTTTTTTGAGACCAGGAAAGATTGCAGCCTCCTTGTGATTAGTGGGCACAGTTGAAGTATCTAGAGAAAGGTTAACAATTTTGGTAATTACAGGGAGCAGATGATCAAAGCAGTCGTTCAGTAAAGCCCCCGGTATCGGATCCAACAGACAGGACTTCCCAGCCTTAGCTCTTATAAGGGATGACAGTTCATGAGGGTCTGTTGGGGCAAGCTCCGTGAGCTCATGGGAGCATCGGCGACAAGTGTCCACAAGATCTGGGTTACTGGCTGGTACTAGGTTACTCCTAATATTTTGGACTTTTTCCACAAAGAAATCAGCAAACTTGTTAGCCAAGTCTAGGGGATTGTCATGAGTTGGCAGTTTGCGCTCAGCCTTAAGATGCATCAACTTGGTGAAGGTTGTGAATAAGACCCTTTGATTGGAGGCGTTATTCTCAATTAGCTCAGCATAGAATTGCATTCTAGACTCGTATAAGAGCATGTTTACGAGATTACATTGGGTCACAAACATTTCCTTGTGAATGGTTAAGCGGGTCTTACGCCATAAGCGCTCAAGTTTCCTTCTCTTTCTTTTTTCGTCAGCAATGTGATCATTATACCATGGTGCCTTGGTTACTATTTGTTTCTTAGTTGGTGCATGAGAATCGAGCAGAGATGAAAGTATGGTGTTGCAACGCTCAGCAAGATCCGTGACGTTGCCAAAATATTTGAAAGAATTTAGCTCGGAGTTCTCAATATCTTGGATGAAAACGTTCCTATCAACAGACCGCAGCTTCCGATAGGAAACTTCTCTCCGCTCAAAATTTGGTTTCTTCATTGACAGTTTGCAAGTAACTGCTGCATGATCTGATATTTTTAACGAACTCATCCTGTGATCTGGTTATTACTAGATCCAAGGTATGTCCATTTTTGTGAGTGGCTTCATGAACATGCTGAGAAAGGTTGAAGTCATGGAGTAAGTTAGAAAAACGATTTGCAGCCCGATCTTCAGGACAGTCTAGATGAAAATTAAAGTCTCCAACAATGATGAGTGGTTCAGTGGAGACAGATAATTTCGCAAGCAATGTACCAAAATCGTGTAGAAACATCGACACATTTAGTCGATTCTTTTTAGATGGAGGGGGTCTATACACTACAACAAGTCTGACACTCAGATTAGAATAGCTTATCATGGAATCTGTGAATTCAAATGATTTAAATGATACAACAGGGGAAAGTTTTTTTAGTTTAAAGCATTTCCTGTAAAGGAGGGTAACTCCGCCGCCCCTGGAAACTGTACGTGGTAAATGATGAAAAGCATACCCCGCAGGGCACAAGCCATTGATAGTATTTTGATTGATGTCAGACCGAAGCCATGTTTCGGTGATCGCCAGAATGTCAATGTGGCTATCCACAACAAAATCCTTCACAACAAAAGATTTGTTTTTAACAGATCTTGTGTTAAGTAGACCCAAGTCAACTGACTTAGAAAATAGTGTCGCAGAGGGGAGAGGTGTAAGGGGAATAGTTATAAAGTAAGTTGGAGAGCGAGAACGATTACTTTGACCAGGTTCTCTTTCAGGGCGTACATTCCAGTATGTATGGATGGAATAAGGGCCAGGATTCAGTGAGATGTCCCCACTCAAAACAAGTAGGCGAAGAGCAAGAGAGCCTGTGCAACAGGATGGAGAGACAAATTTCATACGAGTCTTATTGTCGTCAACCAAAAGGCTTGCTTCATTCAGGCCTATTTGAAACATTGATGGCCAAATGATAAAGTTATCAAGACTGCAAGATTTGAAGGGTACATCATACTTCTCCCGAAGCATATTATGTAGGTATAGAGAGGAGTAAAAGTTTGAATGGAGTCGTGAAACCACCAGCCATGATATTTCAAATAAAGAAGCTTTGTTTATGTTCTATTATTTTCCTTTAATATTGAAGCCCTTTATTCCCATTAACTTCCCTTTTATTTTTCTCACCCCTTACTCTATATAAATAGTACGGGAGCTGATTCCCAAAAAGTGCTCTAGAAAACGAGTTGGTTCAACTTGCATTACATACAAGAACTGACTGTTGTTTTTGACCGACGGATAACTGTAGATTATCGCCAGATAGTTAGTACATTCAAATTGTGGTATCAGTTTCGAGCTACAGCCAGATTTTTCAGGGGGGTGGGGGGTCTTTTCAGCCACGAAATTCTAGCATTTTTGGCGTGTTGCAAAACATCAAATCAACATATCTTTTGTCTATGCAGTGCAAATGGATTGATATTCGGATATCATCTGTTATCCATGGAGTTCTTTCTTTTGCACTTGTCTTATGTGGGGTTTATCGTAACCATGACAACGGTTGCCAGGGAAACGAATGTTTGTGGCTTAGGCAAATATTCATGCTAATAACGATTTTCAACATGCACGTTTGCATGCTTTGTGTACTCAAAAATAAGTAAGTCGTAATATTCCAAGTTTGGCGTGCCCCAAAGAGTAAAATATAATGACATAGGGCGTTTTGAGTATTGCGCCACCTTTCAGTGGAAATTGAAAGTTGCTAGAGTTGTTCAAAACGCCATTTTTTTATCTCTGTTAAAGTGAACTATAAAGAAATTTATATCTTTTGACCATGTGATGGAAATCAAATGATATTTCACTATCGTAAGAAATTTGTGGAGTTCTTTCTTTGCACTAGTCTTATGTTGGTTTTTCGTAACCATGACAACGGTTGCCAGGGAGATTAAATTTGGTGGGTTTCTGTAAATATTTGCGCGAAACATTGCTTTTGTAATTGCATTTTCGCACGTTTCAAAAGTCATAAAACATGTAAGTCATGTTACTCCAAGTGTAGATGACCCTAAAGAGTAACCCATTACGAAATAGGACATTTTAAGCATTGCGCCACCTTGTGTGATGAAAATCGAAAGTTGCTAGAATTGTACAAAACGTACAAAACGCCACTTATTTATGTCTCCTATAATGGAAACAATAAAAGTATACAATCTTCTGACCAGTCGTCATGTACATTTGTTGATATTTCATTATGGTAAGGAAATTATTGAGCTATTCCTTTAAGTTGGTTCTCGGCCGGTAACTATGACAATGAAGTTGTGTAAACATTTGCCCTGAATAGTGATTTTTTAACGCATTTTCGAAATTCATAAAACATGTTAGTTCAAGTGTAGGTGACCACATATCAAAGACACTAGCTAGATTTCAAATATATTTGCTTATTCCTCTCACCTTCTTACTATGTATAATTCCGATGTGTCTACACTATGACAATGCCGCTAACTCGATTGTTTGTAAAGCCTCGCTTTCGTGCCGCGCTCTCTTTGAAAACAAGCTCGCTTTTGGAAAAGGTTTGGAGTTCATCGCGCGATTTTACGCCTTGCTGTTTGGTCTTTCTACAAAAGTTGACTTAGAGTTGTTTATTTGTTCCTGTAAGAATGTGATCTCGTTGAAGAAAAAGCGACTGACTTAAAAAGTCTACATGACTGGTAAAGGTAAGCTGAAATGCCTTTTTAGCTTGCATGAATCAACTGCCTGTGATAATGATGGCTTTTCACTTTATTTCTTTAATACGTGCAAATTATTTGTTTATCGATTTATTATAGCTATCACGGAAATAATTTGTTACAAATATATAATTTACATATTAATGTCTATTAGAATTCTTTGGTGTCCTTGCGGGCGAACCAGTACAAGACAAGGCCTTCGTTGATCACCGAGTTTAGAGGTAAAAGTCAACTCATAAAAATAAACTGAACCTTCAGTATAAAGAGTTTTAGTAAGTTATTTGTTTCGAATGTATCGTCTGAATTTCATTTGCATAACATAAATAACTACAGACTTTATCTACACTTTCCTAGTCTGTTCACTTTACTCGAAAAGAGTGCTTTTAAAATTACTTTTAATTTCAAAGCTTAATCTACAATATAGTTTTTGTATTGTTCGTTTTCAGAAATGTTTTTCGGGGTGGCGTTCTAGAACAAAACAATATTGTTCAAGTGTACCTAAACTCTTCTAATTCTAATATTACACGTATACATTTAGTCTACGTTAAAGCCTAAATTGCAAAAGCTTCAAGGGCAAACACACTACAAATCCAGCAGTGTTTGTAACTATGGAAACCACATAAAAGGATAAAGTTTGGCTAAAATATTATATTACAATAGATTCCGAAAATATTTATTCCGTCGTTGCATTTTACGGCATTCGAATGTCACAGAGAACGCGCATACAATACGGCTTCAACGGCTTAGCCTCGTGTCTTAAATAACACACAGTTTCTTCCAAAATTACAGATAAGCTTTTTTTCAGAGTCTGTTAAGGAATTAACTTTAATATTCTAAACTTCATAAGGACTATAGATTCATGTAAAAAGAATCTAATGTTTACAAACCTTTCTTGTCGGACTCCTCTCAAGCAGCTGAATGTAATGGGCCAGTCCCATGTTTTCTTGTTATTAAAACACTTGAAGAAGTTGCTGTGTTGTTATTAATCCACATAGCATTGTAGCACTTTTCTCGCACGAAATATGTACAGTAAGTTACTTTTAAGTAACTATAAAGCAGCGAAACGTGCAACAGCCATCGCTCAAGTTTCACGTAAGCATAATATTTTCTCTCTCTTCAAATCCCCACTAGTCGCCTTTGTACTATCCTCGGAAGAGGCAAGAAATCCGTTCCCAGCATCTAAATAATCAATGTTGGTATTTTCCATCAGTTCCAGCCGGTAATTTCCAATGGATAGACAAGTTCTTGACACACAAAACAAGAGAGAAAAATTCAATGATGGAGAATCAATTCCAAGTCTAGCCACTCTCACTGTTTACCCTTCTTTTTGTCCATGTTATCCTCTTTGTTATCGGCAAAACAAATAGCTTTCCTTTTTGTACAATTACATCGTTATTTTCAGTGTAGGCTTTAGAGATAGTCATATGTGAAGTACAATTACTCCCCGAAAACGTTTTTGCTCCAAATGCCACGAGGCAGGCTTGCCAAATTGACGCCAAATTGAGCTGGTTTCTGATTGGCTAACAGCATACGAACAAGTCGCGCACTGATTCCCGCCACAAGGAATTCCGTAAAAGAACTCAAAAAGTATACTATCAAGTATACCATGTTTCTTTCATGTTTTGGAACTTCTGAAACGACGTTTTTTAAGGGGGGGGGGGGGGGTGCGATTTTCATAAAACAACTGGAAGAAGTATTAAGTAGCCTTTAAAGAGGAAAATAGACTAAACATGTTATTAGTTTACACTGCCAAACTCAAAAAAGATAGTTTGCATGGAGAAATGGAAAATACCCAATTTTTTTTAGTCTAAAAAGGCTATGTAACATCAGCATACACATGATGCCGAGCTAGCTGCTTATGTTTCCCGGAAATAGCTTCAGTATCTTGATGAGAACTAGCATGTAGAGAAGTTTCAACCCCCAACAAAAAACCCGCGGATTTTTAGGAAAAACGTGGCCTAGAATTTTTTTTCCTTGAAAACACTGATACACAGTTACCGCCGATATGCACGGAACGGCCGTGCAGGCCAAACATCGCATAGCCAGACATCAATTCGTTACTGTGTAAGGCGGGATATAGTTTTCAATAATTATTGAGAATTATTCTGTCGCTACTTTAATAATGTCTTAGCCCAATCCACTCACCCACACAAACACACTGCCAGCCGATCACGGTGCGCGTTCTCTGAAAGGGCTAAAAAAACCGACACTCGAACGTGGATACAGAATATTTAAGATCGTTAGCATTGCGGGGAACTTTGCTGGCGATGCTGACGTTTCGAAAGATTACACTTCTTTCCTATTCGAGAGCAGTTTTCATTAACCCTTGAAAACATTTGTAATAGTGAAGTTAAGAAAACACCTACGAGAACAAAGGAATTGGAATATAATAAAGTTCAATAAGCTTTAAAGCTCATTACACTTAGAAGTGTATTTCATGGGTTATTGAAAACCGCTCTATGTAAGTAAATAAAAACAGACATTGTGCATTGCAGTCATTATGGCGGAGAAGGAAAGCCAGAGCGACGAAGACAGTCCTGCACACGTTCTACTTCCGGTTCTTCCAAAGAGACGGTGTACCACAAGTCTCGCGAAATGCCTCATTTGCCAGTCTGACCGCACGGAGAGACTTGGTACGCCAAAGGAATCATCTATCTCTAATTTCATAGCGAAGATGACCATACGGAGAGATGAAGTATACGAGAGGTTAAGCTTTGACGTGGATTCTTTGTATGAAGCTCAGGTGGTTTGGCACGCGACCTGTTATGCTTCTTACACCAGTGATCACAATGTCAAATCGCTATCAAGCATACCGACTTCTGAAAAAGAAAACGTGAGAGATCTTGATACTTATGAAGCGTCGTTGCGAGTCTCCAGATCGATGACTGCGCCACACGACTGGTCAGTGTGTATGTTTTGCAAAAGGCGCACTCACAAAAAAGTCAAGGAAATGCACGCGGTTTCTACAATAGAGGCATGCCAGGCAATCCAAAGGGCGGCAGAGAGAAAGAACGATAGCGAAATGCTGCACGTCCTACTTGGCGTAAACAACGACTTAGTTGCTGCTGGTGCGAAATACCATCGTGTGTGCTATGGATCGTACGTCAGTAAATCAAACCTGAAGTCCAAAGAAGTTAAAGAGGAAGAGGAGACTGCCTACGATCAAGCATTCTCGGAGCTTTCTGCTGACATGAGCATAGGGCTTCAAGCCGGCAAGGCTTACGACATGTCATCTCTGCTCAAGAAGTACGCCAAGTTACTAGATAAAAGAGGCGTCGATGGATCAAAATACACAAAGCAGAATCTGAAAATAAGATTGAAATCCCACTTTTCAGGTTCTGTAGTTTTTCATCAACCGTACCAAAAGTCAAGCGCAGAATTAGTGTACTCCAGTAATATTTCACTAAACAGCGTCATCATTGCGGCCTCATCACACGATGTCTTGAAGCAAGAGCCAACTCCACGACTAATTAATACCAACGAGTCTTCTGCATACCAGTCCCCCAAGCATCTATTGCACACCGCTGCAAAATTACTAAGAGATGAGTTAAAGAAATAGGCATATGGAATAGGAATATACCCGCTGAACGTGAACGATTTAGACTTGCAATCCGCTAAACGCGTTGTACCACCGCATTTATACATGTTTTTCCGCTGGCTTATCACAGAAGACGATGAAGACATGGATCACAAGACAGGCTGTAACAGTTCAGCAGATGAAAGACGAGTGGTATCACTTGCTCAAGATGCTGTCCACTGTTCAACACACGGACGAGTAAAACTCCCTAAGCACGTAGGCCTCGCCATGACCGTTCGCCACCTGACTGCATCTAAGAAGCTGATCTCTATCTTGAACCGTATGGGTCACTGTTCTTCCTACGACGAAGTAGAAGCCGTCGACACCGCCATAGCAACTGAAGTTCTTGCAAAATCAGAACGAACTGGAGTGATCATTCCATCTAATATCACCCAAGGGTCATTCGTGCAGTTTGGAGCAGATAACAACGACATTAATGAGGAGACTCTTGATGGGAAAAACACTACTCATGCTACAACCATGGTTGTATTCCAAAAGACGGCGTATGGGCCGCACCTACCACCAGAGGTGATGGGGGATCACACACGTAGGAGACGGTCCCTCGGTCCGACAGATGCTGCGGCTGATATGCTCGAGTGCTCAGCACAAGGAAGGCGCCCACGAATCACCGAGTTCGTCAATCACCTGCCGAGAAGGTCCATAGCACCAGCCGCCTACGACAATCTCTCATCCATCTCTGACTTCACGTGGGCATTGGCCCGTTTACCGCCTTCCCAACTTTTCGATGTGTCTCACCAGACAATAGAAGAGCCGCAGTGCGTCCCGGGTTGGAGTGGGTTTAACGCTATTTTACATGCAGACGAACCGTTGCAAACCACCATAGGATACTGTCCTCTCATAAACAGCTCGTCCACTGAGTTCAGCACTATATTTACCATCATGAAGAAAGCACAGAAAATATGTGACAGGCTGGTCCAAAAGGACGCAGTAATCACCCTAGACCTAGCCATTTACAGCAAGGCCAAACAGATCCAGTGACGTTATCCTGTTGAATTTTCCACGGTAGTTCTGCGGCTAGGTGGATTTCACATCGCCCTGAACTTTCTCTCTGTACTAGGGAAGAAATTTCACATGTCAGGTCTCGAAGATCTTCTTGTTGAGTCAAACACCTATGCGGCTGGAAGTGCAAGTGCGTTGTTACAAGGAAAATCCTACAACAGAGGCGTTAGAGCACATAAATTGGTGATGGAAACATTGTTCCGTTTGATGTGGAAAGCGTTTCTTAAATGGCGTACAGAAAAAGCTCAAGGCGACGCAGGTGCCCTAGAAGAAGAAGCCTTGGTATCAAAGGTGACCGCTTTTCAAACAGCTTTACGCAACAAGGAAAGTGGAATCCGAGAGAAAGCAGAGACGCTAGCAACCAGCATGAGCGAGTTGGTTATAGAATTTGAAGAGTTCAGACGGAGCGAGAGTAGCCGCTCAAAGATGTTTTCCTTCTGGAGCAGCTACGTCGACATGGTGATTACACTACTCCATTTCATCCGAGCGGAGAGAACTCAAGGCGACGAAGTAGAAGCCGTCGACACCGCCATAGCAACTGAAGTTCTTGCAAAATCAGAACGAACTGGAGTGATCATTCCATCTAATATCACCCAAGGGTCATTCGTGCAGTTTGGAGCAGATAACAACGACATTAATGAGGAGACTCTTGATGGGAAAAACACTACTCATGCTACAACCATGGTTGTATTCCAAAAGACGGCGTATGGGCCGCACCTACCACCAGAGGTGATGGGGGATCACACACGTAGGAGACGGTCCCTCGGTCCGACAGATGCTGCGGCTGATATGCTCGAGTGC
Source organism: Scolanthus callimorphus (assembly GCA_033964015.1). NCBI lineage: Eukaryota > Metazoa > Cnidaria > Anthozoa > Actiniaria > Edwardsiidae > Scolanthus > Scolanthus callimorphus. The sequence continues at coordinate 14,059,705 of CM066919.1, forward strand.
TCAGCACAAGGAAGGCGCCCACGAATCACCGAGTTCGTCAATCACCTGCCGAGAAGGTCCATAGCACCAGCCGCCTACGACAATCTCTCATCCATCTCTGACTTCACGTGGGCATTGGCCCGTTTACCGCCTTCCCAACTTTTCGATGTGTCTCACCAGACAATAGAAGAGCCGCAGTGCGTCCCGGGTTGGAGTGGGTTTAACGCTATTTTACATGCAGACGAACCGTTGCAAACCACCATAGGATACTGTCCTCTCATAAACAGCTCGTCCACTGAGTTCAGCACTATATTTACCATCATGAAGAAAGCACAGAAAATATGTGACAGGCTGGTCCAAAAGGACGCAGTAATCACCCTAGACCTAGCCATTTACAGCAAGGCCAAACAGATCCAGTGGCGTTATCCTGTTGAATTTTCCACGGTAGTTCTGCGGCTAGGTGGATTTCACATCGCCCTGAACTTTCTCTCTGTACTAGGGAAGAAATTTCACATGTCAGGTCTCGAAGATCTTCTTGTTGAGTCAAACACCTATGCGGCTGGAAGTGCAAGTGCGTTGTTACAAGGAAAATCCTACAACAGAGGCGTTAGAGCACATAAATTGGTGATGGAAACATTGTTCCGTTTGATGTGGAAAGCGTTTCTTAAATGGCGTACAGAAAAAGCTCAAGGCGACGCAGGTGCCCTAGAAGAAGAAGCCTTGGTATCAAAGGTGACCGCTTTTCAAACAGCTTTACGCAACAAGGAAAGTGGAATCCGAGAGAAAGCAGAGACGCTAGCAACCAGCATGAGCGAGTTGGTTATAGAATTTGAAGAGTTCAGACGGAGCGAGAGTAGCCGCTCAAAGATGTTTTCCTTCTGGAGCAGCTACGTCGACATGGTGATTACACTACTCCATTTCATCCGAGCGGAGAGAACTAGGAACTGGAGTCTTCACCTTGCAGCCACATATGCTTTGGCCCCGCATTTCTTCGCCTTTGATCGTCCAAACTATGCAAGATGGCTTCCGATTTACTTGGCGGACATGAAACAACTAGAACATCGTCATCCTGAAGTTCACAAAGCCTTCATGAACGGCCATCACGCAGTTAGCCGATCATCACAACCATTTGCTAATGTTTGGACTGATATGGCGCTGGAACAGTCAGTCAATTTAGATTCGAAATCTAAAGGAGGCATCGTTGGAATCAGTCAAAACCCCGAGGCCTTGAAGAGATGGTTCCTCACTAGTCACGCAAGGGCAGCTATCACTTCGGCGGTGAAGCTGATGTCTGGCATCTGTGATTCAGACTTAGTTGGTACCCACAAGGAAGCAGCAGAGAGAAGGGTGCTACGCGACGAAAGAGATGTTAATCAAATGGTGGCCTGCTTCACATCGGGCCTAATGAAGGATCCTTTTTCAGCAGACAACGAGGTACTTTGCAATATCGCTACAGGTGTCGTTTTATCCGCGGATGTCGCAAAAGAGCTCGTTGGCAGTGAAGAACAAGGAAAGGCGCAGATGGAAACTTTCATCCAGAATCGACTTAACACCAACGAGGTAAATTTCTGGGACAGTATACCACGCCTTAACATCAAGACGTTCAGGGTCAGCGCTTCGAAGTCGAAATCGACGCCTGCTAATGACAAGCTCCTCGCTCTCGCAGAAGACAGAGATCTATTTGCTCGGCTACTCATCGCCGCCAAAGCACGAGAAATAAATCTGAGGGAGGTGTTCAGCTTTGAGCTGTCTGAAGTTCCCAGCTCGCTTGCCCACAATGATGGCACGTTGCGGAAAGCCGCCAAGAGCACTCTGCTGCCTGCTCTAGAAGGGCACTGTACCGTAGAACCAAGACTCCCATTCACGCCAGCGATACCTAGTGTTCATATCTTTGACGGCATGGCAATAGTACAAGTAATGAAATTTGGCGGAGCATCAACCTTTGGAGGCCTGGCATCGAAATATTATGATGTACTAGCAAGTCCTCTTTTACAGTCAAGGCACTGCGTCAGAGTGGACATCGTATTCGACCAGTACTGGGAGCTGTCGATTAAAGCTGGAGAACGAAAGAGAAGAGGTGAAAATAGTGCCCTAGAGGTAAAGATCCATGGTCCCTCTACGCCCGTACCAAAACAATGGTCGAAGTACATATCCAACCCGAAGAACAAGAGGAATCTATGCAATTTTCTGACAAATGAATTATCTCAATTGGCACAATGCAGATTAAACCAAGGCCAAGAGTTGGTCATCGCCGGGGGATGCAAAGACGGAAGCCGTGTTGTCTCGGTGAAAAGAGATCAAACCAGTTTCAAACCGCCGCTGAGCTCTGACCACGAGGAGGCTGACACACGTATGCTTCTTCATGCTAGACAAGCTGTAGTCTGTAGTCAGGCAGCGCGGGTGGTGATAGAGTCTCCCGATACGGATGTGCTTGTGCTGGCCGTCTCCCACTGCAGTGCGATTGGTGCTCAAGAGCTGTGGCTGAAGACTGGTGTCAGGGATCGTCTGAGATATATTCCCGTTCATACAATAGCTGGCTCGCTCGGTCTATCCATGTGCAAAGCTCTACCCGCTTTCCATGCAATAACAGGCTGCGACTCTACCAGTGCCCTGTTTGGGATAACCAAGACAAAGGCATGGGCACAGGTAGAAGGAAGTGACGAGCACAAAGAACAACTGGGAAGACTTGGGCTAGCAGCAAATGTAGACGAGGCGCATGCTACAGCAATAGAGCAGTTTATCTGCACTCTCTATACAGTTCCAATACAACGAAAGTCAGCTAATGCAGATCAAGCACGCTACTTGATGTTTTGCCAGAAACCTCGGAGTACCAAAGCACTACCGCCGACATCAGACAGTCTTTGTCAGCATATCAAGCGGGCAAACTTTCAAGCATTCGTTTGGAGGAAAGCCCTTGTTGCCCGCCAGGAACTGCCTTCCCCAGATGGTCATGGCTGGAGAGTAGAGAACGGCAATCTGTCACCAGTTCTTATGACCAAGCAACCTGCCCCGGCTAACATCCTAGAACTGACCAGTTGCAAGTGTGTGAAGACGCAGTGTAAAGGAAAGTGTTCTTGCAGGAACATTGGCCTGTCTTGCACTGAATCATGCCGATGTATGGCCGATCCTGATTCGTGCGACAATCCCAATAACTCTCAAACCTTTGAATATATGAGTGACTCAGATGAAGAAGCCGATTAATTGATAATTACTTTTTCCTTGTCATTTTGTAAAGGGGAAGCAATGTTTTCAGCAGCTTTATAGCTTATTTAAGGTAAGGTAGCACCATACTACAGTTACTTGATGTTAGAGAATCGTACTCTTTATTTGCATCTTTAGAAAGAGAATTGTCTCGCTTGTTTTGATGTGTAAAACCAACATTTCACAATTCTTGTTAACTTTCATTGTTTCACCTTAAGGTGGCAAAACACAGTGATTGGATCATCTGACAAAAGATTTCGTTTGACGTCGTCTAAGATTTAGTATGACAGATTTGGCGCATTCTTCCTTAAAAAAATTGCTAATATAGTTTAAATTTACACCAAAATCTCAAAGTTTCGTTTGCCTGGCAACCGTTGCTATGGCAACCTAAAAGCATAAGACTGGTGTAAAAGAAAGAACGTCATGTATAATAAAAGATATCTAAATGTTAACCCTTTCATGTCACGTGGTTAAAGAAAACACTTTCTCCAATTTTTACATTATAGGATGAGACACCCAAAATGGCGTTTTTAACAATTCTATTAACTTTCAATTTCCACTACAAGGTGGCGCGATACTCAAAACGCCCTAAGTCATTATATTTTACTCTTTGGGGCTTCCACACTTGGAATATTACGACTTACTTGTTTTTGAGTACACAAAACATGCAAAAGTGCACCTCGAAAATCGTTATTAACATGAATATCTGCTTAAGTCCCAAACATTTGTTTTCTCGGCAACCGTTGCCATGGTTACGATAAATCCCATATAAGACTAGTGCAAAAGAAAGACCTCCATGGATAACAGTTGTTGTCCAAAAATCAATCGATTCACACTTCAAAGTCAAAAGATATGCTGATTTGATGTTTTGCAACACGCCAAAAATGCTAGAATTTCGTGGCTGAAAAGACCCCCTACCCCCCTGACAAATGTGGCTGTAGCTCGAAACTGATACCACAATTTGAATGTACTAACTACCTGGCGATGATCTTCAGTCATCTGGCAGCCAAAATCAACAGTAAGTTCTTGTATGTAAAGTGAGTTGAACGAGACCACTTTTTTCTGGAGTCAGCTCCCGTACTAAAATCCTTTAATCCAAATTAGCTAAAATCCAAATTAGCTAGCAGTTGAAAGGCTGTTTAATTGTTCGTGTCTTTTGAATTTGCCTTCATTAAGCTTGAAAGCAGGAGATCTTGGGAGTTGATTACACCGATGCTCAAACTTGGCTTAAGGGAAGTTCATTTCTTCTGACTTTTTTTATAGGGGGATGTGCAATTAGGGGCTGGCATTAATAGAGATCATGGCTGCTTTAATTGCGTTACTTGTGTAAAGACAGAAATAAAATGAGTACTGCAAAAAGAATTATGAAATAGTGGAAAAGGAAAGGAAGTTATAGACTTGCTCCAACTAGGGAAGTTATTGCCTTTGCAACAAGTTGGCACACCCGAGTCACAGCATTTTGAATTTTGACTGAGTCACCCGTAAGGCACTTTGTGTTATTTTTCTGTCATTGTGTTTTTAAACTTCTTTTATTTGCTCAATATAGTATTTTGATTAAGACGTGAGTGTGTAACTGGGAAATACGGCATCTGTACATCTCATGCAAAGCTACATCTTGGACCCAAGTGGCATACTTTAAGTTTATTATGAATACCGTGTGATCTCCCCCACAAAAATTTGATATATTCTTCACACGTGAAAACAATTTTCTGGCAATCCAGCAAGCTAAAATTTGACTCATTTCTCTTCCTAATTGAAGGCTCATCCATTCCTGTGAAGTGGTCAACACAACAACTCAAGGGCAGAGCACAATATTGTTCGCTTGAGGTGACAACTCTAAAAAGAATACACAAATGCTAGAGGAGGTCAACACCCAATACAGCACAGGTGACCCAAGCTCTGAGTCTGTATTTCTATTAGCTTGATAATGTTAAATTAGACAGCTTTTGAGGGCTGTTTTAGGACAGAAATATAAGAGAATTTGTATAGTATTTTTGAGGGGTAATATTCAGTGTGAAAATTTATAAAACATTTTTAACACTCACTTGTTTGTTGTGTGTTTGGGATCTCTCCTGAGAAGTATGGAGCCATTGTCGGAGCCATTCTATTTACGCTTCCGTGAGATATCCTCAGCGACTCCCTCAGGAGAGATCCCAAAGAGACAATAAACAAATGAGTGTAAAAATCTTGCCCATTTGTATAAAATTTCACTTTTATGAATTTTACCCCTCAAAAACACTATACAAATTTTTTTATATTTCTGTCCTAAAACAGCCCTAAAGCTCACTAATTTAACATTATCAGGCTAATAGAAATACAGAATAATAGTTTGGGTCACCTGTGAATACAGCTCCAAATTCTGCTGTATGGTTGACTACTGCACATGGCTTACTCTACTATAACTTATGCCACTGTTTGAAAAAATAAACTGTAAAGCAACTACCACAATTAGTTTATATATTCCTAAAAAACTTGTGTCAAAACAACAAAGCAAGTAAAGCAGAAGGCAATATTGATGGTTTGTGTGCAAAACTAAACAATGACGTACAATACTGAGTGCCTAGAGTGTCATCGTAGTGTCAAACTGTTTCAAGGTATACAGTGTACTTTTGACCAAAATAAGTTGCAAAATTGCAACACATGACAATAAATTACAGTATAGAGCAGTTTTCATATGATGGTATGTATGGTAGTGAACCCAATCGCAAGGTAATCTGTACGCAAATTCTGAATATACTACCTATTGGAGTAATTACAAAGTAATTGCAAATTACAACTGTCATCTGAAATCTGCTGTATGCTACTTTGTAGTTCACCATTCTAATAGCAACAATGAAAACATTCACATAGTTAACTCAAGCTAATAAATGTGTCAAATACTGCAATGCATTTGTTGACTAAAAGGAAGAGGCAGTTTGTATGCCACAAATCCAGGTGACCAAGAGCTTCAACAACAAACTTGTGACATTTTCCCCTGAATTTTTTCTTAATGGTATATGTTAGGGGCTACGCACTCATGCCAGTATCAGTTAGGAGTCAAATTTGTTTTTCTCATTGAGCAGGCTTGCTCAAAAATATAGGAGCCTTCCACCAAATTGATAGAGCCTTCTTTAAACAACTAATTTCTAAAAGTTTTTCAAAGGAAAACACCCACGAGTTGGCCTATGGCATGCCTTTGATTTGATGCAGAGTAACTCAGAGAAGTGAAATGAAATTGGCACATTACAGTCAAATCAGTTGTGCTCTTTACATTGATGGCCAATTTGCCTGGTATCAAATTACAATTGTCGCGAGCAACTTTCATTCACCACGTCTCAGCACTAGAGTAGGACGGCGTTTGGCAGAAACAAAATGTTTAAAGTTCTGGTACAATACCTTGTAGACAGATACAAAATATTTTTTTTGCAATTTGTTTCAAGTAAGTTGTCCATCAATGTTGCTAGGCTATATTGCAAAATTGTAGGGAAGAGTACATCCGGGTTCACAGTAACATAATTTATTTTCCACTCACAAGTCACCATTTATAGCCTTTTAAAAGTGAAAATGCACTAGCACACAGGGGAAAGTTTCATTGTTTGAAAGCCATCCTCATGGTAACCAGGGAGGACTGCTGGCCATAGCAAGATATGAACAAATAGATAGCTTTGTCCTCTTTCTCGGATATATGTGATTGCGTGACTGGGGAAGCACCATAAAGGGGCCAATATTAGTGTAGTACAGTAAAAACCTCAATTATCACTTCTAATACATCACATGCAACAAAGTGATGAAAAACCATCTTAAAACAAACAAGTTTAATAATGTTTTCCCCGATTTTGCCAGCTAATTCAATATGACAGGATGATAATATCATTAGTGAGGCTCAGCATGATAGGAATACTTGTGTGATACTCTTCCTAGATGTTCCACAATAATATAATAATAAATATTCATTACCAAATAAATTTTAGGCATAATTTAGCAGGCAATATTATCGAAAATATGCCACCGATCACTTTGAAATAAAAAGAAATATTTAGTAATGAGTTCGATACGCGTATTGAACTTTCAACACGCTTGTCGAGTGTAAAATTCAATAAAAAAATTTACCAGAGACTAAACTGAGTAAAAGTGTGGTCATACTTTCAAGAAATAATCGGAAAACTTTCTCCGATTTTGGGGCTAATAAAACCCACAAAGAATAAACAAGGAAAGGACGATAAAACTAGTCCAAATGTCCGACCTGTGATACTCTTTCTACGATTACGGGAAATCCACTGTCAACTTAGTCTAAAATGAGGTTTTTACACATAATATCGTAATATTTTCGAGCTGGATCCCTGAAAGAGAACAACCGATTTACATTCTTGTATGTTATGAACAAACTATAGAACTAGAACTTACCATAAGACAGGGTTTCGGAGCAGTAGCTTTCGTTACATATCAGATATCCACATCGAAAAACCCGAGCAAGCCACAACATGCTGGTGTCAGTCTCGTGAGTAGCAACTTTGCATGTTTGTTCGGTAATTTAGAAGTCAAACTTTGTTCTTTCACTCGCTGATTCCAGCCACAATTACAGACTAAAAGCCCATTTAGCTATTTCTTAGATTCTTGAGTGAAGTTAATCCTTACACGGTGCACAACTGGCGCATGTTTCGACACACTCGGTAATCTTTCTCCACCATTGATAACCAAACAAGACAGGTTCCTAAGATGCAATGCGCATGTCCGGCAGAATACTCCTCTGCTTGTCTGCTTTCGATTTCTCGAAACTCTCTGAACGCTTTTAGCTCGAAAAGGGCGTGCGTTGCCATGGAATCATGGACAGAGATCGAGCTTTCGATTTGCAAAGGCTATAACTTTTAATGTGCAGTTTTGGACTTTTGGATTGAATAATGAAATCAATAATGGAATAATGAATTGAGCATTCAACTCTAGGGGGCACGCTTCATGTCTTTTGACTGTAAGAGGCATGCATATTTTGGTTGACGAAACTTTCATAGCTAAAGATGTAGCTAAACGTCATGTCCTACTATAGACAATGAAGTGAAACAAATTTAGCGAAAAAGTTACATTTTGCTAGTTGTTTGTAAGCCATAATAGAGGCACAATTAGTTGGTGATTATCAGCGAATAGTCTCCGAGGCGAAGTCAAGGTTTTCCCTTTCAGTTCAGCAAACTTGATTTTCAAAAAAACATTTTGTTATCAATCTGTTGTTAGATATTAATAAAGTCTGGGGTGTACAAAAAGTAATTCCGATTTCGCCTTCCGCTTTTGTTTTCATATGATTCCATTTAGATTTCTTCGGATAATAGACGATTTTGCTAATGCAAGCTAACATGTCCAGCAAACCATGCTCCTCAGCAAAGTCGTGTATTACGAAACATGATGAGCTAGGGCATTATGTTTTGCAGTGCTATGACAAGCCTGCGCGCAGGTTTAATTAAAAACACGATATCCATTGTGTCATTTGCTGTAGTTCTGAATGGGCGCGTTATTGCATTCGCTGTTGATTTCATCCTCGGAGACCGAGGGACTTTTCACTCGCGACAGGAAACGTAGGCTGCGTTCACACATGGTGCCCGGGCACGGTGCCCGAGTATGGGCACTGATGCGAGTGCACAAGTTTTTACGTAATATTTAAAAGCCGACTATGAGGACTTGACGGGATTTCAAAGTCCGCGCAATTAGTTCCAGTCCGAGGCGAAGCCGAGGACTGGAACTAATTGCGTGGGCTTTGAAATCCCGTCAAGTCCGAATAGGAGGCTTTTGAATTACTTCAAATACTCAATAATTATTCATGACCTAATTAGCCAACTCAGAGGGAAAACGATCAATGTTGAAACATCTCCATTTATTTATTTTTTAATTCCTTGGTCATTTGAAATACTCAGCCTGTGACATAATCTTCAATCACCAACCCCTCTGTACCCTACCCAAACAGGATTTATCAATATAATCATATTTTTTTACTTGTGAAACTTGAATTACGTCACTAGTCATGCGCACAAATGAAAAGGTCAAGATTGTTTCCACAAAGCCTGTCCCACATGAATTAAAGTTGGCGGCGTACATGCATATTGTCTGGAACAAGATCCTTTCTATTCTACATTTCCGAGAGAGGAGACCTGTGTCTTCTCACGGAACGTTTCTACAGTCTGCCTTTGTACGGCGTAGACTGAATAGTGCAAAAAAAAATTCGACGGGGAGAGGACCTTGAAATGATGAACTTGGATTGAGTCACTAGTCATGCGCAGAAGTGAAAAGAGTGTTCCAAAAACCCTGTCCCACATGGAGGTTGGCGGCGCACATTCATATAGTCTGGAACAAGATCCTTTGTATTTTACTTCTCCGATAGAGGAAACGCGTGTCTTCGCACGGTACAGTTTCTACAGTCTGCCATTGCATGGCGCAAAGACTGATTAGTACAAAAACATTTCGATGGCGAGTGCCTTGAAATTATGAAAATTATGAACTTGGATTGCGTCACTAGTCATGCGCAGAAGTGAAAAGATCAAGAGTGTTTCCATAAAGCCTGTCCCACATGGAGGTTGGCGGCGCACAACCATATAGTCTCCGACCAAAATTCTTTGTATTGACTTCTCCGAGAGAGGAGACTTTTGTCTTCTCACGGAGTGGTTCCTACGGTCTGCCTTTGCACTGCGCAAAGACTGACTAGTAGAAAAACTTTTCGAGGGCCAGGACCTTGAAATTATGAATATTCATAGTTCAAAGGTCCTTGAAAAGTTTTCAAGTCCCACTTGCAGTATCTTCCTGGGATTTCAAGGTACTGCACGTGGTACAAAATGAGAGCTCTGGTTGGCTGATTAGGTCATGAATAATTAATGAGTATTTGAAATGTTTTTCAAGCCCACCTTAGTGAGATCCTGTACTTAGGCAACGTGCCCATGACGAAGTGTGCAAGTTTGCACACACTGCCATTATGTGCCTGTGCCAAGGCTCTAGGGCCATGGCGTGAACGCAGCCTTACCAGTGCGGTGCCCTAAAGTTGGCTTGGGCACTCCAAAAACCGGTGTTGCACATCAGTGCCCATGCTTGGGCGCTACCCGGGCACCAAGTGTGGACGCAGCCTTAAAGAGGAAAGCCCCTGGGTATCCGTGGATGTGTTGAGTTCTGGTGTTTCATAATAAATTTGAAAACGCTATGTTTTAGCTAGATATATCGTAATTTTATGAGAATGTCAATTTAATAAATACGATGCTGCAAATAGAGACTGTTTCTTGTTGATCTGCGCGGTGCTAGTATTGGCGTCTTTGTAAAATGGTACACGCATTTCCAGTGTTTTCAAGTGGGGCAGTGGAAGGTTCCCCGCCTTGGACCTTTAATACGCAATGCAGAACTATTGAGAAAATATCATTTTCTTCTTCAAATTGTAACTTGCAACCTGTAAATAAGACCCGCCGGCGTGCGGTTGTCAAGATGAAGCTGCAGGTCGTAACGTAGTGAAAGATGAAAAAAAGCAACTATTTGATATTTTTATATAACTGTGAAAGTCTGTTATCCTTCTTGATCCTTATAAAAATTGCTAGCAAGTTTTACCGTTAAGTTTGACCAAATTTTAATTAATCTTGAAAAATATTTATATGGTCTGTAAACGTGAGCCTGCATGATCTAGGAAACGTCACCTGCGACCTGCAAATGAAACCCGCCGGAATTCTCATGTTTTTTAAAGGTCGAAGTAGAGCTCTGAACAGTTTTCCACCACTCCTGTTAGTTTAATCGAGAATTTTTCCTCAAACAACATTTCACCCTTCACATGTACAAACTCTATTTCAGAAGAGGCTGCACCGTGAGACGCATACATATTTGTTGTAGCCTGCAGATAATAATGAGAGTCTTTTTCAAGGGGCAATATTTAACGAGGGGAAATACAACGACGCACCGCGGGCTACAAAAACACACACACACACACAAAAAATAAATAATTAGGCGTCACGCTGGGCGCAACTTTTCTGAAATAAGTGCATATATTTTGTTATATGGTGTGCTTGATGACATGAGCGGCTTCCACAACAGTGGGGCCTGATGGCTTGATACGTGGATCCATCACTGGCACGGACAATCTGTAAACAGAAAAAAAAAAACAATCAGCACTGTCTACAGTCCAGCGCAATCACCAGATTCGCATTGGTTTTGATTGGCAAAAAAATTGGAACATTGTTAAAATTCTAAGATTAACAGTTAAAGTTTTCATATAACCCTTAATGACACCCTGTCCTTAATGCATTGCATTGTTTTTATTTACATTATTTATGGCGTCAGCAAAGGAATTCTTCTAGATGATACTAGATAATAGTATTTCTCACGTTTCTACGGCTCTGAAGTGACAAAAAATCAACCTTTTTGTTATCTAAATAGTACAGGCTATTCTGTATTGTCCTTGGAGCAATCTCGTCTTAGGAGATAGAGCGGTTTTCACATGACTGTCGCGAAAACAATTGCAATTGAGCAATCACTAGCCAATCAGAATCGAGAGAAATCACAACTTGCTCCTAAATGGCTTTCTTCTCAGCCAATCACAAGCCGAAGCAATTACTAAGTAATTACACAATTGTATTTACTACAGAATTTGATTGGCTGAGAAAAACGAGTAGCCAATGAGAACGCAAAGCAATCGCAATTACTTAACAAGTCTTGACAGTCATGTGAAATCCGCTCTATGGATTTAAACCAGTTTAACTAAATTACGTCGTCCTCTTTTAAAGCTTAAAAGCTTTTAGGTCGCTGAAAACCAGGTTTTAGGCTTTAAAAGTGATAAGCAAGGCATTTGCGGAGCCGCGAAAAGCAGTGTTTTGAGTCGCATCAAATTTTTATACTTAACAAATAAAACACAGTTCCCGTGACTGCATAGGCGTACGGCAAACCGAGATGTGGTTGGGAGAATTCGAGAGCAGATCAGTGGAATCACGAACCGCAGGCGAGTGTTTGCACCTGCTCGAGAATTCTCTAAACCACATCGAGGTTTGCATAAGCCTATGCATAAGCCCCGCCTATAAGCCTATAAATAGTAAGTTTTTGAAACGGATGAGCCAATCAGAGCGCTCCTTTTATCGCATGATTTGTCAATCTCTCTGATCGGCCTGCAAGTTTTCTGAGATGGCGGCAAGCGAAGTGGTTGTAAAATAACATTCGTGGCTTAAAGGGTAATGGCTAAAAGGGATGTCCTTCTGAGTTATCCCTTTTAGCCATGACCGGCTTGAAGTGGAGGCTATCTCCCATTGAAAATACAAAATAATTATGACAGAAGGTGAACAGAAGACTTTGATACAGTCATACAGAAGCCATTGCTTTAGATATGCGTGTTGGTCGAGTTTCTTAGTCTATGAAACTAAAGATAATCTCTCCCGAGCAAGAACTGACATTTGGCAGCGGAACTATGGCATATGTTGATGCTTTAGCAAGCGGAGAGAGAATTTGAACGCTTTATTTACGGCAAACTTGGCAAAGAAGAAAGGAATCCAGATCTTATGGGCTTGTCAAACATTACTCGAGGATCCAGAATTAGTTTTTGGTAGCATTTTTCAAGATTTGCAAAACGAGACTGCCGATTGAACTGACTTGTGACTAACGAACTGTGTGCCGAACTCAGCTCAAATAAAGAAGCGAAAACAAATAAATGATTTTGCCTAAAACATGTTCTTTTTTTCTAAAAGTTATCTGAAATTACCGGCTCGCCAATCACTCAATTGTGTGACGTCACAACCATGTTTGCACAGGGAAATGCAAACACGGCTCTAAGCCAATCAGAGCGCGCGTACTATCTAAACTATTTTATAATTGCCAAATATTTTTACATTTATATAGCCTTTTCAAGAAACGTTGTCGGTGCTCAAGAGAAAAGAGAAAAGACCAAATAGAAGACCGAAAGGCGCTCTGGGCAAAGAAAGAATAACGATAAATAAAACTATAGCAGCCGGATAGAACGAAAAACATTTGAAAACTCGTTTAGTGTCTTCACAGTTTAATTTAACTCAGTTTTCTCGTCGTAGTTACAGTTACAGTTACAGAAATAGAAATAATTTCACACACAACATTGCTTTTGTTTATATTCTATCTCCTTACATTTCAGCGCGTATCCACTAAACAATATAGTAACTAGTAATAGTTCTCACTAGAGCTGCCCCCGTGCTTTTTAAACTGCAGATGTATTTCAATTAACATTTTTACAGCTGTTTCAGACAACACGCGAACCCACCGATATCAGCTTGTTGGAGTTTGTCAGTTGTATTACAAAACCGTTAAAGATACATGTGAAATTCTATAAGCCGAACCAAAAGTACGAAAAGCCGTCAAAACTCTAGCGAAATACCGAAAACTCTTCTGAAAACTATTGTGTCACAATTCCAAAACGACTATTAATACACATTCTTACTCAGAAACACTTGCGCACAAAAATCTTGTTTGAAAACTCTATGAATATGAATACTTGAAAGCTTAAAGCCATTTGATCTTTCCGGAAATACTTACAACGGAGAACAGAACACAAGACTTTAGACTCTCGTGTCTCGTTGGCTGTCTCTGCTTCGCGATTTCTCTGCTTTTGCTCTTTTTCAATCGCTGCTCCCTAATAACCTATATCTGCGTTTTTATACCAGCTATCACCTGAAGCTGCTAAAGAGCTTATAATAGAACTTAATTTAACAGCACTAAAAACGCGTTCCGCCCTTGCCAGATTTCCGGTCAACAAAGGTAGACTATTTTAACCTACTTAGTATACTTTAGAGGCAACCATTACACAGCAGACAGCGCACACGTCGGAAGAAGACAAAAACGCCTACTTCTCCCTTGTACTGATGCAAAAATAATAATTCTAAAGTCCTCTTTCTGAGTGTGGTGAACTTATAAAAAGGAAATCTTGTCGGTAAATTATCACATTCTTTCGTAGCGGACCTATTGGAGTTGTTCCGCGTAAGAACGTTAGAGATGCAAATGAAGCGAGCCTTTTGTTTCCAATTGATTCTGGCCAACCAGGAACAAAAGCTTGTCTCATTTGCATTTCTAAGGTTCCTACGCGGAACAACTCCATTGTTAAGCACAATAGCAACTATTTTGAATGCTTTACTACTATTATGAGGTTTAGAGCTCTTAGCTTTGTGAACATTCAAGTTTTTCTCTAGACTACACAGCCACAGCAGCTCAACATTTGCTAATTCTGAACTATGGATTGCACTGACTGACTTCGGCTGAGCGTCTCCTTAGAGTTTTTGGTGATTTATTAAATGTCACGACCAGTTTGTTGTGAATGTTTAGAATTTTTATTATCCGCCAGTGACGTGACAACAGTAGAGGTCTCAAACCCACGCTTACGAACAACAGCTCTTTGTTAGGCTCTGCCAATCATTTGCGTTCCTTTGCGAATCACATGATCCCGTCATCCAATCATAAACGTTACCCAAGACCTTTTGCGGGCTTTTTGGCAATGACCATAGCTCCTTTGCGCCAATCATTTGCGTTCCTTTGCTAATCACATGATCCCGTCATCCAATCATAAACGTTACCCAAGACCTTTTGCGGTCCCTGCTCCGACGGATCGAGATTTTTTCTGGCATATGTACCATATACCCTTATGTTTTCTCTTTACGCGGGGGGTTCTATAATGCCTCCTCGGGTTTTGGCCTCTGGGCCAAAACCTGCGGGGGCAATTAGGCTGGGCAATTAGACGTCTGAAACCGCGTGCAAATTGCTTTATTGCTGTACACAAAATACAGTTTCAGAGACGAATCATGCCTGCGCCGTACAGTGAAGACCTTCGTTGGCGAATGATATCGCTTCGTTTTTTTCGGGGCTTTCTACACGAGAGAACTGTTGAGAGAACCGTAGCGAAATATTTTAAATCCTCTGAGGTTAAGGCTCTCTAAGCACGTACCAACATGAATTTTGGTTGGAGAAATAATTAGAGCACGCATTTTAGGAAACGAGCTTTTTTTTCTCAAACACATTTCTTGGTAGCGGGGAAAATCAAAATCTGCTTATCAAAAGTAAAATCAGGGAAATAAATTTTCTGAAATATATTCTATTACGTCTGTGATATTTAAAAAGATAGGTATTCACTGTTCGTGCCCACTTATTGCTCTTAACAAATCACCTCGCAGTCCCATGATCACTTTCGGTCTACTCTTTGGTCTTTTCTCTTTTCTCTTGGGCACCGACAACGTTTCTTGAAAAGGCTATATATAATCGGCCGGCAAATTTGGTTTGATTCGGCAAAATATCAGGCGTGTTTGGTCGAGCCGTGGTTCGTATTTTGGCGAGACGCAGTCAAGCCAAAATACCCATGGCGAGACCAAACGAGCTCTGATATTTTGAAGGATCAAACCAAATTTGTACGATTATTTATTTATCATCCCACCTAAACATCCAAATAAAGAATCAAAGAGCTCTGTGAGCAAACTCGTTCAGAGGACGTTCAAACAGCTGTTTTACATTTTAAGCCTTGGCTAGCCTTGCCCCGGCTCTTGCAAAATAGGGGTGCGCGTCGTGTTTTTTAGGGGTCAAAATCGACTCTCAGGTATTTTTTAGGGGATGCTAAACCGCTGGGAGGTGGTATGTTTCAAGACCATTTCCAGTACGCAAAAGATGTCCACACCTATAACACACGATCCGCAAAAAATGACACGCTACCGCTCAAAAACTGGAAAACGCACAGCATCTTCACTTTCAACAAAAATATGGCAAAAAATCCCCTCCGACCTTAAAACCCTAAATACCTTCACTTTCAACAGAAAAGCAAAACAATATCTATTACACAATCAATTTGGCCATTGCTCTAATTAACAATATCATATTTTCAGATTTTTAGCGCTTTTTATGCTGCGCGATGGCACTTGCCATCCTGTTATTGTCCGCTAGTTTTTTTCCGTGTTATGCTGTGCGCGCTTGCGCCACTGCTTCTGTGTTTGTTTGTTAATGAAACCTGCTGATCAAACAAAACTTCAATTGAATAGTGTCTAACCCGAAAACCTAACGGTTTATTTAGTTACTCATTTATTTTCAGTGGTCTTTAATATATACTAAATTAAATCTCTTTCTATTTTCAGGAATTGGCCGTCCCTGTAAAAATTTGAAAAAAGTGAAATGTGAATAAAGATATTGTATTGTATTGTATTGCTAGCAGAATTAGGAATAAATAAGATATTAATCCAAAACAAAGTAATATAATAGACTTTGAGTAATATAATAGACTACGAAAATGCGACTACACAAAACCAACAGTCTAGTGACGAAGGAGAAACTTATGAGTCGAGTGACGCTGAAACTGAGCAATCTACCGACGAAGAAAGTTGCGCAGAAACTGATTCAGAAGAAGAAGAAAAACAAAAGGGCAGAGCAAGTTTAGATAATATTGAAAAGAAAGTTAATAACTATTGCGAAGATTGTCAGGGCGAAAATGTGCATAGACCAAATCGACTAACGGTGTTTACATTTTGTTGCCACCCAATTCAGATTATGTGACGATTCCTTTGGGTGGTTACAATTGTCCAATTTTTCTCACTCGAGCGAGTGCATGTACATAACTAACAAAGTATCCACCCAAAGGAATCATCACATGACCTGAATTGGGTGGCAAAAAGATGTAAGCACCCTTAGCCGATTTTGTCTATTGTATCGACATTAGGCTAGCTGTCCAAAGTGCTTATGGCATGTTCTAAAATTCATGAATTATTCATAAGATCTGTGACCAATGGGTGAACACTATAGTGGTCACGTGCCGTGTTTAAAACTACGATAAAGACACTCATGTTTAATTAATAAGTGTCTATATCGTTGTTAGAGATACGGTACCCCGGATGAAGTGCCTATTTCGACACTTCAAAGCGCACATGGGTGTGCAAGGGTGGACCCTTGCCAACCCAGGGTCGAAACTAGTGCTAGGTGTGCACTTCTATTTCCGACCTTACGCATTAGGTATATTTTTTAGGATTTCGTAACACTGGTCACCAAAACCACAACCCTAATCCATGTGGGATGCTTATTGTGTTTATGTTGGGCATTCTATTAATTCGCGCTCTGCGCATTCCCTCGAGGCCTCTTGGCGTAAATATTCAATTCATTAGTTATTCACTTGACCGTTTACCAGTCACATAACGCTTCACCGCGTCTAATTTTCAGTTATTGATGTATCAATTCTTAGGCGAATTGTGTAGTTGAGACAAATTGTGTATTGTTAACATTGTCTCGTCTCCAATAAACTGGTACACGCGTCTACTCCTACACCCTTTGCCTTATTGTAGAATATACAATATAAACGCTTTCTGCGCGTAGGAGCGCAGCGACAGAGCGCAGAATAGATGTTGTTTTTGCATAATATGCGTAAATGGGTGTATCATATTACAGGAACAAATTTACGCTTGGATCACTAATCTTGTGTCAAAAATTGTGACAGGAATAAATGCTTTCCAACGTAACAGCGCGCAGTTCTAAGCTTTGCTATCAGTTATGTGATAATCATTTGTTTCGAAATAGTTTTCTTACGGGGACAATACGTCGTTACGTAAGGATTTCACGACTAGCTTTGACAATAAAGTGGAACCCCGATTTTACGATATACTACGGGGGCAGGAAAACTGTATCGTAAAATCGGGGTATCGTTGTATCAGGGTCAGGTTAATTATCAATTTTCCAAGCAAAGACTGATTGTATTGCATTATATTAGTCATTGTAATGCTGCGAGATTCACTTTATAAAAGACATTTATTGTAAGACGAGGCCACGCATATAATTATTATTATTAAATTTACGCTTGGGTCCCAAGATTACCATCGTCGTAAAAATCGGGAATATTGTTGGACCGAGTTGTTAGATCGGGGTTCTGTTTCATAGATTTTTCTGTATCTTTTTGATGATATCGTAAAATCGGGGATATCGTTAGACCGAAGATCGTAAAATCTGGGTCCCCCTGTAGAGCAATTCATTTGCTATAAATATAATGTTTTAAAGTTTTTTCAACATCTCGCATTTTGGATCCGAGTTGGTGATCAAATGCACTGCATTCGATCGAGTAGTACGTTCCCTGGTTTTTGTCCCTCGGGGTTTTATCCAGGGATTTCGTACGGCAGGCAGAGTATCAGAGTATTCAATGGCTTAATAATTTTGTTTACAGTTGTCGTTTGATCATGTAACTGCACTTTTTAAGATCACCTATACTTTCTATAATTGTTTGTTGAAAGCTTAGCATTAGAACCTTTTATGGTAAATTGTATTCAGTATACTTGATTTATCTCGACCTGATTGCCGTCGAGTTAATTGATTAGTATATAATTTATTTGTAAATAACTCAGCACTCGCACTCTTCATATGAATGAAATACGCTGGTTCACGTCAAGAAGACCAAGCACGAGTCACACTCAATACGCTTTGAGTTGTTCCTTGCGTCTTAGCGCGCGGCGAAGGGGAGGGATGAACAAATTTACCCTTAAAGGCCTATGTTTTGTCAAATATTGGATAAATCGAAGTGTTGGCCAGCATGGCAGACCCAACTCGGATTCCGACTCGGATTCCAACTCGAGTTCCAACTCGAGTTTCAACTCGGATTCCAGCTCGGATTCCAACTCGGATTCCAACTCGGATATCAACTCTAACTCGGACTCGATTCCAAACTCGGTGTTTTGTGATTCCCAACGGGAGGGCATGCATCACCAGCATATGGAACTTTGGGAGAAATGTGTGGTTTGTGAAAGATTTACGGACATATGAGCGAAGCTTTTTGATGTAACTCTCTGAAAGGGAAAACAACATGACAATTCTTTACTTGTGATGGGTGACCAAGAAGTACATTGTAGGTACAAATTTGGTCATGGTGTTGAGAGCAGGTGGAGAACAAGTTCTGCGCATGCGCTAGCAAGCCCACTGGTCATTCCACTCGTCGGAGTGGAGCGTTACGTTTCGGTTTGTCCCATCGATTTCTCTGGATGATTTCTGCGTAAATGTTGCTGAAGATGCTTAAAATATTCCTCGACATTATCCTATTGTCATTTAAAAGGGCGGTCGATGCTTAGGATGCTTCAAATAGCGGCTACATGGTCGAAAAATACGCTTCTCGTCTTTCTCAGTATGACCAGAGAAGAAGTCCTTCGTAGCAAACATGGCGGCTATTGTTATGTTATAACGGCACCATTGAGAGATTGTTGGTTGACATCGACGGAAACTACAAACATATAAAAGCGAAAAGGTGAGTTAATTTGCTTCATTAATCTTTTTAAACTGCATTGTTGTCCATTCGGAGTCGGTCATTTGCTGAGGCATTTAGTTTTAAATTTGCTTAAATCGTTCACCTAGCAAATTAAACCATGAATGCATAGCTCGTAGATCATAGTACCAAGGGCTGAACCGGTGATTTAAAAATAGAAATGTATAGTTCAAGTCTCTATCTCTCACGTTACCTCCAAACCAAATTCAGAAAAAATCGCCTTTGCCCCCAACTTTTGTATCGAATAGCTTTGGGTCAGTTAGCGACGAACAGGTTGTAGTTGGGAAATTAGTGGTTTCAATGTCATTGTTTCTGTGATGGCGCAGAAAATATTATTTTTAAGTTTATCTATGTTGGCAGTCTCTTGACAAACTACGATCTGGGCAATCAGTCATTCGGTGAAACTATAGATTTACTTCGTATAAGCACGTAGAATCAAAGCAACTCTATAACAATTATTTCAGTTGCTGTTCAGAAACCAGTATTTGAACCGGTCTAAATTGTCCATGATTACAAAGCACATATATTCTAGAATTGGTTCTAAGCGCTATTAATTGTGTCAAAATTTGCCTTTTGCGAATAAAAGTGATGATTATACTAATTTCTTATGCTTCTGTCAAAGTTAATTTGCATATTTTTTTGACCATGATCTCTGCAAATCTGGCTACACGGACTGTGTATTGTTCATGAGTTGCGTCACAAAGCCTCTTTTGTTTACTAGAACGAATCACGATGAAATAACTGAACACAACAATGATGTCCTCTGGAATGGTTCTTACACGGGGGTAAACCCACAAATCTGGCTACACATTTTGTTTACAATTTGTATTCAATATCCTTGTTCTTTCGTCATCTAATTTAGCTGACCACATTTTATCACAAAAAATAATTTAGATTCTTATGTTTGTTTGTTTGTATCATTATGCTGCAGACAAAACAATGAAACAGTATTTATAAAGATTTTTTTTTTTACTTTACAGCTGTCTTCTGTCCTCCAGTCTCCTTCTCTAATGAAGTTGCTTGCAGTAGATGCCTCTTTGGATGGTCGACTTGAACTTCAGCTTTTTCTTTCCAGCCCCCCACTTTGCCATACAATCTTACTAATGAGCCCCCCCTCCCCCCCCCCCCCCCCCCCACACACACACACATAATAATTGGGCTCGTTGTATTTAACCTTCGTTTTATGAGTTTGTAATTAAAAACCTATTAATAAAAAGATAGTGAGTTTATCTCTTCCGGCGATTGACATCTTCATAAACCTGACAACGCGGCGCACACTCCGAGGTGCACTGTTTCCCTACAGCGTTCGCGTCAATTCGTCGCCCGCAAACGAAAAAACATTTCAGCGGTTTCTCGTTTTACGAGCCAGCGATTTGTTCGGTGACCAGCGACCAAGCGCATACCAAGTACCGAATCTCCACATGTTGGTGTTGAGGCCCTCATTTATTCTTTGACACTCAGATGAATGAATAGTATGTCTGCCTCAAAGAGAAAAACTGTTTTGATATCATCATTGCTTTCAACTCTGTTATTCTGCTTAAATTATTCAGCTTAATTTCAAGTATGAAATTGTGTAACAAAATGCTAATGGTCTGGAGTTCGGGGTCTTAAAGAAAAAAGAAGAAAAATTAAACTTCACTAAACTGATCAACTTCATAAGATAGAGCTTAGCTTTAAGCCTAATTTTTAGCCCCTATAAATTTAAGTTAATAAGACAACCAGGAAGGCTCCATCTAACTATGTAAAAAGTTAAAGAATGTTTACGTTATGGGCACAACAGGAAGTCTGAGACAAAGCCTATTCATGGTTGGCTCAAAGGTTTTTTATACGTTACCGTAGACCTACGGTTTCACAAAACTGATCGACTTCATAAGATAGAGCTTAGCTTTAACCCTTTCCTGTCCGAGTTATTTCCTACATATATAGCTGTTTTTTTAAGCCAGATAGATATACCCCTGCCCATTTTTGCATATCAGGTCTAGGTTTCTGGGTTTCCTGTGTTTTATTGGCAGGGAGGCTAGTACCTCTTGTAGGGCATTGCCGCTGACTCGTAAGTTGCTTTTCAGTGGTGGCTTTGCTCTCGTACGGTTAGACATTTGATCAAATTTCTTCAAAATACAAGCTGAAATTCCACTAGAAGAGGCCATAGGACATCATTAAGTCTATTATGGACAATGGATTTGTGCTGTGCTTCAAGAAAGAAGTATAGTCAAGGGGTTTCATTCATTTTTCCTTTGTTCTTGTGAGAATTCTGGAAGAAAATGACTGAATAAAACTTCAGCTCCTCTGATAGTGGAATCTTTTTGCCCAGCACTGCATTCTTAGGAATCTGTGTTTTAGACATAAAAAGCAAGCTACTGCGCGTAATTCTGGTTTTAATTGTCGAAGGGCAAAAAGACTTATATAAATCTCTTGTCTAACCGTCCAATACGGGGGAGGGTGCTGTCAAATTTTTGAACGAAATCCACAGGTATCCCGAGAATAGAGTTTGTGGATGTGAAATTTGTAAAGTCGATTCGAAACTTCAAGCGCCATATTTCGCTTCAAACTTCACTTGGAAACTGGAAACTTGCGCTTGGAAGTCAGGAATAAAGGTAAAACAAAATACAATATGCTGCATGTCGAGTTGTTTTTGTCTATTTTAAGAAACAACAAGAAACGTTGCCCTTGGAGCGTCACTTCAACGTGGTGTTTTGGCGTGTCAGAAATCGCGTGTTATTTCGCCAAAACAAGTGATTATTTCTGTAGCAAACGCGAAGTTCAAAGCCAGGAAACAGCTAAACTTTATCAATAGTTCACTGCTCTATATGCATTCTGAATGAAAAGCTGCCTTAATGCGGAGTTTTGATGATAGAGTCATTAATGTAATGTTGTATGTACGTACTGATTTTTCGGTGTACGGACAGGAAAGAGTTAAGCCTTATTTATAGCCCCTATAAATTTAAGTTAATGAGACAACCAGGAAGGCTCCATCTAACTATGAAAAAAGTTAAAGAATGTTTACGTTATGGGCACAACAGGAAGTCTGAGACAAAGCCTATTCATGGTTGGCTCAAAGGTTTTTTTATACCCTACCGTAGACCTACGGTCAAAATTGTATACCCTACCGCAGACCTGAAGTTAGTCACCAGGGTGGTCTAATTAGTCGCAATCAAAGCGGTATTTTGATGATAATGAAAAGGTTTTAAAATAAACCACCTTTCCACTTATTGTAGCACAACTTTGATCGAAATGTTTCTGCACTTGGGTAGCCATACTGAAATACATACACCCTACCGTAGACCTCAGGAGCCCAAAAACCATACCCTATAGGGCGGCGCATATAGAGGATATTACATGGCCGCGCGGAGATACGGATTTTATTTTCGAGTGTTGAAAATTTATCTCACGAGTGAGCTCAGAACCATCTCACAACCTTGAATGTCCCTGCGCATAACCCGAAACTATCCCCTGACTCAGAGCTGCCCACAACTCAGAACTATCCCATAACTCAGAAATATCCTGGCATAACTCGGAACTATCCCACAACACTATTCTCACTGGGCCCAAGCAGTGCATATCATATAAGTTATCATCCTCGCGCGCCAGGGTCCTTCCCTCACCTCCCCCCAGGGGACAGAGGAAAAGGACCCTGGAATGGTCTGGTCACGTGTCACCCAGATTTCGGGTGATAACAAAAATCAAAACTTGGGGTGGGGTCCGAACGGAAAATTACTGACAAAAAGAGACTGAAGACATTTTGTCAGATTTCTTCATTTTGCCCAAAACTATTAGTCACGAAAATCAGAAAATATGGAAAATAAACTTTCCGTTGTTTTCTCAAGAACTTTTGAACTAATTCCCAGGCTGACGGACCCATTATTTCCCAGTTGAGAAATATAAATAAACTTTAAGTCAAAGCAATACAACACGAGCAGAAACGGCAAAGATATTGAGCAATTTATTTTAGCGTGCTAGTTTATATGTACATTCATTCAAGTCAACTCTTACCTAAGAAGCAATCTATACTCAATCAGTATTTCTTTTCAGGATTTGAAACTGTGTTACTGTTTGTTTCGCCAGGAAAACGAGTCTTTTCCTCAAATGTGAGTATTGCCAGCTTTCGGCGACAAGCGGGTTTTTGCTATCTACTTAGTTTTTTTTCACTTGCTTTCTAGAGTTTGCGAGTTTACTGTCTTTACCGAAATATCTCTTGGACTCAAACTTTTAGCCGAACAACCATGCAGACGAGCGGTAGTTTTCCCAAGCGTGTTACGGTAGGGCAGCAAAAGTAAACATTTCCACCTTGCGAAGGACAATCAAGACGAAACAACGGCCAACTGCACTCAAAATCTGGGCCAGAGACGAACGTTCTCGGGTTTGCAACCATCTTTTCCACTTTTTAATAATTGTCTTTATTGGTACATCTTAGTCTTCAAGCTTGCGGCCGGACAAGCTGATTTATTAGACGGCAAAAACGATTCAACTTTGTCTCGGGACGAGCAACCGACGCAATGAACCCTCGAAGGACTGCCAGTAGAAATAACACGAAACTTGAAGCCACTCATGTACTTTTCCATAGCAGGATATAAAAGTTCTCCATCCAGAAATCCTCTGCAGAAACACTATGTTTTTTTAGCATTGGAGGAAAACTAAACTGTTTCTCAACAAAGTTACTTGTTTCGCAGTGTTTTTAGTCGCCGTTGCTAGTCACAGTCACGAGCCGCCATTTTTAGAAAACGCAAGGAGCAACGTGCGCGTATCCTACCCCCGCTTGGGAATTTTTGTTATCACCCGAAATCTGGGTGACACGTGACCAGACCATTCCAGGGTCCTTTTCCTCTGTCCCCTGGGGGGAGGTGAGGGAAGGACCCTGGCGCGCGAGGATGATAAGTTATCAACTCATTAGCATATCATCTCAGTCTCACTTGGTTTGACAACAAGTGCCGGAATGGCGTCCATGGGAGACGCCATTAATTGGCGGCGGCTGTGGGTGCCTCTTGGCTATTTTTCATCCACCCTCCCTCCCATTGCCTTTGCCATCTTTGGCTCTGCCAGGCCTCCTCTCCCATAACATATATAGTACAATGGGACCCAGTGAGAATATACAACTATCACTGTCAAGGTTGGGGACATTCAAGGTTGTGAGATGGTTCTGAGCTGGGGAATAGTTCTGAGTTATGGGCTAGTTCTGAGTTATGGGCTAGTTCTGAGTTATGGGCTAGTTCTGAGTTATGGGTACCTAGTTCGGAGTTATCGGTTAGTTCTGAGTTATGGGTACCTAGTTCTGAGTTATGGGGAGGGCTAGGTAGTGAGGAGGTGCTTCCTGCTTGCAGAGTGTCAGGCAAGCGGAGCCAGGCCTCCTCTCCCATAACTTATATAGTACAATGGGACCCAGTGAGAATATACAACTATGCTGTCCTTTGACTGTTAGTGCACAGTATTGCTGTATTAGCACATTAGTGTCGTGAGACTAAAATCACGACTTGGTTGCTAACGTTACATGGCAACACCGTCCCTTCAACTCCGTCGATTCTACCTAGGTGTCTGTTACCTGCTCTCGTGATTTAACCACCAGCAGCAGACAACAGTGCTTAGGATAATTCAATATGCTGTTTAGTCCCGTATATTTATTGTTGTCAAATGAGGATCACGCTAACACTTAGCCATCATACAAATTCCATTATTCCTTAATGTTCTGTTGTAGATCTTTACTTTGGAACTATAATTTACACTCATCATTCGAATCTCTGAAATTCCTAAAATATTAGCACCTGACTTCTTGTGAGTCACTGTCTTTTCCCATTCGTCCATTTCCAGGAATGCGCTAAGTTTCGCGTGATCCACCTGTTGTCACCAGTTATCCTTTCTCATAAGTGTAAAAGTACTTGCTTTAAAAGTGTGGGATTACCACATACACGCATTTTTTTGTTTAACACAGACCCACATAAAAACCCTTGTAAATTAAGACTAAAGGAGCTTTTAAAGAGAAGTATTAGAGAGCGAATAAACGAAAGTCAACCAACGCTACCGAGTTAGTCCCTCGACAAGTGGTTGGAGAACCCGTGTCTGGTCCCAGAACCAGTACGCAAGATCCCAGAACCAACAAGCTACATAGCTCGATGTGACATCCGGAACAGACGTCCGGGGTCGCTCGCTTTTCCGTTGGGAACTTGGCAAGCGAGCCCACCCTCTCTGAACACGAAGAAAACTGAACGTTCGGTTTTGGCGTACAAGGAAGAACGTCACCAGCTCGAAGCACTTTTTGCCATTTGACAACTGCTTTCAGGTACATCGAACCGCTCTTATGTTTCTTGCACTTGTCTTGGTCTATATAGTTATCCTTTCTCATAAGTGTAAAAGTACTTGCTGTAAAAGTGTGTGATTACCACATACACGCATTTTTTGTTTAACACAGACCCACATAAAAACCCTTGTAAATTAAGACTAAAGGAGCTTTTAAAGAGAAGTATTAGAGAGCGAATAAACGAAAGTCAACCAACGCTACCGAGTTAGGGTCTCTGTAAAATGCAGACCGGACCTCGGCGGACCGGACCTCCGCGGACCTCGCGGACCGGACCTCGCGGACCGGACCTCGGCGGACCGGATAAATTTTTTTCCTTAATTTTTTTTCTACATTCTTTCAAAAAAAAAACATCATTCTTTAAAAAAAATATCTTTCATAAAAAAAACATCTTCCATTTTACTGAAGAAGGTATTGTCTGTTAGACGGGTCACCTTTCCAGCCGCCTGTCCCGTTGCGTGACTCGCTCTCAAAACACAAACCGCAAGGGTGTAATTGTGTAATGTTCTTCATTATTAACCTTTTTAACATTATGGGGAAAATAACAATCAAAATAAATAGCAGAAAATGATATCCTTCCTCAGTCTTTTTTTTTCTGACTACGGCGCTAGCATCGTAGACTTTAGGCCAGTTTCAAACGTCGATTCATTTGATAAAAAAAACGTGGTTGCCCGGGAATACTGGGGGTAACACACGAACGGATAATGGTCACCCTACTATTGTGTATTGGACCTCCAGTTTTGTGAAAACCGCTAAAGCTATGAGCCATATATGCTAGTACAACATTCACAAATAAATGACTACAGCAATCAATGCCAGTGAATCAAGGTTATCAGAATTAGTCGGATAATCAATTTTGCGTGGTCGGATACTGGGTCCCATATGAACACACACAAAAAACAGAGCGAATTTCACATGACTGTAGAGAAACCAATTGCAAAATGATTACACGCAAAATTACAAGAATTGGAAAATGACTACATGATTTCCACACATCCGTATTAGTTAATTGCAACGTTTGGTATATATTGCTTCAATACTGACTGAGATGTGAATTTTCAAAACTTCGTATTCTGGCTTTATTTTTGTTTTCCACTGAGAAATGTATGGGAAAATACATCGAAACATCCAACCTCGACTTATTTGCCCACACATTTCTTTGTAAAAAGTAAGCCAGAATTCAAAGTTTTGAAAATTCATATCTCAACCAGTTTTAGAGTAATTATTTTCGAATACTGGATTTCATTTTCTGATAACTATTAACTATTATTATTATTCAACTTTGCGTGATAACGGCCTATAGCAGTAATTACAAAGTATAAATTGCGAATTACTCACGACAGTCATCTGAAATCTCCCTCTTAATATATCGAATTGTTCTTATTCTTATTGACACAACATCAGTACAGCTTAATACATAACTCAGTTTAATTTCTCTTCAAAAACAAGTACAGGCTAAATAACTAATGGTTATTTGCAGTCTTAATAGCACTTAATCAACATTTTATACCCAAATTTGCCATGAGTAAACTAAGATACTGCGGCAGTACGCAAAGCAAAGCAAAGTTACTTCAGTTACTGTTCTCACGGCGATCAACAATTGCCCAGGGTGAACTGACAGCTCGGATTGTTTGTGCAAACCGGATGTTTTTTCTTGCAACAAACAGCCACTAGAAAGTTACTGTTCGCACGGCAATACCATTTTTCGCGAACTGACAGCTGAAATTGCTAGTGTGGAGATAAGGAATCATTCACAGAAAATCATTCTACCACAAAAAAGTACCGCTAATGCAAGAGCTGCAAAGGGTCTCGCTCTCCCGGTTAGACTTCTAGACGCTGGACGTGCGAGCGAGTCACGCAACGGGACAGGCGGCTGGTGAGGTGACCCGTCTAACAGACAATACCTTCTTCAGTAAAACGAAAGATTTTTTGTTATGAAAGATGTCTTTTTTTTTGAAAGAATGCAGGAAAAAAAATTTGGGAAAAAAAAAATTATCCGGTCCGCCGAGGTCCGGTCCGCGAGGTCCGCGGGGGTCCGGTCCGCCGAGGTCCGGTCTTCATTTTACAGAGACCCACCGAGTTAGTCCCTCGACATTAGAATAAGTCATGCCATGTAACTGATACTTTATTACTGTTTGTTGATTGCACTAATAAACTCAGGGAGGGATGAAGTGCTCCTATGCAGATCAGTTTTGGTCCCATAGCCTCACGTGATGTAAAAGATAGCTAATTCTGAGAATATACAACTATCACTGTCACTCTGCAAGCAGGAAGCACCTCCTCACCACCCCCCCCCCCCCCCTACCCCCGCCACCACCGCCCCGAGAACAATTATTTCCCTTTTGCGGGAGAGGATCCTCACCTCTCATAGTCTGGTCTCCGACCAACTTATACACGGAGTTACGGTATAAAAGGATCGGGGCCGCGGGTCACCCCCCCCCCCCCCCCCTTTGGAGTCAACAGGCGCGCTGAATGTTGCCCTTTTATATCATAAACATGTAATCGCATGGGTTCCTCGTAAAATTTGGGATTAATTTCACTTGTGTTGTCAATTTTTTTCAAAATGTTGGGAAAAAAATAAAAAACACACGTGAAATTGATCCCAAATTGTACTCGGACCCACGTACAGTACCGTCTCTTGGGCAAAACGCGGCTTTTGTAAATAATTTCGAACACTGGCTAATATCGTCAAGAAATGATGGTCAACTAAGTGTGTATTTGCAAGGTTACTGTGCATTGTCTTGTTATACTTACTTGACGTTTGTCTTGTTGTTGACAATAAACAAGGGGTTGTGGTTACTGAGAATCTCATCATTCACTGAGATACCTGATAAAAGATGAACACATGTAAAACTCCATGTAACCGCATATTAATTTTTTTCATTCATTCATATTTATTAATCCTTAAGTCGATTGAAACTTTCAGGATGTTAAATGATATTTAACAAATAAAACACAGTTTCTGTGACTGCACAGGCTTATGCAAACCGAGATGTGGTTGGGAGAATTCGAGAGCAGATCAGTGGAAACACGAGCCGCAGGCGAGTGTTTGCACCTGCTCGAGAATTCTCCAAACCACATCGAAGAGATTTTGACCTACTCTTACATATTCATAAGCTCAAAGTTTCTGGGTTATAAATTGTCCCTTGATTTTTCCAATAGATGCAAAGTCTCAATTCGACAATACGTATGTCAGATGAGAGTTCAATTAACAATGACCACATACACGCAAAATGCAGTGGTTTGCAACTTAAGTATTTGACAAAATGGTACCGAATACCCCAAAACGAGGTTTTGTTTGCACGTGCATTGCACCTGCCTAATTATAAATATCTAATATTTGTTTCCACCCAGAAACTAGAAGCATTGATGATTATATGCGTTTCACAACAGATCGTTTAATAAAATCAAACATTATTGAATAATAACCATGTTATTTAGAACTCACGCAACTATACTCTTTCTGTGACCATATTTGTGTAAACAAGAGAAACAAGAGAACTTGCGCGAGGTGGCACGGAACTGGTACCACGAGTAAAAAAATGCGCACAAAACTAAAATCAACAAAAGATTGAAACCACTGCATCAAGCGAGAAAAAAAAAAAACAGATAATGTAGCTATGTACTCTTTATTAAGTAACTGTAGTAATTTTGGAGTATTTCGTAGAAGGTATGTGACTTTTACACTTCACTTTCGATGCGAGGTCATTTCACTGTGCAGTGAAAACTGCAAATTTTAGTAATGAGAAGAAGACCCGCTTCTAAGTAATTGGGCTCTCTCAACAAACAGTTTGATGAAACAGCCCGTTATTTGGTTTCTAAAAGTTAAATAGTCACACTTTATTCATGTAGTCTTAGTTTGTTAAAATTCGCTATACTCATGGCGAAAAGAGAGATTAGTTTTTATGTGGTACGGAACTTGTACTGGCACGGAACTGGGCAACCCACTGAACGGCCTTATGGCAAGCACTTGAGCTACAAACTACACAAAGACCCACAAACTCAATGCTAAAACCAAACGGGTTTAATTAGCTAATATTGTCATGCATTGACAAATTGCTGTAATTCAGTTCCAACTGCAAATGCAATTAATAAACATTTGCCTTTTTTCCTCTTTTATTTTGTACTTTCTTTTTCCGTTTCACGCCTACAAGATATCGAAAACAGCACCGGTCTCCCAAAAACGGCCACCTACCATCCAGATACTGTTTGAGGATAGCTCGCAGTTGATGATTCTCTTGAAGCATCGTGTGCTTTTCCTTGTCCAAGGCGAGCTTGTCGAGAAGAACCTGAATAATAATAATAATAATTAATAGAAAGGAATAATACACTAATAATAGAATTTAATAACTATACATCTAAAAATATAAATATTTTCAAACAGTATCTATAGAGTTTTCTTTCATATATATATACAAATTTAAAAATGCAAAAATGTAAAAATATTAGTAACATGACTAGATACACCTAAACATTTATGAAAATGTGTCTGTAAAGGAAGTCTCGTTTGCATTACCTTGTTATATCGCTTCCAAAAATTCTCTAACGATGTGTATTCCTGTAATATCTGGAATGAAAACAAACGAAACAAACAATCATTGTGTTTATGTGTAAGAAAATGTTCCTACAGCGGGAATGCGTGGGAGTGCAATTTTTCTTAACAGCCAGAAGGTTTTGCGAATATTTTTACGTACAAATATAAACGATATTTTCAGGAAAGTTGAACAGAACAGCACTTAAAGTGTTGAATATGATTCAGTGCCATCCAACATTTTTCGAAGTTACGTTTTCAAAGAACAACATTGCTGAACATACAATGGAAAATATTTAAGACAGATTATTTTGGAGATTCGAGCAAGGCTTGGTCAAAAATATTGTTACTAAAAAGTTTGATACCTATTGCCTTTACTTAGGTTTGATTTTGAAGGTTCCCATGAAAGATAAAAAGTGGTATTCACGCGAAAAAATCTTCATGGAGACCCGAGAAACTAAATTTCAAAGTTTTCTAAAATAATAGCGGAGCTCCAGCGCAAGCGGAGCACTATATACCTTTTCGTTTCATTGATAGCGCCATGCCCAACTGTTTAGTGCGTTGAAAAGCCATTACCTCATAGATAATTTTGTCAAAGTTTGGTTGCCATAGATGGTTCCTTTCGCGAGATATAATTTTTTCTTATTTTTCTGTATAAAAACCTATAGCGTACGCCGTCCGCCGGCGTGCGCCGTCCTTGTACACATGGGATCCCTGTGCTATTCCTTTTAAATTTAAAGGCCCATCACCAACCGGGAGCCTTTGCGCCCTGTTTTCTTTTGTTTTCAAATTGATCCATTGTCTTTCGGGTGCTCTGATTGGCTAAGAGTCTGCAAAGGCTGATGGGCCTTGAATGGGCCTTGAATATCTCGAAAAGGATAAAACGTGAGAAAAACATTCTTGGAGAGAATTATATAGAGAGCAAGAGGCACATAATGATGGGCTGACGTGACGTGACGTCATTACCAATGCCGTGAAACTACTTTTGTTAAGGTTCTAAAATAAACTGTAATTATCATTAAGGGCGGGTAGCCATACTGATATCCATATAAAAAAAGCTATACCTTAAGGCAGACCTCAGGAGCCCCCAAAACATATCCTATAGGGCAGCACATACCTGTCTACCATATATGAGGGAGTGCCGAATCCCAAGCTTATTCTTTCATATCCAAGAAATATATTTTTTATTGACTGTTCAAGTTTTAACTCACGCAATCCTGCTATAAATTAAATCTTGAGCTTGTAATCTAATTATTAAGTATTGGAGGATCGTAGGATCCTAGAAAATATCCATACTCATTCCTCCATGGTGTGTTTTATAATATATAGATTTAGGCACTGCCTAAAAGCGGAACTCACACGGCGACAATAATACACACAACTTCACCGACCATCTGGCCAATCACTGGAAAAGGTGACCCTGTAGTACCTACAATTTTACAACATTTTCACTCAGTTATCTAATTTGCACGTTCTGTAACACCCAACCAAAACTATAGTGGCTGAAAATAATTTTATTTTACATTTGTTTATCTCAGGTAAACAAATTTTCAAGTACACATAGACACAAGCTTTTTCTCCCACTTTCCTTTTTTTTCTATTTTTTATTTATAAAATAAGTGTAATGGCATTGAGAATAAGACGTTAGCAAAGTGTTGTTTTTAAAAATACATTTACATGTAAAATCTCTCGTGTTTTTGAGATATTCTCCTCTAAATGAAATGCCACATGCAACTCTGGTAAAATTTTCCTAATTTAATAGTGCTTATTGCTTGAGCGTCAGCCAACAATCATGCCCCTCCAAAAACCTCAAAAACAGGACCAATAGACCAAATTCTATATTACTAAGTTCCTACTTCAGTGCAAGAGTCAGGAAAATATAACAAAATACCTCACATCAGCATCGAAAAAGGAATAATTTATATCCTTTGTTTTATTCCCTGAGGCTCGTTTAATTACTGGAGGCAGAGTCGACCTTTGAATGACATTACCTAAAAAAAACTTCCTTCGATATTGTGTGGTTCCAGAAAATACCAGGGAAGGGTGTTAAAAGTGACCAACTCTGGAATCTCCTCCAAAAAAGAAAGGAACATCAGGTAAATTTTACTGTATTTCAGGCCCTGTGCTCACCCCAGGGCCTGCAGGCTTTTTAAATGGTGCCTCATTAACATTATGAGTTATTTTACTTGTTCTGGCATTCCTGTTGTGCGACAACTCAAACCAAGGCTACCCAAGCAAATTTTCTTACAAATTTGTTAATCATGATCAAGCATATGATCACTAGATACACATTTGTGTGTTCCCTGCTAGCAGAGGCTTCTTTTCTCTGCATTTCGCTGGCTGAGGTTCGTGAGGAAAAGAGACTTCTCCGCTGGGTCGAAACTCCCTTTGTTTTGCAGCTGTCCACAACCTCGCGAACCTCAGCCAGCGAAATGCAGATTGACAGCCAGCGAAATGAAAATTGACACACCCCATCCCTAAAATAAAACGTTGCCTTATAATGCATAAAATAAAGCATTTAATTTTAATTCAATTCAATTCAGCAAAGAGACACATAAATTTTATGCTGGTCTTCTTGTCTTGAATAAAAAAACTTGTGTCACATAACATCCTTAACACGAAAAGCCACACTGGTCATAGAGAATTCACTGTAATTCCAGTGAGTGTGGTTCAAATCCAAAATTACCAGGAAGGTAGATCAAATAGCATCAATCAGCAGGTAAACGTAAAAAAAGAATAACAATATAAGGGCATGCCAATCCCCTGAAGCGCACTGGAAGTGTGAATCACAGGAACCAATAGGCGATTATTTCTGTGACACCATTTGCAGAAGGAACAAAGAATCAGGCTACTTGGCAGAGCTAGAGAATAATATGCTTTGAATATCAATAAGATGCAAAAATTAGATTATGAGCACATGCAGTAAGGCTGAATTTAGAGAAATCAAGTGGGCTAATGAGCATTTTCCACCAATGATTTAAAGGCTGCATATAAGCTTTGAAAACATAATGAAAAGCACAGGATAAGTTCATTTGTTAATTTTTATGCTTGTTGAGGCTTTTTCAAAACCTCATGAAACCAACTGGGCAAAACGCTTGTTAGCTCACCTGTTCCTTAAAATGTGTGGTTCCAAAAAATATCCGTACCCCCCAACGGAAGGGTGTTGAAAAGTGACCCCCCTCTGGAATTTCTGAAGAAAAATACAGTATTTGTATGGAAAAGATGAAGTAAATTGACCCACCCCCCACCCCCACCCCTCTGGAATTTCCAATCCCTTTTTTGGGGGGGGGGGGGGGGGGGATAATTTCTGGAAACACACAATTAGAATTAAAAATCAGTCTGCAAGAAAATTTGCTTTGGTGGCCTTGATTTGAGTAGTTGCACTTTAAGAAGACAATTTATACAATTTGCCAAATGACTATTCAAAATGGCTTTGTTCCCTTTCAAAATGCAAACATGGACGAGCGGCTTGGGAACAACCGACTTTGAACTTGACAAGCTGAATGTGATATCTTTAACATGACATTGCATATTTTATTGTTTGCTTTCGACCAATCAGATTTGTGATAGTGAGCTAAATGTATATGAAAACTGTTTTAGGCACTACCATCTCAATAACTATGATTTATATTTTACCCATCTGATTGATATTTTGCTATGATTTCACCTCGCGTTCATAAGCAATTATTGGTTGAGGTTGAGCATGACATTGTGAGTAAGCAAAACCGAGGCCTGTGTCATCGTCTAAAACAATTCAATAATTGTTTTATTACTTAAAAAAAATACAAATTGATACAATGCCAAAATGGATTTGTTCAAATTGAAAATGAAGACATGGATGAGGGGCTTGGGAACGTGCGGACTTTGAACTTGACATGCTAAATGCAATATCCACTGCAGATATTGCATTTAGCATGTCAAGTTCATGTGACATAGAGAATTGATTGTTTGCTCTCGGCCAATCAAATTTACGATAGTGAGTTATAATAACAGTGTTTATTATATCCATTTCGAAATCACTAGCAAATCCTGAAATCTGATTGGCTCTCAGCAGTGCGATTTGAGCACGAATCACATTATCTGGAGCCCGAATCGCATCTTTATCTTAGCCAGAAGAATGAATGTTACAGAATGTTACACTAGAAAAAAAATAACCAATCGGATTTAAGTATTACAAGGCGCTGAGCAATTAAATTTGCAGGAAAATAATAGCAGAAAAACAATTTTCCTGCACTTTTGGGTGTGGAATCTCCCCTTTCTCCTTTTGCTTGATAACAAAAATCCAATAAAACAAAACTTTGAATAACTTTAATTATTTACAGTACATTGAAGAATATTTTGACTTTTCCTCAGGCAATTTTCCAGAGTTTGACATCAGTTTTCTGCACAACATTGACAGTTTTGAAGCAAATAATCCACCACATCCTGCACCAAATCCAAATCCTGAGTCCAGCGAAAAAACATGAGTCTCACAGGACAATCCAAATGCCATACGAAATGGACATTCTTTGCGTAAAATGCTCCAGCACTTGAAAATAGATTGAGTCGTAATTGCTCCTTGTTTATCTGCTGTTGATTGTCTTGTCTTCTTTCCTGGGGTTTAAGAGCCCCTTCGAGCATGGAATTCAATGTTGTTGTTACCGAAAGGGTTTGTTGGGAGTCAGACAAGAGATAACAACACTAGATTTCATGCCTAAAAGGGCTCTCAAACCCTAGAAAAGAAGACAAGACAATCACCATACAAACAAGGCACAATTACCTTTTAATATAATTTCTAGTGCTAAGTATTTTTTCCAAAAAGTGAGCTCTCTCCAGTCCGATCAGCTCCTTCCACCATCTTGAAAATCAGGATTTTATGAAAATGCCATGGCACCCAGCGAGTTAGATAAAGTTCTTGGCAAGTTTTATGCAGAAGTAAATATAATGGCGAAGACTATGCGCCAGAGTCCCTCAAGATCATGCCAAGCACAATAGAGATGTTTTTGAAGGAGAACAACAATCCACTCAGTATGTTTTTCAAGCCACAAACTCTCCAATTTTCCATAGACTTTTCTGCATACATAATGAACTGTTTTGCATACAAAGAGATGTCCGGTGTTCCTGGTTTCTCCTTTTCGAGGAAAACCGTAAAATAGAGCTTATGAATTGATCGATACCCGAGATAGAGATAAATGTGATTTCAAAATGGATACAGTAAAGTCTACATGATGTCCCCATGAATTATAGCAGTGTCTAACCAGAGAGCTAGATGAGAGGAGTCTAACAATGGGCTATTTAGGAAAGATTTTACATAGTTTATTGTGGAGTCTCTATTGGATATGTTTGTGTGTAATCGATTAAAATGGCTTCAGCTTGAAGAACATCACGAATATCACCCTTAAAACCGATAACCAACACCTTTTCCTCACACCAAACATCTATTTTTAGTTCCACTACTCAAGCTTTGGTACTATTTAAAAATTCAGAACTAAAATATACGCTAATTTAAGTAGTTAATAATTTAGCTTTCGTGTTTCATAAATTCAGCCAACAAATTGTTTCTCTGGTTTTCGCGTTGAATGGAAAAGCGTCTCATTTTAAACAACAGCTTTACCTGCTTCAATTTCTTCTTCAGTTTCCTTCCTTGCTAAACGCCTGTAAAGGATTTCGATGTAACGGGTGGCATAAAGTTCCATAAAGTTCTATGGCCTTTTCCCATCTAATGCCGGTTATCCCGGGAATCAGCATGCACAAAGTTCCCTCTTATCGAGTGAAATGTTTTTCGTCGAGCACGCGTGAAGTTAAAGAGTCGATTGTTGAGTTAAATCCTTGTTTTGGACAACTTAATCCCCTCCGTGCTTCAGTTGAAACAATCCTGTGCAATTCTTGTTCTTCTCTTTGCAATCAAAAGCCGTTCATAGCGCGGCAGGTCCAAAATGCAGACTGAAAAATGCAGACCGGAAAATGCAGACCAGAAAATGCAGACTGGAAAATGCAAATAGATTGTCACTGGCCCGACAAGGCCGATAGATTTTTACATCCTCGATAGATTTTCATATCCCGAAATAATGTTTTGAAGTAGACGGCTGTTCAAAAAGAGTAGCGAGGCTGCAAAGAAAAACCGACATGCAATTTCGTAGCTTCAAAGCAACAAGAGTTTCGTCGCCAAGCCAATTCTGACTTTCCCTGTTAACGGCGGAGAGACCGCCGTTAAGGTTACTGAGAACCTTCGCGCACGTTGTTCGAAAAAAAAATCATACACGTCCTTAGTTTAATCAAAATATGCCAACCTATATATCGTTGGAAAGCTTATAGAATTGACTAGCGGGCTATGGCAAAAAGTACTCACATATTGATACCTGTAATTTTTTTAAAGCATTGATTAAATATTTTGGTGTGCTATTTTCACGAGCTAACGCTGTCGAACTGCTGGACTATGACTCCCAAGCAACAAATTGTTTTAATCCTTAAAGGTGTTTCTCAAAAACCGTGTCTGTGATTTTTTAAATTTTGTTTACTTCAGAAGTTATGAATTTTTAAATTTTTAGAGCGTTAAAATTCTACAAAATTTGACCTTCCAAATTTAAAAGTTCGATAACTTTTGAACAAAGCAAAATTAAAAAAAACGCAGACACGGTTTTGAGAAACACTTTTAAGGTAATTCCCCTGAAATAAAACTTGTCGTAGAATTTTTTTCTTAATTTGTCTATTTACTATTTAGTATATAAGGAATGAAAATATGAAATAAAAAGAGGGGGTGCCCATGCTCGTTTAGAAACTGTGATGGCGCAAACATACCCCATTTTAGTGGCTGAGGGCTATTTTGTGAAGGAATACGTGAAACAAGAAAATTCTGATAAAACGCTCACTATTGAAGCAATCCAGTTCGCTTGCAAGTTTAAACAGAACTATTGGATGCTTCACTACCTAGGACGAACAGTGGAATGTTTAATTTTCTATGTGTGTTGACGCTACTCTTGAAAATGTGCAAAAATGTGCGTACGCTCGTGATAATTTGAGAGTCTTTGGTGTCTCATTTTGGGGCTTTTTATGACGATAGCTCAAAAACTTGTCGTGGAAATTTCTGTAAACGTTTTTTATAACAGGGGAATGATAGTCTTATCAAAATGGTAAAATAAAAAATGGGGGTGCCCAATCTTGTTTTCGCGCAATATCCCAAAAAGTGACTTTTTCTTGGTGTTTCTCGCTCAAATGGGGATATTTAGCTTGCGCGCGCACGCTCGATTGCGTCATTTTCGAACGAATTGATCGCGCGTCCATGCGCAGAACAGCGTGCGCCGTGCAAAACAGGGGAATAACCTTAAGGATTAAAACAATGTGTTACTTGGGAGTCGAGGTCTAGCAGTTCGACAGCGTTAGCTCTTGAAAATCTCACACCCGAATTTTTAATAAAACCTTAAAAAAAATTCTAAGTATGAAAAAAAGATTTCTTTTTGTCATAGTTCGCTAGTCCATTCTATAAGCTTTTCAACGATATATAGGTTGATATGTTTTGGTTAAACTAAGGACGTGTATGATTCTTTTTTCGAACACGTGCGCGAAGGTTCTCAGTAACCTTAACAGCGAAATTCTGACTCAGACTCAAGGATTCCAGTTTTATTTTATTTTAGCAAACAATGACTGTGGTGAGCTTCAGGCTTATGTGGTTCGAACGTTTCTCACATTGGGCAAAAAGTAGCCGCCGGTCGCCGGCTTCTTATGTTTTGACAGCTCTGCTGTATACCCGATAGATATTTTGTATCAAAAGCACACCTAAAACATATTGAATCGTAGTTGTAAAATGTAAGCTAAAATAGCGCTAAAAGCATCAAATCGTTTCTTTTCTGTGGAAATTCCTGAAATTTGTGTGTAAGATCGGAGATGAAAATGAAACCCCTTGAGATGTAAAAGATAAAACAACCGCGTATAGTAACGGCATCCTTGAGGCATCCTGACAGTTCAAAATTCTTTAATTGCATATTTCACCTTTTACGGCAGATTGGCAGTGTTGTAATATAATTTATGTGCTAGCCATACCGTCAAACAATGACATAAAACTGTTCTTTTGTGCTTTCAGAGAGAAGAGACCTGGTATGCATTTTCCGGTCTGCATTTTTCAGTCTGCATTTTGGACCTGCCGGTTCATAGCGTGATTAAACATGTGAAGTTGTTGATTTTCTCATCGATTACTTCACAGTCTACACTTCAATTTCATTCCACTCTGCCAACAATCACGATCAAAAACGTCGCTGACATGTAAAATATATACTAGCGATTGCTATTTTGGCAGAAAAGTCGATTTACATTTGACCAGGGAGTTCCTGATTTGACTTTGCCATGAGACCTTGAAGAATTTTCGCTCCGACATCTCAGTCCTAGCTGTGTCAGCCAATGGGGCAGGCTGAGGAACCTGGCCTGGGTACACACGCAGACCACGTCCGCGATACTTAGACCAGCGGCTGTCCATCGGAAATTATAACCACGCGAAAGGTGCTCGATGGGTTACTTTTATTTCATTTTTGTTTCATTTTATTTCATTTTGTTTTAATACCACACATTAGCCTATGGGGCTCCACCAGATTTCCGCTACAATAACACTAACATTTTCAATAAATTTGGTGATTTTGGAATGACACATTTTAGTAAAAATGGTTTCAATAAAAAAATGTTTTTCTCCTTACCCTTTGCTATAGTATCATTCCATTACCATACCTTAAATGGGAACCCTTTTCCATTCACATGGAAAAAATATGCAACCGGGAGCTCCGCTTTAGCCAGTGGCTAAATCTATATATTAAAAGTTTAGTAGTCTTTCAAACAACTGGAACAAGTCTGTGGTTTATAAAGGAATTAAGAGGACGTTTCGAATTTGGACAAAGTGTCGCGCACTTCGGAAGGGGAAGGGATCCGCCCTTTGAACTCTTTTTCCATTATCTTGCTATCGCTGTTGATTGATCTCATTGTTCCATTGGTAGCCATTCTGGTATATCTACTTGGGCAGCCCTCAATTTTAAACTTGCTTAAGTTTGTTACATAGCGATTTTCCACACTGGTGTATGACCTCTTTCTGCTTTCTAGTTCAGCTTGCATTTCACGCAACGACTTCTGTTCAGCTGCTAGTTGTTTATATGTTTGTTGTCGAGCTCGTTTGTCATCTGGGTGTTTATCAATGTTTTTGCAGAACTTTACAGAAGTGCATGGAGTTGGGTACGGACAGTTGAGTCTGTTGTGTCCTTCTCTCCTGTGGCACTTGCTACAACATGGCGCGCGACTAGCAGCTGTTGCGCCCTCTTTCTCGCTTGGGAATTCGGCAATTTCTTGCTCTAGAATTTGGGAATTCGGCAATTTCTTAAATGCTCCAAGTGGAACTGTTTAAGCCATGTTTTTGTCGGGGCTGCTCTAAACTCCATAGTGTTTGGCGCACACTGAGAAACTCACCTCGCTGGCTTCTCCCGCGATTGCCCGGTGCTACAAAATCTGCATAACGTGGTACAAAAAAGAACATCACGTGGTACAAAATACGCACATCACATGATACAGTTTTGAAGCGGTCGCTTTACCATTGATTTTCCACACGCTTTACCACTGATTTTCATAGTATGTAAACATACGAAACCCTTTGCCTCTCCAATGTTTGACTAAAGCTCTTTGGATTTTGGTAAACACGTAAGGCCCGGTCACTAAGCCAAATGGGAGAGCCGTATATTTCAGGTACCGAAGCTCACCCAAATATCGTTATGTTGCTAAAATATATCAACATGGTGATAACCACTTTTATAGTCAAACATGAATGCCCAGTCTGGAACAGTTCTGAAGCTGTTCCGATTCCTTCATACCGAAACTTGGAGGATCTCAGATAGCTATTGACATAACGGAAATCCAAAATCAACCTTTGCTTGCCACTGCTGTTCTTTACTACTCCTAATAGAGTTTTCTGTATCCTCTGTTTTTCAGAGGCCTCTGTGATTCAGTGACTGAGCACATAACATATTTTGAATGGAGCTAATTGGTGTAACAAGTAATTAAACTTCCAAGCGTTGAAATCATTATTCAATATGCGGCGGCGAGATAACAAAAAGACCCTAACACGCTTTTCCATTGTTTGATACAAAAATTTAAATGTCACGTGACCATTTGGATCGATCAAAACAGCCAGACGAGCGAACCGAAACTGACAAACGATCGATCGAATTTTCGAGGGTGCCGGCAGTTTAGTTATTTCGGTAGTATAAGAGTAGATGTCGAGGCGCGCGTATGGGACCCACTGAATCCTAGAAGGCGTGAAAGACGCACAAGACTATATTCGCTTTGTTTTCATGATAGAGTTTTACTCTGCTTCTTTTGGCTAACGAATTGCAGCCAGCAATTTGGCATATTACTCAGTAATGTCAGCGATAGGATCTACGCGATCATCCCTATTTGATACCAACATTATTTTCATCGGTACGTAGATGGATAGACGAAAATGGATGGGAAAGGCAGAGAAACGAATTTCAACAGTATCCCAATGCTGTCTGGACGGTCACAATTCAAATAAACCGCCCCCTAACAGGGTGAGTTTAACAGGGATTGTTCTACAGGCGAGATCGAGGATTTTACCGGTCCTGAAATGTGAAAACAGGCAAAAGGCAAATAATTTTAATTCTAGAAAATCAAAGTAATTATGTTACGTTACATTAATTTTATCTGTAAATTGTCATCCAACGCTTTTGAAAAAAATTAAAATTGTCTTGTCACGGTGGCGGGTACATGTTTAGTCCGCGCCCTTCAAATAAACAGGAACATGACTTTCAATCATACGTTCAGCCTCCTGTCTTATCATGAGCCGTTCAGAATTTAAAAACAAAGGATGGCGTCGGATTTTCTCTAATTCGCTACGTACGGCGCATGATTAGACCCGTCAACTGGGTAAATAGAGTCTAGTGATGACGGAATCTCGGCGGGGGGCACTTGGGCCTGGTGGCTGGATATCGCATAATTCTTCCGAAGCTTCATTATTCATACGATCTGCGTTTTCTGTCTTCTTGGTCTCTCTGTTGTTCATGATCAACTCATAGTTCTTGCCCTTTCTTCCCTTCTTGTACCACTCCAATCTCCCCCTCTCTTTCTCAACTTCTCTATTCTCTTTCCTCCATCCTCTTTCTCTGTATATGGGTCTCTCACCTTCCTCTTGTTGTTTCTGCTTTCGGTCCCAACATTTCAGAGCCGACTTCATTACGTTGGTACGGTATTCCATCCCATACCCAGACTTCTTCATCTTAAGGCTAAATTTCTTTTCTTTTGGCACGAAATTTTTTTCGCGTCCAGTTTTGCTGCCCGATTTTTTTTCCTAGAACGTGACTGTGCTCGATTTTTTTCCTGTATTTGTCTTTTTGGGGTTTGAGAATTACTTAAATTTAATTTCGCCGACAAAACGACAGTTGATCACTTCAATAAAGTACGATTTCAAGCTCTCCAGCTATGTTAGCATGTCGCGAAATTGGTATGTTTATAGCATCCGGAACAGTTCGGTTTTTTGCTCACCGGACCGCTTTGTAAAGTTTTATTTTCCTTCTAACTAAACAAAGGCTTGGCTATATATTCAAGACGCCGTCAGGCAGGAAACTTTCCACGAAAACTTTCCAATTATTAATCATAGTCCAGTACAATTTTAGTTTGTAAATACTACACCACAACCGATCCGCCTTTTATGCGCGCGAAGCTGCTGCAATTTTGGACGTATCAGTTGAAAGTAAGTAAACCTTTATTTACCATTTCCTGACAGTAAATTTACTTCAATTTTGAACAGAATGCTAAGACACTTGGCAAGCGCGCATCGCGCGCCGACCAAAAAAACATTATATTTATAAAGTCATCAGGTTCCCTAAAAAATAGTAATCAGGAGAGAGTTTAAGAGTGAGCTTGCTCGATTCTTTTTCGCCACCAGCTTTGCTTGCGCGATATTTTTATTCTAGGTCAGAGGCTTGCTCAAATTTTTTTGGGGGGAATCTGAGAATCAAGACGTTATGCACGAGTGATCACAATAGTTCGCCACAATTAAGCGAACAAAAGATCGAGGCATTTGCATAATAGCACAGACCCTCTGTCTTTCACACTTTAGCACAGAGGATACAGAAAAACTCTAATGGGTTAACAACCATCACAGCGTCCTTCTCCACTTCTACCAGAGCACCTTAACGTTTCTGTATTTCCTGTTCCACAAAGTCATGATTCTCATCAACACTAGGGTGATTTTTAAACATCCTGCAGTTTGGAAGAGACATCCATTTTGAATAATACTCAGGACCATTTGGATGCACCAATATCTTTCCAAAATCAATGTTCTCCTTGAGTCTACCTTTCACCCGGACTGCAGACTCCAAATCCCGGTCCTCTAACAACTTGTGTGGTTCCTGAAACTCATCTGAACTCAAAACTGAACATTGGTCAATGTCAACTGGTGGCTCAGTTACTTGATGCAAGCCCCGAGGACTGGGGCTGCATTAAGCCATTGCTTGCAGTTGGCGCACGGCAGTCTCGGGCAACATGTCCTGATTGAAAACAGGGAAAACAGGTACGGGATTCACGCGTAACAGTCACAGTTGGCATCTTACCAGTTGCATTAGGCTTGTCAATGACCACACGTCTCTCAAGCCCACGCTGTGGTATTGGCCGCTTGGTTTTCAATGACTTTGCCTTGCGTTTCTCTTCGCGTAGCACCTTCGATTCTTTTACTGCTTTCTTAATCTTTTTCTCATCGTCCGAATCACTTGCCATAGGATCCGTAGTATAGCACTCAACAGTGTGCCAGCCATATTTGTCAGCTATGTAGATATGCTTTGGTCCCTATATTTTCACTACCCCCTCCCCCCTGAAATCTTGAAATTCTTGGATCAACCTCTGCAAAGATAAACACTTCCAAAAAGCCACAATTTACATCATGAAACTAATTCGATAAGGCAACACAATTTCGAGGATTTAGGAAATGTTCTTCACTAACTAGCCTCTTATACATGCGAAAATGCGTTTGTGTTTCCACGTGAACACGAGGCTAGTAAGTCAAGAACAACAGTTATTCAAATTTGCCGCCATATTTCGATTTGGTGTATTGGTTAAGATTTTTACTGCTAAATGCAATGTCTGTGAACTTTGAATTTTATTTTTTCAGGTTCCAATGAGAATTGTTTGGCAAGACGATCACAGCTGATCAATTACATTCATAATTTTCAAAAACACCAAAACCAAAGAATGAATGTCTTCTATGTACGCAAGAGATCAGGGTATTTTTTTTAATTAGCTGAAAGTTTCTTCAAATTTCCATACGACTGTGATTAGGAACAATCAGCATCTCACAAGAAGCGAATAAGTTTGCAATCGCCCTACAATCTTATAATATCTCAAACATTTTGCCAGGAGTCGATGATAAGGCGTTAATAAACTCTATTATAATCTTATACAAAGACATGCTATGCAAGGCAAGAGACAGGGGCTTCCCACCAACGTTTCAGGAATTTATTTCAAGATTAGCATTTTGAGAAAAATGAGCCGATAAACAAAACAAACTCGAGTTTCATCTAAACAAATGGGGTCCTCTTACAAAGGTTCTAAGACTGTATCCCAGCCCGGTAGTGCTCTTTTCTTGATCCTAGTCCTATCTTTATCATTATAAGTAGTGTAATCATAAGTAATCTGATTTTTTGTTATTATAGTCATTTCTTGTATTATGTAGCATGTATTGTAGTTCCTGTAATTTTCTGTTAAATCGAATATAAAACAATAAAAAGTGGTTAAAAAAAAACAAAACAAAAAGCATCTCACAACAAGTAAGAACAAATTTTTTCCATTCAGTTGCCATGTTATTTTCTGTTCACCAAAAGTGGCCGTTTAGTGTAAGTGTAAGTACCGCGTGTTCGGTTCTGAATATCGATTTCAATTTAATTCGGTTCGGCGATAGCCTACGGCCTTCTCCCTCATGGGCTATTGATGGGCTCGAGGAATTATTGTTAGATATTCTTTCCACTTACCTCTGCTAAGGGTTCTGATGGCGCCTCCTGCATGGCTGATAAGACGTCATCTTCCTCCTCTGGCGCTAGAGATGTCGCATAAAAGGGAAGTACTTTTTCTTCTTCAGTCTCAAGTTTTCGGGACATCTCGGCTAGTTTAAGAATTCGTTCCCCCTGGATAGAGTTAACAAAACTATAAATGTCAAGTTCCGCTTGCACCACCTAGACTATTTACC
Organism: Scolanthus callimorphus; assembly: GCA_033964015.1. Taxonomy (NCBI): domain Eukaryota; kingdom Metazoa; phylum Cnidaria; class Anthozoa; order Actiniaria; family Edwardsiidae; genus Scolanthus; species Scolanthus callimorphus. The sequence goes on from CM066919.1 coordinate 14,104,085, forward strand.
TGCTTGTGTAGCCTGAAATAGACGACTTGAAAAACAAATATGATGGCTCCGGAGAAAGATATATTTCCTGAAAGTGCGCAGGGCCTTTTACGCCGGAGGCACCTTATAAAAGACTTATTGGCAGCCAATGTCACCTTTTCGTGTTTTCGCTTGAGTTCCTTAATGGCAGCATTGCTCTGCAAGGTGAGTTGCGTGAGTTGTGCTCTTTCTGCTTCCCTCATTTTGTTCATCTCAGCTTTCAGCTCATGGAACTGCACACCAACTACCTCTCTTTGCTGAAAAATAATCATAAGTTCTATTTATAACAATACTAGAAATACATTACATGCAGGGCCCTCACGACCATTGATCCGAGTTATCGGTGTAGCCAATATGCCTCCTGAGCGTGAAAAGTATTAATTACAAGCTAACGATATACACCAACCAAGTACAAAGGACATTGTTTTCTCTTGAAATTCAAATGGACCGGGAAAGCTGTGTAGCTCGTTTCTGGGGCATGTGGGTAATTTTAAAGATGGTTGACGTTTGCCGGTCGTTCGATTTGTTATATAGAAAGATGGATCTCAGTCTCAGGAATAAATGGATTCTCGCTTTCAAAAGCACAGGCGTTCTTCGTAATTCCTTGACAGGTAACCTTATATGATTATTCAAAGTTTCAGGAGGCTAGATTCCGCTGCGACTCGTGCGATATCGCTTTTTTTCGTGCTATTTTCGGCGGAATCTACTGACTGAACGCTTTGAATAGACTTGAATCCTATGACATCTCGTCCTCAATTTACACAAAAAAGAGATATCATAGGATTCTAAAGGATATTACATTACCTTGTGAGTCAGTTGGCCTACTGGTATTTTATTGCCATGTTGGTCTATTTTCTGAGTTCGAGTTTTGCCAAGTTAACTATCTGAGTTTGATTTGTTGCTCAAGCGTGTTTATTTTGGTTATAATGAGCTTTACGCTAAACCTATTTCTCACAGTAAGATCTAAACTTACATAAGTATTTAAGTAATGAAACTCTTTTTCTGCTATTACTGAGTTTAAGCATGTCTTCAATGGTTGAATCCTATCAGACTATTGCAGCATTAATTGTTGTAGCCTTACTTCCTCTTGGAGTCTCTGGGTGAGTAACTTGCATTTCGAAATTGCTTGCAGCCTTGCATAGGGCAATGGTTGGAATACAATATCATTGAGAGATCGTACCCTAGATGCTGCGACAAACGATAACCCGGCAACTCTCTCACTTTTGCCTAAGTCTACTACTACCTTTGGTAGGGTTTGCCTTGTGATTTATGTATAGTTATTGCGTATCGAAGTCTCAAAGGTAATTGTTGCCTTGACTTTCTACCACCAACACCACACCATTCAACTAATTGTGGTGCAACAGGCACTGTTTGAGGAGAATCTGGTATGAATGCTGGTCCACTGTAATTGGGACAATTCATGAGAACCGCAATTGGTAGACTGGGGGGAGAAGAATTTGGTGCATACAGAATTTCCTTGACAGTTCCAAAAGTTCCATTGCATAATCCTGTCTCCTGCCAGAGGTTTGAAGTTAACATAACTTTTGCATTTTTCGAGAGATATAAAACTGATTCCAAACCTCCAGCTTCATCTGCTGTTGCTGCTGATGCGCCACTACCAGAATGTCGGGCTGTGATTCTAGCAATAGGTTGTCCTAATTCTCTTAGCTTCGAAAAATTAAATTGGAATACACTTGGTTTGTCAAAAAAAAGTCTAACTGCTTCACTGAACTCATCCATGTCAACATTGTGTGGAGCCTGTTGTATCATAAGTTGCCAATCCTGTTCATCTGTCCTTCCATCTCTTAGTCTCATGAGAAATTCCCTGAAGGCTACAGCTTCAACAGAGAGGCCTGCCTGTCTCATTACATGCTGTAAAATGATAACTGTGACAAAAAGCCTATACAGAATGTATCCAAGATCACCTAAGACAGAACCATTACTTGGTGAAAATAGAGGTCTGTCACCAACAGGGGGTATTTGCCCAAAATCACCTATAAGAATGACAGATATTCCTCCAAAGGGATCTTCCTGTCTCCCAGTTGCCTGTCTAAGTCGACGGTCAATCCAAGCAAGAGTTTTATGGCCAAGCATTGACATTTCATCTATTAGAAGATATTTCTTATCTTTAAATCTCAGTTGCAGTCTTTGCAGTGCCTGGCCCTGCAGCTGTGAATGCTGGTGGATAGGGAGTTGAAGGGTGGAGTGAACAGTAAAGCCTTTGATGTTGAATGCAGCAATTCCTGTGGTAGCTGTGACTAAACAGCTATTGCCTAGCAAATATTTTATGGCCTTAATAACATAGGATTTCCCAGTCCCAGCTGTGCCACATATCAGCATTTTCAGAGGTGGAGGAGATGGTCCAGGCTCTTGTGATATTTGAAAATGACTCAAAACAGTCTCATAGGCTATTCTCTGTTCATGATTTAGAGTTGTTAAATCAACCGGCTCTTGAGCAAGTTCCAAGTTTTGTTGCTGGCCCTGAGTTTGTTTTTTCATGTTTATAATCCATTTAGAAGATTCTTTAATTAGTTCCTGTGGCATATTTTCACTTGCTGCACCCCAATCTACATGTTGCTCATTTTCACTGTTTTGGTTGACATCATATCTCTGATGGAGGTCACAGAGAATCATCCAGTCATCTTGCTCTTGATCTTCTTCAATAACTTCTTCTTTTGGCTCTTGTGCAATAAGAGATTGTGCAGCATCTAACTCATGTTTGATTTTGTTCTAATTATTACGAGCAAAGTCAGTTTCCAAGAAATCCTGATAGGCCTGGATAAAAGCTTCATCACTTTCTTCATGATTTTCCCATGCATTAGTGGGGCTGTCAACCCATGGCTTAAACTTAAGCAACTGAAATTTGCAGTACATTCCATAATGTGGTCCTTCTGGATTATCTGAAAATTTTGGAAATGTTCTCAAAATGACAGGTCTTGATCGTTTTTTAACAGCACCTTTAATATTGCAGTAGTTGGAAGCAAACTGAACTAAATTGAGTTGTGAAATACCAGGAAATGTTTGTTCATAGTGTGTTCGTTTTGCATAGTCATCAAGGATAGAGTCTTTCAAGACATGATCAAGTTTTTCTTCTTTCAAACTTACTTGCCTACTGGTGTCTAGTGAAACTGTAATAAACTGGAATGTGCAAGAGTAAAGAGGAGTGCTAAGGAGCATGTGTGCTGTTTCTTGTGAAGAGAAATCTCTATCACTTGCCACCTGAATTATCGAGCGCTTAATGGCAGATGATGCCTGGTCATCATTGCGGAGATGTTCAACAGAGTTTTTGAGAATATCTGTTGCTTGCTTTGAACGTGGTTCTGCCTTTGCTGCATACTTGGCCATATATCTAGCACATGCTTCTGCATCAGTGATGATTTGCAGATCTACATTAGCTCTCCAGTTTTGAAGCATAACCCTATTGTGTGAGTTTATTCTGTTGTCATTTCTTTTAGTGGTCAAAGTTGATTTTATTTGTTCATTTGGTAAAACTTCAAAAGAGAGATCGGTCTGCTCTTGGCATTCTTTTGGATACCCAAAACGACATTCTGCATCCATATTCGGATTTTTCTGTTTCAAACAGTAGGCTGCACTGCACCTTGTATGTCTCTCTACTGTGTTAACTAAATCCTGGTAATCCTGATCCTGATCTTGAATTGTATGGCTTGAAATGGAACATGGGTGTGGCTGTGGAATCTTCCATTGTTCTGTTGGCAGTTCGTTATTAATAGTAGTCACAAGCCAGTCTGCATATTTAATTACTCTTTCTTTGGCTTGTTGACCATCTCTAATGAGCTCATTTAAGTGTTCCATATTTTCATTCAAAACAGATATGTTTGCTGCATGCCACCCTCGTTCAGCTCTCTGCACTAAATCACATAGACCTGGATCATTCTTGAGTTTGGCACATCCATGGGCGTGAATGCTACCACGGGATTGCCATTCGTACCGATACCAAAACCATTCAACATCTAAACAGCCCTCAAGCCAATGCCGAATGAAATCATCAAGCCTGTTAGTAAAGAACCAGTTTACTATATGTGGATTGTTAATCACTGCTTGGAATTTTTCTGAATTTGATGGGTCAGAATTAGCAGAAAGAAGGCAGTGCAATTCAGGCCAGTGGTTATCTGCAGCACTGACGGTCCAGAAAAAGGTTGGGGCTCCTTTTTGCTCAATAAGAGCTCTTAGCTCCTGGTGTCTTTGGTACCAGTATTGGTTAGTCCCCTGAACTTTGGCTGCATACCGCTGTACACGATTCATAAGCTGCACCGCATCCATTTGGCCTACCATTTCTTGCAATTGTTCCATGGTTAGACTTGCATCTTGGGGATTTTGTTTAAGATAAATGTTTGATTTGGAAAGAAGCTGATGCCTTTGTTTCATGTTTAAAGCCCAGTATGGAAATCTAGGGTGGGAAGCAAATCTCCATGTGTAGTGGCCATTATCTGAAAGCTCTGCAAACTTTGTTAAATGCCTAAATGCATCAGTCAGAGAAATTTTGTGAATTCTTGTTGTTACAGTTGGATCACCAGTACCATAAGGAAAGAGTGTTGGAAATGCCATAGTTGCCAGACCCTCTGTTTTGAACTCATTTAGTGCCTTATCATCAATGTTAGGCCACTCCAATACATTAACATGATCAATTTCCGCTTGAATAGCTTCTTGTTCTGTTTTCAGGTTTATACGGTGGGGTATAAAGGAAGTAGTAGGGCTATCTGTTTGGTCTTCTTCCTTCTCTGGTTGCAGGTCATGATTAGGTATAACTTTTGGTTGATTGTTCGAACAATTCTTATCAGTGATCGAGAGGAGTTGGTCAGGTACTCCATCGACAGGTAACTGATTTAAAGCATGCTGGTCTATTTCAATGTCATTATAGAAGGGGTTGTTGAATTTAAGCCAGGTCAGTGCAGCCAACACCCTTTCTCTCCTAACTCTACAATCCTTGTAAGTATTTTCAGAACCTTGTCTTCGAACAATTAGCACTGGCAAGTCAGATACACTACATGGTAATTTGTCCAGGAAACCCTGGACATCCTGGGAAAGATTTAGAACATGGCCCTTGTAGCCTGTCTGACCACCCTGTTTTCTATACACTAACATGATAGGACACGCCCTTGCTATTAGCATTTCCTCAACTTGAGTTAACCCTGTAAGCTCAGGAGGGGCAATACGAGGGTCCATGTTGTTTTGAGTTGAATAAAGTTTGGGATTTCTCTTATCACGCTTACAACGTGTGCATGTATAACACCCTGTTGTTTGCCTTTTAATTGGCCATGCCTCTTTGCAGACATTGCAATGTTGATGTTGGAGCTGTTGCTGCTTATTATGAAATGCATTCATTTCATCAATGCACCACTGTTGCAAATGTAAATGCTGTGTATTTTCCTCCCACCCATTTTCATGTAGGTAGTTCTGCCTTGTCAATGGTACATCAGCTGCATCTCTAATACTTTTGTCATCATTAGCCAAGAACAAATCTTCATTCTCTTTCTTATTGGTTGAAATTGCTTCTGGAGGAATGTTATCATCAGACTGGAGAACAGATTCCTTATCTGCAACATTAGTTTTGTCATTCCTTGTTTTTTTTTTGTTTCTCTCAGATTGCTTATTGTATGGGGTGTTATCTTTGTTTTTTTCTCCTGATATTTTTTTCGTTTTTTTGCCAGAATCTCATCTCTTTTTTGTGATAGCTGACCCTATTTGCTTCTTTAATTTTTCTTTGTTATTTTCATAAGCCAGTTTGTGTTTTCTTTTATTTTTAGATGTTTCATCATTAGAAAGAGTATACTGTTTTTGCTGATACTGAAGCCTTCGTTTTTTAAGTTTTATCTTCCTTTCTGTGTCAGTTTCATGTCTTTTTTTTAGGTCCAGATTTATCAGTTGAGGTGGCAGGAGTTTTATTGCTGCAAGACTGTGTGGTTGTATTAATGGCAGATTGCTTACATTTAGATTGATTTGCATTATGAGCATTAATTCCAGAATGCTTAGATTTGCCAGTTGGAGAGGGCTTTGTAGTTCCAGCAGTCGAAGAGTTAGATGTACGTGTAGCTGCATCAGCTCCAAAAGATACCGAAGTCGAAGACGTCGAGGTTGTAGCATTGTGCAAATTAGTTTTGAGAGCTGAAGCATAAGACATTTTCTGATTATGAACTTGCACCTGATTCACCGGGATTCCAATTTCGCAGCAGCTCCCAACAGGTACAAGAAGATTAAAATGGGCAGTAGAAGGGTTTAAATCATGCAACACAAGAGTTATTGGGCACTGACATGACTTCGGTTGTATTAGTGGGGACGAAACATTCAATGTCATTATCGGCGGGAAACGGTTCCATTTCTTTTGATTCATGGAAAACACGAAAATGTCTCGTTGAAAAGCTGTTGCACAAGCAACAATGTCGACTGTCTCTGCCCATGTTCCTGACGATTTGCTCTTAATAAGATGAGACTCTATTGACAAAGAATTAAAAAGGTAAGCTTCAAATCTATCTGGAAATGAAGCCACTACCTGGTTTGTCAGAGAACGTACGCCAAGGTGGTTTCTTTGACTTTTATTGTTCCACCAAGAAACTGCCCGATAAAAACAATTGCCATCGCCGCATACAACAACTTCTTTTCGTTCCATGTTACTCAACATTGTCATTCCAGCAAGGAAGAAGCAATTGGTTATTATTTTCGCAGTGAAGTAAGTTAAAAGTGTTTCATAATAAAGTTCGCAGTTTGAAATTTCCGAAATCTTTTCGATTTAGTTTAAATACGTCGTAGTTACGAATAAAGCTCGAGCACGTATTCGGTAAAAAATCGGTTTCCGAAAATTTTACCAATAAGGAGAAAAATGCGAGAAAACGACCCGCTCAACCGCTCTACAGCATTACGTCATTCATGCCTGCACACACGCGACACTTTTTCGCGCGCTTCGCGCGTACACAGGTATCCCGCGGCACCCAATTAGAAACCCTCACTGCGTTCAGCGCTTCGCGCTGAATGCCGGCGCTTCGCGCCGGGTCGTTCGGGAATTAATAACAATGGCAACGTGACCTTACTTCAGTCGATGTAGCACCACTACATTGTGCCAGGGAGTGGTGAGAGGAATAGTGTAGTTACACTCGGTGCACTCTGCGTACCTCTTTAATCATTCGATTTCTTTCGTCACATTCTCTTGAATTTGAAGCCATTTTAGATTTTAACTGAGCAATATTGTCCTGTAGAGATAAAAAACAAAGATCTATGTACTTTATAAAGTATTGTGGGCCAAACTGAGGGCCACCAAACGTTTGGTATCGTGTCCTTTTTGGCTACTTATTGGGGGAAATTCTCTTCAAAATTAGGCAGTCTGTAATATGTCGCATTTGGCATCATTTCTAGCATTAATGTGGTAGACTTTAATCTATCTATCCAAGACCTATTCACATTCTGGATTCTAGCCTCTGGATTCCGGATTTCAGTTCCTCTGGTTTCCAGATTCTATTACCCCTGGATTCCGGATTCCAAACTGTTTTGGAAATCAAATTCAAATAAAAGATTCCAATGACCTTTTCATTCTAGATTCGAGGGAAAGGATTCCGGATCGAATAGCTGCATTCCAAATTCCAAAACACAGGCACACAGACGCACACACAAAAAAAAATGGACTCCGAATTCCCTTACCGTACATGTAAGAAATAATTTCAACTAAAAAAAATCAACTAAATATGTACAAACAATGGAAATTATTCTATCAAATATGGTCCCATGGAGTAACCTTAGTGTTTCATACAATTTAAAGAATCTGCGTTGTGGGTCTGCGTCTGCGTCTGCATCTCACTCTCTGCGGTCTGTGGCTCCTCATCTTCTTTTTACTCATTCATGTGCGCGCAGCGCAAATGAAGGAGTGTTGTTATCATGGGCCTTTCGCGTTAGCCGTAAGCACAATTTCGATTCGATTAGCGCGTTAGTCAATTTTAACTTCTAGCAATTTCTAGCGACACTGCTATTGCGATTCTAGCGACACTGCGATTGATCACTTGCACGATTCCTAATAAAAGAAAAAACACATATGCCGTAACCTTTCAGTTTGCAACGTGGCACTCAACCAGTCTCGTACCCAGACGTTACTTTTTGCGTCTTTTGCAGTGATTTCTCAATCGATTTCTCTATGGAAATTGTTTTGGAGCCGTAGGGACTGGAAATGAGTACTAGTCACGGCGCGCAATGAATTGTGGGACATGCGCTAAAAATATAACGTCTGGAAACAAAACCAGATCAACATGGCCGGCGAAGATGGTGGACGATGCTGTAGTAGGTTTACAAATCAATAAAGACATCGGGCGTTTATATTCCCCAACTAGAGATGCAGAGGTAGAGTTGCAATGTATACGAGCGACGGTTTGGACGACCACTACAGAGAGTAGCTAAAAAGATAAAAGACCATCAAGGAATCGTGCAGTCGGGGTTTAGCGAAGGCTAGAGTTCTGCTGAGGGGAGCAACTCAGAGCAAATGCTGAGATGCCTGGAATCGATCTCCGCGGAACGGTTAAAATCAAATTTATTTGAATGTTTAATGATGTTCTTTAAATATGAATTGGTTCATGACATATTTAGTTTGTTTGGATAGTCTAGTTCGATGAGTTCGTTTCGAAAGTCGATGTAAATGAGGAAATATTATAGTTATTTTGAGGTGGAATAGTTTGATAGGCTCTTTTTGATAATTGAGGAAAGAAAACTTACATAAATTCCACCAAATGTGGTCGTTTGCAAGTTTTCCCCTGATCTTGCAAGATTCTGTAGATTTGTTACCAGACACTTCCTTCTTTTTCTACGCATATCCCATAACTGTCTGCTCGCCCTGTTAAAACTATCACACAAACCATTACGCGCCCTAAAAGAAAACCGGAAAGCGCCTGGGTACGAGAGTGGCGCTCAAGCAACTGAGCCAGGGCTGCGAAAGTCAAGCGTAGCTTTGCAAATCATGTATCTGAACCTTGAGCGACAAAGCATCATAGGTAATATTCTCCACAAGCATCATTGGTAATACTCTCCTAAAAAAAAGGCCGAAGCGAAAATGAAAACAATCAAGTATTTTCCCGGTTCTTTCACACCAAATAATTTACAAAAAGTTCAAAGAAGAAAGTTAATAGGCCTTTTGCATCTAACGGTCACGTGACTGTTTGGTGCCTAGCGACGCCATGTTGGATAGCAAAGTTGTCGACCGGGGTGCGGTTGTTTTTATCCCCTTTGTTCATCAAATGCAACAGAAAAACACCCGTAGATTATTAGCAAGAGGCTTTTCTTGGCATTTTGTGTAGTTTTGGCGTTTTTAAAGGCGAAAACTCGAGGCAGTGAAAACGTTTCTTGTTTACACTTTTGTTGCAACAGTTCGCGGCCGCTGGCACTAAAATAGTGTTTGCTTAGACTTTTAGCCTGAGTCCTCCATTACAAAATTTCAGGTTTCTCTAATTGGCTTGGTCGCTAAGAAGCACTCAGAGAAATTTCGGACCAATTTCCACTTGTCTTACCCAAAATCTGGAACAAATAGTATCAATACTTCTATCCCTAAAGATGCTTTCAGCCTGCACTATATAACTATTGGCAATGCTATTGAGGGCATTTTGTCTCATGGTCAGGGTTGCTACCTAGCAGTGACAGACATAGAATCGGCCTTCCGTCTCATTCCTCTAAGGCCCTGTTTGGGAACTATTCACACAAGTGTTAATTATGTTGCGTGATTAAGCTAGTAAAAATCTCTTTTTGGAAATGTCAATCAAAAGTGAAATGTTATACTATGGACGTGACGAGAAATGAAATCTTAGGTTTTGTGAGGAATGGTATTCAGATTGATTGTTGTAGAGCCTTGGAGAGAATGCACGAATAAAGAGAAAGAAGATTATACAGTCCCCTTGATTGTTCGTCGAGAAAAAGTTACGACACGTGGTCCTTCGAGCCGGATGTGAGATTATGGCGGACACGTTAGCAAAGAAAAAGAAAGCAAGGTTGTATAGGGTGACAGCATAAGTGAAACGGTTTGTACCCAATGATAGAGCTCATAACACAGGTAGAGCTAAGAGTACAGGCATACTGACCAGAGAGGAATTAATGAAAGCGGAGAAGGATTGGATCAAGTCAGCTCAGGCAGTATTAGATCAACAGGGACATTTACATCAGTTGACAAAGCAGTTAGACCTGGTAGAAGAGACAGGATTGCTGAAGTGTCGAGGAAGACTAAGTAACGCAGGTCTTGAGGCGGATGCACGCAAGCCTATATTGTTACCTAGAGGACATAGATTGACAGACCTGATTGTGGTAGAGTGTCACGCTAAGGTGCATCACAGTGGCGTCAGAGCCACACTCGCGCAGGTGCGTATCAGGTTCTGGGTACCAAAGGGCAGACAAGTTGTCAAGAAACTGATTGGTAAGTGTGTCTTGTGTAAGAAACTGGAAGGGAAAGCTAACGCTCCGCCCCAAGTTGCAGACTTGCCAGATTTTAGAGTAACACCAGGAGATCCGTTTTCAAGGGTAGGACTGGATTTTGCAGGACCCCTCTACTATACGAGCAGCACAGGTATGCAGAAGACTTATGTGGCGCTATTCTCGTGTTGTGTTACTAGGGCACTGCACTAAGACATAGTGAAAGATCTAGAAGCATCAACCTTTAGAAGATGTTTAAGACGATTTGCGGCATGAAGGGGTACTCCAGGACTAATAGTGTCAGATAACGCTAAGACCTTTAGGCCTATCTTCAAGCAAATAGAATAGACTGGCGATTGAACTTGGCAAAGGCCCCATGGTGGGGAGGGTTCTACGAACGCATGGTAGGTAGCGTAAAGCGTTGTTTGAGGAAAACGCTAGGTAATGCGAGGCTAACTTACGATGAGTTACTCACAGCAATCGTAGATATAGAGAATACCTTGAACAGGCCGTTAACTTACGAGTATGACGAGGTAGACGAAGAAGCACTAACACCAGCACATTTGATGTATGGTAGACGTATTGACTGTATGCCCGATGAGGTTTTAGAACCGGACGACGTAGGCATGACAGACAGCTTTAACAGGAGGTTCAAATACTTAAGTTCTAAGCTGGCACGTTTTTGGCAGGGGTGGAGCCAAGAGTATGTTGTTAGTTTGAGGGAGTTTCATCGGTTCAATAGTGCAAGGGAGCGTATGGAGACAGTTCAAGTAGGAGATATAGTGACTGTGTTTGAAGAAGGCACCAAGAGGAGCAACTGGAAGACAGCCGTAGTGGAAGGATTGATAATAGTAGGGTCTGTTAGGGTAAAAAAACCTTCGGATCGTGCACTTTTGCGTACAGGCACCAAACTTGGCACAAATGTTCCTTGGGTGATACCAAACAGTTTTAGAGGGGGGTGCCACAAATGTTCGCCCTAGAGGGGAGAGGAGGGGCATTTTGTCCAAATTAGACATGAGGGATCTTTTGGGGGCTGCAAAGACCGTACAGGCACCAAACTTGGCACAAATGTTCCTTTGGTAATACATAAGGAAGCATAAGGTGGAACGCATACAATCTTCCCTCGAGGAGTTCAAGACCAAAACATCTTGCATATTTAAGGAATTGCAGACATTAATTGCAACTCTCAATTTTGCCTGCAAAGTTATTCCTCCTGAGAGACCATTCCTGCAACGAATTATTGTTTTAACACGTAAACTTTCCAAACCCAAACCACACTACCACATAAACATAGATTCTGGTTTTCACAAGGACCTTACTATATGGGGCTGGGTTGCTTCTCTCTTCCTTATGGGTTGACACAGACACACTACAACTTTACACTGATGCATCGGCTGCAGTTGGATACGGTGGAATCTTTGGCAACAGATACCACACCTCTCTACGGGACACTCACAATGACCTTTTTGGGGAACATTGTCAATGAAGAGAATGGTAGCAGTTCGACTCACTTCTGAAGAATAGCTTTTCAAGATACTGGACTTCACATACACCTTACATCATTATTTGATAGCCTTCACGTATGTCATTTTTCTTGAACTAAACATGCGGTGAGCTTTTCGATATTAAGTTTCCCTTCCTTGTCTTTTGTTAGACTGATATTTTTCTGTCATGCCCTTGGAAATCTTTGGAAAAAAATCAGAATTTGCTCTCCATCCTGCTGCTGCTGGAGGAATTTCTTCTTTTTTGAGTGCAGTTGAAAACGGATATTCAACAGAGTTGCGTTTAACTTACTTTTCTAGTAAGGCCGGGTCGTCTTTGAATGGTTTCAAACGTGAAACCAAGTCCTTTTTTGCTCCTGTGGCCCTGATTTTCAATGTATGGCAAATCTGCTCCAAGGTTTTTTAATCAAAAGAGTCTAGATCACCACTGATGGCTTTTTTAAGCGCTTCCATTGAAGAGGTTTGGGCGGCGCCCTTGAGTTCCGCCATTTTGTTTTCCCGCCGGAACTTTCACTTCCGTCCGGCAAAATCTTCTTTCGTTCCCAGTCTCTCACGGGTATGAAATCAGGCAATACTCGGCAGGCGTGATTTCTCCTCTCCTCCCCGCCCCCCTTCCCTCCCCCCGATTTGTCACATTTTGTCACAAATCCAAGATGGCGGCCAAGCGAAAGCAAACACGTGTTTCTCGACCTAAAACTACTCTCCAACGCCTGCGAGCAGGCTATCAACTGTTAAAAAATGTTATTGACTGTTTTCACTGTTATTGAAAGCTATGTTCATTAAAAACGAAAGTTTAATCGTGCAATTGACTATTCCTTTGTTGTTATTGAATGTAATCAGTTTTGCTGTTGAAAGCTTATTTTTCCCATTTGAATTTATAAAGGCGCAAATAAATGCTTATTAACGCAAATGAATGTTTACAAAAATGCAAATATCCTTATTGAGTCAGCATTTCATGCTAATGAGCGTTGCTCGGAGGAAAAGAATGTATTTTTGTGTTATTGTCCGCCTATTAGTTCAAATGAATGTATATTTCCTCGTAATAAATAGCAAAAGGTGTAGTAATTTTTTGTTCTCGAGCACTTTTATTACATTTTTCAAGACCAAAGCGGTTTCTCAAAAGCCTTGAATTTCTTGGGTGACAAGAAGCTAATTAGCCTACATGTTTTCTGTAAATTGAACTTCCCACACTGCGCTCATAATTCGAGTGACGAACGTAAAAACTTTCTAAATACGCTTCATTCGCCAGGCGCTATTGAAATTCACAACATTTCTTTTTGTAGCCCGTTACGCTTGCTGATTTTCGCTATTGCTTAAGGTGACTCAAGCGAAAGTCAGAGCGCATTTCGCGAAAAAAAAATATGCTCGCTATGAACTTCAATCTTGGAGAATATAAGCAGGTATCTTTAAGCAATATGTATGCATTATCAGATCTCCATTAGCGTTCATACTTTTAATAATATCTGAGCTTAAATGGATACCTTCCTTGAGAGATCAACCCCGCGCAAAAAAAAAGTTGCTGGTATTTTTGAACGAAACTCATATTGAAATCATGTTGAAGTCAGTTGGACTAAATGTTAACGAAGTTTCAGGAAATTCGTTGGAAGCAAAGTGCCTATTTTAGAGTTTTAGTCGTGTTTTTGTTGTTGTAGACGAAAATATATTTTCGCGAAATGCGCTCTGACGTTCGCATGAGTCACTTTAAAATATATAAACCTTGACGTCACAAGATATCTGCCTATAAATACATGCTAATCTATATTAGTATATACCAAATCAGTGAATAGTCATTTTCGCGCGCTCTGATTGGTTCCTGAAATAGTAGATATCCAGCACTATGCAAACCCATTTGCATTGGTAATAAACTCCCTGGGGATTGTAATATAAAAGAAGTATTATCCTAACAATCCCTTGTCATTCAGTCAAGCAGCGAAAGAGAAACGGTTGTCTCTTCGCAGGACTTGGTACCATCAACCCCGATTCAACTCGGTTTAGGGATGAAGAACAAAGTCACAGCCACGGACAGCTTCATGTTTAATAAGTTATTAGTGTTTGTGTGTGTGTCGTTGACTCTTTATTGACTTTTATTTCTCTTTATTGGCTTTATCAATTTGTAATTATATCTTCGTTTCTTCTTCATAAATCAGGTTTTGTCTCGGTCGGTGAATTGGTTTTGCAACGTCTGAGCGTCACTAGATTTGGGACAACCTCCAACGAAACGCCAGAAGTGTCCTTGGTATATTTTCTTTCAAGATTGAAATGACAAGGTCGGATGGTTTGGTAAAGACGTGTGGATTGAGACGGATTCGAACTTCGGCGAGAATGAGGCCGTACAAGAGCGACGCCATGACTCACTCGTAGCGCCGAGTGAGTGACTCACAACGGGACGCAATTGACGCGCGAAGCTTCTTTGGTGTATGCTCTTCCTGGTCTGAAATCACGAAGGGTGGATGGTTTGTCAAAGACGTTGATTCAGACAGATTCGAAGTTTAACAGTCAAGATTACTCCAGACGCCATTACAGTAAGAAACCGCTGCTGACTCACAACGGGTATTGTTTCTCCTAAGGTAGAAATTATTTATCTATTATATTTATAAGTACCTGTAGTGATAATAATTGTTACCTGAATTGAATGCTTATGTGAGGCTGAACTATAAAATACCTGTGAGGTTTAAAATTTTTATTTGCCTGTGGGGCTTGAATATGAAATACCTGAGAGGTTTAAAATTTTATTTGCCTGTGAGGCTTGAATATGAAATACCTGTGAGGTTTAAAATTTTTATTTGCCTGTGAGGCTTGAATATGAAATACCTGTGAGGTTTAAAATTTTTATTTGCCTGTGGGGCTTGAATATGAAATACCCGTGAGGTTTAAAATTTTTATTTGCCTGTGAGGCTTGAATATGAAATACCTGTGAGGTTTAAAATTTTTATTTGCCTGTGGGGCTTGAATATGAAATACCTGTGAGGTTTAAAATTTTTATTTGCCTGTGAGGCTTGAATATGAAATACCTGTGAGGTTGAAATTCTTTGTTTGCCTGTGAGGCTTGAATATGAAATACCTGTGAGGTTTAAAATTTTTATTTGCCTGTGGGGCTTGAATATGAAATACCTGTGAGGTTTAAAATTTTTATTTGCCTGTGAGGCTTGAATATCAAATACCTGAGAGGTTGAACATTTTTATTTGCCTGTGAGGCTTGAATATAAAATACCTGGGGGGTTGAAAATTATTTTTTGCCTGTGGGGCTGAAATATGAAATACCTGTTGTGGTTAAGCACACTGAATATGTTGCATATAGATGTAAAATAAATGTAGTATTTAAAAATATATTTATAGTTCTGAATCAGGGTGAGTAACTCCTGCGGGTCTATACATACTCTTGGTAGGCCTCCAGACGTCCTGTTCTCAGGCGTGTTTGAAGTTACTCCCTCCTGGTTGGGAACCCCTAATTGCATAATGCTGTTATTATGTGCACAAGGTGCAGATTCTGTTTGAAATGTTATGGTTGTTGCATGTCACCCTTGGGTTGGATGCAATCTGGAGGGGTTCCCGACCAGGAAGGGATCGTTTGTAGTTATTATTATTAGTATAGTATATATTTCATATTTTTTGGCATTGCAATTTATTCGTTATTGTATTAGGTTTTTAGAGAGAGGTTTGAGGTTTGGGATAGGTTTGAGGTTTGGGAGAGATAAGGTTTGGGAGATAAGGTTTGGGAGAGATAAGGTTTGGGAGATAAGGTTTGGGAGGTAAGGTTTGGGAGATAAGGTTTGGGATAGAGAAATAAGTTATGATGAGTAAATGGGATATCCATCAGTGCAATGGGTGCGCTAATAGTGGGAAAATTAACACATCAGCAATACATGTTATTATGTCATGAATGGAAATAATGTATGTTATAATGTATGTAATTAATGTATGTTATTATATCTTCCTGTAAGAAGTAATTAGATTGTGGCGCGTGCTAAAAGAGCTCAGAATGAAGGCAGGCTTGGGGAAGGCCAGAGCGATTCCCCATACCTAATTATCATAACAATACACAGGGAGGAATATTACACTATGCAAACCCATTTGCATTGGTAATAAACTCCCTGGGGATTGTAATATAAAAGAAGTATTATCCTAACAATCCCTTGTCATTCAGTCAAGCAGCGAAAGAGAAAGGGTTGTCGACCCACCCACCCTCCCTGCGAGTTGAATCGGGTTGATGTTATTTCCTCCATCTTTCGCCTGACCTGGGCTTGTCCCAGGCCAGAGCGATTCCCCATACCTAATTATCATAACAATACACAGTTAGGAATATTACACTATTTACTGTTTTGAGAAAACTCTCAAAATGGCGGCTCGTTTCGCGCGCGATATTGCGTTTTGAACCTTAATCCACCGTATTTTATTCTACTGATTTGGTATATACTAAAACAACTATCCCCCTCAGGGTCGGTGCCTAGCGATGGATATATACCTCCCCTTTGGGGGATAGTTGTTAAATATATCCTTATAACACTAATATCAAAGTTGAAGACGATGCACTATTTACTCGTGTAATCAGAGTTTCCATAGCAACGAAATAGTGGGGTCACTGTTTGTAATTGGCAAAGGTTCAACGTGGTATTCGACGTAAACTTTTACACCTACACAGGTGTAGCGCCCGCAAATGTAATAAACCCACAAATGTAACAAGGTTTTACCCGCAAATGTAATAAACCCGCAAATGTAATAAGGTGTTACCCGCAAATGTAATAAACCCGCAAATGTAATAAGGTTTTACCCGCAAATGTAATAAGGTTTTACCCGCAAATGAAATAATCCCGCAATTGGGTTTGGATGCCAGCTTGAATCCGAGATTTTGGACTGACTATGTATTTCTGCCTCGATTTCATGTCAATAACTCGAACGCGGATATTTCAAGAACGCAACACTCTCGGGTCACCAAACTTTGGCAAAGTTGTCTACAAGTCAAGGGGGTACAGTGACATCGTCAAGGGTGGTGTAGTTACAATATCAGGGGGTGCAAATAAAATAAAATTCGATATCTCAGTAGCGCAACACTTGGGCCACCAAACTTGGGCAAAGCTGTCTACAAGTCAAGGGGTCACAGAGACATTGTCAAGGTGGGTGCACTCGAGATCAGGGGGACTGGCGGAAATGATTTAAATTCAATAATACGCAACACTCTTGGACACCAAAAATGGGCAAAGTTGTCTCGAGTCTAGGGGGTGCAGTCAGATTGTGCTTTAATAAGAGTAATCTTTGATTATTCTGGTAATAAAGTTTTACTTGCAAATTTAATAAACCCGCAAATCCTTCCGTAGTTGAGCAACAATCTTGGACAAAAGGGTAGAGAAAATGTTAATACCACTTATCTTTTGAGTTTTCGACCTAACTTAAGGACCCGTTTATCCCCCCCCCCCCCCTAAATCAATGTTGGTTATGAAGGGCGTCCATCCCTCGACACGTTCCTTGCAACATTGCCTCGGGGGAGAGGGGGGAGGTGAAATGCAGGAGTAAAGCGAAAAAAGAAGCGATTTCAGTAATTTTCTCTACAGGTTTTGTCCAAGATTGAAGGTCTCGAGGATTTTAGTGTTAATGAGAACAAATGTGAGTCAATCAGGCCGCTATTGTTTTTTTCTCGTCTCGGGCAGTAGACCGTAATGAAGTGCGAGGACTTTTAAACGGCCCTTTCCTGCACTAAACTCGTTTTAATGGACATTTCATTTTTTGTAAGGTTTTATTTTCTTGGTCTGTCAAATATTGGTCATCTGCATAGATTTGCATATGAATATTTGACAGACCAAGAAAATTAGAAAATAAAGTCTGAAGATGGCAGTTGATTTGTAAATTGAGTATATTGTTACGTATACACTGTTACCATGGAAACTTATATAACCACATGTGATTATCCTGTAAATAACTCGGTTTTTGACCTTATCAAAAACGTTCTAGTTATTACATTTGCGGGTAAAACCTTATTACATTTGCGGGTTTATTACATTTGCGGGTGAAACCTTATTACATTTGCGGGCGCTACACAGGTATTTGTCTAAACGTATACGACATTTGGAGAAAATTATTCAAGCAGATTTCAAGTTATTCCAGGCAACTTTTTTTTCCTTTGAAATTAAAACAAGTTCACTTGCTTTCTAATTCTCTAGCCACAAAATTGTCCCGGCTACCTCTCTACCAAATTTGGTGCCTGGAAGTGCTTTTGATTTAAGCAAATTACAAATTTTAAGCAACCTCCAATATTTTCGAACACAATTAAAGCTCTAGAAAAAATATTGATGGCGAATTTCTTTCTCGCGTTCTGAACTTAAAATTGAACATATTAGCATGAGAACTAAATTTACGTAGCGCCTAGAAAGTTCACCAGCTTCTTTGTAGTTCTTCTTTCTAGTTTATTTACCAGTTCACTACATTTAAGGAGGCTGCCTACATAGTCCGGTCAAATTAGCCCGAAAAACCCCGAACCTGGAAAAAATTGCAACATGGGAAATTTTTGGTACTAATTGTTAAAAACATATGTAGGAATAACATATCCAAATTTCGTAGAAATCCGACAGGGGGAAGTTGGTTAAATTTTTGGTTTTACCGGCGACGTCAAGGGCGCCTTTTGTTTTCGGCGGCACTTAGACACTGAAGACACAGAAACTGGGAGAATGTTTATGGACTGTACAGATGGAACCGGTGAAGATTTAACAAGGGTTTTCGGTTGAAACAAATAATTTCTGAGCGATGAGTTACGGCTATGAACAGTTTATTTCTTTTATTTCTTTTAGCGTATAATATTCGAACTTTAGTGTATCACTACGCGGGAAATACAAGGATCATATGGGATTTGTCAAAACGCACGATTATTTAGTTATTATTTGCAGAATTGGTTATAAACAAACACAAAATTCACATCTATGCAATCATATTTTGCAGTAGAAATAAACTGCTCGATATCTCGTTCAATATCACACCGAGTTACGGCCCTACAGTCTATAGCCCTCCATTCGAATTGTTCGCTTTCATTGTCTAAGTGCCACCGAAAACAACGGGCTTTCCTTCGTGCAGACGGAAAACCCCAAATTTAACCAACTTCCCCCGAACGGATTTTCACAAAATTTGGACACGTATTTCTCAGATATGTTCCTGAGAATTTGCTGTATAAAAATCCCATGTTGCAATTTTTTCCAGGTTAAACGCTAAATTGACCGGACTAACAATTTTTTCTGCTCTCCACCACCAAACTTTGTTTGCCTGCTGTTCAGGCTCAAAAACCTGTACCGGTGTGAACTTTCACATGGTTACCCTGGAGGGTTGAACTTTGTTGTAGTGTGCATTTTGTTGTGATCGGAGTTGCTATAGCAACGTTATAACCACACCCTTGTTTATAATTCGAAGCCATCAGACGCGTTGCGCGACCTAAACTTTTAAAATGACACCCCTCACACTAATCCCTGAGTAGCTAGCATTAATCACAGCAAGTTTGGAGAGAATTCATTTGGCCGGTTTTATGTTATTCGAACGGACTTTTTCAGGCTCCAAAATGACAAAGCTATTTATGCCGCAAATATTTCCTTGAAAAAGAATGGCTAATATCTGCGGAATTAAGAAATCATTGCCGCCCGAATAATCTACAAACCCAAGGCAATGTACCAGCCAATTTTCACTTCTTAGAATGCTTCCGATTTTGTTTGGCATGTGTTCAACTGTAGTGAAGTTTAGCACTTTTTTTCGGTGCCTTAAAATACTTCAATGAACTCAAGACTTGGAGGTTATCTTTGGTATATATTTAAGAATAATTTACGGAAGTATCAAAAACTTTTACATATGAGATTTGTGTCAGAGGCGAAAAGTGTAAGTTTTAAACAAACGGAAGATTTATAATATAATTTCTCAAATTTTGCAGTTTCCTTGAACACATGCCAAACAAAATCGGAAGCATTCTAAGAAGTGAAAATTGGCTGGTACATTGTCTTGGGTTTGAAGATTATTCGGGCGGCAAGGATTTCTTAATTCCGCAGATATTAGCCATTATTTTTCAAGGAAATACTTTGCGGCATAAATAACTTTGACATTTTGGAGGCTGAAAAAGTCCGTTCGAGTAACATAAAATCGGCCCAATAAATTCTCTCCAAACTTGCTGTGATTAATGTTAGCTACTCAGGGATTAGTGCGAGGGGTGTCATTTTAAAAGTTTAGGTCGCGCAACGCGTCTGATGGCCGATAATTATAAACAAGGGTGTGGTTATAACGTTGCTATAGCAACTCCGATCACAACAAAATGCACACTACAATAAAGCTCAAACCCTCCAGGGTTACCATGTGAATGTTCAGACTGGTACAGGTTTTTGAGCCTGAACAGCAGGCATACAAAGATTGGGTGTTGAGGGCAGAAAAATTGTAGGCAGCCTCCTTAATGTTACTGCGCTTCTCATTTTTAAGCAAACCGTTTCTTTTTGTTCTGCAATACTGTCACGCATTCAACGGAACCCCATTTATTATGTGAACGCAATTTGAATATCTCATCACTTCTGTCGTCCCCATCGAGCGGCATATGCTGTACAAACTCCCTTGCTAGTAGTGAAGGTTATTGAATTCATTATGAAAATAAATGACAATAGCCAATAAGAAAGTAGCATGACGTAATCGCTTTCCCCAGGGTCCCATTGACAGAAAAAAAGAAGGGAGAAAAACAATTGCACTATGACGTCATGGTTTGTTTACATGAACAAGATAGCTGAGACTTGGTTCAAATAAAAGTTCCATTCGAGATGTGGGTTCTGGTATTCTAGCGCACAACTTTGCTTTACATCATGAATGGCATTTTCATTATGTTTTGGTAATTTCTAAATGCTGCTGTCCCCTCTGGCGACCATGATTCATAGCGCAAAAACAATAGAGTGTTTTGATATGACGTCATAGTGAAACAGGGCAATTATAATAGCCTGTTTTCTTAATTCAACGGAAAGATGAGCTCCCTGTGTCCAGTTCTAAGCTATCATTTTTGTTTGAGAATGTTTATCATAATGATCTGCACAGGACATCATTTTTGGAATGAAGGCAAAGAACGTTAGTAAGTAGAAGTGAAGAGAGGATATAATTTCACCTGTATTCTTTGTAGCTTTCTCATCTGTGTTTCAATCTCTTTAGCACTCTTTTCATCTTTTGCCTTTAGGTTCTCGAATGCGAATTTTCTTTCTTCTGTTGTCTCATTGTAATTTTTAAGAGCCTGAGTAACAAAACATTCCAAACAGTGCATTATCAGTACATTGCGTGCCCCAGTATTCCAGCTTCCCTCATAAGTACGGTTATTGGTTCGAGGCAGAAACTGAAGGGTGATAACAAGATCCACGTAAATATCGATTCCAAACTTATCAAAAGGGTTGCATGCAATTTTTTCAACTACCGCCCAATTTAATTTGCAGATTCCCTTGTACGCAACCAACCCAAGACGGTTTTCACGATGCTGCGCGCGCAACATATCAAAGTGAGGCTGCCAAACACTGAAGGGCCACTGCTGAAGTAAACATGGCCGATTGTATAGAAGGTTGACATAGGGAAAACGCTAGAAATTTGTCAAAAAGACTTATCCAAATTGCAGAAGAAGTTTATAGCCCTTATATCCAAGATCTTCAGAGTAATTTGCAGATTCATAAGGTTATCAGTGACGGACCGGAATCTGTTCCGAGTCGCGAATCCTTCGAAGGCCGACCCAAAGAACCCATCTACTGTGCTCCTAGGGTTCAAAATCACCGGGAAACGGATGTAGGAAATGTGTACTGCACGCCAGCCATAAAAAAACGCTGAAGATGCCGGATAGCAGACGGAAATCTTTGGGAACACTGTGACCGTCGAAACACGATTTTGTTCTGCCTCGATCGCGTACAACTTCACGATTTTGCTTGGTTTTGACTTTAAGGTGGCCCGCGCCTGTTTCACACGAAAAATATACTAACATTTAATCGCCGACTTTTTCCAGAAAGCGCGCTCCGATTGCTAATATTTTTGGATAATAGTATAGTGGATTACTAGAGATTACACTGCAAGGAAATTATAATAGAAAAGTTACACCGATTACACAAAATAATCAATTTCCTGAAGGTAGACATATAGCAACAAAAAGTCTCCTTAACAGAAAGACGAGACAAATTTTCTTTTTAGTAGGCTCAATAAATTACTTAAGTATTATAGTTTGTATATGTAGTTGTATATTACAATTGGCCTCATGGAAATTGCTTGATGAGTGTCGACTTAAATTGTGTAGCTTATACGCCTCAAGATACTTAAGACTCGAAAAGCACGACGGCAACTGAATTGAGAGCCTAATCTTACCTGTAACGACAAACATTTGTATTAAGAGATTTTATTAGAGCTTTCTACACGCAATTCGTCTTCTAATATCGAACGAAAACCATAACAAAGGAGTGCACGGGCTCTTTAAATCGTAAGGGAGACGCAAAGTGCTAGTATCCTGGTGTTTTCACTAGCTTTATGTATGTTAACTTCAGCAGCAGCCCTTGTTTGACAGCTTCAAATTGTTGCACCGTTAAGGCCCGTTCTCACGGCGCGATTTCAGCTGCGATTTCTGTGGCGATCCCATGGAGATGTCATATCGCGCGGTGTGAACGGTCGGCGATCTTTCACACGCCGCGATTTCAGCTGTGATTTTTGCGGCAGTCGTCGACGTCATATCGCGGCGGTGTGAACGGACGGTGATTTGACCCTGCGATATTTGCCAGTTTGTTTGTTATCTGAAGAAATCGCAATTTGAACATGTTCAAAATAATAATAATAATATTATTAATAACTAGCTGATGCCCGTGAAAAATTCACGGAAATTTTAGCCTGTTAGCCGGCTCTCCAGTGTTTTTTTTTTTGGATTTGTCTTTTTTTTGCGCGCGGGATTCTTCTTTCAAATCTTATAAACATGATTTACAAACCTCCCTTCAACATAGAACCACCTCGCTCCATGCTGAAATAAACCTGAAGTGAGCCCCCAATAATTTGTTTTCGCACTAGAGAAGAAACAGGACAAGTAAAAATGTGTTTGTTCATTTAGGGTCTAAGCGCGCGCTCTGCGAATTAAGGCAGTGCCAGTGCAGTGGTGTACGTTCGTTCAAGCTTGAATGAAAATTTTTCTCAGCTCAAAGCTTTCGAATCAAAATTATCCCTATACATAACTGTAAGTAATCTGTAACAGAATCATTAAGGTCTGGATGTCTATGGTGCTTTCGTCTGAGCGAACAGACTTCTTTTTTAGTTTCTGTTGGGGACTTCAACATGGCGCCTTTGCTAACGCGTTCTCCTCGCTTAGAAAAACAATTGAATGAGAACTTCTGTTCACTTTTTGAACAGATTCGCGAAATCCTCTCAAGCAACGTCTATAGAAATGATGTGGTTTGGGAGTTTTCTAGCTCAGCCGTTTTTCCGTAAAAGGGTGGAGAACAGAAATTTTCCTTAGCGTATTATATATAAGACTAGCTGATGCCCGTGAAAAATTCACGGAGTGTAAGGGGGAAATTTATTTTTTAAGTGTTCTCTGTTTAAAAAAAAAACAGAAAAGAAAAAAAGGGGGTCATGATTTCTCTGAGTTCCCCCTTCCATAAACTGCTCGACTTACATTACTAATAACCTCGCATCAGCATGAGTACCCCGTCCCACCATGCCGAAATAAATGAAGTGCGCCCAAAAGGATTTTTTTTGCACTGGTCTCCCTGATTTGGTGGGACAAAATCACGCGCGTGAGTCCGTCTCTCAGATCGGCCAAAGAACCCGCGAAAACCCGTTTGACTTCTGAATTGTTTGATTGTTTATCATATCTCAGTGCGGGGAGAGAAGAAACAGGTGAAGTAAAAATGTTCTAAGATTTTTTTCAGTTTATGGTTTTTATTTTGTTCGGCTTTGTCCCTCGCTTAAAAAATCGCTTGAATTAGAACTTAGCCCAGAGTGAATCTTTTCCAAAAAAAACACATGCCCACTGGAGGGATTTTCCTCCTTCTCTTCGGGATTGTGCCCTTCGTTTTGCGATAAGCCGTCGGGATTTATACTTAGAGAATGTTATTCATGGCTTTGCTTTGTAAATGTGTCATTTCGACTTAGCATGACTTAGCGCGCGCTCTGAGGGAAGCAAGGTAGTGTGTACGTTTGTTCAAACTTGAATGAAAAATTTTCTCAGCTCAAAGCTTTCGAATTAGAATTGTCTCTGCACATTGCTTTATGTAATATGTAACAGAACCATTAAGGTCTGGATGCCTATGGTGCTTTCGGCTGTGCGAACTGAGTTCTCTTTCAGTTTCTGTGTGAGATTTCAAAATGGCGGCGATGGCGGCTTTGTCCCTCGCTTAAGAAATCGCTTTAATTAGAACTTAGCCCAATGAATCTCTTGCAACAAGAACACGCTCACTGTCGAGATTTTCACCTTCTATTCAGGTCTGTGAACTTCTTTTGGCGGTGCAGCTTCAGGGCTAAGCGGAGCGATTTCTCTTACGGCATTAATATAGACTAGCTGATGCCCGTGAAAAATTCACGGAGTATATAAAGGGGGGAATTTATTTTACTTTAGTATTAATATTCTCTTTAAAAAAGCGTCGGAAAAAGGAAAAAAATAACAACGGACACCATAATGGGGGAGAGAAAGCATGATTTTCCTGAGTTCCCTGAATGTTTTTTTCGTAAATTCCAGGGATCACAGACGTTTGTCAAGCAATTTTGTTCTAGAGTTTGCTAGTTACGGGATGATATTTTAGAGCGAATATTATGTATGACGGCGAAGCGAGCCTGTGTACGTTTGTTCAAACTTGAATGAAAATTTTCCTAGGCTCAAATCTTTCGAATCGAAATTATCCCTGTACATAACTGTAAATAATCTGTAATAGAACCATTTAGGTTTGGAATGTCTATGGTGCTTTCGGCTGTGCGAACTGAGTTCTTTTTTTAGTTTCTGTGGGACATTTCAACATGGCAGCGATTCGCTTGAATTAAAACTTAGCCGAAGGCGAATCTTTTCCAACAAAAAAACCCACCCAATGGAAACCTTTCCTCCTTCTCTTCTGGTTTGTGTCCTTTGTTTTGTGATACAGCGTCAGGATATATACTTAGAGAACATTAACCATGGCTTTGGTTTGTGTAAATGTGTAATTTCGACTTGGCGCGCGCTCTGGGAAGAAAGGCAATGGCGTACGTTTGTTTAGGTTTGAATGAAAATTTTTCTCAGCTCAAAGCTTTCGAATTAGAATTATCCCTGCACGTTCCTGTATGTAATCTGTAATAGAACCATTTAGGTTTGAAAGTCTATGGTGCTTTCGGCTGCGCGAACTGTGTTCTTTTTTAGTTTCTGTGGGAAATTTCGGCGGATGGCGGCTTTGTCCCTCGCTTAAGAAATCGCTTGAATTAGAACTTAGCCCAAATCTTTTCCAACAAAACACGCCCATTGTCCAGATTTCCACCTTCGCTTCAGGTTTGAGAACTTCTTTTTGCGGCACAGCTTCAGGGCTAAGCGGAGTGAACCTATTTATCGAACCTATTTATCCTGAAATAGGTACATGTATAATGCGACGTTTGCTGCAAATTAGTTCGACTCCAATTTATTGGTTCGACTCAGACTTGAATTCGAGTGGCCAACTCGGATAGTACGACTGTGGTGCAGCAAACGCCGCGTTATACTCGCATCGAATTCAATTCATAAATCATGCAAATTAGAAAATAATTGTTTTAAATTTGAGATATTGCGCAAACGTCACGAAAATAGCCTCTCCTCCATGTACAAAACCTGGATTCCCCCCTTACAGAGCATGCGTTCTGAGCTTAATAATGTGCAGTCGCAAATCCCTACAAAAAAGGATCTCTCCGAGCCTGTTCCGACAGAACCCAAAAATGGCAAGATTTCTACCCTTAGGTCAGGTAAAGTCAGATAGGCTTGATTATTTGCATAGAGAATCCTTATACAATAAGAAACAAAATATCAAATATGACTTTTTTCTAATTCATCCGTCTTTAAGATATCAGCTGCTAAACTTTGGTTACTGCATCGTTTTATGGCAAAATTTGTACAATTCTAACAAAAAATGCAAAAAAGTGCTGCAGCAACCAAAGTGTAACCCCTCATATCTTAAAGACGGATCAATTAGAAAAAAGTCATATTTGATATTTTGTTTCTTATTGTATAAGGATTCTCTATGCAAAGAATCAAGCCTATCTGACGTTACCTGACCTTAGGGTAGAAGTCTTGCCATTTTTGGGTTCTGCCGCCTGTTCCTGTTTCGAGCTCATTGTAATCTATTATTATCAGGCCTAAACCAAAATCAATTGAGCAAACTCCAATATGTTCAGAACTCCGCCTCGCGCCTGTTAACCGGTACACGGAAGTATGACCACATTACTCCTGTTCCTGAAAGAGCTGCACTGGTTACCTGTTGTTGCCAGGATTGATTTTAAAATTTTACTTTTAACTTTCAAGTCCATCTTTAAATTTAGCTGTGACGCCATTTTACATGATTTTACTAGGAAGAATCCAAATTTATCAATTGTTATAATCAACAAGGAACTGACTCCAACATTTTAAATTTTTGTGAGTTAAAGGCATATTTTTCAGAGCAACTCGCGTTACCAGTTCCGAGCCACCGCGTACCAGTTCCGTGCCACTTATAACTTTGCAATTTGCTTATGATTTAAGAATCATTTTAAGTAATAACTGAGACAAAAATCATATCCTTGCTTTCTGGTTGCTATTTTATTCTATTAACAGAATTTTAACTTCACAATACGGCAGTTTAATTCTTTAAAATAAACCATTTACGAGTTTTGCTTGTCTGTCGATAAAAATATCACAAACTTATGTCAATTAGTAAATAGTAAAGAGTATCAAACGTCCCTTTATTGTAACAGATAATTGCGCCAGAAATGATGTTTTGGCGAGAAAAAAGAGAATGGGAGATGCATCTTTAGCAGAATCTCACACTTCCCTGGAAGAACACACGTGAACGTAAAATACTGACAGAAAAAAAACGCTCACGGAAAATAACTCACTCTGGCATGGATCACTGGCGGAGAATTCTGAAGCTGTTAACTCCTGTTTAATATTGTTTATTTTTATCCAACCCTTTTAAAATACTTATCTTTAGCAAACAGTTTTTTGTTTGGTAAAATAAGCTGCAAATGTTTTGAAATCCTGGCCTAAAAAATCCAGCCTCTCAATTGTATAGTGATACGTAATTTTCATCGACGTCACGATTGAATGAAAGAGAGAGTTTATAAACAAATAACTGAGTTTCGTCTTAAAAACTATAATTGTCGCTTAATAAAATCACACCTTATTGAATAATGATTGATAAAGAAATCATGTCATTTAGAACTCACACAAATATACTCTTTCTGTGACCTCAAATTTGTGTAAACAAGAGAAACAAGAGAACTTGCGCGAGGTGGCACGGAACTGGTACCACTACTAAAAAATCGCACATAAAACTAAAAGCAACAGAAGATTAAAACCACTGCATCAAGCGAGAAAAAAATATCAGATAACGTAGCTTTGACTCTTTTTTAAGTAACTGTAGCAAAATTGGAGTATTTCGTACAAGATATGTGACTTTTGCACTTCACTTTCGAGACGAGGTCAGTTCACTGTGCAGTGAAAACCGCAAATTTTAGTAATGAGAACGAGACCTGCTTCTAAGTAGTTGGGCTTTCTTAACAAACCGTTTGGTGATACAACCCGTTATTTCGCTTTCTAAAAGTCAAATAGTCACACTTTGTTTATGTATTCTTAGTTTGTTCAAATTCGCAATACTCATGGTGAAAAGAGAGATTAGTTTTTATGTGGCACGGAACTGGTACTGGCACGGAACTGGGCAACCCACTGTAATGACTTAGCTCCGGAATATTTAAAAGACCTTTTGTCTTCCTAAGCACTTCAGTGTCGAACTTATAGCAATATATTGGAGCAAATAATTAAGATTGAACAATGTTTGACTTACCTTATAGTTGTAGTTCGTGTTCTGAAGTAGATTTTCGACAAAGATTTAAACAGGAGAACAAACTAGACAAGTTAGAGCAGAAATAAAGCCTTCGAAGTTACTTGGGTCGGTTAAAAACTTTCCGCAACAAGCTGCCTCTTTTGTTGTAGAACAAAGCCGGCCCGACACCTCACCGTACGGAACATCTGATTCGCTGACTATACCTTCTAGCCAATCACTAGCCAAAAACTCATCGAAGATGAATTGAAGGGTTTCTATAAGAAAACCCATATTGGCGAGGGTACTTAGAAGAAACTTAGAATTCTAAGCAGTTCTACTTACAAATGTCTAAATTAGAGTTCAATATACGAACCAGCAAAGTGTGAAGAATAAGACTCAAACAGCTCGACACACGAGCCAACAAACTTTTTTCAATGAGTAATTATGCCGCGAAGTCTTGAAATGTGTGGGTCTTATGTAACAGCGTGTTGTTGAATAAAGGATACATTCCTTTGACAACTCTCATCTTATTTAAAGGAATCCTGACTTTAATTCAAGGCCTTTTCACTAAGAAGATACGTAAGCCCGTGAGTCGCTAGTAGATTTCGACCCACCCACCTCCCCTTCGGCGACGTAACATAACGCGTACTTCCGTCCGCCTTCAGCCGCTCTACCTCGGTCAACCCATATCCCATAACTTAATCCCACACGATCGAGACAATGAACGGCCTGGTTACCTCAATGAAAATCGTTAACAATTCTTGGCTTCTTGGCATATTGCCAAAACGCCCGCGACGTCGCGGCGACACCGCGCCGCAAGTGAAATCTCCATAAGATCGCCGGCCGTTCATACCGCGCGATATGACATCGCCATGGGATCGCCACAGAAACCGCACTTCAAATCGCAGCTGAAATCGCGCCATGTGAACGGGTCTTTAAGCCCTGGCTAAACTAGGGCACATGTAGCGCGCAACATTGTAGCCGGACACATGTTTCCTTCATGTTTTCCTGTTTAGCCACGCGAGAAACATTGTTGCGCGCGACAAATTTTGTAGCCGGGACACGAAGAAATGATTTTTCGCAAGACAAAGACATTCCATGTGCCCGAGACACACGCGTGCGATGCTTCCTAGTTTAGTCACTCGGGGAAACATGCAGGACACAAATCTTGCGCGCTACACATAACTTACTTTAGCCGTGCTCGGATGCACGTGCAACACCGTGAAAACCGCGACGTTTGACGTTTGAACGTAGTCCAGCCAAAAACGATCGACAGATGTGCTTGGGTAGCACGGCGTTTGCAGCGTACCTAATTGATTGGTCCAAACCAGAGTTTTGGATCGGCGAGCCGTGTCGGGAATTACGGGTCTGGTACAGCATGGCGGCAAACGACGTATTAGAGTCGCACCAAAGCTACTTACTTATAATTTATGTGAATTAGGAAATAATGATGCAAATTGGACTTTCTTCGAAAAAGTCAGTCCCCGTCCCCCAGAAGAACGTGCGTAATGCCGTACGAGTCGCAAATACAAAATAGTGCCACAGGAATTGGAAATCATTTCAACCTTAACTCCATAAAAATGCCAATTTATTTCAGTTTTCTAATAAATTTTTCGAATCGACCCGATACAAATAATTTTTGATGAAAGACTCTCTTGAGTTTATGGACTCTAATGCAGATCAGATAATTTCTATTTGAAGCTTCGAAAGGTTTGTAAAAGGCAGACAACCTAGTACAATCCGAATCTTTTTGGGATACTGCTAAAGTTTTGAGTACTGACTGAAACGGGTCCATTCAAATGCAACGCTGAAGCTGGTTGGAGAGAAAGTTCGACTCAGGTTCGACGTTTGTCGCGCTCGTCGGAGCTTTTGTTGAAACAATGTTTTTTGGTACGGTGCAACGAAAGTTCGACGTTTGCTGCAGGCCTTAGCTTTAGTTATGTTCCTGCCATCGACGTTTTGAACCAAGTGTTCGAACGTATTTACAAAAGCCGCGTTTATCTCTATGAGCCGATATTCTAACAGTGGTACAGGGAATCTTCTTCGGATTTCGGTTTACATGTAATAACATTATTCCAGAAAACTCCAAACAAAACTAAATTACCTGTTGGAATTGCCTCCACAGCTCTTCCACGGTACCTTCCAGTTGTATTCTTAAAGCATGTTTCTCTTCAATATTCTGCAATGCAAATTGTTATATATTCAGGATTATTGCGAGCGAGCGTTAGCGAGCGACTATATCTAATCTTGAGAAGTCCTAACGCCCGTGCAATTTTGGATTACGCGCGCAGAGCATTCTGGGACAGCCGCAAGATGATATTCGTGAAGCGTCAAGATTTTCGTCTGGGCGACTGGTCAATCGATATCAGCAGGGGGTTGCCTCAGCAGGGGGTTGCCTCAGCAGGGGGTCACATCTTCAAGATGTCGGCTACGCGAAAGTATACTGTAAACTCTGGTTCTTCGACTTAAAAACTGTTCTCTCCAAGCCCTGAGAGCGGACTTTCTTTTATAGGTAAGTTCTTTGTTTCTTTCACTTGCAATTTTAACCCCCGTTACTATATTTTATACCACAATGACCTTTTGTCCCCGAGTTTTTGCTGTGTTTCGATAATAGATTCCACGGCAACCAAAGCAAATTTGGCTTTTTATTTCCAAAGGACTGACTTCTCTTTTCATAATGCCACGCAAGACAAGCATATGATGCAGGAAGGTGGTGACTACAATATATGGTATACAAGCAGAGAACAGTTATCGAAATGGTTACATTAGGATGTTAGCTGTCCTAGATATAGATAATTGCTGATACAATTATCATTGAAGCAGAGTTCATACTGGATTGTTTCAAATTATACAAACACGACCAACCTCTGAACGTCCTAAGGCTTTAAATAATTTTGAGATCTGTGGAAACTCCATACAATGGTTGTGACAATTGTACTAAACAGTCTATATTGACTGTATGAGATAAACACCATGCGGAACATGTAACAACAATGACAAATGGTACTACTGTCAATTCGACTGTGAATAAATTCAGCAGGATAAGCCAGCGATGATTAAAACAGTGGACACTAATGCAAATGCCAGGGGCCAATTGCTTGGCAGTTTCAAAAAAGTTTACACAAGACTACAGGTATGTTTTCTGCTAAAGTTAACCTATAGTTCTGGTGCAGGTTGTTCAAAGGTGGATTAAATTTAAACCAGGTTTAGTTCTGAACAAAACCATCGAGTCACCATGGTAATTAATCCTGGATTAGTGCTAAACCACTTTCGAGCAACCGGACCCTGTTCCCCTTTTAAAAACTGTATGTTATTTTACCTTGGATTCTGAAATAAATTTGATGGTTGTCAAAACAGAATTGCACCTATTTTAGGCTATAAAGTGCATGTAAAAAAAAAATGATGGACAAATCCAATAATATTACTGGTAGGATCTGTATTAATCTGAGACATAAAAAATGTAAATTAAAAGCTATTTCTGTAATTTAAAACATTTTGTTTATTAGTTTTGTTTCTGTATTTTTACAAATCGTGCATCTCCATTTTTTATGGTCAGAACTTCTCGCAAATTACTGTTGGTTTTTAGCACACCAAGTGAATGTTTATCTCATATTCAGTCTATACACCTCATTAAGCTGCATTACATCGCATGTGGAGATCTTTTGAGTGATAAAATTTTGAACACAAGAAAACGTTTTTTAGCTACCAGTGGTCATATATGGACATCATGACAAATCGGCAGGTAAACAACATGGCAAACAACCTGTCAATCAAATATTTAGACATTAATAACGTTTTAACTCTGAATTTCTAATATACAACCGCAAAAGTTTGTCAACAATTTATCTCGCACATCGGTAATTAGAATAGAATTGACACTTGCCAATCAAAATGTGATGAGATCATTGATCACGTGATTTCATGACAAAACTGCTTATACTACTCCGCGGATTTTTAGAATAAAACCGTCAAACTTCGTCAACATCTCCTCTGTTACATATTGCCAATTAGCACATACCAATCAAAATGTGCAGATGAATTCATCGATCACGTGATTTCAGAAAACTGCATATAACTCCGCGAATTTTTTAAATAAAGCCCCCAAACTTTGTCAACACCCTTTTGGGCCATTGTCAATTGACACGTGTGAATTTAAATTCGATGTCGTAATCGATCACTTGATTCATTCATCCATTCATCTTTATTCCATCAAATAACATTAACAATATATAATTATGGACAGAACAATTATACGATGATGAGGAGCCTAGTAAAACCAAGATGGCGGTTCTAAGTCATTTTCTCAAGCTCTCTCGTTATCTGATAATTTTTACCTTAATTTCAATAATTTTTACCTCTATACAAGCCAAACAAGTATCTAACGCAGCTTCGTCTATACATGTTGCTTCTAAGGGCGATAGATATCACTACCCGAACAGAATTTCTAGTCGGCATTATAGATCTAGTCATATACACCCGCCATGTTGGAGGAAAGTGAAAACTGCAGTGGACCTTGCCAACCTGTCATTGTGCGCTGGATATCTTGTCTTGTTATCGGGAGACGTCAGCCTAAATCCCGGACCATCAACTGAAACTACTATTAAACCCCTGACGTGTTCGTGGTGCCTAGACTGTCTTGTATATCGTGTGAGCGATTCTTCCATCTCAGATGCCTCGGTGCTGATTTTGAAGTGAGCCGAAAATGTCGTCAATGCACTGTCAGTGATTCTGTCGAGCTCAACGAGACCTATGACTCTGACAACCTTTTAATTCCACCTGAGCTGCGAGAATTGGGCAACTCAGGGGTCTAAAAATCGTTCATCAGAACATACAAAGTCTTAAAAGTTGACCAGAGTAGTATACAAAGTAAGAGTTCTACGTCCGGTGGATCACGGTGGATCTATGGATCCACCATGAACGTTGCGTGACGAGCGAAAAAAGTGGCTTCTCAAGTCACGCAAGAGAAAATGACGTCATCCTCGAAAACAATAGGTTGTCTATACTTGCCCAGACTTGCCCGCTAATCATAGGGGCTTGCCCAGACATACTAAAACCGGAAGTAAAGAAGGATTATAGCGGAGCTCCTTAGCGGCCGAAGGCCGCAGAGCGGAGCACCATAGGTATCGCAGCAAGAATACAATAGCTCAAAGTAGAACTCAGGTATACGATCGAGTTCATTTTTCATGGTTCAGCGGTATTCCCATACTGGTATCGCTGGCGCGTCCGTGCGTGCCTGCCCAACCACAGGTAAACCAAGACCCTTCTCCGTTTTTTTAATTATATCTCAGGAAGGGATGAAGCTCAGAGAGCCAAACTTGGGTGAAGTTGTCTTAGTGACAAGGGGGGTGCAACTACATGGTCACGTGGTATGACGTCATCAATGACGTCATCATAGGAGAAAAACAAGATATCTCGGGAAGGGATGAACCTCAGACAACCAAACTTGGGTGAAGTTGTCTTAGTGGCAAGGGGGGTGCAACTGCATGGTCACGTGGTATTACGTCATCAATGACGTCATCAAAAGAGAAAACATTATATCTCGGGAAGGGATGAAGCTCAGACAACCAAACTTGGGTGAAGTTGTCTTAGTGGCAAGGGGGGTGCAACTGTCTGGTCACGTGGTATGACGTCATCGATGACGTCATAAAACGAGAAAGGTTGATATCTTTGGATGAGCCTCAGACAACCAAACTTGGGTGAAATTATCTACGTGGCAAGGGGATTGCAAGTGCTTAGTCATGTGGTATGACAGTGGCAGGCTATCTATGTACAATGGCATTAACACATGTCTCATTAACACAGAAAAATATGTAGCCGGGAGCTCCGCTTTTAGCCAGTGGCTAAATCTATATATTATATTATATATTGCAGAAGGAAATTAGTAGTTAGAAATTATAGCGGAGCTCCAGCGCGTGCCGAAGGCCCGCGCAAGCGGAGCACCATACCTAAGGGAAAAACGTATACTATCGAGTTGATTTTTGAACGTCACGGGCATTATGGATCATTTTGATGACGTCATTGAGGACGAAAGGGCACGTGACTTTGGTGAGTTCCTCTTATGGTCTTTGAAAGTTTGTCCAAGTTTGGCTTCTATAGAAGCTTTTTTCTTTATTTCTCTGGTATTAAACCTATAGTGTCCGCCGTCCGGTGTCCGTCCGCCGTCCGCCGTCCGTGTACACATGGGAACCCTGTGGTACGCAAATAAAAAATTATATCTCCTCAAGGGAACATGCTAGGACAACCATACTTGGGATATTTTGTCTATGCCACAAGGGGGGTGCTGTAACACGGTCACGTGATGTGACGTCATCGATGACGTCATCAATGATTGAAAAATTAATATCTCGTGAAGGGAAGACTCTAAAACAACCAAACTTGATTAGTGTAGTCTAGATCATCAGATCAGCGAAATGAAGTGGTCACGTGATGTGACGTCATCGATGACGTCATCTATGCTTGAAAAATTAATATCTCGTGAAGGGAAGACTCTAAAACAACCAAACTTGGGTAGTGTAGTCTAGGTCACCAGATGAGCGAAATGAGTTGGTTATGTGATATGACGTCAGCGATGACGTCATCTTTGCCTGAAAAATTAATACCTCGTGAAGGGAAGACTCTAAAACAACCAAACTTTTGTAGTGTAGTCTAGGTCACCAGATGAGCGAAATGAAGTGGTCAGGTGATATGACGTCATCGACGACGCCATCTATGCTGGAAAAATATTCTCTTAATATTGCACTTTTGAATCATTCCATTTGGAGGAATTAATACCTTAATTTTTCTGAATGAGGTTTTTATCTCACTTGACAGGATGCTTATTTTCGTCCCTGTATTTGTATTGTGTCAATGCAGCAACATACCGAAGAAAACACTGTTGTATAGATATCAAGAGACATTTTTTCTTAAAAAAGTCTATAAGTATAAACCATGTACACATGGGAATCCCTTTCACTCGCACAGAAAATTTTATAACCGGGAGCTCCGCTTTTAGCCAGTGGCTAAATCTATATATTAGTATATATTCTCGGTTTTAATGTGACGTCATCAAAAAGCTAACTTCTAAACCAAGAGACCTACAGATATGTCCTTTCTGTGATAAATAGAACTCTATTCAAGGATTTGTCACACGAAATTTCGGCACATTCTGCCAAGTAGTTCTCGAGATATCGCCAAAGCTATTTATGTCACGCAACACCAGTCACGTATTTTGAACTTGCCGTATTTCACTCGATTTGCACAGTTTTTACCTTCTTGGCACGTCAGTATGTTATAAAAGTTCATACCTTACCATTGATACTATTCTTACAATTTGGATTGAAAATAGCGTCGTTTTGGAGACCCGATTAATTGGCCGCCATTCTACTGGGGCTCCAACATGGCGGCTCCATACAATTACTATACCAATAATATGGATGCAAACATTTCTCGATTCTGATTGGTCGAGAGCAGTGCAAGTACAAAAGTAATTTGCACTCCAAAAAAGTAATTGCACTCAAATGAGTGCAGGTATTTCATGAAGCTGATTGGCTAAATAAACAATGGATTTTGCGAACGAGCCAATCAAATGCGCGCTAGCTGTCACGCCACTCGATCTGTTTGAGCCTTGTCAACAAGATGGGAGATCAATAGATGGCTTTGGATGGAGGGAGAAATTCGGTTCCTTTTCATGAAAATCATCTTCCGAAACCCTTGGAAAGCAAAATGTGAATTCCTTATGGACTTGATCAAGACTTGCTTTAGTTTTCATTCTTTGTTATGGAAGGATATGAAGGGAAATCTTCGTTGACTGTGAATTTAGCGGCGGGAAATGCCAGCGATGAAAATGAACTAGAAGTTTACAAGAACACATGCGATACGGACAGTTTTCCGGATCAAATTCCTGTCAATCTTGGTTGTTTAGCTGTTACAAGAAAGTTTACACAAGAGAATATTTCAGGTATGTCTTCTGTGGAAGTTTACCTAGCTATGTTCACCTTTCTGGACAATATTCTGCCCATTTTTGTTGACCGAAAATGCACAAGCAACTAAGTTAAGCTTTCAAAAGCAATTCAAACTGAAAGAAACCAACCAATTTATTAATACATGCTCTCTTATGTTATTTTACCTTGGAATCTGAAATAAAGTTTATGATTGTCAAAACAGAATTCCACCTGCTTCTAGCATGAAATAAATTTGTTGTGTCAAGTATATTTATGTCAAGTTAGGTTTTGTAAACTTTGCTCGCTTGTCTCGCACGCGTTCAGTGCATTTGTGGCCGCTGCAAATAAGGTCTTTCTCTGAAAATTTTTGCATCCATATTATTAATAAGTAATCATACGACTATTCTCGTTCAACTTGGGATTAATTACACTCGTGAGTTTTTCAAAAAGCTCAAATTGCACTCGCCCTAACGGGCTCGTGCAATTTCGATACTTTTTGAAAAACTCACTCGTGCAATTAATCCCAAATTGAACTCGAAGTCGTATGATTACCTATACAAAATGGCGCACATTCATTTGCTAATATCTCGCGCGGAAAGTGACCAATCGGCCTAAAATTTACCCCGGAAACATATTTTTTTTATATTCTTTATAGCGGAAGGCCCGCGCAAGCGGAGCACCATACCTAAGGAAATAACGTCTAGGCTAAAAAAAATCAACTATGGAGTTGATTTTGAAACGTCACGGGCTTTCTCGCTCCTTTTGCTTACGTTATTGACGGCACCAAGTCAAATGATTATGGCGTTGAAGTGGTATCGCCCAAAAGATGAATGTGTCCAAATTTGGTTGCCATAGGTGGTTCCCTTCTTGATGTATGAATTTTTTTGTTTCTTCCTGGTATAAAAGGTATAGCGCACGTCCGTCCGTCCGCCGTACGCGGAAACTCATGGGAACCCTGTAGTATACTAAGAAAAATTATTTCTCTCCAAGGGAACATGCTAAGACAACCAAACTTGGGATATTTTCTCTGTGCTACCAAGGGGGTGCTGTAACATCATCACGTCACGTGACGTCATCGATGACGTCATCAAAGAGAAAAAGGATATATCTCTGGAAGGGATTAACCTCAGACAACCATACTTTGGTGAAGTGATCTAAGTGGCAAGGGAAGTGCAACTGTATGGTCACGTGGTATGACGTCATCGATGACGTCATCATAGGAGAAAAAGAACATATCTCAGGAAGAGATAAACCTCAGACAACCAAACTTGGGTGAAGTTATCTAAGTGGCAAGGGGGTGCAACTGTATGGTCACGTGGTATGACGTCATCGATGACGTCATCACAAGAGAAAAAGAACATATCTCAGAAAGAGATAAACCTCAGACAACCAGACTTGGGTGAAGTTGTGTTAGTGGCAAGGGGGGTGCAACTGTATGGTCACGTGGTATGACGTCATCGATGACGTCATCACAAGAGAAAAATAACATATTTCAGGAAGAGATAAACCTCAGACAGCCAAACTTAGGTGAAGTTATCTAAGTGACAAGGAGGTGCAACTGTATGGTCACGTGGTATGACGTCATCGATGACGTCATCAAAGAGAAAAAGGATATATCTCTGGAAGGGATTAACCTCAGACAACCAAACTTGGGTGAAGTTGTGTTAGTGGCAAGGGGGGTGCAACTGTATGGTCACGTGGTATGACGTCATCGATGACGTCATCACAAGAGAAAAAGAACATATCTCAGGAAGAGATAAACGTCAGACAACCAAAATTAGGTGAAGTTATCTAAGGTGCAAGGGGGGTGCAACTGTATGGTCACGTGGTAGGACGTCATCGATAACGTCATCATAGAAGAAAAAGAACATATCTCAGGAAGAGATAAACCTCAGACAACCAAACTTGGGTGAAGTTTTCTAAGTGTCAAGGGGGGTGCGACTGTATGGTCACGTGGTATGACGCCATCGATGACGTCATCATAAGAGAAAACGAACATATCTCAGGAAGGGATAAACCTCAGATAACCAGACTTGGGTGAAGTTGTGTTAGTGGCAAGGGGTGAAATTATCAAAATGGCAAGGGGGTGCAAGTGCTTAGTCGAGTGGTATGACGATGCAAGACTACGCCTATGTACAATGGCAACCTTTTTGCCTCGTTAGCAGAAAAATATGTAACGGGGAGCTCCGCTTTTAGCCAGTGGCTAAATCTATATATTAATTATATTAGCCATCTAGTGTTTAAAAGTTAATTTAGAGAAATAAATTTCGTCACGTGACAAGTGAAAACCAAGAATATATAGCATAGTATTAAGTATAAAAGAAGGAAAAATGGGGTTTGACGAGAACGAAAATGTATACAGTTTTCGCGCGAAAAACGAAAACGAGGCTAAAGAAGCGTGACAGACCCACCGTGGAAGTGACGTCATATGTATATCTAGGTCGGAATGACCAGACTTGCCCGCTCATCAGATAGACCCGCTATGTGATGACGCTGTGGCCGTATTACAGGCGTTCCTCCATACAGAAATGCTACAGGTTTCCCTGGGGTTTGTAGGATTTCTTCAGGATTCCTGTGGGATTTCTATAGGGTTTCTCGGGGGTTTCTGTAGGGCTTTTGTTGGGGTTTTCTATGGTTTCTGTGGGGTTTCTCTGTGGTTTCTTCGGGGTTTCTTAAGGGTTTCTCAGGGGTTCCTGTGAGGTTTCTATATGGTTTCTGTATGGAAGAACGCCTGTAATACGGCCACAGCATCATCACATAGCGCCCGCAGAGCGCCCGCAAGACGCCCGTAGCGGCCGCAGAGCGCCCACATGACGCCCGCATGAGCGCCCGCAAGACGCCCGTAGCGGCTGCATCGGAGGGACATTAATGAGAACGGGTTCACCACGGGGTAACCAAAGGGTTCATCTGATGAGCGGGCAAGTCTGGTCAACCTATTGTTGTCACTTATGACG
Organism: Scolanthus callimorphus; assembly: GCA_033964015.1. Classification (NCBI taxonomy): domain Eukaryota; kingdom Metazoa; phylum Cnidaria; class Anthozoa; order Actiniaria; family Edwardsiidae; genus Scolanthus; species Scolanthus callimorphus. Next base: position 14,142,799 of record CM066919.1, read on the forward strand.
TCATTTCCGACCTAGATTTACATATGACGTCACTTCCACGGTGGATCTGTCACGCTTCTTTAGCCTCGTTTTCGTGTTTTGCGCGAAAACTGTATACATTTTCGTACTTGTCAAACAGTCTCGTACCCAGACGTTATTTTTTTGAGTCTCTTGCGGTGGTTTTCTCTGTGAAATTTGTTTTGGAGGCGTAGGGAATGGAATGAGTATCACACGGCGGTATCACTGTGGGATATTCGCGAATAAATTAACGTCTGGCAACAAACGAGATCAACATGGCGGTGGATGATGTTGTAAGGTTTACAAATCAATATAGAAAGGCTTTTTCATCGGGCATTTATATCCCTGGCGATTGCATTCCCCAACGAGAGATGCAGAGGTAAAATTGCAATGTACACGAGCGACAGTTTGGAGTTAATAAAAGACCATAAGCAGTCGGGATTTAGCGAACGCTAGAGTTCTGCTGATGGGAAAAACCCAGAGGAAACGCTGAGATGCCTGGAATCCATCGGAACGGTTAAAATCAAATATATTTGAATTCGTTCGTACATATTATTTTAGTTTGTCTAGTTCGACGAGTTTCGCTTCGAAATTCGATCTAAATGAGGAAATATTGTATTTATTTGGAAGTGGAAAGGTTTGATAGGCTCTTTTTGGTGACTGAGGATAGAAAACTTTTTCCCTGTTCTTGCAAGATTCAGGAGATTTGTTACCAGACGCTAGCGAATTTTTCTCCGCATATCCCATAGCGCGCCCTGTTAAAACTATCCCACAACTCCCTGCGCGCCCTGCTAAAACTATCCCACAAGTCTTTGCGCGCCCTAAAAACCCGGAAAGCGTCTGGGTACGAGACTGCTCGTCAAACACCAATTTTTAATTACCTTCTGCAATATATAATATGTAATCATCCTTTACTTCCGGTTTTAGTATGTTTGGGCAAGCCCCTCTGATGAGTGGGCAAGTCTGGGCAAGTATAGACAACCTATTGTTTTCGAGGATGACTTCATTTTCTCTTGCGTGACTTAAGAAGCCACTTTTTTCGCTCGTCACGCAACGTTCATGGTGGATCCACCGGACGTAGAACTCTTACTTTGTATTTAAGCAATAGAGAACTTTTTCCGTGTCTACATACTCTGATGCAAACACGAGGGGAGGTTGGGAGAATTCGAGACGGTTATGCAGCCACGAGACCGAAGGTCGAGTGGCTGCATAACCAGTCGAGAATTCTCCCAACCTACCCGAGTGTTTGCATCAGAGTATGTAGACACTGTGAAAAAGTTCTCTATTGCTTTTATAGGTAAATCCATTGCCTGACGAGGGAATTCCACGCTAAATTTCACGCGAAAAACCGATATCGCTCGAGTCGCGCAGCGACGAGAGCGATATCGGTTTTTCAAGTGAGATTTAGCGTGGAATTCCCGAGTCAGGTAATGGATTTTCTTTGAATCCCATACCGGACATTTTTAGAAAATTAAGTCTAAATTTAAGAGAATTGATAGTGGATTTCGTGCGCTTGAAAGCCGCGCTAATGCGAAAGCGATGGAATTTTCTGAATCTCAAAACGAAAGTCCCTTGAAATTAGGCTTTGCTGCAATAGCGAATCTTTAAAACAAGAAATTACAATATATAAATGTTTAGATGAGAGAAAATTCATTCAGTTCAGTGTTACAAGTCTAAAGTAAGCTTAGGTATTAGATAGTTTTAAGATTGTCGACACACTGAAGTGACTGAAGCCAATTTGAAAAAAAAAAACGATCGAGTCTACAAAAGTTTCAAATGATTTGAATTAGTAAATTTATCTTACTGATCGAAAATCTTTTAACTTTTAAAGCTTACTTGTTTCCTTACGGCTTTCTATCTCCTTTATTCTTGGTAAATACCGCAGCTCCTGTAGTGTTTTTCGTTTTGCATGAGTTTTCCACCTCTAACATTTGACACAACTTTTCATCGATAACATAACTTTCATCGAACGAGCCAACAGCTTCTCGTTGAAATTATCTTGTAAAGTAAATATCTGGACATTGCCTTGCATACCCAGGGTAGAAATACCCGAAACTTTGGAGGAACCAGAGAGATTTTGTTTCCAAAACTTGTTGTGTTGACCAGACGAGAGTTTGAGCGTTTTGTGTTTTGTGGAGGCGCGTGTGCCCACGTTTCACAAAGCGCGCGAAAAACTGTGATACGAAAAATGGAGATAAATACATTTCCCCTGCTTTTATCGTAACTAACTTCTATCAAAAACTATAAAACAAATTTGATTTTTGTATGTGCTATCTGATTAATAGTCCGGGAATGCTGTACTAACTAAAAAAACTCGTTTTTTTTATTTAAATGACGGGGGCCCTGTGTAATTGGGGTATTCCACAAAAAATACCTCTCCTTCTTAGCAAATCAGCGCGCGCGATAGAATAGAGGTATGGGATTCTATAGGATTATTCAAAGCTTCAGGAGGCTAGATTCCGCTAAGAAAATAGCACGAAAAAAGCGATATCGCACGAGTCGCGCAGCGACGAGGGCGATATCGTCTTTTTGAGTGCTATTTTCGGCGGAATCTACCGACTGAACGCTTTGAATATACTTGAATCATATGATATCTCGTCCTCAATTTACACAAAAAAGAGATGTCATATGATTCTATAAAATATCTTTCACTTTTTGAAGCGAAAGATTTAAAATTAATTTATTTCAACATTTTGTGTGAATATATAAATTCTCCTTACCGCGCGACGGTCTGAACGGGCCAATCAGAGGGCGTGTTATATCGCATGTGTGTTCAAGTTTTTCACTCAGTTGGCTGCAAGTTTTGCGAAGGGAAGGCGAGAGAAAACTGCTTTCTAAGAAACATTTCACGACTTTATGGACCTCTTCTATGGTGTTTATGGTAATTGAAGCATAAGCGAATGTCAATGAAGGGATGTACGGGTTAAGAGCGGATGTCTGTAACGGTCGACTCCAGCTGGAAAAATGGATTTTGACACTACATGTCAGAATGAAGCCTGTTATCAGCTGCTTCTAACGATATATTTTTTATCTCGTTGCGATTAATATTTTCGGAGAAATCCGGCCGAGTTTAGTATCGGGTCGAACATGGGGTTTGGGTAGCCTTCCGAGGCCGTTTTTACTGCACCAATAAAATATCAAAAATAAAAACAAATGCAAGGCGCTTTGTGAAATTTAAGCTGGCAGAACTCAAGAGCACATAATTCTTGTCATTTGAAGCAGTTTTTTATTTCCCAGCGTTGAAAATTGAATATTTTACGAATTTTTAAATAATTACACTTTTTTGGAGCCCCCATCTATAGGGTATCTTTGACTTGCTTTATCGGGTTGATCCATGTACATTTGACAACTGAAATTAACTTAGGGTAATAGAACGATGATGGATGTTTACAAATATCAAATAACTTTTGTGGGCAAGCTACTTTTGTAACCAGAAGGAGGCAGTAAAAATACCTTGACAATGGCGACTAAAGCTCACGGCATCACACTGTTGACTTGACAAGCGTGGAGGGAAAATCTTGCAAAAATCTCTGCTGAAACGAGAATAAGAGTCTAACAAACATCCTCAGACAATAATCATGGTTTCTCGCTTGAGTTTGAATCTGCAGAGATAAAATCAAAGCTCTCTAGTTTCAAAATTGTTGTTTACATCTCGAAACACTAGAACCATGTGTTAACTTGACCTCGCCAAACAACACGAAAATCCACTTTTCGCCTGCAAACGAGCTCTATTTTTCCGTAAAGTAAAGAGAAACATCTTCGGAATATCCAAAAAACGTACCTTGCAAGCCATATTAGACAAGATTTAGGGCCATTTTAGTGGAGAACACGAGAATCTCTTCTCCGAGCCGTCAGTTTGGTAAGCATTGCGTGACGCTGGTCACGTGTGATTAACATACCCCAAGTGAGCACAGGTAGCCCGAAAAATGGAATACAGCGTTCTAACGGCGTAAGAACGTCGTACGGGATACGTTTTTGTTTATTATTAAATTCTTTCAACTACTAATAAATCATAAATTCCCTCTTGAGCAATGAGCGCTCCGCATATTTCACCGGAAAAGTGAACCTTGCACAAGTAAAACAGGATACCAAGGGACCATATCATCGAGTGACGGGGGTGGTACTAGGGGGACTTTTTAACATACAAATCAGTTTTATTTTTCTGTGGGTTGCCGGTGCAAATAATTTATTTATTGCATGTGTGAAAACAATTTATTTACTGGACATTTTGCTTTGAAACAATTTATTTTAGGTATTATGCAAATAATTTATTCTTCTAATTTTGATAATTGCGAAAACTTCCTCAAAAAGTAAACACAAGCTAGCACGCTCTCAACTGGTCAGGGACAAACTCCTTCACAAGATGGATCTTGGACTTCGCGCGTGATCTGGTCGGCGCGAGTCTGTCAAGTTCCGGCGCAAGGTTCACTTTTCGGGTAAAATCAATATGCGAAGCGCTCATTGCCCAAGAGGGAATTTATGATTTATCAGTAGTGGTAGTAGTTAAAGAATTAATAATAAACAAAATAATATATCGCATACGACGTTATTGAAGCCGTATAACGCTGTATTCCATTTTTCGGGCTACCTGTGCTCACTTGGGGTATGTTATTCACGTGACCAGCGTCGCGCAATGCTTGCCAAACTGACGGGCTCGGAGAAGAGATTCTCGTGTTCCCCACTAAAATGGCCCTAAATCTTGTCTAATATGGCTTGCAAAGTATGTTTTTGAATATTCCGAAGGTGTTTCTCTTTACTTTACGGAAAAATAGAGCTCGTTTGCAGGCGAAAAGTGGATTTTCGTGTTGTTTGGCGAGGTCAAGTTAACACATGGTTCTATTGTTTCGAGATGTAAATAACAACTTGGAAACTCGAGAGTCGATCGAGAGATTTTATTTTATCTCTGCAGATTCAAACTCTGGCGAGAAACCATGATTATTGTCTGAGGATATTTGTTAGACTCTTATTCTCGTTTAAGCAGAGATTTTTGCAAGATTTTCCCTCCACGCTTGTCAAGTCAACAGTGTGATGCCGTGAGCTTTAGTCGCCATTGTCAAGGTATTTTTACCGCCTCCTTCTGGTTACAAAAGTAGCTTGCCCACAAAAGTTATTTGATATTTGTGAACATCTATCATCGCTCTATTACGCTGAGTAAATTTCAGTTCTCAAATGTACATGGATCTACCCGATAAAGCAAGTCAAAGATACCCTATAGATGGGGGCTCCAAAAAAGTGTAATTATTTAAAAATTTGTAAAATATTCGATTTTCAACGCTGGGAAATAAAAAACTGCTTCTAATGACAAGAATTATGTGCTCATGAGTTCTGCCAGCTTAAATTTTCCAAAGCGCCTTGCATTTGTTTTTATTTTGATATTTTATTGGTGCGGTAAAAACGGCCTCGGAAGGCTACCCAAACCCCATGTTCGACCCGATACTAAACTCGGCCGGATTTCTCCGAAAATATTGATCGCAACGAGATAGAAAATATATCGTTAGAAGCAGCTGATAACAGGCTTCATTCAGACATGTAATGTCAAAATCTATTTTTCCACCTGGAGTCGACCGTCACAGACATCCGCTCTTAAGAATTGCAAAGCCGAAGGAATTTTCCATACAAGAACGGTCTTCGTGTTGACTTTGCCGGTGTTTGGAAAGGCGAATTCGGCATCGAAAAAGCAAAAATAACGTGTGTCTTGTTTCGATCTTCAATCAAGCAAAATGTTAAATACCAGACTGGAATGATACTATGGAGGCTTCAATTGTTGCTGATGGCATGAACGAATGTCCATGAATTGGATGCAATCAAACCAAATTTGTTGAAAGTAGGCCAAATTTCGCGGCGAGCTGATGCGTGGGGCAATTATGTTGATGATTACATTTGTATCCTTTTCGAAATCGCAAATAAATATGTAATTCTCATAAAAACAATGACCTTCCTTAAACATATTCAAATATAATGAGCTATAAAAACCTTCAATGTATAACCAAGAAGTACCAAACTCTGCCATGTTAATTCACTTCACTGAATTTTACATAAATTATAGCCCTGATTTAGAAATCCTAAAATATCTTCAAATCGGGCTTGTAGAATTTAGTCAAACTTCGGTTACACGTGGGCAATCAGTCAATCTCGAGATACCATAGAGCATTTATTGAAAAAATATCGTTACGGCCTGAAACTGGGGTGAGAGTAAATTAGGCGTGGCCTGATTGTCACGTGATACTAACTCCGACCTCCCCAAATTTTGTACTGACATGTATTTCAGTCTATGTGTAGTAGGTATGTTATATTGGCTGCGCGATAGAAATCAACCTGTTTTTATATGAGGTTCAAAATTGGCTGGCATGGGTGCAAAATTACTGGGTCGATCCACCTTAAGTGGTACAGTTGACATCATCGTTTTCATTTTTATCCGGATTCGACCGTCCACACTTACACGATATGTATGCGGATTCGTTCTTGTTCACTTTCAAACCTATACGGATTCGATGAAAACGATCAGCGTGTTAGTGTGGACGGAAGGCCTAAACGTATCAAAAAGTATACGGGTTCAAACGAAAACGCGTTAGTGTGGACGGGGTCTAAGAAAAATCTGTCGGGAAAAAGGCTAGTGTATCTAGTCTACCTACGAAACTATCTGCCCCATAAATTCATCTGCGTTCACGTGTGGATGTTTCGATGGTGTAATGGTTAGCACATCTGGCTAGGAATCCAGAGGACGTGGGTTCGATTCCCACTCGGGACAGCATTTTTCTCTATATTCTTTGTGTTTGTCTATATTTCCTTCTCTGGCTGGTTTCAGCTTGCTTGTGATAATTGTAATAATGAATGCCAACAGCCACACAATGAGGTTCCTGTAGAAGGATCCAAATTGATACAGAGCAGTTTTCTTGTTATGAATATGAAGAGCAAAATGATGAAGAAAACCAGAACTTCTCACAGATCCATGTTAAAAAATGATTATACTTATAAAACGTTTCGGTCTTCGACCTTCGTCAGTTAAAAACCTTATATATAGTGGTTTCAATAAAGTTTGTCACCCAAAAGACTAAAGCCTACAAGCTGTCGGCGGCAAGCCTTGCGAGACATTTGTTGTTTACGCGCGTGTTGGGAACGGCGCGATTTAAATTTATAGTGCACTTCAAATCTCAAATTGGAGGGCGCAAGAACTTTATTCTTAAACGTGAACGACAGTACTACGTACAGCATTAAGAGCGCCTGTCTGTAAATATCACAGATCGGCGTCAAAATGCGAAATTACAAAATCGCTCAAATTTGGTCAAAAGTTAGGCCTACATGAAGGATTTATGCTGTGATAATTTCAGGTCGATCAGATAAATATTTTTCGGGAACGACGACGGAAGTGATTTTCCCGAGCAAACTCGCTATTTCGGGGCATGTTTCACCTAATTCAAAAGATCGCGAAAAACTCCTATACGTGCTAAATGGACCCAAGTAATAAACACAGATCCTTAAAGACGACAAGATAAGCTTTCATTCAAGTGGTTTGTCAACCATTTCCGTTAAAAAATAAATATTTTATGGATTTTTGAATAATTATCATTTTTTTCGTCTATTTTATCAAGGCCCAAATCGATGGCTAATATCTCCGATGAGACGCGGAATTTCTCAAATATTTAATATCCCGGGAAGAGATCTATCCTTCTTCTTCTGATTTATCAAATAAAATTTTGAGGCAATTAAAATCCCGAACTTTCACAGCGCAGAAATTGACCTCTATCGATTACCGATAATAGGACACATTCCAGGCACTTCATGTCACGAACTTTCAAAACATTCACTCACCTGGCCAAGAATCCAGTAATCCACAGCAAATGAACTTCCTCAGTTGTCGAGTAACAGTCTTGCGTGTTGTTTAGAAGGTGCTTTGAGTCAATTCACTCAAAAATCGTTTCATTCTTGGCAGTATTCCTTCATTATCCCAGTAAACACCAGTATTCGCAAGCAAACAGCAGCGGCTTGTGGGATTCTCCATTTATGCCGAATCTATCCAAATTCATCCAGCTATTTACATTTCAAGGAAGCAAATAACCCATGTAAATCCTCGGTCGTACGTTATATCCGAGTACTTCATGAAAACCAAGTAAAAATTACCGCGACATTCACGCGGTGCGAAAGCATTATTCTCCCGGGGGGGGGGGGGGGGGGGGACTCCCAATATTTTAGACGGGGATGCTCGTCGGGAAAATTGATTTTGACCCTAAGGGATAGCAAAATGGGTGTGGCAAACAGAAAATTTACCCCTAAAAGAGAGCAAATTTGGCGTAGCGACCGCCGAATTTACCCCTAAAAGATAGCAAATTTTAGGGTTTTCAACCAAGTTTCCTTTGTAAATATCGGTTCTGGTGTCAGTACCAATATATTTCTGGGCAAGGATTGGCCTGAGACTCCCCTAAGGGATAGCGCTGATTTTAAACACCCCAAGAGATAGCACGTCTGTCAATTTTATACCCTAAGGGATAGGACGAGCACCCCCGTCTGAAAATATGGGGAGTCCCCCTCCCGGGATTATTCTCCAGCAAACAGCAGCATTCATGCTGAATCTATCCAAATTTATCCAGCTATTTACACTCCACAGAAGCAAATAACCCTTGTAAATCTTCGGTCGTATGTTATATCGCAGCAATTCATGAAAATAAAGTAAAATTTTAGCGCGACGTTCACGCGGTGCGAAGTTCAAGTAACCACGTTCTCTCTTCGACTGTCAACTGAAGTGCGTGACGAGCCCTGGGCCTGTCACGCTTTGCCTTGCCTGGCTATGACGTCACAGGCTTTTGCTACCCGCCTAAGAAGTGTAGTTCGGCTGCGAGAGACTAACAACATTGGATTTCGCGCTTGAAAAGGGCTTCATTCCCCAGGAAACAAGACAAGGCAATCACCTCATAAGCAAGGAGCAATTAGTTTTAATTTGATTTCAAGTGTTGGAATATATTTCTCCTCAAAGTGACCTTTTTAACAGTACTTTCCTGATCCTTGTGCTCGAACTTCGCACCGCGTGAATGTCGCGGTAATTTTTACTTGGTTTTCATGAAGTGCTCGGATATAACGTACGGCCGATGATTTACATGGGTTATTTACTTCCTTGAAATGTAAATAGCTGGATGAATTTGGATAGATTCGGCATAAATGGAGATCCCACAAGCCGCTGCTGTTTGCTTGCGAATTCGGGTGTTTACTTTGGGATAACGAAGGAATACTGCCAAGAATGAAACGATTTTGGAGTGAATTGACTCAAAGCACCTTCTAAACAACACGCAAGACTATTACTCGACAACTGAGGAAGTTCATTTGCTGTGGATTACTGGATTCTTTGCCAGGTGAGTGAATGTTTTGAAAGTTCGTGACATGAACTGCCTGGAATGTGTCCTATTATCGGTAATCGATAGAGGTCAATTTCCGCGCTGTGAAAGTTCAGGATTTTAATTGCCTCAAAATTTTATTTGATAAATCAGAAGAAGAAGGATAGATCTCTTCCCGGGATATTAAATATTTGAGAAATTCCACGTCTCATCGGAGATATTAGCCATCGATTTGGGCCTTGATAAAATAGACGAAAAAAATGATAATTATTCAAAAACCATAAAATATTTATTTTTTAACGGAAATGGTTGACAAACCACTTGAATGAAAGCTTATCTTGTCGTCTTTAAGGATCTGTGTTTATTACTTGGGTCCATTTAGCACGTATAGGAGTTTTTCGCGATCTTTTGAATTAGGTGAAACATGCCCCGAAATAGCGAGTTTGCTCGGGAAAATCACTTCCGTCGTCGTTCCCGAAAAATATTTATCTGATCGACCTGAAATTTTCACAGCATAAATCCTTCATGTAGGCCTAACTTTTGACCAAATTTGAGCGATTTTGTAATTTCGCATTTTGACGCCAATCTGTGATATTTACAGACAGGCGCTCTTAAGCTGTCCATTCTACTTTTCACGCTTTTCCTTTGTCAAGGAGGAAATCAAATACTGACGGGGTATTTTGTGAGATGATTGCATGAGATCCGAACTACTGAAACTCCGCTGGAATATTCTGTAGAACAAATATCTAAAGAAAGAAATATTTCGAAAATTCTATTCTGTTTTGCGTCCGTCCGTTTTTGCTAGTCATCTACACCTTCAGAGATATAATGAAAGTAAATTCTCGGAACGCTCGCGTAGAAATTCAAAACGCGCTATATTAATAAATAGTCATAATACATCTTCAGCTAGACACTTCCCTGGCTAGACTGGAATTAAGCTACCCTTTGGCTTCCTTGACTCGAATGTTTAATTTTCCGGTTCAAGAAAATTGGCAACTGTTTTCTTGCGTAAAATCGCCAATCGCCCAACAGTAAATTTTGAGGTCGCGTAGCAATGCATACGGTGGTAAATCTACATGAAAAGATAAACTTCATATCCCCAAGCACCGATGTATTATTCTATTTATTATATAAACTTTTTTTGTGAAAACAATTCGATACATTTCATGGGTGAATTATCTTAATTTTTCAGACGTGGGAATTATGATATTTCTCACTGGCCGAAATCCTGATATAAAACACTAAAGTTTATATAACGAATGCTTTTATTACCAGACACAGCACTATTGCAAGGATTTCAAACTCCTACCCTGAAATTTTGCTTTGCCTAGGGGTCTTACATTGTAATTCCAAGGTCACTTTTATCACCCCTCTCCCTTGAATTCAGGGGAATGGGAAATTCTTCCTCAAGCAAAATTTTGTAATTTTAGGCCTCAAGACAACCAAAAATCCATAAGGGTTTGGGGGTGGGTTGTATGGTGGGCGGATCTTCAGAATAAAAGCGATGGTAGGGATGCCTGTCTGGAAATCAGAGCAACTACCCTAAAAATATATACCAAGCAGTGATAACAAATATGACCCTAAAAACACTGTTCAAAATAGGGCATACAAAATACTTAAACCCTGTGGTAATATAGGAGAGGTGGTAACTTTGTTGGTAACTTGTTTTATCTTGCAAGTTGTGATACTTCATGTTGATTGCAGTTACTAATCTGAGGTTTCTACACCTAAAAAATACTAATCATTTCCCTCGTCTGGTGTTCTCCTGCCCTGGTTTCCCCTGTCCTTGTTTTTTATTTATTTATTTAATTGAGTGGTCATTGTAATTTTAGCATGGGAAGGACAAATTAAATATCTAACACAGGTATTAGAGATTTTCCAACTTTTATTATCTATGATTGGGGGGAGGGGCTCTATATGAGAAAAGGGGCGTTGCAATTTTTTTTGGAACCTCAAAGGGGGTGTTCTGGCATTTTTTTGCAGTTAAAATTGGGGACTTGAAATTAATTCTAGTAAAAGACAGCTATTATAACAGAAGATTATTCTTGTAGATAACAATTTGCTAATTTATTATTGTAGATAGCAGTTTGCTAATGATGTGACTTAGAAATTGCCTCATGCTCCTCAGATTTTTTATATTATCAATTACCACTTATCATATACAGTATCTTGTTATTCATGTTTAGCACAAAAAAGAAAGAAGTTGTCATTCTAAAGAAGAATTTGTTTTTTTACCATCTTTCATTCAGTATAATAATTGGGAGCTCCGCTTTTAGGCAGTGCCTAAATCTATATATTAGTTTGTTTCCCCGTGTTGGTTTTGAACCGAGTTTTGTATCAGTTATTTTGGTAAGCATATCTTGTGTTGTATGAGTGTATGATTTTTGCATAAATAAAAGAGTTGTTGAAGATAAGTGGTACATTTTTTTTATGCCCGTGATGTATGAATTTAAGTGCCTGAAGTTGATAGATATTGTTTACATTTAATAGATCTAGAAGATTGAGTAGAGGAAGTGCAGATGGGGTGTGCTTGCCATACAAAACTACAAGGAAGATTACCCTAGCAAGATGGTTCCGTTTTATTTGAAGTCGATTTATTCGAGTCTTATATGCACTCATAAATATTCTAAAAACACCTCCTTTGGTAAATTTAAAATACCCGAAACAGACGAGACTTATTACTCGGGCTTCCTGTGGGAACCCGAGTCGTAAATTGGGATCCTTATGTTCTGCTTTCGGACGCATGGAGCAGAGTCACGTGAGTTGGTGAGCCAATGAAAGCGCTGCAACAGGAAAGTGAGGCTTTTTTGTAACAACAACAGAAATTACATGAATCCTTCTCTCAACTCGAACGAACATTCCATAAGCTTCTGTGGCCAGGAAGTTTTTGTTGTTTACATCACCTCTATGCCTAGTGTTTCATCCTTAATTCTCTAGACTTTGATGCTCAAATCCGCATTTTGCTTGAGTGGGCGTCTAGTCGTTTATAAAGAAGGAAAAGCGAAAACACCACTGTCTGTGAAACCTGGATTATATGACGCAAGAAAGAAATATGTTGCATCTGTTTATATTCGAGGTTAATTTGATTCTACTGCAGCGCTTTCACACGCACGCTAATTCCAGTCCTTAGACATATGTATTTAATATTTTTTTCGCAGATACACAATTTCCTCGAATATGCTGCATTTTATTTTAAAACAGAAATGCATTGTTCAAAGCCAGTTCTTTTAGGTATTCCATTACAGTGTCGAATCTCACTCGAATCGAATCTATATACACTCATTCTTAGTCAACTGTGCGTTCGCGAATTTGTTTAACGTGCGGCGACTGGTTTTTAGTGGACAACTCGGTTCGCTTAGTGATTCCCCGCTGTATCGGCTGCATTGAATGAAAATTCTTTCGCACACTGCCAGGAATAAAATGCCTAGTGGTTTCTCTTCTGGCTTAATGATTAATGGATCTGTTTTGACAAGTGCCTATCGACAGTTTACACACTTTATCGGCACAGACTTACGCTTTAGTGAAAATATCCTTAGAATGTTTCCCAGTGATTCAGAGCGATTTACAAGTTTGCGAGTTCTTGCTTACAAATCATCTTTCTCTTAGAATTAATGAAGCATCGACTAAAAGTGCAAGAACGACCAAATTTGAATGCATTTTTTCAAAAAAATTCTGGGGCTAATGTACTGTTCAAGGCCTAAGAAGATATGCCTTAAAATAAAATACCTTTAGAAATTAACAGAGTTGTGTGCTTTTTTTAGCGTTGAAGTTCGGTTCATCTGAGGCCTCTTGGAAAGGTATCGAACGCGCACTGCGTATCAGCGGCAAATCGCTTGTACATTACGCATTTACGTCACACACTCGAGAATCACACTCGAGAATTGTAATCTATAAACAGCTGTATTCACACTAGAGGACGGAAAACTCGTCATGACGGGGTTTTCGTCTGACCAGTTTTCCGTCTGATATGAATTCAGACGATTTCTCGTCAAAAATCCGTCTCGTCCCGGTTTCACACCAAGAGGAGTTTTCCGTCCGGAGGAAAAACTCGTCTGTGACGAGTTTTCCGTCTCTATTGTGAATACGGCTAATATGAATAGCTCCTTTTCAAGCTCAAGTCCTCAAAATCTGCTTTCGCGCGGAATTTTCAGGGAGATCGTATTGAGTGTGCGATGTCTCGAGTGTGTGACGTCATTTTACATTCGGTTGCACCAGCCAAATTCATTTCATTTCCGGTACGCTTTTTCAAGATGGCGGGCGATCTCCAAATTCCTTATCGGGCTATTTTGCCCGTTAAACTCAGATATGATCAAAAACGACTTCCACACATTATTACTAGATACTGCTTCTTTAATACTTCCACATCAACGAAGTTATACGTTTCTGGTCGTTCTGGCACTCTAAAGTATTTTCGTCATGAAAAAAGAAGCAAACAAGTTTTTTAAACGCACTAATGAGAGCTACAATGGAAGAAGGATTTAAATTTAATTTAAGGTTATTCGCTTGTTTTGCAAGGCGCACTCTATTCTGCGCACGGACGCGCGATCAATTCGTTCGAAAATGACGATATCTAACGCGCTCGCAAAAGCTAAAAATCCCCACAAATACAAAGAAAAAGTTGCTTTGTGGGATATTGCACGAAAACAAGAATGGATGCAGCAATGTTTTATTTTGCCGTCTTCATAAGTCTATCATTTTCCTGCGTGGCGTGATCCCGAAGTCGCTCGCTTCACTAATCTCTGGTATTGAATCTTCCATAGATTGCATGACAAATAAAGGCTGCCTAGATAAATCACAAAATAACTACGCGTTGAATTTGTCAAATTTTTCACTCAATTCTATTTGACAATATACACAGAAGCCCGAGTTTACGCAGTCACGCGTCTTGTATATGAAGAAAATTACACCGTTTGGTAGTACAGAGATTGCTTAATTATTAAAGGGGCTGGACCGACCAAGATTTGGCGAAAACTGGTCACCCAAAATCCTTATCCGCTATCTGCACATGCTTGAAATTCTATGTCACAGTAGCAATACTCTCAGGTCGTTGACTTTCTTTTATAACCAGTTTTTTTCCTTTTGTTTGAGAAAGTGTACCTGTATAATAGCGCATTTCTTAGCGGAGCTCCCGCGGGCTACGAAGGCGCCCGCGTAGCGGCGCCCCATAGCTACATGCAGGAGAAAAAGGAACAAAACAAAAGTGTATATGCATCGACTGATTCTGTGATGGACTTCCGGTTTTCGTGTGTCCGTCGTCGCACAGGAAACCCACCAGTTTTGAGCGGGAAAATGAGCACGCGCGCGCTTGAATTTAGTTGGCGATGGTTGTGGCGATTTTTGTTTGAAGGGATTTATTTAGAGATTTTGTTATTTCGTGTTGGAATTTCCGACAAGTGAAGGAAAAATATTTTTCTTGTCCTCGTCAAAAACTGAAACGTTTCTAAAGCAAGCTGTCAAATCAAGGTATTTTAGACTAAAATTCAGATCTACCGCAATGAAACGGAGACAGATTATATATGTCGATGAACACGGTTGTTTCACAAGGGAAAAGAAGCGAAGTTTAACAGCGAGGGACGGAGAATGGAGGCGAAATACAGCAGGGAATGACATGTCGGAAGACAAATGCGACCGCTTAATCGAGAGAACGGGAAATTAATGTTTTCAGCATGACGATGGAGGTAGCCCTAGCCAACATGTCCAAACCTGAAGATGATTAAAAAAGGCAGAGACTAAAACTACCGAAAAAAGCGTCTAAAACTTTCTCGGAGTCTCAGAAGGAAAGATATAAGGACAGCGCCAGATAATCGTAGAGGGAAGGTCAAAACTCGGAAGACTGGCGTCGTGCCGTGAAGTGAAAAGTAGTAGAAAAACATTCTCAATGTAGGTCCTTGCCACGTTTAAATTTGACCGTAGTTTAAACTTTAAATATTTTTACCCTTTCAAAAGTATAAAAGTGGCATTCGACAACTATCGCAAATTTTCATTCACGTTTTTTCGCGCCCCGGCGGATCGCTACGCTACTTGGAAAATGACTGAAAGCTCATTGCGTTTGCTGTTTATTTTAGGATTCCAAGCGAAATACCGTCGCATTTTTAAGTGATTTTCAATTTGACAGCGATTCTACAGTACTTCCGTTGCCATAGGTATTTGGTATTTTTAAAAAGTTTGGGAGAATTTATGATTTAAGCTTATTTGCTTGCGAAGGCAGCCATCTTGAATTGCACGTGGTCGAACTTTGAAAAAAACTATGCAATGCAATCTCCAAACGATATTAGCCAAACTCTTGACTGCTTGATTCAATTTCTAGGTTCCCAAGATATTTTTCTGGTTATGATAGGGTGTGCTTCACGGTGTATTCCGCATAAAACAGGCAAGTGGAGATTTTAGTCATTAGATTACTTTCTTTTACTGTCGGAAGGCACGAACATTTTCAAATATATCTTGGGGATACAAAATTAAAATACCGTGTGAAAGTTTCCATATCCTCAGTGATGCAAAGACTTTTCCTAAGTGAAAAATAGACAAACAAACAACTTAGTATAATGTAATCCATTTGAAAATCGAGTAACAATTGTAAAAAAATTATTTGAACAAAATAATTTACATCATAGTGTAGACTTCTTTCATACTGTTTTGATAGTATCTAAAATAATTCATTTCTTACAACACCAAACAATCGAAAATGAATCCTGAATGAATGAATTTGTCCAAACCCATAGAATTTATATAGGCTAAAAAGCGACATGAAATGACCACCAACACTGTTGGCAACAGCCAGCACCATTCCTTCATGAACTTTGAAAAATTATTTCTCAGATTTCCTTGGAAATTTCTTCTCAGTGTTATCGCCAATTCTTTATTTTATCAACTTTAAAAAATGTTTTGTAATACACCATCTAAGTTTCCACTTTGTGACAAAAAATTACTCAATTTCTTGGTGGATTTCCTCTTAATCACTTTTTCCCCTTTCCCCTGTATGAAGCAGACTGAAATGCTTTTGCCATTGTTGGGCAACAGAGATCCCTCTCAAACAGAAACATGGTAAGAGGGAGTGATAAAAAAATTCAACCTATTTTCAATGCACTCTTTTCAGAGTGGCAAATCTTAAAGACTGAATGCTATTCATCCTTGATTTTATTTTTGATCATTTTATGGCTTAAGGGACTTCAGTATGTTCTGTTACTAAAATGTATAATAATATCCATGCCATAAGTGATAAAGCAGAAAAAAAAGAGATGGCTCTTGGACAGTGGCATATATTAACATAATATTAAATAATGAACACTCCCTAAGCAAGTAACGTCTGACAGCATTGTTTATCCTTCAAAATGTCAAAATAATAATAATAGCACTGCAAATGCATTAAATTGATTCTGTCTTGACAAGTATTTAGTAATCATAACACATGGACGGAAGAGAAGGGGGGGGGGGGGGGGGGGGAGGAGGGGGGCTTCAAGCAGCCCCTTTAATTTTCAGCAGATTTTCAACTTTTCTGTCTTATTGCTCCCAACCCAACATTGTTATTGCCATCTCTGTTCAGCCCCTTACTTCAAAATCTATTCTGCCATCCATGTAATACTAACTACTTACTAACCGAGCGCGAGGGCAGTACGGAAAAATTCCAGACTGAGGGATGAAATTTCTGGGACCGAGCCTCTGGGCGAGGTTCGTAAAGCAGAAATTTCAGCCCGAAGTCTGGAATTTTTCCGTACTGCCCGAGCAAACGAGGTTAGTAAGTTGTTTATTATATGGCATTTTCAAACAAAGTTAAATAAAACAAAAATACAAAGGGAGGAGACGAAGCGAAAGTCAAACTAAACCAGCCGTACGACTTTTAATTTTATAAGCTTAACTTAAATTTGTGAACGACCAACACAAGAACACATAAAAAGCCATTAAATAAAAAGAAAAATGAACAGTATTTTAGCTGGAAAACGATCATAGTGAAAAGACAAACTGCAGAACAATAGCAAGCAGAATGATTTGATGGCGAAAGGCAGCTTGCAATTTATCGAGCGAAATAATCTTACATTACATGGAGTTTTCTTACCGTATTTTTCCATCATTTAGTTCTTTCCAACGACGACTAAATTTTCCAACCAAAGAGTTTAAAGAATGTTCATCCAGAGAGCCTTTGAGGATTTCAAATGATAATTCACAACTTCTCAATCTGGAAATAACCGACGAGCCAGGCGAAAATATTTTCACTGAAGTGGTTGTTGTTAGTTTTGTATCCGTGATTCATGTCCACTCTCGAGAACTAAGTTTTTAAAATCTTCGCTTGTATCCGCTGTTAGTTGCCCCTTATATTTCTGTTACATGTGAGTGAGAAGATTGTCTATGTGATGGAATATAGATTTCTTGAAAATCCATGTAAATCTGTTTGTCCTTTGTCAACAAGTCAATGAATCTCAACACGAAAACACGACTAGTCTGCCGAGCGAAGTTCTCTGAAACTTCCCGAAATGTTTCCTTGTATTACACCCATCATTTCAGTTTCCACTCAATCCAGATGGTAGTTACGTTTATAGAGGTTTTACAGTTCGGAAAGAAGAAAGGTTTAGCTTCCTCAACCACGACGAATGTTTCTTCTGTTTGAGTTTTGCTTTGCTTGAACGAACTCTGACAGAGCCACGCGCGCTCGTTTTGTAAAATGGCGGGAATACGTATTTGCCCACGGGCAATACGGTAAAATTCTGCCCGCTGATTAGCCAATCAGAGCGCGCGTACTATCGTTGCCATATAATAAAATTATGTTAATATCAAGTTAATTTCTGTTTTTTTTTTTTTTGGGGGGGGGGGGGGTGTCCTACTGTTGTGTGCGACTCTGCTTTCTTTTTCTGTTTAGACCCCCCTCTGGCAGTAGCAAAACATTTTGACCCTCCCGAGGAGGATGCCAACCCCCCCTCCCCCCAGCCCACGCCATCATCAATAATAAGCACTTCCTTGCAGTGGTTTCTCTCCCTCGCTTGCTGTCGGCCTAAGAGAGGAGGAAACCACTGCTCGCAGGGTAGCTTGAAGCATTTTGAGGGAAAACTTCTTACCCCCCATCTGCAGGGGACTTCAAAGAAAACTATGTATCATAAATTCAAGATGTACTATATGTTATAACCAAGGTAGTTTTAAATGAACAATTAATTTATGGAAAACAACATGTACATGTAAAAGAGTGATGTGACCCCCCTGAAATGCTCACAAATGAGAATGGCCCTCCCCTTATGGTGCTTTAGATCAAGGATGCCCCTCAGAAGAAATGTTTTTTTTCAGTGGAAATTCAATAAATTTACAAAGAGGGTATGAGTAGAAAGACCAAAATTGGCAGCCACCTATTCTCTGCTCATTACATGGTTGGTATCTGTATTTTCTGGGATGAAATTTTTTTAATTTTATTAAATTTTAATTTCATTAAAAATACACTACACATGTTATAAAATGTACATATATTGTGATTTAAATTAAAACAACTGATGACAAATAATTCCTTTTTTCTTTATTGCACTTGGTCTTTGTTAGAATCAGTCCATTGGGAGGGGTTAGTACCGTATTTTTTTCTGAAAGAGATTGTTTATCTTACTTCCACAGGCCATGCCTATTTTTATATATACCTTTATTGTGTCAGTTTAGCAAAATACCAAAAAAACAGTGTATACATATCAAGAGACATTTTTACTTTGAAAAGGATACGGTGACAAGCTATGTTCAATGCCAGCCATTTTTTTGGTTTATCAACACAGAAAAATATGTAACCGGGAGCTCCGCTTTTAGCCAGTGGCTAAATCTATATATTAGTTTCTTGTTCTTAAGGTATGGGGAAAGGTTCAAGGGCTCTTTTGCCAAAAGCGTTGTAATTTCGACATCTTTTAAGCTACGTACATGTATTATATATCATTTTAAAGCGTTTGAAAGGTAGAACACAGATGTGATATTTTCATTAATTATTAATTAATTATTAATAAAATCAATAATTATTTGTCAAAAACAGATTTTCTCGTTTGACCAAGTTCTAGGGGGCCGTTTCTCGAAACGCCCGAGAATTCTCGGGCCCGAAAAGTTTGTTTTGAAATTTTAATAGATTGATCCCCAAGTTTTTCGTTTTCTTTTCTACCCTGATGGTTTAAGTAGTCTAGAAATTCATATCCGTGAATATGTATACTGCTTACGTCTCAAAAAAGAAATTTCCGATTTCATTGAAACCCTCAAATCGAAGAAAAATCACCCGAAAAGTCTCGGGAGGTCAGTTGCTCCCGAAAACTTTCCATTGTTTTTCACCCGAGTATTTCGGGCGCCCGAAAAGTTCGGTTTAAACTCACGTAATTCTTTAAGTACTATGGAATAGAAATAACTACGAAAAGGGAGTTATACTATTAAAATCAGCAGGATAGAAAAGAAAACGAAAATCTTTTTGATAAATCCATAAAAATTGCAAAACAAAGTTCTCGGGCCCGAGAATTCTCGGGCGTTTCGAGAAACGGGCGCCTAGTCCGTCAGAATTCAATAGAACCACCAAGTTTTGTATCATCTTGGATGACCCTAAGATGGACTCCAAGTGTGCCAGCGATGTTTACTGTGACAACTTGGCCATCCCGTAAAAAGTTTATCATTTAAAGATTTAAACCATTTTAAGGAAATTAAATACCTGCAATACGTCTGACGATGGGTAATTAAGTGTTTTGAAGTTATTTCTGCCCATAATTTTCACAAGTTTTAGATAAAAGCGAATATTTCGATGTCTGAGATCTCAAGAAACTCAAGATCCTTTGTTCTGTACTCGCTTTCTGATTGGCAAACTTCTTACAAAATGGCCCGGTTGACGTAGTCGCACAGTAAAATTTTCCTTTGTTCCAATTTTCTTTCAGTTCGAACTTTTTCGGTTACTATCCTGATTGTGTTAGAATCACACCAGGATTTGAAAGCAATCATTCATCAATAACTCTCTCGAGTTTTGGGCGATAATTCCTAAATCCTCTATTTTTTACAAGCGTTTTTCGAGGGCTACTCAAAGTTGTTTCATCCCTTGTCTCTTTTTACGAAAAAGTGCCAGACGGAAACCATTTCGTGGTGATAAGGCCCTAGTGAGCGAGTCTGGGCAAAGCATAATTAGCCAATCAGAAAAGACCAGAACGCAGGGCAAAGAAAATAGATTTCCTTTCGCTTTATTCAGCGACAAATGGAAAGATTTTTATTATTTTTCTTTATTTAAACTGTAAAGGTGAGCTCCCTGTGCTATTAACTTCAAAAAGCTATAAAACCCTTAAATATCGAGCACACAAAAAATTAGCCTGAGTTAGCAGACGCCCGCTCAAAATCAAAAGATTTGAGCGAGACGTCTGAGCAATATAGCGAAATGTAACGTACTGGGTGGCGTGACACTGCACAGATCTGGGTAGTGATTCTGATTGGTAGACGCGTTTTGCCTGTGTCATGTTTATCTTTGTGAGTTCAAGATGGCTTCGATAGCAATCAAAGCTGAAGTTCGGTCGATTTGAAACGTCTCAAAGCAGTGGTTTTATCTCGTTGCAAGCATTTTTAAGTTGAGAATTTATACGAAGACTAGTTGCAGCACTGCACAGACGTGTTTGTTGACCAACTTTGCCACTCAAGCTTGGCGTTAGCTTTGTATTACGTTCTATCGAGCATCTAGTAAACGAGTGAAACTTGGAGACTCGTTATGCTTCTAGTAAACGGGTGTAGCTTGGAGACTCTAATACCGAAGTCATTGTATAGCCACGGATCAAATAGAGTCCGTGTTGAAACAGATACCGGGAACGGACGTTTTAATGGCAGTGAAACCGTCGAGTTTGAGTTCGAGTTTAGCATCGCATGCTCCGGCATGCGAAAGTTGCTAGCCGGGTCCTTCATAGGAGAGATCAATGGACTTATTACCACCATTATTGATTGCTTTATGAGGACATCATGAGCATGGCCATCTCCATTTAAACGAAGCTAAGGTACAATTTGACTTTCCGATCACGAAGGCATCTTTACTTCTCATTGTACAGTGCTTGCGACTGGTCTTCGTATAAATTGTCAACTTTATAAGCGCTTGCAATGAGATAAAAACCTCTTCTTTAAGCGATTTCATATCGACCGATCTACAGCTTTGCTTCTGGTCGAAGCCATCTTGAACTCACAAAGATAAACGCGGCAAGGCAAATAGCGCCGACCAATCAGAATCACTACCCAGATCTGTGCAGTGTCACGCCACCCAGTACGTTACTTTTGGCTATATTGCTCAGACGTCTCGCTCAAATCTTTTGATTTGAGTCTGTTAACTCAGGCTAACAAAAAATCGCTGGCACACTTTTGGAGGCAACCTAAGTATAATTATTTCTGATAGAAAACTGGGTGGTTCTATTGAATTCTGACGGACTAGAACTTGATCAAACGAGAAAATCAGTTTTTGACCAATAATTATTGATTTTAATCTCTCAGACCTGTTCACCCCCACTCACCAAATGCATAATTACAATACACGATCCTCGACAGCTGGTAACTACTACATTGACCATTCTCGACTTAATCTTTTAAAAACCTCATTTTCTAGAATGGGCCAAAGGATCTGGAATAGTGTTCCAGAAAAATTAAGAAAACTACCAAAACATATATTTAAGAAACAAATGACAACGATTTTATTCGAAACTCTTTGTGTTCAGGACAGTTATGCTGACATACAAAGCATTATGAACAGTATTAGCAAAATTACAAAGTAAAATGAAAAGCTTTTGGCCATATTTATTTATTTCCTTTGATAAGAATATATTTTATTAGTTTATTGTTATCGTGTTCTGTGTTATTCTGTAACTTTGGTATTCTAATGTAAAAAAGTAATTGTATTTAACGTCCACACACTGCCTGCCTTGATTAGCTCCGCTATTTGCAGGTAGTGTGCGTTTTTAACTTATGTCAAAAATAACAATAAAGATTGAGATTGAGATTTTAATAATAATTTATCAATAATTGATAAAAATATCATATTTGTGTTCTACTCTTCAAAAGCTTGAAGTAATGTTTACAAAACGAGCTGGAGTGTTTTAAAAACACGACAGCAAGTTTTGTAAACTACTTCTAAAAGGGTTGCCAGTAATAATTCATAATTCCAAGTTAGTTTAAAAAAAGGAAAATATATTTGTAAGAACTACTTCATTGAAATCGAGATATAAGAAATCGCAGCGTGTTGAGCGTTTGCCTCTGACCACTGTTCAACGGGTTCGATTCCCAGTCGGGGTCAGTTGGGATTTTTCTCAGCTGTTTCGAACCTTGTGATCTTCGGGGTTTGAAGTGATTCGTCATTTCTCCTGTGTTTCACGTCTTTCGGATGAGACAATAAACCGAGGTCCCGTCTCTTAAACCACTAGCACTTAATCAGAACTTGAAGGACGTTAAAACCACAGAACTCACCAAAGAATGATATATCTAACAACCACTCATGATTGTAAACTGCATTGTATAAATTGCAGTCCGCATTTAACAGGATCAGATATTTCCGGTATACAAAATGCATACATTTAGAACATGAGTAATAATACATGTATCTATCTTAAAAACAGACGAAATGACAACAATTTAGAGTTAGAGTTAATTACCGAGATTCGAGGCAATAACCCAAATACATCCCAAGGGCCGTAGGCCTACGGGATGCAGAGAATCGAGGTAATTAACGGACTTAGTTTACAGTTGACAAGATTTTCAGAAAGAGGAACAAATGAAATGCATTCTTCTCATTGAATTTTACAGTTTTGAAAAGGAGTACAGTTTACAATTGTAAATGATGGCGCATTCCAATAGGAACTATTGTTAGTTATTTAGCTGCTTTCTCAGAAGTGCGTTCCCTAGAGAAACGCTTATTGCAATGAATTTTTTCCATGCACAATAAAGTTGTGATGCAGAGGATTTTTTCGATAAATGATCTAAGGTACCTCGAGATTGAGTGATTGCCTCCGTGTAACCAAAGTTTGAATAAATTCTACAAGCAGGGCTATAATTTATGTTGGTACTTCATGGTTGTAAATTGAAAGCTCAAAGAAAGGTCACGCTTTTTTTTAATGAAAATTAACTATTTCTTTCTCCCCACGCATCAGCTCACCGCGAAATTTGGGCCTACTTTTACGAAATTTGGTCTGATTTTAAAAATCGTAGTTTTTTTCGAGTCAAATTTTTGGACGACCACAACTGATCAATGTGAAGTTTGTCTCCAACGTTTCATATCAATTGAAAACCTCTAAGGCTATCAACAGGGAACGCAAAGTTCGATAAATATTGGACCTTCAAGCATGACCTTCCTCAAACACATACGCTATAAAAACCTTCAATTTATTACCATGACCATACAAGTACCAAACTCTGCCATGGTAATTCACTACAGTGAATTTTAAATAAATTATAGCCCTGATTTAGAAATCCTAAAAAATATCTTTAGATCGGGCTTGTAGAAAAATTTAGTCAAACTTCGGTTACACGGAGGCAATCACTCAATCTCGAGGTACAGCCTGAAACTGGCGTAAGAGTAAAAATAGCTGTGGCCCGATTGTCACGGTGATACTAACTCCGATCTCCCCAACTTTTGTACTGACATGTATTTCAGTCTATGATGTGTTATATTGGCTGGGCTATAGAAATCAACCTGTTTTTATGTGAGAGGTTCAAAATTGGTTGGCATGGGTGCAAAATTACTGGTTCCATCCACGTTAATGTATGGGGAAAGGTTCAATGGATCCTTTGGCAAAATTGTTTTTAAGATAGGTACATGTATTATATATCAGCTTTTGAAGAGCAGAACACAAATGTGATATTTGTATTAATTATTAATAAATCATTAATAATATCAATAATTGAACTCTTTTATGAATTACCATACCACTTGTCCTTGTACCTTGACAATGGCGTCATGAGGCCGCCGAAACGTCGATTTAATTTTATTTCGCTAGTTTTTACTTGTTGATGTGTCTCTAAATCATTACTTAATATCAATAACTATTTGTCAATTGTTTCATTTTCTCGTTTGATCAAGTTCTAGTCCGTCAGAATGCAATAGAACCACCCAGTTTTGTATCAGAATTACTGATACTAAGGTGGACTCCAAACGTGAGTCATCGATTTTTTGTATGGTCGATATTTAGGGTTTTATTGCTTTTTGAAGTTAGATAGTAACCGAAAAAGCTCGAACTGAAAGAAAAATCGTAATCAAATTGGAACAAAAGAAAATTTTTGAAAAATCGCTGCCACAGTTTTGGAATCCAGTTTTGACAAAAAATTATTTATTTTATTAATAATTAATTAATAACTAGTGAAAATATCACATCTGTGTTCTACATTTCAAACGCTTTAAAATGATGTTTTTAAACTTGTTATGCAAGCATGAGATTTGTGCCATCGATAACGTCATGCCACGTGACTTTGGTGGTGCACTTATCATGCCTCGAATACAACTTTACCCAAGTTTGGTCACTTAGCGATATCAATTTTTTCTATTTTTGATGACGTCATGCTTGTCCCCCTGTGCCACGAGGATAACTTTATCCATGTTTGGTCACTAGAGATGTTCCGTTCTCGAGATATTATGAGCGAGCGAGGTGAGCGAGTGATATTCCACGATTTAAGGAGGCTGCCTACAATTTTTTCTGCCCTCAACGCCCAATCTTTGTATGCCTGCTGTTCACGCTCAAAAACCTGTACCAGTCTGAACTTTCACATGGTTACCCTGGAGGGTTTGAACTTTATTTTAGTGTGCATTTTGTTGTGATCGGAGTTGCTATAGCAACGTTATAACCACACCCTTGTTTATAATTAGCAGCCATCGGACGCGTTGCGCGACCTAAACTTTTCAAATGACACCCCTCGCACTAATCTCTGAGTAGCTAACATTAATCACAGCAAGTTTGGAGAGCATTCATTGGGCCGATTTTATGTTATTCGAACGGACTTTTTCAGGCTCCAAAATGTAAAAGTTATTTATGCCGCAAAGATTTCCTTGAAAAAGAATGGCTAATATCTGCGGAATTAAAAGATCCTTGCCGCCCGAATAATCTACAAACCCAAGGCAATGTACCAGCCAAATTTCACTTCTTGGAATGCTTCCGATTTTGTTTGGCATGTGTTCAAGCAAACTGCAAAATTTGAGAAATTATATTATAAATCTTACGTTTGTTATAAAATTTACACTTTTCGCCTCTGACAAAAATCTCATATGATTTTTTTTTTGATACTTCCGTAAATTAATCTTGAATATATACCAAAAATAACCCTCTAAGTCTCGAGTTCATTGAAGTATTTTAAGGCACCGAGAAAAAATGCTAAACTTCACCACTCTTTCGGTTTGCTCGAGCCGGTTTTTGTCATTGTACTTTGTTTTCACCTGTTGTAGCTTTCACGTGGTTTTCCCTGTAATCAGTGAAGCGAACTACATTCCAGCGTGTTGTAGTTTTCATGAGCCATTGACTCAACATTCATCTGACTCGCAAAGCGTAGCAAACAATGTCACGCAATAACAAGCCAACAACATTTATTATGAACGTTAACTTGATAATGTTGAGCTTTCTAACTCTTTGCATTCTGTTGATTAGAAAAATACTGAATTGTTGTTCGCGTCTTTTCTTGTTTACCTAGTGTTTTTTATCATTTGAGATGTCTGAGAAAAGTCAGTTATCTGTCAAGTTAAACATTTATATGGCCAGCCTGAACGCTTGCAAATCCAAGCTGTAAGTGTTTTCTATTATCTATTTGTTGGATCTTATCTCGCGATATTCATTGTCACTAAATGGCTTTTCAGGTAAGTCACAAGCCAACACGTGAAAAGAGAAGGCATTTAGCAACACTAGCAATCAAGGCAACTCAAATTATTTTGTCTTCATTCGGCCAAAACAAAAAAAAAGAAAATGGAAGGAGTGCCTGGTATTTTTTGAACGCCCTAGCTGCTATTTTCGTATGCTTAACCGGCTTGCAGGAATCTATTTTTCCAGCTCAGAAGCTTACGGGTTATTTTTGGAGGCATTTTGACTGCAACAATCCATGTAATGGTCTGTACCTAAAAGGTAATAGAATATGCATTATCTTTTGTTGTTGTAGTTAGTTAGTTTGATTCCCATGATGGAATGTAGTCCGCTTCACTGATTACAGGGAAAACCACGTGAAAGCTACAACAAGTGAAAACAAAGTACAATGGCAAAAACCGGCTCGAGCAAACCGAAAGAGTAGTGAAGTTTAGCATTTTTTCTCGGTGCCTTAAAATACTTCAATGAACTCGAGACTTAGAGGGTTATTTTTGGTATATATTCAAGAATAATTTACGGAAGTATCAAAAAAAAAATCATATGAGATTTTTGTCAGAGGCGAAAAGTGTAAATTTTATAACAAACGTAAGATTTATAATATAATTTCTCAAATTTTGCAGTTTGCTTGAACACATGCCAAACAAAATCGGAAGCATTCCAAGAAGTGAAATTTGGCTGGTACATTGCCTTGGGTTTGTAGATTATTCGGGCGGCAAGGATCTTTTAATTCCGCAGATATTAGCCATTCTTTTTCAAGGAAATCTTTGCGGCATAAATAACTTTGACATTTTGGAGCCTGAAAAAGTCCGTTCGAATAACATAAAATCGGCCCAATGAATGCTCTCCAAACTTGCTGTGATTAATGTTAGCTACTCAGGGATTAGTGCGAGGGGTGTCATTTGAAAAGTTTAGGTCGCGCAACGCGTCTGATGGCTGCTAATTATAAACAAGGGTGTGGTTATAACGTTGCTATAGCAACTCCGATCACAACACAATGCACACTACAACAAAGTTCAAACCCTCCAGGGTAACCATGTGAAAGTTCAGACCGGTACAGGTTTTTGAGCCTGAACAGCAGGCAAACAAAGTTTGGTGGTGGAGAGCAGAAAAAATTGTAGGCAGCCTCCTTAAAAAGGCTGTTGGCCAAAATAGCACTGAGAAATAAAATATTTTTTTTTATACCTTATTCTTTATTTCATCTCTCAGGCTCTGAAAATCCTGTTTCGCCTCGTTCTCTTGTTCATTCCACTCTTCCTCCATGGCAAACATGATGTCCTGGACATCATGCATTTCTCTTTTATGCTGGGAAACAATCTTTTCTCTGAAACAAAATTGAAGAGTAAAGTCTAATAATAATAATAACAATAATAACAATAACAACAACAATAACAATAATAATAATTAGCACTTATCTATGCTACTATAATCGGGTTGTTTGCAGAAATGTTTCTGATTGGCTAAATCATTCTGTTCGAGAGCAGCACTGAAGTTTTACTTGCACTTATCTATACTATTATAATCGGGTTGTCTGCACAAATGTTTCTGATTGGCTAAATCATTCTGTTTGAGAGCAGCACTGAAATGGCTTCCCTGACCACAGCTTTGGCCCCAGTACATAACGAGGATGTGCTTTTCAAAAAGCCAAACATGGATTCTCTATCTTTCGAATGCGCTAGAATTTAAAAAAACTTTTACTAGACACAAAGTGTAGAAACTAAATTGTTGTCTTGAGCTAAACAATTGCCCACCCGTTTCGAAATAACTGAATACGAGGCAGTTTCTTGGAAAAGAAAACCACAGAAGCCTTCGCAAAAAACACAGTAGTACCGCTGAAAAAAATTTAAAAACATAAAGCTCAAAAGAAATCCCTGCATAAATGTCTACAGCCAACGACGCTCAAGTGTACCCCCTAGAGCGCAATAATGAGTTGATTCTCCATTATTCGACACGGCTGCTCCCGAGGGGACTTTTAGTTCAAACTCATTATTATTCATACAGCGTATTGATTTGAGCCCACGGACATCATTGGTAGCGGTCTTCCCCCTGGCTCAAGGAAAAAACAAAGATGGCGCCCAAGGCACAAACAGCTTCCACGCGTACTACCCATTTGTTTACGGTTCAAACGAAGTGTTTTGGGACTAGGATAACCTTGAAATAGTAGCAGACTAAAAGATATAATGTCAACTAAATAGGAAGAGACAAAAAACAGCAATCTAATGCGCATTGACCTCAAACCACGCATGAACAATTGGACACACGTATTCTATCATATCTAGTGTTTTCGGGCCACAAACAAGGTTATGTCAAGATTACAGCCACGATAGCTTGACTTTGTGATTTTTCTGGGAGATAAGGATCAGCACATGCTATTTGAAGGGTCTTCAGCTTCAGCTAGAAGAGGTAGGTTCGATGCTAGGAATTCGTTGCAACCTGTTTTGATTTTTTTTTCGACGAGCGCCACAAGTGGTACTAAGCTACACACAAGCTCGTCGAATGATAAGTAAGTACAATGCAATGGTTGAAAGTTTCTCATTATCCAGGTCTCTGGTATCCAGAAGATTAAAATGAAAGTGCACTTGCACCCTATTAAAAATGTTTGGAGTTTGGAGGATTTTTTAGGGATTCTCTGTTTATTGTTCACAACAGATGTAAGGAAAGATACACCTGTTGCAACCCCTGGCACCAGAGAAAACAAACTGCAGCTGTACCTTATTGACTATATGTAGAAATTCATCAGGTTAGCAGGGGAAAGGAATACTTCGAGCATCTGATCTCCAAAAATTAGATGAGATCAAAATATCAATGTTTATAGAATTTATCTAAACTGCCTTTGCAATCCTGAATTCAGTTTGTTTGCTACATTTTCCCTTTCAGAGCCTTTGTTTTCTTCTTCAGGATCCATGCTCTAGACAGAGGAGGCAAAATGTTGCTTCAGGATTTTCTTCAAGGCACCACAACATGGAGACAATGTGGATTTGTTCATAGTACTTTCTTGAGAAATGACTACCCTCCTTGTTCTCCAATGAACCCTAATGAAAATGGCCATTATTTTCTGAATGAATGAAAGGGTATGCATCACCGGCATATGGAACTTTTGTAGAAATGTGTGGTTTGTGAAAGATGTATGGAAATATGAGCGAAGCTTCTTGATGTAACTCTCTGAAAGGGAAAAGAACACGACAAGCCCTTGTATGTTGACCAATAAGTACATTGTAGGTACAAATTTGGTCATGGTGTTGAAATTCGAGACTCATTTATTCTTTGACACTCGATGAATGAATACTATGTCTGCCTCATTCTCATCTCATTTATTATAATCCTCGAAGTCATGCGACTGGACCAGATGAAGGAAAAATACAAGGAGAAATACTGTTTTGACATCATCATTGCTTTCAACTCTATTATTCTGGTTACATCATTTTCATTAGCTACCATAATATACAAATCAGTGATCATGTCCAAGATCTAATCTTACTAATGTGTCAATACTGTAGGCCATTACAATGGCATAGTTGAACTTAGAGAGGCAAGTTGTGAAAAAAGAAGAATAGTTTGCATGTGATTGGATTATTATTGTGTATGTAAGGCCTAGGGCATACGTCGAATTAGGGTCGCATCGATTTTTTTTTTCAAAAGATACCCACGCATTACACTTTCAAATATGTGGGGGGTGGGGCAACAGGAAATTTTCGAACAAGTTATTTCAGCAACTGAATTGTTTACAGGCTCAGTCAAGTGGATATGTTGAAAATTGCAGCTTGCAAAATGGCACTTAACTAATATGATTTTTCAGAACCCAAATAACGGAATAATATGCGCATCCACTTTTTTTTATAAAATGCTGCCACATGTTGCTATAATAACATGTATCTTGGGCAGGAAAACCCCTTGCTAAAAGTACCTTTTTGGGGGGAGGGGGCAGTTCTAGAGTTCAAATGAAGATTACTAGGAGCATGAGTTTGACATCATGACAATAGAAATTTGACAGGTGCTGTCTTCACACACATGAATAATAGTAAATTTGTTTTCGAAGAGGGGGGAGGGGGTCATGTAAATCATATTACTTATTAGAGGGGTGATCATTTAATTTTGACCTGTATTGCCCAATTCCCTCCCCCCCTCCCCCCCCCAAAAAAAAAGCAAAACATAATGAGTGATCCCTTAGATCATCTAGAGTAGTGAACTTGACACACAGGGCAGCCACATGGTTAAACAAGGCATTTACAACAATGCTTTATCAGCCTAGGGCTTTCTCTTATCCGTCCGCCACGCCTATTAACGTCCTTGGGACAGGCGTCGTCAGTTTTCATTGCCGTGTATTTGCTGCGCATTTGCCAGAAAACGCGTTCTCTTGTCGAAGAAAGCTTTCACGAGGAACAGAAACGCTGGTTTGAGTTTCGTTATCATTTTTCGTGGTATAGAGTTGATGCTAGTCGCAAAACAACTCGTCTTTTGTATTCGACACAGTCGACTGTTCTCTCGGTCTTATTGACTCCTTGACTTATTTAAGCGATCACCGCACACTACACGTTTTCAATAAGTCCCTCGAGACCTTGTGGCATCTTTACCTCGCATGGTACGATGTTTCAAGGCTAATGCGCAAATGTGGTTTGACAATGAATAACAGAACGTCAGTGAGAAACGTTTTGTTGAATTAATTGCGTTGTTTAGTTTGAAATTCAAGTATCCGAAATCACGAATTCCTAGCAAGCGCAGACTATGCTCGATGTTTCCGCAAAACATGAAAGAATATCATGCATTAGGTCTATTAAGCTGGAAAAATCACGTTTTCGCACTATAATTTTTTTAATCCGCGCTTTAAGAAAGTAGCGTGAAACAAAGGTTTCGAACGTTATGTACTTTGTGGGCTCTCTAAATTTCCTAATTTAAACCTCATTATAAAAATTATATTACGCTTCAACGCCTTGGTGTCCGTAGTTTTTTAAATGTCATTGAAAGCCGCTTTATTTTCACTAATTTTGCGATACGAATTTATTTTCTTGAACCATATCACTGAAGCTTTTTATCTCTGTACATTTCATTTCTTCCTGTGCTTCTTGCATAATATGAAATGAAACAGTTTTGCATAAATTGCGCGCTCCAGTGATCACTAACTAAAAGTCCGCTCAGGGAGCTCTTGAACAGCCGTGATGCAATAATACTTTCGGCTTGGGAAAGTTCTACGCATGCGTTAGTAAGCCCACTGGTCATTCCACTCGTCGGAGTGGAGCGTTACGTTTCGGTTTGTCCTATCGATTTCTCTGGATTATTTCTGCGTAAATGTTGCTGAAAATATTCCTCAACATTATCCTTTTGTCATTCAAAATGCCGGTCGATGCTTAGGATGCTTCAAATAGCGGCTACATGGTCGAAAAAATACGAGTGTCGTCCTTTTCAGTATGACCAGAGAAGAAGTTCTTCGTAGCAAACGTGGCGGCCATTGTTATGTTATAACGGCACCATTGAGAGATTGTTGGTTGACATCGACGTAAACTACAAATATATAAAAGCGAAAAGGTGCGTTAATTTGCTTCATTTATCTTTTTAAACTGCATTTTTGTCCATTCGGAGTCGGTCATTTGCCGAGACATTTAGTTTTAAATTTGCTCAAATCGTTCACCTAGCAAATTAAACCATGAATGCATAGCTCGTAGATCATGGTACTAAGGGCTGAACCGGTGATTTAAAAACAGAAATGTATAGTAGAAATGTATCTCTCACGTTACCTCCAAACCAAATTCAGAAAAAATCGCCTTTGCCCCCAACGTTTGTATCGAATAGCTTTGGGTCAGTTAGCGACGAACAGGTTGTAGTTGGGGAATTAGTGGTTTCAGCTTCCCATGTTTCTGTGATGGCGCAGTAAATATTATTTTTTAGTTTAACTATGTTGGCAGTCTCTTGACAAACTACGATCGGGGCAATCAGTCATTCGGTGAAACTGTAGATTTACTTCGTATAAGCACGTACAATTATATCAACTCTATAAAATTATTCCAGTTGCTGTTCAGAAACCAGTATTTGAACCGGTCTAAATTGTCCATGATTACAAAGCACATATATTCTAGAATTGGTTCTAAGCGCTAAAAATCCACAGGAAGCCTTTTGTTTATGAGTTTTGTTACCAATGTAGCGGACCTGGTAGACTTTACGAGCCTGGTAAATCTCTCCCTCGTTCATTTAGAGAAGAAATTGTTGATCAGTATTATCAGGGATATTCCAAGAAGCACAAAGCCAGTGACTTAATTTATTGGAAAAATAGACCTCAACTTCTGGCGGGTTTTTTTTACCATAAAAAAAAAAATACTCCGATTTCCACAAGTGTTGGCACAGATCTTAAGCAACCTCTGTACTACCAAACGGTGTAATTTTCTAGATATATTAGTCTCGTCTTTTTGAGATATTTCAAATTTACCAAAGGAGGTGTTTTTAGAATAAATGATATAACTTGAAAATTCGACCGTGAATTGTTTTATTACCAGCTAAAATCGCCATCCGTAGTAACAAGGGTTTACTCAGAGAAATGCCCATGTCAGCTTTTCCCATGCGATTTAAGTTGTAAACGATGTTATAATTTTACCTCTAAAAATGTGTAGTGGCGCTTTTATATGGTGTGCAAAGCGCAGATATCAGAAAAATAGGGGAGCTCTTCAAGATTATATCGGTTTATGTTCACTCTTTCTTATTTAAAAGAGAGAATAAAATCGAGTGCCTACAGAAAGCGATATTTCATAAACGAACGAGAGCAATGTCTTGTCCATAATGTGCTATTGTTATAATATTCAAATCGAGCTCGAAATAACTAAATTGCTGGAATTGTTTCGCAAGTCTCTTTCGTGTGAGGTAGAGCACAACCAGCTGAGATGACTTACCAAGTTTGGGCTCGTCATTCCAATACTGTATTGAGAAACATTATCTAAAAGAAGTCAGTGTTTCGTCGCTTCAACACAAACGCCAAGAAAACCCATATGTTATGAGTTCAGTGCGCTCGCCTCTTTTGGAGTGAACATAAACCGATATGAGGGGGACGCTTGAGCGTCTTTGGCTGCAATGTGCTTTTAATATGTCTGTAATAGAGCGGATTTCACATGACTGTCAAGACTTGTTATGTAATTGCGATTGCTTTGCCTTCTCATTGGCTACTCGTTTTTCTCAGCCAATCAAATTCTGTAGTAAATTACAATTGTGTAATTACTTAGTAATTGGTTTGGCTTGCAATTGATTGGCTAGTGATTGCTCAATTGCAATTGTTTTCACGACAATAGCTGTATTCACACTAGAGTCGGCAGCCACTCGTTGCAAGTAGTTTGCTGGAACACTGGAAAAATCGGTCCTTCTCGTAACTATGTAAATAGTTTGTAAAATCCGATTTACACAGAATGTACATTTATTTACAGACTATTTACATCGTATGTAAATTAAATTTCATTTCACATTGTGTGTGAATAGTTTGTAAATTTTAATTTACACACTGCTGTAAAATGTTCCCCAACTACGTTATTTCTATGGACTGAAAGAGTCTAAATATAGATATACACACTATGTAGAAAACTTCATCTCACATAGTAATTTACGGAGTTTATTGGTACGATCATTGCCATATAATAAACATTGATAATCACAGAGATTGATCTGGATTCTTTAAAGAGGCAAAGGGTTATATATGCAAGGAGGGCAAAAAGGACTGAACTAATATCGAAATGGGAAAATATTACGATCAATCAAACGGTCATAATTACGAGCATAAAATTCCAGGTTGTGTAACCTTAAGTTCCAGGGTGATCATTTCAAAATTCACTGAAATTCCAGGCTGGGTATCGCAAGCTGGGTTCCGCAAAAGGGATACATTTGTTATAAGAATAAACCATGCAGTAAGAAGTAGAGTGTGTATGATTGGAGTTCCGCTTTTAGGCATTGCCTAATGTATAGTGATATCGAAAGTTTTATACCGGGCTCAAAAGGCTGTCACGTCAAACCTCTTTGTTTGTGAACAGAGTGTTTATTTATAAATGGCGCGCTGCGGCTTTGTGCCAAAACCTTTGAATGGGATTTGTTGTCCACTCTGATCTTTTTTGAAAAAACGACTTTTGCCTGAACATTACTGTGTGATTTGTGTGAAAATCGCGTAGGTTTGGACGTCTTTGTTGCTTTCGGCTGCGAGCAATTATTAATTTTTTGGTTTCTGTGGAAGACTTATTGATCTTCTCGCTTACGAAAACGCTTGAATTAGATCTTCCGTCCACTTTATCATAAATATTAAAGCTAATATTAATATCATATATTAATATAAGCTAATATTGCATTTATCAGGAATTGACTTGGTTAAGGGGGAAATAATCTTCAGGGAGTCAAATTGTTAATATGACGATTATAATTTGAGGACATGCTCTCTGGCGTTCCTGTTAAATTTCCGTAAATTCGTGAGAGCCCTCGCATTCGCAGGGAAAGGTACCAGATTTCTTTTACTAATGAGCCCCCACTTTGAAAACCGTTCCTCTCATATCCCTGGCTAGAGAATGACTGGCATGCTATTGGAATGTGTCACCACTTCACAGGTTATTTTGTTGATCAACATGGAAGATTTGTGATTCCCAAATCTCACCTTAAAGTGCCACTAGCACCTAATTTGTCACTTGCCTGAAATGCCACCAAATTCGGTACACAAGTAGAAGACATCATGATCTTTAGCTCTGCGCCATTTTTTTTTTTTGCCAGAAGTTGAAAGGAAAATAGCGTATTTTCACGCCAAAGTTCAAATTAAATGAGCTGGCCATTTAATATCCCCTATGTATTATCAAAGTGGAAGCAATTTGGTTCATGCCTTCCCAAGATGCCTTTTCTCGTTTGATGACGTCATACCACTTGACTACGCAGTTGCATCCCCATTGCCACTTAGCATTTCCACCGAAGTTTGTTTGTCTGAGGCTCATCCCTTCCTAAGATATAAACCGTTTCTCGTTTGATGGCGTCATCGATTACATCATACCACGTGACCATGCTTTTGTACCCCCCTTGCCATGGGTGGGTTGCCTGTGTGATCTTCGGACGAACGCACAAACCGGAAGTCCATGACAAAACAGGTCGATGCGACACAGCGGCAAAACGCAGTTGACATGCGCTAAAAATTCACAATGGCCTGTGAAATGAAGACAATTAAAAAATCTACATAACAACAGCGAACCATAAATTTTGACTTTAAACCATAATTTTTCGCCTGGGGTGCAAGCCTTAAAGTGCGAGGTGCAAAAGTTCAGAGCAATCTTTAGCGCATGGCAAATACGTTTTGCCGCGGTGTTGGTCGATGCATATACACTTTTGATTTCTTTCTTCTTCTTCTGCATGTAGCTATGGGGTGCCGCTGGAGCTCCGCTAAAATTCTTTTTCAAGTTTGAAGGAAATGTGTTTTTTTTCTTGGAAGATTGAAGGAAATTTTTTCAGGTTATAAAGAAATGAAGGTGATATTTTTACCGTGGATAATAAAGTGGAGATACACATAGGCATTTCGTAGCGCCTAATGTATGGACTGTTTTATTTCTCAAGTTAGTTTGATATATTTTTCGTTTGCATCAATTCAAACGACATTGTTTTGAACGAGAAAAGAATGATTAACAAACAGAGATGGAGAAACCCGCATGCTAAAATATATCATTTAAACACGTATCTATAAATCGTTAAGCCAAAAAAGTGAATTTCATTCAAGTTAATTTTTACCATATTTTTACAAAATCAACGAATTGGGTCAAATTGTTGTTAAGTATTAGATTAAAGTTAAGTTTATTTCCACTTAAAGTAATTAAAACAATACAGAAAAACAGGCTTAATAGTTCATTTTTTAGCGAATAAGTGCTGAATCAACAAAACTGAATATCGAGTTTTTTCTACCTGTATTTTCATTACGCTGCAACCAAATCCAAACCTATTTATAGTGGACAACTTAGAGTGCCTTACCTTACCTACTTGACCGACTTTCCACAGACTCAGCACAAAGGCTGGCAAATATATTCACAAAAATGTCGACTTTTATGCAAATTAGGGATTCTGTATCCCGTCAAGTTATCTTGTCTTGAAAACCTCCGTAAACTATTGCTAGGTAGTAAGTATTGAACCCGATAATATTGTACATTTTTATCGAAAGCCTGCGCGGAGAAAGAAATTGCTGAACATTTTTTGACGTTATAACTCGTTACCATGACAACGAAATGACACCTTCCCAACAAAACGTTGTGCAGTGGAAACATCACAGCTACTGAAAATTTGATGTCCTAATTCTAAAGCCTCTCGAAAATATTACTAGCCAGTAAACCTCAGATGGGTTGTGGCCTCTCCACCCTCCCTTGTACAAACATCACTAATATATAGATTTAGGCAATGCCTAAAAGCGGAACTCCAATCATACACACCCCACGTCTTACTCACAGGGAGCTCACCTTTACAGTTTAAATCAAGAAAATTTATGTTACCAATTATATGGCAATGATAGTATTAGCGCGTTCTGATATGCTAACAAGTCGCAGTTCACGACCGACAAAAGATAATCTCCTTGAAATAAAAATGAAAAATAAGATTTTCAGCGAAATCCACAACAAAGAATACTTGACATAGTATTTGTCTCATTGTACTAACTAAATCTAACATTTGACAAAGGAAAATCAAGGCTAGAATATCAGAAATAACCTGTTTACATAAGGCAAAGCAGGGCCAAAAAGTCAAGCTTACTCAAAACTATAATTCGAGTTTAGCCGGAGAAAAAGAAACCTCGAGGGAGCCAACTAAAACAGCAAAACGTAAAAGTTACATGTAAAGTCAGAATTTTCTCATCAGGAATGCAATAAACTTGGAAGCTAAAAATATAAATAGCATAAGAAGGAATTTCAAGCTTTGTGCTTACCGATAACTGATAGTGAAGTCGTTTCTTTCCTCCGAAAGTCTCCGTCGTGTTGAGTTGAATTCATTCTTACTTTGCAAGCTTTTGCACAAAGCCAATTTTCCTAAATTTATTATTCGGCTAAAACCATTGCAATTTTCTGTTATTGTCAATCCTGTTAAATCCAGTTCTGGCTCCCTGTCCGTAGATTTCATATGAGTATTCGAAGAACACGTCGTTTGCAGCTTTCACGAAAGAAACTGTTGTTTTTCTTCAGAAGAACGCCGAAGTCTTGCTTCGCCGTGGGCCGGGTATTCTGCAATCTAGCCTTTGAATCTTTTGCAACTCCCTCATAGTTTCTCCAAAATGACTTGACAATATTATGAAATATCGGCGAAGGAATCGAATCCCAAGTATTTTGACAATCATTAGAGAATCCTGTTGAGCAAATTTGGCGTGGTTCGCACCCACGAGTTTGTCTCAGTTTGACTCAACAAAAATTTCGCCTGAATGAACTCGAGTGAGCCGACGCGGGCGCGTGTTTTGTGAGTTTTTTCGGCGGGAAAATGAAGGAGCGACTTCCGGTCCGTGTCCTCTGCCAAGCACACAAAATGACGCGTGCGCTCAGTGATCCAAGACGGACTGTGATTGGCTGTGTACACGGGTCGCCACTAACGTAAGTGCGCATGCGTAAATAAGAGCCCGCGATGTTTTCGTAAGCCGCTGAACGTATCGTTTTGGCTTAGATGGGTTGCTTTCTCATGTGACGTTGAATGATACGTATGGGGCTCCACTCCGTGCCTTCGGCACGGGGAGTTCCGCTAAAATGCTGTAAAATAAGTCAAACGTGACAATGAAATATGTTTTGCTATAATTCAATGTATTTAGTAGCTACTTTAGGTTTTTTTCGTCAAAAATGTACAAGGTATTGCGTAGTATAGACAAAGTATTCTACATATACCTAGAAAACCTATCTTATTTTAGGCGATTAGGCCGTCATCTTTAAGGGTTTGCAGAAGCTCGCCATTTTAATTGCACAAAAATGTTTTTATATTTTCTGAAAGGGGAATGAATGCCCATATGATGCACATATGATGCACTTTTCAGAAAATAACTTGGTATTTTAATAAAAACTTTGCGTTTGTTCTGCAGGGAGACGCTAAATTGGGGCAAAAATTACCAGGTTTTCAACCCTTTTTGGGAAAAAAATGAAAAATCCGGGTTTTCTCACCAACATTTAAATTAAATCAAAAAATTCTTTCAGCGCCGAAGACACCTCATCATAGAATATATTTAAGCAACGTTTGGGAAATTTTGATTTTTTTTTTACTCTTCCCGACTTGGCTGATATTTACAGAAAATTCGGACGAACTGGTGAGGGAGAATGAAATCACATTTTTCATTGCGTTTGAAACACTCAGATTGGTTAAAGTGAGATGCAGTGCTGCAGGAGGTTTGAGGCTGGAGTAGCTCCTTTAAGTTTGCAGGTCTTCTGAACGCCAGAATGATTGATTTTTCCTCAACAAATTAGTGCATTAACCCTATTCAGACTGGGCTTTTTTTCGACCATCTGTGACTGGGGGGGGGGGGGGGGGGGCTAATTCGGCCCCCCCTCTGGAACCACTGGGGCTATGATCATCAAACTTAGACAAATCAAATCAAAACTTAGACAAATCACCACACTCATTTTTGTCACGTGGGAGCAAAATGTGACGTCTTTCTCAATGTGACGTCATTCTCAATGTTTAAAGCCAACTAATTAACATCAAGATAATGTAAATGTAAAAATTTGTGACATTAACACATAAATTTTGTTAAACTTGCGTCATAATGACGACTTTTGAAAATATTGTCCGCCATCTTGGATCCGCCATCTTGGATCCGCCATCCTGGATTTCATTTAATTTCCATTGGACTCTTCAGATAAATACTCAATGAGAAAAAATGGTCAAAATGTACAAAATACTCATCAAAGAAGTGTTTGACATTCAAAAAGTTGAATTAAAAGGATATTTGTGAATCCCAGAGCTAGTTTTAGACCATATGTTAAAATGAACAAAAAAACCCTACCCCTCCCCCCAAAGATTTTGTGTCGAAAATCAATTAGCCTGTACATAAATTACTAATGAGTACAAGCTCCGATAGTCATAAATTGGGCAATGTGTCCAACATTAAGCTTGAAATATGAAAAATTCACGTTTTTTCGAGTTTTGCAAAACATGCATGTCAAAAATTGGTTGCCATGGAAACTCGACCGTTAACACTGACACGTCATTGACACCAAAATGTCCCCAGATAAATTTTAGGAAAAGTCACGAAGTTTCACCATCATAGCTGCAGTGGTTTTAGAGTAATCAGGATTTTACTGGAGGGGGGGCTCCCCAATGTTCGGTAGATTGGGTTGTTTATCCGTTACCAAAAGAGTCACTTGCAGTCCCGCCTCTTAGATCTCTTTGAGGGCTTCCGTAAATCTGCCCTCTTCAGTGTACCGGTAAATGTACCCGTAGCAAGCTTACAATATGTAGACAAAACTCCCATGAATCAGTTTCTTGATCAATAGTAGATAACCTTGGCATTCCATTAAGAAAACACAGCTGGAGAATAATATTGTGGAATTCAAAGGGACTGAGCATTGGAAACCATTTCCACTTCTTAGTTAAATTGCTATAACAATGTGCACAAGAAATTTATTTACCTTTCAATATCAAACTCCTCTTTAAGGATTTCCTGCTCTTGTTTAAATTCACTTCCAAGCTCAAGCAGTCTTCTCTTTTGAAGGTCTGCAGAAAGAATGTTTCTGTTATTTTGTGGTGGTACCACAGGTCACCCAAGCTCCGTGATAGTGTTCAAATTAAATAAATTTTAATGATTTTAGGCTGTGTTAAGCACTCTGCATAGCTTTGCAGTCCATTGCTCGCTTTGTAATTGGATGACCAAAGGCAAAGCGCAACAAACTGCGGTGGGGTGGCATGAGCATGTGTTTTGTTTCGAGTTTTGTTAGGTAGGTACAAGGGGAGGGCAGGGAAGTCGTTGACTTCTGTGTCAAGGTTTTTTATATAGATCAAAAAAGCCCCCCCCCCCCCAAAAAAAAAATATATATATATATATATCCTATGGAATCCTATGCCATTTTCCCAAAGCAATAAATGGATTTCCCAGAAGTTATCTCATGTCCCACAAACATGCAGCAAAAATTAATATTATTATCACTACGTGCGGCCAAATTGTAAACCGCCCTCTCTGAAACGCTCTATTTCTGCGGGCCAAATAGAAAAACAACGGGCCGCAAATACATTTACCGCCCTCATTCTGATTGGCGATGGTGGCGCTCTGCTGCCACGCTAGACCAATCAGATCACGCGGATACCATTTTAGTGCGAGTTTGTGACGGGAATTCACTCGGTGAACATTTTTCGAGTTTTTCTCTAACTTTCTCTCGTTTCTTTATCGCCATGGAATCGGAAGAAACCCCGTATTTCACTCTCAGGAGCCAAAACTCAGACTTGAACGTAGATCAGTTAGCTAAAAGCAAAAGCAAAAAAACACAAAGAAAGCGACCGAGTGGGGAATAAGGAAGTTTAAGAAATGGTGCCACAACGTACAAGCAAAACGTTGTTGTCGATTTTACCATCGTAAAGCCAGAAAAGTCATAAGTGAAATTCTATAGCCTGCGTAGCGGCTCTAAAAGGGAAGGAGTCGGGCGAGCGAAAACCGGAAATAGCGCGGCCCGCAAGGGGTTCTGGGAAGGGAGGAACAGAACCCCTTGCGGCCCGCGCTATTTCCGCGACTCCCTCCCTTCCCTTTTAGAGCCGCTACGCAGGCTAAAATTCTACGGAAATTCTGCACCGAAGTTAAAACTGACAGGAATTAGAGCAGTGATTCATCCGAATCACATCTGCACCGGTCAGCCGAAACCTCAACATCCTTCAAGATAGCGAGTTCATGGCAGCCAACAAGATGTGCGAAGCGAAGGCGAAGTTGTTTACTAAAGAAAATAATGTGTAACCGAAACATAAACTCTCCATTCAATCTGGAGAATCACTACTTAATTCGACAGTCTATTTTTTTTCTCCTCTATTTTTATCATTCTGTCTTTCAAATCCTACTTTAATGATAATGATAATTTATAAATATGTTGTTGAAAACCGATCTTCTTAAAAACATTTTTAGAAGTCACAATCTAAATTTTTGTGAGGGCCTAATTTCATATTCCGCTCGTAGGAAAAAAAATGTGCCGTTTTTTTTGGCTCAAATTCCAGGAATCGATTCCAGTTGAAGTAATCTCAAATCAAGCTAAGTTACAGAAAATTCGTCGAAACAGAAACGCGGTAATAAAAATGCCGTCAACTATGGTCAACTATGACCAAATTAGAACGCTGATTCTGCTTGGCTTGAATTGAATTTGAGTACTGCTCCGAAAACTCAATATTTTGGTTCTTCCGCCGGAAGAAGCTTCTTCCGCTCGGGGAATGTTGGTCGAACTGATAAAAACTTGAAAGTCACTCGCCTGCGGCTCGTGTCTTTCAAGTTTTGATCAGTTCTCCCAACATCCCCCTCGTGTTTGTAAGAAACCAGAGAGCACGCGGAAAGTACTTTTATTGCTTTTATTGCTTAAAAGTAACCAGGTTTGACCATTATATGTGCTTATTAGATATAGAATAAAATTGCAAAGTTACAACATTCGCCCTTTGGTCTTGCACGCAGATTTGAAGCTCTCTTGTTTATGAATCAGAATGAAACCTCCCGCTTCTCCAAGGGGAACTCATTAGGTCAAATCTAATCAATAGCAGTCACGCTCCGAAAATAGCCATTGTCTGTTAAAGTCCCTATGGAACAAAAAGAATTGCGACGATAAAAGTTTTCTTTGTTCGATGATGAGTTGATTGTACTCCCCCTGGCAAAATGCCAGATTTCATTACCATTCATAAACAAGAGAGCTTGAAATCTGCGTGTGTTTTTTAGCATTTTGATTGTCAAGTAGCGTTACATGGTCACGCCACTTCCGCCCACTGTATGTTAGTGATTAGGTCACGTAGTTTTTAATGTGATAGGGGGTGTGGTGCAGAGAGATTGTAGAACGACAGAGAGAGCAAAACACTCGAGTATAATAAAATATAATCGTCCCTATATCATTTGTTAAAAAAAAACGTATAACAATTTTGAGGGGCTCAGACGGGAAAGTCTGCTGCTCAGGCTGGTCTCCCTGAAGGCGCAGCAGACAGACAAATTTAAAGGATTTTGCGGACTTATGGAGAGGGTTAATAAATCCTAAAGTGCAAACATGGCTTCAGCAACCGAGGAAGAGCGTGAGATGGAATTAGCGGCGAAAATCTACGACCTAGGCTTGGATAAACTGACGGAGCTGGCAGAGCGACTCGAGATTTCGGTTCCAGGAGATACTCGACATCTGGGGCTGGCGAAGGCAGTGATGGGGGCCTTAGAAAAGGCTATAAGCAAGACCGCCGACAAAGGGAAGTATAAGATGATAAGTTTCGTGACCGGGGAACATAAGGTTGCTGAATCGAAATCAGAGTCTGGTAAGGCTAATAACCAGAAGGTAAGCCTGTCAGTTGAAAAGATTTTTAAACGAGAGTTTAAAATCCGCGGAATTATCGGTACCGGTACAGACAGCTCGAACGATGGTCTGACCTATCTTAGCATCCATCGGCAAATTGGGATAGGACTGAGCTCCGGTTAGACGGTTACGCTGAGCACGAAATTGTAGAAGCGGTAATTCGGGCTGTCAGACCAAAATTCGCGGTTACGCTCGTACCTGGAAATGATTCAAGAATTGCCTCTAGACCGTCTCAAACAAATTTTGAAGGCACACTTTAAGCAAAAGAGTGGTACTGAATTGTATCAAGAGTTATCAGTACTCTGTCAAGAAGTCAAAGAGACCCCTCAAGAATTTCTAATTAGAGCCATGAACTTGAGACAGCAGGTTATTCTAAGTTTAAAACAGAGTGATAACGCTATAAAGTACGATCCTAGTCTGGAGCAAGCCTTGTTTCTTTATGTCCTTGAAACATTTCCTGAAGCTCAATGGCGCTTTACAATTTCTAAGTAACTAAAACGAAGAGGTTAACGAAACAAATTTACAGTTCAAATATTCAAACGATCTAAAAACGTCATAAAAACAGATATAATAATTAAAAACGACTAAAATAAAATAAAAATAACTAATAAAAATGATTAATAACAACTAAAACTAAACTAATCATATACCTGTTTAAAAAGGTGTGTTTTAGGTTATTCTTAAAAACAGGCAGTGTGCTGCTCTGGCGAATACTGTCTGGAAGATCGTTCCAGAGTTTAAATGCACCACATGAGAACGCCCTGTGTCCATAAGTGATAAGTTTTGATCGAGGTTGCTTCAACAAATTTTTGGAAGCAGACCTCAAGCTCTTGGTGGGTATATATGGCTGTAGCATATTGGTGATATAACTGGGTGCTAAGCCATTCAGCGCCTTGTAAGTTAATAGGAGGAGTTTGAAATTAATGCGCTGGGACACGGGAAGCCAGTGAAGCTGCTTCAACACAGGTGTAATGTGGTCGTGTAAACGCAGTTGACTGCATAGGGTACAAATCCAGGTAACCAACAAATCCAAACATACCATTATTCTCAGGGGTAGAACTGTGCTGGGGAGCTTGCATTTAGTAAGGTCCGTGACACCTCTTGAAGTGAAGCTTAATGAAACAGAGGTTGGTCGTCAACGAGATACCTCCCCTAGTGTGAACAATATCCACACACCAGTACTTAACAACCTAAAGGATGCACCCGATATTCCTGAGAGGGCTAATTTGCAAAACCAGCATTCAGCATACACACCCGAGGTTGATCTAAGCGGTTTATCCCTAGAGCAAAAAGAAAAACACGAAAAATGGAGGAGAGGGAATCGTTTGCAACGAGTGACGAGGACGTCGGTTGCGCCAGGGATTTGCAAAAAAACTATTCACGCATCCCTAAGCCCCTATATCCCGAGGTCAAACAGTACGTAGAGGATCTGCTAAATAAAGGGTGGGCCAAGAAGTCCCGGTCGGCATATTCCTCCCCTGTCGTTTGCGTTCGGAAAAGGGACGATACTCTGAGACTGTGTAGATTTCAGGAGGGTGAACGAAAAGACGATCCCGGATAGGCACCCTCTCCCTAGAGTACAAACAGTGCTCGAGAACTTGGGTGGGAATTGCTGGTTTTCCCTGTTAGACCAGGGCAAGACATACCATCAAGGCTTTGTAGTACACCCAGACTCTAGACACGTGACTGCCTTCATCACCTGGGGCTTGTACGAATCGGTTAGAATGCCATTTGGATTACGAAACGTCCCAGGGGAATTCCAGCGCTTCATGGAACATTGCCTAGATGGGTTGCGCGATAATATTTGTTTCCTTTATTTAGACGATATTATAGTTTACAGCAAGAATTTTGATGAACACATGTGAGACTAGTATTACGGCGTCTACGGGAAAATGGCGTCAAGCTAAAGCTAAAGAAATGCGAGCTTTTCAAGTCAGAGGTCCAGTACCTAGGTCAGATCGTATCATCGGAAGGTTACCGCCTCCATCCAACGAATACAGAAGCAATACGTGCGTTCAAGGAACAAAAACCAACGACCGTAGTTGAAGTCAGAAAACTTGTGGGACTCTTGGGTTATTATCGAAGATATATCAAGGGCTTCTCCAAAATCGCGCG
Source organism: Scolanthus callimorphus (assembly GCA_033964015.1). Taxonomy (NCBI): domain Eukaryota; kingdom Metazoa; phylum Cnidaria; class Anthozoa; order Actiniaria; family Edwardsiidae; genus Scolanthus; species Scolanthus callimorphus. The sequence goes on from CM066919.1 coordinate 14,187,436, forward strand.
GCCATTGTTCGACCTGCTTCAATGGCAATCCAACGGTCAGGGAACGAGAGGCTCGGGTCGTCAAGGGAAGGGGGAAAGCTCGATTCCATCTAGTCAGCGGGTGTCGCGGGGTAAGGCACAACGAGACTCAGTTAACCAACTTGTTGATTACATTATCAACCCTCCTGTTATGGCTTACCCAGATTATAACCTACCGTTTATACTCCATACTGACGCATCCAAGAACGGCCTTGGCGCGGTTTTATACAAACAGCAAGGGGGTAATATGCGTGTAATTGGCTACGCATCGAGAGCCCTGACACCAGCTGAACATAATTACCATCTTCATGTTGGTATATTGCTTGTATATTGTACAAAAAATCCGAATTTAGTCAAGTTCGACGCTGTTCTTATCGCTAAATCTTACTGCTGTGAATGCGTGCTCAACCTTATACTTGCTGGTTATGGCCTTTTGTCTCCTTCAAAATATTAGCGATGAGCGCAGGAGTTTGATGTTCATGTTTCAGTATTTTGGGATCAAAGCGTCATCGGTTGTCAAGCTAAAAATGGCAAATGGCAACGGACAATGGTTATGCAAATTTGCACTCAAAGTGTAGACTGCTGGCATTTTCGGAAGACTTGATTTCAATCCCTAAAATTTTCGCAACTCAAAACTTTCAGGTATGAAATTCGAACAGATATAAAATTTGTAAGGATTAACATACATGAATAATAATAATTTCGTCACTTGCGGCGCGCACTTGCGCGCATGAATAACATAACCTACGGCTCAGGAGCCCATCAATAGGAGCTTTCATCTAATCTACATAGTTGAGGTAGCGTATTTCCTGGGCTCCTGAAAGGCTTTGTTTACTATACACAAAAAACGGAATGTTCATCTACCCTTTCGCTGAGGCTTGATGAAATGCGTGAACGATAGAAAAATGTGACCCCTTCTTCCTGTAAAATGTCAGGCCGTCAACTGATCGTTTCTCCAAAAATAGGGCTAAATATATAGGGCCAATATATATGGCATCTAGAGAAAATATAGGGCGAAAATAGGGATGTAGGACATTGGTAAAACTTTATAGGCCTTTCCTTCGCCTCAGAATACAGTGATTTGGCTGAATGTAGCTCCTGGTTTTTCGTTATTCATACTTACAGGGCCGTAGCAAGCCTCCCCAAACTGTTTCTAGGGAAAGTTTTAACTCTTTTGCGCGCCAAGTGCGCCGAAAATTTTGAGTCCAGCACGTGAAATTACCGCATGTTTAAGAGAACTTTGATATGCATGGTGTAAATCGCATTGCCAAAATTCCACTTTCAATCTTTTTCAAGAAAGGGTTCACGTTTTTGTGCAAAATATCCAAAATATAGGGCATTTCAAGACAATACAGGGAAATATAGGAGAATCTTAAAAATATAAGAAATATAGGGCCGGTTGAAGGCCTGAAATGTATTCTACTAGGTCAAATAGGAAAGATCGAGCATGACTCAAATACTTTTTACATTGAGCTCTTATTTCCAAGATATAAGAAATTCGGGAGATTTTACCTTAAAACAGAGAGACCGGGAGATGACATAAAAAAACGGGAGACTCCTGGTAATCCGTGAATATTGTGCATGTTATTGTTCTTCACTTACTACCATTTGCGACCAAGCGTGCAGCGTGCTCTTTTTTTCCTGTTTTTTCAAGTTTGTAACGCAGCGTTTTCTCGGGAGGCGGGGACGTTCCAACCGTATTGTCTAGACTTTAGCGCGTGACATGTCAATGTTTGACAGCAGCGATCTGGCTGGTTTGTGGCACAAAAGGATATGTTTTCGAGCGTGAAACTCTAGTTTCTTCAAGGCGTCAGCAAAACTTCGATACAATGGCTTCAGAAGTGCAAATCAAAATTCTGTATGCTGATGAACGCTGCAAGGTAAAAACGATGAAGAAAGAGGCACTGATGCGCCTCTCTTACGAAGAATTTAGTAACATTATTCAAGAAACAGTTGGCGCGTATTTTGCTAGCGCGGAAGCACTTAGAATACTTTATCGGGATGACGAAGGGACTTTTGTTACGATGAACAGTAAATCTGATCTTAGAGACGCCATACGTTGCCTCACAAAGGTAACAAATACTGAAGCGGTTTTTCGTATGTGCATTAAAGTGAGTGATGAAGTCACACCAAAACAGCCAAAGGCAAAGAAAGCAAAAACTAGTTGCATGAATGAGCTCGATGAAGCTCCATGTCGCGGAAAGGGAAAGCGGTTAGAATTTACAAGTTGTTCCGTAGAAACACCAGAAGAACCAAGAAAGCAAGGCGTAGCTAATGTGTCTACTCCGCTGGAGCGGTATATTGAGAAACGGAAAATGACATAAGAGAGAAGGAAATTGAAATAGAAAAACTGACACTGAGAGAAGAAGACATTCAAAGAAGAATCGCAGAGGTGAAAGATGATTCTGGAAGTGGATCACTATGTCACAAGTGCCACATGAGATTGGGTCACACTGCAAGAAATTGCGAGTACGGGACATGTAATTTAGTTTTCCACTGAGGGGAAGAAAAGTTTCATGGCGGGGAAATCAACATGAAGCAGCTAAAGCAGACTATTCAAAAGTTGAAAAACGAAAAACTACGACTGGAGAAAGAGTTGGAAGGTAAAAGCGCAGCAAAGCAAAACGTAGAAGACTCTGTTGTTAAGGAGGCTGCCTACAATTTTTTCTGCCCTCAACGCCCAATCTTTGTATGCCTGCTGTTCAGGCTCAAAAACCTGTACCGGTCTGAACTTTCACATGGTTACCCTGGAGGGTTTGAACTTTGTTCTAGTGTGCATTGTGTTGTGATCGGAGTTGCTATAGCAACGTTATAACCACACCCTTGTTTATAATACGCAGCCATCAGACGCGTTGCGCGACCTAAACTTTTCAAATGACACCCCTCGCACTAATCTCTGAGTAGCTAACATTAATCACAGCAAGTTTGGAGAGCATTCATTGGGCCGATTTTATGTTATTCGAACGGACTTTTTCAGGCTCCAAAATGTCAAAGTTATTTATGCCGCAAAGATTTCCTTGAAAAAGAATGGCTAATATCTGCGGAATTAAAAGATCCTTGCCGCCCGAATAATCTACAAACCCAAGGCAATGTACCAGCCAAATTTCACTTCTTGGAATGCTTCCGATTTTGTTTGGCATGTGTTCAAGCAAACTGCAAAATTTGAGAAATTATATTATAAATCTTACGTTTGTTATAAAATTTACACTTTTCGCCTCTGACAAAAATCTCATATGATTTTTTTTTTAATACTTCCGTAAATTAATCTTGAATATATACCAAAAATAACCCTCTAAGTCTCGAGTTCATTGAAGTATTTTAAGGCACCGAGAAGAAATGCTAAACTTCGCGACTCTTTCGGTTTGCTCGAGCCGGTTTTTGCCATTGTACTTTGTTTTCACTTGTTGTAGCTTTCACGTGGTTTTCCCTGTAATCAGTGAAGCGGACTACATTCCATCATGGGAATCAAACTAACTAACTACAACAACAAAAGATAATGCATATTTTATAACCTTTTAGGTACAGACCATTACATGGATTATTGTTGCAGTCGAAATGCCTCCAAAAATAACCCGTAAGCTTCTGAGCTGGAAAAATAGATTCCTGCAAGCCGGTTAAGCAGACGAAAATAGCAGCTAGGGCTCTCAAAAAATACCAGGCACTCCTTCCATTTTCTTTTTTTTGTTTTGGCCGAATGAAGACAAAATAATTTGAGTTGCCTTGATTGCTAGTGTTGCTAAATGCCTTCTCTTTTCACGTGTTGGCTTGTGACTTACTGAAAAGCCATTTAGTGACAATGAATATCGCGAGATAAGATCCAACAAATAGATAATAGAAAACATTTACAGCTTGGATTTGCAAGTGTTCAGGCTGGCCATATAAATGTTTAACTTGACAGATAACTGACTTTTCTCAGATATCTCAAATGATAAAAAACACTAGGTAAACAAGAAAAGACGCGAACAAAAATTCAGTATTTTTCTAATCAACAGAATGCAAAGAGTTAGAAAGCTCAACATTATCAAGTTAACGTTCATAATAAATGTTGTTGGCTTGTTATTGCGTGACATTGTTTGCTACGCTTTGCGAGTCAGATGAATGTTGAGTCAATGGCCCATGAAAACTACAACACGCTGGAATGTAGTTCGCTTCACTGATTACAGGGAAAACCACGTGAAAGCTACAACAGGTGAAAACAAAGTACAATGACAAAAACCGGCTCGAGCAAACCGAAAGAGTGGTGAAGTTTAGCATTTTTTCTCGGTGCCTTAAAATACTTCAATGAACTCGAGACTTAGAGGGTTATTTTTGGTATATATTCAAGATTAATTTACGGAAGTATCAAAAAAAAAATCATATGAGATTTTTGTCAGAGGCGAAAAGTGTAAATTTTATAACAAACGTAAGATTTATAATATAATTTCTCAAATTTTGCAGTTTGCTTGAACACATGCCAAACAAAATCGGAAGCATTCCAAGAAGTGAAATTTGGCTGGTACATTGCCTTGGGTTTGTAGATTATTCGGGTGGCAAGGATCTTTTAATTCCGCAGATATTAGCCATTCTATTTCAAGGAAATCTTTGCGGCATAAATAACTTTGACATTTTGGAGCCTGAAAAAGTCCGTTCGAATAACATAAAATCGGCCCAATGAATGCTCTCAAAACTTGCTGTGATTAATGTTAGCTACTCAGGGATTAGTGCGAGAGGTGTCATTTGAAAAGTTTAGGTCGCGCAACGCGTCCGATGGCTGCTAATTATAAACAAGGGTGTGGTTATAACGTTGCTATAGCAACTCCGATCACAACAAAATGCACACTACAATAAAGTTCAAACCCTCCAGGGTAACCATGTGAAAGTTCAGACTGGTACAGGTTTTTGAGCGTGAACAGCAGGCAAACAAAGATTGGGCGTTGAGGGCAGAAAAAAATTGTAGGCAGCCTCCTTAATCGCATTGAGTCATCATTGTTGGAGCTCGATCCGAGTTCTTATTATAGTTCAGGGACAAAAAACATGTGTTTGTCCTAAAAAAGTATTGTTCGAGCCAACTAAACGGGCGAATTCCACCCAAACAAGACATTATCCGTTGTCTCAATATTGCTCTTCGTTCTGATGCTTATGGCGATCACTTTACTTCACTGAAGCAGTCGCGCACACGGCGCTCAAGAGTTAACCCCGCCAAAGGTTTGGCGTTCAATTTCCAGAAAGACCTGTACATGTTGATCGCAACTTTGGCTACTTTTCCGAGAATCAATTCTACGGAGAACCCGCAGCTGTTGATCGCAACTATATTGGTGCCGAAAATCTGCAGTCGTAGAGCGATGCATGTACAAGAAGTTCTGCGCTGTTGAGCCGAATTTTACCAGCAACGAAGGAAGAGGAGGACGAACAACTCAGAATTGCGCTTTGCGCTAGCTCCATTTCTCCGGGTGAACCAACGCTGAATTGGGACATGCTAACTAACACTAGTACTAATTCTGGTATAATGCGCTCAAGCATAATTTCTCATGGTAGAAGTACTAGTACTAGTACTTGTACTTCAACTTCAACTGTGCCGCCAACTGTGGAGACCGAAAATGAGGCAGCAAATGTACTGATGTCTTTGTCTAAATAATATTCACAGTGAATAAGTAATAAGACTGCAGATTTGATTTCGCATATCAAGCTTGTGGCTATTGTACGGTCTAACAGTAAATTGATATAGTGTAATAGCAGCACGAACTCACTAAAAAGAATAGAGGTTCAGTTCAGAGTTAAAGACGAGTTTTGACTTTCCCGGTCTCAGAATCGAGGTTCAATTTACCCGGGAATTTACTAGAGTTTTGACATTTGCTGTTCAGCATTTTTAACTCGTGGGTTACTATGGTAACCCCGAGTTGTAGTGGGGACCCGATGTCACTCACTCCGGTGTTAGCTTTTTCTACATTAGCATAATTAGCAAAATTTTTGAAATTAGCCGAAAATCACGACTTTTACTCATCGAACATTGCTGTTGTTGTCTTTTACTCATCGAACATTGTTGTTGTGATGCTAATGTCTTTGTCAATGAATCGTATCCCGTCAACGGTTTCAGTTCGCGGCTTGAAATTAGCCGAAAATCACGACTTTTACTCATGGAACATTGTTGTTGTGATGCTAATGTCTTTGCCAATGAATCGTATCCCGTCAACGGTTTCAGTTCGCGGCTTGAAATTACTCTTACTACCAGACTCGTGTTTTAAAGTGCCGAGAATCTGCCAGCTGCCGCACTCTCGCCACTGCTAGACTGTTGTCACGCCAAAGGTTATGAAATATTTTTTGGAATCTTAGTAGTGGTTATGGCTCATTATTATCACTACGCGCGGCCAAATTGTAAACCGCCCTCTCTACTAAAACGCTCTATTTTTGCGGGCCAAATTAATGGCAAACAGCGGGCCGCAAATACATTTACCGCCCTCATTCTGATTGGCTGGTGGCGCTCTGCTGCCACGCTAGACCAATCAGATCACGCGGATACCATTTTAGTGCGAGTTTGTGGCGGGAATTCACTCGATGAGTTTTTCTAATTTTCTCTCGTTTCTTTATCGCCATGGAATTGGAAGAAACCCCGTATTTCACTCTCAGTAGCCAAAACTCAGACTTGAACGTTGATCAGTTAGCTAAATGAACAAGCAAAAAACACAAAGAAAGCGATCGAGTGGGGAATAAGGAAGTTTGAGAAATGATGCCACAAGGCACAAGCGAAACGTTGTTGTCGATTTTACCATCGTAAAACAAGACAAGTCATAAGTGAAATTCTACGCCGAAGTTAAAACAGAGAAAGGGAAGCCTTGACGCCGAGTACTCTGCCCTGACAGGACTGTAGGCTTGATTAAGCAGCGATTCATCGCCAAATCACACCGGTGAGCAGAAACCTCAACAACATGTTGGAAGCGAAGGCGAACAAGTTGTTTACTAGAAAAAGAAAATATTATGGAACCGAAACATAAACTCGCTATCAGTCTGGGAAACAGTAAGTACTTAATTCGACAGCCACGGACAGAACACCGACGAAAAATAGAGAGCTCCGGAGATATTGGTTGAATTTATCTGGTTTTTGGTGTGCTTTCGTTTCGCGGATCGAGGACGGGAGGGATGGCGAGAGCTGACTAGAAGTAAGAAGTAAGCCTACAAAAAACAGTTAAAAAACATTTGCCATGTTTTCATTTGTATTGCCTTTTGGGAATCTTATTACCCTGCTAGCAGAGTAGATTTTTATGTGCTTTTAAAAGTTGTGATTCTTTTTGTTTCATGTATTAACCTAAGTTTGTAATCTCAACGGGCGAAATAATTGTGAACGATACGATTTTTTTGCCTTTATCTAAGCTTATAGTATTCAATTCGGCTGGACGAACACTATCATACTTGTATTATTTGGCCTTGTGTAGTGATAATAATAACATGACTTTTGTCGGGCATATCGTTGATCTGTGTCCCTCGTGCTACTCGGGCCCCAAAGTCATGTTATTGTCCTATTCTTCGACCTCTAGTGCCGGACGTCCGCGGAGTTCAACCTTGAGGTCAACACATTTCTTCTTTTTCTTTTTTAAATCCTTTAGATTAAAAAAATTTGATGTTCTCGAGAACAATATTGAAATACTTTGAGGCCGTTTTTTTTTTCACTTTCAAGGAAAAATCCAGCTTTCAAAATCGCGCCAAAGTTGGGAGCAGAAGCTCCAATTAGCTCATACATTTACTGTGGATTGAAAACGCCCGATTTTAATATTGAGCAATAATTAATTTTTAACTCTGCTGGATTCAAAATTTAAACATTGGAACTGGCTTATACCCGTCCGTTTCCACAGACAGCTCGTCGGGAACTTCGATTTTACCCCCAAAAGGTACCAACAAGACGATTTTTCCCTCGTAATTTTCTCTTGTATTTTTTTAGAGCGAAAATACGTCTGAATTCAGGCTTCAGACAAGCGTGATTTGCTAGAACGGGCCCCTAACTGGTACCTATCTTTCAAATTTTACCCCTAAAAGGCACCAGAGGCCTAATTTTAAACCTTAAAAGGTACGACGAGCACCCCCGCCCCAAAAATATTGGAGTCCCCCCCCCCCCCGAATTTTTTCCGGGAAATTTCAGTTTTTTTTAAAATGAGCAACCCCACCCATTCAATATGAGAGCCTTCCCCTGCCCTCTTCACTCTTCATTACCCACGAGTTGGCGATAGCTTATAGCTTTGATTAAACTGAGCCTTTAGTCTAGTAGCCTTTAGTCAGACAGCAAAGTGTACTGCCAATAAGTTATATATGGATATATTAACCCATACTTTTACAGTATACGTTTTCATCTTTGGTCTTTTACACTAGTTCATGCTTGTTCTGTTGCAAAAACTCAAATGAAACTCGACAGTAAACAGCGTTGCAGATATTGATAGATATTGAGTCTACAGTTTGCTTAGTAATATTCTTCAGACGTTATTTGTACTGAATAACTTTTAGAATGGTTGTCATTATGTTGGGCCAGTTTATAGAACGTTGTGTTCAGGAATTATTTCAACATATTGGAATATTCTTAGTTTCATTTTTTATGGGCGAGAGAGCTCGCTCCGGAAGGATTTACTTGCGACAAAAATGTACCATCACTTGCACAATTAAACAATGTATTATAAACCTGCTTGTTTCTTTGATGCTGCCAGATCAATAGTAAAGAAGTTTCAAGATTTCGAAGTGTGCGAAAGTTAAAAGTAATTTAAAATTGATAGTGTGCTGATCTAAGTTTGTTTACAATTTTGGGAAAGGTTGACCGACAGGTATGGTTAGGCTTGTTTCTCATTGGTTAACAGAAAACAGGTTTGTATTGATTGGCGCATTTCTGCCGCCAAAACACTGCAGTTCTGCATATTTGATGGATTTCTTCTCGAAGGTTTGATAGTTCTGAGAGAACAAGAAACCCCGAAATCATAACAATTCTAACAAAATAGCTAGACAATGCGCCTTTCGGATACTACTTTTTGCGCGCTTTATCGTTCCTTATTCACCTGTGAGGATTTTTAACGTGAATAAACTAATGCTTGAATTTCAGGTTACGGGGGCGGGGGTTTGTCAACTGCTGGAGAAAGTTTCGCAGGAACTTGAGCTTTTATTCGATTTTAAGTTGGACAACATGATCATGATACATCATACCCAAAACTTCACTGAACGACCGTGCATTCTGAACTACGTCATGTCTAGTACTGTTTGTACTCACTTTCAGTTTCGACAATCAACAAACTGATGCTTCCAGTGCGTGTACTAATTCGTTCATTTAAGCAAATAGATAAGAAGTATGTTCAAAAAATCCAACCATGTCGTGATGCGTGATAGATTCAATTGCAAGCATAACAGCAAGCTCGATGTTGTAATTGGTGACGTCCTTATACTCATAGTTCAGCATAGTTTTTATTTTATTAAAACACATTTCGACTGGGTTCAGGTCTGGAGAGTACACTGGCGTGTAAATCAACTCAAAGCCCATATTACCGAGGAACTCTTCAAGAGCTTCGCCCCTTTCATAGTGATGAACAGAGAGGTTATCCATAATCATAATGTCCCCAGTTTCAAGAGAGGACGCATTGTTTCCATGTTTACAGCACTGGCTGCTCTATCGAAAAAATCTAGCAACTCTAGGGTATTCGTGGCGCCATCAATAACATCATAATATTCTGGTCCATTTAGAGATGCAAGGAAATTAATTGTCGAGTTTGGGAACTCGATTTTTCTAACAACCTCTACGCAGCGCTCTCCGATCGGTGCATGGCCATAGAGCCGTGTTCCGACGCTTGGAAACCTCACTCCAGCTTCATCAAAGAACTTTAGACGCCTTGGATCTTTAGCACTGAGATAATCAATGAAAAGTTGGGCATATAACAAATTCTGAAAAGTGAAGCGCTGTTGACTAACGTGAGTTATCTTTTTGCGAGTATATCTTTTCCCTGACGGCATTCTAGTTTTTAAGGCGCGTGAAATGGCTGAAATCGAAATGTCTCCAACGTCACCAAATTCCTCAAGCATGGCGTATATTTCCTTGAGCGTCGTGGAACCTTGACGTTTCTTTATAGTTTCGATTAATTCTAAATCACCCGCCTGAAGTTTGCTTACACGATCGCCTCCCATCGGTAACCGGTTCTGGGTATATTCCCCGCAAAACTGGTTCCAAACTTTTTTCACTGTATTAGGTGAGACCTTTAGGAAGTCCGAAACATTCTTAACGGCTCCCACGGGTCTGTAATGCGTGCTTCTATCTCCTCCAATACGAATTATTTCGTCTTTAATCAGTGACCTCAAGTCATCGGAAAGAGCAACTCCTGGTTTGAAGGAACGTCCTACATTGCTAACCTTTAGGCGATCCATTTCAAAAAATCTTATTACGGACGACAAACTTCTTCGCGAAGGCGGGAAACATGAAGTTGTGTTTGCTACAACTCAATCAAAGGGCCTGTCAAACATTGACATGTCACGCGCTAAAGTCTAGACAATACGGTTGAAACGTCCCCGCCTCCCGAGAAAACGTCGCGTTACAAACTTGAAAAAACAGGAAAAAAAAAGAGCACGCTGCACGCTTGGTCGCAAATGGTAGTAGCGGCGAATTGCTTCTGCTATCATCGTACCGCGCTCGTTTTCCGACGAGACTACGAACGAATTGAAATAAACGACTTTACATCTCGTTCAAACGTTATCGAAAATTTTAAAACCGACTTTGCGTCCCGTTTGACCGGCTTTCGAGTTGGCATAACTCTTTCTAGTTTCTAGTCTTTCTAGTTAATGAAGACGACTTTTTGACCCGTTCAAACGACTTCTTCATCCGTTCAAAGACTTTTTAGGTCACTTAAACGGGTACCGATCAACGCCGACCGAACCACTTTAGGCAAATTAATACGGAAAGTCGTTATTATACGTTTTCCCATGCAGGGTCACCTCGGGCCCGCTACCGTGCAAAATACCAGAAGCCATGTGACCTTGTTCCATCATGTACCAGGAATACGGGTAGCGTTCTTGATTTTGGTACAGATGTACAGTATGTCTACAGCTTGAGAGAACAGTTATTGGAAGAAAATAGTTTCCCCACCAAAAGTTGTTGCATCTCAATTATACGTAACCATTTATTAAGGTCATTAAGTTAAAATATGGACCAGATGGCTTAACAAAACTCACTATTAGCTGGTTTAAAACATTATACATCAATGAGAAAACATTAACTGACATACTGTACCTATTTGTCCATCAACATTTTGCACATGACTCCTGAGGGCCATCTGATACTGTTCTTCAGCTTCCTCTATATCCTTCACAAGTGACTTAATAATGGCCTCCTTTCTGTCAATTACCCGTTCAAATGTCTGACTAAGGACTTCTATCTCCTTCTTCAGATCTTGTGCTTTAGCTATTCAAGAAAGAAAACAGAAATGTATAAAAACATGTTCTATAACCAAAAATATACCAAGTATCTTGATTGGCCCAACTAAACAATCATGCAGGTTAGTTTCACCAATATCGTAGTGATGGAAATTAGTGGTGCACATTGAGGATATAGCAATTAGTTGTTCAAATTTGTGAAACAGTATACCGGTAGTCCGTTTTCACAATAATATGAGTTTGCTTTGTTGGTAATCATTGTTGGCACATTTCTCTAAAAAATTGCTCCAGCTGCATGGTATTGAATCAAAATACCATTGAATTCAAAAGCTGGTAATCAGAAAACATCAAGCATCTAGTGGGACACTACTGAAGATTTTCATTGCTACATGTAAGTTCCCAGAATTACCACAATAGAAGACAAAGGGACTAAAGAAGAACATTTTATCAGCATGAAATTCGATCCGGATCCCAAGGACTGAGGGAGTCTTAATTGACAGAATCATTGTTCTAGGATAACTAAGGAGGGGGACATTGGGGTTGGCGGTTCTGACTGTTTTTATTTGCGTTTTTTTTCCGGTTTTCTTAAGGTGCTACTGAAACAAATTCTTTACCCATTCCAGTTAAGTCACACCCAAACGAGCTTGATGAAAGACAAAAGTGATGTTTCCCCCAATTTGATATCATTCTTGGTTACAGAGATATTAGGGTTTGAATATTATGCAAAATTAGCATATGTATGATTGACACAGGTAATGCTTTGAATAATAAATAGAGATTTCTCAGCATACTTGTGGCGTGAGCTCTTGAAACGTTTCAGAATGATAGAACAAAGTGTGATACACATCATAGCTACATAATGACGTTACTATGGAAACATATTTGGGCCCAGGGCCCAGCTCAATCATTGAAGCTAAGTCGCGATTTCTTCTGCTATTTTAGTACATGAGTTAATAAGTGGACCCTGTCATAAACCTCTACATATGTAGACATTTTTTAGTAACTTTAGTTTGGCCATCCAACATTTACTCCTTAGACACTGAAATGAGACATTCTTCATTTTATACCTGGGAGCCAGGACCCGAGCTTGTTTCCAGGGCAACACCATTATGTAGGCTATGATATGTATCACTCTTAGTTCTATCATTCTGGAAAGTTTAAAACTCTTATGTTTAAGAGCTCGGAATTCTGATTGAAGGGGGGGGGGGGGGGGGGGGGGGGGGTTCGAAGGTGGATTTCTTGTCACAAGGGGGAGTCTGAAGATGCCCAATTTCTGAAGGAGTTCGGTTGTTTTTCAGTCTGCTAAAATAGCGTTTTTCAAAAAAAAAAAGAACGTCATTTCACGCACGGAAAAACAGTCTTCGCCGCCATATTCGATAGTTAGAGAATGCTTGCCAGTTCGTACTTGTCCCTTCTAAGACAGAATCTCCATACTTTTCTACTGATTTCGACTGTTAATTCAATCACGCATCAGGTTCAACTTTGTACAACTTTGTTGAAATTTCTGAAGGGGAGGGGGGTTTAACCATGCCCGGAATTCTATATGCATGGGGGGTTAAACTATTTTGGAAATTCTGGATGCATGGGGGGGTGGGGGGGGTACCTTTAATTTCTGGAATTGCCCATTAGAAAAGTGAAAACGTGAATCTCCTTCTTTCATCAAGCCTGTTTCAACATGACCAAAATGGAAGGGGTGAAAAATTTGTTTCAGTAGCACTTTAAATTTTCAATGTGGTTTAGCGGTTTCAAAAACGCCTGCGGAGCACAATTTTGACTTTTCAATCACAATTTTTCGGATTTTGTCACTTTTTAATGCGGTTTTACCGTTTCAAAATTTCTACAGAACACAGATTTTTCTGCTATGTATGACCGTCTTCTACTCCTGTCACTAAAAGAAATCTAATTTGTGAATTGCGGTTTCGGTTTTGATACGATTTTCTGTGCCATTTTGATGTAATTTTGGGGCGGTTTTGCAGTTTCTGTACCTCTCCAATGTCCCCCATGTTATAGCAATAAAATTATACTATGGACAGAAGTGCAAGGATCAAGTGAAAAACCTTACTTTTCTGCCATTTTGTCTCTTTTAGGGGTGACCTTGATCTGCACTGAAATTTAGGCTGCATTCATTATGTATACTACAGAGGATTTTGTGGGGGGATCTCAAAATTTGGGAACCCGAAAAGGGGGGATGTCAAGTTTTTTCATAACATGAAGGGGGGATGCATATTTTTATGGCAATATATTTAAGACAAGGTTATGCAGTTTGATAGTAAATGAAGGAAGGCCCTATTTTTGAACACTGAGTTTATACTATTCTTGTGCATTTACCCTCTTTCAACTGATATGTTGAAAAAAGCTGCGCGCTTCGCGCGAATAAAGAATTATAAACTTAAAAAATCGTAAAAGGCCTTCTTGTTTTACCACAAATCCTCGAGGTCCTTCACTCTTCAGTGACTTTTGTCTGCCAGGCAAAAAACGCCTTTGGACTTTTGATTAATAACCTTGTAGCTTCATTGTCAAAATTGCGGCGCGCTTTGCGCGCACAAAGGAAAACAACCAAACAATCGAATACAAAATAAATGATACTCAGTCTATGTAGTAAGGTTCCAATCGAGGAGCGCACCAGAACACTTGGTAGAAAGTCACTACACACAAAAGAGTACAGCCACCTAGGATTTTTATTTACATTTTTACGCTTTGCATTTTTTTTATTGAGCCTTGTTCTGCATCTTTGAAAAAAATGTTATTGACGCAACCCTAGCTCCCTGTAGTATACATAATGAATGCAGCCTTAGGGGAGATTGATATCTTTTAGGGCTTTAACACAGTGGCAAACCTCCAAGAAAGAGAGAGACAGCATTTAAATAAGAGACATAAATTTCTTCTGGCTATGTGTTAGAGTAAAAAATGTTTTGGTTTCTTTTAGAGGTGAAACTGAAAATTCCCGACTCAAAATTATGGGAGTCCCTCCAACCCCCAGGTATACCAGTATATGCCACATATACAAAACTGTTCAATTTGAAATTTGGCCACCAAAGCCCTAAAGTCATCCATTGGCGACAAATAGTTGAAATTTTGGACACATCAGCTAATAGTAGCCCTGTTTGCAGGGAAGATTGTTATGTGGTGCCATTTGCACCATTCTTTGTATGCAGCCAATTAAGTCCTTAGTCACATTAAGGAGAAGACCATTTATTTCTATCTTTGCCACCCTTGAACCTCCTACCTTCCCTCATGATTACTCTCCATTGATTTTGAAGTTTGTTGATGTTAAATTTCGAGCTCTTCTCTTCTTTTGTCAATTTATCCTTTAAAATGCACACAAGAAAGTTTATTAGATAATAAGTAAGGTTGTTACTCAGAATCACATGATTTATATTCCAGTGATCAATTTTAACACACGCTCATTGGTCGAGACGTATCACGTGGTAAATTTTCACTGGTCAGATAGTATCAGACGATATTGTCCATCAAAAGTGTTATCCGTCCTGAGGGAAATGTATATACGGAAATTGGTGGGCACAGGCGACACTTGAAAATCGGGGGGGGGGGGACTCCCCATTAAAACAAGGGATAGCAAAATAGGTGTGGCTAACAGTGAATTTTACCCCTAAGAGATAGCAAATTGGATGCAAAAAATCCTAATGTTTTTGCCGTCCTTGAAATTACCATCAAATTTATTCAGTGTTTCTAGGACACCTTTGGCGAGACCCCCTAAGGGATAGCAGATTTTTTGGACACCCCTATTCACAGTTGAGTGAATTTTATACCCTAAGGGATAGGACGAGCACCCCGTCTATGTTTATGGAGAGTCCCGCCCCCCTTAAACCCTAAGGGATAGGATGAGCACCCCCGTCTATGTTTATGGAGAGTCCGCCACCCCCCTGTCTATGTTTATGGAGAGTCCCCCCCCTTCACTTCTCAGCCAACTGTTCATTTTAGTACTATTTCTCAACCTTGAACATTATCTGCCGATATTACACCCACCAGAAGGTGTTTATTTAGTAAATAAACTAGAAGAAGTAAATTTCCCAGCTAAACCAGCAAGAACAACTTTATTGCGTGTTTGGCATAAAAGAGAGGTTTCTTTAAACAAAATTACAGTAAGCTTTCTCTCAAAATGATCTGAAGTGGTTCTAAAACAAAGGGGAATTGCTCAAATGTGTGCGCAATAGAAAATGAGAATAATTATAACATCAGGCATTTCGTCATGGTAAAAAAAACTCTTGTTTACCACTCTTTACGCCATTGTAGAGGTCAAAACTTAGTGTGGATCCCTGCACATCATTTTGACAACAATGATGGTGTAAAGTGTGGTAACTAGGAGTGCACACCATTCAAAACCTCTGGAAATTTGTGAAATTGAGGCAAGAAATACAAAACAAAATTACAAAAAATTTAGCTTAGGGCCATTCCATTTTTTATCCACAACCCCCTATTCAGGAGCCCATTAGAATTGCCCCCTCCCCTCAAGATTTGCTTTTTCCTTTGATTTTCACCTATTTGTAACCATGTCACATTGTGACTAATTTGAACCAATTTCTCTCACCTTCATCATGGGTGTAGCTAGGGAAGGGGTGGGTGACCCCCTTTTTAGAAGAAAAATACAGTAAACATTAAGAAAAAGATCGGTAAGCTGGAAAGGGCACCATACAGTTGTACAGATGTGACCCCCCTTTCTCAAATCCTGGCCACACCCCTGTTCATTTAGATAATTTTCATAAAGTTTATAGGAGAAACTTGATTTTCTTTTACTGTTTTGATCAGTTTACAAATTCTTTCATGCTTAGAATATTTTCAACGTCTAGTTCGTAGCTTATCAGCTATTTTCTGTAGGCTCAAGTTTATAATAATAACAATAATAATAACTAGCTGTTGCCCGTGAAAAATTCACGGAGTGTAAGGGGGAAATTTATTTTACTTAAAGTGTTCTCTGTTTAAAAAAAAAAACAGAAAAAAATCACAATGGCCATATGGATGTTGGGAGGGGTTCATGATTTCCCCCTTCCATAAACTGATGGATTTACATTACTAATAACCTCCCATCAGCATGAGTATACCGTCCCACCATGCCGAAATAAATGAAGTGAGCCCAAAAGGATTTTTTTTTGCACTGGTCTCCCTGATTGATGCGACTAAATCACGCGTGTGCCCGTCTCTCAAATCGGTCAAAGAACCCGTGAAAATCGAAAGCGCAATTTGACTTCGGAATTGTTTGTATGTTTATCATATCTCAGTGGGGAGAGAAGAAACAGGTCAAGTAAAAATGGTCTAAGGACTATTTTTTTTTTAGTTCATATTATTTATATTTTTTCGCCTTTATCCCTTGCTTAAAATATAGCTTGAATTAGAACTTAGCCCAAAGTGAATCTTTTCCAACAAAAACATGCCCACTGGAGGGATTTCCTCCTTCTCTTCGGGATTGTGTCCTTCGTTTTGCGATAGAGCCGTCAGGATTTATACTTTAGAGAATATTATTCATGAATGTCATGGACTTTTTGTAAATGTGTCATTTCGACTTAGCATGACTAAACGCATGCTCCGAGGGAATCAAGGTAGTGTGTACGTTTGTTGAAACTTGAATGAAAATTTTTCTCAGCTCAAATCTTTCAAGTTAGAATTATCCCTGCACATTCCTGTACATATGTAATCTGTAAGAGAACCATTTAGGTTTCAATGTCTTTGGTGCTTTCGGCTGCGCGAGCCGAGTTCTTTTTAGTTTCTGTGGGAGATTTTCAACATGGCGGCTTTGTCCCTCGCTTAAGAAAAATCGCTTGAATTAGAACTTTGCCCAAGGTGAATCTTTTCCAACAAAGACACGCCCATGGTCCAGATTTCCACCTTTCGGGTTTGCGAACTTCTTTTGGCGGCACAGCTTCAGGGCTGAGCGGAGCGAGTGCGGACACGATTTGGCTTATGGTATTAATAAATAGATAGTATAGTGCATGGCTCTCATGGATAGCAGAATTTTCTTAAAGTATTTTTATTATTAGTATAGTAAGAATATTATAATAGTTTTTTTTGTCATATGTATACCTGAAGAGATTACCGTGGGGAAATAAAGTTTATTATTATTACCGTATTATTATTAGTAATGCATTTTATATTATATATTATTGACAAATAGAGTGAAAGGACAAAACAGACAAGATTTGTGCTGACGTTTCGGACTCTTTACTTTCAGTCCTTCATCAGGGCGGTAACCGCCAAGGACTGAAAGTAAAGAGGCCGAAACTTCCACACAAATCTTGTCTGTTTTGTCTTAGATTTTATTGGGACATTGCATCCATTTTGGATCCAGATCCATCGCTGATAGTGTTTTCAAAATGATTTCAAGCCAAGAAGCTCAGACAACCAAACTTGGGGGAAAGTTGTGTTAGTGGCAAGGGGTACAACTGCCAGGTCATGTGGTATGAGGTCATCGAATATGACATCAGCCGAGGTAAAAGTATGTCTGAAGAAAGTATGAAGCTCATACCAAATTTGGTTGTCTAAGTGGTGGTGGGAGGGTGCAACTGCATGGTTACGTGATGGCATCAACGATGATGTCATTAAATGAGAAAAATAAAGTATCTTAGAAAGGGATGAATCTCAGACAGCCAAACTTTTAATTTCATGCTCCCTTGGGGCTTCAATTGGAGCTTTGCTTTAACACCTACAATGTAAGGTATTCGCTCATATTATCGGCCACAAAAGGTTTCGCGCTGAAAATAAATACTTTAGAAAATGTATTTTTCCGAAATGTTGCAACTTGTTTATAATATGGCTCTTGTACTTCTTAACTGTAAAGAAAATCTTACCTGATTATAACGGGAATCCTAGAAAATAGCAATTTAAAATGATCGCTCGTGAGTACATTTTATCGACCACCCAAACATATTATCGGCCACACGGCAAGACACCGTCACATTATCAGCTTCAACTTGCAGTAAATCGCACTTTTTTGCAGAAAAAATTAAGTCACCTATTTCTTTAGTCAATCTGAAGAGTCAGTGATAATTTTCAAAGAGTTTTTCTTTCATGATTGCAAGGAAATTGAGCAAACGCGCGCGATACATCACGATGAATTTCGAGGCTCGGTGCGAAATGTGTTTTCAACGCGACATGCTGCATTCATGGGGAATCTGCTGGGTGGCCGATAATATGTACAGCAGGCACTGGTGAGCCCAAGCTACAGAGTCAGCGGAGTATGAATGAAAAACAAGATCGAACTGAACCTTGGGTAACAACATGAACGAAGGAAGGTTCTAGCGAATTTTCACGGCATTTGGGCAAATGTTTCGGGAAATTTTCGACATTTTCTAGCGCTTGTAAAGGTGAACGCGCGGCAAAAATGAAGCCATGACTTCGGTGAAGAGTTGAAGGTGTGATTTCATTAGTTTATTAAACGTTTTCATGATGAATATTTTACTTTTCCGGCATCGACTCAGCTTTGTGGAAAATGACTTCTCTTCGTTCTTAGATCCTTCCCGCTATGCCTAAGAAAATAAATGTTTTTCAAAAGTGGCCGATAATATGGAGTGGCCGATAATATGATCCAATACCTTATATATTATTTTACAGATGTTTGGTATTTTCGCAATGATTTCACTTGTGTTTGCAGAGTTTATGTGAGATTTTTGCACGGCTTGCCTAAAACTGAACAAAATGGCGGCAGAAACCGTGAAGAGGCCTATTTGGTTGACACCCCTCAGAAAATATCCTCAATCTCCTCGGCAATGTACCCCTCAGAAAATCTCCCAATAGGGGTGTGGATAAAAAAACAGAATGGCCCTTACATATCAACCTCTCTCTGCACTGGGCCCGACATAACTTGTCTCGCTAGCAAGCCCCCAAATTTAGTCGCCAATGTCGAACCCTGCTCTGCCACTAAAGCAACCGGTCAAACACGAAATAAAATCAGCATTAGTTATACGAGAGACTGGACACACAATCACTATCGACGTAAACAAGACTTATCGAACTCTCACTTTGAGAAACTGAGTCAGCATGTCCTCTTTTTCTTTCTCATTTCTTCCTCTGCTAAGCGTTTCTGCTCCATATAAATCAATCTCTCTTCTTCTGTCATCTTAGCTAGCTTCTTTTTCCCCGACTTCTTCTTCTTTGGTGCCATTTTGAAGAACCGAAATGTAGATTGCTGTAGCAGCTCCGGAAAAAAGATGGCCGATCACAAACGAGATTATGTGTTGTGCTTGGTAACCAAAACCGCGAACCTCAACCAACCTCGTCCCCAGGGTCTTGTGGGTAATTTTCAAGATGGCGGTCAACCTCGTCCCCAGGGTCTTCTCGGTCGAAGACCCAACGAGGTTGCAACCGCTTTTTTTTTTTTTTTTTTTTTTTTTAGCAACCGCTCAACCTCGTGTGTCAACCAAGGCGACCGAGAAGACCCTGGGGATGAGTGGGGGGAATCCGTCCTCGTTCCCAGGGTCTCCTCGGTCAGTTTTCAAAATGGCGGGTCGCACGTTTCCTTTCACGCGCGCAGAACGAGTGCGCATGCGTACGCGCCTTCCCGCCAAAATTTGAAAAATAACTGTTTCGTGATAGCTGTGGTTTCAGAGCCAACAAAACTGCAAAAAATAAGAAAACCGCTAAAAAAATAAGCTCCAAACTTGGTGAATAGCAAGTCTAGTATATTTTCCTTGTTTTGTGAGTTTAACTTTTTATTATTTTCTTTAACATTTTTGTTTTCGGCATTTGAACTGAGAAACCTCGTAGTGGCATCTGGACGGCTGTGGTTTGGTATGCTTTGTTGTTGATCTGAGATAAGTCAGAGGGCAAAATCACCCCAATCCTCGGCAAAGACACTCAGAATGCAGTGAGAAACCAGCATCGGACAGTTCTTGGCTTGGTCTTCGACACAGAAACGAAGTGAAAACCCGATGTTGTCAATTTTCGTGAGTCAAAATTCCCGGTCCGAATGATGAACATCAAGATTTTTTCGTTCTCGAAGATTTAGAAAATACGAAGTACCAAATCATAAACCATGTACACTTGCCAAACAATGAGGGAGAAAAGTTTAAAGATCAACCCATGTACTGTCCTCAAAATTCACTACCTTCAAATGAATAAGGTACGTCCACACTTCGTGATTTTGATCGCAAAAAGCGAGGCACCAAAAACACATTTCATTTTGATACGAAAAATAAAATAATTACTGTATTAGTTCTGCTACATGAACTTGAACACAAATCAATTTCCTTCTTCATTAAAACGATCTGGTTTTGGCTGGTTTCTTTCAGGGTTGATATAAAAATGACACGAAAAAAATCGATTGACACATGGTCGCTTTATATGTTTTACATTCTTGAAACAGAAATGTAGTCCCAAGTAATCTTATTTTGTGTGGGGACAATGTGAGAAAGTTATAGAACATCTATATAATACATTTTTAACCTGGTACCTATTCACATTCGTAAGCAACTGTAATGTATGATTTCGCCAACTACAAGGCATCTACTACAACAATTATTTATTTATTTTTGAATACTACTCAGTGACATACCTCACTACAGATCATGTGATCCTGCAGAGCCACTTTTCATAAAACCTCCACTCTTGATTTTATAAAATCGCACTGCATACCATATTTTATTGAATCATAAAACAAGCACAAGTGTACCACTCTAGAGAGTTGATCTATAATGTGTGCAAGTTTTGTTTTTTTGAAATGGGCAATTCCAGAAAATATATGTGCCCTGGGGAGATGGGCTGACTAGTTTTTTTACCAGCTTGGTTTTTTTTTGAGCTTGAAAACCCCCCTCAGATTCAGAATTTTAGAATGCCACCCATCCAAGGTATACATATATTCTCTGGAATTGCCCAATAAATGACACTTCAAACTCTGAAGGTTGCCTTTAATGCAAAGTACTTTACCAACATGAATACTGAAATTTGCAAAAATTGTAATGCAGGGACTGCAGAGCTGGGAGGGGGGGGGGGGCTTATGACTAATTAATGTTAGTAGAAACCCACTTGCATACTGTCACCAATTCTGTAATCTGATTGGCTCCCCTACTCACTATCTACATAATAGATAGCGAGTAACGAAAACACTAGCACAAAACTCTCTAAAACCATGAAAATAAATATGTTTTGGCAACAACTCCAAGATAGTATGCTAGTGGGATTCTAATAAAACAACTACACTACTGATTCTTGTTTTCTATGAGTCAAATAGTCAACTCCGTGCTACGCACCTCATTAACTAACTATTGAATCACAGAAAACTCGAACTCATAGTCTAATAGGCCATTTGCACTAACATGGTCACGTGACCCCAACTACCTCTTAAGGACATGTTTTGTCAAAATCAATTCAAGAAATACAAAGAACCAATTGATATTAGTCAGAAACTGAAGTTTCAGCATAAAATCTTTAACCTGGAGCAAATGGCAGCGAGTTTAATTTTCAAGATGTTATTCATAATGTATGGGATTTGGGTCATGTGACCCAGTTAGTGCAAATGGCCTATTGTTAAATATCAGCAACCACTATATGAACCTGTCCAGTTTAATAAATTTACAAGAAGCGCAAATTCTATTATTGGCAATTCACTGAAATCATGAAGCCTGCTATCTGATTGGCTTTCCACTACTCACTATATATCTCTCACAATGTGAGAGTAAGAACCCACTCGTATACTATCACATTCCTTCAATCTGATTGGCTCAATTACACTGCTTAGAAATTTGAATTAACAAAATGTTTATCTTACTAAGTGCAAATCAGCAAAAAACTATCCGACAGCCAAATAGTTATTAATAAAATTTTGAATCGAAAAGGCCCCACTCATGAGTCAATCAGTCAACTCAGCTTGATATACCTTGTTAGCTATCTTGACTATTGGCTCATAGGAAATAGTCTAATTGTAAAATGAAAAACATAATCTAATTTATTTGTAATTATAACATTGGCCATTCAAATTCAAATAGTTATTTTGAGAACTATTTAGCTGCCAAGCAATTAAATATCATTGTGTGGTTCCAGAAATTATCCATACCCCCCTCCCCCTATGGAAGGGATTGGAAATTCCGGAGGGGTGGGGGGGTCAATTTACCTGATCTTTTCCATACAAATACTCTATTTTTCTTTGGAAATTCCAGAGGGATATGGATATTTTTTGGAACCACAAATTTCGAGTTTTTTAGTAAGATAAACATTTGCCAATTTGGATTCTTAAATTAATAAGGGTTTACATGAGCTTACATTCTTATGCATGCTCCGGTTGTGTACTTTTCTGTTCACAAATCTATTTTGTGTTTAGTTTTTAATTATGCTGTAAATCAACTAATTCACCTGAGAAGAGTTTTTAAGTTCCTTCCTCGTCCAGTCTATTCACTGATCCATGACAACTCTATTTTCTTTGCAAATTGTATACGTGTCAACCGAAATCTTCAGATTGTCCCTCATGTGGCAGGTCAATACAGAAAATGTATGAACATTTTCACAATCACTTTGTGGGTGACAGACTTCAAAATCTTGTTACACCTGCCTAATGTGGGTGACATAACAGCTATGAAATTGCTTCAGATACCACATTGATGGTATCAATCAATATCATTCTTGATGGTATCATCGCACAGGCAACAATTCTCTGCAATCACTGCATAGACTACCACTGGACATCAGCCAAACTACACTTCCCGTACATTTCTCTGCCATGGATGCAGCAGCAGGCATGTAACAAGACCCTACGTACCATTTCCAAGTAGTTGATATAACATTCATGTAAAATGCCTGTGACCTTCAAGGACAGGCTGTGGAGTCAGCTAGCCATAAGCCGCAGACCAGGGCACATCATTCTTTTTTTAAAACCACCTGCACTTTATTGAAACTTTTATTTTGCTACACCCACACTGCACTGCAATAAAGCCCATAAGAATCTTCAAGATAGAAGCAGATGGTCCCATAATGGAAGAAGAAGAACGTTCTTCGGAGTTCAAGAGTGCATTACTGGTATGAAAACCACTCAGCTGTTGTTATCCTGAGTGGCATGACAATCTGTTTTGTTGGCTATATGCTGAAGACATTGTAGTCATGGACAGCCATCAAAAGAGTGAACGTAACTCTCTCATCTGGCAAGAAATCATGCAGTCTGGCAGGGAACACGTGTAGCTAAATAGTTGTAGTCTTCCACTAAAATAAAGAAACAGAAATGATAAGGATAGAACCAACACCACACTGGATTAAATATGCTATGCCAAAGTTCTCTATGACACCAATCGACTTTAACCACCATCCACAGAAATGTTTTAAAGAATCAAATTATTATCATGAATACAATTCTATCGAAGTTTCACTTCTGTCGCGGTAACCCCTGCCATTTATCATCCCTTTTCAAGATCAATCACTGCAAATCGTCAGCTGTTAGAAAGATTCAATAAAAAATGCATCCTTGCCTACCTTAAGAATTCTTAGTTGTAGCTGAAGATGCTGCATTGGCAAAGAAACTGCCAATTTTGTTCCCATAAGGGCATCTAAAGGCCGCCATCTTGGAATTTTCTGCTGTCTCGATTTCGCGCATGCGCACTCATTCTGCGCGCGTGAACACGTTTCCACGTTTCCGCCATTTTGAAAACTGACCGAGGAGACCCTGGGAACGAGGTTGAATCCGTCCGAATCGGAGTCCGAATCCGTATGGTTACCAAGATGGCTGACGACGCTCTACCAAGATTGAGCCACGAGAGAAAGCGAAAAATGCGTATAGGAATTGTTGGATTCGGGAACTTAGGTATGAAAGCTCCAGTGTATAGTGCATGTGCAGAACTTTATCAGGGAGGGCATTTTTTGGAACCAGGGGGCTAGAAGTAGAGGGGTGTAGTAATGAAGTAATGACAATTGAGACCGTGCACAAAAATACGTAAGGTATTGGATCATATTATCGGCCACTCCATATTATCGGCCACTTTTGAAAAACATTTATTTTCTTAGGCATAGCGGGAAAGATCGAAGAACGAAGAGAAGTCATTTTCCACAAAGCTGAGTTGATGCCGGAAAAGTAAAATATTCATCATGAAAACGTTTAATAAACTAATGAAATCACACCTTCAACTCTTCACCGAAGTCATGGCATCATTTTTGCCGCGCGTTCACCTTTCCAAGCGCTAGAAAATGTCAGAAATTTCCCGAAACATTTGCCCAAATGCCGTGAAAATTCGCTAGAACCTTCCTTCGTTCATGTTGTTACCCAAGGTTCAGTTCGATCTTGTTTTCCATTCATACTCCGCTGCTGTAGCTTGGGCTCACCAGTGCCTGCTGTACATATTATCGGCCACCCAGCAGATTCCCCATGAATCCAGCATGTCGGGTTGAAAACACAGGCATTTTGAGTCTTAAGTATCTTGAGGCGTATAAGATACACAATTTTAGTCGACACTAAAAAAAGAACATTTGTCTCTCTTTCTGTTAAGGAGAACTTTTGTTGCTATATGTCTACCTTCAGGAAACTGATTATTTGTGTAATCCGTGTAACTTTTCTTTTATAATTTCCTTGCAGTACGATCTCTAGTAATCCATTATTCTAGCAGCCAAAAATATTAGCAATCAGAGCGTGTTTTCTGGAAAAAGCGGGCAATTAAATGTTAGCATGTTTTTCCTGTGAAACAGGCGCGGGCCACCTTTAAATCACTAATTTTTTCGAAATATCCTACATTTTTGGTTACACATTAATGATTTACCAGTTAATAGTATCGCTGGCCAATGCCTACAGCTCTCAAAAGATCTGGCGTTGTCAAAAAAAACAAGCTTCATGTTCTCAATTCGTAATAATTCTAGAAAAATATAGTGATTACTCTCATAAACAATTTCAATGCAATAAGACGATTATTTCCAGAACATTGTCCAATATTAACAATAACTCGAAAATTCACCAGTTAAACCTAATTAATTTGAACAAGAAACTTGAGTTTTATTCTCTGTTTAAAAATGATACTAATGTTTCTGAACTTTACGATAACATAAAAAAAAAAATGAAACACAGAAGAACTATGGCAAAACGTAGAACAAGTAATCAGAATGTAGCAATCGAAACAGGAAGGCATGTTAAACCAATTATACCAAGAGATCAACGCATCTGCAAACATTGCAATATGATTGAAGATGAAAGCCATTTTGTATTCTTCTGTGCTTCATACATTAATGAAAGAACAAAACTTTTTGAAGACATCAAACAACACTATTCCACCTTCCCAAATCTGAGTTATAATTGTTACAAAGCAATTACCCGGGATCTTCTGGATTTCTAGATTTAATGTCAAATTCCTTTAACAAGCTTGATGACGCGGGAGGTTAGCAATTTTGGCGAGTTGATAAGCTCCAGACGACCAGAGTAGGTTTTCATAGAAGGTTCGGTCCTGAGAAGAGCTTCCTTACCCAGTATCTACCGTACAACTTACTAATCCATCCTACGTGGAATTACAGTCTGTAACCACAACTCGCCTTCGTTGCTCCTGCTTGTAACTTGTTTCAGGGACTAATTTACTTGTGAGTTTACAGTTAAATTCGTTTTCTATTTATACACTATGAACGGCATGAAGGTGATTAAGAGGAGACAGGTAATTTCGGTTTCTATCAGAAACATAGCAGTAGTTATAAATAGTGAAATGCACAAGCCTACTTTCTTTACCCTACAAGGAAATCTGCTAGATCTAACAGAATTGGTTTTCAACAGCGCAGAAACTGCTGACTCATCCAAATTCTCGGTACACAAGGTTAACCGAAAGGTCTAGTGATGAAACAGAAAGGTCTAGTGATGATGAATTAAACGAAATATTAAATTGTTACTATTCTAAAAATATCAAAAAGTATTTCCGTAACATAATGACAAATTCCTATTCCTATTCAATAATGTTGATCCTTAAGGTGGAAAAAAATAGCACATTTTGTGTATGAAGCTTTTGAGAAAAGAATGAAGTCATAAATTGTATTTTAATCTGCAATGCCATTTATGTACACTCTTTTTTTTTATAAGAACGTCTAATTTTCAGTTGAGGCTGGGCCGTTCTTATTTTTGGAGCAGTTTGAGGCTGGAAATGTTCTTACGGATGTTCTTACATTTCAGTGATGGCGGAACCTGAAATATGATAGATCTTATAGAAGGATACATACCAATGAAGTAGAGAGTTTATAAATTACAATATTGAAGGTCGTTATTGTTAACACATTTGATTCTGGATTTTAGAATGCATCACTGAAAATAAATCTATTTTGCTCCTATTTGAGGCTCAGGCATGTTCTTAGCATGTTCTTAAAATTTGGGTAAATTTCAGGCTGAACGTTCTTATAAAAAAGGTTCTTATAAAAAAAAAGAGTGTATATGGAATGCAAATAAATGATTAATTGATTGAAACAACAATTTACAAAGCAAAATTTACATAATTATGCACAATTTAGAATTATTTGTGGGACTCGATGGATATATCTTTGCGCTGCGGCAGAAAGAGTTGTAAACTTCAATATTTCTGATTTCTGCTGGGAGCTGATTGAAAAGCGTTGCCGCCGAGTGTGAAAAGTCCCAGTCTCCCTGGGAATGGTAAAGATGGGTGCGTTTGATGATCTAAGTCTGTAAGCACTGACACTGTGTAATTGTTTAAGCAATAAATAACTTTTTCCGTGTCTACATACTCTGATGCAAACACGAGGGGAGGTTGGGAGAATTCGAGACAGTTATGCAGCCACGAGACCGAAGGTCGAGTGGCTGCATAACTAGTCGAGAATTCTCCCAACCTACCCGAGTGTTTGCATCAGAGTATGTAGACACTGGGAAAAAGTTCTCTATTGCTTTTATAAAATATCTTTCACTTTTTGAAGCGAAAGATTTAAAATGAATATATTTCAGCATTTTCTGTGAATATATAAATTCTCCTTACCGCGCGACGGCCTGAACGGGCCAATCAGAGGGCGTGTTATATCGCATGTGTTCAAGTTTTTCATTCAGTTGGCTGCAAGTTTGCGAAGGGGAGACGAGAGAAAACTGCTTTCTAAGAAACATTTGACGACTTTATTGACCTCTTCTATGGTGTTTATTGTAATTGAAGCATAAGCGAATGTCAATGAAGGGATGTACGGGTTAAGAATTGCAAAGCCAAAGGAATTTTCCGTACAACAATAGCCTTCGTGTTGACTTGAGCCTTTTGACGAGTTTGGAAAGGCAAATTCGGCCGGCATCGAAAAAGCTGGATAGCAAAAAAAGCGTGTCTTGTTTCAATCTTCAAATCAAGCAAAATGTTGAATACCAGACTGGAATGATACTATGGGGGCTTCAATTGTTGCTGATGGCATGAACGAATATTGAATTTTTGATGCAACTCAAGTCAAAGTTTCGTCGACAGTTCCGTCGGTGTTCGCCGATCGCCGGTAAGAATTTCATGTTTTGTTAATACTCCAAATCTTGTTAACTTGCTAGCAAACGATTTCTTACCTACTCGGCTTGTGAAAGATCATCACTGAATAGGAAATAAATTGTGATTTGTTCCATAATTTGGTCTTCATTTTTGGCTAGCCGATTCGCCGAAAGTCTCCAAATTCAGAATTTTAGTTGGGTCGCTTTATAACTTGATTTGTGTTGTTTTTCTCCTCTTAGTACGAGCTTTAAACTTTTAAAAAGTTCCCAGAAGTCAAATAAGTCGTTTCATAAAGGGAGGGAAGAGGATTTCGGAGGACATAAATATCGTGTACTTAACTTATCTTAATCGTACGAAAATGTTGACAATCCTGAAAGTTTACACGCGTTTGACTAAAAAAGTGGAAGACAAGCCAATTCTTTGAACTTGTGGTTTAAGGATGGGACGACAAATGATAGCTAAAAAGAAAACAGCACTGCTTTCACAATTTCATTGCTTCAAGTGTTTGGATAAATTTTTGTCAAAATATGTAAAGAATGAAAAAAGAACACAGCGCAAACATCGTCCCGGGCGTGACGTCACAACCGTGTTTATATACTCTCATATAAACACACCTGTCGACCAATGAGAGCGCGCGTACTATCTTAGTTATTTTATAAAACTTGATATACTCAGGACAAGTAGGGTCATGTATGGATTTATTCGCCTTTGTCACACATGCGCCATCTTGAATTTTTCAGTCGATTTATTCAGCATGGAAACGAGGCCAAGCAGGGAGCGTGCTTTGCTCATGCATAATTTCATGTGGCGCGCGGGACTGGCACTAGCGGATTTTTGCGGACTTTGGTCGAGGAAAGAGAGCACTCGTGAATCGAAGTAAACTTAACAAATGTCCTCTGATTTTCCGTGGTATGTCCTCTTATATTGTGAAAAATGAAGTCACATTTTCGGACGCAAAACGGGCTAAATTTCTACTTGCAGTGCTCTCAACATTGAAAGTAGGGGACGGTGAAAGTGGACACTTTATTATGCGATCAGATTGTAGGCCTAGGGCATACGTCGAATTTTACTCGTATTTAATTCAGTCGAAGCTATTTATCCTGAAATAGGTACATGTATAATGCGACGTTTGCTGCAAATTAGTTCGACTCTAATTAATTGGTTCGACTTCGACTTGAATTCGAGTGGCCAACTCGGATAATACGACTGTGGTGCGACCAAGCGGCAAACGTCGCATTATACCACAGGGCGCCCAAGCTCATAACTTGTTTGCTCAAAATTGCTGAAACAATGCGATGTTTAATAATAAATTCATCTTTTAAAAATGCATAAGTTATCATGATGAGATGGCATCAGAGTGGGAAATAGTACGATGTTTTGAATAATAAAATCACCTTCGAAAATATATTTATCATGATATTGAAAATAAAGTTTACTTACCTTTGTGTCATACGTTATTTGTGTTTTCGTGGGGTATTGGGTGAGTTTTGAGCCTCGTAAGGCCATTAGAACACCCTTCAGTAGATTCTCTCGGCCCCTCTCTGTACTAAAATTTTGAGCAAACAAGTTATGAGCTTGGGCGCCCTGTGATTATACTCGCATCGAATTCAATTCATAAATCATGCAAATTAGAAACTAATTGATTCAAATTGATATATTGTGCAAACGTCGTGAAAATAGCCTCTCCCCCATCTACAAAACCTGGATTCCCCCTTACAGAGCATGCGTTCTATGTTAAATATATATAATGAAAGGTCGACGAACAGCTTAAACGATGATTATTTAATACGATATTTCAATCGGCCATTACCGATCTTCTTCAGAAGATCGGTAATGGCCGATTGAAATATCGTATTAAATAATCATCGTTTAAGCTGTTCGTCGACCTTTCATTATATATATTTTTCTCAGTTCAACTGATTGACAGGTCCGTTTATCAGGATCCAGCTTGGCAAAATACCTCGTTCGCGGATTTTCATATTTTAGTCTACATTTACGTTCTATGTTAACTTGCCTTCAAAAAGATAAAATGGCCAAGTCAAGTCAAGTCAAGTTTATTTCTATATACAAATACAAAAATAAATAGCCAGTGCCCGCAAATAGCTTAGCTAACGAGGCGGGCAGAGGGTTAACATAAAGTTACAATATAGGACAATGAATTACAAAAATTACAAAGCAAAGAAGAAAAGAAAAGAAAAGGAAAAGGAAGTATTTCTACTTAGTTTACAGTTGACGCGGTTTCCATTGTTATTTGTAGGGAATTAACTCGGATAATGGCTCTCAACAAACTAAAAGTCGGGGAGGGATTTGAATTCTCCAGGGAAAGGTTGGGTTGATCAATAGAATTGAATTGAATTTCTAGGTAAATATATTGCTCATTATGGATTAATAGGTAAGTATATGGCTCATTATGGATTAATAGGTAAATATCTAGTTATTTACCTATGAATCCATAATAAGCCATATACTTACCTGTAAATCAATAATGTGTGGTTCCAGAAAATATCCCCCCCCCCCCCGGAAGAGTGTTGAAAAGTGACCCCCACCTCTCTGGAATTCCCGAAGAAAAATACAGTATTTGTATGGAAAATATATCCTTTCCTATTATCCTTCCTATGGATAATTTCTGGAACCACACAATAAGCCATTTTTACCAAGACTTCAAGGGCACTGTCACGTTTGTTTCATCAAAATATTTTAAAATAAGACAAGTGTTCTACAGAAACAACTCCGAACCTATATTCTGTTTCAAATTAGTCTTAAAAGAAAAAGAAACTTGTTCAGCCTGTTCGAAAATCAAAAATGCCAATTAGCAATCCAATTCCATCCGCTCGATTATACACGAAAATACTCCAAATTTGTATTGATCTAGCAGCTGAAAGGTTAGGTATAAAACGTAGACCATTATTTTGTTGATTTGTAGGGAGTTTGACTGCATTTAAGCTACTTAAAATGACCCCAAGTTAGACCAAATCCATGATAGACCATGACAGTTGCCCCTTTCACAATGACTAATTCAATTATCAACCCAAACATTTAACTAGTGAATTCAAATCCATACACTTACCCCGAGAAAAAAACATCCAATAATCTCAGTTTATGCATCTATGCTGACTGTCTGTCTATAACCAATATTTGCTTCTGATTATCCTTTATGCGAATCCCGTTGAACGCCACAAAACACGATTTCCGAGAACGCCTTCACTTGAACCATATTGAGAAGCGTTTGTCCAGTCTACTTGCTTGGTCTCATTGCCCATAGAGTGTGTTTATAAGACGTAAACCTGAAAATACAGATAAAATCATGCCCAAGTTAATTGCATATCTAATCGTAGAGAGCAACCAACGAGCGCAAAATACCTGAAACTTGCCTTCAGTTTCTCCATCTTGAATCAGTTCCATCCGTTTTGCTAGACAGAACGTTATGCAAATTGAGCTGTAGAAGCTGTAAGCTGTCAGGGCGTGGTACAAATGAAAATAACCAGTAAGGACGTAGTTGCTTTTGTCTCTATTATTTCGTTCTACAAAGGAGTTCTTTTGTCTGTAGTCTATTATCCTCGTTCTTTGTGTTGAGGTAGGGTATTGTTGTATTATCCAACCAGAGAGGAGCTTTACGCAGCTACGTACCGACCAAAATAACAGCGCTTTAATGAGTTGCGCTTTTACAAAAGGCCGCTTGATTGATTGGACTGGCTGTTGTACGAAAACAAAAGACGTAATTCGTGTTTGGAAACCTTTGTCAATCATAGTTGAATAAAAGTGGTCATTCATTTTCTTCAGCATCACAACTTTATTGTGCATGGTAAAAATTAATTGCAATGAGTTTCTCTGGGGAACCCACTTCTATGAAAGCAGCTAAATAACTAACAATAGTTTCCTATTGGAATCCGCTATCTTTTTCAATTGTAAACTGTACTCCTTTTCAAAACTGTTAAATTCAATGAGAAGAATGCATTTCATTTGTCCCTGTTTTCTGAAAACCTTGTCAACTGTAAACTAAGTCCGTTAATTACCTCGATTCTCGGCAATAACACCAATACATCCTCGGGCCTACGGCCCTTGGGATGTATTGGGGTTATTGCCTCGAATCTCGGTAATTAACTCTAACTTAGTATTATTTTTTGTAAAGCCAATATATTTTTGTTTGTTTTACTTTTTTGATAATTTATCAATTAAACTTGATACATCAAGATAAGTATCCTCAGAACGAAAGATATTCAATAAATATTCTTGAAGGATTGATGAGAATTTATATTTTGATGAAATCTGAATAAATTGGGAATACTGTTCCACATTCTAGCGCCAATGCGTGAAAATGAATTTTTTAGATGATTGGTTCTAGAATGCTTAATATATAATTTCCCCATCGCTGAGGATCTCGTATTGTAGCTATGTATTTGAGACGTGTGGGTGAATAGATTAGATATGTTTACCGGTGCTGCATTATTGACCATATCGTGCATTAGTATACAAACAGATTTAAAGTAGTGAAAGTGTAGAGGAAGAATGTTATAATGGATAAATAATGGTATTGCATGTGATCTATAAGGGGCGAAATTAATAAGGCGCAATGCACGCTTTTGCAAAATTAAAAGTTTTTCAAGAATAGTCTTTGCTGCTTGTCCCCAAACAGTGATTCCATACGAAATATAGGGCTGAATCAAAGACTGATAAATTTTCATCAAAGTAGAGGTAGGAACAAAATGCCTAAGTCTAGAGAGAATGCCAATAGACTCACTGATCTTGGAGGAGATAAGGTCAATGTGTTGTTTCCATGAAAGAGTACTATCAATCATTACCCCCAAGTATTTAACATAATCTTTCTTTTCTAAGGAAACAGATTTATTTAATTATGATCAAAAACTTTAAGTTCACATCCGCTCTGCGGCTCCGAAAACAGCTACGCGGCTCCGCAACGGGCTCCGAAAAAAGTTCCGAGGCTTCGAAAAAAGGTAATTCGGTCCCTACTATACTACTATGGTTGAAAACTATCATTTTATTCGAGCCACACTGCACTCACTACGCTCACTACGCTATTTGGAGGGCGATGGTTGAAAACTACCATTTCATTCGAGCCACACTGCACTAACTACACTATTTTGAGGGCGATGGTTGAAAACTGCCATTTTTATATCGAGCTGCACTGCGCTCACTACGCTCACTACGCTATTTTGAGGCGACAGTTGATAACTACCACTTCATTCGAGCCACACTCACTACGCTCACTACGCTATTTGGAGGGCGATGGTTGAAAAATAAATTTTCCTTTGTTTTCGGAGCATGACGTAATCGTAAGTCATGCGTCGGTATGTATGTTCTTTCATATTTTCTTTTCACTTTTTTGTTGGATGTTTAAAAGGGCAACCAAGAGAGTTAGTTTATTCCAGGTTTCAGGTTTCCCGGCACGTTACGCTTACGCTAAATTTTGGAAGAAGTTGGTATTTTCAACTGCAGTTTGGTAGCCCCGTCGATAAAGTTTTTAAACAGTTTAAATCATTATAGAATTGACGACTCATGCAAGTTTCAAGAGATTTCGGACGAAAGCGGTTCGCCGAATTCAGAGGAAAACATTTCAATTAGAAGTTACCCGAAGTCAAGCAACAAGCTTTCGTTTTATAGAAGCAAAGCAGTATTTATTTAACTCTGAAATAGAAGGTCACACACAATCTTTATCTTTTAGAGTTACTCAAAAACTTTAGTGAACGACGCATATTAGCGATTGAGTGTTTGCTTGAAGCAATTCAAAAAGACAAAAGTTGATTATGTGAAGTTCGGTGGTTTGTCGTTACGATTAAGAGCACAAGGAACGTAACTAGCTGGAAGAGGAGAAGAAAGTAAAGAACATCTAAGACGAGGCCATGCGAGCTAAACGCCAGTCTGCCAGTTAGAGGCATCGAGTACAAGAACTGAATAAGAAACAACGCTATGTGGCTAATAGAGGTGGATGTGAAAAGCAGTTTATTCGAGGTACATGTATAAACACCTGTAAACACTTTGCCCTTTCTTTGTTATTTCCAGAGCTTGTTTATCCTGAAACAAGCTGCCAAATGTTTAACAACATTGTTGTCTTTGATTCTGTGTGTTCTAGTCTTGCGTGGAGTGAAATGGAAAATGTTTTTCATTCGGACGAACTGGTGAGAGAGAATGAAACTGCCATTTTATATCGAGCCACACTGCGCTCACTACGCTATTTTGAGGGCGATGGTTGAAAACTACCTTTTTATATCGAGCCGCACTGTGCTCACTACGCTATTTTGAGGGCGATGGTTGAAAACTACGATTTGATTCGTGCCACACTGCATTTACTACGCTATTTGGAGGGCGATGGTTGAAAATTACCATTTCATTGGGAGCCACACTGTACTCTCTACGCTCACTACACTATTTGGAGGGCATGGTTGACACCTACCATTTCATTCGAGCCACACTGCACTCGCTAGCTTTTTCAAAACTATGCACTTAATTCTACTATGCTCACTACGCTACTACGATCGTAGTTTAGAAAACCCTTGTCATAAAACTCGCCCCTCATGAAGGTGTTAGGATATAGCCACCATAGCCTGCAGTAGTGCATTGCCATCCACGATGCACGTCACCTCTCGGTTGTTGGTTGGCCGCTGAACTTGAGTCTTGCCTTCAATGTGATGCCTTCTCTGTCTTTACCGGTACACCATCTGCCGTGCCTAGTGCCCAGGGGACAGGGCCCAAAGGGAAACTGATTACTCTTGTCAAGTCTATGTCGTACTCGAGTGCCAATATCAAAAGCTGTCGGAGCACATTTTTCTCGGCGGTGATCTCCTTTGTTTTCTTTAATTGTCTGTTCAATTGTGATGTCAACCGCATTTCTGCTGCAAGGAACGTCCGAGCGGTTGACACTAAAGCCATTGCGTAAGAGCAATTCTTTGGCCCCTGGGTGTGTTTCATCTAGATTCTGAAGCATGACATAGTATAACGTGGCGTAACGAGCGTAATTAGGATGGTGAAAGGCGAAAAACAGACCACACATCTGCTGAAGACTGGTAATGTGCAGTTCTAAAACATTTTCTTTTGTTGCTCTTAGGAAGCGCAACAAAAGCCATACAGTGTCCATATAATTCATCCAGTACTGCGCTCTTGCCAAGTTTCCCTTTACGGACTTCTGACTTAAAGTTTTCATACTGCTTTACGAGCGCTGCACAGCTCTTGTCTAATATAGCATGGGAAAGGTTCTGTTGGGAGGGATCGCAAGTGACACGACTCAGTTGCGTCATTGTTTGCTCTGAAACAGTGTCTGCGTATTGCTCCTTATACAGATCAAGTAGAAGGCGTTCCAGTGCTTCAAGCACGATCTTGTGAACGAGGGGTTTCCTGAGAAAGTGTTCCAGAAGTCAAAAACTGTGGTTGTCAGATTTGGATTAAATTTTTTTACAAAAGTAACTCTTAGAAACTATTAATGCCTGTTTGGTTTGGTTCTTGGCGATTTCCTTTGTGAATTACAAGGGGGTTCCGATTTTGACCCTGAGACCTTCAATATTGAAGGTCTTACAAGGCACAATAAGAAGCTTTCTTTATAGAAACATAACAAAGCCAAGGACATTTAAATTGTATAATGTAAATCTAGTATCAATACCCTTTAACAACATATGTGTAGTTTGCAGCTAAAGCGATCTGGTGGGGAGGAGCATGGCACTAGTTTAACCCAATTTTTTAAGGATGGAATTTTTGTCAAAATTGACATATTTCAATAAGTTAGAGTTAATTACCGAGATTCGAGGCAATAACCCCAATACATCCCAAGGGCCGTAGGCCCGAGGGATGTATTGGGGTTATTGCCGAGAATCGAGGTAATTAACGGACTTAGTTTACAGTTGACAAGGTTTTCAGAAAACAGGGTCAAATGAAATGCATTCTTCTCATTGAATTTCACAGTTTGAAAAGGAGTACAGTTTACAATTGAAAAAGATAGCGGATTCCAATAGGAACTATTGTTAGTTATTTAGCTGCTTTCATAGAAGTGGGTTCCCCAGAAACTCATTGCAATTAATTTTTACCATGCACAATAAAGTTGTGATGCTGAAGAAAATGAATGACAACTTTATTCAACTATGATTGACAAAGGTTTCCAAACACGAATTACGTCTTTTGTTTTCGTACAACAGCCAGTCCAATCAATCAAGCGGCCTTTTGTAAAAGCGCAACTCATTAAAGCGCTGTTATTTTGGTCGGTACGTAGCTGCGTAAAGCTCCTCTCTGGTTGGATAATACAACAATACCCTACCTCAACACAAAGAACGAGGATAATAGACTACAGACAAAAGAACTCCTTTGTAGAACGAAAATAATAGAGACAAAAGCAACTACGTCCTAACTGGTTATTTTCATTTGTACCACGCCCTGACAGCTTACAGCTTCTACAGCTCAATTTGCATAACGTTCTGTCTAGCAAAACGGATGGAAGTGATTCAAGATGGAGAAACTGAAGGCAAGTTTCAGGTATTTTGCGCTCGTTGGTTGCTCTCTACGATTAGATATGCAATTAACTTGGGCATGATTTTATCTGTATTTTCAGGTTTACGTCTTAAACACACTCTATGGGCAATGAGACCAAGCAAGTAGACTGGACAAACGCTTCTCAATATGGTTTTAAGTGAAGGCGTTCTCGGAAATCGTGTTTTGTGGCGTTCAACGGGATTCGCATAAAGGATAATCAGAAGCAAATATTGGTTATAGACAGACAGTCAGCATAGATGCATAAACTGAGATTATTGGATGTTTTTTTTTTCTCGAGGTAAGTGTATGGATTTGAATTCACTAGTTAAATGTTTGGGTTGATAATTGAATTAGTCATTGTGAAAGGGGCAACTGTCATGGTCTATCATGGATTTGGTCTAACTTGGGGTCATTTTAAGTAGCTTAAATGCAGTCAAACTCCCTACAAATCAACAAAATAATGGTCTACGTTTTATACCTAACCTTTCAGCTGCTAGTAGATCAATACAAATTTGGAGTATTTTCGTGTATAATCGAGCGGATGGAATGGATTGCTAATTGGCATTTTTGATTTTCGAACAGGCTGAACAAGTTTCTTTTTCTTTTTAAGACTAATTTGAAACAGAATATAGGTTCGGAGTTGTTTCTGTAGAACACTTGTCTTATTTTAAAATATTTTGATGAAACAAACGTGACAGTGCCCCTTGAAGTCTTGGTAAAAATGGCTTATTGTGTGGTTCCAGAAATTATCCATAGGAAGGATAATAGGAAAGGATATATTTTCCATACAAATACTGTATTTTTCTTCGGCAATTCCAGAGAGGTGGGGGGTCACTTTTCAACACTCTTCCGGGGGGGGGGATATTTTCTGGAACCACACATTATTGATTTACAGGTAAGTATATGGCTTATTATGGATTCATAGGTAAATAACTAGATATTTACCTATTAATCCATAATGAGCCATATACTTACCTATTAATCCATAATGAGCAATATATTTACCTAGAAATTCAATTCAATTCTATTGATCAACCCCAACCTTTCCCTGGAGAATTCAAATCCCTCCCCGACTTTTAGTTTGTTGAGAGCCATTATCCGAGTTAATTCCCTACGAATAACAATGGAACCCGCGTCAACTGTAAACTAATATGTTTTATTTACCTGCCATGATAATAGCAAATGAAACCCATACAGGCTGTTACTATACACAGCTGTTTCGGGACCGGGATTTTCGTTATTAGAGTCTGAGCATGCATAGCGTTTGCGGGCTCAAATAACCAGCGGCATTGCACAGAAGCGCTTTCAAGATGGCGGGAGTTTTGATTTGTGACTAGCGAGAAGCTGACACTTAAAGGCGAGTAAAAAAATATTTCACGCTGTTTTCTCGTATTTTCTTTTATTGCTCCAGTGAGGGAAGTCTTTAAACTTTCATATGGGAAAAATACATGACCAGATAATGACAAAGAAACTATTATGAACGCACTTTGTTTGGAGCGCAGAATTTCGCGTTACTATTTAGCGCTATTGATCAAGGAAGAAAAAAGCAAGCTCCTTCGGAAGTTCTGAAGTTTTCTCAAAACAACGCTAATATCGAGAATATAATTTAGGCTTTTGTGGATACATGCGAGCTGAAACATTTATGATACGCCGACTGGATTTCCTAAAATAATTTTTTAGTTCTTACGATGCAGCGCCTTCATAGAACAACACGTCACTTTATTACATGCGTAGTGTCGCTTGTGCGGAAATCAACCGAGCCATCTGTGTCACAGATGCACCGAATATCTCAGCGAGTTAAATGAAATATGGATGATTGATAAAATGTCTTATATTTCATTGAGAGATTGTCTATACATTCCACATATTTCTGCCCCTAATCCCTGGTGCATTTTTACTTACGCCCCCCCCCCCCCCCCCCCCCCCCCCCCCCGCCGGTACTTGTTAAAGACAAATTTGAGGGGAAGACATCTATAGGAATCACTACCGTAACGGGAGGAGAGCTCAATTAAACGGCATGTGAAAATCAGAGGAAATCTAGAACATTATATTTTCCTTGTGATTATAGTGAAAACATTGGCTGAAAATTTTCAAGTGGTGCATTTTTACTTATGCCCCCCCCCCCCCCCCCCCATGAAAAAATACAGTCAATACATATGGTGTACATTTTAGGCTCAGCAGCTATGGTAGCCTAGTATCAAGTACCAATGGTGCATAGAAAGCACAAGATAATGAGAGTGAAATAAAACGTACACCATATGCATTCTTTGATGAACTTCCCACAATTATCTATAAGTTTTAGATGCCCATGAAATGTAAATGTACATGTTGGAGTGAATAGACCTCAATGGCTTGCCTGTTTGTTTTGCCCATTTCAGATCACGTGGCATTCCCATGAGCATTCTTTCTTTGTTTTTTCTGCTGCACACCGTAGGATATATGAATATGGAAGCAGCCCAGACAAAGAAAGAGTATTCAAATGAATGCGACGTAATCTGAAATGGGACACCATTACTCCCAAGCCAAGGAGGTCAATTTCATATGACATGAAAGTTTCAATGTCCCAACAACCACTTCCAGCACTACCGTCCAATCTCAGAAGACTCTAAGGATATATTATTATCCTCGAGCACATCCTTATTATTAGCAAATTCCAATGATAGCGCTGTGCTGACATGAAAAAAGTTTCACGGTCTCTTGTTTACCACTGTGAGGACGAGAGGAGAATTGGGTTTGACCCGTTTCTTCGGGTACCCTGTGTATATATAACATTCTATTCTGGTGCATTTTATTCGTTCATAGAAACCCCCGGGGGGACTCCCATATTTATTGGGCGTGGGTGCTCGTCGTACCTTTTAGGGCTTAAAATCAGGCCTCTGGTATCTCTTAGGGGTAAAATGCGAAAACTTGCAATTTTTCCAGATAGGTACCTGTTAGAGGTCCTTTCTAGCAAATCATGCGAATCACACTTGTGGGTAGCCTGAATTTCAGACGTATTTTCCCTCGTAATACGAGAGAAAATTACAGCACAGAATACTAGGTTTAATGAAACACACTTCATTAATTATATAGTGGTTAGGGACTGGTCATAAATTAGAGGGGTGGTACACTTTTATTTTGGTGTACATGTTTTTGGGAAACCCTCCTCTGACAGGATGCACGAAAAATGTTGGCTCTCCCAAATGCGGTGAGCATATTTAATGATGACCCTGCCCGATCATTCACTGGATATAGATATTGAAAAATAAAGATATTTTTTAATTATTCTCTTGCGTGCGAAGCATGTCGAAAATTTAGAGCCTAGCATGTGAAATTACCGCATGCGGTGCATATCAAAGGCCCTCCCCACTTTTGTGCCACCCCTGCCCCCTCTAATTTATGACCAGCTTCTGAGTGGGGCTTATGCATATCTGAATTTTGCGTATCACTGAAAAAATGTCTAGGAACGCCGCAACAAAACTTTCGGAAATATTGCTATGTTTGCAACTGGGGTGGCAAGCTGTATAAATGTGCTAATTTAATGTCTTTATTTGCACAGCATTATTATAATTTTCCCAAACGTGACCTTTTTATTAATAAGGATCCATTGATATCGACTAGTGCATTAATAAACAAAGAGTCCAATGTATCTCATGTATCTCTTCTATTGCTCCAAGTATTTCAGTCAAGAACGTGAACAGAATAAATTAAGTGTACACAGGGTTCCAACGAAATGGATCGAACCCAGTTCCTCTCGTTGTCGCATTTCATGTCAGCACCTTCACCTTTGGAGAATGCCTCGCTATTATTACAGAGCTGTAGACATTAATATATGTGGACAAGCTGGTCTGGTGTGGGAGAGAATACTTCTCAAATTAGTTCGGTAGCAGAATGCCGGAAGTGGTGCTGATCGTAATGGTATGATGCTAATGCACTGGTTTTACCAAGACATTGAGCGGTGCCTAGATTTGCTTACTGATATTGTAACTTTATTACCAATGACTGACACACTATAATCTGCTCAGCAGTTTAATGTGTTGCAGTTATCTTAACCATTTTACTAAGCTGAGGCAAAAACAATGTCAGTGTTTCCAGCTCTTCAGCAACTTCCTGAGCCAAATTCTTGTTAAATTTTCTCATTCTCTAATAACAACACATTATTCTATCTTAGACTTATTAGATATCAACAAATTATATGACCTGCAAGGGGTAAGTGTGATAAAATTGGCCAAATATGTGAATTTTGTATGTTTTATTTTCGGCTTACATGGGTACAGAAAAGTGCCAAAATTTCTAAAACAATTTAATTGAGCCAATTTTTTCTCACCTGATTTTCAAAGTACATAGTCTATAGTAACAGCCTGTATGGGTTTTATTCGCTATTATCATAGTAGATATATTATGACAGTTGAACGCCACAATAGCTAGCTGTCAAAGGCATATCCCCTCTTTTGTTCTAGGGATTAACTCCTATTGTTCTAGGATTAGCTCCTATTGTTAGGGTCTTAGGAACCATGAGCAACCCGAGAAACCAGAGCAACCGCCGGAAATGACGTCAGATGATCGCCTATTGTTAGAGGGATTAGAGCAACCCCTTGGAAATTCCGCATCGGATTGGTCGATGACTCATCCCCTTGGTAAACATGAGAAACCATGAGAAACCGCTGCAAGTCGATAATGACTCATCCCCTTGGGTCCTGATCTGCAAGTCGGGGGTCATAATATTTGAGAAAAGCGATGATGTCATTTTTTATTTTAGATTATATTTTAGGGGTGGTATAGTATAAAACGGTTTAGACATTTACGATGTTCATTTACGCTCTCATGCTCTTGATCGTGATACCACTGATCTACTGTCTGCTGCAGGATTATTATTATCCTCTGAGAGCACTTGATTATTACGTGAAACAACATGGCGAACGCTGTACCCAAAACTGTCGACGGTGTCGATGGCATGGCGGCCACGACTGTCAGTGATGAGGTGGACTTTACAGCTCATCAAAAACTTTGTCTGTTTGCTAAATATTTGTATGTGGAAATATACTCAAGAAAAATGATGAAAATGGCTAAAGAGGACTGCGATGGGTGTAAAGAAAATTACTGCAGTCAAAGAGATCATACATGTCTGATGTTTGATACAAAGGAACTGTGGGAGCTCTACTATGACAAAGAAGACATTGAAGTGAACTTATTTTTGATCGCTGATATTTGCATGCAGCTGATAAAGCTGACAAGCTCTTGCGATACAGAGGAACTAGGAACATTGATCTTTTGTCTGCCAGAGATGGATCTTCAAGACGTGGAGGACGTTTACTTTGAGATCTGCGTCCCACGCACACTAAAAACTCAACTGACTGCAAGATTTGTAAATAACATTTGTGACACTATGGGCTGTCCTGAGAACTGGTCGCCCGAAATATTTACAGACTATGCAGCACTGTTAAAAGATCATTCAGTTTAAGTTTAATATCAGTCGAGTATAGCCATCGTACAGAGATGGGTTGTGGCTGTCTAAGTGCTTTGCCAAATCTTAAGCTACAGGACATTTTTAGACGAGTTCGTTGTATGCTTGCTTGTTGTGGGGGAAAAATTACAATACAAGGTTCAGAAATAGATGGCGGACAAACTGAACGCGCTACTATCAGATCTGTATTACGATCTAGAGCAAGGCGAGAGTCTGCGAGGGGTGGAGGCTTTATATCGTGCTGCAAAAGAAAAGAATAAGAAAATTACGAGAAAACAAGTACAAGAATGGCTGAATAGTCAAAGGACTTATACCCTTCATAAACCAGTGAGAAAGCATTTCCCCCGTAATAGAGTTTATTCTAATGCTATAGATGCAATATGGGAAATGGACTTGGTAGACATGCAGGCTTTGAAAAAATACAATCAACACTATCGTTTTATATTAACAGCTATTGATATTTTATCGAAATATGCATGGGCTATACCACTTAAAGATAAGACGGGCAAATCCGTTATCGCCGCTTTAAAGAGCATTTTCAAAATGGGTAGAAAACCCGTAAAAGTTCATTTTGATCGAGGTTCGGAATTTACCAATAGGGAGGTTCAAGCATTCTTCAAGAAAGAAGGTATTCAATCGTATCACACCTTTAATGAAACAAAGGCTTCTATTGTAGAAAGGTTTAATAGAACTCTGAAGACCAAAATGTGGAAATATTTTACCTGGAAACGATCTCTGAAGTATATAGACGTGTTACCTAAATTGATGAAATCATACAATAACTCGTATCATAGAAGCATAAAAACAAAACCTAGTTTAGTAACTAAACAAAATGAGGATCAAATTTGGCATGTTTTGTATGGCCATGAAACGGGCAGAAAAGCGTATAAGTTAAATGTTGGAGATGTTGTTCGCATTGCGAAAACAAAGAAGACGTTTGATAAGGGATACTTGCAAAACTGGAGTGAGGAGATATTTACAGTATCAAAGCGAATTCCTCGTAATCCTCCAGTTCTATTCCAGTGAGTTACAACCTATTTCTAAAGTAGATGATTTATTCTTAATCGATAAAATCGTTAGAAAGCGCAAACGAGGTGGAAAGGTAGAATATCTTGTGAGTTATCTAGGTTATCCAGAAAAGTATAACGAATGGATTTCTAGTGATCAAATTGAAAAACAATAAGTATAAAGTGATATGCATGAGTTGTTCTGTCTCATTCTACACTTGCTCTGTAATGGCAAAGCAACGTCAATTCTTCCTCCATCTCCCGAGCAATAGCTCTATGGAACTTTATAAAGACAACACACTTAAGAGTTCAAAGTGAAACTTCCAGAAGCAATCACGTTATCAAATGAGTGGGAGGTCGGTCTAGCGTCGATCACCTACCCTCGCACCTGGTATAATATCGGTGGGGATTTCAATGATTTTTTATATGATGATACTGGAAAAGGTGTGTGGATGTCATACACTATTCCAGTTGGACATTATAAATCTGTTAATGAAGTTATCAAAGCTATGACGGAACAGCTGAAAAAAAGAAAGGTTACAAACGTGACCCTAGAGCTGGATAAAGTGTCTGAAAAATCACCCTACAAAATGAAGCTAAGATGTATCTTCCCAGTGGTTTAACAGTTATTCTTGGGTTTGGAGGTGAAAACATACAAATTAAGAAAACAACAACATCTCCCTACATATCAGATCTCAGTGGTGGTTTTCAATCGATATACATTTACACCGACATCGTTCAAAGTCAAATTGTTGGTGATAGTAAAGCGCGACTATTGCGTATAGTCCCCGCTAAAGGAAAGGACGGTGAAATTGTGACAGTCACCTATAGCAATCCACAGTATTTACCGTTGGCTCTTGATCAATTTGAATGTGTGCAAGTGCTTTTAAGAGATGATTCTGGTAGAAAAATTTCATTTCAACGTGGACGTGTAGTGATAACGTTTTTGTATGAAATGGCAAACCAAAAAGGAGATGGACTTGCTGTGTTTCATGGTGGGCGGTTTCAGAGAGGATATGGTCAAGTTGGTTATGGGATTGGCTCGTTTTTTAAGTCTCTCGCAAGAAAAGCGATGCCATTTTTACAATCTGGTGCTAAAGCAGTCGGACAGGCGGCTGTAAACACGGGGATGAATATTACAAAAGATGTCGCCTCTGGTAAAAGTTTTAGAGATTCTGCTAAGAATCGCATTCAATCTACGGGGCAACAATTACAAAGCGATGTTATAGCCGAAGCTAAACGTATTGGATCTCAGATGATTGGCAGTGGTACACAAAGAAAGCCACGCAAAAAAGCAATAAAAAGGCTCGCCCCAAAAAAAACAACCACTTCGCGGAAAGCAGCCAAAGCGAAAAGAGCTAAGAAGCAAGACTCTGTTGGAAATTGGTTTAAAGAGTAAATATGCAGGCCTATCTTCACCCTAATTCAGTGCCATGTTCAAAAAGCGAGTTGGACCTATTCACGGTCCCAGCAACCCAAGTAGCTATTGAAAAGGGAAGATGGATAGCACACCGTCCAAAATCAACAATCGCTGAATCAGCTCCGATTGAGATTAGTGTAGCTGGGACGGACGAGTATCATGATCTTAGCAAATCCTTTTTGATGACAGAATGTCAAATTGTGAAAGGGGATGGCACTACTACAGCGGAGGAAAAAGTGACTTGTATTAATTATCTACATGGAGGACTGTTTAAAGATGTCTCTGTGTTTTTCAATGGCACGCAAGTCACTCAAGCGTCGGGAATGTATGCTTATAAAAGTTATTTTGACACACTTTTGAATCATGGAGTTGATGCTAAAAAATCACAGTACACTGCTGGATTATTCTACAAAGACACGGCTGGAAATATGGACGCAAACGACCCACACTGACAACGGCTGCCGCTAACACTGGTTTAAAAAACCGGTACAGTCAAACTAAGAAGAGTAGCACCTTTGAGTTAGCTGGGCCTATATTTTGTGATGTGTTTTATAGCGACCGTTTGCTGTTGAACTTTGAAGATTTAGACATTAAGCTAACACCTAACACTAATGCCTTTTGTTTGATGACAAGCGAGGCAAATCCTGAATATAAGGTAGTGATTAAAAAGGCAGTCTTAATGATGTTTACTATGAAAGTAAGCCCCATAATCAAAC
Source organism: Scolanthus callimorphus (assembly GCA_033964015.1). NCBI lineage: Eukaryota > Metazoa > Cnidaria > Anthozoa > Actiniaria > Edwardsiidae > Scolanthus > Scolanthus callimorphus. Next base: position 14,232,207 of record CM066919.1, read on the forward strand.
TGCAACACACTAAAATGTTAGAAAAAGGCGTAACTGCTAAATATCCTTTTCGACGTACGGAAGTCAAGTCCTATACTATCCCTGCGGGAAATCCTTCCATTCATAAGTCCAACATATTTTCAGGAGTTATACCGAAGCATTTGATTGTTGCCATGGTAGATAGCACCGCTTTTAATGGGAGTTATGTTAAAAACCCCTACAATTTTCAGCTTTTTAAAGCAACTTCATTCAATCTAACCGTGGATTGAGAACAACTGCCTCAGAGGCCCATTGAGATTAAATTACCAACCACGGGCGGAAAGACTTATCTGGAGGGGTTTCTCACGCTATTTTCAGGGAATGGGATGCTCTTTCAAAACGCGGGATTGGATGTAACACGCTCTGACTGGCTTTCTGGGTATTCAATTTTTGTGTTCGATCTTTCACAAGATCACTCTGGTTCAGCCGATCACGTGACACAGAAGCTTAAAGGGGACCTATCGCTTGATTTGCAATTTTCTGAGGGCCTCGCATCTTCTATAAATTTGGTAGTCTATGGTAGCTTTGACTCTTTGTTGGAGATTTCTAAAGATCGATTCATAACGCTTGACAATGCATATTAAAGGAATGACTACCGGGCTGATAGAACGTGTTGTTATAGAGATCCCATCTCAAGAAACGTGTTTTTTGGAGTTTTTGCTAGGGATCGCCTACCAAGGCAAATGAAGTCTTATCCTACCGCAATAATAGTCAACACAGACAAACATTCTGATAGAGGAAGTCACTGGTTGCTGATTTTTATCCAATCACCAGAGTATGGAGAATTTATTGATAGTTATGGAAAACCTCCAAGTTACTATAGCCAAACATTTACTCATTATCTAAACAAACATTGTAAAGAATGGACCTTTAACCATTTTAGTTTACAGAGCCCTTTAAGTAGTGTTTGTGGCGAATATGCAGTATTTTTTCTTATGCATAGGGCAAGAGGAATGAGCATGGGAAAGATTGTAAACATATTTTCAAAAACAAATAGAAAACAGAATGATGAACTAGTATACCGTTTTGTATCAAAGTACTTTATTTAATAAATGACTATAAAATACATCCGTCTCGTGTGTCTTTACAACATCAATAATTTGTCCAATTGAGTTCTTTTCTTGTTGTCTGAGAAAGTCCGGGTTTTCTATGTGGTGAAGGCTTCTTTGTCCTCTTCTTTGGTGTGGTGGGAGGGGTAGGTGGGATAAGTTGTCTCCCTTTAGGCGTCTCACCCAATGGGGTTGTAAGCCTACTCGCTTTCATAAACTGTCTACGATCTTCATTCCCAACAAAACTTTCGGGAACATTCATTTTGGCCAAAGTCTTGGTGAATTGATATCTTCCAGCTGGTCTTAAATCTTTACGAGATCTTAAAGTATCGCTAATAAGGGCGGTAATATTGCTATGTTCCACAGGGTTCCCGTCGATACTAACGACACCTTTATCATTCCATTCCATAAAGCCTTGCCTTGATTCTTGCTATCTAATGCTATCTAAAATGTCTTCATCTGTTATTGACGTACTCGGGGCATTGGTTGTAGGATTGTCAGCCTGAGGAGAGTTTGAAGAAGATGCCGCTGCACTCTCCCGAGCTATTTTTACTGTGGGAATATCATTTTGACGCTGACTTTGAACACCCATATATCGCTGTAGCATTTGATCATACTGTTTCATCCGTACTTCAGGTGGAATGTCTTCGTCAGCTACAGTATCTTCCATTTTTTTTCCATTTCTGAATGTCATTTCGTCCCTGAATAGAATTGAAAACGTCTTCTGGTACTAAGAATATTTTGCGGCTGTGCTTCATTTTGGTAATAAATTTCCCAATACCGATAACACAGGAGGAAGCAGGAGCGTTAACAAATTGCCGCCGGTTTGAGTTAACTTTTCTCGTTTCTTTTTGATAGACTGTTTACGATCCACGAGAATCCTCAGCAACTCTTTATTCCTTTTAAGCTTCTTTTTCTCCGACTCGCTAACCGGTATAACACCTCTAATAAGATTCAGCGCGATTTCGCAAATGCACCGGATCAACTCGTTGTGAGAATGTTGTAAAATTGCTTTTCTCTGCCGCTGATTACACTTGGCTAAAACGCGGAGATAGTCAGCGTTGTCTTGCATTCGAGCACTCATCATCAAATGAGGGAATATAAAACGTACACCCAATTATATCATATAGGCAACTTGTTGTTCTCCTGGTAGTATTCGACTACGCAATCTTATTGCTTCGGGGGTCAACGGATGCATGTCAAACATCAAATAACTGTATGGCTCTCGAACAGCATCTTGATAGCTTTGTAATACTTGTTTAGTAGCGCCGGGAAACGCCTGACGTGCCAGATTAGAGATGCCGAGACAATCGCGCGGGTTCTTGAAGACAAAGAGATATTGACAGTTTAAACTTATGGTGCGGCTGTGTTTTCCTTTACCAAATAAGTTCTTTGTGATAAACATGGTAGAGACTCCTGTATGGTGAGTCCCTTTTACGATCCATGATAGAAACGCATCGCTGTTGAGACACTGATCAAAAAGATCATCGATTACAACGATACCAGGTTCCCCATTAAAGAACGACCCAATGTTTTCGGGTAATCCCGACACAAACTCCAAGTTTGGGATTTCTTGCTGCATTTCAAGAAACAGAGGTTGCCACGCCCCATAACAATAAATTATCTTCTCAATGGGCGTGTCAAAAATGTAATCCGCGTGTAAGAGTAGCTTTCTAGCCAAATGGCTTTTCCCGGACATCGTTGACCCAGCGATCAGAATGTTCGAGGGTGTTTTTATCGAGACATCATACGATTGATCCATGTCGTTCAACTGTTGATTTTCAACTGGTGCGTGAATGGGACCACTAGAACTTATAACTTTTGCCCTGTGTAACCAATATTTCCGCACATCAGAGTTCAATAAATGCACGTTTGCTAAATGATTAGAAAGTTTGAGTAACCCGCAGGAGGGGCATAATGGACAGTCTTTTCGTTTTCTCCAGCCATGACTAAGAAAATCTGAAGTCGGAGTGTGGATGTAAACGATTTTAAAACTCTTCGATTAGACGATTTTTACCTGAAAAACACGATGGGAGGGACAGGAGGGACACTTTTTTCTATGTAAGCTCACACTTAATGATTACAAGAGGGACATTTTAAGATGAAAAACACGATGGGAGGGATAGGAGGGACATATTTTGCCATGTAAGCCCACGCTTAATGATTAAATGAGAAGATGAAAAACACGAAGGGAGGGACACGAGGGACACAAAAATTTACTAACATCTCTCAGATGGTGATTTGGAGGGACACAAAATAAAGACAAGACAGTTTTTCATCTCTCAGCATGATTTATTTCCAAGATAATATAGCCTATGTACAAATCACAACTTAAATTCGATAATGTCCAAAAGCTAGTGTTGTAATACCATCTTCTAAGATGTAACGCTTATCGTCATATGGAGAAAGTCCTATCTTGTTAATATTAACACTAAAAAGATTATGATTAATACTTTGAATTCTGTTCATTTTCGCCATTTTTCTGGTACGTTCAAACAAACACTCTTTATAATCATTATGTCTAATGTCTCTTTTAGTGACATTTTTGGCCACACCTTTCGCAGTCTTTTTTCAACAGTTTTTCCCTGTTCGGTATATTTTAAACTATACATTTTAGGTCTAAGCCCTACAAATTCTTCTGCAGGTTTTCCTGCGAGTTCATCTTTAAATTTTCCTAAAACTTTCTTATTTACAGTACTATACAAAAAATGATCTGGATCATAATCACTAGTGTCAAATAAATCTTGATTAACAAGCATGTCTAAATAAATGTCTTCTGTTTTTATATGATATGTCAAACTGTCTGTGTCTGTGAACAAAAGAGTGGCTTTTTCATGGCCATACGTTGGCAAGATATAATTGTAATGAAAATTGTACATTACGACTTTAGAAAGATCTAAAATGCAGAATCCCACGTAGATGGGACGATTCAGATATAGAGTAGGTTTCTTCATATTTACACCTACAAGATTTTCAGAAAAGATCTTAAAACGCTCAAAAGAGGGTGATGCTACAAGTTTTTTAAATTTCTTCTCATCAGAAATCAAACGTACGTCAACGCGCCTGCGCAAATTTTCCATTGTCTTGCCGAACACTGAATTATTCATTAGTTTAAAAAAATCTTTCTCGAAATCGTTGCGCGCTTGTTTTTCGTTTCTCTGTATTGAAATCAATAATGTTTTGAGCCATGCCTCTTGCGAAAAACTGAGCACCCTATGTATATTCTTTAGTTCCATTCCGAGAGATAAATACTGCTTTAGATTACGGTAGTGAAGAACATACTGCGTCTTGTCATTCAAATTCGGTATGAGTTTTTCCGTGGGCGCGCACCCCATACCGAGCTCATCTCGTAACACGGCGCTGTAAGGGGAAAGTTTTTCAAGATCAATTTTTTGCTTTTCCGGAGCAAGTGGGTAATCATTATGAGCATCGTGAAGATGCTGGGGATAGGCCAAATCGACTTCCAAAATGTATCCTGTCTCCCCGTCATCGGGGAGATTTTGAATGACAAGATCATCGATCTCTTCCTCACTAAGCCAATGGAAATCCCCATATGCTAATTTTTCCGACATTGCACATCCATAGAGGTTATTAGCGTCGGTGTACAAAATATAACTATTTTCCTTATTTGGATCGTAAGATTCCCCTAGGTATGGATTATTCGCTTCAGCATGACGATGAGTGATGCATGAGATCCCACCCCGCATTCCCCGCTCAATAAACAAGTGCTGTTCTATGTCTGTAAATAACTCTAACTCGATCCCAGTCATTTTCAAACAAGCCGCAAACGAAAGCCCGGGACTTGTGAAAAAATGACACGGGTCAAGTTCGTAGTATGATAGACAGACAGCGCGGAAAGCTTCAAAGACATCCCGAGGAGTAGGACATCAGAGAGAAGATACGCATCGTGATAGTCTCCTAAGTGCCTACACTGAAAACCACTAAAAACGTTTTGAGCATGTGCGTAATCTTCTTCACTAATACCCTCCCCTCTCAGGGTGCTGAAGAAAGCTTCTCTAGGAGGCAGGCGAGTCTCCGAAAAGCGTGAAAACGAATCAAAATATTCGTAAGGGTACACGCCCTTGCGTAACAACAAAGCTACTTTATCATTGTCTACATGCTTTTTCAAAATTGAAAATGAAGCATCACCCTCTTTCGCAAGGTTCGAGACAAGCTTCTCAAGAGACGAATCAAATATTCGTAAGGGTACACGCCCTTGCGTAACAACAAAGCTACTTTATCATTGTCATAAACTGTAACGAGTCCAAAACACCAGGTTACCAATTGAAAGGAAATGTATTTTTCCGTGTTGTTTGGAATGCAGGTAATTTCTTCCTGCAATTCCCCAATTTTTTGCATGAGGAGGTGAGAATCGTACCCGCGACCTTGCGAAATACCACAGGGATCCTATCCGTAAACTGATAATTCAAATTACAATCGTTATGGGCGGGACCCCTGTATTTGCCAGTCAGATGGCAATGATCGCGCACTCGCTCGGTTCCCAACTCCTCATGACAGATATGACAATGTGTTGCCTCTTGAAAAGCCTGCTCCTCCTCGTTAGTTATATCCATAGGCACAAATTCGATAAAATCTCTTCAATCTGATCTTGCTCATGTAAAATACTTGTTAAAAATTTCTCGATACAGTCCTCTCCTCTATACAAAACAGGATCTGAACAGTATTGTTCAACTGTCGACTTAATAACATAACGGAAACCTGATGCTCTGTGCTCGTGCGTCTTTTTTGTACTTTTATCGCTCATGTCAGCACAAGGCTCTAAAATGCTTTCAAAATCAGCATAGATAACAAAAGGCACTTTCAATTGTTGTCGAACATTATTAAAGGACAACAGATTATTCCCAGGCTCTGGGAGACTTACTTTTTGCATTCCGTGTTCCCTACAGTCTTTTTCATGTTTTTCTAAATTTTCTTGTGATACAAAGGGATGAAAACAGGTCATACAATAGAACATCGCTCCGTCGTGATTGGTGCGATCTCCTAACAATCTCGAAAAATTCCTAATTAAACAATAATGGCTTTTTTCGTCTTCTGAATATAACAATAAATTAACATGCAACTCTTTTTTCTCTTTCGTTATATACAAAGGAAAACATTCTTTATCTTCATAGCCTATAACATTTACACTAATTTCAGGATTCTGTCTTTCAAAGTTACTGATTGCGATAATTTAACTGGATACTCGATACCCCCCATATCTAATTCATTCTCATATTCTACATAATTACTTAGTCGTTGAGCGTGTTGCGACGAATGTACCGGGTGCTTGGCAGCCAGCACCGACCACAAGAAGCATTTTTTGTCATTATTTTTTATGTTTAGAACCGCCTTTTTAGCCTCAATCTCGCTGGGCAGCTTGATGTAGGATGAGGCGCTGATTGGCGTATAAACCGCCGTTTTGAGCGTGAGCTCAAGCACCTGTGAAACAGACAAAAGAAAGCCAAGTTTAGCACCATGTAATTTTTTTTTTCACCAGTCCCCACACACATCGTTTTCATCCTCAATACATTCTTACTATTATACGAGTAATATAAAAACATCCTACCTCATCCAAAGTAAATCCGGATCCCTCCTTCAGAAATTCCATAAAACTTTTTTTAATCTTGTCGCACGCCTCCTCGTACTGCCCCGTCACGTCAGACGCACTCGTCAGAATAAGCACTTTGCTCCTAAAGTGCGCCTCCGTAATGTCTCGCTCCTCGTCCACCCTCCCAGTCTTGCTTAGTTGAGCTTTGACGCACAAATACCACTTGATCCCTTTATTTTTTTCCAAATGTTGTAGTAATGTTCTTGTTATTGTTTTTCGTTTTCCACGTAGACATAATAATAAGTCATTTTTTTCATATTTGTTGGGCTGCATCTTATATTGATGCACCGCCCATTTAACGCGCTTTCCTCCTCAACTGCAGCTCCTCCTCCAGCTTGTATACGCGCTTTTTTACAATTTTTCTCCACATGCTTAGTGCATGAATGTGTCACCCGAATGTTTTTCCCGCACATGTTGATTAAGATTCCCACGTCTGCTGAATGTTATTCCGCATTGCAGACACTGCGGTCGAGTCGCCTTCAAAGAACATGAAAAACCTGGATGAGAATATAAACTAGGAAACAGTGGGGAGCCTGGGGATAGTTTGGGAAGCCTGTGGTAGTATAACTGTGATATTCATGAATATTTGATTATTACAACTGTTTGTAAGTGTGCCGACGAGAAAAAGATGGGTTTTCTTGGGCTATCCCTTTGCTTTATTTTAGAGGGAACTATTATGAATGTTCCGATGCCTCTGAATTGCATCAACATATTGTAGATGCAATTCAACAATATGTTGGCATCTATAAAAAAACATCTATCTATCTATCTATTGTGAACGAAGACGAGGGCTTTTGGAAGCTACTAAGGGAAAGATGTATGCGACGAATGTTGAGAGCAAAGGACTTTACACAACCATTATGGACTTACCGTATGTTCTGCGGGTGGTGCGATGGGCTGGCTTGGTCTACCGTCAGGGCCTTCTGTTGTTGAGGTTCTGTAAAAGGTAATAAGAGAGCGGGTTAATTATGTTTGGTTTAACAACACCGAGCAAATGTAAAGAATAGAGAGCCGGTTTTTTTTTCATTGAGTGTTTCTTATCTAGGGGACGGTAAAACAGCAAGTTTTAAGATCAAACCACCAAAACCAGCGTCACTATCAAAACATTTCATGCGATATAACAGGAGTTTGATTAAAGGCAAAACGTGTTAGAATAAAATTCTTCCTTTGATTGTTAGAAATACCTTCGCGAAAAGTAAACAGTAGAAATTTATCAAAGTTTGCTTAAAGCTGCTAGATTGGAAGAAATCAGAGTTGTAATTCACATAGCCTGCTAGCAGGCGTTGGAGGCTGTTTTATCGGCGAAACCCCGGAGTTCGTAGTCGCGAGCGCCATCTTGGATTTTTTTGGCCGAGTGACAATGGGGCGAGTGACAAAACGAGGGGGTGGAGGGGCGGGAGAGAGGCGGAAAGAACGCCTGCAAGGAAACTATGCATTTTTGAGTCGCTAATTAAATTCCCGTCACCAGCAGACGGGAATTATGATTGGCTAATCGGTCAATATGTCAATCATCTCCGAGCGTGTTGGGGCCACACATTCTCAAACGGAAACTCAACAAATAAATATAGCGGTCGATTCGGCAGAAGCAAGTAATTTCGCGTGCGCTTTCTTACTTCGGTTCTATTAAGTCAAAAGAAATCGCTCGAGCTAGGAGCTGGCGATCAACTTACATATCACACTTCTCTAATCTACCAAAGAACGACAAAAGATAGGTTGCTTGAAACAACGATGCGTGCAGTTTTAGGTGCGAAGTTGTGCGTAATAATGCACATTTTACAGCGAGTTTGCGGTTAATTACTTCGAAATAAATTCTTCTGTATAAAGAGACTTTCTTCAACAGTATTATTTTACCGTTTAAGTTTATGGCATTCTTTTTATTTATATAAATAGAAGCGATTTATTACAAACTTCGCAAATATCCAGGGACCGGTATAAAGTTGGAAAGAATGATTCGCATACGCTCGCTGAGTTGTGCAAGAACGCTAGCCTTTGAACTCGAAAACACTGTGAATATTTCGTCTCGTATTTAGTAAAACCTGCAGAAGGAAACTAAGCCACAGTCGCAGATATTTTAAGTAATCGAGATCGCTGTGTGAGAGGAGAAGAAAGGACGCTGTGGCGAAGAAAAGCCGGTGATCGAGAATCAAGCGGCATGTTTCAACAACTATCACGCCGGATAGAACCAGGCTGAGGAGGGTTTTCTTCAAACATTTCCGCAGTTAAATCCCTCATTGTACATTCGATAGATTCGATCTCATCCGTTTGGTCAGCAGTTAGGCTTTTGAGTAGAGATATAGTGGTTTCAATGAAGTTTGTCACCCCAAAGACTAAAGCCTACAAGCTGTCGGCGCAAGCATTGTGGGTCATTCGTGCTTTGAATAACAAATATTCTCCATCAGTCAAAAATGCCGCGCGCGATGAGCGAAGTCGACCTTAGACTTTTACGTGTTTCCGAATTCGAGTGAGAGAATTGCACTGGAATCTAAAAATGTGCATTCTTAAGAGCGAATGTCTGATAAAAAATTCAGACAAAGCTCAGCAAAATTTGACATTTCACGGTCACAACGCAAAATCTAATTTCCCTCAAAATTGTTTGGATGATACAATAAGCATTCTGTGTTTATTTTGCTCAAAGAGTTCGCTTCTCAAAGAAATGAAATAAAGACACTTACAATTATAAATAATTGTACTTCGTTCAATCGAATGCCCAATTGAAATTTTATTTTGGGCGCCTAGAAAGCTTTCTGAAGATGTATTACTAATTATAATAAGCGCGACTTTTGAATTTGTACGCGAGCGTTCCGATAATTTACTTTCATTATACCTTCGAAGGTGTAGGATGACTAGCAAAAACGGACAGACGGAAAACAGAATAGAATTTGCGAAATACTTCTTTCTTTAGATATTTGTTCTACAGAATATTCCAGCGGAGTTTCAGTAGTTCGGTCTCATGCAATCATCTTACAAAATACCCCGTCAGTATTTGATTTCCTTCTTGACAAAGGAAAAGCGTTAAAAGTAAAACGGACAGCTTAATGCTGTACTGCCGTTTACGTTTAAGAATAAAGTTCTTGCGCCCTCCAATTTGAGATTTGAAGTGCACTATATATTAAAAATCGCGCTGTCCCAACACGCGCGTAAATCGAACTGAATTTTGATTAGCACGTGAGACAACAAATGACTCACAGGGCTTGGCGCCGACAGCTTGAGGCTGTAGTCTTTTGAGTGACAAACTTTAATGAAACCACTATATATTACTATATAAAACCGAAGCGGGGACGCTTTCCATCACTCCTCTCTTCGCGATACAAAACACAGTGAAAATCATAGTTTTGCCGAAGCCAGTCGGAAAAACTGCCATCTCAAAAAACTGCCATCTCGCCCTTCAAGCAGGCCTTTGATCGCCAGCTCCTAGCTCGAGCAATTTCTTTTACTTGGAACCGAAGTAAGAAGGCGCACGCGAAATTACTTGCTTCTGCCGAATCGACTGCTATATTTATTTGTTGAGTTTCCGTTTCAGAATGTGTGACCCCAACACGCTCGGAGATGATTGACATATTGACCGATTAGCCAATCATAATTCCCGTCTGCTGGTGGACGGGAATTTAATTAGCGACTCAAAAATGCATAGTTTCCTTGCAGGCGTTCTTTCCGCCTCTCTCCGCCCCTCCACCCCCTCGTTTTGTCACTCGCCCCATTGTCACTCGGCCAAAAAAATCCAAGATGGCGCTCGCGACTACGAACTCCGGGGTTTCGCCGATAAAAAACAGCCTCCAACGCCTGCTAGCAGGCTATAATTCACACACAGAATTCGTATTGTAGATTTACGAGCAAACGATAACGTGGTTTTAGAGCAAAAGAAAAACAGAAGAAAAAACTGATGCGTTTTTTAGAGGGTCAACAAGGTTTAATGCAAATTTTTAATGTTTGTTAAAAGAAACTTCGCTTGAATGAGTTCACAAAATGTAAATTAAAAACACTTAACAAACATTTGAGATGTTGTTTGATAAAATTCACTTTAGTTACACAACGTTTTCAAACTAGTCCCGAAAGTATGGTGAAAATAAATCGTTTACCAGCGTTTTCGTTAACGTTTTCGAAGGTTTATTAGAGTAATATAAAGTATTTTAAAGTTTGAAAAGTTTAGCGAGCAGGCTGTTAAAACAATGTCAAACAATGACGTCATGTATTTACCGAGTCGAACTAAACAACAAAGGCAATAGTTTTTTATATCTAAACGTTCGACCTTAAAATGTAAAAGGGGGAGCTAAGAGTTACCAATTCTAGCGTAAAACAAGTTAAAAAAGTAGAAACTAATCATTACTCACCTCAGTAAAACTAAATCGCGTGGATACCAACTCGTCTAAAGTTGGAGGCCGTGTATTAGAGACATCGATCTGGTCAAAGAGTGAATCGAACTGTGGAAATAAATGAGTGGTTGTTTTAGGACAAGAAGTCCTAAAAATATCTCAGCAAATTTTGGTGTAAAATGCAAAGTAAAAGGGAACAAAACTTACCTCCCCCAAATCTGCTAAATAGGTGGCGATTAAACGCGTCGTTTCTTCGTCTGCCATCTTCGTGTGTTAGTTGTAAATGATGAAGTTGTGAAATTCACCCCTTTTATGGTGCACCACTTATGTAAAACGATGTCATACATCATTTGGAAACATTGCACCACCTTTTATTTTGGGTGATGAGTCATATTGACCAATCCGGATCAACAAAAGAATTCCCCAAGGGGTGACTTCGGGGACATGTGTGTTTACCAAGGGGATCAGTCATCGACCAATCCGCTGCGGAATTCCCAAGGGGTTGCTCTAATCCCTCTAACAATAGGCGATCACCTGACGTCATTTCCGGCGGTTGCTCTGGTTTCTCGGGTTGCTCGTGGTTCCTAAGACCCTAACAATAGAAGCTAATCCTAGAACAATAGGAGTTAATCCCTAGAACAAAAGAGGGGATATGCCTTTGACAGCTAGCTATTGTGGCGTTCAACTGTCATAATATATCTACTTATCATGGCAGGTAAATATTATATATTTTTGAAATATGTCAATTTTGACAAAAATTTGGTTAAACTAGTGCCATGCTCCTCCCCACTAGATTCACATGATACAAGTTAAATGTCCTTGACTTTGTTATGTTTCTATAACGAAAGCTTGTTATTGTGCCTTGTAAGACCTTAATATTGAAGGTCACAGGGTCAAAATCGGAACCCCCCTTGTAATTCACAAAGGAAATTGCCAAGAACCAAACAAAACAGGCGTTCTTCGTTTCTATCTAAGACTAACTTTTGTACAAATTTTTATCCAAATCTGACAACCCAAATTTTTGACTTCTGGAACACTTTCTCAGGAAACCCCTCTTAAATATCTAAAGGTATTGTGCTCATACCATCTTCAAGTACTGTACGTTTCGGATAGAAATACGAGAAGTCATCACGTGTTTGCTGATAGGTGTACATGGCATGATCAACGACTCTGAACCCTTTATTGGTTCCGGAACTCGACTGTTTGGTTAGAAGAACATTAAGATACGTGTCTTTATCGACAATTTTTGACTTCTGGAACACTTTCTCAGGAAACCCTCTTAAATATCTAAAGGTATTGTGCTAATACCATCTTCAAGTACTTTACGTTTCGGATAGAAATACGAGAAGTCATCACGTGTTTGCTGATAGCTGTACATGGCATGATCAACGACTCTGAACCCTTTATTGGTTCCGGAACTCGACTGTTTGGTTAGAAGAACATTAAGATACGTGTCTTTATCGATATCATTGGATTTCTTGTTCATGGCTTTACAACTATACTTATTATAAGACCCAAAATAGTAGTAGGTATTTGAACTCAGACTAATAATTCCTTTTCCTGACCATTCTTCTGAACAAACCAGGTTTGCATTTGTCATACGCTTTATTCTGAGGTGTGTCGGTGCGCGGGAACCATTTGTGTTTGTCACTCAAGCACATTATAGTACAGGAAAATGGTGCAGGATTTATAGTGAATTGTGCAAATTAGGGAAACAAGCATGAAATTTGGCAGACTGATAGAGTTTCATACGCTGAACATTTTAAGAAATGGAGCCACGCCCCAAAATGGATACTTCCAGTTTTATAGCCATGGAATTAATTATTGTAAATAATTTTTAAAACAACAGTTAACGTTTATCAAACGCTGTAAAACTTAGGACTATGATAAAGCAAATGACGATCAATCATGACACATACGGAACCACACCCTTCGATGGATACTTCCAGAGAATTAGCGCTTTATCCAAATATAAGGAAAATGACCACAGAAAAACTGTATGGGGCTAGATGGTTTTGAAATTTTGTACATAGAATGTCTTAAGTAATGCAAGAAACTCGAGAAGTGGAGCCACGCCCCAAAATGGATACTTCCAGCTTTGCAGCAATGGAATTTGAATATCGAAATATGTATTTTTAGAAACGACACTTAACGTCTCTCTAAAGTCTTGAAATTTGGAAGCATGATAAAACAATCGCATTCGGTCATTATGCATACCGGGCCACGCCCATTGATGTCAACTTACAGAGATATTAGCGCCGGAAACAATTTTATAGAAAACGACCACAGACAAACTGTATGTGGCTAGACTATTTTGAAATTTATTACATAGGATGTATTTACCACTGCAAGTGCCTTGAGAGGTGGAGCCACGCCCCAAAATGGATACTTCCAGCTTTTCAACCATGGAATCTATCTTAAAAATCTTTTAGAAAACGTCTTAACGTTTAGTTTCAAAAGTCATGAAACTTAAAACAGCGACAAGGGAAAGTACAATCGTTCATTATATGAACAGAGCCACGCCCTTGATAAGTATTTCCAGAGATCATAGTACTGAATACAATTATTAGCAAAATGGCCACTGAGAATATGATCTTCGTATTGATAGAAGGCAGCTGCATTGGTGTACTCATCGAGCGCTTCTCAATGGACGAGTGCAAGGGTTCGGTTATACATTTGGGAGACAGACTCGATCAACGGAAGTTTACAATTTTTACATTTAGCAGAAAACCCGTAGACGTCGTTAACAACATGAGCATTACCGAGCCAAGGTGAGGCCATTCAGGAATTATTCGATGTCAATTTCTGTAATCAACAAAAAAGGCGAGGGCGAAAAAAGTGATGTATACAAGTTCACATCACCAGAAGAAGGTAGGAGCCTCATGGAAGACAATAACTTAGGGACCTGTCATTATTTATCGCCTGGGTAATAAGGTCAAAATACAGTGACCCCTATTTCACCTAGTAGAAGACAATTTACAGATAGAGGGGATCACATTTTTCTCTCGTTGCGCGCGAAGTGCGCCCAAATTTTGATAAACACATTTCATCAAGCCTCAGAGAAAGTGTAGATGAACATTCCGGTTTTTTTTGTGTATAGTAAACAAATCCTGTAGGTTTTATTATTCATGCGCGCAATTGCGCGCCGAAATGACGAAATTATTATTATTCATTTGCGGTGAAGCGCGGCCAAAATGACGAATTTCTATGCCTGTAACGCCGAACTCACGCTTACTCTTCTTTCGAACATAGTGACTTCCCGCTGCAGGCCTATCACTGCAGGGTATTTTGGTATTTTTGGACATACATTTAGTGGATATACAGTTTCTCTGAGGTCATGTTAAAATAAACTTTCTAGAGATTATTTTATATCTTCATTTCTAGAAGTATCCATCAAAGGGTGTGGTTCGGTGTCCATAACGATTGATTGTCCTTTGTTTATCACCGTGCTAAGTTTCACAGCTTTTAAGAAACGTTAATTGCTGTGCTTAAAATTATTTACGATAATTAATGTCATGCCTGTAAAACTGGAAGTATCCATTTTGGGGGCGTGGCTCCACCTCTCAAGGCACTTGCAGTGGTAAATACATCCTATGTACCAAATTTCAAAATAGTCTAGCCACATACAGTTTGTCTGATGGTCGTTTTATATAAAATTGTCTCCGGCGCTATTATCTCTGTAAGTTTGACATGAATGGGCGTGGCCCGGTATGCATAATGACCGAATGCGATTGTTTTATCATGCTTCCAAATTTCAAGACTTTTGAGAGACGTTAAGTGTCGTTTCTAAAAATACATATTTCAGATATTCAAATTCCATTGCTGCAAAGCTGGAAGTATCCATTTTGGGGCGTGGCTCCACTTCTCAAGTTCTTGCATTACTTAAGACATTCTATGTACAAAATTTCAAAACCATCTAGCCCCATACAGTATCTCTGTGGTCATTTTTTTATATTTGAAAAAGCGCTAATATATCTGGAAGTATCCATCGAAGGGTGTGGTTCTGTATGTGTGATGATGATCGTCCTTTGCTTTATCACAGTCCTAAGTTTTACAGCGTTTGATAAACGTTAACTGTTGTTTTAAACATTATTTACGATAATTAATTCCATGGCTATAAAACTGGAAGTATCCATTTTGGGGCGTGGCTCCACTTCTAAAAATGTTCAGCGTGTGAAACTCTATCAGTCTGCCAAATTTCATGCTTGTTTCCCTAATTGCACAATTCTGCACCATTTTCCTGTACTACTGTGAGTAGAACTTTCACGACGCCAACTCGCTTCAAAACTTCGATCTCGCTTTAGATTTTGAGCTCTCGACATACAAGTTCAACCTTCCAGTAAACTAGTTTTTTCTCTGTATTGGATAGTAAAGTGAACAATTCTTTAACCTTTCTAATTTGTTGGACCGCCAGTCTTGAGCAAAGCTTGCATCTCGACGAATGCCCCGGGGAAACTGAAATCCTCGCTGACAGAACAACAAGCTCATACTTTAGCACATGTTCTGACGTAAGAACCCGAACAGCGGACGGCTAACTCGGATAACCTCGGAAAAAGCGACGGCTAAACGGCTTTGCAACGAAAAGCTCCGAAAGATCGGAGCTTTTCGTTGCAAAGCCGTTTAGCCGTCGCTAACTCTCGGCTATTTTCGTTCGTGCTCGGTTTGTCTTCGGCTTGCGAGTACCAGATTCCACACGGTTTTCGAGAAAGCAAAGGAGACTCGGGGAAACGACTTGTGAAACGAGCCCATTTTATGAGGCTGGGCTCTTCGAGCAAGCCTAATAAAACACGTTATCTAGTTTCTTAGATTAATTGCCGAGCGAGCATATCTAATCTCGACAAGTCCTAACGCCCTTGCAATTACAGCGTGGGTACCTGTGATGCATGCGCACTACCATCATTTTCTAGGCGTACCCAGAGCCCGTGCATCTTTGAGCCAGCGGCAAGATACAGGGCTCTGGAATAGTAATTTATCCTCACTGGTCCCATTGGGCAATTCAGAAAATATATGTACCCCCACCACGGCCCCCCCCCCCCCCCTCCCATGCATCCAGAATTTCCAAAATGGCTTACCCCTCCATGCATATAGAATTCCCGAGAAGTTAACCTAGCTTCGAGCTTCAAAAAAAACCCATGCAGGCAGAATTCCGAGTTTGAAAACCGAAAGTCATCACCACTTAACAAACTCGGTTTTCTGCAACTCAGCCCCCTTGTATGTCATAGATTACCCGTAACGAGCCCCAGCATCTACTCGGCGCTGTCCAGTATCAGCGAGACATCAAGGCACAAAGGCGCTTACGCTACGCAGTGGTAGGAGTGGGGTAGATAACCCGAATATAACCACACCAATATAACCCGAATATAACCACCACATTACTCGTGATCCCAGCCTCCCCCATTACTCAGGATCCCGGCTTCTCGACCCATCTCAGGATCCCAGCCTTTTCCATTACTAAAGATCCCAGCATCTCCCATTACTCATGTTCCTAGCCCCACCCATGCATTGCTAGGAAACCCTGGCTTTCCCACCACTCAGAAAACCAGGCTCTCCCATTACTCAGAAATCCAAACACTCCAATTACCCAAAAACCTGGCCAATGGGCGTGCGAAGGGTTAGGCCCCCAAGTAACACTGCATACGACGCTAGGTAAAACAGATAGCAAAACAAAGCGAAGATGATGTTCTAAACTATGACTCCTAGCGGGGCTAACTTCGCTTCCCGTTTCTTGAGTAGTGCCATGTAACTAAGGTGGCAAAAGGAGAAAGGCCAGAACAAATGAAAAGGCGTGTAAACACGCTGGCACCAACCACCCCCCAAAATGCGTCATCCAAACTTTGACTCTACATAACTTTCCATCCCAAGAGACTATTTTGACCAGATTTGGTACATAGGATGACATCACAATAACAAATATTTTCCATTACTTTTGACGTCACTAAGTTTGGTAAAAATAGACGCAAAGGGTAGAAAGTTATGTCGAGATTTGATTTTTGCCCATGTTTTGATGACTCATTTAGGGGGATGGTTGGTCCAGCGTGAAACAGACCTGAAATTTTACAGACAACTAATAACTAAAGACTAAAAACTCAGGGGACCCAACCCTTCGCTGATCCAGGTGTTTGGACTATGTCAAGGTGAGCAGAAGCATGCCCCCCGGATCAACGGAGGGATAAAGGGTAAGGAGGGAAAACGCTGTAGATACTAAGGAGTACTATACCCCTGCCACTTCCACTGCATGTTGTAGAAATCCTGAAGCTTTACCACACGTAATGATGATCCGAAGCTTCTACTGCATAATATAATCACTTTACAGCCTCTATAATGCATAATAACCGATTTACAGCAATTACTGCACTACCACCACTTTGCAGCTTCTACTGTGTTAAATAACCACCGCAGCCTCCATCGCATAATATCCACTTTGCAGCTTCTGCTGCATAAATGACACCAGTAGAACTTTACCTGCCAATGAGTTAAGAAACCCCCATTTGCAGCAACCACCGCTAGAAGCCCTTTGTAGCTAGCTTCCGCCCAGGCCTTAAGTTACCTGAGTGCTATGACGGCAAATATACCCCCTCGCAGTTACCACCGGCCGCCACAAGCACAACAAGTGCAAACGCCCCCCTGCAGCTACCACTGTAAAAAAATGCCTTGTAGCTACCACCTAAGACAGCACCCCCCTTGCAGCTATAACTGCAAATATATTCCACCTGACACATCTATAGCAGCTATACTGCAGACAAGACCCCCCTTGCAGCTACCACTGCAAATGTCCCCCCTTGCACCCACCAATGCAACAACTGCAAAAGTCCCCCCTTGCAGCTACCACTGCAAATAAATATATTGCGGCTACTACTGCAGACAAGACCCCCTTGCAGCTACCACTGCAAATTTCCCCCCTTGCAGCTACTACTGCAAACAAATCTCTTGCAGCTTCTACTGCCGACAAGCCCTTATACACAAAAAACACCCATTTAACAGAATAAGCTAATCCAGGTGAAGCTGGTAAGAGGACAGAGCGCGACAACTAAGATGCATAAATAATACACGGGAGGGCGACGAAACCACAAAGCGAAAGAAAACTAGGTAGAGAATAGGGGAACTACAAGCAAACTGTGAGAACCGAATACTGTAAAATAGAATTACCAAATAACCGCCAACGTAAACGAGTACTGACACATGAAAGTCGATGGAAAGCACTGTGTATGCAGGGGCGTAGCCAGGGTGCGGGGAGGGTGGGGGGGGGTCGAAAAATACAGTAAACATTAAGGTTGTCCCCCCCCCTTTTTTCTGAGGACCTGGCTACGCCCCTGGTATGCCATGAAATAATTACTAGAGAGACTAGGGAAATTACAAGCAAAGTCAAGCAAACTGTGAGAGAACCAAATGCTGTAAAATAGAATTACCAATTAACCGCCAATGTAAACGAGTACTGACACATGGAACCCGACGGAAAGCACTGTGTATGCCATGAAATGATTACTAGAAAGGACAGAAATCCAGGAGGTAGGAAAATAACGGCTTCACCCGGATAACTAAACTGCTCGCTATAAAAGTCGCCATCCACGTTGGCTGCAGCCGCCAACCACACGCCGAGTCCTGCAGTAAATTTCTAAAGCCGAACAACTTAAAGGTCTAAATTTAGGCTGCATATAATCGGATATAAACCAACAAACTACAAACCTTGATAAACAGCCGGGCTAGCTTGCCAGAGCTTGCGACGGAAAGTAGAAAGGTTCTGGAAAATGACAACGGTTTTAAAACACGTGTCAGTCATCTCACCGAACTAAGACCGAGCAAACAGTTTCAAATAGTCGAGCAGCAGAAGCGACGGAAATAGGACCCCAGCCACAAACAACAACCATGAGGGCGACGTGAGGAAACTTTAATATAGAGATCAGGCAACTGGCTAAAACGGAGCTCCCGGTTACATATTTTTGTGTTTTAACATTAAAATGAGACAAAAGGCAGCAATTTTACATAACGGTCACCATCATACCACATGACCAAACACTACCATCCTCTTGCCACTTAGATAATTTCACCCAAGTTTGGTTCTCTGGGGTTCATCCCATCCAAAGATATAAACCTTTCCTCTTTTGATGGACGTCATCGATGACGTCATACCACGTGACTACGCCATCGCACCCCCATTGCCAAACTAAACAATTTCCCCCAAGTTTGGTTGTCTGAGGTTCATCCCTTCCCAAGGTATACACCTTTTCCCATTTGATGACGTCATCGATGACGTCATACCACGTGACCAGGCCGTTGCACCCCCCCCCCCCCCCCCCCCCCCCCCCCCCCCCCCCCTTGCCACTTAGACAACTCCGCCCAAGTTTAGTGTCTGGGTTCATCCCTTCAAAAGATGTATACCTTTTTGGTTAAATGACGTCATCGATGACGTCATAGCACGTAATCACGCCGTTGCATCCCCTTGCCACTTAAACAACTTCACCCAAGTTTGGTTGTCCAAAGTTCATCCCTTCCAAGATATATACCTTTTCTCGTTTGATGACGTCATCGATGACATCAAACCACGTGACAACGCCATTGTACCCCTTGCCACTTAAACAACTTCACCCAAGTTTGGTTATCTGAGGTTCATCCCTTCCAAAGATAATATATAGATTTAGGCAATGCCTAAAAGCGGAGCTCGAATAATAACTGACATACCAGCATTACTGTCATCGCGGTATCGACTTTTCTACTTTTGATGACGTCATCGATGACGTAATGCCACGTGATCTTGGTGGTGCATCCCCTTGCCTCCAAAAAAAACTTAATCAAGTACGGTCTCCTAACAATGTTCCCTTCACGAGAATGAATTTTCCAGTTTGATGACGTCATCGATGACGTCATACCGCATGACGTTGGTGGTGCTCCCCTTTCCTCCAAATAACTTTACCCAAGTTTAGTCACCTAGCGATGTTACCTTCTTGACATATTGACTTCTCTAGTTTTGATGACGTCATCGATGACGTCATCCCACTTGACCTTGGTGGTGCACCTCCCTTACCTCTAAGATAACTTTACCCAAGTTTGGTCACATAGCGATGTTACCTTCTTTAGATATTGACTTCTCTAGTTTTGATGACGTCATCGATGACGTCATGCCACGTGACCTGGTGGTGCACCCCTTTACCTCCAAGATAACTTTACCCAAGTTTGGTCACCTAACGATGTTGCCTTCTTGAGATATTGACTTTTCTAGTTTGATGACGTCATCGATGACGTCATGCCACGTGACCTTGGTGGTGCACCCTCCTTGCCTCCAGGATAACTTTACCCAAGTTTGGTCACCTAGCGATGTTACCTTCTTGAAATATTGACTTCTCTAGTTTTGATGACGTCATCGATGACGTCATCCCACTTGACCTTGGTGGTGCACTCCCCTTACCTCCAAGATAACTTTACCTAAGTTTGGTCACCTAGCGATGTTGCCTTCTTGAGATATTGATTCTCTATTTTTGATGACGTCATCGATGACGTCATGCCGCGTGACCTAGGTGGTGCACCCCCTTGCTTCTAACATAACTTTAATTAACCCAATGTTGGTCAACTAGCGCCGTGCCGGAGCTCCGTTAAAACTAAACACGAAGGCGACAAAAATAGAAGCGCGCGCGCGCGTGTGCGTTCTTGCCTATTTTCCCGCCTGAAATTGGGATGCCTGTGTGCCGGGCGGACACAGACACGCACACACGCACACACGGAATTACACTATACGTTTATTCAGGAATGAAAAGAAAAAAATCATATCTCCAGAAGAAAAGCTCCAATAACGACCAAACTTGGCAAAAGTTGTCTTTGGATTCATACCTGTCTATTGTCAAAGTCACGTGACATGACGTCACTGTTTACGTCATTGAAATTGATAAAAGCCTCTGAAAACCACTCAAAAGCGACTTGATGGTTATACGTCTGAATTCTGATACCATTTTTCCTTATGTATGGTGCTCCGCCCAGGAGCTCCGCTATAAACGATGACGTCATACCACGTGACCACATAGTTGCACCCCTTGCCGCTTAGATATTTTCACCCATGTTTGGGTGTCTGAGGTTCATCCCTTCCTAAGATATAAACCTTTTCTCATTTGATGACGTTTGGGTTGCCTCTGTGACGCCGGACTAACGGACGGACGCAAAAACCGGAAGTCCATGACACACGGCTGTTCAAGAGCTCCATGAGCGGACTTTTAGTTAGTGATCACTGGAGCGCGCAATTATGCAAAACTGTTCCATTTCATATTATGCAAGAAGCACAGGAAGAAATGAAATGTACAGAGATAAAAAGCTTCAGTGATATGGTTCAAGAAAATAAATTCGTATCGCAAAATAGTGAAAATAAAGCGGTTTTCAATGACATTTAAAAAACTACGGACACCAAGGCGTTGAAGCGTAATTTAATTTTTACAATGAGGTTTAAATTAGGAAATTAAGAGAGCCCACAAAACACATAACGATCGAAACCTTTGTTTCCCGCTACTTTCTTAAAGCGCGGATTTAAAAAATTATAGTGCGAAAACGTGATTTTTCCAGCATAATAGACCTAATGTATGATATTCTATCATGTTTTGCGAAAACATCGAGCATAGTCTGGGCTTGCTAGGAATTCGTGATTTTGGATACTTGAATTTCAAACTAAACTACGCAATTAATTCAAAAAAATGTTTCTCACTGACGTTCTGTATTCATTGTCATATTGTCAAACAACATTTGCGCATTAGCTTTGAAACATCGTACCATGCGAGGTATAGTTGCCACAAGGTCTCGAGGGACTTATTGAGAACGTGTAGTGTGCGGTGATCGCTTAAATAAGTCAAGGAGTCAATAAAACCGAGAGAACAGTCGACTGTGTCGAATACAAAAGACGAGTTGTCTCGCGACTAGGCATCAACTCTATACCACGAAAAATGATAACGAAACTCAAACCAGCGTTTCTGTTCCTCGTGAAAGCTTTCTTCGACAAGAGAACGCGTTTTCTGGCAAATGCACGGCAAATACACGGCAATGAAAACTGACGACGCCTGTCCCAAGGACGTTAATAATAGGCGTGGCGGACGGATAAGAAAAAGCACTAGGCTGATAAAGCATTGTTGTAAATGCCTTGTTTAACCATGTGGCTGCCCTGTGTGTCGAGTTTACTACTCTAGATGATCTAAGGGATCGCTCATTATGTTTTTTTTTTTTTTTGGGGGGGGGGGGGATTGGGCAAAAAAGGTCAAAATTAAATGATCACCCCTCTAATAAGTAATGATTTATATGACCCCCCTCCCCACTCTTCGAAAACAAATTTACTATTATTCATGTGTGTGAAGACAGCACCTGTCAAATTTCTATTGTCATGATGTCAAACTCATGCTCCTAGTAATAAAGGAATCTTCATTTGAACTCTAGAACTGCCCCCTCCCCCAAAAAGGTATTTTTAGCAAGGGGTTTTCCTGCCCAAGATACATGTTGTTATAGCAACATGTGGCAGCATTTTATAAAAAAAGTGGATGCGCATATTATTCCGTTATTTGGGTTCTGAAAAATCATATTAGTTAAGTGCCATTTTTGCAAGCTGCAATTTTCAACATATCCACTTGACTGAGCCTGTAAATAATTCAGTTGTTGAAATAACTTGTTCGCAAATTTCCTGTTCCCCCACCCCCCACATATTTGAAAGTGTAATGCGTGGGCATCTTTTGAAAAAAAAAAAATTCGATGCGACCCTAATTCGACGTATGCCCTAGGCCTTACATACACAATAACCCAATCACATGCAAACTATTCTTCTTTTTTCACAACTTGCCTCTCTAAGTTTAACTATGCCATTGTAATGGCCTACAGTATTGACACATTAGTAAGATTAGATCTTGGACATGATCACTGCTTTGTATATTATTTTAGAACTACCCTCATTTTATTGAACATGTATGTAAATATTTTTATCGCCACGTAATTTTATGTTTTTATCTTTTTTGGTACTTACCTGTTTTTACATTTATTGCTTTTCTTTTTGCTTTTACTATTTTTATACTTCCTCCAGCGATTGTTTTTAATCTTTTTATATTTTAGAACTACCCTCATATTATAGAACATGTATGTAAATATTTTTATCACTATGTAATTTTATGTTTTTATCATTTTGGTACTTACCTCTTATAAATATTTCTTTTAATGCATTATTGTAAAGCGCTTAGAACGCTGATATAAGTGCTATAAAAATGTCTATTATTATATTATTATTATTAGCTAATGAAAATGATGTAACCAGAATAATAGAGTTGAAAGCAATGATGATATCAAAACAGTATTTCTCCTTGTATTTTCCTTCATCTGGTCCAGTCGCATGACTTCGAGGATTATAATAAATGAGATGAGAATGAGGCAGACATATTATTCATTCATCTGAGTGTCAAAGAATAAATGAGTGCCTCGAATTTCAACACCATGACCAAATTTGTACCTACAATGTACTTTTTGGTCAACATACAAGGGCTTGTCATGTTCTTTTCCCATTGAGAGAGTTACATCAAGAAGCTTCGCTCATATTTCCATACATCTTTCACAAACCACACATTTCTACAAAAGTTCCATATGCCGGTGATACATACCCTTTCATTCATTCAGAAAATAATGGCCATTTTCATTAGGGTTCGTTGGAGAACAAGGAGGGTAGTCATTTCTCAAGAAAGTACTATGAACAAATCCACAGTGTCACTCCATGTTGTGGTGCCTTGAAGAAAATCCTGAAGCAACATTTTGCCTCCTCTGTCTAGAGCATGGATCCTGAAGAAGAAAACAAAGGCTCTGAAAGGGAAAATGTAGCAAACAAACTGAATTCAGGATTGCAAAGGCAGTTTAGATAAATTCTATAAACATCGATATTTTGATCTCATCTAATTTCTGGAGATCAGATGCTCGAAGTATTCCTTTCCACTGCTAACCTGATGAATTTTTACATATAGTCAATAAGGTACAGCTGCAGTTTGTTTTCTCTGGTGCCAGGGGTTGCAACAGGTGTATCTTTCCTTACATCTGTTGTGAATAATAAACAGAGAATCCCTAAAAAATCCTACCACTCCAAACATGTTTAATAGGGTGCAAGTGCACTTTCATTTTAATCTTCTGAATACCAGAGACAAAACACAGATTTGCGGGATAATGAGAAACTTTCAACCATTGCATTGTACGCTTTAAGAAAGCTTACTTATCTTTCGACGAGCCTGTGTGTAGCTCAGTACCACTTGTGGCGCTCGTCGAAAAAGAAATCAAAACAGGTTGCAACGAATTCCTAGCATCGAACCTACCTCTTCTAGCTGAAGCTGAAGACCCTTCAAATAGCATGTGCTGATCCTTAGTTCCCGGAAAAATCACAAAGTCAAGCTATCGTGGCTGTAATCTTGACATAACCTTGTTTGTGGCCCGAGAACACTAGATATGATAGAATACGTGTGTCCAAATGTCCATGCGTGGTTTGAGGTCAATGCGCATTAGATTGCTGTTTTTTTGTCTCTTCGAATTTAGTTGACATTATATCTTTTAGTCTGCTACTATTTCAACATTCTCCTTGTCCCAAAACACTTCGTTTGAACCGTAAACAAATGGGTAATACGCGTTTGAAGCTGTTTGTGCCTTGGGCGCC
This sequence comes from Scolanthus callimorphus, assembly GCA_033964015.1. Taxonomy (NCBI): domain Eukaryota; kingdom Metazoa; phylum Cnidaria; class Anthozoa; order Actiniaria; family Edwardsiidae; genus Scolanthus; species Scolanthus callimorphus. Next base: position 14,256,822 of record CM066919.1, read on the forward strand.
ATCTTTGTTTTTTCATTGAGCCAGGGGGAAGACCGCTACCAATGCAGTCCGTGGGCTCAAATCAGTACGCTGGACGATTAATAATGAGCTTGAACTAAAAGTCCCCTCGGGAGCAGCCGTGGACAGAATCGGTCGATGCATATGGACTTTTGTTTTGTTCCTTCTTCATCTGCATGTAGCTATAGGGCTCCGCTCGCGGGCGCCGAAGGCGCTCCGCTATTAAGTGTGGCGTTGCAGTCTTGTGGAAAGAATGCAGCTATGGACGAGCGGTGTGTGCCCTCTCCGAGAGACAAAACGAATGACAATTATGCTAATGAGTAGACACAGACAGATTCTGCTCAAAATTTATTTAAAAGTTGCCCCAAAATACCCTCAAAAGTTGCTCAAAAGTTGCTCAAATTCGAAAAAAGTTGCTCACAGAATAAAAAAGGTCGCTCCCCTAAAAGGAGCATTTCTTCACACTTGTCGCCTGAAAAAAAAAAGATGAAGAATCAGGCTCACTCAACTCAACAACTCCAAAAGATCAAGCAATTCACCGATCCCGCATTCATTGTTATACCCCTAGTTACTGTTGCTACGTCGGACAAGCCAAATTTTATCTTTGGCACAGAGCGCGGAAAAGACACCGATTTCAGGGAGGTGTTAGAAGTTGTTGCATGCAATTTGGATTTTATATTTTTATCTTGAAAAGCTAAATAATTATTGAACAATCTTCGATATTCAAGTTTGTTGCTCGGACATTTTGAATTCCGTAGGGAAAACTTCCTATTGTTTGCTATGAGTGGGCGGAGCTATCGTCAATATAGGGATCGGTCTATTATTCTAAACACCATCTTGCATAATTATACTAATCAATACGTCTCAAAAGAGACTCCCTTGCCGCCATTCGACTGTTAACTTAGTAAAAAAAATGGGAGTTTGAAGTATCAAACGCAAACAAAATACAATAATAGCTGCTACTATTTTCGAAAGAAAACTATAACAAATAAGGAAGCCCTTTCAGGTTCCGTCACCTCTGCCCCATTTAAGGTGACTCGCTCGAAATGGTTTGTGCGCTCATCTGTGTCCAGAGCTGAACTACCATGATAAACATATCGGGCTATAACTTTTGCGTTTTTTGGCCGATTCCAGTAATTCTTTTGTAAATCAAGCACAAATGACCCTAGATTAGCTGCGAATTCTCCGATCTTTGCAATCTTGTTCATCTAGGTCACAATTCTTAAATACAAAGACGACCCCATTGTTTTTAATGCCTTCTCATAAACAAATCTTGCAGATATTTTCGGCTTAAATCTTGGCGATGCTCATTAGAAGACTTGAACTTTCATCTGGCCAAGTTTCAGAAAATTCGTAGGCCAGAAATGTATTAGCGAGGTCGATGTCGAAGACGCACCACAAATTAAGCCTTTCACTAAGGCATGAATGTAAAAAATTCGTGCGCACTATAAAAGCAATTCAACCTATCAATGTTTGGGACAAGTTACCTAGATACATGTTAAACTATATGTTAAGAGCAATTGCTTTAAATCCAAACCACTTAACTTTAGAAGCACCGTTTCTTTTGGGCATAAAACCAGAAAAACACAGAAATTTATGGCATCCCGCACTTGGTAAATTTAACCTTAAAATTTGATGTTTGTATCAAAAGAGATATCACGGAATTAAACTGAATGTTTTTGAAAGCTATTATGCAAGTTTAACTTAAAGTTGAAAGTTTCATTGCCGCGAATTCTAATTTTCTTCTGCTAGTTAACTGCGCTCTCTCCATGGCCGCAGGTTTCATACCTGTGTTGTGAATTTTTTTATGAGAGGGCATTAAAAACTACGGGGTCGTCTTTGTATTTAAGAATTGTGACTTAGATGAACAAGATTGCAAAGATCGGAGAATTCGAAGCTAATCTAGGGTCATTTTTCCTTGATTTACAAAAAGAATTACTGAAATCGGCAAAAAAACGCAAAAGTTATAGCCCGATATGTATAACCTGGTAGTTCAGCTCTGGACACAGATGAGCGCACAAACCATTTCGAGCGAGTCGCCTTAAATAGGGTCTTTCGCCTTATTGCTTCTGCTCTATATTTGAAATATTAACACAGGATACCCAACGAGACATCCATATATTCAAGATACACCTCTGAGCACCCAAGGTGAAAAAGTGCTTTTTAATTTTTTTTAGCAATATTTTTCGTTCTGTGTTTGATTTATGGCAAAATGTTTCACAAATTGCCATTTTGTTTTAAAAATTTGTTCGGAAACAACGGAAAGTCGAAAAAGTTGCTCATAGATGAAAAAGTTGCTCAAAATTAAAAACGTTGCTCAAAAGTTGCCGAGCAGAATCTGTCTGTGCCTACTAATGAGTGCATTACTTTCATTTACACTAATTGGTCCAGTGAGCATAAACAATTTTTTTATACCCATTAAAATCTGGGTAGTCTTCAGTGCGCATGCGTTTGACCTTGACCGTTACTAAAACATGATCATGGATTTGGCACACAGTTCTTCAATATGTCAGGAATTTTTCACATTTTACAGTCGTGGTTACAAAACCAGCTAAAAAGAGCTTCAAAAACACGAATTACTGTAATAGCGGAACTCCCCGTGCCGAAGGCACGGAGTGGAGCCCCATACATATCATTCAACGTCACATGAGAAAGCAACCCATCCAAGCCAAAACGATACGTTCAGCGGCTTACGAAAACATCGCGGGCCCTTATTTACGCATGCGCACTTGCGTTAGTGGCGACCCGTGTACACAGCAATCTCGTACCCAGAGCCCGTCATCTTTTGGCCAGCGGCAAGACTCAGGGCTCTGGGGGAATCCGATTTGTGAGCATGCGTGGTAGGTCAAAAACGTAACGAACTTTCATACAACAATCAAACCGGAAACCCAGAATCTGGGTTTTAAAAAAATCGATTCCCCCAGAGCCCTGAATCTTTCCGCTGGTCAAAAGATGACGGGCTCTGGGTACGAGATTGTGTACACAGCCAATCACAGTCCGTCTTGGATCACTGAGCGCGCGCGTCATTTTGTCCTCCAGCACAGCGCAACGGTGCTTTGAGGTGCTTGGCAGCTTGGCAGAGGACACGGACAGGAAGTCGCTCCCTCATTTTCCCGCCGAAACAACTCACAAAACACGCGCCCGCGTCGGCTCACTCGAGTTCATTCAAACGAAATTTTTGTTGACTCAAACTAAGACAAACTCGTGGGTGCGAACCACGCCAAATTTGCTCAAAAGAATTATCTAATGATTGTCAAAATACTTCGGATTCGATTCCTTCGCCGATATTTCATAATGTTGTTTAGTCATTTTGGAGAAACTATGAGGGAGTTGCAAAAGATTCAAAGGCTAGATTGCAGAATACCCGACCCACGGCGAAGCAAGACTTCGGCGTTCTTCTGAAGAAAAACAACAGTTTCTTTCGTTAAAGCTGCAAACGACGTGTCGACGTGTTCTTCGAATACTCATATGAGATCTACGAACAGGGAGCCAGAACTGGATTGAACAGGATTGACAATAACAGAAAATTGCAATGGTTTTAGCCGAATAATGTATTTAGGAAAATTGGCTTTGTGCAAAAGCTTGCCAAGTAAGAATGAACTCAACTCAAGACGACGGAGACTTTCGGAGGAAAGAAACGACTTCACTATCAGTTATCGGTAAGCGCAAAGCTTGAAATTATGCTATTTATATTTTTAGCTTCCAAGTTTATTGCATTCCTGATGAGAAAATTCTGACTTTACATGTAACTTTTACGTTTTGCTGCTTTAGTTGGCTCCCTCAAGGTTTCTTTTACTCCGGCTAAACTCGAATTATAGTTTTGAGTAAGCTTGACTTTTTGGCCCTGCTTTGCCTTATTCTTATGTAAACAGGTCATTTCTGATATTCTAGCCTTGATTTTACTTTGTCACATGTTAGACTTAGTTAGTACAATGAGACAAATACTATGTCAAGCATTCTTTGTTGTGGATTTCGCTGAAAATCTTATTTTTCATTTTAATTTCAAGGAGATTATCTTTTGTCGGTCGTGAACTGCGACTTGTTAGCATATCAGAACGCGCTAATACTATCATTGCCATATAATGGTAACATGAATTTTCTTGATTTAAACTGTAAAGGTGAGCTCCCTGTGAGTAAGACGTGGGGTGTGTATGATTGGAGTTCCGCTTTTAGGCATTGCCTAAATCTATATAGTATTTCACTCAGGTTTGAGCAGGTTTTGTTTTAGCAAACAGCGCGCGTTCTGCTTGACATTGAAAGTAGCGTGATCTTCGTCAGCAGCGCGCGCGCGACAAATTTTGTCAACAACTGAACATTTGCCTCAGGATCAAGACTTTTGTTGCATGATTTGTCCAATCTCGTTCCCAGAGCCCTGCATTTTCTGCGCATGCGTCGCCAAATAATGGGCTCTGGGAAACTCTAGATTTTAGAGTGTGCTGATTGGTCAATAAAAAAGTGCCGAATGATTCCCGATACTGCGCGATCGTCATACGAGCACTGGGAAGTCGGAAGTCGTCGGAGACAATAAGTTATTTAGGAAAAAACCGTATTATATAGCTAAAAGCTAGGAACCTTCAATGCCGTTGTTACTTTAGTCACTTTATTAATGCCGTGTAGTATCGAAATACTTCTGTGGTTACACTAATAAAACAAAACGAGCGGAGAGGCGGCTGAGCATAATACGACAACATAGAATCTAAAGACGTTGTTTATTATAATAATATCTGATTATTCTGCTTTGTTTATTGTCAACAGAATTCTCATACACAACATGTATAAAAAATGCTTTAGTAAATTTTCTCAGGGCAATCGACCTTACATACAGTAATCGTACAGTTGACTGAGTTTCGTTCATAAGTTCAATCAATGACAATAACAACAAAATTACAGACATCTTACCTTGTAAATTATGCTTTATAGGGTTGTTAGGCAGAAATAATGTAATGAAGACGATAAGAATTCCATCACAAGTACAGTGTTCTTGGTTGTCCAAAAAGTACACAAGATTTTATTAACACAAATCTGCAAACTGAAGCCACTGGCCACGGCAGCTTCAGATCAATTTCTCTCAATAGAAAGAGAAAGAATATTCGTAAATTTCTTGCTAATCTCAAATATTTCTCAATCATGCCTTTTCGACTTTCCCATCCGCTGTGAAGACCTTGAATCCATCGACCTGTCGTAGACATGTGTTCTATTGATTTGTAGTTTTTTTGGCTGCTCGAGTTTTCAATTATTTTCAATCCTCGGCAAATAATTCAGTTCGCACGTTTCCAACAAGAACACAGCTTGCACCGCAGGCTCTCAAAATCCTTTGCAAACCATGTTTTTTTACAGAAAGTAACTAGCCTGGATTCTTCAAAGGATGATACAAAATGAAACAAGAAACCACAACTTCTCCGAGGAACAGTTTTTAAAATTTCACTTGAGCATTTCGCAGTGTGCTTGTGTCGTGGAGTTTTCCGTGCCCTTTCAATTTTTCGACATTTAGTGGTTTTCAGCCTCGAAGTAACTGCCAAATCCGTTGTTCTCGTCCGTTTTCTCCTCACCATGAATGAAGCAGTAGTCTCTTTGTCTTTGTTAATGACCTGAGGTAATTTTTCCCTTGAACTATACTTCGGTTAACATTAAAATCCAACTGTTTCAGTCAACCACAAATCTTTTTCGCATGGTGTGTTTTGCATCGTCAAAATAAGTAAGTAGTTGTCTTTTTCCCGCCAAACGCTTTTTCAAACATGGCTTTTCCGATATTCTCATCTTCGTATGATTCGTTGTCTAGGTCTTGGTAATAATTTTTCGGCTGTTTGGCTGTTTTTCCGCTGTCATGTCGCGACGTCTATGAGTGTGTCCTTCTGATTTGTGTAGCTTATACTAATTTTCGGTGGTGATCGGTGGCTGATCGGATGTTTTTTCCGAGCATGCGCTCTAAAACCAGTGCTGCCAGATTTTGGCAGCAGCCGATGTGGAGTTTCCCAGAGCCCATAATTTGGCGACGCATGCCAGAAAATGCAGGGCTCTGGGAACGAGATTGTGATTTGTCGTGTTATAACGCTAGTTTTGAAAAATTGATCTTACGAAATGCTTAATAAAATTCATAAGAATAGATCTACAATTGGAAAGACTTTGAAGCGCAGCGTTTGATACCGGAAATATGTTTTCCCCAACAGGTGATGTTTGTGTGAAAAATATTTTCTGTTAGATTTCCTCCGAATTCAAATCGCGCGCATGGGCAGTGGAGAGGAATGACGAGCCAATGAAAATCGTCGCACGACTTGATTATTCCAGAGCTCCGTATCTTGGCGCTGGCCTAAAAGATACGCGGGCTCTGGGAACGAGATTGAAGCGAAGCAAGCACATTCCCCCACAGTCCTTTGCTCGGAGAGTTTAGCAAGCCATTTACATCAGGCACGATTTCTCGATCGGTTTACAGAAATTGTTGTTTAGTTTTGGAGATTTTCGGTAAGTAACAGTCATTAATTACTTTTGGCAGTCTTAATTGTATGTTTTTAAAGTGTATTTTGACAACCATTTCACGAAAGATTTGCCGACAAGTCATGGATTTTAGTTTCCAGGCCTAGAATTTTTACAAAAGGCCATCAAAGTAATTAAAAGCCATGGAATTTTTTTCCTGAAGAAATATTTACAAGATAGATTGACGTGTGTTTCTTGTAAAATAAAATTTAAGTAACTTGAATAAAAACTATGAACTTTTTCGAAACGCCCTACAAGACGGAACCCGTTGCCTTTTTAAAGCTCCTTGGCCCCAGAGAGGGGAATTCCCAAAAAACTGATACATAGCTTTTATTGAGCTTGCTGATGTGAATATCTGACACAGTTTACAAGTAGTTGAATAATATTTCAATGTGAAATTTCCCCAAAACAGCATGGCTATAATTTATTTCTAGAAAAAGGGGACTACCTTTTTTTTATAAGAACCTTTTTTATAAGAACGTTCAGCCTGAAATTTACCCAAATTTTAAGAACATGCTAAGAACATGCCTGAGCCTCAGATACGAGCAAAATAGATTTATTTTCAGTGATGCGTTCTAAAATCCAGAATCAAATGTGTTAATAATAACGACCTTCAATATTGTAATTTATAAACTCTTAAATACTTCATTGGTATGTAACCTTCTATAAGATCTATCATAGCGGAGCTCCAGCGCGGGCCGAAAGCCCGCGCAAGCGGAGCACCATACCTAAGGAAAAACCGTATACCATCGAGTTGATTTTGAAACGTCACGGTTAATTAAATTCATTTTTTCATTTCATTGATGACGCCATGTCCAACTGATTAGTGCGTTGAAAATCAATTACCCCATAGATAGAGCGGATTTCAGATGACTGTCGTGAGTAGTTCGCAATTACTTTGTAATTACTCCTATACGTTTTATTCAGAATTTGTGTAATTACTTTGTAATTGGTTTCACTACAGTCATGTGAAAACTGCTCTAATTGTGTCAAAGTTTGGCTGCCGTAGGTGGTTCCTTTCGCGAGATATAATTAGTTTCCTTTTTTTCTGTATAAAAACCTATAGTGTCCGCCGTCCGCCGTCCGCCGTCCGTGTACACATGGGATCCCTGTGTTATTCCTTTAGAATTTAATATCTCGAAAAGGGTAAAACGTGAGAAAACCATTATTGGAGAGAATTATATAGAGAGCAAGGGGCACATAATGCCTGGCTGACGTGACATGACGTCACTACCAATGCCGTGAAACTACTTTTGGCGGGAAATGTCGAGATCCGGCGGGCGCGCCTGCTCATCTGGGGGATCCCGTCTCATACAGGAACTACAACTTCTGTTGGCCCTGCTGCAGAACAGAAGCGACATTATTTCTCTTTGCTTAGTAAGCTCGTTCCCATTGCTAGTATATTTTACCATTTACCTGTGCTGAGGTTAGAATTCTGAGCTTTTTCGTACGTATTTTACAATCAAAGGGAGATGCAGTCAAGCGGGATTAACTCGGAAGGAAAATGACGTGAAAGAAGGCGAATTTTGACAAGTTTGAAAGCATATTTTATCGCTCGTCAGTTTTCTGGGCCGTGTCACAGAAATGGATTCAACAAAGCTTAAATTATATCAATATTTCCAGATGTCGGTATGGATATTAATGGCAAAGGACAAGGTTGTAGAAAAGACTAAATGAGGGACTCGTGGCTGTCTTGCCGACTTTTTAAGGCATGAACTTTTTATAACTTTGGTTGCTAGAAGAAGAAGTGCTGTTGATTTTATGCCTTACTAATAAGTAGTATGGATTGCTGATACCACGAAATCCACTATACCTCGAGGTTTGGATTTGAAGTTCGTCTTTGGGATTTGAAGTTCAAGGAGGAACGTTGAAATGGAATATGTTTTTTGTGAAATCCAATGCGGACCTCGAGCAAGATTTGACTTTTTCTCATGAACGAGTGAGAAGTTCAATCGGCGTAACAAAAACTCATCTTGATTTAATAAATAAGACTTTTATACTTCCCCGTCTATAAGACGTAGAGTACAGTAGAAACGCTTCTGATTTTGAAGCCATTTACGACAGCAATGGGAGGAGAAACTGACTGGGCATGAATCACTGAAAAGCTCCTCCTGGATTTACATAAGCTTAAACTGGTGTGGAAAGCATGAACAACACAACTGAATTCTACAATTTAAGGTACTGGAAGTGTTTAAATTTCTGTTTTTAGATATTTACATTGAATGGGTAAAGCAAAAATTATAGATGATAGAGACTTGGAATGACAACAATTAAAATAGCTTATATTGAATTTAGTTTGGATATAATAGTCTATAATTGTGTTCACTCCAAAGTCTGACATGAGAAATCTTATTATCCCCATTAATGGTAACCTGCATGGGTTTGGGGAATTGTTTTTCCTCTGAAGCCTTCAAAGATTAAGAATGGTTCTAATTTAACTGTTACTGGGATTAAAATTCACCTGCTAGAAGTCCCATGTTCCCCCTCCTTTTTTTAAATTCCTGGATCAACTCCTGCAAAATACCAGTCTAGGTTTGAGAAAAAGCCATTTAACTACAAAGAGATCATGATGGTAGGCTTTATGGACCTACCATGAAAATGAATGGAAATGGGAATTTGACAATCTTGTGGGGGTCACACCCAAAACACACACACACAAAAAACAATCAGATTCAGTGCTCTTTTCTCAAGGTCCCGGATTTCACTCCTGGGTTTTGGCAACATAAATAAATTCATGGATTTAGGAAATGATCAGCAGACTGATTGGATTTGAGAGTAGAATGGACAAGTATATTGGAAGAATTCACTGTTACGATGTACATAATGAGTTCTAGTTATTCTGATTGTTACACAGTATTTTGTAATTTTAGGCCTCAAGGCAACAAGAAATGCATGAAAATTTGTGAATAATTTTTGTACTCACTGAAAAAATGTCTTGAAAAACACCCCAAACCCACCAGCTATGCAGATGGGGCATCCCATAGCCAGAATATTCTCAAAAGGGGTTGGCAGGCTTTTTTGTTGCTATTTCATCTATACATTTAGAATGTTTCCCGTACTTTACAGTATTTTTTGGCTGTGCTCCTAGAAGCTATTAAGATATTAATATTATGTCAGTATATAATATAGATAAGTTAATCAGGAGCATACTAGTGGAGCCTTTCAAAATTTGTTATTAGAAAAACAGTAATGAAATACATAAAAAAATGCTTTCCTATCACTATGTTTGCATGCAATGATCTAAAAAGCATTTATAAATACTGTAAACTTCCACAGGTTCTTTATGTTATCAAGCTTTCACAAAATCAGATGCAGTTATTGAAGTTATGATATCAGATTACAAAATATATTTTTCTAAACCTTGATACCTTTTTTCATTTATTATAATCACTAGGAGCTCCGCTTTTAGGCAGTGCCTAAATCTATATATTATTTCAGCCTCCGACGTGTCTAAAATGTAAGAACATCCGTAAGAACATTTCCAGCCTCAAACTGCTCCAAAAATAAGAACGGCCCAGCCTCAACTGAAAATTAGACGTTCTTATAAAAAAAAAGAGTGTACTTGTAAAACCCAATGGAGTGTTAAGTCCTCCTACACCATTACAATTATAAAAAGATGAAAATACTCAATCAAATCAAAGTGTACTCATTTCCTGTAAATAGTGTAATGGTAAATAAACTTGACTGATTGAGTGATATTTTTTATGCGTACTCACTTTTGGATTTCTTTCTTTTCTTTTTGTAGACTCAGCCCAAGAATATAATTCCAATGATGTTACTAGCCAGCCAAAAAAACTGCTAAGTGATTACAATTGCAACACATTATTCAGGAGTAATATAACAAGAAAATCTGATGGATAAATCCAATAATATTACTGGTAGTGATCTGTATTAATTTGAGGCATGAAAAATTTAATTAAAAGCTATTTCTGAAATTAAAAAAAAACATTGTTTATCTTTTTTTTTCTGTATTCTTACAATTTGTTGCATCCCCATTTTTGATGGTCTAAAGTTCTGGTTAATTACTGTTGTTTTTTAGCACACCAAGTGAATATTTATCTCATATTCAGTCTACACCTCATTATAAAAGACGATATTACATGGCCATGCAGAGATACAAATTTTATCTTTGAGTGTTATTACAGTCGAAAGACATTTGGGTCAGTTAATCGACAAACGGTTGTAGTTGGGAAATTATAGGTTTCAGTATCGTGTTTCCGTGATGGCGCTGTAAATATTATTTTTTAGTTTCTTGGAAGTCTCTTGACAAACTACGATCTGGGCAATCAGTCATTTGGTGAAACTGTAGATTTACTTCGTATAAGCACGTAGAATTGTAGCAACTCTAGAACAATTATTTCAGTTGTTGTTCAAAAACCAGCGGTTGAACGATCTAAATGTTCCATTAATATTCTAGAATTGGTTCTAAGCTTGCCTTTTGCGAATAAAAGTGATGACAATAAAAGTGATGACAAGAGTACATAAATAAGAGTGTACAACATGATAATAGGGCTTGAGAGAACCTTTAGACAGACGTAGTTATTTTTAGAGTGGCACTTAGTCTTCTTTATACATCCCCTAGGATCACGCACAGAGAACAATAAAGGTAGAAAACAATTAAAGAATAAGGCCTAAGGCCTAATTAAAGAATACAGTCTTGCAAGAGCGTGCGTATCGGTTGAGCGGTTGTAAATACCGAAGTTATAATGGGCTACTGATCAAATTAATTTGATTGGCTACAAAAACAATAGCATTATAATTCAGCGAGAAAAACAGTTCTAAAAATAACTAGGTCTGTACAAAGGATCTCTCACGAATACTGTATCGGAGTTGTTCACTCTTAATTATGAACTCTTGGTGATGATTATTGCTGGCTTGCACGTGACGTCATTGGCAGCCATGTTGGTGTACAGGAACAAAATAAAGTTCATTTGTTCCTCTTTGTTCTGTACACCAACATGGCCGCCGCACTTTTGTGATTTTATTCCCATAAGAATGAGTGCAACCCGAGAATACTAATGTGTTATGCTTCTGTCAAAGTTAATTTGCATATTTTTTTCACCATGATGACATTATGTCTATGGGAATGCCACGTGATCTGAAATGGGAAAACATTACGCCCAAGCCGAGGAGGTCTATTGGTGTAATAAAGCGAATCTCAAAGTTTGTTTTTGTATAAATTTGTTTTAGAACAACTTCAGTACAGCTGAGGCCATAGTGTAAGTTCTTTAAAGACTTCCAGATCTTCCATAAGCGACAGCAAACATGATTGTTTTAGAAAAAAAAAACAGTACTTTACAGCATTATTTAATCTAAACAAAAAGGCAGGGGCAGCTGTAGTGAGAACGTACAGAGAAGGTTGCAAGGTAATTCGGAAGATTCGGCTGCAAGGTAATTTTCTATCTATCATCAATTTAACTTGTCAGATAAAGTCGCTAGTGCTCCAAACCGGACAATCATACATTAAGCGAAGAGCGGAGCGTTCACAATGTACCATTTTTACAGATGACAGTATAGTTTGAGACAGGTGTGGGATCGGCCTTCGCAGCCCAATCCGGCATGGTGTCCAGGCCAAACACAGCGACCCCATACATATGTAGGCATAATAATAGTATTACCACACATATGATGTTCATACCAAATCCAACCTTCGCCTGGAAAGAAAAGGGAAAGAGCAGATTTATTCTGTAAATCATCCAAGGAATCAAATAGACTAGTCGCCACACGTGCACCCCATGGGACATTTAATGATATTTGTATTTTAGAAGCATGGTTGGCTCAGTGTTAAGGCGCTGGGTCTCCCACCGCTGTGGTCCAGGAACGATTCCGGCAGGAGCAGAGGATTTTTTGTTCTGTTCGGGTCGTGATAAAGTCAGGTTCGGTTACAGTGTGTTTCCTAAGTCTTTCGGATGAGACAATAAACCGAGGTCCCTTCTGTCTTCCTTTCTATACCTCTATTCAAGGTGGTCACTAAACGAGGATTATCACCAATTGTTAAATGGCCTTAAAAATGAGGATTATCATCACTTGGGGGGGCATGACTATATCCCACGATTACGACTTAAACTACAGAATTTAGTATTGCAAAAGAGAAAGTAGTAATTAAGTAAAATATATTTAAAAAATCAAGCATCAGAATTTTTGCATATTGTTTATCAGTGTTGGCATATCAAGATAATTATCCTCCTCAGCAAGAATAGATATTTTAAAATTGAAGATGAAGGTTTTTTTTTAATGTTTGCTTTGGGAGCGAACGAATGCTTAAGGAGGCTGCCTACAGTTTTTCTTGGACTTGACCTCTCAACTTTGAGCGACCACAATTCTGAAATATACTTACCTATGAATTTGAAATTTTCACCATTGGCTGTAGAAAGATCAAAGTTGTCATCAGAGTTTCCATAGTAACGAAACAGGGGTCACTGTTTTTAATTAGCAAACGTTCCACGTGAAATTCGATCTAAACTTTTAAAATGACACACCAAGCGCTAATTCTTAGGTAATTGTCTATACGTATACGAAGTTTTGAGAAAATTCACCAAGTCGATTTCAAGATAATTCAGGCGACTTTTTTTGCCTTTGAAATTCAAAATGTTTTCACTTGCCTTCTAATTATTATGAATTTAATGGCTTTTGAAATAGGCTAGCGAAATCTCTTACCGCAAAATTCATCCCAAAGTATACAAGTTAAAATGCCAAATTTGATGCCAGGAAGAGGAACTAGGAAGAAGGTGGTGAACTAGAGGAACTAGGAAGAAGATGGTGAACTTTGGAATTTTACCAGGCGCTTACCGCGACGTAAATGTTTTTCTTACGCGGATAGCATCTCGCTAATATGGTCAATTTTCTGTTAAGAGCTCGAGAAAAAAATTCGTCATCAGGAAGCCTTAGTTGTGTTCGAAATGACATTTTGCGAATTTGCTAAAAAATTTGAAGTTTGCGTTGATGTTCATTATGGAAAATCAAAAGCACTTCCTGGCATCAAATTTGGCAAACAAGTACTTGTACCTTGATATGAATTTTACGGTAAGAGATTCCGCTAGCCTATTTCAAAAGCCATTAAATTCATAATAATTAGAAGGCAAGTAAAAACATTTGAATTTCAAAGGCAAAAAAAGTCGCCTGAAATATCTTGAAATCAGCTTTGTGAATTTTCTCAAAACTTCGTATACTTATAGATAATTACCTAAGGATTATCGCTTGATGTGTCATTTTAAAAGTTTAGATCGAATTTCACGTGGAACTTTTGCTAATTAAAAACAGTGACCCACCTGTTTCGTTGCTATGGAAACTCTGATGACAATAAATCATGCATCATCTTGAACTTTGATCTTTCTACAGCAAATGGTCAAAATTTTAAATTCATAGGTAATTATATTTCAGAATTGTGGTCGCTCAAAGTTGATAGGTCAAGTCGAAGAAAAACTGTAGGCAGCCTCCTTAAAGGAATGTTGTTCCACACCTTGGCACCAATTCTAGTGAGCGACTTTAAAACATAATTAGTTCTTGAATCTCGTGTCACATTTTATCGATGTCTTATTTCATTCAAAAGATATTTCAAAAGAAATAAACGATCGAAAATATGCTTAAATGAAAGAACATATCGATAAAATGAGCAACCTTTTTTTTCTGTCATCTGCTGATTCCTTAAGGTGCACCACTGGATTTCTAGTTTATAACCAAATTCTCAAATTATAGTTACAAAAACTATGACAAGTGTTTTTGCAAATGACCCTTGAACCTTTCCCTATACTTAAAGATAAAGACTGAGGTTGAATAGGCACTCACCATGTCCTTAACTTTAAGGTGTCCGTACGAAAACACAATAGCGTTGGGTGGCGTTGCCACCGGAAGCATGAATGCGAACGAGCAGGAAATGGTTGCGGGAATCATTAGGTACCAGGGATGGGTACCAATGGTCCGGCCCTGGAAAAGAAGTAAAAGCGTTATAAAAATCTTCATATTCTGTGGACAATCTACTCTTACGGGGAGTACAATTGGTTCTTTAGCATCCATATTGTACAAGGTAAACAGGGACGGCGGAACAGTTTTCAAAGTGGGGGGCTCATTAGTAAGACTGTATGGCAATTGGTGAGGGGGTGCTGAGTTTAGTGAAAATGTATGAAAACCTGGCGAAATGTGGAGGGGCTGAAGCCCCCCTAGCCCCCCGGCTCCGCCGTCCCTGGTAGAAGGAATGTAGACGGGTTTACATGTATTTTCTCATCAAAAAAGACACTGAGAACCTTCGTGGCACGTCCTCCGAGAAACAATCATACACGTCCTTGGTTTCACCAAAACATATGTATCGTTGGAAAGCTTACAGAATGGACTAGCGCAAAAAGAAACAGCAAAAAGAAATAACTTATTAATAAAAACATTTTTTTACGGGATGGTAGCAACAAAAATTTCTAGGTGACTACTCAAACGCAAGAAAATGATCACGTGATGTGACGTCAATCGATGACGTCATAGAGACGTCAACGATGACGCAAGGCTTTAAAAAGGTTATAAAACTAACTGAGAGCTCCGCTTTTATGCAGTGCCTAAATCTATATATTAAGTTATTTCTCTTTGCCATAGCCTACTAGTCCATGGGCAAGATGCACGTCAGAGTGAATATCAGCTCATCCATTCTTCAGCTCTCGTATTGCTCTCTCTCTCTCTGCATCTAACTTACCACTGTCCCAAGGATGGGAAGGAATATTGTAACGGTGGCGACATTAGAGGTGACTTCGGTAAACATAGTGAGCATAACACACACGATGATGACGATACAATAGTCTGGAATGGACCTTAACTCCGACAGTTGCTCCCCAAGCCATTCAGAGAGACCAGACCGCTAGGACATGGAAAGAAAAAAGGGAAGATACTAACTGGAGATACAAACATATATTCGC
The DNA here is from genome assembly GCA_033964015.1 of Scolanthus callimorphus. NCBI lineage: Eukaryota > Metazoa > Cnidaria > Anthozoa > Actiniaria > Edwardsiidae > Scolanthus > Scolanthus callimorphus. The sequence continues at coordinate 14,272,184 of CM066919.1, forward strand.
AAAGCATGAATCCAACTTGAACCCCAACCATTCGAGCAATGAGTAAACTAGCAAATCTTGAGCGTGATTGGGAATTTGGATTAAATTGCATTCGTGACAAGAGACAAAGACAAATTTATATTTTCGTCTTCCTCTAATTAAAGAGATGGACTAACTGGGGCTGTCGCGCTTCTTGCTCGTTTACTGGACAGGAATAAGACAAGACGATTGTGTTGGAGTTAAAATGGCTGAGGGCGATAGCCCAAAGCCGCTTTAATCGAAATCCATTTAAACCAAATCGAAATACGAACATGTCGTTTTTACAGTGGCCAGTAAAGGTGAGAGCAATCAAAACGCAAACACAATCATGTGGAAGCCTAGGGGAGGAGGAGGGTCAAAGGAAAAAACAGCGTGTTCGTTTCAAGGTCTCGACGAATGGTTGATTGCATAATTCGCCCCCTAGAGGGGGGTTAATGGAAATCCTCTCCTCGAGATCCGACTTATCAGATTTAACATGTTTCTTGCACACAATCGATTACGACATTTTGTTCGACCTCTTGTTAACCACGTGGGCCTCACTCTGCAATGGTTCCGATCTTATCTGAAATACAGGTCGCAACAGGTTTCCGCGCATCTGAGAAATTTGATTTGCGCTAGGGTGTTCCGCAAGTTCCTCTCTGGTTCCCCTTCTCTATACCATTTTATGCAAGTGATTTTTTTACATCATCAACCAACATCTCCCACGCACGGGGTCAAGATTTTTGGGCTTGCATTTTAGGAGGGGGTCTAATTTTTTGGGCCCCGGGTTTGAAAAAAAATGCTCCCCCCATCCCCCCGTTAAATAATGGCCACTCCCTTAAGCTTATTATTGTAAACCGTGCCATTTCATAATGGTAATTGAACTGAGTGGAGTGCAATTTGGTCTGAAATCATACGCGTGATTTCAAAATCAAACGAGCGCGTAGCGCGAGTTTGATTTGAAATCACAAGTATGATTTCAGACCAAAATTGCACGACACGAAGTTCAATTACCACTTTATTATATCCATTTTGAAATCACATTCTAGAGGCCCAGAGGATTCTTTCATTTTATTTTCTCGAAACCGGAAATGCCTCACAATAACATTGTATGCAAATCGAACTCATTATATGCAGAAATTGTCATGTGACAAACAAAACTATTTCGATCACTCATCTGCAAAGTTCATTCAGAGTTGAGATCACTCGTGTTTAAAATCACACCATACACAATTCAACAAAGTACTTGTCATTGTCTGACACAAGGAAGGAATGCTCGTCGCTTTTATTTCAGCCTCGGACTTGAAGATGGAGTGGAAGAGTGGAGTTGGAGACGTAGAAATTAACTATTGAAGTTTTGCGATGGAACTGACTTTGCTGGGCGAAAGCTGACTTGCGATGGCTTAAAAACCAAAACTTGACTGCAAATTATGCTTTGCTGCATCTGGCTGTGGATGTTAGTGTTCTTCGTGTTTGAAGAGAGTGGAGTTTGATAGATATGTATGGAGCAGAGGTGATTTTCAAGATGGCGGCATCGTTTCACTATCAGCTGTGAATCTGCGGAACACTTTCATCCAGCTTTGTGTTAACTGGGAAGTGTTCTTATTGATCACTTTAGACTTCAGCTCTTCTACCACATTGTCTACCGGAAAGCATGTAAATCATCATCTTCTCATTTTGTGGAATTTGCTGTTGTTTGTTTTTCGGTGGACTCGGATTCCTGGACTCGCGACCGGAATTTTGCACCAGACGTGCTGGATTATTCCCTTGAAAATCATACATATTGTCGTGAAACTGATATCATACTCTGGAAAATCGACAGATAAAAAGGTACTGTAAATATTTAAAGTTTCATCGATAGTTTTGTCTTTGTTTCTTGTTTTTCTTTTCAAGCAGAAGAAGAAAGGGGAGAATTTCCCCAAAAAATTGAGGAAGATGGTTTTCCTGTCATTATTTTCCTGTAATCTGATTGGTCAGTGCCTTTTAACCTTGAAATCTGATTGGCTGATTAGTTTTGATGCTTCATTTTGATTGGCTGAGAAAAAGATGCGATTTAGACTCAAAGGATGCGATTTGGGAATAAATCGCACTGTTGTAAGCCAATCAGATTGCAGCGATTGACAGTGATTTCAAAATGGATATAATAAAAGGATTTATCACACACTTATGGAAATTCGAAATAAAAGTGGAATTTTCTAGCGTAAACCGTTGTAAACCGTTGATTAGCTGAAAAGTTTGAAGTTCGTAGTCGAAATCTGCTGCGTGTTTTCTTGTGAAAAACGTTTCTTGTTTTTACAAATGATGGGAATCGTTGGGACGACACAGCAACCCAAAGTGAGCATTGAGAGAGTTTCGATTCTCCGGTGAGAAACTTGTTACTCGACAGCATTTTTTCAAAGGACTTAACACATGCTACGCAACATTTTACTTCATATTCAGTATGCGCACAATTTTCTTTCTAAAGAGGCCACAAAGATTCTTATTCACGCATTTATAACACTAGATTTGTTACGCTAGATTTTTCACAATACAAACAATAGATTACTAAAAATAGTAAGCGAATGCAAGCCACGATTCTTATTTCTTTGGGGAGACAGCTCCACAGTTTAGGGGCTGCACACAAAATACCTGTCTTGAACTTGAGGTACGAGTGATTTGCTCTTAGGGAACATAATAAATTCATCTCAATTTATAGCATAAACACGATGTCTGATTGGATATGGATATGAAATGGATACATACCCCATTTCGGCTGCGCCTCGAGCCACCAATCGAGCCTCGAGCGTGCTTCCAGAACTGGATATACGCTCGTTAAGTATCGGGATCCACTCCTTCAATAAAACGATTTTCTGATCGAAGCACATACGTTTATGGTTTCTTGATATTAATTAAGTCTGAAATGTATTTTCAGCATGAGCGGTGTTATATTACAAAACTTACTTTTTTCGAAGATCAGACTCGCAGCTGGCGTAATGGTATGCTATAAAATAAACTTTTCCCACTTGCACTTCATAGTTTTTACCTAAATGTTATAGTCCCAGCGTAATCAATCGAACGTTCGGTAATTGAACTCAATCGACTTCCAATCGTTCGATTGATTTTCGACTTGTTCGGCAATCGAACACCGAACTCACAGCAAAATCTTCGCAATCGAACAAAATCAGACGTTCGGAAGTCAAACTTTAAACATACTTAGATTTTTCTCCCTAAAGGTACCAAATTGGGAGTGGTTTTAGCTGATTTTGACTCCTCAAAGGTACCAACAAGTCCGAATTAATATAGTGCAGAATTTGTAACACAGGTTTTAAGCTACAATGTTAAGGCAATAAATCAAATGTCGACAAATCTTTCACGCCAAAATGTGCTGCCTGATCTTCTAAGACGGAAAAAATGTGGTAAACAAATGCCTTTCTTTTTTTACCCCCAAAAGGTAAAAAGAGTCGATTTTAACCCCTAAAAATAACATGGACGACAAGCATCCCCATCCCAAAGGTTTTGGAGTCCCCTCATTCCCCTATTTGCTGTTAACTAGACTTATTTTCCCTGTCACACATTATTCATAACTCTGTTCGATTGGTGGTGTTCGATTTGTTCGAGAATCGAGCTCACAGCAAAGCTCGAGTTCGATTGTGTTCGATTGCCGAACAAATCGAACGATCGGTGTTCGATTGAGTTCTATTGATTTTTTGTTTGGATTTGTTCGATTGATTACGCCGGGTATAGGCGACAGAGCTTTCGAAATTAGTGGGGTCTATTGTCTATGGTACAAAAGCACATCTTTTTTAAAAAAAGGCAGTGTGGAGTGCCTAAATCGTTACTGTTAACTGCGTTGAGTATAGTATTTGCCGCATGGGTCTGGTCGTGGTTGAGAGACGCTAGCATATCGTTGCCAACTTGTCCGCACTCACTCCGCTTAGCCCTGAAGCTGTGCCACCAAAAGAAGTTCGCAAACCTGAAGAGAAGGTGGAAATCTCGACAGTGGACGTGTTTTTGTTGGAAAAGATTCACGCCGGGCTAAGTTCTAATTCAAGCGATTTCTTAAGCGAGGGACAAAGCCGCCATCGCCGCACAGCCGAAAGCACCATAGACATCCAGACCTAATGGTCCTGTTACAGATTACATACAGGAATGTGCAGAGATAATTCTAATTCGAAAGCTTTGAGCTGAGAAAAAAACTCATTAAAGTTTGAACAAACGTACACACTACCTTGCTTCCCCCAGAGCGCGCGCTAAGTCATGCTAAGGGACGTGTCATTATTTACCGGGGGGGAGGGCTCCCATCTTTTTTTTTCAAACAAGGCTAAAACCCTCCCCTTGAATACAACAAAAAATATGTGACCCTCCCCCAGTCGTAGGTAAAAACAATTGTGACCCTCCCCATGTTATTTATATTTTCTTAAAAAACCTGTCAGAAAGACTCTTGTCCGACTCTTGTCTTTCATTCTTCTTAATAGCAGAACTACTTTTTTCTTATTCGTCAAAGCTAAGGAACCACGGTCATTAAAAAAATTGTGATCCTCCCCATGTAATTTATATTTTCTTTAAAACCTGTCAGATAGACTCTTGTCCGAGTGATGCAATATCTCTTTCGTTTTTTTAATAGCAGAACTACTTTTTTCTTACTTCGTCAAAGCTAAGGAACCATGGTCATTATTTATCGCCTCGATTATTTACGTGAGAGCATTTTGGGTACTACACGGTAAAAATGCAGTGATCCTCTTTCTATAGACCCTTTTAATAAGTCCAGTCACGCATGTTTACCGCAGATGACGTAAAATTTATTATTTTCAATTTCTGGTCTACTGAACACATTTCAAAAAGAATAAATTTGACGTCATCTGCGGAAAACATGCAAGACAGGACTTATTAAAAGGGTCTATAAGTACAATGATTAATGTGATTCCACCTCTCCCGTCCCCTATTTCACCTAGTACTGAAGACGTTTTACAGAAAAAGGGGGTCGCATTTTTCTTTCGTTGCGCATTTTATCAAGCCTTAGAGAAAGGGTAGATGAACATGTTTTGTGTACGGTATAGTAAACAGCCTGTCAGGATCCCAGGAAGTACGCTACCTCAACTATTACAGGTTAGATGAAAGCTTCTATTGATGGGCTCCTGGGCCAACAAGGCTATGTTACTCATGCGCACAACTGCGCGCCGCAAATGACGAATTTATTATTATTCATTTGCGTGAAGCGCGGCCCAAATGACGAATTGCTATGCTTGTAACGTCGAACTCACCCTTACCTATGGGGTCTTCTTTCAAACATATAGTAACTGCCCGCCAGGCCTATAATTGCAGGGCATTAATTTGGAGAGTTTGCTTTTCCTCGTCAAGATACACACTTGTTCTTGTAAAGGTGTGAGGGTAGTGTCTTCATTACAGAAAGGTGATATTAGTTCGCGCGCCGAAATGTTTTTTTATTAAATATATAATAATAATACAAAATTTCTATAGCGCCATTTCCTGAAGCTGAATGGCGCTTTACAATTATCTAAGTAACTAAAACGAAGAGGTTAACGAAACAAATTTACAGTACAAATATTAAAACGATCTAAAAACATCATAAAAAAAGACCTGTGTCCATAAGTGATAAGTTTTGATCGAGGTTGCTTCAACAAATTTTTGGAAGCAGACCTCAAGCTCCTGGTGGGTATATATGGCTATAGCATATTGGTGATATAACTGGGTGCTAAGCCATTCAGCGCCTTCTAAGTTAATAGGAGGAGTTTGAAATTAATGCGCTGGTACACAGGAAGCCAATGAAGCTGCTGTGTAATGTGGTCGTACTTTTTAGTACGAGTGAGTAGACGCGCCGCAGCATTTTGGACATTTTGAAGTCGATCAATTTGGAATGTATCTAAAGTCTCAGAGAAGGTAGCCGCCTGCCAATTGAAAGACCATATCTGTGATAACAACCTTGAAGAATCTTTTCAGTCTGCATATAAACGCTTCCATAGCACGGAGACGGCTCTTTTAAAAGTTCAAAATGACATTCTCCGTGACATTGACAATCAGAAATGCGTTATTCTTGTACTGCTTGATATGTCGGCTGCTTTTGATACGGTCGATCATGAAATATTGCTTGAAAGAATGAATACGCGATTTGGAATTAATGGCAAGGTATTGAGCTGGTTTTGTTAGAGGAGACCAGGTCAATGCAAAAAGAACTGCGCTGTGGTGTTCCCCAGGGATCAGTGTTGGGTTCGCTGCTATATCTTATATATACCTCGCCTATTGGGGACACTATAAGAGGCCATGAATTAAATTTTCACCTTTATGCTGATGATACCCAGCTATATATTTCTTTCATACAAACACCCATTGATCAATCCTGTTCTATAGCAAAAATTGAGGCATGTGTTCGTGATATAGACACTTGGATGATTCAAAATAAGCTTAAAGTGAACAGAGAAAAGACGGAACTACTTATTTTAAGTGCTCGCCACCGTCTGCATCCGCTTGTTGAACATGTTGATGTTTCTGGCGAAAAGATCCGGCCGACTCAATTTGCAAGGAACATTGGAGTGATTTTGACAAGCACATGTCCTTGGAAACACAAGTAACCAATATCTGCAAGGCATGTTTTTTCCATCTCAGGAACATAAGCAGAATCCGTTACTGTCTATCTGTGTCTGACACAGAAATTTTAATACATGCATTCATAACTTCAAAATTGGACAACTGCAACTCATTGCTATATGGACTACCGAAAACATTGAGAAATAAAAAATGCAAATGACCGAGAAGTTGCTGAAATAATCACTATCGGCAACTATTTTACCCTCTTCATCGATCAAATGTTGCTGAAAAAATTCCCTCCCCCAAACAGGAGTGAAAAAATAGGAGGACCATCCACTACTGGAACAGAAACATATGACAAACCTATGACAAACATGTGAAAAATATATGACATATGAGAAAAACATATGACAGGCGTACGTTTTCAAAAACGAGAGTTCGGAAGGATTTTCGAGGAACAGGCTTCTAGACTTGGGGAATATATGACAATCCAAGAGAACATATGACATGTATATGACAACAAGCCTTTTATATATGACAGAAACAGCGCTAGCCTGTGGTAACATATGACAGGAATCGAATCATATGACAAAGATGCAATTCATATGTTTCACTTTTTGGGTGTTTATGTATCTCATTATGACAGAACTCAAGAACTTATGAGCGCTCGTCTGTAAATATCGACCAACTCGCGAAATTCAAAAATTTGCGAAATCGCTCAAACTTCATCTATCTCTACCTCTAGTGGATCTTTAACTTCTGTGGGAATTTTAGTTCGATCAGATAAATATTTTAGGAGAACAGGGGCCGAGTTGAATCACTCGGCTGACTGCCGATTTTGAGGCCCGGTTTTGCCTTTTCTACCATACCTCAAAAGTCAACAAAATTCTAACCGCTCGCGCTTCACAATCAAAAGATAACTACATTAAATCAAAAGAATAGACAATGCTTGCCATTCTGAGAGGAATTTGACATCAATAGGGTAAATACTGAATATTTTACGGATTTTGTAATTATTTTTAATTTTTTCACCTTGATTTCGGGGCTGAATTTCGAGAGCTTATTTCTCCGATGTAACCCGGAACTCAGTTGATTTGAAATTGCCATTCCCTAGAGCAATGCTTAAGGTCCGTATTTGTCAAATAATATTTTTGGGCCAGGCAAAATGAAAAGTTCTAGCGCACCTACGAGTGAGCCCATTTGGAGACTAATTGCTGACATCTTCCAGACACCTCTCGATCACGAACTACTCGCTTTGTAATAAATCAGAACCTAATCCTGAGCCAAAAACATAAACAAATTAATGCAAGGACATTTTATTACGCTTTATCTTACTTACAGTTCAGAAGTTTCCATGAGCGTGAGTTTACAGCTGAAAATTGGTCTTAGCATGGCCCTCGAACGACTCCATTGACAGCGGGATGACAGGAAAAAACATTGGAACCTTTCCTCAAGCAGGCTAAAATGTTCCGGTTTCTTGGTTAATTCTCCAATCCGGTGATCCTCCTTCAGTTTATAAAGTTCTTGACAGGACATAAGATCTACTTTGCCTTATTTTTATTTCGAGGCGAAGAAACCGAAACGTGAGCCATTCCTACCAAACAAGTCGGCGACAACAAAGGCCAGTAAAAGTGGAGTACGTGACATAAAAAAACACCTCCAGGATCGAACCAGAGAACTTGTTGAAAAAGGCGTGGCAAAGAACGGTGGCAAAAGTAAGGGGGTCAACTTTGGGGTCAACTAGAGGTTTGCCGCTCTGACGGATCCAATATCGTAGTAGTGCGCGCCAAGAGAAAACTCAGGTCTCTTGCAATCCTTAAGTGATAACTGCACGACACGGATGATGGCTATACCGACCTTTCTACCAAAGAACTTCTCAACGCATACAGCTGTGTTTATCAAGTGATGTAACTTAGTAAAAAGTCAAAGAGTGTAGACGAGAAAATTATCAAAGTAGTTTCCTCGTGTGCATCGTTAATAGGTCATAATAGCGCAGGGGATTTCTTTGCTTTGTTTTATATTTTGTTAACATAAAAACGAAACCATCGATAATAAACAAAAACCGGGTCACACTCCGGTCATATGGTAGCATGTGCGCTGCTCGGTCATCGTGCGCTTATTTTGCACGGCCATTGTGGATTTTAGATTTTAATTATAAACACGCCAAACAGGTCAACTTCTGCTGTGTCCAAACAGCTAAAAGCTGATATTACAGCCTACTATTATCAGATTTAGATCGCCCTTTCACCAATGTAGTCAACTGAACTGAAAACCGAACTTTGTGTACCTTTTTCAGTTCGATTTAACAAAGTTTATAGAGGAATTTGGTGGCTTTGTGAGTTTTAGTTTGCCGGAAGTCACGTTACGTTTAGAGGATTGAGTTTAATTAAGCCTGGGGTTACTAAAATCTATTCTAAGAGCTAAGTTGAAGTCAACCTAGTTTTTTTTTTGCAGCGCTAACTGTACAACAAGACGCCTGGGAGGCGTTTAGCAGGGTGAAAGTAACAGTGGCTGTATCGGAAAATAATTGCTTTCGATCTAAAGATACTCCCGGTTTTACGATGTCTACGTGATTATAGCAAATTGTATGGAAAACCTCTTGATCTAACAATTCCCGATTTGTCATTTTTCTGCCCCCGATGGTGTATCGTTAAACCAGGGGGTTCTACTGTAGCGGGATTGTAAAAATCTTAGGCTAGCTTGATTAAAGTATAACATACTAGACCCACTTTGCACCTGATAAAATAAAGCATAATAAAATGTTTTCTCATGTTGTCTTATTGTGGATGGTCATGATTGTTTAGTTTGTTGTGCAAGTTTGTGTGCAGCTTGATCTGTCAGAAGGTAAGCCTGTATAGCCTACCTGTGCGCACTGAATAAGCGCCCCTTCTAGCACCCACCTCCCAAAACGTAAATGAGAAACAAATAAGCCACACCTTTGAACAAGCGCCCCCTCTAACACCCACTACCCAAAATATAATGAGAAACACATGGTGTATGACAATGTACCGGTACGTATTTGTATCAAATCGTGGAATCAAATGTTTATCACATGTTGTACAGTCATTATGCAAGTTTCCTAGCTATATTTACCAACAAAATAATAATAAATTTCATTTTGGAAGTGTGAGGTTGGTTAAATCGTGATTTTGAATAAGTGCCCCTTCTCTGATCCGGAATTTCAATGCATGGATGTTTATGAGGAAGCCAGATGGTTTGAATACTGTGCAACGGTCTAAAATTCACCATTGGGCAATTCCAGAAAATAAAGGTACCCCCACGGGCGGCATTTGGAAATTCTGAAGGGATGGGGGGGGGGGGGGGGGGGGGGGGGGGGGTTAAGAGCTCGGAATTCTGATTGCAAGGGGGGGGGGGGGGGGGGTTCTTTAACCTGCCCGGAATTCTATATGCATGGGGGTAAACCATTTTGGAAATTCTGGAGGCATGGGGGATCAAAAACTAGTGCCGCCCGTGGAGAGGGTGCCTTTATTTTCTGGAACTGCTCATTTTGCTGCTAGCTTCTTGAGGTGCATCATGTTACGGTGACCGAAGTGGACATCGCCATCGAAACGTCCTACAAATTCACTAACAACAAAGCTGGTTTTCTTTAATCTTTTTTTTAAGCTTTGTTTCTGCTAACAGGGATCTGTCATGTTTCTCGCCACGTGAGACCTGTTAACAGGGAAGATTCAAACTGTTCATCTAATACAGTTTGTATTTGTGCACCATCTGTTTCTCATTGAAAAACTAGTTCTGAAAGTGATTCATGGGGGCAACACTTAGGAGGCTCTTAATCGAGGTGGACCCTTATCAGATGGGATTGACATTATATGTTTTGAGAAAACTATGGTTATGTGAGGATGGTTAGTCAACGCCTACCAAAATTTAGTGTACCTGTAGGTATTATTAAGTGCCTCCTTATAACAGTTGCCCCCAACCCCTTCCAAAACTAATTTTCAATGAGAAACAAATCTGCACAAAAAAAATGTATTTGGATGGTTTGAATCACATGGATTCAGCACAATATTATCTAAGTTTTGTAGCTTATTTGTTTGTGGAAATAAACTTGAACTTGAACATTGTTCAGAAAATTGACTTTTTTCGCAAATTTCAACATTAACATCAATTGTCGCAATTATTATCAAGGTCCATTCAATTACCAAATAAATCCCATCTGCGTTGCATTAAAAGTTGCTCCATTAAAATGCCCTTTGATTGATATTGGCCTTGGATCTGTACACACTGCGATTACCTTCATATTATCCTTTCATCGTGTTAAGCTCGAAGAGGACTGTCAGGCTTCCTCGAAAGGTATATTCTACCAAATTCCCTTGCAATTCCCAATTTGGAACTCCAATAATATAGTGAGTTGAACTTTTCCCTGTTGTTCACCTGTTCAATCCATAGTTTGCTGCACACTGACACATAAGCTTATGCATTTTATTTAGTTCACGAACTCGAGCCCAAGTCGAAGAAGAAAAGAGGACAACGATTATTTTCGGTAAAATATCTGTTCGGATGGGGGAATGAGAGCTGAAACTTTCGCTTCGGAATTTCAAGCTTTCACTTTCGTATATAGATCATAAGATCCCCTGGATTTTTCGAATAGCACAAAAAGGTTAAATTTTACTAATTTTGGGGGGATTTTTGCCGTTAAAAAGGTCACCTAAAATTTTCGGATAGAGTCTTTCCCCTAGCATTTTCGGAAGACTTGATTTCAATCCCTAAAATTTTCGCAACCCAAAACGTTCAGCTACGAAATCCGAACAGATATAAAATTTGTAGGGATTAAAAATACCCAGTTTACAGTCATTTGTATGCTCAGCAACGACTTATAATGGCATTCTGAGCTGTTTTACGGTATTGTCTCGTTGGGTGCCCCTGAATCCTTTGACACAACATAAACTTACTCACAAGAACAATCACTTGACACAAGTTCGCTTGATGAATGGTTCTTCTTGAGCCAGTCTCGATTAAACACAATACTAAAATCCTTCGTTTAATTCCTCTGCAACCTCTTCGAGCACTCGTAAATACTCTAAACGGCATTGATCAAATCAAAGCTGAATTTTTTCTATCATGTAGAGAGAAAGACGCACGAACTTATGCATTCACGAACTCGAGCCCAAGTCGAAAAAAAATTATAGAAGAATAAAATCCTTTGACACAACACTCACAAGAACAATCAATTGAAACGAGTTGCAACTTGAGTTCGCTTGAGGAATGACTCTTCTTTAGCCAGTTTCGATAAAATCCTCCGTTTCTTGCGACATCCCGTGGTTGGAGCACTCGTAAATAAACGGCATTGTATCACAGCTGAATTTGTTCTATCAGGAGTCAATATGTAGCCATATTTCTTGGTTTTAAGTCAGCTAGACAGGAATATTGAAATTTAGATCCCTAGCAATAAGCTTTAAAACTTGACTTTAGCAGTTGAATCGAAACCACACTAGAGTAGAAACACACGAACTTGCACAGCGGCATTGCGTTGTTGCTATGCAAAGACCAATCATCGTGTAGCCATGCTGGTATGCAAGGCATGGAAATAGCGGAGACCGGAAAACAAAAATACCGAAACCTTAATCGGGGTTCGCACCCTGCTAATGAGGTTAAACTCTTGTGTGTATAAAGCCATGTGCTTTGTCTTTGCAAGAAGAATCAGGCCAGTCATGTCATAAAGCTGAGACAATTAAAAATATCTTCCGATTCGGTGGATAATAACTCGGGTAATTTAAGAGCGCTCGTCTGTAAATATCGACCAACTCGCGAAATTCAAAAATTTGCGAAATCGCACAAACTTCATCTATCTCTACCTCTAGTGGATTGCTCTAGGAATGGCAATTTCAAATCAACTGATTTCCGGGTTACATCGAAGAAATAAGCCCTCGAAATTCAGCCCCGAAACCAAGGTGAACAAATTAAAAATAAGTAAAAAATCCGTAAAATATTCAGTATTTACCCTATTGATGTCAAATTCCTCTCAGAATGGCAAGCATTGTCTTTTCTTCTGATTTAATGTAGTTATCTTTTGATTGTTAAGCGCGAGCGTTAAAATATTGTTGACTTTTGAGGTATGGTAGAAAAGGCAAAACCGGGCCTCAAAATCAGCAGTCAGCCGAGTGATTCAACTCGGCCCCCGTTCTCCTAAAATATTTATCTGATCGAACTAAAATTCCCACAGAAGTTAAAGATCCACTATAGGTAGAGATAAACAAAGTTTGAGCGATTTTGCAAATTTTGAATTTCGCGAGTTGGTCGATATTACAGACGAGCGCTCTTAACTCTTTTATAACACGCGCCGCTCCAAATTAGTTTTGTTCGGGATTCATTGTTTAGAACAGCTAGAAAATTAGTCGCTTGTATCGTTTCTCCTTGAATTAATTCCTGTTACGAAGTTTCGTGAAAAGTTGTTGTGTGTTTACAGTGTTATTTACAGAAGACTGCAAATTAACAGAATATCAGCTCATCAACTTCAACTTCAACTTTATTATGTCTTTTTTAAAGTAATACAAAGACAGCACACCGCCTGCAAATAGCATAGCTAGTCGAGGCAGACAGTGAGAGGACAAAGAAGCAGAGAGAGACGAAGGGTGAAAACGTGAAAAAAAACCGCTAATAACAAGCGAAAAAGAGGATGTAAATGTTCAAAGTTTCAGAAATAAAAATAACAATTATTTGATTTTATTCATTTCATTAATTAATATAGAGATATCAGCATAACTATCCTTTTCTTCAAGGATACTAAACAGCATTCTTTGAAGTTCTTTTTTGAAAAGAGGCTTTGGTGAGCTTTTGATGTCTTGAGAGATGTTTTCCAAATTTTTGCTCCAATCACAGAAAAAGAGTTCTTGTGCTGGTTTATCCTAGAGAAATTAATGTAATAATTATCTGAAGACGACGATCTGGTTTGATATTGATGTACATTCTTAGTAAGTGTAAAGAGTTCTGAGATATTAGGCGGTGCAGAAGCATTGAAGACATCATACATTAATAACGAAACAAGTTTTAAATAAAGTAGTGTTAAAGGCATTATATTAGAATGGATGAAATAGGGAATAGCATGAGAGCGAAAGGGCGCAAAGTGGATTAAGCGCAATGCTTGCTTTTGTAGTATCAGTATTTTTTCTAAGTGACATTTAGCAGCTTGACCCCAGGCAACTAGGCCATAAGAAAGGTAAGGAAAAAAAAGCGAGTTGTAAATACTATAAAGAGTTTTCAGAGGGACAAGGTGACAAGCTTTGAGATTAATCCAATGTTCCTACTGATTTTCAATGCCACATATTCAACATGATTTTTCCAGGAAAGATGACTATCAATGATCACTCCTAAGTATTTTACATGCTCTTTGCGGTCAAGGCTAACGGATTTGTGTAGAGAATGATGATAAATCTTAACATCGATGTTATAATTAATGCGCTTTTGGTAAGGGTGAAAAAGTACAAAGTTAGTTTTCTTGATATTTATAGACAGCTTATTGATAGTTAACCATTCAACGACTTTTAATAATTCGGCATTAACTACAGATTCAAGAGTCTTAAGATTTTTATGTGCATAGAGAAGATTTGTATCATCAGCAAATAAATAAAAATTAAACTTACTGGAAGCATTATACATATCATTAACATAAATAAGAAACAATAGGGGGCCAAGCACGCTTCCTTGAGGACGCCGACAATGTCTTTCTTTACCAGATATATATGGGCCATTTTGGGTAGTTTGAATTCTACCAATTAAGTATGAGGCAAACCATTCATTCACAACACCACGAATTCCATAATGATTTAACTTACTTAGAAGGATTCCATGATCCACAGTGTCAAAAGCTTTTTGTAAATCAAGGAAGACACCACAGGAGAAAAGTTTCTTATTCATATATGATTGGATTTTGTTGACAATATCTAATATCGCATGCTCAGTTGAATAATGCTCTCGAAAGCCATATTGGCATCTGAAAAATATGTCATATTTACTGAAAAAAGACTTTAAGCGCTTGTACATCATTTTTTCAAATAATCTATTAAAAATTGAAAGGAGGGAAATAGGGCGATAATTGCTAGGATCAGATTCCTCTCCATCCTTAAAAATAGGCACAATTTTTGCGTGTTTAAGTTTTGAGGGAAAGATTCCTTTGCTGACAGAATTATTGATTATGGTTGTGATAGGTTTTGAGATAATTTGGCGACATCAACACCCGCTTCCGGTCTAAGCTAAAAAATGTAGGGATTAAGCAGGGGCTAGGCTTGGAAATAGCCGATGTTACATGCTCGTCAGTCAGAAACGTAAAAGTATAATTAATGGCTTTGAGAGTTGTGCAAGTGGGACATTTCAAGCAGTGCGTAAAATTGCAAATAGAGGGCTAGTAACTGTTTTGTGGCATGTTATATATAAATGAAAGTAGTCAGCTTGTAAGCAAGGCAGAGATACGGACTTGAAATACGTTATTTCACACTACATGATGATAAGTTATCCCTGTCTTATGCCGAAAGAACGTCGCTTTCTGGTAAAGGTGTAAGATCAAGGACTTAAAACCATTATCACACACTTTCATGTGTTTGTCACATGTTGGCCGTCATATGTTGGGCTGAAACATATGACATCCATATATGTCCTTGCTGAAATGTCATATATTGTCATATGCCCGTTGCCTTGATTTGTCATATGTTATTCATATGTAGGATTGCAGTCAAATATGATCCATACATATGAAAAACATACAAAAAGGACACAATGTTATCAAAAATCAGATTTT
The DNA here is from genome assembly GCA_033964015.1 of Scolanthus callimorphus. NCBI lineage: Eukaryota > Metazoa > Cnidaria > Anthozoa > Actiniaria > Edwardsiidae > Scolanthus > Scolanthus callimorphus. Next base: position 14,287,452 of record CM066919.1, read on the forward strand.
CATGTACTCAATTTCATTTGTTTGTCATATATAATTCATATATTTGTCATATGTTATTCATTGCCATTGTCCTTTCATATGTTTGTCATATGTTTTTCAGAGTCATATGTTTTTCGTGTTGGAATGTCATATGTTTGTCATATCAGTAGCACAGTGTGTTCCTGACATATGAAAACGACACGTTCATAGGTTTGTCATATGTAGCAGACATATGACAAACCATATTACAAATATATGAATAACATGTGAATACTGTGTGAATAACATATGAAATTTCATAGTCTCTCTCATATAAATTCACAAGAAAACAGCCCGTCACGCTAGAAGACCCAACCTAAGTTCCCCTTCCATAAACTGCTGATTTACATTACTAATGACCTCCCTTTTTGTGTGTTTGTTTTGCACTGGTCTCCTGATTTTGGTGGAGAAAATGACGCACGTGTGTGTGTCTTGGTGAGTCAGTCCGGTTCTCAAATCTGTCTAAGAACCCGCTAAAATTGAAAACGCAGCCTATTACAGAAAAAATTTGACTTCGGAATCGTTTGTATAATGCTTCTGAGTAATGCACGAGAGAAGAAACAGGTAAAGTTAAACTGTTCTAAGAAATTTCTTAGTTTATCATAGGAATATTTAGAGAATATCATTCATGACTTAGCGCGCGCTCTGTAGGCAGTGCCAGGTGTAAGTTTGTCAAATGAATGAATTTTTCTCAGCTCAAATCTTTCTCGAATTAGAATTATCCCTACACACAAATGTAAGTAATCTGTAATAGAACCATTTAGGTTTGAATGTCTATGGTGCTATCGGCTAAGGGAACTGTGTCTTTTTAGTTTATGTGGGAGATTTCAACATGGCCGCGATGGCGCTTGCTCGCTATCGCTTGAATTAGAACTTAGCAAAGGTGAATCTTTCCAACAAAAACCCTGGAACTCTTCTGGTTGTGTCCTTCGTTTTGCGATACAGCGTCAGATTTATATAGAAATATTAGTCATGGCTTGTGGCATTTCGCTTTAGCGTGCTTCCAGAAAGCAAGGCGGTGTACGGTGTACGTTTGTCCTTGAATGAAAATCAGCTTAAGCTTTGAATAATAATTATCCCTGCACAATCCTGAAGTAATCTGTGACAGAACCATTTGGGTTTAGATGACTTAGATGACTTTTCTTTTTTAGTTTCTGTGGGAGATTTCAAAATGGCGGCGATGGCAGCTTTGTCCCTCGCTTAAGAAATCGCTTGAATTAGAACTTAGCCCAGGGTGAATCTTTTCCAACCAAAACACGCCCACTGTGGAGATATCCACTTTCTCTTCAGGTTTGTCAACTTCGTTTGGCGACACCTTCAGGCCCAAGCGGAGTGAGTGTGGACGATTTAGCCATCAGAAACGTTTGCGCAGACAACCCTATTATAATAGTATATAGATATGCTTGTCATATGTTTGATTTCCAGTAGTGATCCCCACAAAAAAAGGAGCCCTTCAAACCCACCCCCAACCCCCCCCCCCCCCCCCCCCCCCCCCCCCCCCCCCCCCCCCCCCCCCCCCCCCCACCCCCCCCCCCCCCCCCCCCCCCCCCCCCCCCCCCCCCCGCTAAATAACGACACGTCCCTAAGTCGAAATGACACATTTACGAAGAAAAGCCATGAAATAACATTCTCTAAGTATAAATCCTGACGGCTGTATGGCAAAACCAAGGACACAATCCCGGAGAGAAGGAGGAAATCTCTCCAGTGAGCGTGTTTCTGTTGGAAAAGATTCACTTTGGGCTCAAGCGATTTTTTTAAGCGAGGGACAAAGCAGAAAAAATATAAATCATAAACAAAAAAAATTCTAAGAACATTTCTAATTGACTGTTTCTTCTCTCCCCTAACTGAGATATGATAAACATAAAAACAATTCCGAAGTCAAATGGGTTTATGTTTTTTGGCTTAATGGCTTTTTCAATTTTCGCGGGTTCTTTGAACGATTTGAGAGACGGACTCACGCTGTGATTTTGTCGCACCAAAATCAGGGAGACCAGGCTGATCGTATTTTTAAACCGCACCGGGGGGGGGTTGAGGACCTATGGAAGATTTTCCAGGGGGGTTGTATTGGACTCAGTTCCAAAGGTATTTTAAATGAAAAAATGGAAATTGCAGGGCAGGGGGTCCTCTATGAGGTTGGAAATTCCAGGGGAGGGGGTCTGTTTCACGAGTGGAAATTCCAGGGGAGGGGGTCTGTTTCACGAGTGGAAAATCCAGGGGAGGGGGTCTTTTTTAGGGAGGTCCTCAACTCCCCGGTGCGGTTTAAAAATGCAATCAGCCAATCCTTTTGGGGGTACTGCTGATGGGAGAAATTTTCATTCAATCCTAAACGAACGTACACCATTGCTTTTCTTCCCAGAGCGCGCGCCAAGTCGAAATTACCCATTTACACAATTACCCAAAGGCATGGATAGTATTCTCTACATAAGTATCCTGACGAGTTCTATCACAAAAGGAAGGACACAAACCAGAAGAGAAGGAGGAAAGATCTCCGTTGGGTGTGTTTTTTTGCTGTAAAGATTCAAGCGATTTTTGAAGCGAGGGACAAAGCCTACTAATTAAAACACAACCCAGTTCGCACAAGCGAAAGTACCCGAGACATGTTCCAAACCTAAATGGTTCTATTTCAGTTTACTTACAGTTGTGTACAGGGATAATTTCAATTCGAAAGCTTTGAGCTTAGAAAATTTTCATTCAAATTTGAGCAAACGTACACCTTTCTTCGCCGAGCGCGCGCTAAAGTCATGAATAATATTCTCTCTAAAATATCATCCCGGTAACTAACAAACTCTTAGAACAATTTTACTTTACCTGGTTTTTTTTCCCTTATTGAGATATGATAAAAATACAAACAAAATTGCTTGACAAACGTCTGTGATCCGTGGAATTTACGAAAAAACATTCAGGAACTCAGAAAAGTCATGCCTCCAACCACCTCCCCCCCCCCCCCCCCCCCAAGCCAATTGAAACCACTAGCACTCATTAAACGCGTGACTGGGTTCTTTTGTAAGCAACAATTGAAACGGTAGAGCGACCAACGGGAAATGTAAAGTAAACGCAACTAAATGCTTCCGGCAGATATTAGCAACAATCGGAACAAAGGGCATACCTTTGCTCCTTCCGCCATAGCGAAACCACCACCCAGTAGAAATACCACATTCCATGGTAGCTTGAGAGCGGCTGTCTTGAATGTCAAAAGTGGAGGGGGAGGATCATATACTGAAACATGACAAAAGAAACAAATATAGCTTAATCATGTCAAATTACCACTATCATTTTAGATACATCGTGGTTAAACTCGTGAGAGGGACGATCTTAGAAGGATAGGGAAGGCGCTTTTTGCGAAAGGCTTATTTAGTTTGTTTGCTTGTGGTTCTATCTTCCAACCTCAGATATAATAATACTGATGACTTTATGGTGCAAATGCATGCACCCCTGAGCTTGTGGTGAAAAAAGTAACCATAACAACGCAAGACTCCCCTAAATGTACCTTTCTTTTTCACTTAAAAAAGCAAATAATTAGCGCGATAAACAGGAGCTTGATTTCGTTAAAAATAAAAAAGAAACTATCAGTAGAAATATGCACACCTCAGGTCAGCAAAGCATGATATTCTCGAATAATTTCTTTCACTTTAGATAAAATTCGCCAAAAAATCGACCACTCTACCAATAGTGGTCCAGTTGCTAATGGTAGAGTGGTCCAGTTGCTAATGGTAGAGTGATCCAGTTGCTAATGGTAAAGTGGTCCAGTTACTATTGGTAGAGTGGTCCAGTTGCTAATGACAGAGCGGTCCAGTTGCTAATGGTAGAGTAGTCCAGTTGCTAATGGTAGAGTGGTCAAGTTGCTAATGGTAAAGTGGTCCAGTTGCCAACGGTATAGTGGTCCAGTTGCTAATGGTAGAGTGGTCCAGTTGCTAATGGTAGAGGGGTCCAGTTGCTAATGGTAGAGTGGCCAAGTTGCTAATGGTAAAGTAGTCCAGTTGCTAATGGTAGAGTGGTCCAGTTGCTATAGTAGAGTGGTCCAGTTGCTAATGGTAGAGTGGTCCAGTTTCTAATGGTAGAGTGGTCAAGTTGCTTATGGTAGAGTGGTCCAGTTGCTAATGGTAGAGTAGTCCAGTTGCTAATGGTAGAGTGGTCAAGTTGCTAATGGTAGAGTGGTCCAGTTGCTAATGGTGGAGTGGTCCAGTTGCTAATGGAAGAGTGGCCAAGTTGCTAATGGTAGAGTGGTGAAGTTGCTAATGGTAGAGTGGTCCAGTTGCTAATGGTAGAGTGGTCCAGTTGCTAAGGTAGAGTGGTCCAGTTGCTATTGGTAAAGTGGTCAAGTTGCTAATGGTAGAGTGGTTCAGTTGCTAATGGTAGAGTAGTCAAGTTGCTATGGTACAGTGGTCCAGTTGCTTATGGTAGAGTGGTCAAGTTGCTAATGGTAGAGTAGTCAAGTTGCTTATGATAAAGTAGTCCAGTTTCTTAATGGTAGAGTGGTCCAGTTACTAATGGTAGAATGGTCCAGTTACTAATGTTAGAGTGGTCAAGTTGCTAATGGTAGAGTGGTCCAGTTGATCATAATGGTAGAGTTGTCAAGTTGATAATGGTAGAGTAGTCAAGTTACTAATGGTAGAGTGGTTCAGTTGCTAATGGTAGAGTGGTCCAGTTGCTAATGGTAGAGTGGTCCAATCGCTAATGGCAGAGTGGTCCAGTTGCTAATGGTAGAGTGGTCCAGTTGCTAATGGTAGAGTGGTCCAGTTGCTAATGGTAGAGTGGTCCAGTTGCTAATGGTAGAGTGGTCCAGTTGCTAATGTAGAGTGGCCAAGTTGCTAATGGTAGAGTGGTCCAGTTGCTAATGGTACAGTGGTTCAGTTGCTAATGGTCGAGTGTCCAGTTGCTAATGGTAGAGTGCTCCAGTTGCTAATGGTAGAGTAGTCCAGTTGCTAATGGTAGAGTAGTCCAGTTGCTAATGGTAGAGTGGTCCAGTTGCTAATGGTAGAGTAGTCCAGTTGCTAATGGTAGAGTGGTCAAGTTGCTAATGGTAGAGTGGTCCAGTTACTAATAGTAGAGTTCATGTCTAGGTGCTAGTGGTAGAGTGGTGGTAGGTGCCTCCTTTTTTTGCCCCCAATAATTTTGTTTGGCACTTCGGCAAGTTGATTCTACGAGGTTTACCTCTTCCATCAGGATTGAAGCAGAATATCTTTGGCTTTTGACTCGGGAATACGAACAGGGAAAAGGCAATCATCATGGCGGCAGTGGCATCTCTCACATAACTGTACAAAATCAGTTTATTAGTATTTATAATATAGCTACGATATAACGCGCGCTCTGATTGGTCCAAGTCCATGGTTTTATTTGACCGATACAGAAGAAAAAAAGAGTAAGAAAGAAAGAAAGGGTCTTCTCCTCATCGTGAGGGAACTCCAAGGGGTCGAAATACACGACCGCTAGACAAGGAGAGGTTGGAGGACTTACGGGCAGCATTAGATGGGGCAAATTGGTGCCGCGCAGCTTACAATCATGAGGGCTGTTTGACGGTATATATGCCTCCGAGAGCCAGGCCATTGCACTGGAGACAATCCCCTACTCTTACGAAGAGTGCAATGGGTTCCTTATCGTCCACCTTAAACAGGGAGCCAACCATGCTTCCAACCATGTTTAATAATTCTCCCCCGCTATATCATAAACGCATTATAGCACAACTTTCAATGACTTTATCGGCAAAACGAGCACTTGTGATGTTGTGATAGACATTCGAAACACTTTAAAATCACGAGCCGCAACTTTCTCGTGTCTTTTTAGCAGTTACCGAAATACCGAGGCAAATTTGTTCGAATTTCGCGACCGCGAACTCCTACGCCCCTCTATCATAGAAAGTTGTACTCTAATGCTTAAATCAACTGTAGTCTGGCATGGGTCTTGTCATCACAAATGCATGACATGCCATGATGTATAATTCAAATAATGTATAATTCAAACGTAGATAAAGCTGTGACAATAAAGTAACCAGTCACTGCGTTTAAACCAGCCGCAGCTTTTAAATAACACGAATAACAATATGTAACGTGCTTTAGAGAAGTAGCATAGTATGTATGAAATTAACCGTGTTTTTGATGGAATAATCATTTCGAGGGGAATACATAATGAGTTTTGCGGTTATAAACCGATAAATATTGTTTACAAAGGTGTTCTTTTGTGTTTACGGTTTCCTTAGTTCTCTGCCACGCGTCTGCACTAAGTGTTCTTTTAAAATGTATATATTTTAAAATGTCATTTTCCATTTCTGGCACCTTCTATGTTAAAAGCATTGTGAAATGGTGCATTGGTCTCTGGAAAGGATAAAAAAGGTAACTTTCTAAAGTCAGTTTATCCCAAAATAGATTTTCCAGGGGTATTTGACCAGGAAAAATAGAAATTCCAGGGGATTGTGTCCTTTATGAGGCTGGAAATTCTTGGGGGTCTTTTTAAGGGAGGTCCCACTCGCATCCCTTTGCAACCTGTGATGTTTTGGGTACCCTGTGTGATGCTTTGGGTATCCTGTGGGATATCATACTTTTGGACGCGTTTTTCTTAGGTATGGCGCTCCGCTCTGCGGCCTTTGGCCCCAAAGGAGCTCCGCTATGAGGTTGGCTGAGTTTCCACTCACAGTAACACTAGAGATGGGTATATTCAATCGTGGAAATGGCAAAAATTAGCTTCCTAATTCTTCAAACCCTATGGACGAAACACGCTCAATTTACACAGGTAGGTTATGCACCAGTCAATTGACAGCCCGCACCCCCCCCCCCCCCCCCCCCGGGGGGGTACTAGCGGGGCTTTCGTACAGAATTCACACTACATTACTGCCCCGTTGGTCGGGGGATGCGCTTTCTTTCACGGCTTCCACACAGTACATCGAGTGGGGAGTCACAGATTTTTGTTGCTTGAATTACACGTGTTAAATTTTAATCTACACTAGCGAAAGTACATGCAAGTAGAAAAATGTGGTTTTATTGCACTTTGCGATCGGCTGCGGCTGCATTGAAAACTGAGCACCATTGACATGACTCTTTTCAGTGAGTAAAAATCCATTGTGTTAGTTTTCTAAATTCATTGGGCAAGGAACGCATTCACTTTTAATTGTTACCCTGGGGACGGTGCATTCACCTCTCAGATTGTCCCCGCAAACCGAGGCGCTCACTGCCTTTTACTTGCCAAAAAGGTGAATGCCCCGCTTTAATGCGCGAATGGGGGGTGCGGGGTTGTCAATTGACTGGTGCATTACTAACTGTTATTAGTTTACAGTTGACGCGGTTTCCATTGTTATTCGCAGGGTATTAACTCGGATAATGACTACCAACAAACTAAAAGTCGGGGAGGGATTTGAATTCTCCAGGGAAAGGTTGGGGTTGATCAAAAGAATTCAATTGAATTTCTAGGTAAGTATATGGCTCATTATAGATTCATAGGTAAGTATATGGCTCATTGTTGATTCATAGGTAAATATCTGGATACTTACCTATGAATCCATAATAAGCCATCTATAATGTGTGGTTCCAGAAAATATCCATACCATATATTTCCTAGAATTTAAGGGGCACTGTCACGGTTGTTTCATCAAAATGTTTTAAAGTAAGACCAGTGTTCTACAGAAACAACTCCGAATCATGTTTCAAATTAGTTTTAGAAAGAAAAAGAAACTTGAATTTGCTATATGTAGGCATTCTAACGTAAGCTTTAATACCTTACGCTATGAAATTTCGAAGTTTGAAACTTGTTCAGCCTGTTCAAAAATCAAAAATGGCAATTGGCAATCCAATTCCATCCGCTCGATAATACACGAAAATACTCTAAATTTGTATTGAACTAGCAGCTGAAAGGCTTGTTATAAAACGCAGATGATTATTTTGTTGATATTTAGCGAATTTAACTGCATTTAAGCTACTTAAAATGACCCCAAGTTTTGACCAAATTCATGATAGACCATGACTATTCTAGTGCCCCTTTCACAATGACTAATTCAATTATCAACCCAAACATTTACCTAGTGAATTCAAATCCATACACTTACCCCGAGAAAAAAACATCCAATAATCTCAGTTTATGCATCTATACTGACTATCTGTCTATGACCAATATTTGCTCCTGATTATCCTTTATGCGAATCCCGTTGAACAGGTTGAACGCCACAAAACACCATTTTCCGAAAACGCCTTCACTTGAGCCGTAAAAAAGCGTTTGTCCAGTCTACTTGCTTGGTCTCCTTGGCCATAGAGTGTGTATAAACCTGAAAATACAGATGAAATCGTGTCCAGGTTTACATATCTAATCGTAGAGAGCAACCAACGAGTGCAAAATACCTGAAACTTGCCTTCAGTTTCTCCAACTTGAATCAGTTCCATCCTTTTTCCTCCAAAACGTTATGCAAATTGAACTAGTAGCTGTCAGGGCGTGGTACAAACGAAAATAACCAGTGAGGACGTAGTTGCTTTTGTCTCTATTATCTTCGTTCTACAAAGGAGTTCTTTTGTCTCTATTATCCTCGTTCTTTGTGTTGAGGTATAGGGTATTGTTGTATTATCCAACCAGAGAGGACCCAAAATAACAGCGCTTTAATGAGTTGCGCTTTTACAAAAAAAACACTTGAATGATTGATTGGACTGGCTGTTTTGTACGGAAACAAAAGACATAATTCGTGTTCTGCTAACAACTGGATGCACTCCAGCTGTATGTTTTTGTTTGGGAATCTTTGTCAATCATGGTTGAATAAAATTCATTTTCATTTTCTTCTGCATCACAACTTCATTGTGCATGGTAAAATTCATTGCAATAAGCGTTTCTCTAGGGAACGCACTTTGTGAAAGCAGCTAAATAACTAAAAATAGTTCCGATTGGAATGCGCTATCCCTTTACAATTGTAAACTGTACTCCTTTTCAAAACTGTAAAATTCAATGAGAAGAATGCATTTCATTTGTTCCTGTTTCTGAAAACCTTGTCAACTGTAAACTAAGTCCGTTAGTTACCTCGAATCTCGGTAATTAACTCTAACTTTTCCGTTGCAATAGCGAGAGAGAGGTTAGAATGACGTATTTGGCTCGAACAAGTAAAATGTTGTTTGAGCTATTAAGGAAATATCAAATTATTTGGCGATAATTTCTTTTGTATCTCTACAAAGCATGTTTTTCCTGTTGCATCGCGTTCGCCTGATCCATTTGAATACGTCCAGGATGCATGGGGAAGGATTGGACTATCGTACGGAGAGTATCGATTTTGACCTCAATAATTTTTAATTTGACCTGCTCTTACAAATTCATAACTCAAAATTTCTTGATTATAAATGGACCCTTGATTTTTTCAATAGATGCAAGGTCCCAATACGGCAATTACTTTACTTCCTTGCTTACTTACTTACTTACTTAGTTTTTTAGAAATTGTACCGAAAACCCCGAAGCGAAGTTTTGTTTGCACGTGCATCGCAACTCCCTATCCCAAATTGTACTAGGCCCAACAGAGCGGAAAAAACTCTGCTAAAATCACTAAATTTCAAATAGTAAGGTCGTATTAACTCAGATAAGCTTGATTTTTTGCATACAGACTCCTTATTTGATGAAAAAAAATATATCACAAATGACTTTTTTCTAATGGATCTGTCCTTGAGATATTAGGCTTTAAACTTTGGTTTCTGTGCCATTTTAGGGGAGAATTAGTGCTTTGATCAGGAATTATGCAAACTTTGGTCGACCACATCTAAAAGCCATATTCTTCAAATTTCTTTAAAAATGGGAAAAGAGCTTTTGGTATACGAAATCTTAAGCCTATATTTTGAAATATGGCGAAGTCAGACATATTATTTTTGGTAATTTCCGCTCTGTTACTCGGCCCCATGTGATTACCTACACAAATCACTGTAAGTAGAGGATGACAATGGTGCCACGATAGCCGTATTCACACTAAGGACGGGAAACTCGTCTGACGAGTTTCTTGCCTTGTGACGAGTCTCTCGTCCCTTTTTTAGTCATTCGATAAAAGACGAGAAATTCGTCCAAAATCTACCCGTTCATTTACCCGTGTGCTCAGACGAGGTGATAGACGGGTACATTTTGAACGAGCTTCTCGTCTTTTGCCGAATTCACACCATAGGCTCCCCAGGCTACTGATTTGTGGGAAGAATTAACGGCAAAATACAGAGAATGCATGGACATGTAATCACTAAATCACGAGAAAAATATACGATGGAAATTTAAAATAATGGATAGATCCCAGTAGGATTGTTCTACAATAATATCTAGTTGTACTTCTCTTGAAATCTGCGAAAATTAAGGGGATTTGAGCCCTTTTTACTGTTCTCTCGCTTCCTATACAATAAAATCCAACCAGGAAACACAATTTGGCCAAACCGACGGATCGACCCGGCAGTTTGTATACGATCTCAAAATTACACATCAATTTTTAATTAATCCTCAAATCATTTTACGTACCTCTTATTATTCTAGAACAATTCTTTATCTATTATTTTAAATTTCCATCGTATATTTTTCTCGTGACTTACATGTCCATACATTCTCTTTACTTTTGCCGTTAATTCTTCACACAAATCAGTAGCCTGGGGAGCCTATGTTCACACTGACAAAAAAGAAGGACGTGAAACTCGTCACAAGACAAGAAACTCGTCAGACGACTTTCCCGTCCCAGGCATGCATGGAAATAAGGGGATGACCATTAGACTTTGGAGGCGGGGAGTGGGTGGGTGATTTTATCTTCGCAAGAAGAGTTTCCCTCCTGTGAAAATCTATAGTGCTTATTGACAATTTACGTCTACATTATTTTTTAACCCCCTCCTCCCAGGGGCAGATTTACAAGTAGGGAGGGCTCAGGGGGCCTGGTTCGCCCTTTCCTTTTAATGTATTTAGAGAAGCAAAATACCAGATTTGGCTCTCTTATTTCATTCTTGACCCCTTCCCCCTGTTACAGCTTCCTGGATCCGCCCCTGCTTTAAGGTTACTGAGAACCTTCGCGCACGTTGTTCGAAAAAGAATCATACACGTCCTTAGTTTAACCAAAATATGTCAACCTATATATCGTTGGAAAGCTTATAGAATGGACTAGCGGGCTACAGCAAAAAGAAATCACTTATTGATACCTGCAATTTTTTTTAAAGCATTGATTAACTATTTTGGTGTGCTATTTTCACGAGCAAACGCTGTTGAACTGCTGGACCATGACTCCCAAGTAACATATTGTTTTAATCCTTAAATGTGTTTCTCAAAAACCTTGTCTGTGATTTTTTAAATTTTGGTTAGTTCAAAAGTTATGAATTTTTAAATTTTTAGAGCGTGAAAAATCTACAAAATTTGACCTTCGAAATTTAAAAGTTCGATAACTTTTGAACAAATCAAAATTTTAAAAACGCAGACATGGTTTTTGAGAAACACCTTTAAGGATTAAAACAATATGTTACTTGGGAGTCAAGGTCGAGCAGTTCGACAGCGTTATCTCTTGAAAATCATAGACCCGAATTTTTAATAAAACCTTTCTAATTATGAAAAAAAAATTCTTTTTGCCATAGTTCGCTAGTCCATTCTATAAGCTTTCCAACGATATAGAGGTTGATATGTTTTGGTCAAACTAAGGACGTGTATGATTTTTTTCGAACACGTGCGCGAAGGTTCTTCAGTAACCTTAAAGGCAAACAGGTCGTCCCTTGAATGGCTAAGAAATATAAGGTAGTATACAGTAGCAGCTGTTTAATGCTAGAGTTAAACTCGACAGCACAAACATATCCACTTAATACAGGGGGGGTAAAGTATTTTAAACAATGGGGTGATTCGCAGAGGCGGATCCAGGAATTTCAGAAAGGGGGTCGGATAGTGAAAACATGGGACGAAAATTGGCAAATTTCCTTCAGCAAATTCAGTAAATGTATGGGAAAATCTCCCGAGGGTTCCCCCTAAATTTTTCTCGACTCCTCGGAAAGATTCTTACAGAGGCTGTACGACCACCATTAGCATCCCATCGGTACTTCACAATTTTATTTTCGTACTTATGATACTTACCCTTTTGTGAATATAACGCCCCAACCCGGCATGAATTTAGGTTCACGTAACAGCCACAGCAGCGCAAGAATAACGAAATGAACGAGAACAGCACCCTCAGCGAATCTACGAGGAAAGGGGCATAGTTACACACAGTGCATTTTAGAAATATCTTGTTATTATTACCTACTTGTATATATAATAGTTATATTACAGATTACTTAAAGGCATGTACAGGGCTAATTCTAATTCCAAAGCTTTGAGCTGAGAAAAATTTTCATTCAAGTTTGAACAAACGTACCACTGCCTTTGGTTCGCTAATAGTCCAGTACATTTACGGATAGACCTAGAACTAATTGCAACAGAAGCTCTCTCTTCACAGTTCAATAGTAATTACCATCATAAACAACATACTAAAAGTCCTACTGCATCCGTGCGGTGGAACCCCTTCAAATTTAACAGTTTAGAATATGACTCTCTTCCTTTAGCATGGAAACGAGGCTGTAACCGGAAGTTGAGCTATTTCGCTGGAAACCGAGCAATTATTTTATCTGATCTCAAAGTAATATATATTTTGTGTCTTCTTTAACATTCTTCTTATATATGTGACCCTTTTTGAGTATTTTCTTCTTGAGACTAGTCGTTTGCTTAGGAAGATTTAATGGGCGAGATACGCGTATTAGGTCAAGATCGTAAGGGAAATACGCATATAAAATAGGAGTTTTTATTTTCGTTGATATTGCTCGTCCTAAACAAGAATTTGAAAGTGACAGATGCAATTCTCGCCTTTTGATAATCATAAGAGTAATAAACTGGCGTTTTCTGAATTCGTAAGATCGATTTTATCATCTTCTGCTCATCTTTTGGCTACCCAGGTGCAAACAAATTTCGATCAAAGTTGTGCCGCAATTAGTGGGAAAGTGGTTTATTTTGAAACCTTTTCATGATTATCAAAATGCCGTTTTGATTGCGACCAATTTGACCACCCTGGTGACTAACTTCAGGTCTGCGGTAGGGTATACGATTTTGACCATAGGTCTACGGTAGGGTATAAAACTAACGAGAATTTTTGGTATCTGATAGGGTCAAATTTTTGACCTTGGCGGCACAACCCTAGTACCGAGAAATCAGTGTAGTACCATCCCCGGGGTGCGTGTGTAGTTTACACTACACGACTGATGATAGAGCAGATTTCGTATGACTGTGAAAAGTACCGCGAAAGAGTTGTACCACGCCGCGACCGTGTCCGTATCGCGACTACGCGGTTTCGTTTGGTATTTACAACAGGTCAGGTTTCGTACCGCCACCGCGACCGTGCCGCGCCGTGTCAAGGTACTTTTCACAGTCATACGAAATCTGCTCTATACACCGCGGCTGGCAAGTCGTGCACGTGCAGCACTACCTCGCCCTCACTACCGCCAATCATGAATCCCCCCTCACAACACCTATCCACAGTATCAGATTCGAGAGAACCTTGATAGCATTTTGGCGCTTCTTTTTAGCAATATCGAAATTAACTCTGTATCAAAACTGAAAGTGCTTTCAATATTGCGGGCCAGCGATTGACGCCTGACTTTGGGACTAGGGATCTCCTTTTCGGCTTGAGTGTATTTTGCGGTCGGCAGTATACTGTAAAACGTACTGGCCATTTTGACCAACGTAATTGGTCATCTCTGACTCAAATGATGTGAAATTGAGTCAGAGATGACCAAGTTTTTGGTCAAAATGACCAGTACGTTTTAACATTGTAAAAAACGGTACTCACTGGAGTAAGCACATGACGCAAGCACATGACGCAAGCACAGGATGCAAGCGCAGGACGCAAGTACAGGAAGCAAGCACCGGACGCAAGTGCTGGACGCAAGCGTGAATCATAGCGACGTAAGCGCAGGCCTAAAATCAGCATTGATTAGTTGCTTGCGCTTGTGTTCACCTGATTCACACTAGACGCAAGCCCATGTTCAAGGGAACGCGACGACTTGATGTTCATATGCTTGCGTCCTGCACTTGCGTTCTAGTGTAAACCACAAAAGGGAAATGTATGAGTTTGAAGTCCTTGCACTTGGGTTCCAGTTAGAACCAGCTCTAAATGTTCCTTGTGAACATATTGTGCCGGGCATGTTTAAACGGTACTATTTCATTCCTTGCTGCATCTATTGATTCCCGCCCTGTCTGGTAAAGTTGCACTTATGGCTCATTTACACGGAGGGTATTTTTAGCACGGCTCGGATAAAAAGTGGTACGGGTACCAAATTCAATGGCACGGCTCGGGTGTATATGTGCTAAACTACGTGGTGAGGCATTTCCAGAACCATCAACATCCCTATCTGTAAGAAGTGATGTTATATTCTGATCAGTTGGTGAAGCAAATGGATAGATTTTGCATTATGGTAGTAGTAGCAGTATATTTTATTTACGTAATGCACAGTGCACACTAGCGATTTTTTGAAACCACTAACTTGTATTCGCGTGATGTTTTTCTTATGTCGTTACGTCGCAAGTGTGCATCAAGCTTAAAGCCGGGATAAATACGAGGCACGAAATCCCTCAACTTATCGCGCACAATTAGTGCGTTGCACGTTGATGATCGATGTTGCGTGTTTTTCATCTCGCATCACAAGTTGTCCCGCAATCAAACCATTTGTTCAAATTGTAAAAGCTTATTGCGCGAAATAGAGCCACAAATTCTGGCATTGTTGCTCGTTTTTCATCAAACACACAACTTGTGATGACAAACGTAGCGCGACAAGTTGAGGGATTTTGTGCCTTGTATTTCCCTGGCTGAAGGCACAATGTTCGTCCCCATTGAATGTTCAATAAGGTAAGAGAAAGTAAGAGAGTTTCATTTTCTACGTAGAATAGTGAATCCAAGGCGCATTCACTATTCTACGGGCAACCAAAGAAAGTTATCTTCAATTAGTTTGGAATGCAGTTCAAATGAACTGAAATACGTACCTAAGTATAATATTTTGTTGTTATTAGGTGGTTTCTCTTCGAAAAATATTTCATTATTTTACTAAAATATGAATCTTCTTCTATGATAAACAAATAGCATATTTCGAGAAAATATTTTATAGATCGCGCGCGGAATTTTAAACTGATGCGTGTAATCTAATTAGAATGAGTTTTCGAAAGACTCGAAATGTGCAAAATATGAGATATACCAAATATGAGATAAAAATATACTCAAACACCTATAGCTGGAAAAATATGTAGTTCACTGCTATCAGAAATAGGAGCTGGCGGCTCGTAATCAGATCTTAGGGTGATCCACTTTTCCTAAAGATGCGCCTTTCCATGAGACTGCCTAAATCTCATTGCTGATTCATTCAAGTGTTAATTTACGACCCAGGTGAAGTCACAGTAGCTTGATAAAGAGTCGAATTATAGGAAAACTACTCTAAATAACGCAAATAAAGTAAAGAAATCCCGAATTTGACCTGTTCCCATAAATAAATGAAAAATTATGTTGACTTCTTGATTAAGCGATGTGAGTTCATCGGCTTAGATTGCATACGCTTTCTGTCGGACTCCATTTTTTGCTCAAAATGCCAAGAAATACAATGTTAGGTTGTTAAACAGGTTTTAAATATTCATACTAATATATTTAGACCTGAAAAATATCAATATGGAAGTGTTCTAATGTTTATTTTCTACTTTTGTTACCACGCGGGCTTTACCCTGTGACACAAGATGGCGGCCATTCAAGATTTCGAGCACTGTCTTTAAAATCTAAATTTCACCACTTTCCACCACTAGGACTAAATAGGACTTTTGATATGTTATTCAGCATAGAATTCTGTGTCGAAAACCGTTGAGAGACCTTCTGTTGCAATTAGTTCTAGGTTCACCCCATTTTTTCGATAGATGTACTGGACTATAAGGGCGCGCTTAGTCGAAATGAAAGTTTTACATAACACAAAGCCATAAATAATATTCTCTTAATATTAATTCTGACGCTGTACCGCGAAACGAAGTTCACACACCTGACGAAAAGGAGGAAATCACACCAGTGAGCGTGTTTTTGTTGGAAAAGATTGACCTTGAGCTAAGTTCTAATTCAAGCGATTTCTTAAGCGAGAGACAAAGCCGCCATGCCGCCATGATATCAATCACTAAAAAAGAACTCAGTTCGCTCAGAGAAAAGAACCATAGACGTCCAGACCTTAATGGTTACAGATTACTTACAGTTATGTATAGGGATAACTTTAATTCGAAAGCTTTGAGCTGAGAAAGATTTTCATTCAAGCTTGAACAAACGTACAACTCTGGCACTGCCTTGCTTCGCACTGCAGCGCGCGCTTAGACCATAAATAAACAAAACAATTTTTACTTGACCTGTTTCTTCTCTACCCTTGCTGGGACATGCTACACGTACAAACAAAAAATTCCAAATTCTAAGGGTTTTTATGTAATAGACTTGCGTTTTCAATTTTAGCGGGTTCTTTGACCAATTTGATAATAGAGACGCGCATGTTTTCGCACCAAAATCAGGGACGGAACAGTGCGAAAAAATATTGGGGGGCTCACTTCAGATTTATTTCAGCATGGAGCGGGGAGGTTCTATGTTGAGGGGAGGTTTGTAAATCATGTTTATAAGGTTTGAAAGAAGAATCCCGCGGGCCAAAAATCAAATATCCAAAAGAGAGCCGGCTAGCAGGCTTAAATTTCCGTGAATTTTTCACGGGCATCAGCTAATAGATTATTATTATTACTATTTTTCGCTAAGTAAGATTTATAATTCCATGCAACGATCCCGAATTTATTGCTCTACTTCCTTAGTAACTGTTGCTAGGTCGGACAAACCGAGATGTTTCCTTGACATACACCTGTACAGTCAGATGTGTGCCCACCCGATGTGGTAGCTGTCCAATCATAATTTTCCTCCGCGATACTTATACAACAAGTTTCGTTTATTAAACAGAGCATGACACATGAAGTAGCAGGCAGTTAACAATGATAATACGATTACATAATGTAGTCAAGATTCTGGTAATAATATACTGAAATATGCTTTATATTGAATAACGCGACTCCATAAAACTGCATGATATATAAGGTTTGCTAAAGCCGTGCGACCACAAAGGGAACAAAAGGAACAAACAACAATCTCGTTAAGGTGACGCCACGAAAAGCCCAAGCTGATTTTTTATAAATATAAATTCCGTCATAACTTTTAACGTGTATATATACAATGTTTCTTTCAAGCTACAAGAAAAGCTATCTCTTGTTATTACATGATTGACACGGTTTCCATTGTGTTTTTGAGGTCTCCAACTAACGTACATACCTCGCAAGTAACTTAAAGCCGGGAAGGGATTTGAAATTCTCTAGGGAAGAGAACAGTAAGAGAGGGGCTGATGAAAAGAATTGAATAGCTGTAAGTGGAACATCTCGGGTAAATACAGAGTTAAATACCTCATTAAATAAACATTAGGTATTTAACTCAGTTAATAAATACATGGACATTCTACTTACCGCTACCCAATCTAGTCACCCCCAAACTCTTTTCCTAGTGAATTCAAATCCATACACTTATCCAGATAAAAAACACCAATAATCTCAGTTTATGCATTTATATGACTATCTGTCAATTGTTAAATAGAGCGGATTTCATATGACTGTAGTGAGACCAATCGTAAAGTGATTACAGCAATTCTGAATAAAACCCATAGGAGTAATTACAAAGTAATTGCGAAATAACTCACGACAGTCATCTGAAATCCGCTCTATTTGCTCCTGATTATCCTTTATGCGCCGCGAATCCCGTTGAACGCCACAAAACACCATATCCGAGAAACTCCTTTCACTTGAACCGACTTGAACCATAAAGCGTTTGTCCAGCCTACTTGCTTGGTTTCCTGGCCCAGAGTGTGTTCAAGCAGGTAAACCTGAAAATACAGATGAAATCGTTTACATATCTTATCTTAGAGAACAACCAACGAGCGCAAAATACCTGAAACTTGCCTTCAGTTACTCCAGCTTGAAGCAGTTCCGCGATCCATGTTGTTACTCAGCGTTATGCAAATTGACTAGTAGCAGTCAGTGCGTGGTACAGACGAAAATAGCGTTTGAATGAGTCGCGCTTTTACAAAAAGCCACTCGATTGACTGGCCTGGCTGTTTTGTAGGAAAACAAAAGACATAATTCGTGTTATGCTAACAAATGAATGCACTCAAGCTGTATACTTTTTTTGTTTGGACCTTTGTCAATCATGGTTGAATAAAACCTGTCATTCATTTTCTCTGGGGAACGTACTTCTATGAAAACAGCTAAATAACTAACATTAGTTCCTATCAGAATGCGCTACCCTTTTCTATTGAAACTATACTCCTTGTCAAAACTTTGGAATTCAATAAGAAGAATGCATTTCATTTGTTCCTGTTTTCTGAAACCTTGCCAATCCTGTAATAAGCCAGTTAATTGCCTCGAATCTCGGTAATTAACTCTTACTTACATACTCATGCTAATGAAAAAATCGATTACTTACGACATGGGCCCCATCTCATCATATTGTTTCCGTAGAATCGCTTTGATTGCCTTTTCTTGTTTGTGTTTTGTCTCCTTGGTGCTTTTCTTGCAGCTGGTATGGTAAAGGTACACGAAGATGACACAGACAGAATTGATTAGGGATATTCACGCGAAAACCTTGGATTTGTTTAAAATATGGTGCCTTTTGCACCAAAGGTATTGTTTCACTATGTCTGTGTGTGCAAACGATCTGACAACAAGCTCGCCCGACAGTCACCTATTTTGACTATGCAATTTCTAGAGTGAGCTAGACTCCAACAGGATGGAACGTTGAAGAGAAGGGGAGAGTGAGGAGTTGCAAACGGTAGCAGGTCCATGGGTAGGAGTTTGGGAAAGCGAGTGGGCTGGTGGGGACATGAGTATGTCACACTTAGTGTAGACAAGGAAACGTGCCTGGAAGAAAAGCATTAAATACCTCCTCTCCAATAGAGAAGCTTTCCAGTAAGGACGTAGTTGCTTTTGTCTCTATTATCTTCGTTCTACAAAGGAGTCCTCTTGTCTCTATTATCCTCATTCTTTGTGTTGAAGTGTAGGGTATTGTTGTATTATCCAACCACAGAGGAGCTTTAAGCAACTACGTACTGACCCAAGCTTTCATTTTGTTATCTCACTTATCTCACTTAGGGACGTGTCATTATTTAGCGGGGGGGGGGGAGGGCTCCTATTTTTGTGGGGAGGGTCCTAATTTTTTTCGCGTGTCTAAAGGGAGGGTCCAAATTTTTTTCACTCCTGTTTGGGGGAGGGTCATAACTTTTTTCAGCATCATTTGGACGATGAAGAGGGTAAAACAAATAGCGATAGTGGTTATTTCAGCAACTTCTCCATAAAAATTTCGGCGCGCTTCGCGCGCATAAACAATGACATCTCACATACTCTTTGAGCAATAATGATAGATACTACCGTTGACAAGAACAAGCTATCTTGACGAGGAAAATCAAACTCTCCCAAAATTTCCCTGCAAATTATAGGCCTGGAGGGCATGTCACTATATGTTTGAAAGAAGACCCCTTAGATAAGCGTGAGTTTTCGACGTTACAAGCATAGAAATTCGTCCGTTGGGCCGCGCTTCGCGCACATGAATATTAATAACTTCGTCATTTGCGGAGCGCAGTTGTGCGCATGAATAATATAACCTAACCTATATAGTTGAGGTAGTGTACTTCCTGAGCTCCTGACAGGCTTTGTTTACTATGCCGTACACAAAACATGTTCATCTACCCTTTCTCTGAGGCTTGATGAAATGCGATGAACAAACAAAAAAAACGATGAACAAACAAACAAACGTTTATCAACGCGCCCAACGAAGGATATGCGAGCCTGTTTTTCTGTAAAATGTCTCCAGTACTAGGTCAAACAGGGAACAGGAGATGTGGGATTACGTTAATCATTGTACTTGGAGGGAGGATCACTGCATTTTACCCGTATATTACCAAACATTCTCACGTAAATAATCGAGGCGATGAATAATAACCGCGGTTCCTTATGCACAGTCAATTGACACCCCGGCCCCCACCCCCGGAACAGGGCGGGAAAGTAACGCGGTCAGGCCGGGGATTTAACACATTATTATCTACGGAAGGGCAGGGAATTTAACACGGACCTTCTATAGCGGGGATATTCAGCGGGGAATTAACGCTGAACCAGAACCGAGGTCGGGAGGATTTTGGGAGGGATCACTTCATTTTTGGGCGAGTGAAAGGGGAGGATCTCTCGAAACCTGAAGCCTTGAAAGGGAGACTCCAGCAACGAGTTCTATATCATTTTCTAGTTTTATTTTACTCATTATGTTGAAAATTTCGGCGCGCTTCGCGCGCATAAGGAATGACATCTAATCTAGTTTTAGAGTTGCCCAAAGAAAATACGCTTGTGGCGCTTAAATGGAATGCGTACGGATGTCGTTACAAGCATGTCTATCTTGGCAAGGACAAATGAAAACCCCCAAAAGCCCTCCAGTGATACGCCTGGTTGGCAGTCTATATGTTCGAAAGAAGTGAGTTCGACGTTTAATACAAGCTGCATAGAAATTCGTTTTTGGGCTGCGCTTCACGCACATGAATAATAATAATTTGTAGCGCGTCAAGAATAAAACCAACAGGCTTTTTTACTACACGCAGAAAATAAAACGTTTATTTTTTCACTGGAGGCTTGATGAAATGCGTTTATCAAAATAAAGGCGCGTTTCGCCATGTTGCAAAAGTGTCCCCGGGGGCCTGGAGCTTTAACAACGACCATGTCCTGGTGACCGAGAAAAAAGTAACATTTAACACTTAGTGAATGTTAAATCGGGGGGCCGCGATGTCAATTGACTGGTGCATGACAGAAGTCACTTGGACAATAGTCTATCTAACAGGTTTTTTCAGAAAAAAATTGCATGGGGGAGGGTCCCAATTTTTTTTACCTACGACTGGGGGAGGGTCACATTTTTTTGGTTATGTTCAAGGGGAGGGTCCTAATTTTTTTTTAGCCTTGTTTGAAAAAAATGGGAGCCCTCCCCCCCCGGTAAATAATGACACGTCCCTTATTATTCAGGCACCAGTGGCGAGAAGATCATGAAGATAGAGCAAATCGGCGAAAACTGCCTGCTCTCTTAAAGAAGTAAAGCGGGGAGATTCATTTTGAATGAATAATAAAACAATTAATGAATTTAGCTTTCATATGATGTGGATGATATGCATTTAACTCGCCCTACCTACAACATCCGAGGAAGTAGACTTGTAACCACACCCAAGCCACCAGTACTAGGAGGATCATCTGAGGAAAGGCAAAACTAAACCACTGACCAAAACCCATGGCCGGACTTTCAGGGAAGATACTGTAGAGTTAAAGCACAATAGTCTCCGTTGTCTTTAGGACAATAGAACAATAATAGGCTACTAATCGCTTGGAGAAGGGCTTGCTAGCACGTATCAAGCACGGCAGTCACCAGAAGTGTGTAATGGGACCGGACGTATGTTCAGTCATTAGATATTGCCACATAAAAATTCTATATTTAAAAATTTATTATTTCTATATTTTTTTAAATCACTTGTCTACAAATTGCCGATAGAATTTATTAACAAAGTTAGTAGCGGAGCTCCCGCGGGCGCCTGAGCCCCATAGCTACATGCAGGAGAAAAAGGAACAAAAAAAGTGTATATGCATCCAACGATTCTGTCATGGACTTCCGGTTTGTGCGTTCGTTCGTCCGTTCGTTCGTCCGGAATGACGTCATCGAAACTAGAAAAATCAATATCTCACTGAGAAGGCAACATCGATAGGTGACCAAACTTGGGTAAAGTTATTCTGAAGGCAAGGGGGTTGCACTACCAAGGTCACGTGACATGACGTCATCGATGACGTCATCAAAACTAGAAAAGTCAATATCTAAAGAAGGCAACATCGCTAGGTGACCAAACTTGGGTAAAGTTATTTTGGAAGTAAGGGGGGTGCACCACCAAGGTCACGTGACATGACGTCATCGATGACGTCATCGAAACTAGAAAAGTCAATATTTCAAGAAGGTAACATCGCTAGGTGACCAAACTTGGGTAAAGTTATTTTGGTGGCAAGGGGAGTGCACCACCAAGGTCACGTGACATGACGTCATCGATGACGTCATCGAAACTAGAAAAGTCAATATCTCAAGAAGGTAACATCGCTAGGTGACCAAACTTGGGTAAAGTTATTTTGGTGGCAAGGGGAGTGCACCACCAAGGTCACGTGACATGACGTCATCGATGACGTCATCAAAACTAGAAAAGTCAATATCTCAAGAAGGCAACATCGCTAGGTGACCAAACTTGGGTAAAGTTATTTTGGACGCAAGGGGGTGCACTACCAAGGTCACGTGACATGACGTCATCGATGACGTCATCAAAACTAGAAATGTCAATATCTCAAGAAGGTAACATCGCTAGGTGACCAAACTTGGAGTAAAGTTATTTTGGAGGCAAGGGGGTTGCACTACCAAGGTCACGTGACATGACGTCATCAAAACTAGAAAAAGTGAATATCTCAGGAAGGCAACATCGCTATGTGACCAAACTTGGGTAAACTTATTTTGGAGGCAAGGGGTTTGCACTACCAAGATCACGTGACATGACGTCATCGATGACGTTATTAAATCTAGAAAAGTCTATATCTCGAAGGCAACATCGCTAGGCGAACAAACTTGGGTACAGTCGAGAAAACATCCGGAGTATGTGGGTATGGAGCTCTTTGAAATGCAACATAAAAAAACTGAATTTGCAAGTATGGCAATGGAGAACAAGAATGTTTTCTGTAGCAAGTGACGTCGCGACAAGTCACATTATAAATCTTTTGCAGGACTTATAATTTTCCCTAGCAATGGCCCAACAAGATAGGTAAACGCACCCTTTTATAAAAATATGTAACCGGGAGCTCCGCTTTTAGCCTGTGGCTAAATCTATATTAGAGTAGTTAGGCAGGCTGACCAGCTCATTGTTGATGCTACGAGAGTTTATAAACTGCACTTTTATCTGGAGCGTAATAGACTAGACGAACTTTCGGAAAATCGTACTTCATGAGGCATTTTTTTAGTAAAAGCTGGCAACAAGTGCCATCTTATGCGAAATTTTACGCTGAATCCGAATTTTTTTGTTGCCAACGCAGATTTTGCATTTTAAGAGGTGAAATGACGTCATGATTGACAGCTGTCACACAAACCTCTACAATGAATTTTTCGCCGATTTTTCTTTTCAAATTTTAACGGCCAGTGAAATTCAAATGTATACTGGCAATGTGATATTCAAAAAAATGTATCTATATTATGGGATAGGGTGATTGATGGGCGTAGAACGTCATCCAAAATGGCGGATCCAAGATGGCCGCCGTGCCGCCATTTTGGATATCTGTTGATTGTTTGAGGCCATGGAAATCATTCTATGGCAATTTAGGCGTTGCTCCAGCCTTTTCCTAATTTTTGTTTATAGCCTGGTGGTAGCAACTTTGAGCTTATAAGCAAAAGTAGCGAATGTAAGACTTTAATTTGTCCTCGGAGTAGCTTTCCTCTCTATATATGCTTGAAAGCCCTTTCCTATTCCAACCCCTTTCTTGTCTGAGGCTTCCTTTTGAGGTTTTCTGCTGGTCCTGAGGTTTTCGCTATTTTTCAATTATGCCACGGGGGCAGCAGATTGCATGATCGTTTTGAACGAGCTTTTGATATAAGGACTTCAAAGGCACAGTTTTGCTGCCGGGACTGAGGATGATCATCGAAAAATGGTGATATCGTTTAGATCGTAAAATCAAGCGGCGGTGAATCTGATTCACCTTTTCATATTGATTTGCCTTTTATATAATATTTAATATGGCTTCATTCGACCAGCAACACTGCATTTCATACTGTGATACTTTGAATTCATTGTCAGGTATTTATTTCCATGTCTTTTTTGACTACCAGACTGATAGTTTCTAAAAATCAAATTTGACGATATGGCGGCCATCTTGGATCCGCCATTTTGAATATCACAGGATCGCCATATCCGAATAATACGACAATTTTTCGTATAGAACATTCTAAACTATCCTGTTCAAGTTAAATATTCGTTCGAATTTGAAATATAGCGACAAAACTATTTTAAGGGGTTCGCGAACAGCTGTCAATCATGATGACGTCATTTTCACCCATTAAAATGCAAAATCAGGGATGGCAACAAGAAAATTCGGATTCAGCGTGAAAAATTACATAAGAAAACTCTTGTTGCCATCTTTTACTAAAAAATGCCTCATGCGCCTTAAATATTGCAATTTTCTGATATTTCGTCTAGTCTATAATATTATGGTATGAACCGCTTTTAAATGCCAAAATGTAAACTTAAAAACTATACATGGGAGGCTATTCGTAAAAGTGTTGAATGAACGCTGTCCGAAAAGTTACATGCACATAATATGAGAAAACACAAGAGAGGATTGGATCAATTCAAGCCAGCCGAATTCTGGTTTCAAATGGAGCACGCCTCATTCCCCGGTGTGTCCAGCATATTTCTACTTCGAGTTACTGAAATGGAAAGCGAATTTTGTTTACTGCAACTTCACTTATTCGTGATCATATAGAACTACGACTTGTCTTCGTGATCGTAACACGAACGTTTCCAGCTGCACTCGCTTCATGTTTTACGTGCTAGGTTGAGTAGCCGAGTTTGAAAGTTGAGCCCTCACCTTTGCGCCTGACCATTGAACACCAGATTTGATCCTGTTCCCGTCAGGGTCGCGGTACCTCCCACATTAGCAGCGTACGCTACACATAACACGAGGGCCTTACTCATTCGGGTGAAAAATTCGTCTTCTTCCTGCATCACGAGGTATTTATTATCAAATTCATAATTACTGTTATTTGATGATTAATTTATATATTATAAAAAAGTGAATTAATAATACATTTGTATAAAAAACGAGGCTTTAAACCATACTATCTTATAACTATTACACATAGCTTCCTCTGATATAAATGGTATAGTTCCCCCTAAAGGAAAAATCATCTTTGAATTAGTATAGTTGAACATAACAGGACGATGAAGCCCTTTTCTCGACATATGTGCAAACGCGCTAGCGATTCCCGCTCGTAGTTTCCCAGTTATAAATTATTCAATATATAAAATTTCGAGCCATCTGAATGTCATTTCATGAAATTCCACTCTGTATTCATGAGAAATGCCGAGCGTTGATTTGCTAATGTGTAATATTTCTAAAATGATAGTAACAGGAATAACACTTTTTAGTGGAAAACCGGGGGGGGGGGGGGCACGACGTAAACTTTGCCTTAAGAGAGGGAGCAGCATGTAAAATTGAACGAGTGCGGGGATGATATGTAACTTGGTATAAATGGAAAGATGGCTAGCTACGCCCCTGACTCGTGAACCAAGCACACGGATGGATCTGAGTCGACTGTGAGAGTTGTGCTATTCGATTATAGAAAGGCCTTCGATCTAATTGATCACACTATTCTTGCTGAGAAACTAACAGCCTTAGACATCTCTTTATGGCTCAATATGGCCTTCTATGGAAGCTTGAACAAGATTGTCAATCAGAATGGGGTGATATCTCGGCCGGGGTCCCTCAAGGGACCAAACTGGGTCCCAGGATATTCGTCTTTATGATTGATGAGTAGCGCTGGTGACACAGGAATACGTAGATGATACCACCATTGCTGAGTCTTTAAGTAAGAACAAAGCAAGTGCCATCCAAGCCGCACTGAAGGACTCGATCGCCAAGTCGGATGAGAATATTTTCCAGGCCAAATGCAGAGATGCGCATATCCCTTCGCAAAGAACTGTGCTGTTATTAACGGCAAGGCTATAGAGGAAGTACCATACGTCAAGTTATTAGGACTTAATATATCCAATGAATTCTCACGTATCTGAGATTTCACGCAAGGTTTCGGCTAGGCTACTTTTCCTTAGACAACTTTAAAGTTACGACCTTTGTGGTAATTTTCGTTAAAATGCCATTATTTCGCGAAAAAAAGTCGCATCTTGACAAGTGAATCATTTTAAAGCTTATTTCTTCGCCTCGACTATAAATAGTTTATTTCTTCGATTTGATAAAACATAATTTTTTTAGGGAGTTTCCTTTCTGACGCAGCGGGTCAAGTTTCGAGAGCTCCACGCACGCGGATTCACGACGCTTTTATTCTATAACAACATTTTACCAAGGGCTTAGATGTGTTCTAAGAAACAGTGTTGGGGATTTTTGAAATTTAAAAAAGAGCCGATTATAACATAGCTACGATATAACGCGCGCTCTGGTTGGTCGATTTCTGTGCACAAGAAATGGATTGTGTACGGGGATTGTGACGCTCACGTCATTTTTAGACCGAGAACAATCCGCCGGGACATTTCCTCTCGCGAGAAATGGTTTTTTTTTTTAAGCTCAAACAAGCGCTAAAATGTAAAGGATATTTTGATGATAATTTTCAAATTTTCTCCCTACTTGTTTTCATGACGTAACAGCCGTCCGAGAGCAAACAGGACTTGTCCCATGTTTTTGAACTCGCCGAAAGCGGGAAGATTTCCCTGGGCAGATTTTCGTGCCTAAATTGGCTAAAAACATGGCTAACAAGTCGAAAATTGAGCTCATCAAGCATGTCTACTGTGGGACTGTGCAGAAGGATGTAAATTTTATTCGATTTAGGGGAAATTTGAATGCTTTGTGTCAAAAATCGGTGTGAAAACAAGCGACCTGCGAAAGAAATTCACAACAAATTCCCGCTCTATACTACACGAATTCAATTCAAATATTGGTGTAAATGGCAAGGATTCAATATGAAGGGACTTGACCAACACAAGCACAGGCTTCCCAGGATCATTGAGCGAACTTTAGAGTTGATAGTTTGCAGTTTTATAGTGTCGCTGTGTGAAGTTTGACTGAGTTCGATAAGCGCTAAAATATGAGTATCTACGAAAAATAAAAAAGTTTGAAAAATACCCTTTCTAGTCCTTTAGTACTTCAATAAATCACTACTTGCGTTTAGTCGGTCAGAAATACAATTTTAAGCGAGTTTTAGCCAATTTTATTGTCACCTCTCACACTACTATATGTTCTGGAAGGCCGCAAACTGCAAAATTCCGAACGCTCAGCGATCCAAAAATTTCCCTCGATTTTTTCCCAAAAATCATCGTCGCTTGCTCAAACAAACCTCGCATAATAAAAGTAAAACTATTCAGCTTTGTTGTTTACCTTTCTCGTGGAAATCAAACCCTCTCTGGCTGATATAAATGGCGAATCTTTTCAGCCTCGTCCATTCGTCCTGAGAGCAATGGCGGCCCCGCCAGTAAAGTCATAGGCTTCCCAGGATCATTGAGCGAACTTTAGAGTTGATAGTTTGCAGTTTTATAGTGTCGCTGTGTGAAGTTTGACTGAGTTCGATGAGCGCTAAAATATGAGTACCTACGAAAAATAAAAAAGTTTGAAAAATACCCTTATCTAGTCCTTTAGTACTTTAATAAATCACTACTAGCATTTATTCGGTCAGAAATACACTTTTAAGCGAGTTTTAGCCAATTTTATTGTCACCTCTCACACTACTATATGTTCTGGAAGGCCGCAAAGTGCAAAATTCAGAACGCTCAGCGATCCAAAAATTTCCCTCGATTTTTTCCCAAAAATCATCGTCGCTTGCTCAAACAAACCTCGCATAATAAAAGTAAAACTATTCAGCTTTGTTGGTTACCTTTCTCGTGGAAATCAAACCCTCTCTGGCTGATATAAATGGAGAATCTTTTCAGCCTCGTCCATTCGTCCTGAGAGCAATGGCGGCCCCGGCAGTAAATCCCGTTCCAAAACACAAACCGTTGAGACATTTTTTCTCCAGTCGAGGGGTGGGCCAGACATTGTCTCAGGCTCTAGTCACTTCCCGTCCTAGACCCGGTAAAACTTTTGTTGCGCGCGAATGCGTGACCGGCGAGATAGACTTGATTGATTCAAATCCAATGATCACGCGCAAAAACATTTTAGTGACTAGAGCCTGAGACAATGTCTGGCCCACCCCTCGACTGGAGAAAAATGTCTCAACGGTTTGTGTTTTGGAACGGGATTTACTGCCGGGGCCGCAATTGCTCTCAGGACGAATGGACGAGGCTGAAAAGATTCTCCATTTATATCAGCCAGAGAGGGTTTGATTTCCACGAGAAAGGTAACCAACAAAGCTGAATAGTTTTACTTTTATTATGCGAGGTTTGTTTGAGCAAGCGACGATGATTTTTGGGAAAAAATCGAGGGAAATTTTTGGATCGCTGAGCGTTCTGAATTTTGCAGTTTGCGGCCTTCCAGAACATATAGTAGTGTGAGAGGTGACAATAAAATTGGCTAAAACTCGCTTAAAAGTGTATTTCTGACCGAATAAATGCTAGTAGTGATTTATTAAAGTACTAAAGGACTAGATAAGGGTATTTTTCAAACTTTTTTATTTTTCGTAGGTACTCATATTTTAGCGCTCATCGAACTCAGTCAAACTTCACACAGCGACACACTATAAAACTGCAAGCTATTAACTCTAAAGTTCGCTCAATGATCCTGGGAAGCCTATGGTAAAGTCCGTCCCAAAACACAAACCGTTGAGACATTTTTTCTCCAGTCGAGGGGTGGGCCAGACATTGTCTCAGGCTCTAGTCACTTCCCGTCCTAGACCCGGTAAAACTTTTGTTGCGCGCGAATGCGTGACCGGCGAGACAGACTTGATTGATTCAAATCCAATGATCACGCGCAAAAACATTTTACCGGGTCTAGGACGGGAAGTGACTAGAGCCTGAGACAATGTCTGGCCCACCCCTCGACTGGAGAAAAAATGTCTCAACGGTTTGTGTTTTGGGACGGACTTTACTGGCGGGGCCGCCATTGCTCTCAGGACGAATGGACGAGGCTGAAAAGATTCGCCATTTATATCAGCCAGAGAGGGTTTGATTTCCACGAGAAAGGTAAACAACAAAGCTGAATAGTTTTACTTTTATTATGCGAGGTTTGTTTGAGCAAGCGACGATGATTTTTGGGAAAAAATCGAGGGAAATTTTTGGATCGCTGAGCGTTCGGAATTTTGCAGTTTGCGGCCTTCCAGAACATATATAGTAGTGTGAGAGGTGACAATAAAATTGGCTAAAACTCGCTTAAAATTGTATTTCTGACCGACTAAACGCAAGTAGTGATTTATTGAAGTACTAAAGGACTAGAAAGGGTATTTTTCAAACTTTTTTATTTTTCGTAGATACTCATATTTTAGCGCTTATCGAACTCAGTCAAACTTCACACAGCGACACTATAAAACTGCAAACTATCAACTCTAAAGTTCGCTCAATGATCCTGGGACGCCTGTGGTTTTTTTGGTGTTTCTGTAGCTTATTTTCGAAACGTTTCATAGACAAAATGTTTTGGTTTGATGCTGTTCGTTATTGTGCACCTGTTTGTTCTTTGGTTGAAGCTTTCGCTTTGATAAATTTTTTTTTTTTGGTTTTTCCCTTGTTTTGATACGCCAACAATCCTAGAAGAAACTAATTCTAATTTATTAATTAAACTGCCATTGACATTTTGACTTGAAATTTCAATCCAGTTGACGTTTTTTGAGAGTGCAAAAATGCAATGTTTCAACACGCGTTTTTATTCGTGCTCGAACAAAGCTGCCTTTTTACGAGTGGATAAGCTTTAGCTTAGAAACGAATACTGTGATCGGTGAGTGGTAGGCGGGCTCGTAGCCTCGTAGTCCCGGGGCGCTTTCCATTTGTCAAAAAATCCCGGCGCCAAACCCGGGAAAAAAAATCGGAAATTTGGGACAACCTTTTGAGCTTACCCAAAAGTGGGAATTTTGGGAGAACTCGGAAATGACACAATTCAAAATGACACAATTGAAACGTCGTCGCCCAGACTTGCCCACTAAGGGCGTTGGCTAATGGGTCGCGACATCAGTCTAGACAGCAAAGCCAACGCCCTCAGTGGGCAAGTCGCGGCAAAGCCTTTTTTTACAAAAAGCCTAAAAAACTTAATTCCCAGCAACTGGAGCTAGCTTCCTGATTATTTTGACAGGATTCGGGATTTCCTTGCGTGAATTGCACAAATTCTGACCCCGGATGCGGGAATCTCTATGCCTGCCAAGTATGTTGTCTGACTTTGCTCAATGGAACAATATTTACTGTTGATATTTGACAGAGGCGCGTTTGATAAGTTTTTCGCTGAACACGTGTAGTAATACATTTCCATCCAAACTAGCTATTATATAATCTCCGAAAAGATCACTTGACGAGTGGCCCGCTTGTTGTGGAATCCCCGTTTGACTCTAGCTAGCCCAGTCCCTCTCCTTTCAATCGCGGGGGGGGGGGGGGGGGGGACTAACTTGATGAACTAACGCAGCAGTCATTCAGGGCCAGGCAGCAACCGATCATGCAGCAGCCCCAAAAAATGGAAATCAAGAAATTACCAACCTGAGTGAAATTCAGTACCCTCCCATTCTCGAAAAAAAAAGTCCCCGAAACGGTCCGTAAAACTCTCGATTTTGCACCCTGTACATCAAAGTTCGCCAAAACGTGCGGTAATTTCACAAGCTACACTCTAAATTTTCGGTGCGCTTCGCGCGCAAAAATAAACTACATTGTTTAACCACGATAGCTACATTCAGTTAATAAAAGGTTAAATCAAGTAAGCTGAATTGCTCAGCCGATACAGACGCTTTTTTTTCTTCCTCTTTTTTCTACCAACATTTTCCTTCAACCGGGTTTTAAAGGTGGTTGCACTCGATTCCAAAGGCCACCGTGACTTTGTTCAATATAATAAACTATGATTACAGAGCTGGCATGAATAAATGAATGAATGAATGACTGGCATAAGGGTATTTGGGTGATTTGACCGAATTTTGTAGCGGGATTCGGGAAGATGCAAAATGTTTTGATGAGGTACAATTACCTAGAGTCATTTGCACCTGACCAATAACTGCATAACTCTTCTTTATCCACGAGTAGCCATTGGCATCCTGTGATTATTATATGCAGACTGAGACATACGCATGGTTTAGCTAAATCGTAAATTTTCGATCGGAAATGGCTTCCAGCCAATCAGCAGTCGCGAACGGCATTTTTCACGCGTGACAAAAACGATTCGTCCAATCAGAAGCCGCTAACGGCTTTTTTTCACTGCAGCGACAACACGCGCTTGCGTTGTGTTTTGGCGGGAGTTCGCTTACTTTTCCCAGAATTCATTCACCGTCGTCTCAAAATCAGTCGCAATTTTGATTTCCCAAACAATCTTTACAACACTGGAAGAAAGTCGACTCGTCAGTCACTCTAAACTAATTCTGTGGAAGACTTCGTTGATTGCCCTGAAAACAAAAACACAAGAAAAAGCTAGTCACCATTCAAACTGCTCAAGAAAAGTTTGCAAACAAAACACATTTATCGGAAGGAAATTGTTCAACACATGGTGGATTTTATCCAGCCTGTAAAAGAATGACGGTGGAGAATACGAGCCTGGAAGTCTGAGAAGCTAAATCGCTAGTTTTGAGAGATTTCTGAAGCTGAAATAAACCAAGTCAGTGTCACAAAATGACAACGAATTTGAACTGGAAAACTCAATCGAAAGTGCCACCAGTCAAAGCAACAAAAACAAATTCAGGCAATGGAAACATAAAGCTGCGTCGTAAGGGATAGTGAAGTCGAAATAATTTACGCAAAAACATGACTTCAAGGTAACATTAATTACGAGCACATTTGTCCTTGGTTATTTAAGTTATGCTTCGTGATTTCTTATTACAGTAAAATATTGTGAAAAGTTTTAACTTATTCATTTGAAAGCATATTTGAGATAAATGGATGTTGTTTTCTCTCCCTTTTTTTGCAAGATGTCTCAGTATGAATATAATAAATTAAATACAACATGGAAAGTGCTTTGTACTCCGGTAGCTACTCCGGTAGCTCGCCTGCGGCTCTTGAATCTCTTACGCTACAATCGTGCTTTATCAACTATCTGCGTGCTCCAGAACTGGATATACTCACGCTAAGCATGGGCCATTCCTTTATTTTTAAGCGAATTTTGTGTGTCCGCTACCTTTTTTTTAATAAAAAATGTAACAAAATTCTTTAAAAAATCATAACTTGAAAAGGATATCGAATTTCCAGAATCCCCGACACCGTTTTTAAATCGTGGATACGCGAAGCGTAAGACACGAGTTATTGTGGTGGGGCCGATGTCACTCATGACTCAAGTGTTAGCTCAAGTTGCGCAATAATTATGCAAATCAGCTGATCTGAGTAGCCCGCGAAAATTAGCCAGCGGTATCACCCATTAGGCTCTGAAGTTCAAGGAAAACAATGGCGGACTTCGAAGGGGGAAGATAGCACATCCTTTTCTCTGGCTTCGGAGGTCCACATTTCCAAAGTTATTGCCCGGCCTAGTTTACACTCAAGATGCTTACTTAGTATCGGAGTTATATGAATGAAAGAAGAATCCAACTTTTACCTTGCGATTTGTTGATTTTCGGCTGGCTTATTTCTGCTTCCCGTTGCTTTCTAACGAAAAGAGTTAAATAAACTTGAAGAGTTAAATAAATCTGTTGTTGTTGTTGTTGTTGTTAAGAGCAAAATAGCAAAACCTAAATAAGCAAGAAAAAGCTAGTTGGACTAAGACAAGTAGAAGGCTATTATTATCTCTTTGAAGTAGAAACATCAACACGCATATCAACCCCACAAAAACGTGCCTGAGGACTCCCCTTTCCTCGAACACGCACATTGCCTCACACACGCATCTTGCCATGACCCTTTGCCATGCTTTTTGGTCGATGCTGTTATTTCTGACGCACCATTTTAGGTATTTATTTTTTTGTTTGTTTCAGTAACTCCAGCCATGTACTTAAAAGGATGACAAACTTCAGTCGTCAAGACTTGGCATTAAATGACGGGACAATCAAAGTGAAAAAATATTATGTTATCTTCCCATCTACAACTAAAAGATGTAATAGGGAAATAATATACATATCAGAATGATTGTCTTATTGTATTTCATTGGATAACTGCATTTGTGATCATTAAAATATCTGCATTTTATTATTGAAGTCCTCAGAATTCTGGCCAAGTAATCAGGTGGGGTGCACGCTCTACTGCCACCATAGTTAGTCTCCTCTACTAACTATGCTGCCACTTTAATAAAAGGTATCCACGATTTCGCCGAGGCACTCGGTGCCTTTGCTTTAGAACACATATTAGTCAATGCTAATATGGGGTCAATGAACAAAAATAGCAAATATTCGCGAGGTTGGAACTCTAAAAAGCTGAACTGATGCACCGGAAAGGGAACTCCATAAATTGTGTTTTGTAAAATTAAATGAAATTATATACCATTGTTTAGCCCAGGATATAAGCTGTAAAATGAGGTATCACTTGTAAAGATACGACCATTTTAACCAAAAAGTACCCCGAACGTAGTCCGTAATGCCTAAGAAAAACAGTTAAAATCCGATATGGCTGGCGGACAGCCGGGAGTGACACAAATCATTAAGTCAAGTCATTAGGATAAATTCTAGCTCTGATTTCCGCCTTCACTTCTAGCTGTAGAATATCAGCAAATAGCTTTTCGTACGCTCTGTGTACCTATGTTTTTTATATGACGGGGATGGCCAAATAGTTCACAGAGTTCTGCAACATAAGTTGAAATATTTGGCAAATTATTTTCTCCCTTTCGTGTGTTCGTGAAAGAGGGCACATCCGACGCACCATGCTTCCGCCAACGAATTGGAAAACCCCTTTTCCTCACTCGACCCTCACTGAGGGCTTTGGCTACCATGTAATTACCTTGATATCATTGCAGCCCTGTTCCTCGTTGGATCTTGACACGGAGTGACTGTAAGGAAACGATTAGATTCATTATACCCGATTTGGTAAGCAATTTGGAAAGTAAAGAAACTCTTTTCACCGCACTACATCACGATTATGAACACTAAATATTTGCACGGAATAGTTGACCTATTTCCTTACATTCATTAGCTGTTTGTTTCTTATCGATCGTAAACAATGAACAATTAACATATACCAAGTGTCAAAGTTCACTTTTTCTAGTATTTTATTCGGGGGCACACAACGAGCACCCCCTCCTGAAATGTGTTGGAACGGTTTATTTTGGTGTTTGCAAGTGTTTTTGTTCAGTAAAAATGAGTTTTACAAGTTGCTGGGAAAAATGCATCTGTTCCTTTTTCCCAGGAGGCACCTTCAGTAATATTTTTCCAGCAGAGCCACAGCTCAAATTTTTGCCGGCCAGCAAGGGGTAGATAAAGTTTTTGCCAGCCAGGAGATTAAAATCGGGATTGTAGGTCGTCATTTGACGAGAATAACCACGGAAAAAAGGAAGAAAGATAACATTTTCCAAGCAACGAGGGAAAAAAAATTCCCAGAAGATCATTGTCAGCAAAATGTTTCCCAGGAGATCTCTTTGTCAACATTTCAAGGGGCTGCGGAACAGATATTTTGCGGAACAGATCCGTTTTGTGCACCTGTTATTGGTTGAGAGTGTATCACGTAAACGTGAAGAAATTCGACTGTTTCCCTGGTCACAACTGGAGGGCAACAGTATACACTTAATGACTGCTCCCGAGGGAAACAGCGAGTTTTGTTTTCCCGAGAATCTCGTTGTTTCCCGAGACGAAGTCGAGGGAAACATCGAGATTCGAGGGAAAACAAAACTCGCTGTTTCCCGAGGGTGCGGTCATTAAGTGTTTTATTATATAGCAATAAGAACATACGGTAAAAATAGTCCGCCGAAATTTCTCGCTCTAGCGATGTCGCCCGCGCGGATAACAATTTTTTAATTCAATGTAGCCCGCCACGTGACCATGATAAAACCAATCAGAGCGCGCGCTTTGATCGAATAAACACGAGCTATATAATAATATGTTTTATGACCGGGAATAACAAAACCGGAGGTCACGTGATTGAAAAATAACCAACCGGAAGCAAAAATCCACCACGCGTTTATGTGCGCGTTTATGCATCTTCTTTTATTTCTCTGTTTTTGTTTTGTTCCCCGTTTTGACACTTGGTATGAATAAAGCACTTATTTACTGGAAACTCGGGAAAGCAGTATGTTTTGAGAGACCGCTGATGTTTCCTTCAGCTTTGCCGGAAACATCAGCGGTCTTTCGGGACCACAAACATACTGTTTCCCTCGGTTCCAGTAAAAAGTGTTAATTACCACTCTCCGTGATCATTCTCAGTATCTTTTCCCATTTTCTTCTTGTTCCCGCAAAATGTAAGTTCTATTTGTTCAACGTCCTTGTCCTCTCCCCTCGCCAGTGTGTCTTTGCTGTCTTTCCTCAGCTCCTGGAGCACGGCTTCGGCTATGGGAACCATCATGGCGGTAGTGGCTGTGTTGCTGATCCACATGGAGAGGAACGCCGTGATCGCCATGAATCCTAACATTAACCTGAAAGAGAGGATAAGACTTCTGTACACTGTCAACTGACAATGACACGCAAGCCTCACGTTCGAGTTCATTTTATTCACACTTCTTTATTATATAGTTACAAAATAGACAAGGAAAAAAGGAGATAGGAGACCTATAACAGATTGGAGTGTAGGCACAATCACTGGTTAGACATTTAGAGAAGTGTGCGGTGTCTGGAGGAGCGTGATCTTTCGAGCCAGACGATCAAATATATCACCGGTTTCTATGGAGAAAAAGTGGAGAGCAACACCCAACCGTGTACCAGTGGAAGAGACTCAATTTTGGGGACAAACCTGCACCGGATATAGCAATTGGATGTATAAATACTTTGGCGAAGAATGCCGAACAAGAGTTTCCCGAGGCTGCTAAAGAACTACGACAGCATTCGTATGTTGATGATATTGGAGGTTCAGGATGTAGCAGCGACGAGGTAAAGCGTGTGACAAGAGAAATCGACTCCATACTGAAGAATGGTAAATTCGAAGTAAAGGCGTGGCACTGTAAGCGACGTCAAATGATCAGACCGACGAAAACTGCACCACTTTTCTGGGACATAAGTGGGACAAGGTTGGTGACAAGATTAGATTTAAGAAGAAAGAAATTTCAGTCGTTCTCAAAGACCTGACGAAGAGAAATTGCCTAGCTCAAGTCTCCCAACCGATGGGATCCAATGGGACTCGTTTCCCCAGTCACTATTCAGCTGAGAATAGATTTACAAGAATTGTGGAGCATCGGATATCCGTGGGATGAAGTTTTACCAGATGAACTTCAAGACATGTGGACAAAGAACATCAGCGTTCTCAATGAGCTTCTCAAGTACGAGTTTCCAAGAAAGTTGAAACCAGACAACGCTATCGATGAATCCGAACCCCATGGATTCTGCGATGGAGGTGAAAGAGCATATGGCTCCGTCATTTTCATTCGTTGGAAGCTGACAGATGGAAGTTATTGTTGTATACCGATTATAGCGAAGGCTTTCGTTGCACCTCTCAAGAAGAAGTCTATTCAACGTTTAGAGTTACTGGGATGTCTCTAACTTGTTCGATGTGTCAGCAAGTGCGAAGAAGCGTTGAAATTCGCTAACGTTGAAGATTACAAGAAGGTTTTCTGGGTTGACTCACGCACTGTATTATCTTGGGTGAAGAATTCGCCAAGGAAGTTTAAACCGTTTGTATCTGCAAGGGTCGCTGAGATCCAAGAAACTGTAGACACAGTTAATTTTAGATATGTTGCGTCAGAGCAAAATCCCGCAGATGCGCTGACAAGGGGAATCAAGCCAGCCGAATTAGAGGAATGGACAAAAGGACCAGCGTTCCTTTACAGTGAAGTACTAGAGAAAACAACAGAAAATCTTACAACTGAGTATCAGAGTGAGCCCGAAGTACAGAAAGAAATCCGTACCATTACTGTGGAAGCAACAAAGAAGAATGAGCTGATGGACCATTTGATGGAAAGAAGCTCGTCATTCAGTAAAGCCAGACGGATCCTGGCCTATGTTCTCCGATTTGTGCACAATGCAAGAAAGAAGATCAGAAGAACCAGTCCACTGACAGTAGAAGAATTAAGAAATTCAGAGCTCCAGTTAATCAAATGGTGTCAAGTAGCAGTCGACAAAGACAGATTGGACAAGAAACTAATGGCCAAGACAGATGAAGACGGGGTAATCCGCGCGCACGGTAGACTTGAGAACATCACAAACTTACCAGCTGATCTACGCAATCCGGTTATATTACCACATCATCATAAGCTAGTCAATCTGCTCATTCGACATTTGCATCAGTTAGAGGTCATTGTGGCTACAAAAGTCTCATCCATGAAAGACATGAAATCAGAAAGAAATACTGGGTAATAGGAGTGCGCAATATCGCAAAACAAGTAGCAACGTCATGTATCACTTGCAGGAAATCGAGAAGACGTCCCTTAGAACAGCTGATGGGCCAGATACTAGCAATTCGAACAGCCATTGGAATCACAGCTTTTTCCTGTACAGCTCTAGATATGTTTGGCCCGATACATACACCTGTTTCAATTAACGTTGCTCTGCAAAACGTAAAACCATGGACCATGCTTCATAAGTCGTAATGGTAATTCCTGCCCAAAACGAAGCGGTTCACGTCAAAGTAGTCTCAAAGTAGTAAACAAAGTGCCATTGGGTGGTTTTAGTTTAGTTTGGTTGCCAAACTCGAGGAAAATACGAGAAATAGCGTATTCATTGTGATGCATGGTTCACGTTTTACGTTTTGCAGAGCAACGTTAATTGAAATAGGTGTATCCGACTCAATCGAAAGACCCTAAAAGAAGCTCAGATCGTCATTTTTACTTGTACCACCACAAGAGCAATTCATCTGGAAGTAGTAACAGATAGAAGCACAGAAGCTTTTCTGATGGCTTTCAGAAGATTCGCCAGAGGACATCCAGCAGTCCTTTGGTCAGACTGTGGCACCAATTTCAAGGGAGCCCAATCATACTTAGAATAATGCAAGGATGGGATATGAGAATGATACAGAACACTCTAGCAGAGGAATTCCACTGTCAGTTCCGATGGGAATGGAATGTTCCTAGAGGCAGCCACGTGAACGGTGTAGTTGAATCTCTCATCAAGTCTGTGCGGCAAGCAATGAATGTAACTTGCAAGAACCAGACGTTCACAGAGGAACAGTGGAGAACTTGTGTTGCCGAAATTAGCTACACTGTGAACGACCGTCCACTGTACCCAGAACCAATGAAATACGTTGTTTACAGTTGCTATAGCGACAAGAGTATAAGTAATGCATGTCGTTGAAAATTGAATTAGTTCAGCTAGCTCAGTTCAAAGGATAATGGATATGAAAAGACAGAAGTAAGTAAAATGCTGTATTTTTGAGTATTTAATCAGAACTATATACATGCAAGATAACTAGACTACTTCTCTGTAGCTTATATTCTAGTTTGACGTGATTGAAAGTATTTAATGGAAATAAATACTGCGTGCAAAAATAATTCATCATTCCTTGACGGTTTGTTTCATCGACTCAAAATTCGCCATTAACCGGCAAAACATGGGATAAGTTGGTAAACTTGATTGCTGCAAATAGTCCGGCTGACACAAATGCAGTATGTGGCTTTATTGCCAATTTAGATGACCCCTGCAAAACCAGGTTCTTGCTGGTTCTTGCTTGTTTGTTTTCCCTCCAAAATTTGACGTGATGTTAAATAAAGATATATATATTCAGATGGTAGGTATGACATTCATATTAAGGGTTAAAATCGGCGATCAGCATTTTGTTAGTGGAGGTGTTTTGAATCAAAACAGTATGCTGAAGAAAATCTTGTTTTTTTAGGGTTCTTTGAACTTAAATGGTACCCTGGAAGAAAATGCACTTTAGGACTGAGGAGTATTTTTAGGGTAGAAATTTTATTGATTGGATTAACTGTATGTCCCATATTTGTTAAAATAAGTACAAGGACCAAAAGTTTTATTGTACAAGAAGAGACAAGTGTTAATTTCTAAAATGTTCTTCAGTCAATCAGAGCTCTTTCTCTACTGTAGCAGCTGCAAAACACCATTGAAATTTTGTTGTTCCAGCAGCCTTCAGATACAACTATACGATAATACTGATGTTTACAACATTCAGTGGCTCTTTTTATAGGACACAAGGCTGAATACATGACTGAAATTCAGTCTGCACTGCACGTTTGAAGCATCAAACAGAAAAACACCCCATCTGGATCAGAAACAAATAACTACTAGTTATTAATATTATTATTATTATTATTATTATTATTATTATTATTATTATTATTATTATTATTATTATTATTATTATTATTATTATTATTATTATTATCATTGATGTTGTTGTTATTATTATTGCGTTTCGACGAAGGAGAAACGCAGCCTATTCGCGTATGCCAAGATTCTTTGAGCGAAATTCATACAATTAAGGATACTTTGCGGCCAACCTGATTATTGGATTTCTGAAAAACAGAATCCAGAAATTGTCCGAGACCGATTCCTGTTTTTGGTTTTCTGAAAACAGAAATAAAATGTTCCTTTTCTTTGACTCGGTATTCGGAAAGAGAAGACAAAGCTCACTGGCGAAATGTTCGATTTACCCGTTTACTCAACTTTGGATAGTCCCCGAAACTTAATTTCAATTTCTGTTTCCTGTTTTCTGAAAACAGAAATCGGGATTCGATTTTTGATTCCTGTTTTCTAAAAACAGAAATCAGGATTCGATTTTTGATTCCTGTTTTCTGAAAACAGAAATCAGGATTAAGATTCAACTAGCAGTACCTTACAGAAATGCCCCGTGGGGGGGGGGGGGGGGGGGGGGAGGTACCGTAGCTTCTTACTTCCGGTTTTGCAATGGACAGCTCTTCCCTCCCTCTTTTCCCCATAGGGCGCTAGCTTCTTACTTCCGGTCTTGCGGATAAGAGCAATGGCTCCCCCCCCCCCCCAAAAAAAAACAAAAAAAAAAAACACCACCTCACCTCAGTCCCTGACACGTACGCCGGTCACGCAATGGCTGAGTGCTTTTTTAAACCGCACCGGGGGAGTTGAGGACATACGGAAAATCTTTCAGGGGGGTTGTGCGCCTGAAGACTGGAAATTCCAAGGGAGAGGGGTAAAAAAGTGACTTTCCAGGAACACTTAGATTTTCCAAGTAGATTTTCCAGGGGTATTTTGCGACAGGAAAAAATGGAACTTCAAGAGGGAAAGGGGGGGGGGGGGGGGGGCGGAGGAGGTTTAAAAGTGCAAAACTGCATTGCGTGACATGTACACGTGTCAGGGACTGAGATGAGGTGGTGGTGGTTGGGGGGGGGGGACGGGAGCCGTTGCTCTTATCTGTGGGGAGGAGTGGGAGCTGTCAATTGCAAAACCGGAAGTAAGAAGCTAGCTCCTTACCACCCCCCCCCCCCCCCCTCCCACGGGGCATTTATGTCAGGTACTTCTAGTTGAATCTGAATCCTAATTTTTGTTTTTCAGAAAACAGGAATCAAAATCGAATCCTGATTTCTGTTTTCAGAAATCAGGAATCAAAAATCGAATTCTGATTTCGGTTTTCAGAAAACAGGAATCAGAAATCGAAATCAAGTTTCGGGGACTATCCAAAGTTGAGTAAACGGATAAATCGATCATTTCGCCAGTGGACTTTGTCTTCTCTTTCCGAATACCGAGTCAAGGCAAAGGAACATTTGATTTCTGTTTTCAGGAAAACAGAAAACAGGAATCGGTATCGGACAATTTCTGGATTTTGTTTTTCAGAAATCCAATAATCAGGTTGGCCGCGAAGTATCCTGATTTAATCTGATTAATTAGCCTCACTTTCGTGTGCCCATACTTCTCACGGCGGAACGAAAAGCACTTACTAATATAAGATTACTTCGAGTTATTATTATTAATGCAGTGCGGTGTTTGTACCAAAGTCGCCACAAAATTTGCCTTCCGGCGCCTGCAGGCCTGTAGGCCACTGTTTGCATTTTAATAGATGTAGCTCTCAATTCATGGCCTATTCGATCTATTTCGGTTTTCATGTGACGTCATCAAAAAGCTAACTTCTAAACCGAGAGACCTACAGAGATGACCTTTATTTCTCACACGAAATTTCGGCACCTTCTGCCAAATAGTTCTCGAGATATCGCCAAAGCTATTTATGTCACGCAACACCAGTCACGTATTTTGAACTTGCCGTATTTCACTCGATTTGCACCGTTCTTACCTTTTTGGCATGTCAGAATGTTATAAAAGTTCATACCTTGCCATTCTGATACTATTCTTGTTGTTTGGATTGAAAAGAGCGTCATTTTGGAGACCCGATTAATTGGCCGCCATTATGGAGCCCCTCTGTTGGGGCTCCAACATGGCGGCTCCGTACAATTACTGTACAAAATGGCGCACATTCACTTGCTAATATTTCGCTCGGAAAGTGACCAAATTATAAAGTGATCTTTATAATTCTATTAGGCATCTAGTGTTTAGAGACCAATTTAGAGAAATACATTTAATCACGTGACAAGTGAAAACCAAGAATAGCTTTCGATGAGGAAACTTACTCGGAAAAATATACCTCTGCTTTTTACCTGTGCCTTGGTAAATGCCCAAGAAAAAAAAAAAAAAAGATACGAGTCAATTTAAACCGAAAACGTCATCACTCACTAACGTAATAGGGCATGTGGTAGCGTTTATCTCGTATTCCACTCCGACCCCTCCGACCCTCCCCCCAGCTTTGTCCTGTTATCTTTGTTTTGTTGTTAGTTAATCATAATTGAATGCATTCTTTTAAATATTTCAATTATTAATCGAATGTTTTAGCCACTTTTATTCTATGTATTATTTCAAGTTATTTTTGTATATATATAATACAACAGACCCCACTATATTGTTCAATTTTGCGTGGTGAAAATGAATGTTATTATGTTACTATTGCAAAGCTGATTTGCAAAAAGTCAATTGATATCAGCATAACACACAAAAGCGTGGTAAAAGGTTTTCAACAGTGCGGTTGGTACGGATTTAAGCTGCAAATTCAATGTGAACCAACCTTCGAGGTTGCGAGCCTATCACCAACAGTACACGTAACGCAATCCTCTTGTGAAGATTCCAGTGCTCAATAGCCACTGCTAGAATTAGACCGCCGACGAATAAAGCATTAGTGTCTTTGAAGTACGGCCGACTGACATCTTTTGCTCCAAGCACACCGAGCAGAGGGAATAGGACAAGCGGTATTAGTGACGTGACCGCCAGAGGTATAACTTCTGTGACCCAGTATACTGCCATGAGCAGAATCACATACGCACAGCGGGCTTCCTGTGTGTCACACAATATTCAATTCGAATAAGGTGAGAGAAGATAGAAATTTTCACGACAACCCCCAAACTGATTATTCTTACCACCTATGAGGAAGTGGTTTGATTACGTTTTACACCATACCCGCCCAGCGTAATTAATCGAACGTTCGGTAATCGAACTCAATCCATGTCGAACGAATACCAATCGTTCGATTGATTTTCGGATTGTTCGGCAATCGAAAACAATCCCGGGGGGGGGGGGGGGGGGGGGGGGGGTAGGGGCGACTGCCATATATTTGGTCGGGGGTGATCGTCGCATCTTTTCGAGGGATTAAAATCACAGGAAATCGTCTGTTTTAGGGGTGATTTTGATCTGCGATAAGATTTGAGGGAGATTGGTAGGGCCTAATTATGTGTCCAAATTGTTTTGTCTCATTATGGAGCTTCTAAAAACCGTGTAAGAAAGAGGGAGATTACTCGATGAGAAGACAATAAATTAGACAACATTTTAGTCAACCACGGATTATTTCTTGATGAGTATCTATTAGGGTAACAAGTTATTTGAGCCACGCCCTTTTTTGGTATATATTAGGGGTGAAAAAAACTAAAAATTCCCGACGATCATCCCCAACCAAAGCATATGGGAGTCCCCCCCCTTCCCCTCCGGGACACAATCGAACCAGGCAAAATCTTCACAATAGAACACAATCGAACATTAAAGAGAGAACAAATTTAATTGAGCCATATAATAAACGAATTATTAACCTCACTTGCTCGGTCTGTACGGGAAATGTCAGACCTCGGTCTTTTTGTACAGACCTCGCTATCGCTCGGTGGTCTGTACTGCAAGACCTCGGTCTGATATTTCCCGTGCAGACCTCGCGCACGGTTAATAATCTCTTAATATAGTGCAGAATTTGTAACAGACCTGAACTACTAGAGGTGGCATGAGCATGCTGCCTGATTTGCTAGAACGGATCCAATGTGGTAAAAAAATGTTTCCTTTTTACCCCCAAAAGGTACAGATGGCCGATTTTAACCCCTAAAACCTAAAACCCATGGACGACAAACATCCCCACAGCAAATTGCTGTTAACTCGACGTATTTTCCTTGTCACACATTATTCATAATTACCGAACAAAATCGAACAATCCAATCGGTGTTTGATTGAGTCCGATTGTTTTTTTGTTCGGATTTGTTCGATTGATTACGCCGGGCTAGTCTCCTACCATTCCTACGCAGCCCGTGTTTTGTGTCGGTTTTGTGGGGAGGGAAGCATTGCGTGACCGACACAAAACACGGGGCTGCGTAGGAGACTAACGCCGGGGCTATTGGAAGTAATTCGTTTTTCTATGTAGACCGGTTACTGGCTTC
Source organism: Scolanthus callimorphus (assembly GCA_033964015.1). Classification (NCBI taxonomy): domain Eukaryota; kingdom Metazoa; phylum Cnidaria; class Anthozoa; order Actiniaria; family Edwardsiidae; genus Scolanthus; species Scolanthus callimorphus. The sequence continues at coordinate 14,331,036 of CM066919.1, forward strand.
TTCAATTTCAAATGGTCGCTCCACAGAGTTATGCTCACGTATCTGTCAGGGGCACCCAACGATCATTTTGGGTAAAATATCTGTTCGGTGGCGCAACTGAAAATTTCGCTTCAAAATTTCAAGCTTTAACTTTCGCATATACAGCATATAGATTATAAATTCCCTGGATGTTTCGAATTGCACAACAAGTTCAATTTTACTGGTTTTGGGAGGATTTTTCCCCTTAAAAAGGTCACCTAGAATTTTCGGATAGAGTTTTTCGCCTGGCATTTTCGGAAGACGTGATTTTCGTTTCAACCCCTAAAATTTTCGCAACCGAAAAGGTTATAAAATTTGTTGGGGATTAAAAATAGTTTACAATCATTTGTTATGCTCGGCAACTACTCATATTGCATTGCTGAGCTGTTTAACGGCATTATCTCGGTAGATGCCCTTGATCTGTCCTGAGCATGAGTAAACATACAAAAGTACTCAAGAAAGTAAAAGCTCTCAAAACGACCATTAACTAACTTACCCTTGCGCCAAGGACGACTGGTATCGGGAGCAGGAGTATTGGCGTCAGTAAAATGATTAAGTATCGTCTCCAACTAGCACTCTGCGAGAGAACTTCTCTAAATCTTCCCATCACGGATCATCTGTTAGTGTCTGTGTGTGTAGGTAGCGGGGTCGATGGGGGTTTGTTAGGACTCTGTTTACTTCTGCTGGGACCAACAGGCAGTCTTATGGCCGACGAAAGATAATTTTCCTAGTATCAGGTTTTGCTATGATATCAATTTTCTCCGGGTTTCTATTATTCTACAGGGATCACATTTCCCACACAAGGCACTGACAATCACGAGAGACGAGCAGGGCGCGTGGCGGGCAAGGAAGAATTGCTACAATTATAGAACTAAGATATATGGGATCGCCCCTTTTCTATTGGCCGTTTCAGACTGTCAATCACATGCTGCATAAAAGAAACTCTCTGAAACGCCGTGGAGAAATGGGGCTACAGTCACTGAACATGAGTCTGCGTGATCTCGGAAACATGTAATATAAAGCAGCTTTGAGAAACCTGTACTGGAAATAGCTTATAGCTCGAACCCGCATGCGACATGCGACCTGTGATCTGCGACCTGTGACCTGTGACCTGCGACCTGCGACCTGCAAATGAGACCCCCCCCCCCCCCACCCCTCTGGAATTTCCAAAGAACCTTGCAGTATTTGTATGGAAAAGATCAGGTAAATTGACTCCCCCCCCCCCCCCCCCCCCCTTCCCCTCCTCCCCTTCAGTCCGGGTTTAATCCATGATTAAATCTGAGCGCGCGCTGGTGGTGTTGCTAGAAAGTGGTTTAACTTTAATCTGGGTTTAAATACGGCAAATCCAGGGTTAAATTTAAAACACCTTTTGGGGGTGGTTTAAATCGCTAATCCAGGGTTAACTGGGCTAACAACAACTATTGGGCCATGAATTACTATTGAAAATGTTTTAATAAATGTTTACCGAGGTTTTTTTGGGTCCGAAAAGTTGTGAGACCTCAAACCAAGAAAGTACTAGGGCTCTGAAAATATCGAGTGTAATGAAATGAGTGTTGTTAAATTAAACTTGACGGGAGCGTGGTGAATTATAAGTGTGGAAAAATCCTTTTTAAAAAACAATTAGTCTTTGTAAGTCTGCAGCCGATCGCAAGATAAAACTATTTCTCTAACAAAACAAACTATCATATACCCTTGCGTGACATTTTCAAATTTACTTGTAATTACACTGAAACTATTCTAGAACTATTTGCCGAGAGATCATTGCTCAGGAAATCTAAACATCAACAATGGCTATTTGAATTGAATACAAAGAGGAAAATACTAATCTGCAGACCAGAAAATGCAGACTGCAGACTAGAAAATGCAGACTGGAAAATGCAGACTGGAAAATGCAGACCGGAAAATGGTGCTAGAAAATTAACTTATCGTTAAAATTGTGAAATAATGCTTTCCTACGTAACAACGTGAGCAGGAAAGCGTTTTCATTGCGGTTCCGTAGCATACCTTCTATTGTCATTGGACAATAGAATCTTTAATAATATTTAACAATTAGACCTCGAGGCCGAATGTGCTATGACAGGGTCCAGAAGGGGTAAAATGGGAGCTGGGATTGGCCTTATTTTAGGCTGGGAAATGGGATTGGGGTCACTGGGACTGGGATTTGACCACTGGGACTGGGAATTAACGTCCAATAAACTGGGAATGGGATTCTATATTATTTCCCTTTTCCTTGTAAAACGATAAAAACGTCGTTTTAAAATAATTGCCAGGATAAATCAGTGTACGTAAACATGTTAAAAAGACATACTACCGAAACAGGTAGAGCGTTTATTAGGCTCGAGAAAAAACACTCGTTTCTAGACAAAAACATTCACGATGTAGTTTGAATTCCTTTACTGAGGTCAGTGATGCGTGCAACTCAAATATTTCAATACGGAAAAATTTCAACTTAAAACACAAGAAAAGGCATCTGCTCGTGTTTTCTACTAATTTTATGAGGTAAGAAATACAAATCAGTGTGTTATTTTCCAATTTTGAACGATTTTCTGTGGCAGCGACTGAACGCATGATTGATTTCGTGCGAAGGAATGCAATCAGACTCGCCAACGTTTTTGTCTGAAAACGAGCGCTTTTTGTCGAGCCCGATAAACGCTCTACCTGTTTCGGTAGTAAGAAAGATAAAACGACAAAAAAGAATTAACTGTACAGCGGTTTCTTGTTTGGTTACCAGTCTCACACATTAATCCATCTGATATGACTCTTCCAATATCGGCGGCTTTGGCTGAAACCTCGGGGGAAGGGGGGAAGAGCCCTTGATAAAAATAGATGGGGTGCTCGTCGGGAAAATTGATTTTAACCCCAAAAGGGAAAGCAAATTGGGTGTGGTCAACAGATACTTTTACCCCTAGGTGGTAGCAAATTGGACGAAAAATTGCAAGGGAAGTCCCTCTTTGACTTGTACGTGGGAACTGGGGAAATAATCTGCAAGAAGGCAGGGGTAGAAGAATCGAGCAAGACACGTGGGTTTGCAGACCTCGCTTTGGAGATCGATTAACCACATAGAACCTGGAAGCAAGAAAAAAGCTCAAATTTTGTCTTAGCACGGTTGACATGATAATGTTTGTCAAAAGTGAATCAATATCGCTTATTGTTCGGGTCATTCAAAGACTCGTAGACTAGAGTCATACATTACTATTAGCAGTAAAACCACTGTGGATCTGTGGACTCCGCAGTTAGCAAAACCGCTCAGAAAAGGATGACTGAAATAAATATACCTGATAGCACAAACTTTTGCTTGTATTAGAGTGGTTTCAATAAATCCATAAAACACATTGGAACTACCAAAGAGTCATAGTCAAGGCAGCATATTAAAAGAGAACAATTGAGGTAGAGCGTAATAGTGTGTTATACGCTACTATCTGCTTCACGGATTAATGGAAACTACTCTAGAACAGTTTACACATCACTTTTTTACTCACTGGGATTTCTGAAAAAAAAGTCTGACTGGGATTTCTGGAAAAAACGTTACTGGGACTGGGATTTGGCGATTGGGACTGGGATTTGGCGAAAATTTACACTGGGAATGGGATTGGGACCCCCCTTCTGGACCCTGCTATGATGAATAGACCATGAGGCCGAACGCCGAATGGTCTATTGATATCATAGCACATGAGGACGAGAGGTCTAATTGTTTTAGTATAAACCAACTAGTCAGTTTTGCCAATGAATTCCATTATTTTATGTTGAAAAAATCAAGTTTTTGCAAAGAAAGGCGGTGGTTTTGCCAGGCACGGTCTATCACTAATATAGACCATTAGTAGCTCAGCCAATCAGAATGCAGGATTTGTAATAGACCATTAGTTGGTTTATACTAAATAGATTTAGGCAATGCCTAAAAGCGGAACTCCAATCACGTCTTACTCACAGGGAGCTCACCTTTACAGTTTAAATCAAGAAAATTCATGTTACCATTATATGGCAATGATAGTATTAGCGCGTTCTGATATGCTAACAAGTCGCAGTTCACGACCGACAAAAGATAATCTCCTTGAAATAAAATGAAAAATAAGATTTTCAGCGAAATCTACAACAAAGAATACTTGACATAGTATTTGTCTCATTGTACTAACTATATCTAACATGTGACAAAGGAAAATCAAGGCTAGAATATCAGAAATGACCTGTTTACATAAGAATAAGGCAAAGCAGGGCCAAAAAGTCAAGCTTACTCAAAACTATAATTCGAGTTTAGCCGGAGAAAAAGAAACCTTGAGGGAGCCAACTAAAGCAGCAAAACGTAAAAGTTACATGTAAAGTCAGAATTTTCTCATCAGGAATGCAATAAACATGGAAGCTAAAAATATAAATAGCATAAGAAGCAATTTCAAGCTTTGTGCTTACCGATAACTGATAGTGAAGTCGTTTCTTTCCTCCGAAAGTCTCCGTCGTCTTGAGTTGAATTCATTCTTACTTGGCAAGCTTTTGCAAAAAGCCAAATTTCCTAAATATATTATTCGGCTAAAACCATTGCAATTTTCTGTTATTGTCAATCCTGTTCAATCCAGTTCTGGCTCCCTGTTCGTAGATCTCATATGAGTATTCGAAGAACACGTCGTTTGCAGCTTTTACGAAAGAAACTGTTGTTTTTCTTCAGAAGAACGCCGAAGTCTTGCTTCGCCGTGGGCCGGGTATTCTGTAATCTAGCCTTTGAATCTTTTGCAACTCCCTCATAGTTTCTCCAAAATGACTAAACAACATTATGAAATATCGGCGAAGGAATCGAATCCGAAGTATTTTGACAATCATTAGAGAATTCTTTTGAGCAAATTTGGCGTGGTTCGCACCCACGAGTTTGTCTCAGTTTGACTCAACAAAAATTTCGTCTGAATTAACTCGAGCGAGCCGACGCGGGCGCATGTTTTGTGAGTTTTTTTCGGCGGGAAAATGAAGGAGCGACTTCCGGTCCGTGTCCTCTGCCAAGCTGCCAAGCTCAGTGATCCAAGACGGACTGTGATTGGCTGTGTACACGGGTCGCCACTAACGCAAGTGCTCATGCGTAAATAAGAGCCCGCGATGTTTTCGTAAGCCGCTGAACGTATCGTTTTGGCTTGGATGGGTTGCTTTCTCATGTGACGTTGAATGATACGTATGGGGATCCACTCCGTGCCTTCGGCACGGGGAGTTCCGCTAATATAGATTTAGGCAATGCCTAAAAGCGGAACTCCAATCATACTCACAGGGAGCTCACCTTTACAGTTTAAATCAAGAAAATTCATGTTACCATTAGAGCGGATTTCACATGACTGTTGTGAAAACAATTGCAATTGAGCAATCACTAGCCAATCAGAATCGAGATAAATCACAACTTGTTCCTAAATGGCTTTCTTCTCAGCCAATTACAAGCCGGACCAATTACTAAGTAATTACACAATTGTATTTACTACAGAATTTGATTGGCTGAGAAAAACGAGTAGCCAATGAGAACGCAAAGCAATCGCAATTACATAACAAGTCTTGACAGTCATGTGAAATCCGCTCTATATGGCAATGATAGTATTAGCGCGTTCTGATATGCTAACAAGTCGCAGTTCACGACAGACAAAAGACAATCTCCTTGAACTAAAAATGAAAAATAAGATTTTCAGCGAAATCCACAATAAAGAATACTTGACATAGTATTTGTCTCATTGTACTAACTAAATTAACATGTGACAAAGGAAAATCAAGGCTAGAATATCAGTAAAGATTACTCAAAACTATAATTCGAGTTTAGCCGGAGAAAATGAAACCTCGAGGGAGCCAACTAAAGCAACAAAACGTAAAAGTTACATGTAAAGTCAGAATTTTCTCATCAGGAATGCAATAACTTGGAAGCTAAAAATATAAATAGCATAAGAAGCAATTTCAAGCTTTGTGCTTACCGATAACTGATAGTGAAGTCGTTTCTTTCCTCCGAAAGTCTCCGTCGTGTTGAGTTTGAATTCATTCTTACTTGGCAAGCTTTTGCACAAAGCCAATTTTCCTAAAATATATTATTCGGCTAAAACCATTGCAATTTTCTGTTATTGTCAATCCAGTTCTGGCTCCCTGTTCGTAGATCTCATATGAGTATTCGAAGAAGACGTCGTTTGCAGCTTTTACGAAAGAAACTGTTGTGTTTCTTCAGAAGAACGCCGAAGTCTTGCTTCGCCGTGGGCCGGGTATTCTGCAATCTAGCCTTTGAATCTTTTGCAACTCCCTCATAGTTTCTCCAAAATGACTAAACAACATTATGAAATTTCGGCGAAGGACTCGAATCCGAAGTATTTTGACAATCATTAGAGAATTCTTTTGAGCAAATTTGGCGTGGTTCGCACCCACGAGTTTGTCTCAGTTTGACTCAACAAAAATTTCCTCTGAATGAACTCAAGTGAGCCGACGCGGGCGCGTGTTTTGTGAGTTTTTTCGGCGGGAAAATGAAGGAGCGACTTCCGGTCCTTGTCCTCTGCCAAGCACCGCGGCGTTGTGCTGGATCGATAGGAGGACAAAATGACGCGCGCGCTCAGTGATCCAAGACGGACTGTGATTGGCTGTGTACACGGGTCGCCAAAAACGCAAGTGCGCATGCGTAAATAAGAGCCCGCGATGTTTTCGTAAGCCGCTGAACGTATCGTTTTGGCTTGGATGGGTTGCTTTCTCATGTGACGTTGAATGATACGTATGGGCTCCACTCCGTGCCTTCGGCACGGGGAGTTCCGCTATTATGGATAGCCTTCATTGTTCATTTCGGCTATATATACATTGTTTAAATTAGCGAGCTTTCTCTCGCTTGTTGAACAGCTGTTGAACCAAGCAATCGGCAATGTCACTCTCCAGCTATTGTCTTGTCGTTATTATGTTCGTGGCTTCATAAGCGAAGGGATAGAAATGAATAGGTTAGTTTTTGTCCATTTGTATATATTAAGGGATTAAGGAACGATTAAGACCTGAAATCAAAGCTGGAACTTAATACCTGTTGATCGACAGCGAACTTGCGTGAATTACTATAATGGCGATCGCACCTCCCGTGACAGAAACTTAAACAGTGTGTTTTGTTTTCTAGGAATTAAAACATTGTTTTGCAGAATACTGAACTACCAACTTGCTAGCTTGGTTGCTACATTTACCTGTCGAGGAGTCGAGAGGAGGCTCGTTTCAAGTTGCGGAATCACACATTTCCTCTAATTACTTCCCATCGCGGTATTCAGTATTACTATATTTAGCCCTATCCTAATGCGGCGAAAGTGAGTTTGCATAGGCGCAAAATTACTTCAAAAGTACAGATGACACGCTGATACCGTTTTTTCTAAGAATCAAGCCGCCATGCTTTTTTATGGGGGCAGCCTTTTAAAATGGCAACCTTTGAATTGTGCGCCTTCTCAAAAACTGTATTAGATGTCTTCCCTATGCGCGAAAATTTTTAGTGTTACGACGAATGCCTCATTGAAAAATTGTGACCCTCCCCAAATACGCTCTAAAAATATTGTGGCCCTCCCTTAAATGAGCTTTAAAGATTCGTCCCCCCCAGCTAAATAAGCTGTAGTTGAAAAACCGTTTCGCCATGCAAGGCCTCGTCGTCAACTTCGTTTAGCTAGGTAAGAATTCCTGGTTGCTGAATAATAAAACAGATATTTTTAGTTGTTGTTTGTAACGTTTAAAGGGTGTGACCGCGCTCTTATGCATCCGATCGTTTTTTTGACAAGTACAATGTTTGCCAGCTGGTCCATAGTTAAATGGGCTCAATAAGGAAAGTTTGTGAGGAACTAGGACTGGCCACGCCCATTCCTCCTGTGTACTGCAGGGCGCCATATGAACAGGCTATCCAAGAAGCTGTTTCCCTGTGCTCCTGTAGTTTTGTCCAGTGATTTTGAAACTCTTCGAAATTGGACAAATCTTGCGAAAAATAACGTGAAGAGGTTGTGGACAGCATTCTATAGAACTAGCAATAAAAAATTGGTATGACAGAAAATCAGAAAGTGTAGAGACCAAACACCCAAAAGTATAAACGTTTTGGTTATAAGAATTCATTAATTTTGCGATCAAAACCGTTTCCGATTTATGAAAGCATTTCATTCTTTTTTATTTTTATGTGCTAAAAATAATGGGCTACGTATTGGAAAACAACTCACACAGCAAGATTGAAAATGGAATGCGATAATATTCAGTTACCACAGAACTAAAAACTACCAAACTTATTTATTTATTTATTCAGCTTCGCCCAAGGGCCGGGAAATCCTCACAGAGGGAGGCTCCAATTACGAGGTTCCCTTGTCAGTGTAGTGGTTAATAAGTTGTAAGCCCTGCACTGAGGATGGGTGGTCCCTCTGGAGTGTTGGCCCGGCCGGGGTTTGAACTCCTAACCTCCCGCACATAACCCGGCGCTCTACCACTGCGCTATAGTCCACACGCTCCCCAGGATCACTGAGCGAACTCCAGAGTTGATAGTTTGCAGTTTTCTTGTGTCACTGTGTGAAGTTTGACTGAGTTCGATGAGCGCTAAAATGAAAGTACCTACGAAAAATAAAAAATTGAAAAACGCCCTTATCTACATACCTAGTCCTTTAGTACCTAAATAAACCACTACTAGCATTTATTTGGTCAGAAATGCACTTTTAAGCGAGTTTTAGCCAATTTATTGTCACCTCTTACTCTTACTATATGTTCTGGAAGGCTGCAAACTGCAAAATTCCCTGTAGGTTCAATTCTAGTGAGCCTTTGGCAGTTCGGCTGCGTAGTCAATCACAATCGTGTGAGCCAATCGGATCCTTGTTCAGTGCACTCCTTTGGCTTGTTTTTCGAGACGCACTAGGCGAAACTAGGAAAGGATCTATGTAGATGTCCAGGCAAGCCTGTGGCCGCGTAGCACTAAGTTCAACAGAGTGGAGATAAGGAATTAACCTTGTGTGAAAGCTAACGTGCTAATGAAATGGTCCCATGTGTGCTTATGAGCGTTAGCCCTAGTAAGCGGAGAAAGAGAAAAATCTCTGATCTGATTGGCTGACGAGTTTGATTGACTACGCTTGATTTTCTTGACAAAAAATGGTCTTCAAAACGCTCTTGGCCTATTTCTTCAAACTTATAGTCTGACCTCATTGGCTCTTTTTCACAAAAATTATTTTTCCAGGGAAAGATGAGTATTAGGTGCATAGACTTGTGCTTAGAGAATGAGCTTACTGCAAACCGATGCTTTAAAAAGTGCTTTCTTACAAATTATGCATTTTTGTTCATTTTCACGGGTATCTACTACCTTACATTATTGTTTTCAACACCTACAACACCTTCTGCCAGGGATTTTCTGAGTTTTTGGGAAAGGTGTATATGTGATGGATCTTCTTCATCAGTGTTGATAAGTTTACTAGAATTTGTAATAGGTCACCGGACAGAGGGCGTAAATACTGTCGGATGTCTGGACCAATACACCTGTGGCAAACACTGATTGTTTACTGTCACCACTGTCATTTGTAATTTTGTCTTTGGGTCTCTGTTAAGGTTACTGAGAACCTTCGCGCACCTCCTCGGAAAAAAAATCATACACTCCTTTGTTTAACCAAAACATGTCAACCTATATATCGTTGGAAAGCTTATAAAATGGACTAGCAGACTATGACAAAAAGAAATAACTTTTTGATAACCAGAATTTTTTTGAAGGTTTTATTAAAATGTGGGTGTGACACTTTCAAGAGCTATCGCTGCCGAACCGCTTGACCTTGACTCCCAAGTAAAGCATTGTTTTAATCCTTAAAGGTGTTTCTCAAAAACCGTGTCTGCGTTTTTTAAAATTTTGCGTTGTTCAAAAGTTATGGAACTTTTAAATTTCCAAGGTCAAATTTTATAGAATTTTCACGCTCTAAAAATTTAAAAAAATCATAACTTTTGAAGTAAGCAAAATTTTAAAAAACGCAGACACGGTTTTTGAGAAACACCTTTAAGGATTTAAACGTTGTGTTTCTTGGGAGTCAAGGACAAGCAGTTCGACGGCGATAGCTCTTGAAAATGTCACACTCAATTTTATTTAAAAAGCTTTAAAAAAATTCTGTTTAATAAAAAGTTACTTCTTTTTGCAATAGCCTGCTAGTCCATTCTATAAGCTTTTCAACGATATATAGGTTGACATGTTTGGTTAAACTAAGGACGAGTATGATTTTTTTTCTGATGACGTGCGCGAAGGTTCTCAGTAACCTTAAGAAGCTGTTTAAGCTTTGCTTTATTCGGAAGGCCATGTTACACCCGGTGACCTACTAAATGGATTCCATCTTGGATTCGAAGAAGAGGAAACGTTTTGACGTTAATCCATCTCATGAACCAGAATTCCTTGCCAAGAGAGTGTCACTGTCTGTTTGGACTCTCAGTTATGTAGTGGTTAATGTGTTCTGGAATAGATTTGGCTTGGACCCACACATGCATTGTCCCATGGAAAGTCATATAGTCGTTTAGGGGCGAAGCCAGGTCTCCTCCCATAACTTAATAGAGCATAATGAGATCAATGAAAATTAACTATTTTCACTTATCTAATTAGTGCGAATATAAAGGAATCCATTCATTAGCATGATCACTTTGGTTCCGACTCCTGCGGCCAGGCCGACTCTCAAAGCCTGTGTGCGAACATGCGGGTGATCATATTTGGATTTGGTCTCTTTGTGCTCACCCATACTGGCGGGGCTCCTTTCTTTGCCCCTTCCTCCCTCCCGCTTTCCTTTTTCCGTCCTAGCCTTTTGGGCTCCGCCAGGTCTCCTCCCACAAATAACTTAATAGAGCACAATGAGATCAGTGAAAATGGTTTACTACTTTAAGTGTTGATTGTGTTGATTTAACTGTGCTGAAGGAGGAGTCGTCACACCAAATTTCGGCACCTTCTGTTACACAGTTCCGAGATATCTAGATATCGCTGAAGCTATTATGTCACGTAAGCCTAGTCACATATTGAGCGTGCCGTATGCCGTATTTCACTCAATTTGCATATAGTTCTTACAATCTAGACAACCCAGCAAATTGCCCATTTCAAATCATGTGCTGTTTTCATCTTTTGAAATGCGTTCCATATCCACGTGAAAATGCTGAAAACATTTCAGAAAGAGTGAAGGATTTTTCTTCGTGTAAACATCACGTTTCTTTATGTAAACATCACGTAAATAAGTAAGGGTTAGAGAATGGACGCGAGTGTTCTATGGGATATAGACCACTAATGAACAAAAATCTGCGAGCGCGTTAGCGCGAGCAGATTTTTGTTCATTAGTGGTCTATTTCCCATAGGACACGAGCGTCCATTCTCTAACTTTTTTAGAACATGATCAATGCCACGAAGAAAGTCTTTTGAACGTTTTTGTGCTAGCTTGCCATTGAAATATCAACATCATTACAGAGCATTGTTCAGAGCCATACTTCATCCAAGGCTTTTTACGATAGTAGTGTTACAAAGCGATTCTAGTAAATTCACTAGTTAATTTGTAGTCATGCCAGTTAACATGAATTATTGTATATTTGTAGTCATTTGTAGTTTCCCCTACGTCTACATCATAAGTACACTTTTGTAGATTACGATATTTATAAAAGTGTGGTGCTCGGAACTTCCCATTGGAATTTAACGGTATTTCCCCTTTTAAGATAATCCCTTTTCCCACGGTTAGTGCACATGCTCTGATCTGATAGTCTTGATCTAAGTCCGAATTCTAGACATTGACCGGACATTCCTACATTTGGCACTAAAAACACCCCTTATCAGGCTAATCTCCCATGGGAACCTTCCGAGAGCCAGCACCTATATAAAGCGTATGTAACTTGAATAAAGAGAGTAGTACAGTATAGTATGAAAATCGTGTTCAATTGAAAGACACCGATCCCGACCCGTTACACTGGTGGAGAACTCGCGACTTTCATTGCAGAACTTTGAAGGTTAGTGTGGTGTATGTTGGGTTGACAACTTTCCCTTTGACTCTTTTGAGATGGCCTGAGCCATTTTAAACATTTTCTTTGAATAAGTTTCTGTAAAGAAATTAAAAAGCAGATTAGTACTTTCTTTGTTATGTAAGAATATTTTTAAGTTTTCAAGCTGCCGGTAACCAGGAGTAAAGCAAAAGCCCTGGCTAGCCAGGGCACTGACTCCTTCACGTCAGTCCACTCGAATCGAAGACGGTAGTGTATCTTCTAGTTCTGTTAGTCAACCTACGGTTGTTTTTGAAGAACGTCCGCCACCTAGACCTCCGTTGCCTGAAAATTACGATGAACTTTCAATAGGCAATGAAGTAGATTTTTCTGATTTTTCTGATGAAGAAGATAGTTTTTCAAATACTGAAACTGAAGAATTTTCTGATCAACGTGAAAATTGTTGTTCTCGGACAGAAACGCCTGAATTAAGTGAGGGTGCGGATCCTCCTTTTCATAGACAATCACAAGAACAAGCTGTTGCGTTGACTGAAAGCATGTCTTCTCCAGGTCTTTTAACGGCAATTAGAGAAATGTCGGACTGTTTTGATAATGAATTCGATAGTCTAAGGGCGCTAAACGAAGAAAAAGAAAGAAGGATTGCGCAAATACAAGATTCATATCTTGACGCAGTGAATTTGAAGGGAATGTTTACCACACCTATTTTCAAGGGCGAACAAAAAGAAGATGTGACAGAGTTCATAACTAGTTTTTTACAAATGGCTAATTTTTGTAATTGGACTGAAGAAAAACAAGCTCAAGGTTTGCCTTTGTGTTTGAAAGGAAATGCTTTGGCTTGGTTCAACTCACTGAAAGACAAAGACGACCTAACGATACATGAGATTATAGAAAAAATGAAAGAACAATTTGCATCAAGTGCTTCCAATTGGCGCCTCAGACAAATGCTGTGTAAAAGGAAACAAAAGCCAAACGAGCCGCTTTCTGATTATGTAACGGACATACGACAGCAATGTATTAGGTTGAACTTACCTAAGTCGGAGTGGCTTCATTACTTTGTCGATGGTCTAAAAGACGAAATCAAAGAATATGTTGTTTTAAGGGAACCGGATACTTTTGAAAAAGCAGAAAATTACGCCATGCTAAAAGATAGCATAACTCAACGTTCCGCTGTTGCGCCTGTCGTAGACACTAAGCAGATTACACAGGAAATCGTGGATCAACTAAAAGGGCTGATGTTTTCTCAGAATAATTCAGCACCAATAAATGCTGCAATTCGTGAGGAAAGACCAACTTTTAGCCAAATTGGTCAACGACAGACTAATTTTCAGCATGAAAACCAGAACATAGACATGCAAGAAATGATCAGACAGGAGGTTAGAAAACAAATGGGAAGTCAGCTTAACCCCCAAGCCCCAGTCTTTCGACCCCAACCACGTAGGAATTTTTACAGGGGACAGAGAAGTGTAGAAGGACGTCCTTTTTGTACCAATTGCAATATTTACGGGCATACTTACTACAATTGTAGGCGAAGGAACCAGGGAAATCGCAATCAATATCAAAGGGACCCTAGAATCCCTCCCCAGAATTTTCAAGCCATCCGTTCTGGACGTCAAAGTCGGCCATATCCCGCCCAGGGAAACTAAAAAAGGCCTCTGTCTCGAACGGTAACTCTGGAATAAGCGTGATAGGGGCCACAAATCAGAATCATAAACACGGACGAGAAATAAGACAACCAACTAAGCTTTCAGCCAAAAGGAAACGCGTTACAACTGCAAATTCAGATGATACTTCTAAACTTTCAAGCATTGAACAAAAACATGTGTCAAAACAAATTAATGAAGAAAATTTAATACAACTCGATGTCTATGAAAACAAAATTCCTGCGCAGGAAATAGTTCAAGAAATAAATGACATTATGATTGAAGAAATCGAATTTTTGGGAAAAACATTTGAGGGGACGCCTTCAAGCATAAGTACCAATAATATCGAAATCTTTGAAGAAAAAGTCATGAAACATTTAATACCGGTATTACAAAGAAGTGAATGTAATCACAAGAAAGATGAAACTTCAAATCATGAGAATGAAGAAAACCATGAAATTCAAACAGGCTCAAAAGAAATCTTAACAAGTATGAAACAAAATGACACAACAAAGAAATCTGAAGACAATGATGCATCAGTATTTGAAAATAACAAGAATCATGATCAAACAAAAAATGAAGAACAAGAGAACTTCAATGTAAACATAACGCAAATTTACGAAAACACAGAAGAGCCAAAACTAGACAATTATGAAGTGACAAGTAAAGATTCAAAATATGCAGTTACCTTTCCGATTGATATTCGTGCGTTATCCGTCCAAGGAAAAATTGGCGAAAGAAATACAAGTTTCCTTATTGATAGTGGAGCAGCAATTTCCGCTATTAGCCAAAACGTGTTTCACAAATTAGATCAACAACAATTTCATACTCTGCAAACAGATTTACCATTAATCAGAACAGTAAATGGACAGTCCCTAGATGTTGTGGCGAAAATAATGCTGCATTTCAAATTACAAGGCTATGATTTCTCCTTTCCATTCTATGTGATAAACAATTTGTCGTATGGTGCAATTCTGGGTAAAGATTTTCTTTCAGAATTTAAGGCGAATATCGATTTTTCGAATTCAACTATTTCGCTGAACATTATACAAAAGAATTTGCTTTCCACAATGAGAACAAACTAGATTTTTGTGAGAACAATATATTTGTAGTTTTTGCAGAAAATGCTTTTTCATTGCCAGCACATTCAGAAACAATTTTGCCTGCAAAAGTTGATGGGGTTCCCCCGACGAATTCGGTTGCTTTAGTAACTTGTAGAAAAGAATTACCAGAAAAACTCAGTATTGTAGGTGCCGCCGAGCTCGTGACCGTCCATGATGAACGAATTGTTCCCCTAAGGTTAATAAACCCTAATTCTAAGAGTGTAAGCATTTATCCAGGGACAAAACTAGCTTCTTTAAGTATATTGAATGACGATGAATTTCAAACTTTTGAACTTGGAGAACCATCTGAGAAAAGCGAAAATGATAATGCTACAGACGCTACTGTGAATAATTCATCGGAATTACCAGACATTTTAAATTGCGCTTTTTCTGGAAAAGACGAAGAGAATCTAAAGCAGTTGCTATTTAAGTATAAAGACTGTTTTGCATCAAATATTAAAGACCTTGGTAGAAGTGCCATTATACAGCACAGAATTGATACCGGAGATAGTGTTCCTATCAAACAAAAACCATATAGGACAAATCCTGACAATCGTGCAGAAATAGAAAAACAGCTAACAGAAATGCTCGAACATGACGTCATAGAGCCTTCAATTTCTCCTTGGGCCTCGCCCGTTGTTTTGGCGAAAAAGGCGGATGGAACAATGAGATTTTGTGTTGATTTTCGGAAACTGAATTTTGTTTCAAAGAAAGACTCTTATCCGATCCCTGTGATATCGGATGTACTTGATAGTTTGTCTGGTAGTCAATATTTTACAAGTCTTGACATGAAGAGTGGCTATTGGCAAATAGAGGTAGAACAATCTTCTCGTGAAAAGACAGCTTTTGTAACCAACAATGGACTTTATCAGTTTAAAGTTTTGCCGTTTGGATTGTGCAATTCGCCCGCTACATTTCAGAGACTTATGGAACATATTCTCAGAGGATTGGAATATAAGAGTGCGTTAATTTATATTGACGATATTATTATATTTTCTAAAACTCCAGAAGATCACCTCAGGCATCTTGAAGAAGTGTTTGTTAGAATGCGAGATGCTAATCTGAAACTGAATCCAAGGAAGTTTGTGCTTGCCAATAAGAATTGAAATATCTTGGTCATATTGTAACACCAGACGGAATTAAACCATGTCCTAGTAAGATTAAAGCAGTTACAGAATTCCCAATTCCTACTAATATCAAGGAATTGAGAGGTTTCTTAGGCTTATGCAACTATTACAGGAAGTTTATCAAGAATTTTCATGTTATTGCAGAACCTTTGAACAATTTGACAAGAAAGCATGTAAAATTCAAATGGACCGATGATTGCCAAGAGGCATTCAAGAAACTTAAGAGCGAACTTGTTTCAGCACCGGTTTTAGTATTTCCAGACTTTTCTAAAACATTTCATTTGATAACGGATGCATCTTCAACTGGCGTAGGAATGACTTTATCACAGTTCAGTGATGATGGAAAAGAGGCTGTAATCGCGTATAATGGTCGCGCACTAAACAAGTGTGAAACAAATTATACAACCACTGAAAGAGAATGCATTGCGGTAATCGAGGGAATAAAGAAATATTCACCGTACCTGAGTGGAAACAAATTCACAGTTCATACTGATCACAACGCACTAAAATGGCTTATGTCTATAAAAGATCCGGTAGGACGTTTAGCACGCTGGTCAATGTTAATTCAACAGTATGATTTTGATATTGTCTATCGGAATGCCAAACAAAACCTGGCTGCTGATTCTCTTAGTAGACGCGCATATGAAAAGTGCGAACTCTATGCCATAGAAAAAGCCCCAGAAGCTGATAAAATTTATGAGCAACAAAGGAAAGATCGTAAACTTTCAGACATTATTGTTTACTTAGAAACCGGCGAATTACCTAGTGATAACAAATTAGCTAGAGAATTGTTATTATCTGCCGATTGTTTTTACATAGGAGAGGATAAACTTTTATACCACTTAGACCGCAAAAGTAAACACAGAAGTAAAGAAACAATTTCACAGTTAGTCGTTCCGGAATGTCTGAAATATGAATTACTTTCAAATGTTCATGATCACATAACGGGTGCTCATTTTGGAATCGGAAAGACTTTTGGAAAATTACGTCAGTATTACTGGTGGTCTGGCATGTTTAAAGATACTGAACATTGGTGCAAATCGTGCGTAGATTGCTCTATGCGTAAAAGCCCTAAAAGCCATCTAAGAGAACCAATGTGTCTTTCGGAACCTGTGACTACGCCTTGGGAAAAATGTGCAATGGACATAATTGGTCCACTTCCTAAGAGCAAAAAAGGGAACATGTATATACTTGTCATATCTGATTACCTAACAAAATTCCCAGAAGCCTTTGCAATGCCTGACATGGAAGCTGCAACAATAGCAGACATTTTTGTGCGTGAAATAATATTCCGATACTCTGCTCCTAGAAAATTATTAACAGATCGAGGAAAAAATTTCATGAGCAAATTAATCAAAGAAATTTGTCGGATATTTCAAATTCATAAATTGAATACCTCGAGCTATCACCCACAGACAGACGGTCTAGTTGAAAAGTTCAATGGCACGTTGATACAAAGTTTATCAATGTATGTTAATAGTTCTCACACAGATTGGGACGAGTATATTCCAGCTGTCCTACATGCCTATAGAACAAGCCCACATGAGAGCTCTAATGAGAGCCCTCACTATTTACTTTTTGGTTTTGAACCGCATCTTTGCGTAAACAGTAAATATCTAAGTTTGGATAGTTGAAAATTGTCCACATCAGTAGAAGAACACAGAAGACGAGTTGTTGAAAATGTCGAGCAAGCACGTAAAATTGCTATAGAAAATAATCAACGCGCACATCAAAAAGCAAAGTTCTACTATGATAAGAAAAGTAAACATCGTGAATTTCAAGATCAGTGACTTACTCAAATACTTACTCAAGTCAATCATTAGTTCCATTTCCATGGGATCTTCGTTTGGCATTTCAGCAATGTTTTCGGCCATTTTAGTTGTTTTAATTATTGCACAGTTGTTACACTTCCTAAGTTTGTAGAGGAGAGACTGAAAAGCTACGGCGATAGTTCTTAAGAAGAGACAATAATTGTTTGGAAATTAAATATGTTTAGTCTGAGATCACTAAGTTATCTTTATTTTCTTCCAGGCAAAGAGTGACAACACTGAATAACATGATAGTCAAACCAAGCTACTTCGTGTTTTTGTATACCTTTTCATATTGTTTTCAATTTGGCGTAAATCAACAATTCGGCTCCTTGACAGAAAAGATTACTTTCTACCCGTCGTCTCTTTTAATAAGTCACACGGCCCGTCCATTAACTTTCTATGAAGATACTCGGATTCTTCATGTAACTACTCATTTGCCACTAGTAGCTACTGGAAATGTTAAACGAATGTCGAATCATTCCTGTTCAGCAATCAAAGCAACTTTTTTCGAACAATTGCTATTATCTATTAGGAATACACAAATATCAGCCAAAAGATTGCTTTCATTATCAGGACTCTCGTCCTTAATCGAATGTTCAACCTATCTCGCTCGTCTGTATAATTACGAAACTGGCTTACGATCCACTATGACTTGTCCAACAATTTATCGAAATTCAGTTAAAGCTTGTAAGCATTGGGCATACAAAAACTGTAAAACAATTACTCGTGAACAAAAACATTGGCTAAAAGAAAAACATAGAAGAGAAAAGCGAACAGCTTGGGTTTGCTATAGCGGCATGATGGGTGTTCCAAGACTGATTTATGAGGCAATTTCTAGTAAGAAATGTGAAGCGAATCATGTCCAAAATCTTAAGAAAACCTTAAGAGAGATGACATCAGCAATGGCAATAACTCAACATCTTGTTCATATTTTGAATGGTAAAATAACATATGTTTTTAAGATACAAGACAATATGAATTCAAAATGACTCCAACAATTAGGACGTGATATGAAACTGATCGATAAAACTTTCAAAGTTTGGGAGCAAGAAATAAGGAAGTTTTCCAACGGAGTTCATTGTGATCAACAATTGCTGATGGAATTTCTTTCTAAATTTTCAACAGAGTTGACTAGAACTTTTTCTACGATATTACGGTTTTTCGAAATTCAGGACATTATGAACCTTCTTATAAAACTGAATAAAAAAAGTTTGATTAGTAAATCCGATTTACCAAGTTTTATAACTTCGCAACTCCTTCCTAGACTCAATAGCGACGATTCACTCAAATTAACTGTGGAGGCATTTAAACAAGGTCTTCCTGTTTTGGGTCAGCCAATGACTGACGTCGAACATGAAAAAGATAGTGTCAATATTAATTTACTCACCATTATCCCAGAAATAAAAAACCAGAACTCACTATGTACAATAGAACGTTTAACACCTATAAAATTTAATATTTCTAACTCTTGTTACACAGGACCAGTGCAAAAGACAAACTTAGCCGTTATTTCGTGTTCGTACTCGAAATATATTGTGACTATCAATGACCTTGATAAATGTTTCCAAAACCCAAATGGTTATTTGTGTCCAACCAATATTTTACAAACAGAGCAAAATTTTTCTTGGCTTGGCTATCCTTGGAATTCAGAAATTAAGTTGTCATTCCCTCGTTACCACCTTCTTTCAAGTTCATGTGATGGATTACATTCAATGATTCCTCTTGGTGGACGATTCTACTTAATTACTTCCCATGGAACACTGAAAACCAATACCGGACATTTAGCTGTCACGCCTCTGTCCATCTACGAGTTTCCTTGCAACGTCACGTTCAAAGGCATGAAGTCTGGCCTAACAAAATGTCCTAAATCTATGGAAATATCATTACCTATTTTTACCAAAGAAACTCTACAATATATTCCATGGAACTTTGTGGATAAGGACACACTAAACCTACATCATGATTCCTTAAAGATTCCACAACCTGTAACGATCAACAAGACCATCATTGAAAACTTAGATAAATTTTACAGTTTTTATGACGAAAAACTGACTAACGAACTGAAGCGTACAAGGAAGGATATTGACAGATAGATAGATAGATGATAGATAATTCGTTTATTAAATAGTACCTCTCGCAGTGTAGAACACTGAATTATAGGTAATATATGACGACAATAATTATACATAATTAAGATAATAAGCAAAGTAGCTCGTAGTGAATTTCCCAAAACGGTCCGTATTTGTACGTTTGATGGTAGTTTTTGTAGTATTTCTCAAGTTGTATGGGTTGTTCTTATATTCCAAGCGGCTTCTAACTAAACAGTACAATGGATTCGCTGGTGTTAATGATTCTATGAAATGGCTGCACGCTTCATCGCGCCTATTAGCTAGCGTGGCGATATTGGCGGCAGAGAGAGCCTCTGAATACGCTAGGTCTGGAAAGACCATGGCCAACGCGCGTTTCTGTACCTTTTCTATAGCATGCGATAGATACTGGGGCAGATTGGCATACGCAGGAGTAGCATACTCCAGAAGAGGTCGGATGAGCGTGCAGTACACCTTCACCAAATCTGTTTTCGAGACACCTGAGCGCTTTAGCGTTCTAAGAGCATACATTCTTCGGTTGGCTTTCTTGATTATATAGTCCGTCTGCTCCCCCCAAGACAAGTCGTTTGATATATATATACCCAGGAATTAAAGAAGAGATTAAAGAAGAGATTAAAGAAGAAACATTGACCTACGCAGATCAGATTTTACTCTATACAGTATCTTCTGTGACATTGCTGAATTTTGTGATTATTATTGTCACAACAGTGTGTCACAGAAAACACAAGCGTGCAGAGTCAAGTGTGGTCCTTCAGCCTATACAACCCATTGCTACCACGCGGCCTACCGCTAAAATACAAGGGTATACAGACCAACGGTCAAAACGCTCCAATGGAAGAACAAACCGTCATCACGATCGCTCTCGCAGACATAACGTTTGTAAGACAAGTGAGTGAAAGAACGGCAATAAACCTGGCATCTGTAAGTGGGGCATTTGCGACGTTTCTAGAAGAAAGGAACCAAAGACCTGAATCTTCATTTCAGTTCATTATCTACAGTTATACCAATTGGCAGACATTGGATTTATTGATTGAACTAGTTGATGACGTAGTCAACAACGAACACACCATTGAACTCTCTTGTGAAGTCCACAACGTCGCTGCTCTAATAGATTTAGCTGGTAGATTGTATGTTAAACAAACATTTCTTAGAAAACTTATATTGGACCCCATTCTTGCTTATGGCGACACATACGAGGGAAACAGAGGGATATGGAGATTTATGTATCTCTATCTCCAAATGTTATTTCAATTACGGCACCATGGATATATTGCGATCGCGCATCGTTTGTGCATACCGCCGGTATTGTTTTCGGATTTAATGTCCAGTAGGACATTGCCACAATTATGCCAAAAAATGATCACGCGCCTACTAGATGGAAACGAAGACATATTTTACCTTACACGCGTCTGCCGGAGTAGTTTTGTAGTATTTTTAAGATATTTTTCTAGTTTTTTCAGGCGCGCGTGTCAGCCTCTTATATAACTCACATTTTTGATAAATTTTTGCACATCGGGTGATGTGCCAGACAAAGGCGGGGGGAATGTTACGAAGCGATTCTAGTAAATTCACTAGTTAATTTGTAGTCATGCCAGTTAACATGAATTATTGTATATTTGTAGTCATTTGTAGTTTCCCCTACGTCTACATCATAAGTACACTTTTGTAGATTACGATACTTTTATAAAAGTGTGGTGCTCGGAACTTCCCATTGGAATTTAACGGTATTTCCCCTTTTTAAGATAATCCCTTTTCCCACGGTTAGTGCACATGCTCTGATCTGATAGTCTTGATCTAAGTCCGAATTCTAGACATTGACCGCGGACATTCCTACATTTGGCACTAAAAACACCCCTTATCAGGCTAATCTCCCATGGGAACCTTCCGAGAGCCAGCACCTATATAAAGCGTATGTAACTTGAATAAAGAGAGTAGTACAGTATAGTATGAAAATCGTGTTCAATTGAAAGACACCGATCCCGACCCGTTACAGTAGTGTCAATCAAAGCCTTGTGAATGAAACGATCTACCGACAAAGCGGTTTGTTTTGAGTGCATGCATTGTTCTAATTAATTTCCAAGTGTTTGTTTTGAGACGATAGCAGTTGAAACTGGCCATATACTGGAGTTGCTGACAGGTTTCGTTCCCGAAGTCAGGTAAGAAATGAAAATATTCTATCGCAAGCTTTTGTAATGGATTGCTCGACTCCTATGGCCCAAGGAAAAGGGAGAAACAGGAAAGCGTACATAAAATATCGGTCTCGTTATCAGAATTCGTAAATCCGTAAAGTTTGGATCGAACACCGGAAATTGAACTCAGAAGTCGCATTACAGCGAAACATTTGGTAAAACATACTTTTGAAATGACAATCTTATGTTTCTTCCCGGGGCTTTCTTATGAGAATTGCAAGAGCGCTGATGTTCGAGGCTGGCAAAATTCGAAGTTTGTTTTAGCAGTTTGAGACTCAAATGTTCTTCAAATGCCTCGAGACAGCCAAGAGTTGAGTGAATCAGACAATAAACCGATGTGAAAGGTAGAAGTTTTTCCCTTAAAAATACAGTACGTTATACATGAAAAGGGAACATCAAAATGCAAAATGTTCGTGGAGAAACTTTTAGGTATTTGCTATGCTTAACTACAGAACAAAAAGCCATGTTCTTAGGGGGGCCTTAGGGGCTCTCGCACGCTTGCTGGCCACTTCTCTGACAAGAAAATAGCTCAAATCGCAATCCAATTCCATCGTCTTGATAACTTGTCAAAACAACCTAGAATTGCATTTGTCCAACACTTGAAAGGTTTTTCTATAAATCTGGAGGACTATTTTGATTACTACGGGAAAATATGCATGTGTTTTTGCGGTTACTATTTTACTTAACTTAAGGTTCTTAATTTCTTGCCTAACAAAACTTCGAATTCTTATAAACGTGGCTATTATAAACAAATTGCAATGTTGATAATGTACTAATTTTGATTTGTTTATTTTGTTATAGAAAGATGTTGGAGAGAGACTTGTAATAAAGGGCTATTTTGCAAAAGATGACAATGAAGTCAATGTTTTCCTTTATTTTGTAGAGTTGGTTGTGTCAAGCGGCGAGGGAAGAACAGGGTGTGGTTTGTTCATAGTCATTAGTATTCATGCCCATAGTCATTAGTATTCTCTATGTTGCACCTTGGTTTTCTTTGTTCTTCTTCAGGAGAACAATGAAAATGCAAGGTGCAACCAGAGAATATTAATGACTATGAGCATGAATACTAATGACTATGTACAAACCCCTAATTTTCCCTATTGTTCAATGCCCTCGCCGCTTGACGCTTTAGTTTCTATGGGATATAGGAGACGCAAATGCCAGTTGCTGATTGGCTGAGTGGCATTGGTCATGTTCTAATATAATATAAGATGACTCCGATAAACATTGTGGGAGTTTCTTACTTGAAATTCAAGTAAATAACTGAGATATTGATGGGGTTAATAGATTTTCTGTAAATATAAATCCGGTCATAACTTTTATAATATTCGTGTAAAGGATATCAAACTTGGAGGACATTAGGATGTATCATTTAGCAATAGTTAACAACTATCCCCCGGAGGGGAGGTGAATAGCGGTGGATATATACCAAGACGCGAAGCGTCGAGGTATATATCCACCGCTAGGCACCGACCCTGAGGGGGATAGTTTTTTTAGTATATAACAAATCAGTAGAATAAAATACGGTGATTAAAATGTTCAAACGCAGTATCGCGCGCCAAACGAGCCGCCATTTTGAGAGTTTTCTCAAAACAGTAAATAGTGCTGGATATCTACTAGTTGAGGAACCAATCAGAGCGCGCGAAAATGACTATTCACTGATTTGGTATATACTAATTTAACATATTCCGATGATGTCATCGATGACGTCATACCACGTCACCATGCAGTTGTACTCCTATTGCCACTTAGACAACTTCACCCAAGTTTGAAAGTCATAAAGGAGCCTCCTATGGTAGCCTTTAGATGTCCCCATAACCTCAGGGAGTCAGGGACATCCTAGTCAGAGCCCGCCTAACACCGGATAAAACATACAACATGGTATGAGGCCATCTATGAGGCCATGCGGGGACACGAGATGTGGCACGTGCACCTTTTGTAGATACGAAACGAATGATTCCTTCTCCAGCTCCAAGACAAGCAAGCGCTAGTCTATCAACAGCGATTTAAACTGCAAATCCCGCAACGTGGTGTACCTCATCTCGTGCAAAAAATGCCAAAAGCAGTACGTCGGAGAAACGAGCCTCCCGTTACATGCACGCTTTAGGACCCAGAAGTGCACGATCAAAAATTGGCAAAAGTACGCTGGCGCTAATCCTGCCGCGGCACACTTCAGTTCAAGCAATGGGCATGCACATAACAGACCTCACCATCAAGTGCATTAAGAACTAGGTGACTAAACAGGAGGACCTGACTTCTGTCGAAGGTTTTTGGATCACCCCGTCCACACTACTCCGTTTTCAAACGAAAACGGATACTTTTTGCTCGGATACGGCTATCGTCCACACTACAACGCCGAAAACGATACCGAAAAAGGATCAATCCGAAAACGCTCTCCAGAGTGGAGCGAATTGAAAACGGAGCTGTTTGAAAACGCTGTTTTCTAGTGTGGACGGGCGAAAACGATGCTATCTGAAAACTATGACGTCCCCACAGCAAACCCGCGAATTTCGCGGGCCGACAGATCGAAATGCGCATGCGTTGAGCTTGTTTGAGCATACCCACTGAATGCATAAGAGCGTTTTCGTACGAATACGCGTTGTAATGTGGACGGGCGAAAACGATACGAAAACGATAAGTGTGGACGCAGATCTTTTTGAAAACGGAGCAAAAAGTATCCGTTTTCGTTTGAAAACGGTGTAGTGTGGACGGGGTCTTATAGATCTCGGCAGACTTAGGCCCGTTTTAAACGTCGAACTTAAATTATCTCGCGCTAAATTGACTGGGTTTATTAGCCAGTAAAAATAAGTAATCTCGATACGAGTGATTTTATGAGGTTAATATACCCTGTCTGACGAATAGAAAAGTTCCTAGCCCTGATTTTAGCACAGGCGATCCAAGCTGTGAAAGAAAACATGCAACGTTGTCGCTGTAAAAATTATACGTAAATGTAAATATTGAAATAAAATCATGTGACATCTCCTTGGAATGTTGTAGTTGTCAAATAAAGTGCTCCCGGAGCGTTTTTTATTGCATTTTGGGTGTTTTTTGTGCCTTTTTCTTAATACCCCTACCGTATGTTATAATAGATTGACAAGGTACGAAACGAGCATTCAAAACACCTTTTTCAAGCTCGATTTTTTTCGCTAAAAATCGGGCTTGGTCATCAAACAAAACAACCCAGACAACGAGGAATGAACCACAGCACTATGTTTTAGCAGTCATTTGAATGTGCAACTTACCTGAGAGAAGTGCGAGGTCTTAAAAGTCCAAACGATTTCGATTTGAAGGCGACGTTAGAAAAAGTGGTTGGGTCACGGTCGCACGGACTGGGTCGAGAAATCCAATCGACTGCCACTATTGTGAATTTAGCCAATCAGAGTCGCAAAGCAGATCGACCGTTTTCGCGCCATTGCTCCAGGTTTGCTCTGATTGGCTAAATTCACAATAGTGGCAGTCGATTGGATTTCTCGACCCAGACCGTGCGACCGTGACCCAACCACTTTTTCTAACGTCGCCTTCAAATCGAAATCGTGACATGACTAGAGCTTGGATCGCCTGTGATTTTAGGGGCGCTGGAAGGATTCAAATTGTAATTTAGCACGGCAGTAGCGCGGCGTTGGCACGGCAGATAGTGCCGTTCCTATTGCAAATGAGCTCGAGACAATAGGTCTAACTAACTAAACAATGGGAAATTGATATTTAGTGCGACAAGAATAAGTTCGTCTTCTAAAACTGATTTTTATATAACATTGTACTATTGTATTCGGTTTCGTTTTCTCCTCTAGCTTTCGCGCATCCAGAGTTTGTCTGCGCGCACAGGGTACGATTGTATTTACGCGTATGCCATTCTCGTACCCAGAGCTCCCCGGCTCGCTCCTCGCAGGGGAGGCTCTGGTGACATCCATTTGAGGACCGTTGGTGATTGGCTGGTTTTGAACGTTGGTGCATGCGCAGAAAGATCTTTCTCTCAACGGCTCTGTATCAAATCTCGCGCATGCGTCAGTGGCTGTCACCAGAGCCTCCCCCGCGAGGAGACGAGCCGGGGAGCTCTGGGTAAGAGAATGCGCGTATGCAGTATGTAACTGATTTCTGTAACCGCCCTGATGAAGGACTGCAAGTTAAAGTCCTAAAAGTCGGCACAAATCTTGTCTGTTTTGTCCTTTCTCTCTATTACAAATCAACTCCATAGTTATTTCCTTTATGTATGGTCACAGGGCGCCCAAGATCATTGTTTGTGAAAAGTCGATCCTGTTCTGTCCCGTTAAAATGCCCCCTGTATCGTTAAAATGCTCTAAAAACGTAAAAATATTGTCAAATTTTCAAATAAAAAAATCTTACCTCTGTACATTGTCTCTGTGATGCTTTGGAGTTCTTTGTAGTCCAGAAAATTGCCCCATATTGCGTAAAACAGCCTGTAAGAGCCAAAGTTCCTGACACCACTTCCCCCCTTGTAAAAGGTTTTCTTTTACAAGGGGGGAAGTGGTGTCAGGAACTTTGGCTTTTACAGGCTGTTTTGCGCAATATGGAGCAATTTTCTGGAGTACAAAGAACTCCAAAGCATCACAGAGACAATGTATAGAGGTAAGATTTTTTTATTTGAAAATTTGACAATAGTTTTACGTTTTTAGAGCATTTTAACGATCGCGATACAGGGGCATTTTAACGGGACAAAACAGGATCGACTTTTCACAAACATTGATCTTGGGCGCCCTGTGGTATGGTGCTGTCATTGTGGTCTCCTTGGGCCCTGGGCCCTAGTACAATTACGTGGAACCGAGGCGACTCTGTGGTAAACATGGCGGCCATGTTTGGATAATCAGACTTCGACAGGCATTTGAGCAACGCAAGTTACTGCTCCGCTATGGCGGAAGGAGCAGATATTTCCGATCGAGTCCTTCCAGATGGTATGCACAATATAATCTGTAAATAGTTCGAGATGTCGAATATTTTTAGGCATATTTTCACTCTTCTCCTGTTGTGGTGTCAGATCCTGAATCGCTGAAAACGATCATCTACGACCTACAAAAAAGGGAAAGGCAACTCATCTGGAACAAGCAAGAAGCTGAGATAGAATTTGGGAAAAAGAGAGCTAAATTTAAAGAACTTTATCTTTCAAGAGAAGGTATGATAAGTATAACCCTTGATTTATGTTGTTTAAGTAGTTGTACCAGTTTGAAATTTTGCAAGTCATGTAAGTACATACATACATACATAAACTTTATTAAAGTGTCAAAGGTATTTAGCTACAAGCTAATTGTGGACACTATAAAATAATAATAAAAAAAATTTTAAATCTAACCTAGCTATATACTGTATATATAAATATTTAAATATTATTAAAAATCTGTAAATCAATAACTACTTACTAACCGAGAGTGAGGACATTACGTGAAATATCAAACTGAGGTTTTGGCGTATCGAGCGAGCGATAGCGAGGTTGATATGCCAAAACCGAGATTTGATATTTCACGTAATGCCCGAACGGTCGAGGTTAGTAAGTTGTTTATTATATGGCACTTTTTCTACAAACTTTTTACGAACCGGAAGTCGCCTCGTTCATTTTCCCGCCGAAATAACTCAGACGTGCCCGAGTTCATTCAGAGTTTTTTCTGAGTCAAATTGATAGAACAAACCCGTGTGTGAAAACCACGCCAGACTTGCTCTAAAGTAATCAATCTCTTATGGATATCAAATACTTCGGAATCCTTTCTTTTACAGATATTTTATAATGTTGTTTAGTCATTTGTGAGAAACTTTTGAGGGAGTTACAGAAGTTTCAAACGGCAAGCAACCGGGAAGCAAGTCTTCCACGTCAGCTCAACTTTTTTTAGCACCATTGGGAAAAACATTGCACTAGGAAACAGCCTTTAATAATACGGAAGAAGAGTTAAACCTGAAGAAGACATTTCACAAGCTATCCTCCAGAAAATTGCAATGGTTATTTTATTTGTGCAAAGGCAAACGTAAAAGTAAGAATGAATTTAACTCGAGGAGGTGGAGAGAGAAAAGAAATCAACGACTTCACTATGACATCGGTAAGCACAAAGTTTGAACTCGCTTTCTGTTATTATTCTTAGCTCTCAAGTTTCTTGAATTCCCATTAAATTTTGACTTTACATGTAGCTTTTACCTTTTGCTGCTATTTTGACTCCCTTAAGTTATCATAGACTCGAATTTCTTAGTAGAGTAACTTTTTGGCTCTGCTTTTGCTTTTGTAAACAGGTCATTTCTGCTATTCAGGCCTTTATTTTCCTCTTGTCACTACAAGTTAGATTTGTGTTATACTGTGTCAAGTATTCCTTGTTGTGAATTTCGCTGAAAATCTTTTTGAATTTGTGTTGGAGATGATTTTTTGTCAGTCGTGAACTGCGAGCGGGCATTAAGAATTTCCATAATGCCTGTGGGCATTACGGAGAGTTACGCCCGCTCGTTAGCCAATCAGAGCCCGCGTACTATCGTTGCCATATAATAATATTCAATATAATATATTCTATATTCTATGCACACTATATTTACAGACAATCACAGGCAAACACAATACAAGTAGACAAACATGTGTATACAGAAAGACACAAAAACGAACATACAGACAAAAAGCAACATATAAATAGATAACAAACAAATTAATTTAAAAATATGGTACAAGGGTAGTGTACACTCCTCATGCGCCAGACCGCTAGACAGCACACAGGACCACCCCACACGCCCATCCCACTAAGAAGAGCAAGCGCTGCAGTCACATGTGCCGTCCAGCAGGCCAAGCACATCAAGAGTGCGCACTCCCGTCTTTATAGCTTGTAGGCTGACCTTGTTTCGCAGTTCCTGACTTATCTTCCCCCAAATATGGGGGCCTAAAAACCTGATGCTATGTCTACCATAGGTAACTGTATTGAATCTTGGTATGGGAAAGTCACTCCTTAAATTATAGCTCCTGTCTTGCTGGAAAAATATGTTTCTAATTTGCTGTGGAGCTAGGGAATGTTTGACTTTATACATAAGTATTAGAATGTCTTGTAACCTCCTATTCTCTAGACTTGAGAGTCGCCCTCTTCTTAAAAGTTCAGCATAAGTGTCATATTTATTGTTAAATATTGTGCGCAGCACTCTTTCTTGTACTCTCTCTAACTTTCTAGCATCCGCAGCCCTACAAAAGTGCCATACCATGTGGCAGTATGTAAGATTTGGTAATATTGCCGATTTATAAAGTTGTAATTTGGCATCTCTTGGAATTAGATTCCTCAGCCTTACCAGCACACCAACTTTTTGGCTTGCTCTCTTGCATATTTCACTGATATGAAGACTAAAGTTCAGCTTATCGTCAAGAGTCACTCCTAGCAGTTTCATTTCAGTAGATGATTTGATTATTTCTTCGTCAAACTTAACCTGTATAGACAGGTTGTCTTTATTTCTATTTGCTCTGCCTAACAGCATTAGATTATATTTATCATAATTTCCTTTAGAAAGTTATCTTTGTACCATTTTGAGATTTGATGTCCCTCCTCGTTCAAAATTTGTTCCACACACTCAATTGTTCCCCCTTTACATATAGCTGATGATCGTCAGCGTACATTGACAGGCTAGCAGTTTTAACTTCGAATGTCATGTCGTTTTGGAAGATATTCCATAATAATGGTCCAAATGACGACCCTTGAGGACATCGTCTTACTGCATCCTTCCAGACACTGGTGACTTCATTAAGTTTGACCCTGTTTTGTCGGTTGGTAAAATATGATCTCATCAAGTGTAATGACTCCTCTGAAAAGCCATATGCCTTGAGTTTATTTACCATGAGTGCTGGATGTAGGGAATCAAATGCTTTACTCATATCCGTTGAGAGTATTCCAATGAACTGTTTGGAATCCACAGCCAGCTTCCAGTCTTCCGTGAGTTTTAGCAGAGTAGTTTCGCAGCTATGCTTTTTTCTGTATGCCGATAAGCAAGGATCAGCTTAGGATCAAAATGATTGTTTACTTGTGTACTCATCATTGACTCATAAACCTTATCTACTGTGCACAGCAATGTTATTGGGCGGTAGTTTTTTCTCTCAAGACGGTCGTCCTTTTTGTATACCGGGTTCCATTCCCCTCTCTTCCATGCTTCCGGCCATTCTCCTCTCCTGATACACTCATTATAGAGACTCGTCAAGGAGTCTGCTATACCACTTGATGCTAATCTTAACAATTTGGGAGTAATGGAGTCATGTTCACAGAACAGTTAACAGATTTCCAAAACATTGGAATTTATGGAATAATTTTTATTCAATAAGCTTAATTTTGCCATAAGTTAAGTATCAAAGATATTTCAAAAGTTGTAAGCTTATGGAAAACGTTAGAAAAAAGTCAATGAATATTACTGACTTGCAACATTGTCTTGTCTGTGTCTTGTAAACAATTAGTGGTGGATAGAGCGGTTTTCATATGACTGTAGTGAAACCAATCACAGAGTAATTACACCAATTCTGAATAAAACCTATAGGAGTGTTACAAAGTAATTGGGAATTACTCACAACAGTCATCTAGAATCCACTCTATTTGGATGATGACTATATAAAGGCCCATTTACATGCTGTGATTTGTCGAGCCCGATTTCTTGTACTTCGTTCGGTTTCAGGCAGACACTGAAAAATCTATGGCATCGCATCAGATTTTTTCATGTCAGGGCTGATTTTCCTTCGGACAAATCAAATAACTCGCGGCTGAAAAAACAATTGGGCCGACAAATGGCAGCATGTAAATGGGCCTTAATGCTGTGTTTACACCTAGGATGTTTACTGCAGTAAACCAATTTACTAACCTCAGTAAAGTTTAAATAAGTGTAGACAGTTCAGTAAATGCAGGCAAAGACAAAGGAAAGTCAACCTAGGTTGAGTAAACGTTAACTATTCTAATGGCAATTCAAAGTGCAAAAGCACTTGAATTTGGTGAACAGGAGTTTAAAATAAAATGTGCCATTTCGCAACAGATAAGGAAAAAGTCTTTGGATATGTTAAGGTATAGATATAGGTTGGGGATGTGTCCGCGTAAAAAAATGATATTGGGTCGCAATTGAACCTAAAAAGCTGACTTTGCTATCATTTTAAAGCTAAAAGAATGATGTTTTTGGATGTATTAACTATTTAGTGGAATTTATCACAAAACGCAAGATTTTGGGTCCCTCACAAAAATTCAGTGTGTTTGCTATAAGAGTTCCAGGATGTTTGGGATTAAAATAAACACGACCGCTTTAAACTGAATTATGATAACAGATGAATGTTCTAAAAAACCGATTTTCGATTTGCAAAACATTTTGCAAAATATCACGTTCTAAAGTTAAACTTCGTATTTTTTACGTTTTTTTGTGTGTGGAAAATTACTCATAAATTCAAATTTGGAAAAGAAAATCAAAAATCCCGCACATGGTTTTCTCAGTACTACAGGTCTTTCATTTCCATAAATTTGCAGTCAATATCTTAAAACAGGTCCAACCTAGAACTCCGAGAAGTAGGAAATTTATTGTGTTAAGGAAATTTATTGTGGTCACTGCCATTGCACATCGCCAGCTCAAGTGTTGCTGACAGACAAATAACATGAAATATCACCCTCAGCCAATCAGATCTTTCAGGTGAAATTCCACTGATAAATGCTCTTTTCTGAAAGCAATGTCCGCAGTCCCTTCTTTTGGGGCTTTCTCCCCTGTGGCACTGCTTGTTACCAAGACTCTTTTGTGAACTGGAAATAAGAGCGGGCAAACAAACTTCAGTGTAGGACTAGGACTTTCTCTCGATTTACAGACATTTGCCAAAGGCACTGCAAGCAGTCTAAACAGGTTATGGATTTAACAGCTTTTTCAAATGCCAGTAATTTGAAATGGCAGGAATCTTTTGCTCTCAATTCAGGCGAACTTGATGTTGAGCGAGGAAAGGCAAGGGATGCAGTAGCTACTGTGGAAAAGTATAAATACGAGTTACAAAACATTAACAGGGAGTGTGAGGCTTTACGAACCACGGCTGCACTATTAGAAAGTACACAGAAAGAAGAAATGGACAGGATTCGCTCTCATTACCTAAGTGAAATTGCCTCACTTCAAGCCATCATGAGAGGTAGGATAACAGTTACATGTGTTTACATTAAGCAATAAAAGTACTTTCCGCGTGCTCTCTGCTTTCTTACAAACACGAGGGGGATGTTGGGAGAACTGATCAAAACTTGAAAGACACGAGCCGAAGGCGAGTGTCTTTCAAGTTTTATCAGTTCGACCAACATTCCCCGAGTGTTTGTAAGAAAGCAGAGAGCACACAGAAAGTATTTTTATTGCTTTTAGAAAATAACATACACACGCGCGACAGCGTTGCGTGACAATCGTGTTTCTCAGGTCTCTTACAAACACGCTTTTTAACCAATCAGAATGCGCACATTCACAATACAACATAGGTGTTATTTTCTAATTTAC
This sequence comes from Scolanthus callimorphus, assembly GCA_033964015.1. Lineage (NCBI taxonomy): Eukaryota > Metazoa > Cnidaria > Anthozoa > Actiniaria > Edwardsiidae > Scolanthus > Scolanthus callimorphus. Next base: position 14,363,358 of record CM066919.1, read on the forward strand.
ATTACTGGTTATGTTGCTATATGTCTATTATCAGATATGAAAATAACTTTCACACTTTTTTACTTGGGACGAGGGAAGCCCCTACCCCCCTAGAAAAATAGGGCGCACATATCATTATGCTTCCACTTATCACTATTCCCTAATAAGCTTGATAATAATAATAATAATGATAAATTATTGCAGTCTTCCAACTTGATGAAGCATGCCAAGCTAAATGGGGAGAGAACAATAATATGCTTATCCCAATGCATTATACCTTATACATTATCCCAATTATCCCCTTTACAAGACCTTGCTTGAGAATTCCACAGCTGCTGAAAACAATAGACCTCTTTCAATTGGGCGTAATGTTGTCCCATTTCAGATCACCTGGCATTCCTATGAGTATTCTTTCTTTCTTTTTTTCTGGAACACACTGAAGGATAATATATGAATATGGAAGCAACCCAATAAAGAAAGATTATTCAGATGAATGTCACATGATCTGAAATGGGACAACATTACGCCCAAGCAAAAGAGGTCTATTGGGCCTAACATGAAAAAAATATGTTGCATTATCGGGCTGACACCAAGTTAAGCTTACAAGAAATCGGCCCAACAAATGACAGCATGTAAATCAGCCATAAGATCATTGATTTAGTAAACTTTTCAATTTTCTTCAAAATTAGGCATTTTTACAGTAGTTTTAGTGGAAACTACGTTGCAACAGTGAATGGCATTTCTTGTATTACCTCCATTAAATGGCCAACATCTATAAAGGGGCCACTTGGCTTGGTCCTGAGGGTGATCACTTAATAGAGGTAGCACTGTACATGTAAGTAGCTTAAAAGGAGACAAAATGGCAACTATTTTTGCAAACGAGCCCTCAAACATTTCCCCAGTATTTGCCATATTTCATCTTCTTCCTTTATTTCAGAGGCTGTCAAAGAAGCGAGGACACAGGCTGCCCAACAGTATGAGCTAGAACGACATTCTCTGATTACAGCCAATCAAAAATTAGACTCCCAGAATAAAGAATTTCAATCTAAGCTGTCCCATGATGGGAGGGGATTGAGTGTAATGTCTGTTATTAATGATGCTGTGACTGGTGTGGTCAAGAAGACTTCATCATCATCTGCTAGTGATGAAACCTTGGAAGATGGCATGAAAAAGGTAGGCTAATTTGAAATCTTGGGTCAGTCATTTATGTCTTCTTTAGTTGTGGAGGGAGAGGGGGCATACGAATGCCTACCCTTGAGAAGTCCATAGGGTTAGGCCAATTAATCTTAGTTTTCCGGGAGTAAAGATACAAAATTTCCAAACAAACAATATATTTTGCAAGGAGTGATAAAACTACTCGGAAGATTGTGTCCAACCATCCAGAGTTCAGCAGGATTTTCCCAATTATTTTGCTTGAAATTCCTGATTCCTGACACAACCTCGATCGGGATACTAAAATCCCAATTTTAGAGATTTAGATGGCTTAAATCCTGACTTTTGAGATTTTGATGGCTTTTTCCACCGAGTACCAAGCCCATAAATATTTCTGATGATTCTTACGAACAGAACATGATGAAATCATTAAAATAAATAAATTATCCATTTCTAGGCTTTTTCAAAAGTTGGTCACCTGCCCGAAAGTCGCGAACATGCAGCAAATCAGTTACCCACTTTTTTTTTTTTTTTTTGGGGGGGGGGGGGGGGGGAGGGGAGGTTGACTCGCTCGTCTGGCGCAAAAATTCCGAAGTCTCTAAGGCCTACGGCAAACGCCGAACTTCAGCCGCTCTTCTTCTGTTGAACCTTCCTCTGCCGCTTCATTATACTTTATAATCAATACATTTCTATTGTTTTGTATTGGAACGGTGCCACTATGGCAAGGCGTTTGCCGTAGGCCTAAGTTGGACACTCTGGATGGAGGAGCAGAAAAAAAAACCCACTACATTGTGTTGCCATAGGTTACGCGAGCTTAAGCATGACTCCATTTTGCATTTGGAAATTTTTAATTTAAAAGAGGAGTGAGGTTTTTGTTTTCAAGACCTTAGTTAGCCTTATCCAGCTTCATTACATGCCACCGTGCAGGATTAACCGTCACAATTGACACAGGAATTGTCACAACTCAAGCCAAAACACATTCTTTGACATTAAATTGATCTTGACAAGGACTTTACCCCGGCGATGTAAGAATCTATCGCTTCGTTGAACAAGAGTATCCAAAGACCCATTCGCTGTTGTTAGATTGTTAATAATAATAATAATAATAATAATCGTTTATTATTCCTCTTGCAGTTAAGACTGAATTACAGGAATAGGTCATACATTAATACTAACATCGAAAATATTATAATAAATACACACGCCAGGACGAAAGACAAGTTACAATAAATCCAAACAGTACTTTGAAGTTATTCATCTTTACGCTATTTGGTTGTATCCAGTCTGTGACGTCAGTTGTGAGGTTCTTACACCGGGGTAAAGCCTTGACAAGACCTTGCATGTGAACCTTACTGGCTATCATTGTTCTATGAACCATTTCTTCTGTTATGGACTACTCTGGTAAGTACAAAGTGCGAGCCATGAATTGCGAGGCGTGCAAGTCATGCGAGCCATGCGAGCCATTTTTGTCAGATTTAATATAATTTTAATCTGCAAAAATAGCTCACCTATTTTTACCTTGCCTCGTTGAACATAATAAAATTCAGAAATGGTTGTAAAACCTGTACTAGAATGCTTGGCGGGTTGTCGGGGGCGCCATTGTTTTAAGAGACTCATGATCAGTCGCCTGCTGATGGGAGTAGCACAGGGTGCCCTATGGTCAACTAATGCGAATTTTACCCACGAGAAGTCAAACTCCCAAAATGAAATCCTGTCATAGCGCCTCCTGATTGGTAATGACGACGGCTTTTGTGTACGTATTTTCGCTCCTTGACTGGTTTAAAAAAATCAATATAAATCAGTCCAAAAATAATCAAATAACTGTTCTGGGTCAATCCGTACTTCTATGAATTGTGAGCCAGGATTTCAGAAAAAAATGCGTGTAGGTTGGATCGGGAGTAGGTGAGGTGTCGATCTAGTGTTTTTTATCTAATCTTTTCAACGTAGATACTATGGACAAGAACGACGCGGATGATGACGTCATGAGGCCCCACCCATAGTCACGTAGCCCACAACAGAAAAACGAGTTTGAAAAATGTCTGTTGACAAAAGTTTTGCAGAAAAATATTTTAATGACTATTTTCTAAAACTTCACGCATCGGAGCGGAAGCTAACTTTTGAGCTACCAAGAAATGGCGAAGTGCTTCGGAAAACACATATTTGCTAATAACTATCGCATTTCACACACAAAAAAAATCCGTGCGCTAAGTTTTTGAAAATGGTAAAGTCAAAATGTTCAACAAAGTTGTTTTAGTCGCGCAGAAACGGCTTTTTTGGGGTCCCAAAAGTGAATTTATTTTTTCGCTAAAAGCACGTAAAAATGGCATTTCTTTTTAAAAAATGGCAAAAGATGACATTTCTCTTTTGGAAAAGAATAGAAAAAGGAAATGCCAACTGAAATAGTCATCGATGACGTCATACCACTTGACCATGCAGTTGCACCCCCTTGTCACAAAGACAACTTTACTTAATTTTCACTTTTCACTTTGGACCAGACATCCGTTGGTTTTCGGTTTTCTACAACGAAATCTCAAGTTGCGTGACAAACAATGGTTTCGCATCAGAGTTCTTTTCTTTACAGAGAGGAGTCAGACAGGGATGGCCTTTATCAGGAACTTTATTTGTCGTTGCAATTGAACTACTGGCATGTGCCTTACAGCATTCTTCTAAGATTGAAGGTATCCAAGTAGATAATTGTGAGATAAAATATACAATGTACGCTGATGACTTGACAGTCTTTCTCACAAAACTCGGAATCAGGACAACAGTTATTTGAACTCCTGGAAAAGTTCAGACAAGTATCTGGTCTCGAGATAAACATGAATAAAACGGAAGCCCTCTAGCTAGGAAGTGAAAAGAATAACCCTAATACACCTCTCAATGTAAATTGGCCAAAATCACCTGTCATTGCACTCGGCTGCGCTTTTCCTATTCGATAAATGGCAGTGCACCGATAAATTTTGAGGAAAAAGCTAAGCATTTTGAGAATGTGATCCATATTTGGAAACAGAGGAATCAAACGTTAATTGGTAAAATCAACATTGTTAAAACTCTCTCTCTAAGTTGACCTACTGCACAAGCGCCTTGCATGTGCCTTCGGGCTTCGGCAAGGGAGTAGATGAACTTATTTTTAATTTTATATGGGATGACAAGCCTCCCAAAATAAAGCGCTCAACAATCATAGGCGAAAAACGAAAAGGCGGTTTAGGCATGATTAATTTCAACATATTCGAAGCATCATTAAAATTAACATGGGTCAAACGTTTATTAGATGATTCTCTTGCGCCTTGGAAAGTGATTCCGCTTTTTCTTCTTAAGAAATTCGGCGGACAATTTCTTTTTTACTGTGACTTTACCGTCCTTATACTTAATTTGAAGGATAATACCTCTATTCCCCCTTTTTATGTCGATATTTTAAAACGCTGGTCAGCATTGAAAAACGAACAGTCATCTAACAAAAGTTATAATCAAATAATATGGAACAACAAAAATATTACAATAGGTGGAAATTCTTTCTTTTTTAGAGACTGGTATCAAGCAGGTATTGTGTATATCCGTAATCTTTATAATTTAGAAGGCAAACTGATTCCAGCAAATAAACTCATAGACGACTTTGAACTTAAGTGCAATATATTTACAGTGATAAAACTTTACGATGCCGTCTTTAGTTACTTGAACTTAATCCATGCAAAAAGTTTAAATGCATCAGAATCTGAAACTAAGGACCTCGCTAAACTGTCATGCGCCGCTTTTAGGAAACTCTTACTGTCGCAAGTGTTTGTCCCACCAACCGCTGAACCGAACCTCATGACAATTGCTAATGAAGGTGAATTAGAAAGTATTTACTTGCTTCCTTTTAATGTGACATCAGAAACCTTCCTATGCGCATTTCAATATAAGATTATACACCCGAGGGGGGGACTCCCATATTTTTGGGGCGGGGGTGCTCGTCGTACCTTTTAGGGTTTAAAATCAGGCCTCTGGTACCTTTTAGGGGTAAAATTCGAAAACGTGTATTTTTTTCGAGATAGGTACCTCTTAGAGGTCCGTTCTAGCAAATCAAGCAAATTACACTTGTTGGTAGCTTGAATTTCAGACGTATTTTCCCTTGTAAAAAATACGAGAGAAAATTACGAGGGAAAATACGTCTTGGTGGTACCTTTTAGGGGTCAAAATCAACTAAGCAACGCCATGTTTGGTACCTTTTAGGGGTAAAATCGAAAGTTCCCGACGAGCACCCCCACCCCAAAAATATGGGAGTCCCCCCGGGATTATACATAATATTTTACCCTCTCAACAATTGCTGCATAAAATGAGTATAGCAGACTCCTTTTTGCAATACATGTTTCGTTTTTCATAACCTAGAACACATGTTTGTTAACTGCCGAAACGTAATCAATTTTTGGGACCTTTTTCTGAAATGGTTTAGAGATAAAGCTAGATTTGCTAATCAAACTTCCGTGTAAGGATATTTTATTCGGTTACCAAACATCAAACAAAAAGTTTAAAGGGCTCAATCATTGTATCATTATCGCAAATTATGTCATTTTTAAAGCTACCAGAATGAAACTCTGCCACGCTTTGAAGCCTTTATTTCCTTGTTAAATGAAAAAGTACACATCGAGAAAAGGATCGCTTTAAAAAACTTTACAATGAATTCATTTAAAAGTAAGTGGTTTTTTCTTTGATAAAAGGTTAAATATAGGATTATTGTGTGTCTGTGGGTACTGTTCGTGTTTGAAAATGTCCTAATACAGATTATTTTATTGTATATTGATTTGAAATAGAAATAAAAGTAGAAGTGGGAAAAAAACAATTTTGGTTGTCTGAGGTTCATCCCTTACCAAGATATATACCTTTTCTCGTGTAGATAGATTCAAAACAGGCTGCCTTCGCCTCTGATTGGTTCGATTTTTGCCTTCAATTGTTACTTTCGCAGTCTACACTTTGGGTGTAAATTTGCATAACCATTGTCCGTTGCCATTTGCCATTTTTAGCTTGACAACCGATGACGCTTTGATCCCAAAAATACTGAAACATGAACATCAAACTCCTGCGCTCATCGCTAATATTTTGAAGGAAACAAAATGCCAAAACGAGCAAGTATAAGGGTTGAGCTATCGCATCACCGCAATATAAATTACGAACGTGTACGCATTCACACCAATAATATTTAGTGATAAGAACAGCGTCGACTAAATTCTGATTTTTTGTACAATATGTTAAGAATAGACTGCAGAGCTGAGATTTACAGGAAAGCTTCAGTTACTATTCTTGTCCAACTGTTGAAAATTTGAAATAATAACTCCTCCGCTTTCGCAAAATTTTGAGGGGAACTGGACACGCACTATTTTTAGCGGTGTTCAGCCGCGAAGCACAGTTAACTTTGTACCTGAATATCGCAGGAGAAAACAAAACACCAATGAAATCTCTGTGACATTTTATCCAATATCCTTTGTAGAATATCTCAAGCCGTTACGATTACCACAACTGTTTTTGTACAAAGTAGGATTATTCCGTATAGAAAACACATGACAAAAGTTCGCCTTTGCGTCTAAAATAATTTCTGTACACATCGACAGAAACACCGAAAATCCCGAAATACATCATTTGAGAGTCCTCCATTACCACTGTATGCATTGCTACGCGACCTCAAAATTCACGGTTGCGATTTGCGATTCTCAGCAAAGGAATTGTAATGTCTTTTTTTCTTGAGTCAGAAAGTTCATAATTCTAGGACAGAAAGCAAAAGGATAGCTTACAATTATTTTAATTGATTTTACAATTAATGTCGACCCACCGAAGTAGCCGAATCCAACGTTTTAGTTTTGATTGACGGCTAAAAATCGCCAATCGCCCATCGCAACAGTGAATTTTGAGGTCGCGTAGCAATGCATACAGTGGTAATAAACTATTCGTATACGAATTTGTACCTTTTAGACTTTACTGCACCAAGGAATAAGAGACCAAATACTTAACAATTATTCGCCGAAGGCGAAGTGACGAATAGACGAATAGACGAATGGACTATTCGCCACTATTCACTGAGCCTGAGGAGAATAATTGTTTTAGTATATACTACACGGAACACTCCAAAAAATATCCGAACGACACTAAATGTGGCATTTGCCGACATTTTGTAGACTCTTTCTGTATGCGTGACGTTTGTCACGCACGTGACATTACGTCAGACTTCACTACAAGCATTCGGCCACTGAACACATGGTGGAAACTTGCTGCTGTTTTAGAGAAGCAAAAACGCTAGAAAACACTTGTAGTTTAAATTAACCTTAGAAAGACGACTATTTACAACATTATACACTGGATTTCCAGGGACAACTGACTGGATAAATTTCTTACAAGGTATAGCTCTTCTGTCTGACAGTAAAACGATTCCGGCTGCTTTCAAGGATTCAGAGTAAGACAGACCAGGGTAAATTATGGTAAGAGCCCGTTTTTGGACTTTTTCTATGGCCTGGGACAGATATTGTGGGAGGTCCGCACACCCCGGAGGACGCATATTCTAAAATTGGTCTTATAAGCGAGCTTTTACGATTTACTGTCCCTTCCAACCTACAGGTACATGTAAATGTTCGGCAAAGTAGATATGTTTTCGACAAAATTGCCTTAATTAATATGTTGTTGTGAATGTAATTCGTCTCTCAAAAGTGCCGTGAACGAATCATCTATCTCTGTGATTCCGAAGAACTGAAAAACAAGAACAGCACATTTTCGAAGTTCAAGAAATACATTCTCTCTCTGATTCACCTTGAAAAATTAAAGAGACAACATAAGTTAATTGAGAAGGATTTTTCCGTTGCATTTCGAATCAGATAGTTCCTTTAGAAAGTAAAAATATCCGAACCACTTGCACTGGGGCTTCTCAATCTCGGGATAATGCTTTCGATCTCGGAATATTGTGGCATTAACCCGATATAGCGAACCAATCAAAACGCGCGATCTATGGAGGTTCCCGTGTAGTATATACTAAAAATATTTATCGTGTGCCTGGCTACGACTGAATTTTGATCTTGATCAGATGTCAGTTTCGCACGAACGAATAACACGACAGTGCATTCCAGCGTGCTTCAAATGACAACTCAGCGAGGAAAGGGGATGAAGAATGAACCATATTTTTCTCGGACTTTTTATGTCGGAAGTGCATAACAATGTACAGTAACATAAAGAATATACTTTTAACCATCCGACAAGGACTTATTTTGGAAGAATGACATTAATATTCAAGCAGAAAAAAATCTATTTATTAAGTTATTTATTTTTATGCTAAACAGCCAGTTTATGCTAATTTTATTCAATGAAACGTTTCGGTCGGCTGGACATTTAAAATAAGCGAAGAATACTCACGCGTCATTGACCGCGACATGCTGTGTTTTGAATTCTTCGTTAGTGTGACAAGTTAAACTGCTTGTATGTCTTCCTAACTGTTCACCCAGAACGCGATATACTTATATTCAGTGTACTGTTAATAAATCGGAGATCAGGCCTGATGAGAGGTATACAAGAACGTCCAAAACTTTCGATAAGGCTTTGTAATTTTCGACCTGACATTTTCACTAATCAAAGCCAAGGACGAAGGCAAAACTATTGATAACGACGAGGATTTCGACATCGTCTTCCGTCTGGAAAATCAACTACTAAGGTCGTAAATTGTTGTCACTTCTGTGCAATTTCCCCGAAACTGCAGTTGACATACCCGAAAAAACAACATAAATCTGGTCTCTAACATCTTTTAAATGTCAGCCTGTCCTAAATGCTCTCATTTGGTAATGCTCTTAAAGTGCCACTGAAACGAAATCTCACTTCTTGATTCCAACCCGCCAATTTGAAGATTGGCTATAGTGCTTTCACTATGCTAAATATAAGAGGTTTTGAAAAAGAGGAACATTCAAAATTTTGATTCCGAAAACACCATTTTCGAGGTTTATTGGACGACATTTTTCAAGCGAGCGAAGAGCTCATTTACATAAAATAGCATCACATTAAAATTCAAGTTTCCAAATAAGGACGTGTGACGTCAACTGATGTACAAGCCAGCAAAACAACATGGCGGAGGGAACGAGGAATCGAGAGTGCAGTACGATTCTCTGCCGCTGGAGCTCTGTCTTGTACCACTATCAAGAATCGGACTGGATCACTTGCAAGAATAGAATGTGTACGAAGATGGAATCTGTGCATTTCTCTATGAAAGACTGAATTCGACGAGCAAAACCGAGGAAACAAGTCATCAAACGAACTCGCGCGCCTGGGCAAATGTAGAAACAAGCGGGTTTTGTTCGGTTCATTTATTGGACTTCAGTACTAAAGAAGTCGGATTATTTGTGTGGAATGGCAACCTCAAAGTGCATTTCAGCTCCTGGTTAAACACGAAAGGAAAACATTGCCTAAGTAAGTGTGAATTCCTACGCTGGAAGAACAGCCACACTCGGCCCTGACCAGTCGAGTAAACGCTTTTAAAACTTTTGTTCGTCTTTGTGGAATACATCAAGAGTTCACATTGTCGTTCCTTTGTTTTTCTGTCTGTAGATTGCAATAGTATTGTCGCAATATTAACGAGAAATACATGTTTGTAGATGCCAGGCTTCTTGTATTTTTGTGTGCAATAATCTTACCTTGCAAACGCAAGCAAAAGTAGACATTTTTATTTCATCTCCCGGAAGAATGCCATGAATGCCTCGAGTTATAAAGCTCTGGAGGTTTGCAGGTATGGTTTTAGTAGCCTTCAGTAAATTTTCAATTTTCATGTCCTAACCCACTATCCAGGAATTGTGATTTTGTACAGCTGCAGTAAACACCTGCATATAAGAACAGGCTGAAATTTGGCCAATAAAACCCTATTTTTATAAGAACAAGAGCAGCCTCAAAATTGTAACGGTTCTTATTTAATGGGAATAGTGTCGTAATTGCACCACATGTAAGTGTATGTTTGCTGTCATTTTAGGCTGATTCGTCTCTCAATCAGCCTGACCTCTGATATTGGGTGTTCTTATATTCAGATGTTTACTGTATCTAATCTCTAGGTACTGTATTTTCTCTCTTTGTGTCAAAACATTATATTTGCAATAGGCAATTCCAGAAAATATATGTACCCCGGGGACAGGTGGCACTTTGATCCCCTTCCCATGCATCCAGAATTTCAAAATGGCTTACACCACATGAATATAGAATTCCTGAGAGGTTAAACTAGCTTCCACCTTTTAGTACAGCAGATTGGTGCAGAATTTAGGTCGAATTGTGCAAATTAATGTTACAAGCATGAAATTTGGCACAATGACAGAGCTTTATACCCTATGTAGTCTTGATGCAAAAAACACGCCCAACGTGCATACTTTCCGTTTTGCAGAGGTGGAATTAATTATCTTAGATAAGAATAAAAGCCTGACTAAACGTTTTCCAAATTCTTCCAAACTTCACATAATGTTGAGATTGCATGCCCTTCAAGTTTAGGCAGACAAACCACACCCAATTGCGGTACTTACAGGTATTACAGTGACGAATGTAAGGGTTTACAAAAAATAAATTAAACATGATAGTTATTATTGAAATCTTTTTGCAACCTATTACAGACAAATTACCTAGCACCTTCGCAGCTAACCACACGCCCAAAATGCCTGTATTTGGCACATTCAACGTCTTTTTCGGCTTTTGAGCTAAGAAAGAGACAGTAAAGATTTTAATTCGACTTTTCTTGCTTCAACTCTACCACTTCTTTTCGCAAGTACACTTTTCTATAGGAAAATGTTCTTTCATATAACTTTTCGAACGGTTTTCCACACAATGCAAGACCTCACCAACTATGTGCACCCACTAGCCCGCCAGCTAGCGTAGAAGAAAAAAAGGTTGCCTAAAAAATAAACGTTGTCATGTACTGCTTTCTAGCAATTCAATATCCTTTTGGTAAGATGTTACTTTTGAAGCATGTTTTAATGTCTGCTATCAGGCGAAGGGAGGCGAGGGGTGAACTGAAATGTACAATCCACTAAAATAACTGTATCTCTGTGTATCTAAAAATCATTTCACATTCTTTCTTCTGAAAGCAAACGTTTCTTGTAGCGAGTGCATCAATATTTAGTTCCACTATCCCTATATTCAACTTTGGTGACCTAAGTTCCTGCGACAAGTCGGACCTCACAGGATGGCTGGAGATGGTTGCCCGTATTGTTCATAGTGAGCTCCCTGAAGTCATTGCAGTCGTGATTGACGGAGCCGCCGTTGTAATTATGCTAAAAGAAGAGAACCGTAAGACGTAAAAGCACTACGCAAATATCGTTTGTTTATTCTTTATGTGCGCCATTACTAGCAAACAACATGAAGAAGATAGACATTGCGTGAGACGTGGCAACAACAGTCCCAAGCTAGGCACAAGAGATAAACGAGGTCAAGGAATAAGAAGACGAGCAGAACCTCGAGAGCCATATCACACATATCCCTAGATTGACCTCTCTGATCGTTCCAAGACAAACTGCTCTGTCAGAGCATAAGAAAGAGTCGTACCAGTATAAAGATTTAGGGAATACAGTGCAACGAGAATGCAAATCATCTAAAGCTAAATACTATACTCGCAAAGTGTCAGCTCTGACGTTACCCATTGGTACAAAGAGGTCAAGTCCTTGAGTGGCAGCACTGACTCATGTGGTTGGTGGAAGCAGATGGTTGACGATGATGTTCCTTCCATCCAGGAATTATGCGAGAGCTCACTTCAATGTGTTCTTGTATGACCAGACATCAAGCATCGTCAGTTCTACTAACTGAAATTCGGAGCCAGTCCCCAAGGGCTCCTAATCACCCCTGGTAGGGCTCACAGCTCTGTAGCATCAAAGTGAAAAAATTCTCTGGCCCTCGGACCCAGCCCCAAACATCGTATGCAAGGAGTAAACCTTTAAGTGGCAAGGGCGGACATGTTTCCCAGAAGACCAAAGATGGATGTGATACCTACTGGGGAGAAGTATCCCATATAGCCATCAGAGTTGGGATGGCGAAAAAGCCATCATGTAATAAATGCTGAACCAACAATCTGGACCATACTCCCGAGATCTCTACAACGTGTAAGCTACTCGTGCAATGCGGCTGTCAACCTGATAAGGGGTGTCGAGGGCGCTGTAAATGTGTCAAAGCACGTCCTCAATGCACTGCCATGTGCAAGTACAGAAGAGGTTACGAACGACAGTAAGACTAAGTTAATGTTCATTGTTGGTTTAGGACTTCATAATATTTAGACTCTTCAGACAGGCATATAACAAAATATGGAATTTTGTTGATGCAGGAGGCCAAGCTAATCGTGGCAGCTCAATCAAATTTAAATACTTTTGCTTTAAATGTTTTTTTTTTATTTCATAACTTTCAACACTGGAAGTACCTGAAATAGGGTGTGGTTTAACTTAAGAATAATGCTGCATAAAACATCTTATCAATACTTGTAATTTGGAGAAAAAGGAAACTCAAGAAATAGATTTTGCCAAATAGTGAAGTGTACATCTATCAAGGCTGTAAGTAAGCAATATAGGGCGTGACTCAATATGTATAGTAATGGAGGACATCTATTTGCGAATAAAGTAACATATTAAGGCTTTTGTGTAAAATTAAGACGTTCTTATTTCTTTAGCAATGATAAACCAACCCATCTTTATGCTATCTGGAAGTATATACTTTTGCGCGTGGTTTTTATATAGAATTGCTCAGGACATCAAGCTCTACCACTCTGCCAAATTTCAAGCTTGTAACATCAATTTGCACAATTTTGCACCAATCTGCTGTACTATTTGAAAACCCCCCCATGCAGGCAGAATTCTGATTTTGAAAAACCCCCTCCCTCAGAAAAAAATCATACCTTCCCAATGGGTTAGATTTTGTAATTGCAGAGGGGTAGGGATGTCAAATGCCTTGTATGCCCATCCCGGAGTACATATATTTTCTGGAATTGCCCAATGGTGGATACTGTGAGCCCGTGTCAGCCTCTCCTTTGTTATTGTTTTCGTTCGATATTAGAAGACGAATTACATGTAGAAATCTCTTAATAAATATCTAAAAGCAAAGTTTCAGATTTGATTTACCAAATTCAATCGAGAACTGTGCTCTATATTCTCTCAATCAGCCGATGGAAATGGATGCTTTCTCCGACTTGGTATGTTGCTATGCTGTCAAAATGGCGGCTGACACCGGCTCTTTAAACAGAAAGTCACTTAAATTGAAAGCCTCAAACTCACCTTTTTTAAAATTCACTACTTGTAAAGTTACTGTTACTGGTGTTTGACTTGGCTGATGGGGCCACTGGAACTTCCACTGTTTTGCTATCATGATAACTAAGTGATATGACTGTAGGTAACACCAATGCATGATCTCAGAAAAAATTCCTACCTTCCCAATGGGTTAGATTTGTAATTGCAGAGGGGCAGGGATGTCAAATGCCTTGTATGCCCCATACAATTATCAGAATCTCTAGATGGATGGTGCTCTTCTCTCAGAGACATGACATTTTATGATAATTTTGATTACCTATTTATTTTCTGTTGGGGAATGGTAGGGTATTTTTTTTCTGGAATCACACAATGCTGTACCAGTACATTTGCATATTTGAGCCCACGTTGTGTTCCAAAACGTTAAAAGCTAAAAATCAGGAGGGGTCGTCCAAATAAGCTATTTTATTTGTACTAGGGATGGACAAATGGTAATCTCTGCTGTAAAGGGGAAGAAGGATTTGTGCAACCGGGACATACCAGGAAAGTGGTTAAAGTATGCATCTCTACTTAGCAGTTACAATGGAGGATTTCAGCCCTAATAATTTTCATCATTAGCATGTTTTTTTTTTCTTCACATTTTTGCCAGTTCAGTGATTACAGTAAAAGTGGGCACTGGTGGGCCCCATTGAATTTACTGCTCTACTTCTTAAAGCAAATTGGAGCTCTGGAGGGCTTGTAATCTCGTGCCTTACAAGAATACTGATCACAACAGACAAAAAGCAAATAAAATATACAACCTCTCTTGGTAAAAAAATTCCTTGCAAGAACTCCAATCACAAAATGGTAGTGAAAGTTGAAATAGAAACCATCGTTTTGGACAGTATAGTACAAACACCTACTGACAGAACTAGGAACTGATGCAAAATTTGTAACCCTCATATGCTGTGGGGCCCTGGACTCGATCTGAGACCATAAATATTTATCGTGCAACGAAAATCATCCAAAAAACCCCAACCAGCCCAACAAAAATCAAGATGAACCATGTTCATACAACAAAAGCAGCACAGAGGATTTTAAAAGCCAGAAATGTGGTCATTTTGAAAACCTGTTTTTGAATTCTATAGTTCCTATTCAATTATACACACCAATCATAGCCTTGGCTTTCCTGTGAGTTTATTCAGAGTTCCTTATACACGGTTGATGCAAAAGGTTAAAGGTAAGGATATTTTTGCGGATTCTTAACCGAGTGAATATCTGAATTTGTAAGCTTTTCCAATCTACAGCTACTTTATTTACGGATAAAACTTTCGCAGTACTATACTGCAGAGTTTCCTCTCGATTACTTTATAAAATTTGGCACAAAAGAATAAGCCACTCAGATAGGATTTCAAGGCTAAGCATTTTACCTGTACAAGCAGCGATCATAAGAGCAGATGGCATTTGTTATAAATATAAGACAGAAAACCGGGATACAGTGGGAGGCTGACAAAAAATCAAACATACCGCCTCGCTCGAAATTTGGTTTACATTTTAAGCTAATGCGGGAACAACGGCCAGTCAGCTTCTCAAGTAATCAAAGATGGAGTTTATGAGCTTAATCCAATTATGGAGACTGAAAAATGAAGCCAGAATTCAGAAAGTACTCACTCCACTCGACTTGTTTATCAGGGCCGAGTAGATTCGATTCTTCGAGCGTCGAAAATCACACTTAGGCAATGTTTTCCTTTCGTGTTTAACCAGGAACTGAAATGCACTTTGGGGTTGTCATTCCACACAAATAACCCGAATTGTCTAGTACTGAAGTCCCATAAATGAATCGAACAAAACCCGCTTGTTTCTACATTTGCCCAGGCGCGCGAGTTCGTTTGATGACTTGTTTCCTCGGTCTTGCTCATCGAATTCAGGTTCTCAGAGAGAAATGCACAGATTGCATCTTCGTACACATTCTATTCTTGCAAGTGATTCAGTCCGATTCTTGATAGTGTTACAAAACAGAGCTCCAGCGGCAGAGAATCGCACTGCACTCTCGATTCCTCGTTCCCTCCGCCATGTTGTTTTGCTGGCTTGTACATCAGTTGACGTCACACATCCTTATTTGCAAACTTGAATTTTAATGTGATGCTAATTTATGTTAATGAGCTCTTCGCTCGCTTGAAAAATGTCGTCCTTGAGGCCTGTTTTCAACAGTGTAATAAAACATGTTCTTCTTTTTTAATATATCTTATATTTGGCAGAATGTAACAACTATAGTCAATCTTCAAATTGGCGGGTTGGAATCAAGAAGTGAGATTTCGTTTCAGTGGCACTTTAATGGGATGTTTTTCAGCACTATTAAAAAATATGCGAGCCGCTGGCTAGACGAAATGATATATACAAATTCGTACCATATAAAAAAATTAAAAAAATTAATTTGCTCTGCACAGAGAGAGTTGTTGTAATTTCAACTGCCTGTGATATTCTATAAAGACTTTTCGATAGATTTTATGACTGTTTTGTTTTATTGTGCAAATATACATATAAAAGGTGACCAGCAGAACTTCGCGGCTCGTCAGCGAGGCGCGCGTAGGTCCAAAACAGTGCGTGTCCAGTTCCGTTGAAAATTCTTGCCAAAGGGGAGGAGTTATAACTTCAAATTTTCAACAGTTGGACAAGAATAGTAACTAAAGCTTTCCTGTAAATCTCAGCTCTGTACTCTATTCTTAACATATTGTACAAAAATCCGAATTTAGTCAAATCGACGCTGTTCTTATCGCTAAATCTTACTGCTCTGAATGCGTGTTCGTAATTTAAATTGCTGTGATGCGATAGCTCAACCCTTATACTTGCTCGTTATGCCATTTTGTCTCCTTCAAAATACTAGCGATGAGCGCAGGAGTTTGATGTTCATGTTTCAGTATTTTTAGGATCAAAGCGTCATCGGTTGTCAAGCTAAAAATGGCAAATGGCAACGGACAATGGTTATGCAAATTTACACTCAAAGTGTAGACTGTCGCCAATCAAAGGCGAGGGCAGCCTGTTTTGAATCTATCACGCGGTCGCTTGATTCTAGACGTTCGAATGATTGCTTTCCAACGGCTTTTCTGCACGCAAGATCCGTCGTACGACGCCTTAAGAGGCATGGAATGAGCAAATCTTTCGACCTGAAATTCCTACACAACGTAAGTTTTGCACCGTCGATTGGTTGAGATGAATAGTTCTATCCTTTCGCTATCACCGAGTGGCGATTTTGAGCGGATTCGAGCGTTTCTTTCGAATTTATGGCTGTTTTCGCTCGGGAGGTGGTCTCGAAGTCTCCAACCTTTGAAAGAGATTATAATAGAGGAGAGAGGGGTGAAACATAAATCGCTAAAAACGGACTCAAAACTCAAATTTATCGAAAGTACAGGATGACTGAATGAAAGTCTATTATTTCTCTTACAGAAGGGATATTTAACGATTCACTACAGTCGCTAGCGAAGCAAATGTTCATTAAGTGAAGTCAATAACAAACATTACGGTATTGAAACCACTTAATCAGCTTTATTTAAATTATTACTTTAAACTCCCATGGAGCTTGAGGAACCTGTGGTTTAAGGTCCATCCTTTCCCAGCTATATACCTCCGCTATAAAACTGGTGGGTTGCCTAGCTGTGGGACGACACGCGCAAACCGGAAAGTCCATGAAAATCAAGTAGTTATGGGAGGAGAACCACGACGGGACCACGACGACAAGTGTGTTACGTACGTGAATAATAGAGGTGTTTGTAGCCAACAATACATCCGGAACTCTCGCACGACGAGAAATGTTAAAAAATGTTATTGTAAACATGTTATTGTAAACATGGACTTGTAAAAATACTATGGCTCGCACGCCTCGCATGCTCGCATGACTCGCTGGCTCGCACATTTGTATCACTCGTACATTCGATCACAGTTGATCATGCTAGGGTTAATTAGAATTAAAATTAAATTATTGCTGCTATAAATGGACACATTATTTAAATTCCATTACTCCTGAGGGACTGAGCAAAAAAATCGTGCGTCCAGTCTGCCTTCATCAACAAACCACATTCAAACCACAATAGCTGGTCTCTGTCTGCTGCAGTCAATAGCCGTATTCACACTAGAGGACGGAAAACTCGTGGTGGGTTTTTCGTCTGACGAGTTTTCCGTCTGATATGAATTTAGACGATTTCCCGTCGAAAATCCGTCTCGTCCCGGTTTCACACTTAGATTTCCCGTAAAAATCCGTCTCGTCCCGGTTTCACACTAAGACGAGTTTTCCGTCTCTAGTGTGAAAACGGCTAATAGCTATATTCACACTAGAGACGGAAAACGCGTCTGAGACGAGTTTCTCGCCTTGAATATGGTTCCCTGTTCTTCTGTGATCGAAATAATTTTTTTTAAGAAGAAAGTTTAGACAGATAACAAGCAAGTGTTTCTGAGTAGAATTAACATAAGACAGGAACTATCTCTGACGAGGAACTCGTCTCAGACGAGTTTTCCGTCTCTAGTGTGAATACAGCTAATAGCCGTATTCACACTAGAGTCGGAAAACTTGTCTTAGTGTGAAACCGAGACGAGACGGATTTTTGACGGGAAATCTTAGTGTGAAACCGGGACGAGACGTATTTTTGACGGGAAATCGTCTGAATTCATATCAGACGGAAAACTCGTCAGACGAAAAACCCATCATGACGAGTTTTCCGTCCTCTAGTGTGAATACGGCTAATGCGTTTTATTATTCAGCACATCGATGCACTGCCCAAATATGGTCATTGGAACGCCAATAGCTGTCTTCTGTACATGACAGCTATCCTGCGATATCCGTCTCTGAGGAAAATGTGATGTTTTGAGCTCGTAAATAATACACAAAAGTCACTTTTTTCGGGGTTTTGTGTGCTATCGATGTGCTGAATAATAAAACCATTATCCTGCTCGATTTTGCAGAATATCGTCTGATTTTAGCCAACTCGGGACTTCGTCCCTCGTCGGCTAAGTATCAGACGATATTCTGCGCAATCTCGCAGGATAATGGTTAATTACCGAAATGGCCAACTTCATCCGCTTTGTTCTCGAAGCCTATGACGATTTTAGCTGACGAAACGTATGACGATTTTAGCTAAACTTGCATTTAGCTAACTACGTATAGGACATATATTTCTGTGTTTGATTTTGAGGCTTGTGAATTTCGAAATGTATTGATTCAATGGAGGGTACTTTTTACGTCATGCAAGTAGAATAGTTAAGGGACTTCGTATATGCAATACCAAGCGATTTGCAACTCTGGTTTTTGAAAAATCAAAAGAAAGTAAAAATGAAGGTTTTGTTTCCAAGTATTTTGCGCCGGTCTAATAATTGTAATCGTAAATTCGTTTTATTTATTACAAAATTTTAGGGCGATTAGATAAAGTTGAGAGCCAATAACTGGCCTTGCAAAAGATGTTTCGCCACACAAATAATTACCCGCGGACCAACTTATTTAGTTCATGGCTATATTCATTTCTAATCTACGCCTGCACCGCGACACGCGCAATAATCAACAAACAGCAAATGGAGTGTGAAAATGCCTGTACCTGGAGATGAAGCGCAGACTACTTGTTAGTCTGAAGACTTCAAAACGCGGAGTGAAATTATCACTTACAAAATCACTTTTATACAGCACGCAATTTGCATAAACAACAATACACAATAGAACTAAACAACATACTGGACGTGCAAAGCTATGAACCGAAATGAAAGAGCTTCTCAATTCCATAAATTCCAATGAGAAGCACTAATTATATGCAATACATAAAATCATACATATGCATTCATGCATCCGTCCATATATACATAATTTACATACGTGGATTGCGTCTAAACGTCTATCAGCTTGAAGCGGATAGGATAATGGGGGCATCTAAACTGCTACTGGTTGATCTGAATTCAGACAGTTAGCGCAATCAACAACAACTAAAATCATTAAATTTCAGCACATTTCTACGCATGTTTGTTTCTAATATTTTACAGAAATTCAAATCAATCTTTACCAGACAGACAGACAGACAGACAGACAGACAGACAGACAGACAGACAGACAGACAGACAGACAGACAGACAGACAGACAGACAGACAGACAGACAGACAGACAGACAGACAGACAGACAGACAGACAGACAGACAGACAGACAGACAGACAGACAGACAGACAGACAGACAGACAGACAGACAGACAGACAGACAGACAGACAGACAGACAGACAGACAGACAGACAGACAGACAGACAGACAGACAGACAGACAGACAGACAGACAGACAGACAGACAGACAGACAGACAGACAGACAGACAGACAGACAGACAGACAGACAGACAGACAGACAGACAGACAGACAGGGAGATGGACAGGCATATTTGTCACACTTTTATAGGGCATTTTGCAACATTCGGGCATATTCGTCACATCAGTGTTGTGGGTAGGGCATTATTGCAACACTAATGTGACAAAATGCCCTAGAGCCAGTTTTAGCAAACAGGGCATTTTTGCAACTCTAATGTGACAAATACGCCCTAGGGCATATTTTCAACAGTTTTGGTGAAACAGGGCATTTCTGCAACAATAGGGCATTTTTGCAACAGTACAGCTTTCTTCGTGTTTTCTGATAATTAGAGTTTGAAAACGCTACTGCTACTTGTTTCAATTAATATATGTATTACAATAGCATTCGCCTTTTTCATGCGACAATTTAAGACTTATTATTGTATTTTCGAAGTCGATTGATCTTGTCAAAATATACTCTAATTTTACACTAATATGAAGGTGTGTTTGTCTTTCAAAGAGTAATAGCTGCAATAACTGAATAACCAGATCAGGGGCGTAGCCAGAGGGGTCCAGGGGGGCCGGGGCCCCCTTTCTCGGAGATTTTCCCATACATTTACTGTATTTGCTGGAGAAAATTTGAGCATTTTCGTCCCATGTTTTCACTATCCGGCCCCCCCTTCAGATATTCCTGGTTACGCCGCTGCAGATGGCACAAAACCCGTCAAGATTTAGATAGCGACGACTGTAGCACCAGTGCAAGGTTTAATGAACGTTCACTGTAGCGCCAGAATACACACAAAGACAAGGTTTGGTCTGTAGATAGCGATAACTGTAGTGCCAAGGTAACACAAAGCACAAGCTTGAGATAGCGACGACTGTAGCACCAGTCTTCTCGCGAGGAAAAGCAAAACCGAACGTACTTGCATTACCAGTGTACATCAGTTATGGTTTAGATAGTAAAATAAAGTTTTTACCTCTTAATTTAGATGTATATACATGAGTGTATTTATTAAACCTAATAAAGGCTAACCTTTTGTTCTTGTTGCGAATGACTGTACAGCCAGTGTTCACCCGCAAGAACATAGTTTAAACAGCGCCATAACTGTTAGTACACGAAACCAAATATAAAGTGCATCTACCCAAAAGCACAGTTTAAAATACTAGTGTACAGGATCAAATAAAAACGTATTATGACTTCACACCCTTCGTGTACTATGCAAGCACAAGGTTTAGATTGAAATAACTGTAGCGCCGGAGTACACGCAATCACGAAGGTTACATGGCGATAACCGTGTAGCATCATTGTGCACGCAGGCACAAGGGTTAGATAGTGTAAGACCGTAGCGCCTGTATACACACAAACAACGCACAATATGTCAGGATTAACTTCTTCCTTGAAGTTTCAATAAATTTCAATTAAATGTAGCAAGTTTATGGCTATTCTTAATGCGATAATACCATGTTTTTACAGACATTTTGAACTCAGCACTTGAAACTTGCATCATAGTATAGATAATACCATGTTTTTTCGCGGAAATTTTAGAATGTCAGCACTTGAATTTTGCATATAGTACGTCTCCTAGAATCGTCATATCTCAGTGATGTTTTTGCAGAAAGCAACCAAACTTAGCGCACGTGTAGTCAGGCAAAAGTTAATGATCAATTCGAGTTACTTGGTGAGTGTTTTTTTTTTTCAGCCTGCGTACTGGCCGCGAAATTCAGGAAAAATGCGAAAAAATCGATGTTGAAAATGTCAATCTTCGCCAAGTTTGACCCTTCACTTGGTGCTATAGCAACAGGCCCTAGCAACGCACACTACGTCTGAATTATTGCCATCTATTGGAAAGTTGTTCCATGAAGTTTCAAACAGTTTCAATTAAATTTGGCGAGATTATGGCTATTCTTGAAGATGCGATAATACCATGTTTTTTCGCGGAAATTTTAAAGTCAGCACTTGAATTTTGCATATAGTACGTCTCCAAGAATCGTCATATCTCAGTGATTTTTAAGCAGAAAGCAACCAAACTTGGCGAACGTGTAGTCATGTAACAGTAAACGATCAATTCAAGTTACTTGGCACCAAAAGATTTTCTTCAGCCTGCGTACAGGCTGCGAAATCCATAGAAAATGCGAAAAAATCGATGTTGAAAATGCCAATCTTCGCCAACTTTGACCCTTCACTTGGTGCCATAGCAACAAGCCCTAGCAACGCACAATACGTCAAGATTATTGTCATCTATTGGAAAGTTGTTCCATGAAGTTTCAAACAGTTTTAATTAAATTTGGCGAGTTTATGGCTATTCTTGAAGATGCGATAATACCATGTTTTTTCGCGGAAATGTTAAAGTCGGCACTTGAATTTTGCATATAGTACGTCTCCAAGAATCGTCATATCTCAGTGATGTTTATGCAGAAAGCAACCAAACTTAGCGAACGTGTAGTCAGGCAAAAGTTAATGATCAATTCGAGTTACTTGGCACTAAAAGTGCTTTTTTCAGCCTGCGTACTGGCTGCGAAATTCAGGAAAAATGCGAAAAAATCAATGTTGAAAATGCCAATCTTCGCCAAGTTTGACCCTTCACTTGGTGCCATAGCAACAAGCCCTAGCAACGCACAATATGTCAGGATTATTGTCATCTATTGAAGAGTTGTTTCTTGAAGTTTCAAACAGTTTCAATTAAATTTGGCGAGTTTATGGCTATTCTTGAAGATGCGATAATACCACGTTTTTTCGTGGAAATTTTAAAGTCGGCACTTGAATTTTGCATATAGTACGTCTTCAAAAATCGTCATATCTCAGTGATTTTTATGCAGAAAGCAACCAAACTTAGCGAACGTGTAGTCAGGCAAAAGTTAATGATCAATTCAAGTTACTTGGCACCAAACGATTTCGTCAGCCTGCGTACAGGCCGCGAAATCCAGGAAAAATACGAAAAAATCGATGTTGAAAATGCCAATGTTCGCCAAGTTTGACCTTTCACTTGGTGCCATAGCAACAAGCCCTAGCAACGCACAATACGTCAGGATTATTGTCATCTATTGGAGAGTTGTTCCATGAAGTTTCAAACAGTTGTAATTAAATTTGGCGAGTTAATGGCTATTCTTGAAGATGCGATAATACCATGTTTTTTCGTGGAAATTTTAAAGTCGGCACTTGAATTTTGTATATAGTACGTCTCCAAGAATCGTCATATCTCAGTGATGTTTATGCAGAAAGCAACCAAACTTAGCGAACGTGTAGTCAGGCAAAAGTTAATGATCAATTCGAGTTACTATGCGTTTAGTGTTTCTTCAGCCTGCGTACAGGCCGCGAAATTCAGGGAAGATGCGAAAAAAAGTCGATGTCGAAAATATGTTTTTTCGCGGAAATTTTAAAGTCAGCACTTGAATCTTGCATATGATATGTCTTAAAGAATCTTCATATCTCTGCCATTTGTCTGCAGAAAGCAACCACACTTGGTGAACGTGTAGTCTGGTAACAGTTCATGATCAATGTATGTTACTTTGCACTAAAGCACTAAAAGTCTTTCTTCAGCAGCCTACAGACAGCGAAATGTAGGGAAAATGCGCAAAATTCGATGTCGAAAATACTAATACTTTACTAATACTTTTGCCAAACTTGGCAAAAATGTAGTCAAGTAACAGTTAATGATCAATTCTTGTTACTTGGCACTACATTACATGCAAGTACAACGGTAAGATATCGATTACTGTAGCGCCAGTATACACGCAGGCACAAGGGATATATAGCAATGACTTTAGTGCCAGTATACACGCAAGCACAAGGGTTAGACAGTGATGACTGTAGCGCCAGTATACACGCAAGCACACGGGATAGATAGTGATGATTGTAGTGCCAGTATACACGCAAGTACAAGGGTTAGATAGCAATGACTTCAGCGCCAGTGGTAACACGCATGAACACGCATGCACAAGGGTTAGATTGTGGTGACTTTAGAGTCAGTATACACGCAAGCACAAGGGCTATGTAGCAATGGCTGTAGCGCCAGTATACACGCAAGTACAAGGGTTAGAAAGCAATGAAATTAGCGCCAGATGCACCCAAGCATAAGGGTTATAATTATAGCGCTGACTTTAGCGCCAGTATACACGCACGCACAAGGGTTAGATAGCAATGACTTAAGCGCCAGTATACACGCAAGCGAAAGGGTTATATAGCGATGACTGTAGCGCCAGTATACACGCAAGCAAAAGGGTTATATAGCGATGACTGTAGCGCCAGTATACACGCAGGCACAAGGGATAGATAGCAATGACTTTAGCGCCAGTATACACGCACGCACAAGGGTTAGATAGCAATGACTTAACCGCCAGTATACACGCAAGCAAAAGGGTTATATAGCGATGACTGTAGCGCCAGTATACACGCAAGCAAAAGGGTTATATAGCGATGACTGTAGCGCCAGTATACACGCAAGCAAAAGGGTTATATAGCGATTACTGTAGCGCCAGTATACACGCAGGCACAAGGGATAGATAGCAATGACTTTAGCGCCAGTATACACGCAAGCACAAGGGTTAGACAGTGATGACTGTAGCGCCAGTATACACGCAAGCACACGGGATAGATAGTGATGATTGTAGTCCCAGTATACACGCAAGTACAAGGGTTAGATAGCAATGACTTCAGCGCCAGTGGTAACACGCATGAACACGCATGCACAAGGGTTAGATTGTGGTGACTTTAGAGTCAGTATACACGCAAGCACAAGGGCTATGTAGCAATGGCTGTAGCGCCAGTATACACGCAAGTACAAGGGTTAGAAAGCAATGAAATAGCGCCAGATGCACCCAAGCATAAGGGTTATAATTATAGCGATGACTTTAGCGCCAGTATACACGCACGCACAAGGGTTAGATAGCAATGACTTAAGCGCCAGTATACACGCAAGCAAAAGGGTTATATAGCGATGACTGTAGCGCCAGTATACACGCAAGCAAAAGGGTTATATAGCGATAACTGTAGCGCCAGTATACACGCAAGAAAAAGGGTTATATAGCGATGACTGTAGCGCCAGTATACACGCAAGCAAAAGGGTTATATAGCGATGACTGTAGCGCCAGTATACACGCAAGCACAAAGGCTATGTAGCGATGGCTGTAGCGCCAGTATACACGCAAGTACAAGGGTTAGAAAGCAATGAAATTAGCGCCAGATGCACCCAAGCATAAGGGTTATAATTATAGCGATGACTTTAGCGCCAGTATACGCGCAAGCACAAGGGTTAGATAGCGATTACTGTAGCGCCAGTATACATGCAAGCACAACGGCTAGACAGCGATGACTGTAGCGCCAGTATACACGCAAGCACAAGGGCTATGTAGCGATGGCTGTAGCGCCAGTATACACGCAAGTACAAGGGTTAGAAAGCAATGAAATTAGCGCCAGATGCACCCAAGCATAAGGGTTATAATTATAGCGATGACTTTAGCGCCAGTATACACGCAAGCACAAGGGTTAGACAGCGATTACTGTAGCGCCAGTATACACCCAAGCACAAGGGTTAGATAGCGATTACTGTAGCGCCAGTATACATGCAAGCACAACGGCTAGACAGCGATGACTGTAGCGCCAGTATACACGCAAGCACAAGGGATAGATAGTGATGACTGTAGCGCCAGTATACATGCAAGCACAAGGGTTAGATAGCAATGACTTTAGCGCCAGTATACACGCAATCACAAGGGTTAGATAGCGATGACTGAAGTGCCAGTATACACGCAAGCACAAGGGTTAGATAGCGATAACTGTAGCGCCAGTATACACGCAAGCAAATGGGTTCTATAGCGATGCCTGTAGCGCCAGGATGCACGCAAGCACAAGGGTAATGTAGCGATGACTGTAGCGCCAGTATACACGCAAGCACAAGGGTTAGATAGCGATGACTGTAGCGCCAGTATACACGCAAGCACAAGGGTTAGATAGCGATTACTGTAGCGCCAGTATACATGCAAGCACAACGGCTATACAGCGATGACTGTAGCGCCAGTATACACGCAAGCACAAGGGATAGATAGTGATGACTGTAGCGCCAGTATACATGCAAGCACAAGGGTTAGATAGCAATGACTGTAGCGCCAGTATACACGCAATCACAAGGTTAGATAGCGATGACTGAAGTGCCAGTATACACGCAAGTACAAGGATTAGGTAGCGATTACTGTAGCGCCAGTATACACGCAAGTACAAGGGTTAGATAGCGATGACTGTAGCGGCAGTATACACGCAAGCACAATGGTTAGATAGCGATGACTGTAGCGCCAGTATACACGCAAGCACAAGGGTTAGATAGCGATAACTGTAGCGCCAGTATACACGCAAGCAAATGGGTTCTATAGCGATGCCTGTAGCGCCAGTATACACGTAAGCACAAGGGATAGATAGCAATGCCTGTAGCGCCAGTATACACGTAAGCACAAGGGATAGATAGCGATGACTGTAGCGCATACACGCAAGCACAAGGGTTAAACAGTGATGACTGTAGCGCCAGTACACACGCAAGCAATGATGACTTTAGCGCCAGGATACACGCAAGCACAAGGGCAATGTAGCGATGACTGTAGCGCCAGTATACACGCAAGCACAAGGGTTAGATAGCGATGACTGTAGCGCCAGTATACACGCAAGCACAAGGGATAGATAGTAGCGATGACTGTAGCGCCAGTATACACGCAAGCACAAGGGTTAGATAGCAATGACTGTAGCGCCAGTATACACGCAAGCACAAAGGTTAGATAGCGATAACTGTAGCGCCAGTATACACGCAAGCAAATGGGTTCTATAGCGATGCCTGTAGCGCCAGTATACACGTAAGCACAAGGGATAGATAGCAATGCCTGTAGCGCCAGTATACACGTAAGCACAAGGGATAGATAGCGATGACTGTAGCGCATACACGCAAGCACAAGGGTTAAACAGTGATGACTGTAGCGCCAGTACACACGCAAGCAATGATGACTTTAGCGCCAGGATACACGCAAGCACAAGGGTAATGTAGCGATGACTGTGGCGCCACTATACACGCAAGCACAAGGGTTAGATAGCGATGACTGTAGCGCCAGTATACACGCAAGCACAAGGGTTAGATAGCAATGACTGTAGCGCCAGTATACACTCAAGCACAAGGGTTAGATAGCGATGACTGTAGCGCCAGTATACACGCAAGCAAAAGGGTTCTATAGCGATGCCTGTAGCGCCAGTATACACGTAAGCACAAGGGATAGATAGCAATGCCTGTAGCGCCAGTATACACGTAAGCACAAGGGATAGATAGCGATGACTGTAGCGCATACACGCAAGCACAAGGGTTAAACAGTGATGACTGTAGCGCCAGTACACACGCAAGCAATGATGACTTTAGCGCCAGGATACACGCAAGCACAAGGGTAATGTAGCGATGACTGTAGCGCCAGTATACACGCAAGCACAAGGGTTAGATAGCGATGACTGTAGCGCCAGTATACACGCAAGCACAAGGTTTAGATAGCCTTTCAATAACTGCTTATCATTATGAAAGATATATCGTTACCGTCAATAACTGTTATTGACCTATTGTAGTGTTCCTTTTGGACGTTCTTTGGCAGGGATAATATGCGATATTAATCGCGGTAAAGCTAAAAGAATGACAACGATTACCAATTCAAATGATGTCTTATCGTAAATAAGGAGTGGAGTTTAAAATTATGAGGAAAAATTATATATCCGGTCGTATGAGTAAACCAGAAAACACTAATGCAAAGTGAAAAATTAAGCGGAAAATCGAAGAAAAAGGCATGAAGGAGATGATCTCTTGTGTCGTTGTTTTCAAGAAATATGTATATTCGTATGCAAATCCTTCTCTTGTTAAACAGAATTTTAAAAGAAACCATTTTTGCGACAAAAACAAGTGAAATCGGCATCTGTTGCGAAAATGCCTTGAGACAGCAGTTGCGAAAATGCCCTATTGTCTTTGTTTACAAAATTTAAAATCCACTATCTCCGGACCAGAGAATCAAGAAGCGGAATTTTCTTGTCGAAACACGTTTGTAAGCATGTCCTTGATAATCATATGTGTTAAAACATATTTTGCTTTTTCCTTCTTAAAGTTTTTTCAAACCGCCCGTTCTAGCAGTTTGGCATTTTTGTCACACAAACTGAGATTTCGAAAATCTTTCAAAAATGTATGATTGGAAATAAATTCGATTTAAACAATTCACATGCACTATTATTTTGAAACTATCATTTACCTAAAAAAGTTTCAGTGCGATTAGATTAATTTTCTAGATGTTTAGGGGGTATTTATTGCTTCAGTAAAAATTGCCTTTTTGGTCCCAAGTGGATGTAGTATAGTGTTTGTACAACGACCCCACTTGCACCTTCCTTTTTCGCGACCAAAGTAAAAACACTCGATTCGATCGAGACAATTGCATGATATATACACTACTACTACTAAATTATATGCTGCCGTTGTCATTTTGATTTTTTCATTTTTTCCTGCCGAGTTAGAAGGTAGGTCATTTTTGCAACACGGGTCTCCTTCTAGAGCCGATAAAAAAATCAAACAAAAATCAAAAATATTGTGCATTTGCAAAAAAATAGAGAAACTTACCCCGAAGAATGCTGGAGTATTTTTAGTTAACAAAATTTCATTTTCAGGAAAATTTGGCTGAAAGTATGTCAATGTTACGAAAATGTCCTATTATCCGTCTGCAGACAGACAGACAGACAGACAGACAGACAGACAGACAGACAGACAGACAGACAGACAGACAGACAGACAGACAGACAGACAGACAGACAGACAGACAGACAGACAGACAGACAGACAGACAGACAGACAGACAGACAGACAGACAGACAGACAGACAGACAGACAGACAGACAGACAGACAGACAGACAGACAGACAGACAGACAGACAGACAGACAGACAGACAGACAGACAGACAGACAGACAGACAGACAGACAGACAGACAGACAGACAGACAGACAGACAGACAGACAGACAGACAGACAGACAGACAGACAGACAGACAGACAGACAGACAGACAGACAGACAGACAGACAGACAGACAGACAGACAGACAGACAGACAGACAGACAGACAGACAGACAGACAGACAGACAGACAGACAGACAGACAGACAGACAGACAGACAGACAGACAGACAGACAGACAGACAGACAGACAGACAGACAGACAGACAGACAGACAGACAGACAGACAGACAGACAGACAGACAGACAGACAGACAGACAGACAGACAGACAGACAGACAGACACACAGACACACAGACAGACAGACAGACAGACAGACAGACAGACACACAGACACACAGACAGACACACAGACAGACACACAGATTTAAAGACAGGATTCTAATCCCCTTTTGAATGCAGAGATCCCTACCGAATTTCGAACCTCACTAGGGAGGGTGTTCCACTGTAGGCCCCACTGTATCCAATGGCTTTTTTCATGTTATTGGTGCGAGGCTTGGGAAGGGCAAGTGTGTTTTCTGAGTTTCTTAGGGAGTATTGTGTGTTGCGCTCAGTAAATATTGATGTCAAATAGTCTGGAACTACATACCCATACTCCCTAGCACACCAAGCTTTGTTGCTTTTTCCAGTGACAACCTATCCCGGAAACGGTATATAGTCAGGCTGCTAAACCATGCAATATTTTATAAAACATTAGAATACACCTCGTCTCTGCTTTTCAGATATTTTCTTCATTTAAGTTTGCCCAGTACCTCAGTACTTAGCGTGTCATAATGCGTGTAGCTCCATTTTTCAAATTCCTGTTATTTGCTTTCCAAACCCTGACTACAGTTATCTTGAAAAGGTTTACTGCAAATAATATAAACCGCCTTTGTTTGTAGAATAACTCATTCAGTGACAGACAAGCAGTAACGCTGAAGAAAACCTGTTGAAAGACCACAAAGATATCGTTGCTTGCAACTTCGATTTGAGTTTTCAAGAGGTTCTGAGTTTCTAAGAGGTTTTTCGGTAAACTTAAAAAGTTAAGGGAGAGCAGGTTTTTTCTTAGATTAGTTAATGCAATCATCGTGGAAGTATCAATATATAGATTTAGCCACTGGCTAAAAGCGGAGCTCCCGGCTACATATTCATATTCGTATCCCTCTCGGGGTCAGAGATTTTTTCTCTTTCTCCGCTTACTGGGGCTAACGCTTTTTCCAATTTTTTCATTGATAAAATTAATTCTATAAGATCTGGGCTGACTCCCTGTGTTGACAAATACTTTCTAGGATTTTGTCAGGATCTGGACAGTCCTCGCTTCATCAATGCACTTGAAGAATTTTCCCCTGCTGATGAGAAAGAACTGTTACCACTGATACGTAAATCTTCCTCTAAGTCTTGCTGCCTTGACCCTTTACCTGCTCGATTACTGAACTACTGTTTGGAAGATCTATTGCCTATTATTACAAGGATTGCTAATCTATCCTTCGATTCCTGTGTCATGCCTACATCATTAAAACAAGCTGTTCTCTCACCACTGTTGAAAAAACCGCTAGTCGATCACGAATTTTATTCAAATTTCAGGCCAGTCTCCAACCTGCAGTTTCTTGGCAAATCTATTGAGAAGGTGGTTGCAGTCCGGGTTATGGACCATATGCATGACAACAATCTGGACGAGCTACTGCAATCATCTTATAAAAAGCACCATAGCTGCGAAACCGCTCTTCTTAGAGTCCAAAACGACATCTAAAATTCCATCGATAATAACCGCTCTGTTATACTTTTACTCCTTGACCTTTCGGCAGCCTTCCATACGGTTGACCATCAGATTCTCCTCTCTAGACTGGACTCGCGCTTTGGAATCAGAGGCAATGCTCTACTATGGTTCAAGTCTTATCTCAGTGCCCGAACACAATTTGTTGGAATTCTTGGGTTTCAATCACGTGACTTTTGCGCGTAATTTTGCTTCCGGTCTGAATCAGCTGGAGGTCAAGATGAAGAAGTTTTCTGAAGTTCACAGCGAAAATTCAAATTTATAGTAGCTACATTTTCTAGAAAATAACAACTATAAATGAACCTGATTTGTATTTAAACTAAATCCTAGTGGAAATACAAATTTGTAGTGATTGGAAAGTCGGGGTTTGCTTTTTTAGACAGTTCAACTGTGGTAAATGAGTAAAACTTTACAAACTGGCTGATATTTTAGGCAGCGTTTTTTCAAATGCTTGATGTTTTCACTCATTTGGCTCAAAAAATAATTGTAATGTAAAATAGATATGTAATAGGGTTGAGAAACATTTATATGCTCCTTCTGTTCTTTGTTTCTGGACGAAAGACCTGAGAAACAGAAGTTTTTGAAAACGGTAAGTTAAGTTAAGCTTACTTGATTGCTTTTTTTTTGTTGTCAAATTGAACCGTCGGAAAATCCACTCGTCTTTGTTGCATACATACAGTTTTCCCCATACTGTAAAATGTAAAAGCTAGCTATTACATGTAGGTGACAAATTTCTGTAGTTTCTAAAGTATGTTTTTACTAAACGCCTAAATTTTGACTCTTTCAAAGTTGTGTTTCAGCGGTGTTTCAGCCAGCTCGACAACGCAGCGACAAAACTCACTTTGAAATGAAACAAAAACTTGACCAAATTTTAGTCAATGAAAAACAAATTGTATACACACGACTGGGAAAAAGAATCGAAAAGTCCATGTCGACCTAGAATAAATAAGTAAATCCCTGAGTAAATCCCGGAGATTTTGCTGGGTTTTCAGACTCCTTGTAAATGTTTGACAAACTTTTAAGTTATTTTTGCCTACCTGCTCGGATTGTTTGAAGCGAACTTCATGTGATTTATCCTTGTATCAAATGAGAAACCAATTCATCTCATAGTCCTGGTGGCTTTGTGTAAATCCTTTATGATTCCCTAATCCATCCGTAGCTACCAAACTCATTTAAACTTAATTTCAAATACATATCTTCATGAATCACTTTCACTTGGCGACAACAAGTTCTCGAGGCCACGGCGCTTTTCGGCTGCTTTTCTGGAGTCGTTTGGACCATTTCGATTGTTTTCAGAGTTTGTATTGCTTGCTGTCTGTTTTGGGCAATCTAAAGACATCTGTTTATCTGTTTACCCAACTTGTAGAATCAGAAACACTGGAGGAGATAACTTTTTCACAGTTTTCCATCTCGAAACGCACTGCAGGCACGGACGTTTGACCTCCAGCTGAATTTTTAATGAGGCTCCAAAAAGCGGATGTGACGTCATATGAAACCCAAGAATTGACGGCTCTTCATCAGATGTGCGCACACTTACCTGTGGTGTCCCCCAGGGATCAGTATTAGGTCCCTTATTGTATTTGATGTACACCTCACCACTAGGAGACATCATACGCCATCATGGTCTTAGCTTTCACCTCTATGCCGATGACACTCAGATCTACTCTTCTTTCTGCTTAGATAATGAAGATGACTTAACTGCTACTAAAAACCGCATCCAGTCTTGTATTTCCGATATCGACAAATGGATGGCGCTAAATAAGCTGAAACTGAATAAAGATAAAACTGAACTCCTCTTATTACACTCTCGTTTCCGCAGCTCTCTTACTCTTGATTACCTCACCCTTGGAAATGAAAGCGTATTTCCAGTCACGAAAGCTCGCAACATCGGTGTTATTTTTGATTCCACGATGTCGTTGGTAGTTCACATCAATACTATAGTAAAATCAGCCTTCTACCATCTGAGAAGCATAGCTAAAGTCAGGAAGTTTCTTTCCCTAGAGACTTCTAAAATCCTCGTTCAGTCTTTCGTTTGCTCTAAACTTGACAGCTGCAATGCGCTACTCTACGGCCTTCCAAAATCTTTGATAGACAAGCTCCAGAGCGTGCAAAATGCTGTTGCTCGGGTCATTGCTAGAGTCGGCAAGTACGAGCACATAAGCCCTATTTTGCAGCAATTACACTGGCTCCCGGTGGAATACAGAATAATTTTCAAAGTAAATCTTCTCACATTTAAATGTCTTAATGGTCTCGCTCCATCATATCTCAGTGAACTGCTTGAAGTGTACACACCCACAAGATCACTTCGCTCTTTAGCTGGCCCACCCAGATTGAATCCTACAAATTTTCGGACCAAAAGCTATGGGTTAAGATCGTTTGCAGCTCATGCTCCGCGATTTTGGAACGATCTACCCAACAATTTAAAATTAGCTGATTCTCTTTCCGAATTCAAGACCATGCTAAAGACTTATCTGTTCAGGCGAGCATTTGACCTGTAACGTGTCCCATCCTTTCCCGTCCCCCTGCACTTTCATTGATATCCCGTGGCAGCGGTCCACTTAACTGCGTGAATGCTGTCATTGGATGTCTTTGTTAATGCTCTATATTTTAGAACTACCCTCATTTTATTGAACATGTATGTAAATATTTTTTATCACCACGTAATTTTATGTTTTTATCTTTTTGGTACTTACCTGTTTTTACATTTATTGCTTTTCTTTTTGCTTTTACTATTGTTATACTTCCATCCAGCGATTGTTTTTAATCTTTTTATATTTTAGAACTACCCTCATATTATAGAACATGTATGTAAATATTTTTATCACTATGTAATTTTATGTTTTTATCATTTTGGTACTTACCTCTTATAAATATTTCTTTTAATGCATTATTGTAAAGCGCTTAGAACGCTGATATAAGCGCTATAAAAATGTCTATTATTATTATTATTATTATAAGCACACATAGGACCATTTCATTAGCACGTTAGCTTTCACACAAGGTTAATTCCTTATTTCCCCTCCCGGTTACATATTTTTTTGTTAACGAGGCAAAAAGGTTGCCATTGTACATAGGCGTAGTCTTGCACCGTCATACCACTCGACTAAGCACTTGCACCCCCTTGCCATTTTGATAGTCTGGTTGTCTGAGGTTCATCCCTTTCCGAGACATATTCTTTTTCTCTTGTGATGACGTCATCGATGACGTCATACCACGTGACCATGCAGTTGCACCCCCTTTGCCACTTAGATAACTTCACCCAAGTTTGGTTGTCTAAAGTTCATCCCTTCCCGAGATATGTTCTTTTTCTCCTGTGATGACGTCATCGATGACGTCATACCACGTGACCATACAGTTGCACCCCCCTTGCCACTAACGCAACTTCACCCAAGTTTGGTTGTCTGAGGTAGGGTCAGACACATTATGCTGAGAAATTTGACCATTATGCTTTTTAGCGTCACCCTAAAAACCTTCCCATTATGCCAAACATTATGCTCGTGTCAGACCATTATGCTCGTGTGATGCTGGGAAAAATTTCTCCTTTGACCTCACCCAAACGAGTCCTCAAAGCTTAAAACGCAACATTATTACTTTTTTAACCCACAAAAGGCAAAAGGCCGGTGATCTAACATGTCTAGAAGAATTACCAAAGCCTCTTGGCCAAGAACCAAGCCTTAGAAAGACCAGAATAATCAGGCAGAGTCAAATTCAAAGCCAAATTTGATATTTTTTATTACATTTTCAATGAAAATAGGAAAAATATTAAGTTTGTAGCATTATGCTAAAATTATGTTGAAAGTTCGGCCATTATGCCAGCATTATGCTCGATGCTCTGACTACGCCATTATGCTCAAAATTATGCCGGCATAATGTGTCTGACCCTAGTCTGAGGTTTATCCCTTACTAAAATATGTTCTTTTTCTCCGATGATGACGTCATCGATGACGTCATACCACGTGACCATACAGTAGCACCTCCCCTTGCCACTTAGATAACTTCACCCACGTTTGGTTTTCTGAGGTTTATCCCTTCCTGAGATATGTTCTTTTTCTCCTTTGATGACGTCATACCACGTGACCATACAGTTGCACCCCCCTTGCCACTAACACAACTTCACCCAAGTTTGGTTGTCCGAGGCTTATCCCTTCCTGAGATATGTCTTTTTTCTACTATGATGACGTCATCGATGACGTCATACCACGTGACCATACAGTTGCACCTCCCAAGTTTGGTTGTCTGAGGTTCATCTCTTCCAGAGATAAATTCTTCTCTTTTATGACGTCAGCTATGACGTCACGTCACTTGATCATGTTACAGCACCGCCCTGGTAGCACAGAAAGTATCCCAAGTTTGGTTGTCTTAGCATGTTCCCTTGAAGAGAAATAAATTTTTTCTTAGTATACCACAGGGTTCCCATGAGTTTCCGCGTACGGCGGACGGACGGAAGAAACAAAAACATTAATACCTCAAGAAGGGAACCACCTATGACAACCAAACTTGGACACATTCATCTTTTGGGCGATACCATTTCAACAATATGTTATATATTTTTATTGTATTTTTTCTGATTTTCCTACGAGCATCCCTATCACTTTTACCTGAAAAAGTTCCCCTACCCCCGACTCAGTAATGCATAAGCTGTACTAAAATGTCGGAAATTAAGGAGGCTGCCTACAATTTTTTCTGCCCTCAACACCCAATCTTTGTATGCCTGCTGTTCAGGCTCAAAAACCTTTACCGGTCTGAACTTTCACATGGTTACCCTGGAGGGTTTGAACTTTATTGTAGTGTGCATTTTGTTGTGATCGGAGTTGCTATAGCAACGTTATAACCACACCCTTGTTTATAATTAGGGACTTTAAGAACCGAAAGACGCGGTGTCGGCGCGGTGTCAGGAAAACGCCAGGGTCGCGAGGAGCTTGGGTCGAGCACCGCGTCTTTGTGGCGGGAAATTCGCAGTTTAGTTCACTCATCACTCAACGCGGGTCTGTTTGTCAACAACAAACTGATATCTTCAAGTTTCTCTTCTAAAGATGAGCAAAAACTCGTTCAAGGCATTACAAGAAGCTCTAATCTTTTCTTTGGATGAAAACTTAATAGATGAAGACGAATTTGCCGTGCTGTACGAGGAATACACACCACAAAACCCCTCGTTCCCACATTGGGATTACGAAGAATTTTCCCTAGAAGACAAGGACCCTGCCGAGTGTAAGGCAGACTTTAGATTCGAGAAAAGGCACATACCCTTACTGAGAGATGCTCTACAAATGCCTGACGTTTTTACATGCTCTAATGGAACTGTGTGCGATGCGATTGAAGGGCTTTGTATTATGTTAAAGCGTTATG
Organism: Scolanthus callimorphus; assembly: GCA_033964015.1. Lineage (NCBI taxonomy): Eukaryota > Metazoa > Cnidaria > Anthozoa > Actiniaria > Edwardsiidae > Scolanthus > Scolanthus callimorphus. The sequence continues at coordinate 14,399,066 of CM066919.1, forward strand.
CATATCCTTGCAGACTGTCTGATATGATTCCTATTTTCGGAAGATCAGTACCAGAACTCAGCATCATAAGCAATGAAGTAACTGAGTGGTTGTACACTGCTCACCATCACCGAATAACTCAGTGGAATCATTTTATCATGTCACCTTACCTTCTGCAAACCTACGCTCGAGTTATACACAACAAAGGAGCTGCCTTGGAAAACTGTTTCGGGTTTGTGGATGGCACTGTACGTCCTATTTCAAGACCTGGAGTGAATCAGAGAGCCGTTTATAATGGACACAAGCGTGTTCATGCGCTGAAATTCCAGTCAATGGCTTTGCCAAATGGATTGATCGGTCACCTCTATGGGCCAGTGGGTAAGAGAATGCATGATGTTTGACTTTATGCTCACCAAAACTGCAAATAAGGACCTGATTTAAAGAACCTACGGTTTGAAAATTTGGCATTTAAGTCTTAAAGACCCCTAAATATAAAGTTTGAGAACCTGTTCAGCCTGGCAAGGAAAACTGCTTTTTATTATAAATCACTTCAAAATTCTAGATTTTTGGTCAAAATTCTGGATTTTTTTAAATTAAAATTGTGAGAAAAATGGTGCAGTTCCAGAAAATAGGCAGGTACCAACAAAAAAAATATTTAAAGCTGAACAACAAATATTTTGTTGCTCATGTTCCAGGTTTCCCTCATCTCTCCGCTTTTTTTGCCTTGTCATCCCTACAGTTTGCTTAAAAAAACCCTGAGTTTTAGGACACTATAGTCATGTGTAGGGGTATAAATATAGCTTTCTGCTCAATAAAATGAAGACTTGGCTATTTTATTGATGAACGCTTTTGTAGGCAGAGGGGTGCACCCCATAAAAATAGAGGAGTGCTCTTCCTACCCTTAGAGTTTCAGCGAAAACAAAAATTGTTCCAACTTGATGCTAATTTCCTAAGGACGGATAAAATTAGGTAACTGAAACTTTATTTATTTACTATTTCTTGGGCTAATTTTTTTTCCACATTCATTTTGATATATCTACGGGGTAAAATTGCTGTTGACCACACCCTATTTGGTATCTGTTAGAGTTAAATATATTTTCCTGATGAGCACCTGTGTCTGTTTTTATGGGAGTTCCCCAGTAATTTGTGTTAATTAATTTATCCAAAGAATCACTATTAGAAAACTGAAATTCAAGAAGATTAAGAATATCATGGTAGCTTGATAAACAGTCTAATTACATAGACTGGCAGGTATACAGTCAAGTCATCTTCGAAAAAACAATAAATGCCTGCCTGTCAGAATATTTTTTTGATGGCCTGTTTATATTTTAATCCTGATTGTGTGGTTCCAGAAATTATCCATACCCCTCTACGGAAGGGATTGGAAATTCTGGATTGGTGGGGGGACAGTTTACCTGATCTTTTCCACAAATACTGTATTTGTCTTCGGAAATTCTAGAGGGGTGTGTGTGTTTGTAAGAGGGGGGGGGGGGGGGGGTCACTTCTCAACACCCTAGTATGGATATTTTCTGGAACCACACATTCAGGAACCCACACACAAGGTCAAATAAACTTTCCCATATAAGAAGTGTTGAAAATTTGTTTGGAAGTCCAAGGAATCCACAGAAAATCTGTACACTTCCTATTGCAGTTGCGAATGGCAAAAATTAATAGCTTGATAGCTTCTGAGAAAAAATCAATTATAGAACAGGTGTTTTTTATGTATTTGATGGTCAGAATAGCTATTCCCTACAGTCACCAAGAAGTTTTATTAAGAGCTTAAAATTATATTATGTTGTAGTTTCCTATGCATGAAGCTAGTGAATTCAAAATACAATTGCAGTATTTAAAATAATGTGTTGTTTTCTCCATTTTTAGAGGGGTGTAGACATGATGCAAGAATGCTGGACATGTTTGGCCTCTATGATGACCTGGAAAGGTTCGCATTCTCACCTGGTGGGCAGCCTATGTCTATATATGGTGACCCTGCCTACCCAATCCGTATCCACCTGCAGTGCCCTTTTCGACTGGGTATTTTGACAAGACCAATGCAAGATTTCAATGAGTCTATGAGCCCTGTGAGGGCAAGTGTAGAATGGTTATTTGGTGACATTATTGAGTACTTTAAATTTGTAGATTATAAAAAGAATCTCAAGATAGGACTTAGCCATGTTGGAAAAATGTACATTGTTTGTGCACTTTTGCGTAATGCATTAACATGCTTGTACTCGAATACCACTGTTGATTTTTTCTGGGCTTGATCCACCAACATTGGTTGATTATTTCAGCTAAAGCAAATGAAGTACAACTACAATGTAATGAACACCTATAATAAGCAGATAAACACCTGATTCTTGCAGATAAAATAAATGGTTTGCTCATCAACATTACAGACTGTGTATGTCAAAACATATCTTAAACATGCTTGAAACTGCATGGAAGATTTAAAAAGTTTACTTGTTCTGCAGCTTGCTCATTATACCTAAAACTTGCTGCATCAGCAGCATTTGTTGCTGCTGTTGTTGCTGCTGTTGTTGTTGTTGCTGCTGTAGAAACTGCTGTTGTTGCAAGTGCAGACGTGTCATAATGTCTGACTGTTGTTGTTGTTGTAGCATTTGTTGTTCTTGTTGTTCCTTTTTAAGCCTTAGCTCTTCTTCCTTTAATGCATTGGCTTTCTCAGCTCTCTCCCTTAAAAACTCCATGGCCTCCCCACCTGACCTTCTCTGTCGCTTATGCTTAACCTCTGCTGTACCCTCCTCAGCCTCTCTCTTTTTTGTCTCAGACAACTTCTCCATGGCTTTTCTACGGATATCTTCCCCTTTTGATTTCTCCTCTTGTTTTTTAGTCTTCTTGCCTTCGTCCACTGGCACAGTGTTGTTTTGAAGATCTATCATTTCCTCTATCAGTGAATCCAACTCACTCGGCTCAGTGCCGGAAATTCCTGAAGCCCTCTCCTCTGCCCTGATCTTTTTTTGTTGTTTCTTAATCAGATTCCCGATGTGTTCTCTCACAGCTCTGCTGTCAACATTAAACAGGGGTTTTGGGCATTTGTTAAGTACTTGAGCAATTTGCTGATGTATGGCGCTTCTTTGTGTGGAATATTTTTTGAACTTAAAAGGGTTTGCAAATATGACTTCTCTGCAGAATGTTATGTTGTGGGATTCTGTCCAGTACATAATAGGCCTGAAAATAATAATTCAAAAAATCTGTGAAATATGGAAAAGCCAAGCATATCATAATATTTGCTTTTCCGTGCTAGCAGAGGCTGCTGTCTTGCTCTGTGTTTAGAAGCTACCTTTGTGAAGTTGAAAATCACAAGAAAACGAAAACGTAAAAAGCAGCCTCTGCTTGCAGGAACTATGTGCTGCTACTAGTTGTAACTGCCTAAAGTTTAGATCTTTTACAATTGCCCCTGGCTGCACACTTACAACTAGTGAGACTACAAATTGAAAACTATAAAAAGATTTACTCAAAATTTTGTTTTACAGGTTTGAAGACTGTAAGTTACTTAAGTAATTCTTAATGGTTATTTGCCCTGGTCGCTTCCGAAACGTGGTTTTAAAACAAAATTCGAACGCCTTCCCTTCGGTAAATCTAAATACTAGAGTTTAGAGCCTTCTTCCCCACCTTTTTGGACTGATTAATGTGGATAATGAAATAATTCCAGTTAAAAGCAAAACACACAAAAAAAGCTGAGAAAGACAAAATTGCCCTCAACTGCTTGCAAATCACTGAAGAAAGCACTTTTAAGTGCTTAAAAGCATTTGTGGCTCCCAAAAGAAACTAATAAAGGTTCTCAATATATATAAAAACATTTTCATTTTCTAAGGATGCGATTACTCACTTTGATTCACGTTCAGTGTTATCCTTCTGAGCCGCCTCGCCCATCTCTTTTGACAGAGATCTTTGAGTTGATCTAAACATGCCGCGAGAAAAATGATTTTTATTGTGAAAACTTAAATTTCTTGAGGTTCAAATCTTCCCTTATGCATGGAAGATGGGAAAACTTTCCATTTGTAATACACAAGATAGTGAAATGATGCACTTTTCTGTGAAAAAACACGGACTAATACTCACGTTTTCTAGAAGACCTCAGTTCGGCTCTTTTGGCGTTCTCGCAAAAACCCTGCAACGCGACGCGCATGCGCATTTTGCACTTACAGTGAAATATCACTTCCGGCCGCGTTGTTTCCACATCGCGTTGCCGGATCTTAAAGTCCCTATTAGCAGCCATCGGACGCGTTGCGCGACCTAAATTTTTAAAATGACACCCCTCGCACTAATCCCTGAGTAGCTAACATTAATCACAGCAAGTTTGGAGAGAATTCATTGGGCCGATTTTATGTTACTCGAACGGACTTTTTCAGCCTCAAAAATGTCAAAGTTAATTATGCCGCAAAGTATTTCCTTGAAAAATAATGGCTAATATCTGCGGAATTAAGAAATCCTTGCCGCCCGAATAATCTACAAACCCAAGGCAATGTACCAGCCAATTTTCACTTCTTAGAATGCTTCCGATTTTGTTTGGCATGTGTTCAAGGAAACTGCAAAATTTGAGAAATTATATTATAAATCTTCCGTTTGTTATAAACACTTTTCGCCTCTGACAAAAACCGGCTCGAGCAAACCGAAAGAGTAGTGAAGTTTAGCATTTTTTCTCGGTGCCTTAAAATACTTCAATGAACTCAAGACTTGGAGGTTATCTTGGGTATATATTCAAGAATAATTTACGGAAGTATCAAAAACTTTTACATATGAGATTTGTGTCAGAGGCGAAAAGTGTAAATTTTATAACAAACGTAAGATTTATAATATAATTTCTCAAATTTTGCAGTTTCCTTGAACACATGCCAAACAAAATCGGAAACATTCTAAGAAGTGAAATTTGGCTGGTACATTGCCTTGGGTTTGTAGATTATTCGGGCGGCAAGGATTTGTTAATTCCACAGATATTAGCGATTCTTTTTCAAGGAAATATTTGCGGTATAAATAGCTTTGCCATTTTGGAGCCTGAAAAAGTCCGTTCGAATAACATAAAACCGGCCCAATGAATTCTCTCCAAACTTGCTGTGATTAATGCTAGCTACTACTACTCAGGGATTAGTGTGAGGGGTGTCATTTTAAAAGTCTAGGTCGCGCAACGCGTCTGATGACTGCGTATTATAAACAAGGGTGTGGTTATAACGTTGCTATAGCAACTCCGATCACAACAAAATGCACACTACAACAAAGTTCAAACCCTCCAGAATAACCATGTGAAAGTTCAGACCGATACAGGTTTTTGAGCCTGAACAGCAGGCAAACAAAGTTTGGTGGTGGAGAGCAGAAAAAATTGTAGGCAGCCTCCTTAAGCGAATAAAAAACTGAAACACCACCAAAAATGGCTTCACTGATTACAGGGAAAACCACGTGAAAGCTACAACAGGAGAAAACAAAGTACAATGGCAAAAACTGGCTCGAGCAAACCGAAAGAGTGGTGAAGTTTAGCATTTTTTCTCGGTGCTATAAAATACTTCAATGAACTCGAGACTCGGAAGTATCAAAAACATTAACATATGAGATTTTTGTCAGAGGCGAAAAGTGTAAATTTTATAACAAACGTAAGATTTATAATATAATTTCTCAAATTTTGCAGTTTGCTTGAACACATGCCAAACAAAATCGGAAGCATTCTAAGAAGTGAAAATTGGCTGGTACATTGCCTTGGGTTTGTAGATTATTCGGGCGGCAAGGATTTCTTAATTCCGCAGATATTAGCCATTATTTTCCAAGGAAATACTTTGAGGCAAAATTAACTTTGACATTTTGGAGGCTGAAAAAGTCCGTTCGAGTAACATAAAATCAGCCCAATGAATTCTCTCCAAACTTGCTGTGATTAATGTTAGCTACTCAGGGATTAGTGCGAGGGGTGTCATTTTAAAAGTTTAGGTCGCGCAACGCGTCTGATGGCTGCTAATTATAAACAAGGGTGTGGTTATAACGTTGCTATAGCAACTCCGATCACAACAAAATGCACACTACAATAAAGTTCAAACCCTCCAGGGTAACCATGTGAAAGTTCAGACTGGTACAGGTTTTTGAGCCTGAGCAGCAGGCATACAAAGATTGGGTGTTGAGGGCAGAAAAAATTGTAGGCAGCCTCCTTAATGTCAGGGCAATTCGGCCCCTTTAATGAACGCCCGAACGAGCGAAAGAATGAACAAAAAGCAACTACAGTAGAACAGTTAAAATTACACCAATTACATGCAGCCCTGGTTGTAAGTCTAATATTCCGGTAGTCCATTCCTGAATATACAATCTTCTCTCTAGGCTCAACAGGATGCAGATGCCTGGAAAGCTATTGTGGTTCCCCTTGAAAAGGTGCGTTAGTTAACGTACTCGTGTTTGCATCCTATCTAATTGTGTCCTATCGCCCGTGTTTGCAGTCTTTCGTGTTCTCCAGTTTTCTGCATCCTATCGCCCGTGGCGACAGATTCTTTTCGAAAAATCCTCGACTGGAGCCCCATTCTCACTCTAACAACAACGGAATGTTTACCGCGCATGTCAACACAAGGGACATTGTATGATAAGATTAATACGCAAGCAGTAGCACATGCATCAAACAGTATAATTCATATCACAGATTCCAAGTAAAAACCTCGTAGAAGAAGCTGTAATGATAGCCTGAAATAGGTTTACATTTTGGGTTTATGAGGGGTTCTGTATGACTTTGAGTCGAGAACAAGTAGTTCATTTCTTTTAAAAAACAAACCCACTAAATAAAAGACTTTCTCAAAGTTATTTTAAACTTGTTTTCTTTGTCCGATTCCATTCTCGCGCTGCTCCAAAAAGCGAAGTCTACTTGGAGCAAGTCTGAGCCACAAGTACATTCCCTTTGATGTGTTGCTTTTAGAAAGGTTTCATGCAACACTTTCACGCAAGAAAACAAAAGTGTTACGAAGCGAACGCACTTGTAATCTGCAGTTACCCTAGTTTAGTAATATTGTAATGTGAACCACATGTTCTATGAGGCAAATGCTAAATCCCCTTGAGTAGACTGCTGAGCCATTTTTCTCGGAACTCTTTAGAATGATCGATTCATTATGGGCACAGTTGTAGCAATCATCAATTGATAAATGGAAGCAAGAGATACAGACTTTCTACAAGAACTCATTTTGCAATAATTGCTTTCCATTTGACGGTTTCTTCGCGGTCATTCCAACTGATAACGCCATACGCAATTTCCAATACTAAAGATAAACCTTGAAAGTTAGCAAAACATGTTCTCCAAAGACAAGATAAATCAAATCCATGCCAAACAGCAATAAAACATCATTCTATGATGCTAAAAAGATATAATGTTTTGGCTGAAGCAAATGGATAGATAGATACTTTTTATGATACCCACGGTTTTGTGTCAGCCATTACAAAGCCGCGCTAAAACAAATATCTACTGAATATAAAGTTAATATTTAAAATTACGAGGACATATATATAGATTTGTTTAAGATGTGAGAAAGAATCCAAGAAGCTGGAAGGCAACTCATGATCGAACATTGATCCAAATTTCCTTAATTATGTAGACTCTCGGGTAACCTGTCCGAAATAAAAGTACCCTTATAACTAAATCGTTTTTTAAGTCGGGATTTTGGAAGCACAGAACGTTATGTGGCGATGCGATGTTACGCGATCACTAGCTCCCGTGTTACAGTAGCACGGATTGCGAAATAATTTATGCTCATTAATTTATTGTTGCATTTATTGTAATTTATTGTTAATTTATTCTAATTTCCTCACCCACTCCTCCAAAACCATTCTGTGCAGCAGCACCCCTCCGCACTAGCTATCCTCGATAGTGGGAAACAAGGATCCCAGGAGGGTGCTCGGATATAAAAATGACGGGGGGGTCCGACAGAGCTCCAAATTTCATACCCAAAAAAGTACCTGACCCATAAATTTTATATCCCAAAAAATATCTGCTCCCAAAATACAAAATACAAGATTCCCCTAATTACCCAACTTTTAAGCCTAAAAAGGCCATTTTAATACCGCACATGATGCCCGTCTTGAATCAACTAGCCTGTCACAAGTTTCAACCCCCAAAATACCCGCGGATTTTTCAACCCTCAAAAAAATACAAATTTTACTACAAATTTCATACCCAAAAAAATACGTCTGACCGCCCCGTCATTTTTATATCCGAGTACCCCCCTGGGACAAGGATACTGCTATTTACGTTGTCGTTGATGCGTTGACACCAAATATTTTGGTTGTATTATGCTACAACTAAATAATATTATTCATCCATGCTACTATCTTGATTCTGATTGGCTAAGAGTACGCAGCGAAATCTTGTTGGCGCACAGTTCCTGACGTCACTCTGCAGACATTAGGATTGATGCCCTGTAATGACGTCATAATCATTATGACAAGCCAATAAGGTTTGGGCGTCATTTTGCCAATGTTTTTTTGCCGAGAGAGCATTGCTAAGGCTGTCTAACTTGAATATCAGGAGGGAAATACTATCGGGACGTTAGCTGAAGTTGAAAAACCGAGAGAAAAGTGGCCCATGGCTAATTCACCAAAAACACAATTTAAAAGTAAATCGCCTTATTTGCTAAAAGGACGGCAAAAAGCGGGTTATTTTTTATGTGAACACGATAAAGTGCTCTTCGCACAACATACTTTTTAAGATATTTACTAAGAAAGATGCAGCCATTTCATTTTGAACGCAGTTCCTAAAGGTGCCTAAATAGCACAGAACCCTCCTATTCGAAAAAGGCACGACATAATTGTACTTTTTGTTATAAATGCAATGGTCGCTTGCTCTAGTTTACACTGTCACTAGCTCAGCAAAATCCCAAGCTTAGGTTTTGTTTTACGTATTTTAGGGGTGATTTATGCTGATTTTTACTGTAAAAGAACGATTAAGCTTAGGGTTTTGATACACTACTAACCGTGTAAACTAGAACACTAATACACCATTGCATTGATAATAATAATAAAGTAATATTCTTTCACTGCTATTTTAGAATGGGAGGGCTCCATTTCATTTTAACATATTTAGGAAAACTACATACCAAATGAAACTGTTACAACTTTTCCAATATATCTCATGACAGATATTATGTGCCAAGAACCCTTTAGCAACAGCATATAAAAGAATATCTGAATGTTGTCGCTTTCTAGGCAAATATGGTGATTTACTGTTAGGGTGTTATTTCCAGTGAATTAGCCATGGGCCACCTTAAAATGTTTTGTAAGCTAGAAATAGTCTTGCTTTTCTTTTTAGGATAACGAGACCCTGAAGGCCAAGCTGAAAGAATATCAAGAAAAAATTTCGAGCATGGAAACTAAATTAAGGGTACGTACATGTACGATATTTTATCTACCGTTCAGCTGAAGCTTTTTAATTAGCACTATTTTGATTGGACTGGTACCCCAAAACCGCATGGTACCATATCGGAATCCGAACAGTTTGTAATAAAATCTGTTAAAAAGTTGCAAATGAAAGAAAGCTACTTGATTGAATAAATGATGCAATATAAATCTCGCGTGAGACCTACGTTTCTGAGTGGCATCTTAAGTAGCGTAGTAGTAAAATTGAGTTAGTTAAATTGGCACTTGTACGAAATTTGAATGGTTTCTGTGAAAATGCCATTCAATATATGCTATTAGACATAATATCTATACTATTATAATCGGGTTGTCTGCACAAACGTTTCTGATTGGCTAAATCAGTCTGTCCGAGAGTAACACTGAAATGGCTTCCCTGACCACAGCTTTGTGCCCTCAATCACGTACCTCACGAGGACGGTGCTTTTCAAAAAGCAAAACATGGATTCTACTAAATTGTTGTCTTGAGCTAAACAATTGCCCACCCGTTTCGAAATAACTGAATACGAGACAGTTTCTTGGAAAAAAAACACAGAAGCCTTCGCAAAAACACAGTTGTACTGCTCAAAAATTATCAAAACACAAAGCTCAAAAGAAATCCCTGCGTAAAGTTATTGTTTAATGTGCTTTTAATATGTCTGTAATAAAGAAAGTCTAATGGAGTCCAATAATAACTCAAAATCTCTAATTTTCGTACGACAACAAACACAACATTTGACAATCGAGCTAGCGCCCGTTCGCCGATCATTTCAGCCAATCAAGTACAATTTCGATCCTTCAAGAACTGTTGTGTTTTCTGAAGAAAAGGAAATGTGTTTTCTGAAGAAAAGGAAATGCTCTGAAAAATGCATAAATACGGCAAAATTCTGAAATGTTTTGCAAATTTGAGACATTTAATCTACCTTATGTAATGCCTAAACAAATTGTTATTCTGAGTCTTCTAGTGTCACGGAGTGACGGGCTGTTTTCTTGTATAGATTTAAGCGCTGCCTAAAAGCGTAGCTCCCAGCCAGTTTTATACTTTTTTTTTCAAGCTTGGCGTCATCGTTGACGTCTCTATGACGTCACATCCCTTGAGCACTTCGTTGCGCTCCTCTGGTGACATGACCTAGATAATTTTGTTCATTTCGGTTTTCATGAGTCTTCCCTTCACGAAAAATTTGATGACGCCATCGGTGACGTCATACCACGTGACCGTTTTGTTGCGCTTTTCTGCTCACCTTGACAATTTTGCCCAAGTTTGGTTGTATTGGAGTCTTCCCTTCACGAGATATGAATTTTTCAAGATTTGATGACGTCATCGATGATGTCATACCACATGACCGTTTTGTTGCGCTTCTCTAGTCACCTAGACAATTTTGCCCGAGTTATGAGTTTTTCAAACTTTGATGACGTCATCGAGGACGTCACATCACGGGCCATTTTGTTGCGTTCTCCTAGGTGGCTCTCCTAGTCACCTAAGGTCACAACACCCCCTGGTATCATAGACAAAAGGTCGGGGCTAGATGGGATACTCACAGTGAGGTGATTAATAATAATTTATAGGCTTCACGGTAGAACGAACCTACATATGCCATGTTATGACGTGTAGCTTCGTTCTATTGTTTATGTCTATGGATAATTAATCACTTCCACTGTGAGTATCCCATCTAGCCACGACCTGGACAAAATACCCCCAAGTAAGCAGGTGTGAAATTTGTCGACGCTGACAAATTAATGCGGGCGCAGCCAAGAGGGCAGGCTTGCGAGTTTTCGCAAACGTTGCATTCCTAACAAATTTCCATGCTCCGGGTAAACTAGTTCTTTGTTTTATTACATTGGCACGGATTTATTTTTGCGGTGAAGACCGTCTTACAAAAGATGTTTCGCATAATAGAACATCAGGAGTTAGTCTAGTCGCCAGAGGGGGTTCACGTGCACCCCCCGGAACATTTATGGAGACATATTTTTAGAACCCTTAGGGTGTCTAGAATCTGGTTTGAGGTGTCCCCAGCCCGAAAATGTGTCCAACGGCCACTTTTTTGGGCCGGTTTTTGTTTTTTTAATTATATTCTTTTGTTATTTAATGAGATTCAATGAGCCAATTTTATAGATTGTAGCACTGTACAAAAAAGCTCTTTAGATTCTAAAACTATACTTTTACGATCTTAGGAATACTCTGATCACATGTAGACTAGTTAAATTGCTGTCTCAGCCTTTTCCCGTCACATACGCTTATCGTTTTGGTATTTCCTAATAGAAATACAAAGGCTGACAGAGTCTTAGAAAATATCTATCAGTAAGGAACGTAACATCTATAAAACGGGAATGTAAATTGTACATATGTGTTCAGTCTATCAATGACACTATAATAGCATAAGTGGTAAGACTGGAATGCTTTTCTGAACAGTGCTACAGTCTATAAAATTGCCTCATTGAATCTCATTAAATAACAAAAGAATACAATTAAAAACAAAAATCGGCCCAAAAAGTGGCCGTGGGACACTTTTTGGGCCATGGGACATCCAAATCCGGCTTATCTCCGGTGTAATAACCTGTGAGTCCGCACGAACTGCGTCACAAAGCTTCCTTTGTTTGGTAGAACGAATCAGGATGAAATAAGAACTGAACACAAAGGTGTCCTCTGGGAATGGTTATTACACCGGAGTTAACCCCCAAATCTAGTTTTTTGATATCTAAGGGTTCCAAAAAAGTATGTTTCGTTACTAGTTCCGGGGGGTGCACGTGAATCCCCTCTGGCGACTAGACTAAGTAGACAAAGCTTGATTTCATGTCGAGTGAAGGTATAAACGGCGCTCAAAATATACCAAGACGATTTTTCAGCCGATGAACTAGTAAAAATAGTTCGGTTTCAATGCAAGAATGACCGTGTGAAATTTGGGTTCTGGTACAAAAGCTTGTTTCTCGAATATGTTCATATTTTGTATTTTGAGGGCCATTTATACCTTCACGCGAGATGAAATTGGGCTTAGTTTACTGCTGGACGTTCAATCATGCAAAACTTCGTTTGTTAGGCGATCTTGACCGCAAAAAATAGTCCGTGCGATGCAATGAAAGAAAGAACGAATTAACCTGTCCACACGAAAATTTGCAAGGAATGTGAAGTTTTTCACGCTAGCATAAACTCACAAGCCTGCACTCACTTTGACGAACGCATGCCCTATACAAATTTCCCACCTGCTCCCCAATTATGGTTGCCTAAGCATTTTCCCGCCTTTATCATTTACCCGCCTGTAATATCTGTTGGACTGCCTGTGTGACGACACATGAACAAACCTTCTTTATTTTTGAAGCTATTTGCTCAGCAAATCGCTTCTTAGTCATCGCCCTCAAACTATGTGAGTATGTCACTTCGCGGGAATCGTCCAGCTTGCACTCCATGTTGCTCCTATTTGTACATTGATTATACTTCAGTCGCACTAGAATCACGGGTCATGAAGTTTCTGCCTTTCAAATATTTGAATTTAGCCAATCATAGCCCTACATTCCTTTACTCTCCCCTCCCTTATTACATCAGTACATTCCCCCACCACCCCATCCCTTGTAGCATCATTGCAGCCACTTGTTCGACATTGGGTATCCTGTGTCCTGTTTCTTCTCCCTCTTAAGCAGTTTACCTCTGCCAACATATATATAGGTTACATAAGCCAATCAGTCGTCCATGTGGGATGACAAGTTTCTTCTTGGAGGTGATGTGAATTGAGCATGCTCTCGGTATCACGTCATAAATGCCCACCATCGTGTATTATTTAGGATATTTCCATTACGACAAATAAATAAGTATGCTAAGATAGAAAAACGTTAACAATATTAAAGTTGCCACTGAGCATGCGCAATAACTTTTCTTAATTTTATTGCTACAAGAGAGGCAGAGCGGAAATGACCCGCTTAGACCACTAAATTTCAAATAATAAGGTCAGGTTAGCTCAGAGAAGCTTGATTTTTTGCATACAGACTCCTTGTCTGATTAAAAACAAAATATCAAAAATGACTTTTTTCTAATGTATCCGTCTTTGAGATATTGGGCTTTAAACTTTGGTTTCTGTGCCATTTTATGGGAGAATTAGTACTTTGATCAGGAATTATGCAAACTTTGCTCAATCATATCTAAAATTCATATTCTTCAATTTTCTTAAAAATTTGGAATTAAGCTTTTAGCCATAGAAACTCTTTGTATACGGAATCTTGAGCTTATATATTGAAATATGGCAAAGTTAGACATTTCATTTTTGGTCATTTCCGCTCTGTCTACAAGAGATCAAATCACTCCGGAGTGCTTGAAAATAAAACCTTTCCTCAGTTTTGTGCTGGATATTTTCAACGTCGTGCTGCTTTGTTCCAATCACCTAAAGTATACGAGGTGAATTTTGTCTGACAGTGATGCGATCGAGTCATGTATCGAGCGTGGAATTCAGCAAACGCCGGTCGAAATTAACAAGAAAAAGTACAGTAAAAGTACAAGACATAGACAAAAATGAATGAAACAGATGAAACTGAAAGGAGAAAAAACCTTACAGGTGAGAAATGGGAAAGAACAAGTCCAAGAAATGAGTCCTTAGTTCGAAGTCTTATCGAATATTCGAGCAAGACGTATACAGTCCGGGAGGTGGCTAAATCTAGCTACATTCCTTTTAAGTCAGTTGGCCAATCAGAGCGCAAACCGGTATCACGTGACCATGTAACCATCATAAACCAAAACAAAGATGGCGGACGATGGTTGCACAGAAGAGGGAAATGATCGTATTATGACATTTTTTGCAGCTGATAGTAAAGAAATCAAAAAGAATCAAACGTATGTATGAAAATAAAGTTTTGTACATATCTATATCTGGTTTGTTTACGTAAGCAGTCACTAGTTCTCTCGCTAGACTCATATTTGTAGGGGATATCGTTTCGGTTTGGCCAGGGTTTATACCCCGTTAAAACGCAAACTTCGAGTAATAACAACTACTTAAACGGAGGCAAACGTAGCAAACGTTTCAAGTTAGATGTCTACGGAGATTGAAACTGAGAAGCGAAAGCAACTCGCTACCATATTTGTAGAGATCTCTGGAGTTACGCGTCCGGTTCTACTCAAAAAGCTTTATATAATCCCAAATCCTTGTTTATCTTCAGTTGGCAAGCGCGAAGCACATGACCATTCTTTTAGTCTTTTTACTAACACACCAGCGCAGAATTTGTTTCCTTGCTAGTTCTGTGATTCGGCTAAACCATATTTTAAAGTACATACGACATTTTAATTTATAAACACAGCTTGAGTCTGGGGGCGAAGCTTCAAATCAACCTGGACTTCCAGGGAATAAATTCTGTTGTAGCATGGAAATGTCACAGAGACCTAAAATCCTAGGGTAGTTAATGGTTATGGCATGAAAACTATGAAAACTTCTAGTGTTTCCATGTGAAACGACATGGTTTATGATGGTTGGAGTTCTATGGGATCAATATCAGGTCCTTGGTAATGGAAAGCCAATTCATGAATTTCTGCATTGACAGTAAATTAGCCCAGGGTAGCCCATAAGCTAGAATTGTAATTTTCACCAGTACTCCAGGAAGGGGGGGTGACACAAAAACTGAAGGGGAAGTGCCAGGGACTTCTTGAGTGCCCTTTGATCCCCCTTTTCACTTGATATGCAGACAGATATGCAGGGGGCAGATCCAGGGTGGTGATTAGGGTGGCTAGACAACCCCTTTTTTCTCATATGTTTGGTATTAGACACCCCCTTGGTCTAAAATCTGTAGTATATCCTTTGTACTAGCCATCCCCTTCTAAATAGTCTAATAATCTGCCACTGAACTGCTGACCTAGCATTCTCTGCACTCCACTGTCAGATTTGGAAGTACTGTAGATGGCAGAGGAGTGGAGATGCCTGCAGAGGGTACTACTCTTGGACTAATTCTTGGATTAAGCTTGCACTAAAAAATGATTAGGCTGTCTTGAAATGACTGACCAAAGGTTTAGATCTGTTTAAGAGTCGTAAGTCTTGATATTGTTTTGTATGTCATGTAAGGTCAACTTGTTTTAAACGAAATCATTAATTTGCTTTAAAAATGAAGTCGCAAAAAAAATGACTGATAATTACTTTTTTTAATATGGTAAATCAAACATCAGCACAAATGCATTTGCTTAGTTCTATCTTGATGGATAAATACTATGAAACAGGTACAGTTTCAATCAAGCTGTTACAAGAGGATGCTGGTTGGATAGCTAGCGTTTCAATTCTTTCCGCTCAGCACATTATCAAAAATCAAGGGGTGCCCTCTTCTAACGACTGTTTCGATAGTATTGTGCTCTTGGTGGGCCATCTAAAATCTCCTCATCACCTGTCATGGAATAAAAAATATATTTTAAGTAACAATATTGTTGTATACTAAATCCATCCCAATCAATCATTTTTATGTCAGCTTATGAAGTCTAGTAGTCTAGTTTAGTTTTAGACTGATGAGCTTACATAGCATATAGTTAACATTCATTGTAACTCCAGAGAATTTGAAATTAATCTGGTAAAAAAACTCCCAGCATTTTGCACTGTGACATAAACTACTGAGGTCTGACAGATAGATGCAAAATGCCAGGAAATAAGTTCAGATGCATCCAAATTTATAGAGTATAAGTGACTTACCTCCACACTCATTTCATTGCCCCCCTCAACGTGAGGCAACCTTGACCTTATGACGTCTGCCACCTGCTCTGCATTCCCACCATGAGGGATAAGGAGCTCCCACGT
This sequence comes from Scolanthus callimorphus, assembly GCA_033964015.1. Taxonomy (NCBI): domain Eukaryota; kingdom Metazoa; phylum Cnidaria; class Anthozoa; order Actiniaria; family Edwardsiidae; genus Scolanthus; species Scolanthus callimorphus. Next base: position 14,415,145 of record CM066919.1, read on the forward strand.
ACAGGGAATTACAGCTCCTCCACCTGTCCTCTTGTTGAGAACCCACTTTGCCTCAGATGGAGGCCGACGGCTCAACCTGGGCTCACCTGTTACAATTCTGCAATAAAATGTATGTGGTTGAAAGGCTCATAGACTGGATTTTAAACACGGCATTTCATGTATAAAGAAAATAATAAGAACATCAGTAAGTTTGTTTAACTTCTAAATTGGGTTTGAATCAGTCACTCCCATTCCCACCAGCTGTCCCCCACCCTTCAGGCCTGGTTGATGAGAAAATATGCATACAACATTGAGCTATACTGGCTATGTGCACGGTGTTGACACCCAAAGGCACAAGTGGCGTAGCGTGACTAATAATAAGTCATTTTCTTATAAATTTAGTTCTATAACTTTCACAATTTGGATAATATTAATGATAAAAGGTTATACACGTTCTTGCTATAAATTATTTGTGTACCAGTATAAGAAATTTAGCGATTATTGTGAGCTGGAATGGTTAAGTATCTTAAATGACTCGCATATGGCGTAACATTGTTAACATTTCGACTCCAAAACTACTAAATTACAAAAGACTGTCTTTGCTTTATCTTACGTTTTTATGCTTTTTAGAATCGACATGTGGTGCTCTTTTCATTGCGAGGTTTTTTGATCGCCCGGGAAATCCCGTTTAGCAACGGCACGAACATTTAAACCTACAGACCACATTGTCCGCTGACTGTTGTACTAACAACAAGTAGACCGAAAGAAATACTTTCTTAACGCCAAATCACAAAAACTTACCGGCAAATGTGTTCGACATGAAATTTCCAATCCAACTCCAATGTTGTTCTTTCCTTGAAGCCATTTTTAAGTCATAAAATGTTTGGTTTTAATGAGTCAGACCAAGCTGTCCACCAACAAGGCAGCCAACGCACTCGAAAGAAAATGAAACACGCTCAATATGCCCGCTACAAACAGCACAGGGCGTCAATGCCGTGCTTTTTACACGGTCTAGAACACGGTGTTGTCAAAGGAGTGGATGCGTACCGTGCTTTTTACACGGTCTAGAACACGGTGTTATGAAAGGATTGAATTTCTAACCGTGTTTTTTTACAATACGACGGGAGCGCATTTCTTACCGTGTTTTTTTACACGGTCTAGCCGGGTCGACCGGGCATATTTTAACACTGTGCTACTCATGCGGACTGAATAAAACAGACATACAGAAGCGTGTTGAAGTAATTTATATTTTGGACAGCGTACTCATGCGGACTGAATAAATACAGACATACAGAAGCGTGTACGCTATGACGTGTGCTTAGGGCTATATATTGTAAGCGTCCTCGAATCATACTGACTTAAAAACGATTGAGTGAGAACGGAAAAACTATCAGATGCAAAAACGTGAAAGGATAAAGGCAATTTCTTTGTCAAAAATATGAACGTGACGGAAGTACACTAGTGTCATTTTATGCCGTATTTTCGTGTTTTCCGTTTACAAAACTGCCATTTCCTGTCCGATATTTTATGATAGAGTTTTCTACGCATTCAACGCATAGCCATCGGCGCTCTTGTTTTACGCAGTCTAAAGCAGATAAAGAAGAAGGCGATATGTGTTTAATCTCGAACGTGACCCGGGACGTGACCTTCCAATGTTCGGCCCCGTTCTTCGCGCGGCCATTAATGAAACATGGTTAACAATCTTCCCTCTCGCTGCTGATATTCGCGCGGCCATTTATCGACGATCTCACTCTCAATTTTATCGGCAAGAGCGAAGATTTCACCCAGTCTCGGGAAAAAAAAAAACGCCAACAACGCAGGCTATGCGTTCACAAGCAAACCGTTCTACTACATGCAACATCTTTCCATCGTTTACAAACAAGAGAGAGCGTTTTTCGTACGCATAAGGAAGAAAGCTCACATGTAACACGAAGGAGCACGTTATCATGAAGATTCATTCGAATTTTATAAGGCTCTTGATTTAGTTGGCAGAAAGCCGAATATGATGCAGAAATTATAAAAACCAATACGAAACAAAGCCGGATTCAACATGCTAAAATTTGTTGTTTCTCTTAGAAACACGGTGCGTGCACGGCTCTCGAGAAAGAGCAAACTTTATTGAAACATTCGTATTTATTTTTAGCCTTTTCAAAACACGGTGAGCGCATATCTTGTGATTAGTATCTTTAGAGACCGTGCACGGTCGAACCCGCAGCGCATCCGGCTAAACAGATGAAACACGCATGACCGTGTAAGAGCGTGTAAGACCGGGCTGACCGTGCACTAAAACACGCATGTTACACGCTTGGGTATCAACTCTGTGCACATAGCCTACTATTACAAACTTATACCCTTTCTATACTATTTTTTTTTTCAAAATTGATCAATTGGAGAAACTGGGATAAATGTATCCTCTACAGCATGTCTCTTTCAACGACCTCTCACTCCAACAGAACAAGGACAAATATAACCAGCTAAGAATTGTAAATGCTTGGCTAGTTGAGGTTACATTATCATTATTTACATTATTGATTATTCTTGAAATTTCTGTATGAATGTGGTATGTAGTTGGGATGGGTAGGTATATGTGCCAAATCTGGTACTTAAATATCTGATTTTACTTTATAGACCTGATTTCAACATATTAAAATTCTAACAAGCATACATGGCTATTTAAAAGACAATGCAATTTTTTTATTTTCATTTCCTCATTCCTCCTAAAACTAAAACCCTATCGACTGTAATGTCTGTATAACCATGGAATCTTTTTTTTTTTCAAATGATAAATTGAGAGTGAGGCTCAAGGAAAAATATAACTAAATATTTTCGGAAAACAGGATAAGTTCTTGGAAATCCAGGGCCAAAATCAGGTAGCCATTGGAATGTAAAAGTCTATACTGAAATCCTGGGGACAGGGGTGCTCGACCTATCTTTTAGGGGGTAAAATCGGCAGATGTGCTATCGCTTAGGGGGTTCCAAAGAACGGCTATCCCTTCGGGGTGTCCGTAAGAGATTCCATCGTGAAAAAAGCTCTTTTTAGCACACTCGAAGCTCTTACGCTACTGGCGTAATGATAGGTCGCAGTAGCTATTGCTACCAAGAGCTCATGTTCCTACGTTGTTTCAATAAAGCATATTTTTAAACAATCTCTTAGGGGTAAAAAAGTTAAAAAACCACTCTTTGCTATCTCTTAGGGTTCAATTTTATTTCTTTTGTCGAGCACCCCAGTCATTTTTATGTGGGAGTACCCCCCCCCCCCCCCCCCCCTCCCCCCCTGGGACTGAAACTCTTTCAGAATTAAATTTATTGTAAGAACGGAGCGGATCCGTGAGCTAAGCTAATAACTTACCCTCTCAGTTCTGCAACACGTCCTTCCTCGACGAGCTCCTTGAATGTCTTATTCAAGAAATACTGTACCCTGCCAAGAGGCTTCCCCGCTACCTCTTCCATTGTGTAGGTCTTTCTTGAAGACCGACTGGTCATCCTGCGCTTCAGCGCTTCTGGACGGAGTTCGTCCTTCTCCGGCACGAAACACAAGAGCGCGTGCGGGTCCATGTTCCCGTTCTCCACGGCAACACGAACGTGGAACCCCTCGGGAACCTTTATCTTGTACTCATGATAACTATAAATCGAAGTGAAGAGCGAATCAAACATTAGATATCTTCCATAAATAAGCACATGGTATCATAAATCTGAGCCTACCCTTTGATGAATCCATTTGAAACCTTTACAGTCCATTCTCCCGCCGTCGATCTCGCTAGAAATAATTCAAATTCTTTGTTATAACTTAAGTCTCAATCGGATCATGTTGAAAAAGGAAATTCCTTACCTCGTTTAGACATTACAAAAGACTTTAGTTCGCAGTTCGCACTACAACAACTACTACACTGCAACAAGCTCGAGTCGGAAGGTCATGTTTCATCTCCCGCGAAAATGTGCATGTAAACATCTTCTGATTGGTCAGTTACTTCAAACTCGGAATCTCATTGGCTATACACCATGCTTGGTTCGCACCTTTTCCCTGAAGGTGGCGCGAAATGTCACTAGTCCATTGCATAGCTTGAGCGCCGCGCTGTTGTTAGTATACTCGAATTTCGTTGCATTTCCAAACTAATGGATTCCTCGGATGAAACGGATAAAGCTAGTACTAGGTGAGTCCAAATACGGCTAAAGCAATTCGTAATAAATGTTTTGCTGAGATCTTTACGCCAATTTTGCAGGAAAAGACGGGGAAAGGAGAAAATGGCGTACATGAAATCCCCCACGTCGCGAGCTCAATGTTACTACAAAAGGAGAAAGGGTTTATTTAATCAAGCATTCAAGCTAAACTCTATGACCGGTGCTAATGTATTAGTTATAGTTGAGAAAGACAATAGGAGGCGATTTTACGGAAGCGGCAAGTTACAGGATGAATATATTGCGGGAACTCTTAAAGGTTCTATAAATGAACGCGAGACTAACGCTGACGCCAATACAAAGAACTCTTCATCTTCATCCAATGTTAAACCCCTAGAATCGACGCCAAGCCCTAGCGCCTGCGCTAGTTCATCAATTACGAGAGTAATAGGCGCTTCCAAGTCCAAAAGAACGCTTGATCTGACGAATATCCCTGTAAGTGTGAAGGAAGTTCTCACGAATCGACCAAGGCCCGTGTTGCTCAATGCTGAAAATCAAGACAAATGAGCCATGTCCTTTATCAAACGGTCTACCTGGAAATTTGCACACAAACAAACAGGGAAGACAACAAACAGTAGTTCTTGAAGTTCTGTTAATGTGGTTAGACTGTTAACCACAAATAGTTTTATTATTGAGCATAAACATAAGATATACCGAATCCTTTGAGATATATTTACAACTTTGCCAAATAAGAACAGATCCCTTCCACTACAAAGGGAATTGAGTTGACATCAACTCCTTAGATATACAGCATTCTTAGGCATTAAAATTTTACTTCCCTAACTGGAAGTCCCTTCTAGAAAATAGGTTGTGACGTTTTCAAGGATTTCAAATATATATTTTTTTCAATTTCCAAAAATATAAACAGAGAATATATTTCTGCACTAATTTTTCACACCCTTTACATATTTAGAAGCCAATAGACCTAATTTGCTTGGACATCAACATTGTCCCATTTCAGATCACGTGCCATTCATTTCAATAATCTTTTACTGTTTTGGATACTTCCATATATATCATTCAGTGCGTTGCAGAGAAATAAAGAGGGAATACTTGTGGGAATGTCATGTGATCTAAAATGGGACAACATTACATACAAGTGAAAGAGGTCTATTCTGGCTAAAAGAGCTAACTTTTCCACCTTAATGTAGAACAGACAAGGGCATCTCTCTATTAACCAGTGCATTTAAAATGGTAATTAAAACAATTACTGGTACATTTATAGTAATGGCCATTTCTCTTGAACTACCAGATTACCACGCTTGAATAATTTAACAGTCTGTTTTCCAAAATGTGTGATTCCAGAAAAAATTCACCCCCTCCCCCATTTACTGTGTTTTTCACTAGAAATTCAAAGTTCCAGAAGGGTGGGGAATGTCAACCCCTTCCGTAGGGTTGGGGTATGGATCATTTCTGGAATCACACAATGGTAAATAAACTGTATCTTGTTACGCATAATGTGAATTTCATACATCTTGAACGACCACATTACTGCTGGGCAATGATCAAAGAATTGAGTTCGTTATAAACATCAATCAATGCTTCCTTCTTTGTGGAGCTCAGCCTTTTCTTCATATGTGTTATCTTCTGATAAACAACATTGCGGTCATCCTCATCTCCCACAAAGTTTACCTTTTCTTCTAAATCCTTAATGATATCTGCCTTTTTCATGTTCCTCACATCACAAGCACGCTGTCTATCTTCCTTTGTCACATACACTGGTTGAAGGGGCAATTCACTTCTGGTCTTACTTCCTATCAGGACATCATCCAGTACCTGCTTCCTGTTATTTAAAGCTGTCGCTGTCACATTAATCAGGTCCTTATCTAACTCTTTTCCATCGACTGCAGTGTGGAGACTGTCCCCTCGTGGTTCCATCAGGTACCTAAATGAGCAAATTAGACAAAACTTAATGTGATACAGTTCTTGCATGATCACAATATTGACTGGTTTTGGTCCATATGTAAGCCAGAGGAGTGCACTAGGAGAGATTCTGATTGGCTAAGATGAAATTGACTTTTCATTGATGCAAACCTATTTCCCAAAGTGCTTTGAGAGTTTTAAAAGCGATCGCCATGAATGGTGTCAGCTCCCCCTCCATTGGGCACACTCTAAGAAAATCCTTGCTACGACAGGGGAAAAACATGGAATTCCAACATTGGAATATAGTTGGTTTATCACAAGTCTAACATTGGATCTTCAGTGGTAAACAAATGTTCCACATTGGGAAAGTGGAATTTTTACTTGGGAAAGTGGAATTAATACCAGTGATATACCAATTTGGAATAACATTTTTTTCCTAATGAGATTTGTGGTGTTTTGAACGGCTCCCTAAAATTACCTTTCTCTACGCAGCTTAACACGCCAAGCCAGGATTCCTCTGGGTGTCCATCTCTCTTAGCTGATGCTTTAGCTTCATCTTTAGGATCTCTCACACCAAGAAGCTGAAGAGTGTTGGATCTGAGCTATAAAAGAGCAGAGCAAAAAAAAATAAGATATGATACCAATAAGCAAAGGGCAGGCTGCATTTTTATCTTTTTTCATGTACATTGCAACTTGTGTTTCAAAATGGTTCAATAAAACTCACTCTCTCTAAAACTTTGTTAAAAATATTTTTACCTTAAGCAGATTATCATGGTTACGGAATATGGACAACCAATTCTTTGCTGACATTGAGCCATGATCCCACTTTTTTGACTCTTTGTTTACTTCTTCTAGTTGTGCATCCATGCCTTCTCCTTTAGAGGGATTTCCAGACGTGGTGACTGATTCTGTCAGCTCAGCAAACTCTAGTAATTTGTCAGGATATTGCGTTCTTTCACACCTGAAGTACAAAAGTCATTCCCATGTAAAAATTCCCATGTAATGAAGTGTCTTAAGACAAGCAAGTTATGAGATTTTGCCTTTGTTCGTTGTAATGTCACAAACTACTTACATATCATAGAGGTCAATCAGCTGGTATTTTGACGTAAAAGGATTACAGCTAAACAGGGGTGCAAATGCAGCAGCACCACTCTTAACATATGCACTGTTGTTACGCCTCACACCAATGTGGTACACCCTGATACCTCCAACATATCTCCATAGCATCTCAAACATGTATAAGTAATTTGCATTGACCGTTTTCTTCATCCATTTGTACAAAAAGTTATTCACTGATATAGGCTTTCCCTTGTTTATTCTGTGCCTCACATATGGTAACACCAATTCACTCCATCCTCCGAAATACATTATCTCCAACATTTCCATAGCTTGGTGGTGGCTTCCGGCCTTCTTAGCATAATTCAATGCTGCCTCAGATGTAAAACCCAGTTCCTTTGCTAAAGTGCACACAAAAACACCCCAATTGACAGTGAAGAACTGCTTTACCATGTTCATTTCTACATGCAGGGGGCCTATCCGCAAGACCACCCAATCAAACTCCATAATCCCATCCACTTCTTGGCCTGGATGCACTTTCTTTAGATGGTTGCCCCATTCTTGACCAAAGAAGGAAACCTTGGAGACAGCTGAATCGTGAATACATATGGAACATACATAGGTGGTTTTGACTACTTCCATGGCCAAACCATAGGGTAGGCCATCCATAGTGACTGACATCCACTCTCTTGATTCACTACCACTAAATCCGTAACGGGTTATTTTACAAGCATGGCCCACCCTGCGCAGGACCTCTGCAACAGCACTATAAGAAGATGGGTTCTCAAAGATTGGGTCTGAAACAGTTATCTTTATCGCATCCGAAGAGTGTCCTGATGAGACATGACTCCATTCAAACTGGATGTCCTGGTCAATATTGACAGTCTCCTGAACTAACTTGCCCTCGTCCACAGTAATAGTAACTTGTGACTCTTTGTGTTGGAATACATGCATTCTAGGTTCCTCAACCAAAGCTGTTCCAAGAATATCTTCTCCTCTCAGCTCTTTTTCAGCAGCATTAAGAGAAACACCACAAGCTTCATTAATGCATTTCCGCTTTTGCTTTTCCATCCTCGTTCTGCAATTTGGACACACTCTTGTGTTAGCCTTCTCTTTTATCTCAGCCACCTTCTTGTCAATGTCATCTGTCAATCCTGCACCATCACTCCCTTGCATCTGTTGAGCAGCCACCTTCTCCAGACATAGTTGGATAGCATGCTTGTTCTAAGTTTAGAAAGGAAGAAAAAAATATTTAATAACCTGTTGTAAGCAAATTGCATTTCAGATGCAATAATCATTTTGCAGTTGTGTCACTTCCTGAGAGTCAATCAATTGAATATATATATAAAAAAAAGTGTAATTAGATTGCTGAAATGTGAAATAAATGTTGCATTATTATTGTATGAATTATTTCATCCAAATTTAACTGCCTGCATCCTGAATTTGAAAAGCAAAGTTCTTAGATCTAGACTGTGGAATGTACCAGCTCTCACCAAACAGACTTTGACTATAGGTCCAGAAAGAAACCTTTGAATATTGGAATTTCTTAAGGTCATTTTATTTGTAATTTTATTGGTAAATTCAAAGTTCCTTTAGTTTGATGGGGATGCAGATTTGAAATGCAATAATGTGGCCCAGTGTTCTACCATTACTGGATGAAAACACAATCAACCTGCAACTACAAGAGTATTCAACTAACCTCTTCACGCAAAACATCTTCCATATCTTCTGTGTATGACACACCCTTTTTAAGGTCTTGTAGAATTTATCATCTTTAGCAGCATCAGTTAGGGGCCTGCGCCAGGTTCTGTTGAAAAATACATATCGTATTATAACCTAGGTAGTAACAACATTTTTTAGTATGAAAATAACAATTTCATTGGTTCTGCTACATATGTACCAATGATACATTTTGGCATGTCTATAGACAATCAGCCTTTTATTAGAAGATGACATATTGTGGATTTGACAGAAACTGGAGTTAATAATTCCAATTTACAGATACAGTATCTCTGTAAAAGTGTGAGTTAACAGAAGTTAACATGTGTTACATACCTTGGAGCCAAATCACTTGATTTTTGTAGATCACCATCTGCATTTATCTGAGCCTGACAGACTGAGGTTATCATGCTGACTCTTGATTTTTGTGCAACCTTCACTTTGTATTTCTTCTTGATGACTTGGTCATTGTCGATTGCTGTGATGCAGTCACCAGTGGGGTAACTACAAGGTGTCATTGAAAGGCCATCCATCCAACATTTAAGAGTGGCATAGCTACCTCCAGGCAGCACCTTGGAAAATAAGTTTACTGAAAGCTTTGAGTTTGTAACATTGTAGATAACTATGTTAGTTGAAAAGCTAAATGGAGCCACAAATGGCTTCCCTTGTAGTGTATACATGTGCTCCAACATGATGCATTTTTTGACATCACTTGTATCAGCTGACGACAAGCCAGATATAACTGCCTGCAGCAGAGTATTTCTTTCTTTCAGCCAACTTGTGGGATTGATTTCATTCAGGTTAGTTAAGTCTTTGTAGATATGTGATAATTTATCTATATCACTCCTGATGTTTGCCATTTCACCCTTTAAGATTGTGAACACTATTTCCTCCTGGAGCTTTCTTGGTAATTTGTCCACACTGGATTTCAGTCTGGACCCATCAACAGGATACACTTTCATTTCTGAAGACAAAGTGTCCATTAGCTGTTCCTTTTCGTTGTCAGACAAATTCTGCAAAGTTTCCTTTGACGGCAAAAACTCCTTAGTATTTTCCTTTGCAAGTTCAGCGAGTAATACTTTCTTGTCCTCTTCTGGTATTCTGGACAAACTATTCTGAATGTCATCCATGAATATTCCATAAACCCGCGGTGTGTCATTTCTTTTGTCTTCACTATCACTAACACTTGTGCATGAATCTGTTACGTCATCAACAGCAGCACTGCTATTGTCAGGGTTATGAGACCTTTTTATTTTCTTTCTAGGCCTCCCTTTTTTGGTGTTGCAAAGGCCACAGGTTTGGGAATGTGACTCCCATTCCCTAGGTTGCACTGAAGTGTGTGATACACCGCTCTGATACTTTGCATTTTGGCAGATCTTGCGGCACCTTTCACAGACATGTGCTGGATGAACATTTGGTGAATCACACCCAGTGTTTATAGCTGGCCAAACCTGAGATATCTGTTTTTGTAACGATAAGGCAAGTGTCTTTTTCCTTTTCTCTTCCTTCTTTCCCTTTGTCAAATTGGATCCGCATACTCTACACTTGGTATTCAATATACTGACGTGTTTATCCATCGCAGTTGCTGTTGAGATAAAATTCAGCATATACTTAAATACTTAGCATTCAGCAATCATGTGAATCCCTATATTGATTTTTACTTTGATGCATACATCATACAACATCTATATTGATAATCCAAAAAATCAGCGCCCATCACTGTGGATATAAATTAACTAGATGTCAGAGGTTTACAACTCAAAATTTAAGTACAAATTTGAAGGTCTTTTACACGGGTTTAATAACAAACAACACAGTTATTGGGCAGTAAAACTTTTATTTGATCTACATTTCTTCGCCATTTTGGACTTTGAGCTATTACACAAAATTATTAGATCCTAGAAAGACGTAGAATAACACAAAAAAGCAATAAAAAATAAGCTTTGCGACCAGACAAGACTTTGGGATGTTGAGTGAGAAATCGGTGTTGTTATATGCTCATTTTGAAGTGAAAATTGCCAAAAATGTTAAGAGGTTGCCAGGAAAGCAACAGCACAGAAACACAAGTCACACCTTCTAGTACACGAAAAAAATTACCTTTAGCACAAGAAAAAATGTTAAAGAACTGAAAAAAGCAAAATATCAACACACTTACCTCGTGCCACGGCTATTCGATACCATCATCGTCCCATAGGAGTCGCGTAAAATGAAGTTTTTTCGCAAATAACAGGCATCCAACGCTCGAAACGTGTTCGACTTGTAGCTGAAGTGATGTTCTATCGTTGTGTGACTCTAGTGTTTTGAAAGTCCCGGATGAAAGCAGCCAATGGCCTTGCAAGTTTCTGCCCTTGAATATTTTCCGCCATTTTACATAGAACAATGGAGTATGACGTCATCCAATATGGCGTCGTATAGGCAGATTTAGCCACCTCCCGGACTGGTATAAGTAAATAAAACGATCCCTTATGTCACGTGATCTCCTCGATGGCTCATCGGTAGAATTCCCGCTTTGCAAACGGAAGGTCCGGGGTTCGAATACCGGCATGTCAATGTTTTTCTTTCTTTTTTTTTTGCGTTTTTCTCAAAAGAATAAAACCTTTCCTCGATCTTGTGTAGCAAATTTTCAACGTCGTGCTGCTTTGTTCCAATCACCTAATTTACGAGGTGGATGTTTGCGAGTTTTGTCAGTGATGCGATCGAGTCATTAAATCGAGCGTGGAATTCAGCAAACGCCGGTCAAAAAAGTACAAGACATAGATAAATATGGATGAAACTGAAAGGTGAAAAGACCTTAAGAGGCAGTCTCCCTAACAGCGGTCCGGTGAATTTCGCGTCAGAAAATAAAATTCCTTCAAACTTAGTAGATTAAAAGGGTTTGGTACACAACTTAAAAAAACGGTATAGTTTTTTGCAAATATTTTTTTTCGGCTTTCCTACAGGCATGAATCCGACCTGGTCGAGCAGGCGGCTTTGACCACCGATTTCAAACCCAAAATTACCTGATATTTATGACCTCAGCGTACCAAAACTATTCAAATCGGCCGAAAACATTCCACGGGCACTGAGAAGCACGGAAACCACTGAAATGTGAGCTATGCTCACCTAGAACACAATAAAAGAGCGAGCAATCCTATTGCTCACTCTCTTCTCGCATTTTGCGAGTGCTGGCCGGATTTGCTGGTGTTTTGTTCCTGTGACATGGCTCAAGTTCCCGTCCGCCCCGCCACCCCGTTGTAGCCCCAACACCTGTTCTTGGTTCTTGCTGTACCAACCGCCTCAGCTCAGCCCCAGCCGTTCCTCCAGCTCCTGTTGTTCCAGCGCTGGCTCAGGCCAACCAGCCACTTAGACTTTACCTTGAGTCCTTGGTGGTTAAGTGGCCGATTCCCTCTGTCTATCTTTGCACATTTTGCTGTAGCCACTCGGGCTTCGCAAGTGTTTAATTGGTTGTGTACTGGACTTCGGTTCGGTACGAAAAATTAGCTAGTGTTTATTATGGCCATTCGGGCCGGGCACGATTCACTGGAAGCATATTTCAGGTGCCCTGTAGGAGTTTAATTGGTTGTATACTGGACTTCGGTTCGGTACGAAAAATTAGCTAGTGTTTATTATGGCCATTCGGGCCGGGCACGATTCACTGGAAGCATATTTCAGGTGCCCTGTAGGAGTTTAATTGGTTGTATACTGGACTTCGGTTCGGTACGAAAAGTTAGCTAGTGTTTATTATGGCCATTCGGGCCGGGCACGATTCACTGGAAGCATATTTCAGGTGCCCTGTAGGAGTTTACTTGGTTGTATACTGGACTTCGGTTCGGTACGAAAAATAGCTAGTGTTTATTATGGCCATTCGGGCCGGGCACGATTCACTGGAAGCATATTTCAGGTGCCCTGTAGGAGTTTAATTGGTTGTATACTGGACTTCGGTTCGGTACGAAAAATTAGCTAGTGTTTATTATGGCCATTCGGGCCGGGCACGATTCACTGGAAGCATATTTCAGGTGCCCTGTAGGAGTTTAATTGGTTGTATACTGGACTTCGGTTCGGTACGAAAAATTAGCTAGTGTTTATTATGGCCATTCGGGCCGGGCACGATTCACTGGAAGCATATTTCAGGTGCCCTGTAGGAGTTTAATTGGTTGTATACTGGACTTCGGTTCGGTACGGAAAATTAGCTAGTGTTTATTATGGCCATTCGGGCCGGGCACGATTCACTGGAAGCATATTTCAGGTGCCCTGTAGGAGTTTAAGATTGGTTGTATACTGGACTTCGGTTCGGTACAAAAAATTATCCATTGTTTATTATGGCCATTCGGGCCGGGCGCACGATTCACTGGAAGCATATTTCAGGTGCCCTGTAGGAATTTAATTGGCTGTATACTGGACTTCGGTTCAGTACGAACTTTCTCTTGTTTATTATGGCCATTCGAGCCGCGGGTACGATTCACGGGAAGCATAGTTTCAGGTGCCCTGTGTTTATTTGGCCTTATATGGACCTCGGTTCGGTAGGGACACTGTTGTCTGTTTAGTGCCATTCGAGCCGGGCACATGACAATATAGTAATGGGAAAAAGAAAAGACAAGCGTGGAATCTGTGATTTTACTTTTGGAATTGTCATCGCATAATTGCGTAATAAGGAAAAAAAAAGGCATGAAAGAGAAAACGTAAGCTTTGGGTGATTTAGGGTTCACAGTCCCAGGGTCATCTAAGGCCCTTCGTGCCCGACTCTTGCAGTTGCGCCGGGACTGCGTTCTCCTACTGATCCCAGGGAGTGTCGCTCAACTCTACAGGCTTCGTTGTTTTCTCTTCTATAATGGACGATTAGCCGCCAATCAAGCGATGACGTACACAATATTTCGTCCTTCCAGAATGGGAAGGGGTTGAAAGATTTAATCGAAACGGCGGCCTATCAGGTATCTCAAAACGGTGAATTGGGTGACGCTCCCGGGGACCAGCTCGGGGAACCAGTCCTGGCTGATTCTGCTCTTGGTTCCGTGCGGGAGAAATCTATCCGAGATTGTAGATGAGCAACACCCGGTAGCGGAAACTGTCTCGAGAGAGGTTCATGATCTCAATTTAGTCATTTGTGTTAGCTTTCCCCCTTGTGAGAACAACAAGAAGCTCAAGTCAGACGCACAAAGGAAATCGTACAGTGACGGGCGCCGTGCTGTGCTCTTACACAAATTATGCTATATACTTCCTATTGATAGTTTATAGGGGGTATGGTGACAGTATTGGGGAATGAGTAGAGGGTGATAAGATATGGATGAGATATGGGGGAGCCATATGGCTCAAATATTTCCTTGGGGCAAGGGCTGGGCGCGGGGTGCCGTCGGATGTGGGTGCATTGGACAGCGGAGTGATCCACACCATTGCTCAGGTTACTGGACAATGGAGTCTGTTGTTCCCATCTCTAAATCAGTGATCCGTGGAACAAAGGCCGGTTTGGATATAATACTATTCAAATCGGCCGAAAACATTCCACGGGCACTGAGAAGCACGGAAACCACTGAAATGTGAGCTATGCTCACCTGGAACACAATAAAAGAGCGAGCAATCCTATTGTTCACTCTCTTCTCGCATTTTGCGAGTGCTGGCCGGATTTGCTGGTGTTTTGAGACGACATGAATGAATGGAAAGTGAGAGGTGGGGTGGGCTATAGCTTTGGGGTATGGCGCTCCATTAGAGACCCGCCCACCCCGCCCCTATTTTGGTGTTGTATCCACACTGGCCTTTGCTACGGATCCACACCATTGCTCAGGTTACTGGACAATGGAGTCTGTTGTTCCCATCTCTAAATCAGTGATCTGTGGAACAAAGGCCGGTTTGGATATAATACTATTCGCCTTGGCGAATTTTTTTCTTTGCTATCTGCTTTATTTATGTTTTGACTTGAAAAGTACGAAATGTGACTTTAATTGATTGCTTTGCCGATAAGTTATAAGCCTTGAAAGCCCTCCCCCTGTACGGGTTGCGAAAGTGCGCTAAAATATAGTAAAACTCGGAAGCCGAATTCTCGTTTGTTTGACCAAAATTGAAATGAAATTTTACATCTATCTGAAGGTGGTAAGTGTATTTTTCAGGATCTAAAGTCAAATCTCCGGGTATGCCGCTGTACGCGAATCGGTGACAAGGTCAAGTTGGTCAAGTTGGTGCTTTGTTGACGCAAACAACGCTTTTACTCAGTCTGTTAATTCCGGCTCCCGGCTCTTAAATTCGCCAAAACAGTTTCTTAAATCCAGTAAAAAAGATAGTTGACAGTCCTGTGCAGGTTTTATTGAAAATAAAATCAAATTATCCGACAAACCGAGCTTGTGTTCTGCTGAGGTATTTTGCGGAGGAAACCCCGCACAGTCGCTGAACACACGCGCGTTTTGTTACTTTTGCAAAGACAAACATTTCTTGTACTTTTTGTCATGGAACATCAGGATGTACTATCTTGTATGTTCAGCAGTTTACTGGGGCAATTTATATCATTGAAGAATGCGCCAACGTATTTTCTTAGCATAGATTTGTAACGTAAGCTATCACGCAATTACAATTAATCAAGCTAAACTTTTCAAACCTTTCGACTTCTATATTTTTATTTCTTATTCTTTTTCCACAGTGATAGTAATGAACTTCCTTTATTCAAATTGCTTATTGCAATGGTTTGCAGTGAACTGTACATGGACAAAGAAATCACAAGAACGCGCCGCTCTGGGGGAGGAAATTTGATATTTGGATTTAGCTATTTAGGCATTTGGTCGAAAATTCAATTGCGATCGGGTTTGTAATGGAGATTATTTTTGTACAATATTTTGCATATACACGATAGTTTTGCCATTTGTTTTCCTTAGAAGCGGTGAAGTATAGCTAAGGCATAACAAATTAGTCGTAAAGACGGATCAGTCATTCCTTACATTCACCTCTCAGTTTTTATGTAAGTATGGCGGTCAGTGTTACATGTAGATCTGACTGTAGCGCACAGTCATCACATCATCAGAGGCGGATAATGTCAACAACGCTAAGCGAAACGGATAGGATTGACAGGACTCAATATCTCGCAATCCAATTCCTCGATCCTACCAATTCTGAATTATTCAGCAAAAAGATGTGCGTGCAAAAATTACGAGTTAGCCAAACATGCTGCATAAACCACTATAGCTTGAAATAGTTTTCATCACGCGCGCGCTCGTTTGGGACCATGATTTTGCGCCTAATACAATTTCAAAATAAGTGTTAGAGGCACGCATCGGGGGAAGGGGGACATGGAAGTTTTTCGTGCTAGACGTTTTTTTTTTATTCATCTGTGATGCGCTGGGAATTTTTTCCAATTAAATAGAGTGCACGACCCCCCCCCCCCCCCCTCTTAATAGTCAAACGGTCGGCCTCAATACCAAGAAACACTTATATCACGAAACATCTAATCCAAGTAATCTGTTTAATACATTGTAATCAAATCGCAGCCCCACCTTTCTTGGGAGATTTTCCCATACATTTACTGTATTTGCTGGAGGAAATTTGAAAAATTTCGTCCCCTGTTTTCACTATCCGCCCGCCCCTCCCCGTCTCAAAAATTCCCGGATCCGCCTCTGTGGAAGGCGGGAGAAGAGCGGGTTGTTGCTAAAAAAATCCGCTTGACAGTTGTCCACGAAATTTCATTGCATTATATGTCGTGTTATTTCATTTTACTCGTGATGTGAATATCTCGCACTAAGGGACCAGTCATTATTCATCGCCTGGGGGTGAGGGTGGGGTTAGAGGATTTTGGTAATACACTGTCAAAATGCAGTGATCCTCCCTCTATAAGTACAATGATTAACGTGATCCCCCTCAGAGCCATTAAACGTTTTCGTGATCCCCAAACTGTTTGGAACTGAACCAAAAATACAGTGATTTGTCAAAGAAAATTATGTATTCAGCGGGCCATATCTCGGTTGCGTTGCAACTGGTTTGCCTCATTTTTGGTGTGTAGCTTTCATTCGATATGGCATTTCGAAATCAAGGGACAAATATTGCTCAATCGAAAATGTGTTATGAAATTTCAACAGTAAAAGATACCAATCTAGGCGTGGTCAACCAGAGTGTTAACCCCTAAAAATGTCATTTTCAACATGGCTCTCGATTCCAGCCACGATCGACAAGAGACAACGGCTGGGAATACATGCTACTGGCACTAGCGTCTCGTATCTTTGCTGCCAACACCCTAAAAGGTACCATTTTCTGGGAAACATAGCGTTTTTTCGTCTTATACCCTAAAAGATACCTTGAACCTTAATTTCAACCCCTAAAAGATGACGAGAATCGCCGCCCGACGCAAATGGGAGTCCCCCGGGTAGATGAACATTCCGTTTTTTGTGTGTAGTAAACAAAGCCTGTAGTTTATCATTTTTGCGCGCCCGCAAATGACGAAATTGTTATTATTCGTCGCGTTTGCATGAAGTGGTCCAAATGACGAATTTCCTATGCTTTTAACGTCAAACTCAAGTTTACCTAAGTGGTCTTCTTTCAAACATAGTGACTGCCTGCCATGCCTATCACTGCAGGGCATTTTTGTGAGAGCTTGTTTTACCTAAGCAAGATACACTTGTTCTTGTTAACGTCGCAAGGGCAGTGTCTTCGTTGCGCGAGTTGTCACAACTATTAGATGCTATTCTTTATACGAAATTTTTATTATTGAGTGAATAGAAAATTTCTTGTGGTCCCCCCTATCAGGGCTTCAGGTTTCGAGAGATCTCCCTTTTCGCTCGGGCGAAAATCAAGTGATTCCCCCTAAAATCTTCTGCCAGGCGATATATAATGACAGGTCCCTAAAGGAGGGACACTCAAAACAGAACAACACATGGATTTCTCACTTTTGAAAAATGATTATGACATAATCTGGCCACGATGTGAACAACGGTGCTTAGCACAAACAAATTTCTCTTCTCTGGTCCTCAGTCGCATTGAACAACCCTGAGCGCGCGCGCTAAAATTAATTCATCTTCTGAAATGCCCTCACACGGCCCAAATGACAACGCGATAAATGACTGCTTGTATCGCAGTTGCATTCATATACAGGATATCAACTCGGTGTTCTGCCTCGAAACTCTCCAGTCTCCAAGCTCTCGACACTTTAAAAACCAAGAATACATTCGTTCTTCTGATCCTTCCATCCATTTTGACAAACTATGATTTTGCTAAACTGGCACGGGCCGTTGAATTACTTCGCAAACGCACCGCTAATTTGCATATAATAGTGTTCTCTTCATCGGAAAAGATTAACAAGTTCAGGTTTTATTTGTCCATCGGCGTAACGCAGAATATCTCAGAAACATTTCCAATTTGGGTAGGAAATCAGAAATAGACGAAAACTATATTTTTAAGTTTCGTTATTTCTTTCTATGTGAGATCTTTAAAGCGCCGCGCCGGCGGCTACCAAACAAATTCTATTCTATTCTGCGGTCCTATACAAGAAAATACTTTCGTAATCTTCGCAAATGCTATAAATTGCCCAGTAGACTACTAAACATACAGGATTAACTCTATCCAACCGACAAAAGGGTTAATAAATGTTTGCCTCTGCAAATGGTTTTTCTAGCGTTACTTGTTCAGCGACTGTGCGGGGTTTCCTCCGCAAAAGACTTCAGCAGAACACAAGCTGGGTTTGTCGGATAATTTGATCTTATTTTCAATAAAACCTGCACAGGACTTTCAAATACCTTTGTTACTGGATTTAAGAAACTATTTTGGCAAATTTAAGAGCCGGGAGCCGGAATTAACAGACTGAGTAAAAGCCTTACGAGGTGTTGTTTGTGTAAACAACGCACCAACTTGACCAACTTGACCTTGTCGCCGATTCGCGTACAGCGGCATACCCGGAGGTTTGACTTTAGATCCTGAGAAATACACTTACCACCTTCAGATAGATGTAAAATTTTATTTAAATTTTGGTCAAACAAACGAGAATTCGGCTTCCGAGTTTTACTATATTTTAGCGCACTTTCGCAACCCGTACAGGGAGAGGGTTCTCAAGGCTTATAACTTATCGGCAAAGCAATCAATTAAAGTCACATTTCGTACTTTTCAAGTCGAAAGATAAATAAAGCAGATAGCAAAGAAAAAAATTCGCCAAGGCGAATAGTTTTGATACGCCGCGGTCATAAATATCAGGTAATTTTGGGTTTGAAATCGGTGGTCAAAGCCGCCTGCTCGGCCAGGTCGGATTCATGCCTGTAGGAAAGCCGAAAAAAAAATACTTGCAAAAAACTATACTGTTTTTTAAGTTGTGTACCGAACCCTTTTAAGCTACCAAGTTTGAAGGAATTTTATTTTCTGAAGCGAAATTCACCGGACCGCTCTTAGGGAGACTGCCTCTTAAAGGTGAGAAGTGGGAAAGAACAAGTCCAAGAAATGAGTCCCGAGTTCGAAGTCTTATCGAATATTAAGCAAGACAATATATAAGTAAAAAAAACGATCCACCATGTCACGTGATCATCCTGATTGCTCATCGGTAGAATCCCCGCTGAAAAGGTCCGGGGTTCGAATACCGGGATGTCAAGGTTTAAATTTTTTTTTGCGTTTTTCTCAAAGACAAGCACTTTTTGTGTTTTGTTACCGGAAGTGTGTGATTGAAAAAGTTATTCTTTTAATCCGAGTCGACGGGAAAAGGTAGTGACTACTTAGACAATAAGTTGCCACTGAGCATATACACAATAGTTTCCAAAATTTATCGCTTGCTTTAAGCAGGGACGTCCCTGCTTTAAGAGACAAAACTAAAACCCAATATGAGAATTAACACCGCATTGCTTTAACCGGTGACGTCATCGAAACAATTCCCACCTCTTTTCTCGTCACCTCGCGGGGGAGGCTCTGGTGACAGCCATTGACGCATGCGCGAGATTTGATACAGAGCCGCTGAGAGAAACACCTCTGCGCATGCCCCAACGTTTAAAATCAGCCAATCAGCGAAGGCCCTCAAATGGATGTCCCCAGAGCCTCCCCTGCGAGCAGACGAGCCGGGGAGCTCTGGGTTCGAGAATGGTTCACGGCCAGCCCGTCCCACCCTGTAGAACATCAGCAAATAGCTTCCCGTACGCTCTGCGTACCTATGTTTTATTAATAGCCACCAATCTTTCAGGATATGTTTTCCAGTAACATATGTAATGAACTCAAGAAATCACTCTGGTGTAAATATTTTTCAATTGACAATAATTTTTGTCAGACTCTACAATTCTGAAATGTGTTTGTCCGGTTTGAATTTTTCTACTAGTCAAGATTGTAACCAAATTCTTATCCTTAGTTCATTGCATAGAACTACATGTACTGCACAGCCCCTGAAAAAAATTAGGCAAATCCATCAAATCCTCTTGTAGCTATCACTGTTAGAGTATTACTGATGTACGGAAATGTCACATTTTGAGAAATCTCAAGTTAAAGATAACATAAATGTGCAATTCAAAATATGAGGGCAGTGTTCAGTCAACACTTAGTCTAAACTGCACCAGGATTTACTTCATAGCCCTTTCCATGCACTTAAGATGTATAGTGATGTCTTTCCTGTCACAGTTCTGGCACATTAGCCGTAAGTTCGAGGCACAACCCTTCCTGTTGTTCTCGTCCTCAACGAGACAAGACTCCCCACAGTCATCACATCGTAGTAAAACAAAAATGTTGCTCAGAATATCCAAATCCATCAAACAATACCCGGATATTTTAGCATTAGATATCTTTGTAGTGGATGGGGAAGGTTTAGGCACTGTATCTGCATCGATAGAGGTTTGCGTGAGCTTTCTAAACGAAGCAGATTTCGCTTGCCTTCTCGACCACGCTCAATGCCAGTCGAAGTGCTCGGTTCTTTTTCCGACTCGCCAGGGCTGTTTTCAGCTCTGTTAGACCCACTTGATTCACGTCCTGTGAATCGGTTTCCACTAAAACGCCGCTTGTTGCGTCTCTTGTTAGAGAATTTTGGATATTTGAAGAGTAATCAAAGGCACGCCGTAGGCCAACTCGTGGCTTTTTGTCCTTGAAAAACGTACGAAACATCGGAAAATGCCGCACTTCTGCGATTTGTTATTTTGCAGTTTAACTAAGCGCAGAAGTCAAATCACAACAGTCAATGCTGCGTTTCGATTGGTTGAGCTACTAATAGCCTACTAGTAGCGAAAAGTGTCGGATTTGAAAGCCAGAAATTGGCAAATGACCAGACCAGAAAACGTTTTTGAGTATACAAATTGACCTACTAGTGTGATTTCACTAAAGCAATTATTCATCAGAGGCCATTCGGGCTCGCGGAATAATTGTTAAATATATTAAACTCAGGGAGAGGTGAAAATTTGATCAGCGCAAAATATATATGTTTTACCATCTTTGTGCAGAGCAGGTAAGGTCCTTTTTACAGGCTTTAAAATGACTTAAAACATTTACATTTTGATTTGATCTGAATAAATCGGCCTTGAAAGGTAAGCCGATTTCGATGGGATTTCAATTCAATTATCTCATTTTTTACATGCAGTAGCTCCCTAAATATCGATCTTCGCATTTCAACATAAATGTTTTTTCCCCTACATTTGTAACCTTTTTTAAGATGATAGTAAGCCGTTGCTAGGGGAAACCGGGTCTGTTTACATTTTGATTTGATCTGAATAAATCGGTATGCTCGATGTCACTCACTCACTCCTTCGTTAACACTATATTAGGTTAATTTATGCTGAAGTCATCCATGCAATCCCTCGGGACACCCGCTGCCGCTAATAATAATAATAATAATAATAATAATAATAATAATAATAATAATAATAATAATAATTGTTTATTAAGTCAACTTGCAGTCTAGAGACTGGATTTAAGTTGCCGGGTCCAACAATTATCAGCAGCAACAATACAAAATGATATTGAATTATAGTACAACTTTCATTGTGACAAAGTCACTAAAACGTTTCGTATTGGCGATCCTCTTATATGTCTTTGTGGCGCCCGATCGCAAGCTATAGGGAACGTTTAGTCGCTTCATGGTGTTATTAAGGATATAGCTAAGTGGTTCTACCTCTCTAGCTTTACTAATAAACTTGGAACAAGCCTTATCCCTTCGGGTAGTAATTGACTCGAGGCCAGTTACTGAGAGAGCGGCCTCGTAACTAAGAAAAGGATGGATAATCCTTAGAGCCCTCTTCTGAATAGCCTCAAGCGCATTAGCTAAATGCTCTGGTAAAGCGGACCAAACGGGCGATGCATACTCTAATATTGAGCGGATAAGCGAGCAATAAATCTTAACTAGTTCTTCAGCAAGCACCCCTGATTTTTTTTAGGAGTCTTATAGCATACAGGCGCTTGTCCGCTTTCTTAAATACGTACTGGATATGAACACTTTATGTGAGGTCTTCGCTTATGTGCACGCCTAAGATCTTATAGCTGGGCACACGCTTACTAGTAGCGCCACCGATATGTAAGGAGCTGACAGGAATAGGCTGATACTGTAAGAAGTTAATTACAAGCTCGCGACATTTAGAAGGATTAAGGCGCATTCCCCGCTCCGAAGCGAATTTGGAAATTTCTTCAGCGATGAATGGTAAATAGCTCGGCGAGCACCTTGGAATGACTTCATATACCGTAGTGTCATCCACATATTTGACACGATAAGGCCACTCTCTAACCAACCTATTTACCAAGATCGCAAAAGGAAGCGGAGCGATAGCTTGTTACCCTCTCTGTTACCCTTCTACTTTCGCCAAGGTATATATACACTACAGATTGCCGCTGTATAAGGACCTTTATTATGCAAAGCTAAGGCACCTAGAGGCAAGAGGGTGCAAAACTTGGGCAAATAAGAGGTGCACTATTTTGAGCAAGAGGGTGCAAAACTTAGCAACCGCTTACTGTTATCTTAAAAAGGTTACAATTTTAGGGGAAAATACATTTTAATTAAACTTACTTTAGGGCGTATGCTTTATGGATAAGTAACAGTCACTTTGAGACCAAAAAAGTATTTTTCCCAATTGTTTCAAATTTGGTCAATTTTAGGGCATAGCACCTCATCATAGCACCTTGACAAATGGCAAAGAACTCATTTTTCTGTCCTATAGACTTAGGTTTAAATTTATTTAATGTTTATTTTTTTTTTGTAACGCGTTTAGGCTTCGAAATTTAGCCATTGATTTTGAGAACTGTAAGCGAAAATAAGAGTAGAGTTCAATACACGCGTGTCACGTTAAATGTGAGCTTGTTCAATAGAAATTCAGGGTTGATTTGAACAAACAGAAAAAATAAGGGTGTTTCGGATTTAATTTTTTTATTTGAAGGTCTTTATTTTAAGGTCTTTTATATTTTTATTATTTTTAATAGGAGAGTGAAAATTAAGCTCCGAGAATAATTTACCATACGCGGTCAGATGGATCTGCCCACTTCGATTTCTGCGGTCAGATGGATCTGTCCACTTTGATTTTTCAAAACGTATAGACGAAAGGTTCTTTTTTATGGGTAATTTAATTTTGTTGTGAAAGAAGCAAAAAAAGTTGGAATTGAATGCGAACAAATTATGATTTTAAAAGAAACTAATCGTCGATTTTTTTTATTGAGCAACAAAGTTCTCCTAGACATGGAAAATTTGACCAAATATTTAGAATTATTATATATCAATCAGTTCAAAAATTTCAGATGCTCCTACAAATTCTTCCCAAATAGAAAAAAGCATCAAAAGGGACGAAAAGCTTCTCATTTCCTTTGAGAAAGCCAGATGAGTTACGGCTCTTGTGACAGTGTGGAGCCCTGTGGATACTGGAGCCCAGGCTGCGAATGCGCCAGGAACAATCTCGAGCGCAGAGAGTAATTGCGGCCGCTTTTTTACTGTAAAAATGACCAACTTAGCTTCAAGATACGACAAAACGGCTTGGGGAAGTGTTAGTTTATGTGATAGGCCTCGATTATGGAATAAAACGACAAGGCAAGGATTTCGTACTAGTACAACTTTAAAGAGGAATTATAGCTTCCTTTATCAAAATTGTGTACGAGTAACGCACAAGTCCCAAAACATTGCGTTAGGGAAAATCATAATGCCTTTAATATTGATTTAGGAATTGCAAGGCGGCCAGGAAAGGCAAAGTCCATCAAAGTCTGTTGAGGAGGACGAGGAGCAAGAAGACAAGGTATACTCTATTTAACAACTAGTCGCTATTGGCGACAATAATATCAACAATAAGTACAAACCAACTTGCATACTTTTGTATCATGAATCGTACAATCTATTATTAAAATCTCAACTAATTTATATGTAATCCAAATAGTCACTTTTGATTGACTCTAATAGGGCCAATAGGCCCTTTTTACGTTAATATTGGTTGATAATATCTAGTATTTATCAGCAAATGGAACCCAGTATTCGATTCTACACATCCATATTAGTAAAATTGCAAAGTGTGGTGAAGATTGCTTAAGTACTCAAGCGCGCACTTCCATTCCTTTCAACGTTAAAATCACCGGTAGGTGATTAAAGCAAGAAAAACAAACCTCTCGACCAATCAGCGCGCAGAAATTCTTATAATCACTTGAGTAATTAATATTACTCAAGTGAATAATAATATTAATTTATTATATGGCAACGATAGTACGCGCGCTCTGATTGGCTGTTACAAGGTCATGAAATCCCGGCATGACCTCCAGAAATCTCGTTATGACCTCGCAGTTCACGACTCACAAAAATTCATCTCCTTTAAATAAAATGCAAAAATAATAAGATTTTCAGCGAAATTCACAACAAAGAATACTTGACACAGTATTTTTCTCTTGTAATACAAATCTAACTTGTGACAAGAGGGGAATAAGGGCCTGAAATTAGTGAATATCAGAAATGACCTGTTTACAAAAGGTAAAGCAGAGCCAAAAAGTTACACTAAGCTATAAATTCGAGTCTATCCGGAAAAAATGAAACTGAGGAAGCAAACAAAAAAAATAGTAGCAAAAGGTAAAAGCTACAATAAAGTCGAAATTATTACGAATTCAAGAAACTTTGAAGCTAATAATAATAACAGAAAACGAGTTCAATTTTTGTGCTTACCGATTTCTGATACGATAGTGAAGTTGTTGATTTCTTTCTCCATCTCGTTAAGTATACAATATAATTCTTACTTGAGATCCTCTTTTGCACAAAACCCATTCCTGAATATACAGTCGGCTAAAATAACCATTGCAATTTTCTGTTACTATCAATTTTGTTTAATCCAGTTCTGGCTCCCTGTTTAGTGTAGATCTTAAAATGAGTTTTCGAAGAACACTCATGGCAGCTTTTACAAAACTAAAGTTTTTTTTCTTGAAAGCGTAAGCTCGCTCATGTTAAGTTTAAAATTGTTCAAGTGCTAAAATATCTGTAAAAGAATAGATTTCGAAGTATTTTGACATCCATAAGGATTGATTACTTTTGAGCAAGTCTGGTGTGGTTTTCATATCAGTTTGACTCAATGAATAAACAACTCTGAAGTCGACGCGGGCGCGTGCTTTTTGAGTTACTTCGGCGGGAAAATGTACGAGGCGACTTCCGGTTCGTAAAAAGTTTGGAGAAAAAGTGCCATATAATAAACAACTTACTAACCTCTGCCGTTCGGTCATTACGGAAAATATCAAACCTCAGCTTTGATATTTCCCGTAATGACCTCACCATCGGTTAGTAAGTAGTAAGTATTAATAGATATTATCAATCAATATTTATGTTATAAAGGCCGACCGTTAAATATGGAAGAGTAATATTCCACCCCGGATGTTATTTTCGTTCTTGCCTGGGAAAACCCTAGGCCAGGCAAAGTGTATGTAGACTGTGCATTGAGTCCGACTACTCGTAGAGTGGATCGCCAACATTTGCTTTCTTCCAGAGTTGAGTGGAGTGACGCAACACTGCAGAACAACTTTTATATTGATTATTCCCAATCTAAATGAATATTTTATTACTGGTATTATTATGGTAATAATCCCTCCTGGCCTTCCCCATGCCTAACACACCATCCTTTTCCCTTCATACCCCATGTTTTTTTCGTTGTTGCGTATCTGATATTTGGTTTGTTGTGCCAATCCTTGGTTCGCAAAAATATGCGTGAAGCTGTCGAAAATAAACACAAAATGTGGAAAGGAAAAACTGGGGAAAGAAAGGAAAGGACTGCACTTTTTATAAAAGCCTCTTTCTCTCCTTGTTGTGGGTGCTTCTTGACGTCAACATTGGTCTCGCACTGCACTAGAACAGCTACATTAAGGATTTGGTTTAAAATAAATTCACAAAAACACGAGATGGTAAAAAAAAATTAAAGTAGCAACTGCTTCGAAAGATAGTTAAACCATGTTTTACTGCTTTTTCTTTTTTCGATCACAGGTCAAAGAGCTCACACATTACTTGGAGTCTGAGAGATCGGCTAGAACTGACCTGGAGATGTTTGTAGCAGTACTAAATACACAAAAAGGTACATAAACCATTGGCTTCACCCAAAGTATGTATCCTTCTTTGTGGAAAAACGATTTAACATTGCTAGAACTTGCTAACACACCCCTATTTATCACACCCCCAACACACCGTTTCCTATCACATCACACCCCACCCATCATACCCAACACACACATACCTATCACATCACATCACATCCCACCCATCATATCCAACACACCCCTACCCAACACACACATACCCAACACACACATACCCAACACACCCCTACCCAACACACACATACCCAACACACACATACCCAACACACACATACCCAACACACCCCTACTTATTATACCCCTACCTATCATATCACATCCCACCCATCATACCCAACACACCCCTCCCTACCTATCATATCACATCCCACTCATCATACCCAACACACCCCTCCCTACCTATCATATCACATCCCACCCATCATACCCAACACACCCCTCCCTACCTATCATATCACATCCCGCCCATCATACCCAACACACCCCTACCCAACACACACATACCCAACACACCCCTACTTATCATACCCCTACCTATCATATCACATCCCACCCATCATACCCAACACACCCCTCCCTACCTATCATATCACATCCCGCCCATCATACCCAACACACCCCTCCCTACCTATCATATCACATCCCGCCCATCATACCCAACACACCCCTCCCTACCTATCACATCACATCCCACCCATCATACTCAACACACCCCTCCCTACCTATCACATCACATCCCACCCATCATACCCAACACACCCCTCCCTACCTATCATATCACATCCCGCCCATCATACCCAACACACCCCTCCCTACCTATCATATCACATCCCGCCCATCATACCCAACACACCCCTCCCTACCTATCATATCACATCGAACCAATCATACCCAACACACCCCTCCCTACCTATCATATCACATCCCACTCATCATACCCAACACACCCCTCCCTACCTATCGTATCACATCCCGCCCATCATACCCAACAAACCCCTCCCTACCTATCATATCACATCCCGCCCATCATACCCAACACACCCCTCCCTACCTATCATATCACATCCCGCCCATCGTACCCAACACACCCCTCCCTACCTATCACATCACATCCCACCCATCATACTCAACACACCCCTCCCTACCTATCCTATCACATCCCGCCCATCATACCCAACACACCCCTCCCTACCTATGATATCACCTCCCACTCATCATACTCAACACACCCCTCCCTACCTATCATATCACATCCCACCCATCATACCCAACACACCCCTCCCTACCTATCGTATCACATCCCGCCCATCATACCCAACACACCCCTCCCTACCTATCATATCACATCCCGCCCATCATACCCAACACACTCCTCCCTACCTATCATATCACATCCCGCCCATCATACCCAACACACCCCTCCCTACCTATCATATCACATCCCGCCCATCATACCCAACACACCCCTCCCTACCTATCATATCACATCCCGCCCATCATACCCAACACACCCCTCCCTACCTATCACATCACATCCCACCCATCATACTCAACACACCCCTCCCTACCTATCACATCACATCCCACCCATCATACCCAACACACCCCTCCCTACCTATCATATCACATCCCGCCCATCATACCCAACACACCCCTCCCTACCTATCATATCACATCCCGCCCATCATACCCAACACACCCCTCCCTACCTATCATATCACATCCCACTCATCATACTCGACACACCCCTCCCTACCTATCAGATCACCTCCCACTCATCATACTCAACACACCCCTCCCTACCTATCATATCACATCCCACTCATCATACTCAACACACCCCTCCCTACCTATCATATCACATCCCGCCCATCATACCCAACACACTCCTCCCTACCTATCATATCACCTCCCACTCATCATACTCAACACACCCCTCCCTACCTATCATATCACATCCCACTCATCATACTCAACACACCCCTCCCTACCTATCAGATCACATCCCGCCCATCATACCCAACACACCCCTCCCTACCTATCATATCACATCCCGCCCATCATACCCAACACACCCCTCCCTACCTATCATATCACTCCCACTCATCATACTCAACACACCCCTCCCTACCTATCATATCACATCCCGCCCATCATACCCAACACACCCCTCCCTACCTATCATATCACATCCCACCCATCATACCCAACACACCCCTCCCTACCTATCATATCACATCCCGCCCATCATACTCAACACACCCCTCCCTACCTATCATATCACATCCCGCCCATCATACCCAACACACTCCTCCCTACCTATCATATCACATCCCACCCATGCTACCCAACACACCCCTCCCTACCTATCATATCACATCCCACCCATCATACCCAACACACCCCTCCCTTCCTATCATATCACATCCCGCCCATCATACCCAACACACTCCTCCCTACCTATCATATCACCTCCCACCCATCATACCCAACACACTCCTCCCTACCTATCATATCACATCCCGCCCATCATACCCAACACACCCCTCCCTACCTATCACATCACATCCCACCCATCATACCCAACACACCCCTCCCTACCTATCATATCACATCCCGCCCATCATACCCAACACACCCCTCCCTACCTATCATATCACATCCCGCCCTTCATACCCAACAAAATTTCGCCAAAAACTTGCAAAACTTCCTTATTAGGAAATCCCCCTTACCTTATTTGGAAGGTCTGTAAGTACTTTTCCTCATATCTTAGCGAAAGAAGCAGGAAAATTTACCAAAACTTGCAGATACTCGAGAAACTTCGTTCTCTTGGTCGCCATTTTCTTTTTACCCCCCGCCGAGGGGCCTGGGACGCAATCTGAACACCACAGGCAGCCCGCGCGGATTTGCCATAAGAAACGACAGCACTTTCTTGATATGGTAAAGTAATTTTGGAGGCAAGGGGAGTGCACTACCAAGGTCACGTGACATGACGTCATCGATGACGTCATCAAAACTAGAAAAGTCTATATCTCGAGAAGGCAACATCGGTAGGCGAACAAACTTGGGTACAGTCGAGAAAAGCATCCGTGAGTCTGTGGGTATGGAGCTCTTTGAAATGCCAACAAAAAATTCTGAATTTGCAAGTATGCAATGGAGAACAAGAAGAATGTTTTCTGTAATAAGTGACGTCGCGATACGTCACATGATGAATTTTTTGCAGGACTTATCATTTTTTTCCCCTAGCAACGGCCCAACAACGCACCCTATAAAAATATTTAACCGGGAGCTCCGCTTTTAGCCAGTGGCTAAATCTATATATTACCCAACACACCCCTCCCTACCTATCACATCACATCCCACCCATCATACCCAACACACCCCTCCCTACCTATCATATCACATCCCGCCCATCATACCCAACACACCCCTCCCTACCTATCATATCACATCCCGCCCATCATACCCAACACACCCCTGCCTACCTATCACATCACATCCCGCCCATCATACCCAACACACCCCTCCCTACCTATCACATCACATCCCGCCCATCATACCCAACACACCCCTCCCTACCTATCATATCACATCCCACCCATCATACCCAACACACCCCTCCCTACCTATCATATCACATCCCGCCCATCATACCCAACACACCCCTCCCTACCTATCACATCACATCCCGCCCATCATACCCAACACACCCCTCCCTACCTATCACATCACATCCCACCCATCATACCCAACACACCCCTCCCTACCTATCATATCACATCCCGCCCATCATACTCAACACACCCCTCCCTACCTATCATATCACATCCCGCCCATCATACCCAACACACCCCTCCCTACCTATCAGATCACATCCCGCCCATCATACCCAACACACCCCTCCCTACCTATCACATCACATCCCGCCCATCATACCCAACACACCCCTCCCTACCTATCACATCACATCCCACCCATCATACCCAACACACCCCTCCCTACCTATCATATCACATCCCGCCCATCATACTCAACACACCCCTCCCTACCTATGATATCACATCCCGCCCATCATACCCAACACACCCCTCCCTACCTATCATATCACATCCCGCCCATCATACCCAACACACCCCTCCCTACCTATCATATCACATCCCGCCCATCATACCCAACACACTCCTCCCTACCTATCATATCACATCCCGCCCATCATACCCAACACACCCCTCCCTACCTATCATATCACATCCCGCCCATCATACCCAACACACCCCTCCCTACCTATCATATCACATCCCGCCCATCATACCCAACACACCCCTCCCTACCTATCATATCACATCCCGCCCATCATACCCAACACACCCCTCCCTACCTATCATATCACATCCCGCCCATCATACCCAACACACCCCTCCCTACCTATCATATCACATCCCGCCCATCATACCCAACACACCCCTCCCTACCTATCATATCACCTCCCACTCATCATACTCAACACACCCCTCCCTACCTATCATATCACATCCCGCCCATCATACCCAACACACCCCTCCCTACCTATCACATCACATCCCACCCATCATACCCAACACACCCCTCCCTACCTATCATATCACATCCCGCCCATCATACCCAACACACCCCTCCCTACCTATCATATCACATCCCGCCCATCATACCCAACACACTCCTCCCTACCTATCATATCACATCCCGCCCATCATACCCAACACACCCCTCCCTACCTATCATATCACATCCCGCCCATCATACCCAACACACCCCTCCCTACCTATCATATCACATCCCGCCCATCATACCCAACACACCCCTCCCTACCTATCATATCACATCCCGCCCATCATACCCAACACACCCCTCCCTACCTATCATATCACATCCCGCCCATCATACCCAACACACCCCTCCCTACCTATCATATCACATCCCGCCCATCATACCCAACACACCCCTCCCTACCTATCATATCACCTCCCACTCATCATACTCAACACACCCCTCCCTACCTATCATATCACATCCCGCCCATCATACCCAACACACCCCTCCCTACCTATCACATCACATCCCACCCATCATACCCAACACACCCCTCCCTACCTATCATATCACATCCCGCCCATCATACCCAACACACCCCTCCCTACCTATCATATCACATCCCGCCCATCATACCCAACACACCCCTCCCTACCTATCATATCACATCCCGCCCATCATACTCAACACACCCCTCCCTACCTATCATATCACCTCCCACTCATCATACTCAACACACCCCTCCCTACCTATCACATCACATCCCGCCCATCATACCCAACACACCCCTCCCTACCTATCACATCACATCCCACCCATCATACCCAACACACCCCTCCCTACCTATCACATCACATCCCACCCATCATACCCAACACACCCCTCCCTACCTATCATATCACATCCCACTCATCATACTCAACACACCCCTCCCTACCTATCATATCACATCCCGCCCATCATACCCAACACACTCCTCCCTACCTATCATATCACATCCCGCCCATCATACCCAACACACCCCTCCCTACCTATCATATCACATCCCGCCCATCATACCCAACACACCCCTCCCTACCTATCATATCACATCCCGCCCATCATACCCAACACACCCCTCCCTACCTATCATATCACATCCCGCCCATCATACCCAACACACCCCTCCCTACCTATCATATCACATCCCGCCCATCATACCCAACACACCCCTCCCTACCTATCATATCACATCCCGCCCATCATACCCAACACACCCCTCCCTACCTATCATATCACCTCCCACTCATCATACTCAACACACCCCTCCCTACCTATCACATCACATCCCGCCCATCATACCCAACACACCCCTCCCTACCTATCACATCACATCCCACCCATCATACCCAACACACCCCTCCCTACCTATCATATCACATCCCGCCCATCATACCCAACACACCCCTCCCTACCTATCATATCACATCCCGCCCATCATACCCAACACACTCCTCCCTACCTATCATATCACATCCCGCCCATCATACCCAACACACCCCTCCCTACCTATCATATCACATCCCGCCCATCATACCCAACACACCCTCCCTACCTATCATATCACATCCCGCCCATCATACCCAACACACCCCTCCCTACCTATCATATCACATCCCGCCCATCATACCCAACACACCCCTCCCTACCTATCATATCACATCCCGCCCATCATACCCAACACACCCCTCCCTACCTATCATATCACATCCCGCCCATCATACCCAACACACCCCTCCCTACCTATCATATCACCTCCCACTCATCATACTCAACACACCCCTCCCTACCTATCATATCACATCCCGCCCATCATACCCAACACACCCCTCCCTACCTATCACATCACATCCCACCCATCATACCCAACACACCCCTCCCTACCTATCATATCACATCCCGCCCATCATACCCAACACACCCCTCCCTACCTATCATATCACATCCCGCCCATCATACCCAACACACCCCTCCCTACCTATCATATCACATCCCGCCCATCATACTCAACACACCCCTCCCTACCTATCATATCACCTCCCACTCATCATACTCAACACACCCCTCCCTACCTATCACATCACATCCCGCCCATCATACCCAACACACCCCTCCCTACCTATCACATCACATCCCACCCATCATACCCAACACACCCCTCCCTACCTATCACATCACGTCCCACCCATCATACCCAACACACCCCTCCCTACCTATCATATCACATCCCACTCATCATACTCAACACACCCCTCCCTACCTATCATATCACATCCCGCCCATCATACTCAGACCTCTTTATCTCCGTATGCAAATCGCCCATTTCAAATCATGTGATTTTATGGTTCCATATCCACGTGAAAATGACGAATAAATTCAGAAAGACACGATTCTTCGTCATGCAAATATCGCGTGATTTGAAATGGACAGCTTGCATACGTGGGAAAAGAGGTATATTAGTTTCAGATCTCGGCATCGCCTGTCTATGAATATTTTTTTCTCTTATTACATTTACAATATAATTTTGATTAACCACTGTAGGCGTACTTCAGGAAGATTCTGAGAAACTAAGAAAAGAATTACATAATGGTGAGTGGTTTCAAGACATGAAAGCCATGGTGTAACCAAAGGCTGTGAATTTTATTTTTTCAAGTGCTTGCGCCAAGAGAAAGACAACAAACTAAAGTCGTTGTTTAACACGAGGTTCCGGTATAAAAGGGATAAGACCTCCCACTTTCACGCTTGAATCGGCAATTATAAATTGATATTTCAACAGAATAAAGTCGATGATTTTCAGTCTCCGGCAAAAGTGCTTTTATAGGACCCCCAACAAGTTTAAAAAACATTCCTTCTGCATAAATGGCAAACGTTACTCGTTGTATATTACTGAATAATAAGTTATTTGATGTCTTCTAATGGTTTCAATTCACTTTTGGATTTCTAAATATTGTGATTCCTGTGAGTACTAACAGTGTTGCTCTCCGCACGAAAAAAAAACAGTAAGCAGTCACAGCTCAAAGCACTATAAGGGGAAATTCCAAAAGCCAATGGACTTTGCTTGAAGAAAAACCCGGCAGTGTTTTGTACAAAAAAACAGTAATTAGTCAAAGAT
The DNA here is from genome assembly GCA_033964015.1 of Scolanthus callimorphus. NCBI lineage: Eukaryota > Metazoa > Cnidaria > Anthozoa > Actiniaria > Edwardsiidae > Scolanthus > Scolanthus callimorphus. Next base: position 14,449,070 of record CM066919.1, read on the forward strand.
TCACTTGATTATAAGATTCGCTTCCTTTCCTAAAAAGCTTTCTCGAAATGCTGTCAAACTGTACCCGATAAAATTGGATTCTTTTTGCCAGAGACCGTTTCTCTATGTCGCTTTTTCAAGTAAGACGCCTAAGGCCAGTTTTAGACGTCGAACTTAATTCTTGTCGCACTAAATGTCAATTTCCCATTGTTTAGTTAGTTAGAGCTATTGTCTTGAGCTCATTTGCATTAGGAACGGCACTATCTGCCGTGCCAACGCCGCGCTATTGCCGTGCTAAATTAGAATTTTTAATCCTTCCAGCGCTCCTAAAATCAGGGCTGAGATCTTCTCCATTAGCCAGACAGATTATATTAACCTCATAAAATCAGTCATATCGAAATAACTTGTTTTCACTGGCTAATAAACCCAGTCAATTTAGTGCGACTGAATTACGTTCGACGTCTAAAACTGTGATGTAAAAGTGAAAGTCCTAGTCCTAACAGATCACCACGGCAGAAAAGTTGTCTACAAAGACATTTCTTGCATTGACAGTTCATGTAATTATAGTTAGCACTGTTTTGCCATCCACTCGAACACCCTTCAAAGACAGCATGAGGGAATTTATACACGGGTAATCAACTAGTGTACTACAATAGTTTATAATATAGCTACGATATAACGCGCGCTCTGATTGGTCCACATCTATGCTCCATATTCACCGATAAAGTAACCGCTATATCATAAAAGCATTAGAGTACAACTTTCTATGACTTTATCGGCAAATAGAGCACTTGTGATGTTGGGAGAGACACCCGAAACATTTTAAAATCATTCGCCTACAATGCTCTCGTGTCTCCCAACATCACGCGTGCTCTATTGCGCCGATAAAGTGATGATATAGGAAGTTGTACTCTAATGCTTAAGTAAATCCACAGGCGATCCAAGCTCTAGTCATGTGGGGTACTGTGAAAGAAATATGTAACGTACTATAGAAACTCACTACGCTTGTTCAGGCTCGCTAGCTCCGGTTGACAAACTATGTAAAACTTCTCCACTAAACATAACGGGCACCGCTTTGTTGCGTTCGAATAATGCGGCGCGTGGCATAAAGTCTTCCAACTAATTGCGTAACTTTTGTTCTTTTCTTTCAAGCCCCATACGTGCTTACTTAGTTCTGTCGAGTGTCGAGTGTCGCAAGGACAGGTCACCCTTGAAGTAAAGTAAAGAAATATTTAGCAAATTCTTTTCTGTTTCTGTTCCGGTCCGTTTTTGCTATGTATGGTCAGTGCTTTTTGGCATGATTAACCCAAGATAAAGTAGAAAAATTCATTCTACATCTCTAAACGATAGCTCTTCAGGTCGGTCTTTTTACACTTCGAAGGTACACAGAACCATGGAAGTTAAAAACCAGAATGCTCGCGTCTACAAAAATTCAAAACGCGCTTACTAACAAGTTTAATAGTAATAAGAAAACAGCCCGTCACTTCGTGACGCTAGAAGACTCAGAATAACATTTTGTTTAGGCATTACATAAGGTACATTAAATGGCTCAAATTTGCAATGGGCTCCATTTAAACGTTCTTTATTACAGACATATTAGAAGCACATAAAACAATTACTTTATGCATTTCGAAACGGGTAGGCAATTGTTTAGCTCAAGACAACAATTTAGTTTCTACACTTTATTTGTCTAGTAAAAGTTTTTAAATTCTAGAGCTTTCGAAAGATAGAGAATCCATGTTTTGCTGTGTACGTAGCCTCCCCGCAGGCTCTCTTCTGGTGTCAGAGCACGCCGGGAATTGCAGCTCGCGCGCGCACGTTTGTATGTGATTTCTGCACACTCTCGTTTTTGTGGGTTTCCTGTGGACTCTGAATGTAGAGCCTGCCGGCAAGACCCCTGTTTTAGCGTAGACTGCGTTCGTAGCCTGATTGGAGGAAACCTGGCGGCAAAATTTTAGCGGTTACATAATAATCCTTTATTCCACTTAAACCTTACTAGGTACATGGGAAGCACATACATATTCATAACAACTCAAATTGACACATTAAATCACATATAAATCTAGCTGTTAAAGGAATTATCGATTCATCTATCATAGATACACAATAAACAAATATATCTCTATCACTGAAAAGAGAGAACGTTGAATTCACACCCTTCAGGCTGTGCAAAAAGTAACTCCTTATTTTAGAAATTTTTTCATTTGAACAAAACGAAAAATAATGTAATTCATCTCCGACCTCATCTAAATCACAGAACGCACACTTCCTCAAGTTATAATCGGTCCCCGTGTATCGTCAAGCTTCAACCGGGAATCGATGTGCAGAAACTCTAAATCTTGTAACCGCTTGTCTACACTGGACATTGACTACAGAAGATAAATAACGAGAAAACTCTAATCGTGGTTTAACAAGATTCAGAGTTTGCAACTTTCTGGAAATTTGGATCTGACTTTTCCATTCCACATCAAAACATTTATTCAAAGAACTTTTCACACGGTTCGAGATTGATCCAATGCTCTCATATGGAAGATCGCTTAGTTTTCCTAAACCTCCCAAACTCAATAGAAAATCTGAAATAATAAACATTAATTTCATCCCTGCTGACACATCCAACCTAGATTTTCTGTAATTCGGTGTTGAATATCTGGGATTTGACCTATCTGGGCTGTGAAAACAAGCAAACAAAAGCAAATGTGAATGAAAACATGTGCACTGGCGAAAAGGGCGAATGTACTTATTTGGGATGATACTAGTTCGGGGAATTCCAGCTTCTTCATTTAAACTGTGTCAAAGCTCTCTTGGTTAATTGAACCGTCGTTCAATTAGTGACTTTTTTCCGTTATAGTTTGCAGAATACTCGAGCAAGAGAAAACAGCCCACAGAGAGTTAAAGAAAACCTGGCAGATGGCAAACGACCAATTCCTTGAGAGCCAAACGATACAGAACAAGGACTACACTAGAGTGTGGAGTATACTTACACCTGAACAAAAGCAAACAATAGATGAGCTACGTGGAAATGATTCTACGGTGGTGAATGACTTGGTAGATAGTGCCACACCCAAATCGCCAGTGCCGTCACTAGAGGTGCGACATTGTCGGTAGCGTTTTCTGCGTTTCGCTGTCTACCCATCTTCATTTCGCGCGCCATTGTTTCTACGTTCTGAACTTTATTTTTCGTGCTTTACGCAGAAATGTAACTCAACCAAAAAATATTTACTCACTTTACATGTTTAGCAACCTTAGAGATTTACTGACGATCTTACTGCCGTCATTTTCCGTCTAATTTTAGAATTGAAAAACGAATTTTATAGTGCAGCCAAATTTATGAAACTCTTGATTGTCTGGTACTGTACCGATGTTTTGCCTACTACGTTTCCTTTCCTTCTTTGTGCAGTCTAGTCAGCAGTCATTTCCTCACCTGCCCGATGAATTGTCTATTGAGACCCCTATACAAGACGGCCCGCTGGATCGGGAGGAGGAGCATGATGAGGAGATAGGGGAAGAGAGGGGAAGAAAAAGGGCTCACTCGGCCACGGATGCTATTGAACTAGAAGGTATGTGCATCGGCCTATCTATACTATTATAATCGGCGGGGATTATGCAAGCCTATTTACGGTGAGGTATAATCTAGATTATTATTCAACACATCGATGCACTGCCCAAATATGGTCAAAGGAAGCCCGACAGCTGTCGTTTGTACATGACAAATATCCTGCGATATCCGTCGCTAAAGCAAATTCAGTTTTGTTGATTGATTTCGTGAAAAAGATACGCAAAAAGGTGAAAAAAAGAGAAAAATGCTTAGTTAGTCGTTTTGCTAAAGTCGACAGCAATGATATTGACAGTGCCGTTCCTAAAAACACAAAGAAAGCGACGAAATTTGCGATGAAAATCTTTAATGGTAGGTAAAATTTACATTGTTTACATTTTGCTTGCAATTTTTCAAACAATTTATACCATTCGTACTTTTCTTACAAATTCACCAAATCTATAAATTTCAGAGTGGTTCGCAGAACAAAACGAGTTTTCAAAGCCATTGGAAGAGATGGACAAAGTTGAGACGAGTCAGTGCCTTGAGAAATTTTACGTGAGCGTACGACAACAAGTCATCGAGCCTCCGAAGTATCAGAGCTGGAATTGATCGATATTTGAACAGTTCTGAAGTGAGACAAAATTTCAGCATTATATCTGACCCGATGTTCATTCAAGCAAACAAAGCCCTAGATGCCTTCCTGAAAAATGGGCGAAAAGAGGGGAAAATTGCCTGTGTAGTTCACAAAGATACACTCAACCGCGAGACCGTCGAGAAGTTGTTTGCGACCGGTCAGCTCGGCATCAAGGATTCTTTGTGTCCAGTTCAGCTACAAAATACTGCATGGTTCTATTTGACCCTCTTTTTTTGGAAAGCGAGGAAGAGAAAGCCAGCGACAGATGACTAAGAAGATGCTCATCCTTCGCACATGCCCGAATGAAGATCGACGGTATTATGAGATCGACCGTAAGTGAGTTGCAGGCGCCCTTCCAAACACCAAAAACATCAAGGCGGTCTTCCAGACGACGAAGGCGAGTCCAATGGCAAAATTTTTGAAAACCCAAGCTCTGACAGGTGTCCGGTGGAAACAGTGAAGAGCTATCTAAGTCATTTGAACCCAGAAGGAGAGTTCCTCTTTCAGAAACCACGCTCGACCGAAGCGAAGAGCTTCAACCCAGCAGTACAACAAATCTGGTATGCCAAAGCGCCCATTGGAGACCGAACACTCGGCGAGATGATGAAAAACATGACAACCAAGGCTGGGATTTCCCCTTATCTTACAAATCATTCTGTAAGAGCTACCACCATCACAGTGCTGGGCGAACAAAATGTACAAAGTCGCCAGATTCGGGCCCTCACGGGTCATAAAAGCGACACAAGCATAGATTCCTATAACAGCCGGCCATCGCTGAATCAGTTCCAGCAAATGTCTAATGCCCTCTCGTCATTTGTCTCTGGCGAAAATTCCGCTATGCCTGTTTCTATTCAGCCATCTTCAGCGAATCCTACTCCACTGCAGCAACTTCCAACAGCACATCAAACCAGCAGTTTAACCTCGCAAACCAACTGCAGCCTCAAGGATCTTTCTTCAACTGTACATTTAACATTTCGAACAATTTCACTTTCTCCAAGTAATTTTGTGCGATACTCGTGCAAGGAATGGCTAAAACACGGATCCGCGGATCTTTGAAGTGATTTTTCTGCTCTTTTTGAAAGTTGTAGAACATTTGATCAGTTTTCTAACACAACTGATGACGTAATTGTGACGTTTACTTTCCCACGATTCTCATTTGCTTAGATCGTAACTGCGCGAAAACACGGCAAACGCGCCTTTTTTGTCATTCATCACAGCTTTGATTGCAAATAAAAGACATTTCATTATTTAAAAAAAAATTCCTCGATTATGTTTTGTGCTATCGATGTGTTGAATAATAAAACCATTATCCTGCTCGATTTTGCAGAATATCGTCTGATTTAGCCAACTCGGGACTTTGTCCCTCGTCGGCTAAGTATCAGACGATATTCTGCGCAATCTCGCAGGATAATGGTTAATTGTAGGAGAAATAGGAGACGAGATTTAACAAAGCAATGTCTCTTTATTCACTCCTCAAATACAGTGATTTTAAAGTAAACATAATATGAACGTGACGTAACCATGGTAACCTCGCTTCCACATTGCCCCATCGGTACCGCAGGCTCACGTCTTTGAAGTGAACGGAACATCAGAAAACCTGAAGGAAACTAAAACCAACAATGCAATATAAGGGAAAGGGAAAGGGCGGGATTGCATTGTTAAATCTCGTCTCCTATTTCTCGTATAATCTAGATTATACCTCACCTGTAAACAGGCTTGCATAATCCCCGATTATACTTCGAAATACTTGCCTCAATTTAACAGTGCATGTTCAAAGCAAGGCCTAAGTCCCGCTAGAGAGTATAGCTCTTCCTGTGGTTGAGTCGAAGTGTGGCCTATAATAAAAAGTTGTAAATGTGTGTTCTTGAGACCAATCTGCAAAATGTAGAATATCTGAGATTGAGAACCCCTGTTTACTGGCCTCTGTGGAGACAGCTCCACGAACAGAGTGTCCCTTAAAAACTGAGGTGTCAATACCCGAGAGGTTCATAAGTTCCCTCATCTACCTAGCTAAGCTGGCAGAAGTAACTGGCTTGTGTGGTTCGATATAAGACAAGAAAAGTTTGTCCGGTTTAGAAGGGTCGGTTGGCCGCCAACCCTTTGTCCTTATCTCGTATGTTTTGAGGCATTCACAAATGCAGAGATTCTTGTTACTTTGGAAGCTCGCATGAAAACATGTCTTGGGTTCTTGCCCTTTTTTTGACATTTTTAGTTAACTCGGCGAGTTTGAACTCTACGCCCTCTGGTAAAAAACGCCTAACCCGTAAGTATCTTGCAGCCAACCCTGATGCCCTGTCTGGGCGAGTAAGGGCGAGAAGGCCAAGCAGCTTATATGTCAAGTGTTTGGAGGACAACTCTTCATTAGGACCAAGGGAAGCAATGAACTGTACCATTCTAGGAACTTCCCATGTTGAAGCATAGCGCTGTTGGGGTGGGCGGAGCTGGAAAATGCCTTTTAACATCTGGCATACTAAGAGATGGGAACCCACTTTATGACCATCGATTTGGGGGAGAACAGCCGAGAGAGCTGATCTGTAAACATTGATGGATCTATGACTCTCTGCCCTCCTGATACTGATCAGAGAGAAAGTCAACTATATTGCAGGGTGGCGAAAGGGGATTTGTAGCGACCCTTTTACTACACCAGCTACACCATTTAGTCCATACAGAGGCATAGACACTACTGGTGTTTTTCCTCGATGCTGCCAGGAGGATTTCTCTAGCTTTGTCAGATATGCCTGCCTCCTGGTAGCCACTGTGGATAGAAGCCACCCAGCTAGCTGTAGGTGTTCTAGAGGGTTGGATTCGTTCGACTGTGTTAGTAGGCCCTTCTGGGCTGGTAGGAGCAGGGGGAAATCTATGCAAAGGTCCAGCAGTAGAGGGTACCACGGTTGTGCTGTCCACACCGGGGCTATCAGAACAAGATGAGAGACCTGCTGTCTCTGCATTTATTGTAGGCAAAGACCTATCAGAGCAAACGGGGGAAAAGCATAGACTCGGAATCTGCTCCAGTCCAGGGTAAATGCATCGGTAAATGTTCCTAGGGGGTCTCCAACTCACAAATTGTTCTATTTGGTATGTCAGTCGAGAGGCAAACAGGTCGATCTCTAGGGGCCCCCATATTAGAAGCAATTGGTTGAAGACTGTTGGGTTCAGTCTCCAGTCGCTTGAGTCCAGGAAGACTCTGGACTCTCTGTCTGCTTCCGGGTTGAGGACCCCTGGAATGTGCTGGGCTCTAAACGGCACATTGTGAGTTAGACACCAGTCCCACAGGTCCTTTGACAGACGTGTCAGGAGGGATGAGTGTGTTCCCCCCATTTTGTTGATGTAGGATACTGCTGTAACATTGTCCATGAGTAAGAGAACTTGAGCTTTTATCCTGTCCTTTGTAAAAGTTCTTATGGCTAGGGAACCAGCTTGGAGCTCTAGGTAATTGATATGGAAGGAGGATTCCTTTTGAGAGCATTTCCCCCCTGTTGATACCCCTTGGCAGTGGGCTCCCCAACCTAGTAGGGATGCATCTGTTTCTATCACTAGATCTGTAAGGTCCTGTAGCAGGGCTTTCCCATTCCATGCTATCAGGTTGTCCCTCCACCATGTTACCTCTTGCGGGGCTAACTGGTCCACTTGGACCGTTGTTTCGTATGACTGCTTTGTTCGCAGTGATGCATGTTTTGCCTGCTGGAGGTAACGATAGTGGAGAGGTACTGGGAATACTGCCTGGATGGATGAGGAGAGGAGGCCCAGGAATTTTGACAATTCCCTAACTGTTGTTATAGGGTTGTTTATAAGCTGTTGGCATTTTGACGTGATCTTTCGTATTTTGTCCCTTGGTAGGCTTAGACTGAGGCTTATTGAGTTTACCAAAAAGCCCAGAAACTCCATTTGATTGGAGGCTTCTAGGACTGACTTCTTGTAGTTTACTACAAAGCCTAGTTCCTCTAAAAAAGCTTAGGGTCATGGTAGCGTGCTGATTCACTAGTTGTTTTGAGCTGGCCATAAGGACGATGTCGTCTAAGTAAGCTATTAGACGAAGTCCTCTCTGCCTTAGAACTGCCCAAACTGGTTTGAGAAGTTTTGCAAATACCCGTGGGCTGCTTGCCAAGCCAAAGGGGAGGCATGAACATTCCAGAAGGGAGCCCTTCCATTGAAACCGAAGGAGTCTCTGATGGCTCTCGTGTATAGGTACTGTCAGGTATGCGTCCTGTAGGTCTAATTTTACCATGAAGTCCCTTTTTGTTAACAGATCCTTTAGCATTAAAACTGATTCCATCTTGAAATGTTCGTAGGGTATGAAACGGTTTAGAGGTTTCAGATTTATGACTGGTCTCAGACCTCCCCTTTTTTGGAACCACAAAAAGTGTACTTGGGGGGGGGGGGGGTTCCAGGGGTTCCGGAACCCCCCTCTCCCACAGCGGAACCCCCCCTCGCCTCTGTTCTGGACCGACTTATTACTAAAATTCGGTAAATATTTAATCGACAGCAAATACAAGCTCCAATAAAATGTAGCAAATTTCTTCAAACGCTAGTTTTTCCCCGAGATCAATATTTTTGGCTGGGTTTCCTGTGGCGAGAACGCAAAAAAACGTCCGATTTATGTGGAGTTTTTATTTTTTTAATTTTGGAACCCCCCTCAGCATAAGTGCTGGCTACGCCCCTGATTCTGGGTCTTCTAGCGTCACGAAGTGACGGGCTGTTTTCTTGTACATATTATGATACCTTTTAGCACCAAACGGAAACACAAATAAATTCTTCTTGGGAGAACTTGAGCTGCTCGCAGGCCAGATCCTGTATTCGACTAAAAAGAGCAGGGTGGGTCTTAATTTAGGACAGACCACAGGCAACACCAGGTCTTCCCTGTACAGCCCATCTAATGGCCTGCGTGGAAGCGTGACTGACTTAGCCTTTCATTCTGAGCAAACAGCAAACGTCTTTTCTTACCAAGACTCTGGGATGCATGGGTTTAGTCTGGGTGTGGCAAGCTGAAGCAGACAAATTAACGAGGAGCCCCTTCACCTTTTGTGCTAAAGCGGAACATATGCATGTTATGTATTGACTGCGAGGGCCGTTTGTTGTTTGTCTGATTGCGTTGCATGTGAAGGCCATTTGTTGTTTGTGTGCTTGCGTTGCATGTGAGTGCCGTTTGTTGGTTAGTTTGCTGACCTCGTGACGAATCGTGCCGTTGTAACTTTCAAAACCATTTCGCGGCGATATCTTATAAGCAATCCAGTTTCAGAGTTCACATGAAGGGGCCTTGGCACTAACGAATAAGAGCAAGGGGCCGTTTCTCCAAACTCCCGGTAACCTACCTACCTCTAACTTACCCGTTAACACCTCCCGATAAAAATGTGGTGTTTCTTTAAACTCCCGTTATTTTCGGAGTCGTAAAACAATCTTTTAAAAAATCTTTAAAAAAATCGTAGATCACCCGGCTTTTTTACGGGAGGTCTTGACCCTCCCGTTAATTACCGTTGAAGTCGTTAAAAAAGGTCAAAAATTGAAAAAAAATTTCTTGTGAAATTTGCCACCCTAGTTGAAGCTTAGTTATTCAGTTAGACTCTGCCAAGTTGAAGTTGCCAAAAGTTCACCTCTTTCTCCTTCAAAACTAACCATTTTTCGACCTGCCTTGGACCTGTCTCGTTTTGCTCCCTTCGCAGTGGCAAGTTACAAGTACACTTCTAACAACAACAACAAATTTATTTCGAATAGAATAGAAAATTTTCATAAGGAGCTCAAACCCGCAGATAGCAAGCTAGTCGAGGCGGGAAGAACACTACATAGTCAATAATTATAATATGAGAAGGAAAAAATACAGAACACAGTGAACAACTGGAAATGTAGGAAATACAAAAATAGATTTACATTTAAATTATCATCACTGAAGAAGGCTGCCTTTTTTTAGAGGAGGGAAGCAAAAGGGGAGAATCGGAAATTTTGTTATTGTAACTTAGTTATTGCATCCACAATGTCAGAGGTATGGAGGTATAATAGTCCAGTCATTCTATGGTTTGACCCGTCACTAATTGCAACAGAAGGTTTTTCTTCACAATATTGGTCAGTTGAACGTACTAAACAACATACTAAAAGTCCTAAAAAATCCTAGCACGGGAAAGCCTCTAAAATGAGCATCATTGATACGCGCGCTCTCCTGCAACATGAAAACGAGGCTAAAACCGGAAGTAGCGCTATTTTGCCCGTTTTAATAGTATTTTCTTCCCGATTTTCGAGGATTTGTCGTAATTCTATGAATGACAAGCTGTTTAATCAATTAATTATGGTATTTGCATATCATTTACGCTTAAAATGAGTGTTTTGGGTTTTCGGTCTTCTCCGCTTCCCTCATATATTAATTGTTTACGAAGTTTTTTCAACATAAACATTAACAAAGGCGACAAAAAAATATGAAACAGCTCTAAGGTTATCGTTTTTGTTTCAATAGTCAATAATAAATGTATTTAAAGGTAAAAGCAGTTCAAAAGGGAAAAAAAATGTCCCGAGATCATCATTAATCGGGGAGTTGCAGAGTCCCTTTTGCAGTGGCAACATGAGGCGGGTGTGATCATTCTGTTATACTTGCGGCAAGGAGTAATGATCGTAGTGTGCTACATCCTGTTAGTGCTACATCCTGTGGTATAGTTGCATCTTATAATGCGTAGGTTGTCTGGCGCTCAACCAACAGCTCTTCCCCCTGCAGCCGCGATCTCCTCTCGAGTGCTATAATTCTGCTGGAACACGTTGACGTGCTCTCGGAAACAATCGAATAACATGAAATTCTGGAGTGACGCGCCACTGTAGTGTAGTTTCGCGAAGTCGTGTCCCATCCCAGGGACATGTGTAAGGAATATTCCGACACACCTCCACTCCTAGCTGAGCTCGAATTTTCAGGACGTTCCAAACGCGTCACAAAGTGTTGCCCTTTTGCTAGGGGATGAAATACAAATTCACTACCGCCTGGTATGGTGTTGGGGTGCGACCGCCTGGTATGGTGTAAAATAAACGAACAAGTTGAAGTGATCCCCCTCTGAAAGTACTATGAATAACGCTCCTTAGAGCTGTTAAAAGTTTTCGTCATCCCCCACAACTCCCAATTTGAACTAGTGCTAGGCAGTTCAAATAGGAAGCATAAAGGCCATGGCATGCCTCTTTCGGTGCGCGTGGTTTTGATAAAGGCATTTTATCAAGCCCAGAAAAAATGTAGGAGAAAATGCCATTTTGTATATAGTTGACAAACCAGGTAGACTGTTTTCTTCCTCCTGCGCCGTAAATTAATCATAACCTTTTCTAAGAGTAGGATAGGTGAATCCTACGATGTGCGTGAAGCGCGGAACAAATGACGCAAAGCGCGATGCAAGTTTTATCGTATCCAGTTCTGAAAAATGCAAATGAATAAAAGTTGCTGCAATTGGTTGCAGCTACCCCTCTTTCGAGAGATCCCCCTTTCGCTCGCCCAAACATAGAAAAATCATACTACTCCTCCTGGCGATAAATGATGACCAGCCCTTGACGTGCGGCGCCTTTGTTGTAACAAGAAGGAGTTTGGTTTTAGCGGAGGTTATTTACACGATCAAAATTCTGTTATTTGTGCCCGGATTGCCACAATATCATCACCGCGCTCTTCGCTAGCATTATTTGTTCATGTACTCCTTTTTTTTTTCCAGTATGACCATTACATCCGTCCTATTGGCTGCGCATTGCTCACTGCAAATCAGGGCAAACTTCAGCCATTTGGGGTTCGGATTTATTTGCTGGCAGTGTACCAGCGGCAAAGAAAAAAATGTCATTTGAATTCCAAGTTGAGAAAAAAAAAGATTTCAAAAAGATTCAAGATGATTTCAAATGTCGCACCCCGTGTAAGCTTGACACCAAAACAAACATGTGCTCTCTACGCGAACGAGCAGGGATAGGTGGCCCGTGTAACAGCGCTATCGTAGTGCGTATGCAAACCGCAAACAGAAATTAGTATGTTAGTCTCTCGACAGAGCAGCTCAGGGCCGCACTTGGGCCGACTTGTCTGACTTTGCGATATGAAGCTTTGCCAGCTGATTGACTAAAACACAACAGCGCCGACGAGCTGCCTTAGCGCTGTCTTTTTTGCCACACTTTTGAAGGAACAATTACAAACAATAGAATTCGCTGTCAATCAAAATATAAACTCTAAACAGAGGCAGAGATAGGAAAGCAATGGCAAACCTATTTCACGCCAGTGCTACCCAGGCCAGGGAGGGAAGGGGGATGATTGATAAGGAAAAGCGGACCAACGCAATTTTATTGAGAAACCGCTGTCAAAAGTCGCTAGGAAGAGCAAGTATAATAACTGCCTGTATGCCAAAGTTATCGCAGTCTTCTGTTTTGACCATTTAATCACTAATTAATCATTTTTTAGTATCCATTCTCTTTGTCTTTGCTCCTCTGAAATAATATGATACAAAATTATTGGCTAGAACCACTTGACTCGTCCGTGTAATCAGTGAATGTAGCGTTCAGTACAAGAAAATAAACTTTTGAAAAACTCATGCTCATTGTTTTTCTAAAATTGCTCTTTTAAAATCGAAGAATTCGATATTTCTACATAGAATACATTGCCATGAAATGGCTCAATATAAATTTGGAAAAAACACTCGCAGTCGCCTTTATTAATGTGTGCATAATTAGCAGGGAAAACCCTCACTGCTAATCCCGCGTACTCTCGACAAAACTGCTCCAGAGAGTTGAGTTGACGGCTGGTTCTTTGGTATGTTTAGCTGTAGAAAGATAATTCTAATCTACATTTAGTAACTGAGGCAATTCTTCCCGAGCTTGTGTGGCGGCAAAGAAACGCAACACTTTTAGTAGTGACGGGCTTCCCCCAATTAGGTAGCTAGACCTTCGCATTTCGTAGCAGATTCAATCAACTTTATTTTATATTCATAATAATGTAATCTCAGTTTGTTTGAGGCAGATTGTGGTGTCAAAACATGCGAGCAAGAAAATTGCGAACATTCTATTAATGCTCAACTTGCTCAAGAAATTTTCAGCAAGAAATACTCAGCAGTTTGAGAGAAAAATAAAAAAATGAAATAAAACTTAGTCTACATGATTAATATTAATATTAGGATTGAAATTTTGGATATCATTTGGACATTTCCTTGTACAAAAGAAAGAAATATTGGATAATATTTAGGAAGAATTATGCACAGCCTCGTTTTCATGCAGAAAAAAAATCATCTCCAAAGCGACCTAAAAAACGCTATTTTTCACCGTGTTCCCGTGATAGGATTTCTTAGGACTTTTGGTATGTTATAAAGGGGGACTTCCTGCACCTGAAACCGTCGAGAAACCTTCTGTTGCAATTAGTGACAGGTTGACCCCTTTTTTTCCATAGAATGACTGGACTATAATCATTGATTAGACGTGAGCACCCGGAATTGTTTTTCCTGCCACTCCGACAACCTGCACCAATCAGGTGCGACCATCTCGATTCTCAACCAATTAAGTTCATTCTTTTGACAGCTTAGCTGTCATTCAGTTTGACATCTTGCTAGCCAGAACGTAAACAAATGATCAACAATGCAGTGCACAGTGCACAACTTGACTACTAAATGCTCATGTTTTTGCACATTTTAGCTGATTTCTTACCTTTATTTGCTGGAAATACAAACTTGGAGATACACACTGTCGTGTATCATCGACAAATTGTTGACTTTTTCGTTAATTCATTGCCTTGTTTGCAAAGTATTTGCAAAGGCTAGAAATTATAATTTTGATTTCAGGTTCCCGATAACTAACGTGAAGTTACCGAGAGCTTCGAGAAACGCTCTCTCGATCCCGGTTAAGTTTCCTGATCCCGGTAAAGTTTCCCGATAAAGATCCCGATAGGTTACCGCACCCGTTAATTACCGCAAGTTTTGAGAAACGGGCCCCAGGTCATTTAGATAAGCACGCAGCCCCAATATATTCTGTTGTTGAATGAGATAAAATGTGTCTTCAACTGATTTATGTACCTCTAATTAACAGCTGAAGCTTGAACTAAAGCTAAGATCAATCTCTGATGGTATGCACATCATAGCGCACTTATCATTTTGTTCCCTTTCTAAATTTAGGCCTTTTTGCAAACGTCGATCTTTTGCCGACGCGAATCTTATTGTTAGAAATTTCATTTGCAGTTTAGAGAACGCGTTGTCTAGTGCAAAAGGCAAAGCTATATTAATCATAGCAGAACACGGTGGAATGTAAAGTTTGATTTTTTGTTTTTAAAATTGATAAAACCAATCTGAATTAGTAAGATTAGATTGAGACAGGCCTTAGTGTACCTTTCCTGTTCATTTGCGTGTGTTTTATTTGCTGATCTTGTTGTGCTAACAAGTAGCAGGTACCCGTTACAACTGTACCTCGTTTGAAAAATAAGCAGGTTTTCAAGCGCTCAGTTCCATTCGTATGTGTTGCACGTGACTCTTCTGCTTATTGACGTACCACGTTCGTCTTGTTGTTAGTTAGGTGGACTTTTATTAGTTGTGACTGATCACTTGTCTAAAAGGACCTGAATTTTGTTGATCAGCAGAAACATGCACTTCTCCCTTTGGCATGAGTTTTGGGCCGCAAAACTAACATTCAGATATTTCAGATCAAATCGGCTACCGTTTAGTTGTTAAGTTTACTATAGTTTACTCCCGTGAAGAAGCCTCTAATTATATCGTTGACATTAGAAAAAGGCCACGCCTTTCTTGCAGTCGGATTGTTCTTGGTAAATTATATGCACTTTAGTTACTAGATTTGTAGCCGTCATTTCTGCTACAAATTCATTGAAATCCAGGGAAAAAACAGATTGTAGTCTACGCGAGGGTGACATTGAGCTCAGTGGTCTCAAGAAAGCAAGCCGTTGTACACCAGCTTTACGTGCGGTTTCATCAACGTTTCAATGCCGTTATGACAGACCTGTTGGTGGGATATATTCAGCGAACTTTGTTTCTTGTCAGCCGACCACGGGAAAAGGATATACAATGGGGTGCGTTACAGAATTGTACTTGTTTTGTACGCTACGGTGTATTCGATGGGAAGAACGCCTTCATTCATTTCTTTCTTGTAATCTGTTTGTTGATGTTTGTTTGATTGGTTACGTGAAAAAGCTGATGCTATCAAGGTAGTCGATACAGTAAAAAACCCCGCATAAGAACCTGGATTTTTTAATTTAGCCTAAACAGGTTCTTATATAAATGGTACTTAAAGCAAATTTAGGCTACCAAGGCTCTTAAAATAGGTTCTTGTATTTTCATATGAATTTTATTTAAATAATTATAAATAAATACTTGAGGAATTATTTGAATGATAAACACAATAGACATACAACACAGTACAACCTTGAAAGAAAAAAAAAGTATTGTAAAGTTACTTTCAAACAATATAATCAGATGATCTTAATTCGGCAGTTTCTACCTACAGTACACATTTCGGCAACTCCATTGACAAGAACCTAACGTAAAATGTTAGCCTTAATAGCGGAACTCCCCGTGCCGAAGGCACGGAGTGGAGCCCCATACGTATCATTCAACGTCACATGAGAAAGCAACCCATCCAAGCCAAAACGATACGTTCAGCGGCTTACGAAAACATCGCGGGCTCTTATTTACGCATGCGCACTTGCGTTAGTGGCGACCCGTGTACACAGCCAATCACAGTCCGTCTTGGATCACTGAGAGCGCGCGTCATTTTGTCCTCCAGCACACAGCGCCGCGGTGCTTTGACGCGGTGCGCGTGCTTGGCAGAGGACACGGACCGGAAGTCGCTCCTTCATTTTCCCGCCGAAATAACTCGCGAAATAACTCGAAAAAACACGCGCCCGCGTCGGCTCACTCGAGTTCATTCAGACAAAATTTTTGTTGAGTCAAACTGAGACAAACTCGTGGGTGTGAACCACGCCAAATTTGCTCAAAAGAATTCTCTAATGATTGTCAAAATACTTCGGATTCGATTCCTTCGCCGATATTTCATAATGTTGTTTAGTCATTTTGGAGAAACTATGAGGGAGTTGCAAAAGATTCAAAGGCTAGATTGCAGAATACCCGGCCCACGGCGAAGCACGACTTTGGCCTTCTTCTGAAGAAAAACAACAGTTTCTTTCGTAAAAGCTGCAAACGACGTGTTCTTCGAATACTCATATGAGATCTACGAACAGGGTGCCAGAACTGGATTGAACAGGATTGACAATAACAGAAAATTGCAATGGTTTTAGCCGAATAATATATTTAGGAAAATTGGCTTTGTGCAAAAGCTTGCCAAGTAAGAATGAATATTCAACTCAACACATCGGAGACTTTCGGAGGAAAGAAACGACTTCACTATCAGTTATCGGTAAGCACAAAGCTTGAAATTGCTTCTTATGCTATTTATATTTTTAACTTCCAAGTTTATTGCATTCCTGATGAGAAAATTCTGGCTTTACATGTATTAACTTTTACGTTTTGCTGCTTTAGTTGGCTCCCTCAAGGTTTCTTTTTCTCCGGCTAAACTCGAAATATAGTTTTGAGTAAGCTTGACTTTTTGGCCCTGCTTTGCCTTATGTAAACAGGTCATTTCTGATATTCTAGCCTTGATTTTCCTTTGTCACATGTTAGATTTAGTTACTAGTACAATGAGACAAATACTATGTCAAGTATTCTTTGTTGTGGATTTCGCTGAAAATCTTATTTTTCATTTTTATTTCAAGGAGATTATCTTTTGTCGGTCGTGAACTGCGACTTGTTAGCATATCAGAACGCGCTAATACTATCATTGCCATACACCCTTTTTTTTTTATAAGGACGTCTAATTTTCAGTTGAGGCTGGGCCGTTCTTATTTTTGGAGCAGTTTGAGGCTGGAAATGTTCTTACGGACATTTCAGTGACGTCGGAACCTGAAATATGATAGATCTTATAGAAGGATACATACCAATGAAGTATTTAAGAGAGTTTATAAATTACAATATTGAAGGTCGTTATTATTAACACATTTGATTCTGGATTTTAGAACGCATCAATGAAAATAAATCTATTTTGCTCCTATCTGAGGCTCAGGCATGTTCTTAGCATGTTCTTAAAATTTGGGTAAATTTCAGGCTGAACGTTCTTATAAAAAAGGTTCTTATAAAAAAAAAGAGTGTATAATGGTAACATGAATTTTCTTGATTTAAACTGTAAAGGTGAGCTCCCTGTGAGTAAGACGTGGAGTGTGTATGATTGGAGTTCCGCTTTTAGGCATTGCCTAAATCTATATATTAGGTTCTTATGTAGAGGGTGCTTAAAATGAAAATTTTAGCCCACTAACAGGTTCTTAAAACCCAGGTTCTTATTACTGTAGTGCAATCTATATGTAATGTTTACAAAACGAGCTGGAGTGTTTTATCGGCAGATAGAAACACGAGGCGAAGCCGAGTGTTTCTATTTGCCGATAAAACATGACAGCGAGTTTTGTAAACTACTTCTAAAACGGTTGCCAGTAATAATTCATAATTCCAAGCTAGTTCAGAAAAGGGAAATAAATTTGTTAGAACTACCTCATTGAAATCGAGAATGAAAAATCTGATATAGACTGGCTTCAAGTTGTATTGTGTAGCTATTTTGAAATGGCAAACAAAAGATTGACAATGAGAACTTTTCTTTACGATTAGTGTATTTAGAGAGGCGTTCCGAATAATTGACATATCTTCTGTGTTGGGACAAAAGGTCTGTTCATAATTACATGACTTTCAAAAAGAGAAGAATTCCCTTTGGAATAGCTGTCACTTATTTACCTATAATAATGATGAGCGATGAAATGCCGTTCAAATCTCATAGAAAAGAAATGAATGTATTAGCGATACCTATAATATTGATAGGGCTTTCTGATTGGCTTTTGTAAAGAAAGGGTTACCAAATAATTGTCAAAGATGTCCGTTTTGGTTCGTTTCACGAAATGTTCACAGAAGAGTGGTCGGCACTGCCCGAGTCGTAGTTGAATGTTTAATTCATGGCCACCGAAAATTAAAAAATGTGACAAATGAACTATCGTTTTACAAAATGCACGTATTCATTTCTAACATGCGTTCTTTTTTCGTAGGTTACGGGAAAAGGTGAAAATCATGACCACAGAGCGTTTGTAAGAGATGGGGTCTCCATGAATATTATTGGGGGAACATGCTGTTCTGGTGAGTTGTCCTATCATTACTGGTGCTCAGTGAGCCAAACTTGATAGAGAATTGGTGCTCATTGAACTGGATCTGATATAGAACTCTGACGTCACCGGAGTTCTATATCAGATTCAGTTCAGTGAGCACCAGTTCTATATCATTGCTGGCTGATTGAGCACCATTATGATATGACAACCAATCAGAACAGCTCTACCCTGAAAATATTCGTGGACTCCTCAAAATGCTAATTTATATCGGGGTATACAAACGGCCTTCATGGTCCTGATTTCCATTGTGTTTATCTGATTGACTATTCATGAGTTTTAGAAAAGTTGTATAGACAGGTAGAGTGCTTACCGACCTTTTGTTTGCGTTGTCAAGCACGAGATCGAAGCCGCGTCAATCTCAAACGCCATATTGAAAGAGACAAACCAGCCACTCCCTTTGTCCCTCGTGCCCGGCTATTTTTTACTCGTTCATGGCCAATCCATTCATTCCCAAGATGACGGCGGTGATCGCGAAGTCTAGGTTTTCGGCCGCGGCGATATACGTAGCCTGCAGGCAGCTAAACAACGATGTACTCATTTTGTTTTAGGGAACCCTTTTTTCCAAATCAATTAACGGGATACCCGTTTATAACAGCCATAAGTAGACCCTATTTTTGGGGTGGGGGTGCTCGTCGGGAACATTCAGTTTTACCACTAAAAGGTACCAAAAGGTCGTGGCTTAGTTGATTTTCAACCTCAGAGAAATGGCGAAACCTCACCTTGAAATGGTGAAATTTTGTCAACTTCTCCCGGGAGAAATACAGTAAATGTATGGCAGTCATCTTGATTTTTTCCGGGAGACGAAGCGAAAAATCTTGGGATTTTACCCCCTAAAAGGTACCAGAGGCCTGATTTTAAACCCCCAAAACCACGAGCATCCCCGCCCCAAAAATAGAGAAATGACCCCCCTTCCCCCCCCGGGTAAGTAGACCCCGATTTCAGTTATCTATTTTAAAGTCTATTCCTCAATCCGTATTGTATCTAACAACATTGTTTCTTCTCATCTGTTAAATACAACTCTAACGTTACATAGATATTTAAAGCAAAGGATATTTGCAAGCTTAAATTGGAGAGCAAGATATATGGAGAGCATCCTTGATAATTAGAAATATGAATTGTAGGTAGTGACGATGATCGCAACTTCTAAAGTTCCATTGAGATGTATTTACTTTAAAGCGGTTCGACCTTGAGTCGTTTGGTAGGTCATTCCACACAAGATAGCCCGTCTATAGCTAAAAGAGCGCTCAGCGGCTTCGGTGCGAGGTCGTGGTATAGAGAAGTTGTTATTGCTACCCCTCAAATTATGGGAGTGTATCCTGATTGAGGATGATTAAAAAACTCACAGACTCCTGGAGAGTAGATACTTTTCAACGATTTAAATACGCTGATGACAAGCTGCTTTGAGCGTCCAGCCTCAAGGGGGCCCAGCCAGGGTCGGGGCCAAGGTCCAGAAGAATGTCTGCAGATTTGGCATTATAGGCCGAGAACAATATACCCGTCCTATTGTGTAACACATGGGACTTTGCCCATGGAGCCCGACATACACTTTAACAGGGCTTGGCGAGGCACCAGCTGGATGCGTTTAGTAAACCCCTAGGCCGGATTATACCTTTGCATATGGCATCAGTATTATTCTGCCAGCTTGCCTCGTCAATCTCAACTCCATGGTATCTATAGTTTCGCTCGCGTTTATGGTTGTAAATACTGACATCAAAATTATGGTTAAGATGGCTAAGTCGATGTCTTTTCTCGCAGGCAATAATGTCAACGTATTGCGGGCGAAGTCAGAAGACACTTTGTCTACAGGAATCCTCATCCCCACCAAGGAAACGGACGAGGACACGACAGCTGCTATTCGGCACAGTCCGTTGATTGATCCGCAGATGAGACCGCGTGCACCCAGTAAGGGCGGCAAGATTGACTGGCGTGTCTTTCAGGAAGAGGTATCTGCCATCAAATGTACTAGAGGTTGTGGGGTTGGTGGGTGGTTGCGTGGGTGGGGGTTACAGTAGTTGTGTTAAATGGACAATTTCAACTATAATTTACGTTTGCGCTGCGAAATTCGCATCAATCCTCAAACATATGAAACAACTACAACAAAACGCCACCATCCACGTTCCCGTTCTCGCCAGAGCGTAAAACGTGGCCGTTTCACGTCCCAGCTCAGGAGAAAACAGTTACAATGCATTTAGTTTAATGGATAATTTGCACGTGCAAGTTTTGTGCTTTGTAATTAAGTGTATTGTCCTTTGCCGTTGTCGTTCTCGTTGCATAACGATAGCCTTTTCTAGTCACGTGCGGGGAGCTGAGGCTGTAGACACATACTTTACAAGCACCCATATCGTTTGCCTTAAACCTTCTCTGTCCTTGTTGGCTCATATACCTGAAAGTCGTAAGTGATAGTGCTACAAAACTATGAAAATACCCTTGCTCTCAAAAATTGAGCATCAGGTTACATTTTGCTTTTGAGCGTCACATTTTACGTCTGTGTGATATTCGTTATACGCTAGGTAAAGCCGGAGAAATACGAGGCACAAAATCCCTCAACTTGTCGCGCAACATTGTTGTGTTGCAAGTTTTGGATCGATGTTGTGCGTTTTTCACTCGCGCCACAACTAGTCACGCAACAAAAACGTGTTTCAAGTTGTAAAAACTTGTTGCGCGAAGTAGGGCGCCGGTCTACTTTGAGCCACAAATTCTGTCTTTGTTGCTCGTTTTTCATCAAACACACAACTTGTCGCGCAAAATTTTGTCTACAATTCAAATTGATTAGTCGATAGAAATGAGGGGCAAAATCAGCCTTGAGCTCGCATTTGTGATCATCAAAATAAAATGTTGAGCAACGAATAGAAGACTGCGCGACAAGTTGAGGAATTTTGTGCCTCGTATTTCCTCAGCTTTAAGGACAAGAGCATTATGTGGTTACTCTTGTACTTGATCTTTGGACCGACGTGGCTTGTTCTCACTATAGGTTAAAATGTCGCACGAAGGCGAGGTCAATCGCGCATGCGTAATGTGCATGAACTACGAACGCCAGCTGCAGAAAGTCCAATCTGAAGGGCAGAAGTTTAAAAACCTGGCAGCGAATCTTCAGAAGGCACTGGACCAGGAAAAGGCATGTTATGTTGGTACTGATGGGGAATGCATCACCAAATTTACATAATTATTCTAAATATTTACAAACGTTTACAAATAGACGCGACTGCGATCGATTTGCGTATTAGACCGGCCCGACTTTCAGATTCGACACGCTAGCCTTTTTTTCCTCTGCAGAAAGCGCTATTCGAAGAGCAGAAAGAGCGGAGTCGCCTGGAGGAGAGCGTGGCAAACGCGGGCGCAGATGCGCAGGCGCAAATCAACGAACAGATAAGAGAGGTTACCAAGCTAGAAAAGCTGGTGAACAAACTGCAACATAGCTATACCGTAGCCAAAGAGGAAGCATCTAATCAAATAGTAAGCTCTGCATTACATTAATACGCTTAGTCGTGTTTTACGATTGATCTGATAAACCAGACATCCTAGGAGAAAACAACCTCGTCCCAAGGGTCTTCTTGGTCGTTTTTCAAAATGGCGGTTGACTCGGGAGAAGACCCTGGGGGAGGCTGAGTCACATGACCACTATGACCACTGTTTGAAAACATGGGAACGAGGTTTGTCCTTTGTTTTGAAACGGTCATGTGACTCAGCCTCCCCCAGGGTCTTCTCTGAGCTAACCGCCATTTTGAAAAACGACCGAGAAGACCCTGGGGACGAGGTTGAGGAGAAAATACTCTGACCATACTCTGCAGTACCTTCATGCCCGAAACACTAACGCATGTTTTTGTTTCCCGTTCAATGTTTTGCTAGGCAAAAGTAGTGGCATCCAGAGACGATCTTACAAATGAGGTTGGCACGTCAAATTCTACTTCCTTAGTTTTTTTTGTTTTCATTGCGCAAACATTTCACCTGTGTTGTGTTCACAGCTTAACAAACTTAGGACCGAGTATAACACCCTGCAAGACTCCGCACTGAAGCAGATGACCGAGGTAAGTCGAGTTCTAATCCGCTTGTGTCATCCCCACTTCTGCGCTTTGCTTCTACCCAGTGTGCAACGGGTGGAGTGAGACACCAGTTGGCCCTCACGAAACCTTGTGGTAAGTATGTACCAGGTAGGATAGGATAAGATAGGAAACTTTCTTCAAACATGGAAAACACATTCATATTTACATATGCTCTTCCTGGGAGCCGTGTCACTAAATATATATATGTGTCACTATACAGTATAATTATTTACAACATTAAAATGTAATTCAATTAAAATGGGTTTATGGATACGCTTAGAGGTAGTGTCTATTAAGGAGATTCTTCAAACCAGAAAGGGGCTGTTTTATTGTATTGTCTGGCTGTTACATAAAGTTGCCCCCCGATACTCAAAACTATGCTTTCCAAATTGGCTATTTGGCCTTTCAGGTTTGGTGAAGGCGCCATTTTAATACTCATTTCAACTCGAAATCGCGGGATTAGAGGGGGCTTCCCATGGAAGGTCCAAAACATCTATCAATCAACTCTGACCATCGCAAAGTGTACGAACTCTGTGTCACCTCTGTTTACGAAAGAGGCGGAAAAGATTTTTTTCATGCCCAGAAATCATCAATTAATTAGTCGAAAGACATTAAACAACTAATGATATGAATTTGTGGATCAAAATAAAAGCTGGCTAGGATAACTTTCTTCGAGCAGGAAACTTGCTACATCCTCCTTGAGTGGTTAGGTATATGTAGCATGCAAAAATGAAGTCCAGAAATTTCTCCTACGAATCCCGTCCGAATTTGAGGGAAGTTGACCGAAATTCGCACAATTTATTGAAATTAGATGTTTTAGTGTTTATTTCAACAAAGACAAAGTTGCAGACAAAGAAACGTTGCTTTTAGAAAGCAAACTAATCGGCCGCAAAATTTCAAGATGTTACCTTTTGTATTGGGGAAGATATGATGATAAACGCAAAAAGCGTCCAGATTTGGGTCAACGCAATGTACTTTTCAACGAGGACATATCTATATATTAATACCGTAAGGAAAATCGTGTCGACACTCGCTCCGCTCAGCCCTGAAGCTGTGCCGCCAAAAGAAGTTCGCAAACCGAAGGGAAGGTGGATATCTGGACCATGAGCGTGTTTTTGTTGGAAAAGATTCACCTCGGGCTAAGTTCTAATTCAAGCGATTTCTTAAGCGAGGGACAAAGCCGCCATCGCCGCCATGTTGAATTCTCCCACAGAAACTAAAAAAGAACTCGGTTCGCGCAGCCGAAAGCACCATTGACATTCAAACCTAAATGGTTCTCTTACAGATTACATACAGGAATGTGCAAGGATAATTCTAACTTGAAAGATTTCAGCTGAGAAAAATTTTCATTCAAGTTTCAACAAACGTACACACTACATTGCTTCCCTCGGAGCATACGCGCTAAGTAATGCTTAGTCGAAATGACACATTTAGAAAACAAAGTCCGTGAAGGTCATGAATAATATTCTCTAATATTCTCTTCGCAAAACGAAGGACACAGTCCCGAAGAGAAGGAGGAAATTCCTCCAGTGGGCATGTTTTTGTTGGAAAAGATTCACTTTGGGCTAAGTTCTAATTCAAGCTATTTATATTTTTTTAAGTGAGGGACAAAGCCGAAAATATATAAATAATATAAACTAAAAAAATTTCTTAGTCCTTAGAACATTTTTACTTGACCTGTTTCTTCTCTCCCCTCGCTGAGATATGATAAACATACAAACAATTCCGAAGTCAAATTAGGTTTCGATTTTCACGGGTTCTTTGACCGATTTGAGTGACGGACACGCGCGTTATTTTATCGCACCAAAATCAGGGAGACCAGTGCAAAAAAAATCCTTTTGGGCTCAGTTGATTTATTTCGGCATGGTGGGACGGGGTACTCATGGTGATGGGAGGTTATTAGTAATGTAAATCCAGCAGTTTATGGAAAGTGGAAATCATGAACATCCATATGGCCATTGTGCTTTTTTCCCGTTTTTTTTTTTAAACAGAGAACACTTTTTTTAAGTAAAATAAATTTCCCCCTTACACTCCGTGAATTTTTCACGGGCATCAGCTAGTATTAATATATTTCACAAGCGAAAAGCATAGTGCCGTTCCACACGTTTTTCACTCGGCCCCTTTTTGGCAAGGAGGACATCATTTCTATTAATGCATAATTATATCTCCCAGCTCTTTTCTACAAAAATATCGTCCATTTTTATAAACCCTGTGTTATGCGGATCGCTAATTATTGTTTTCCCAGCTTCAATTTCTCGCCCTAAACGTTCCGTTTTTATTTTCGGCGCAACCGCCAACCGAAGTTTCTAACCACTTTATTGTGTGGGAAGATTAGCATCTTGGCTAGAAAACTAGCAAAGCTGTGCAAACACCACTCACTTTAGAAAAGATTCACGAATAACAATGTTTTTCAAAAACACACATATTTAGCAACATTGGCCTTGCAATCATGGATGTATTTTTGTAGGACAACCTTACACGGTAATCATCAGATAAAGGCGATACAGTATGCGTCTTTAAAAAAACTTATATTTTGATCGAATACCCTTTCCAAGACTCGCGAAGTTAAAATTGCCTGTCGTGTGGTCTCGCAGTAAGGGGTCACAGCGGTTGGTCATTTTAATTTTTACGTCTTTAAATGAGTTATTTATTGCTGGCAACCTACACGTAGCGCACTTTATTTAAGGTGGCTGCATCCCGATCAAAGAAATTTAGTCTCTTTTTCGTAAATCTAGATTGCTAGTAGCCATATTCAGGTTCACTTGGAAACCGCGTGTTTAATAAATAATTTTTAGGCCTATTTTTTTTTTAAATGACTACTTACACTCACATTTTCAAATACGATTACTAGTCGGGTAAATAGAAAAGCTGTTTTACTATTTCCGATAAAACAAAGAATGAAAATTTAGTCTGCTACACTCAGGAAGCTACACTAAACTGAAGTTATTTTTTTTTAAAGCCGGGGAAATACGAGGCACAAAATCCCTCAACTTGTCGCGCAACATTGCTGCGTTGCAAGTCTAATGTTTGTTGCTCGTTTTTCATCGAATTCACAACTTTTCGCGCAACATTTTGTTTTGATGATCACACATGCGAGACCAAGGCGAATTTGGCTCCTTAACACTTCATTTCTATTGACCAATCAACTTGAATCGTTGGCAAAAATGTTGCGCGACAAGTTGTGTGTTTGATGAAAAACGAGCAACAAAGCCAGAATTCGTGTCTCAAAGTAGACCCGCGCTCTACTTCGCGCAACAAGTTTTCACAACCTGCAACAAATGTATTTGTTGCGCGACAAGTTGTGCCGTGAGATGAAAAATGCGCAACATCGATTATCAACTTGCAACGCAACAATGTTGCGCGACAAGTTGAGGGATTTTGTGCCTCGTATTTCCCCGGCTTAAGCAGTTATTTGCAGCTCCTCGCCGTCTAGGTCACCATACTTTTCACCAAATCCAAATATTCTGTTTTACATTTCATGGATTTCCATTGAACCGTAGACGATTCTAGCGTCTTTGCTAATGTCGCTTATCTTATCCACCGTTACCAAACCAAGTAAATACTGATAAGGGCATCATAAAAAGTGCTGTTACGGAAATTATTCTTTCTTCTCGGACATTTTAGACGGCTAAAATGTCTTGCATAAAAACGTTAGGATGCTTCAACAATGCAGTTTACAGTGGATCCCAGGTACAATATTTGCCATAAAATTAGGGCAATATTTCCCATAACCATGGTATGGTTTCTATGGAAACTCTCCAGACAAATTACCATTCAAATTAAACTTCGGGTGGGTGATATGTTGGCTTCTGTAAAGTGTATTCCACGTTGAAACCGTACACGCAACATCGCTGTTTAGCGAATGAATTAATCAAACTTAGCCAGACACATTCACCTTACCTTGGCTCACGACAAGCGCGATATGAAAGAATTAATCAAAAGAAGTGAAAACGAACAGGTCTTTCAAAGGTTTTCTACACATTTCAATGTTAAATTGACACTATCAAATTACTCAAGGTGTTATGAAGAATATGCTAAAAAAAAAAGAAGAAAATTTGCAATATTTTGCGAATAGTTTCGCTGCCCCTAACGTTTCATTTTGTATTCTACGCACTGCAGTGTGAATTTTAGTATCTCGCATACCTGGTTGAATGAACACGAGTTATTCCAATGTTAAGGCCTCGGGACGATCAACTTGTAACTGTCCAATCAGTTTTCCTTCAACATCTAAGTTCCATATCTTTACGAACGGAAATTTTCGTTCAAGATGTAGATGTTGTTTCTAGCCCTAGTCTATATATTAATACCGTAAGGAAAATCGTGTCGACACTCGCTCCGCTCAGCCCTGAAGCTGTGCCGCCAAAGGAAGTTCGCAAACCCGAAGGGAAGGTGGAAATCTGGACCATGAGCGTGTTTCTGTTGGAAAAGATTCACCTCGGGCTAAGTTCTAATTCAAGCGATTTCTTAAGCGAGGGACAAAGCCGCCATCGCCGCCATGTTGAATTCTCCCACAGAAACTAAAAAAGAACTCGGTTCGCGCAGCCGAAAGCACCATTGACATTCAAACCTAAATGGTTCTCTTACAGATTACATACAGGAATGTGCAGGGATAATTCTAACTTGAAAGATGTGAGCTGAGAAAAAATTTCATTCAAGTTTCAACAAACGTACACACTACATTGCTTCCCTCGGAGCACGCGCTAAGTCATGCTAAGTCGAATGACACATTTACAAAACAAAGTCCGTGAAAGTCATGAATAATATTCTCTAAGTATAAATCCTGACGGCCCTATCGCAAAACGAAGGACACAATCCCGAAGAGAAAGAGGAAATCCCTCCAGTGGGCATGTTTTTGTTGGAAAAGATTCACTTTGGGCTAAGCTCTAATTCAAGCAATTTTTTAAGCGAGGGATAAAGCCGAAAAATATAAATAATATAAACTAAAAAAAATTATTAGTCCTTAGACCATTTTACTTGACCTGTTTCTTCTCTCCCCTCGCTGAGATATGATAAACAAACAAACAATTCCGAAGTCAAATTGCGCTTTCGATTTTCATGGGTCTTTGACCGATTTGAGAGACTGACACACGCGTGATTTTGTCAAACCAAGCAGGGAGACCAGTGCAAAAAAAAATCCTTTTGGACTCACTTCATTTATTTCGGCATGGTGGGACGGAGTACTTATGCTGATGGGAAGTTATTAGTAATGTAAATCCAGCAGTTTATGGAAGGGGGAAATCATGAACCCCTCCCCACACCCATATGGCCATTGTGATTTTTTTCCCCGTTTTTTTTAAACAGAGAACACTTTTAGTAAATTTCCCCCTTACAATCCGTGAATTTTTCACGGGCATCAGCTAGTATGTTACTAATATATGCGCCGTTCTCCGTTTTGCAGATGGACACAGACTCGCGAGTGACAGAGATGAAAGAGCAGCTGCTTCAGTTACGGGCTGCTGGCGAAGGCACAGAGGAGAAACTTCGAAGCGAGGTAAAATTGTACACTGTGAACTCGCTCGTGTCCAAGACTACACCTCTGGTTTGATGGCCTATATCCTAGACACGCTAGGAATGTGTAGTGCAACTACCCAGGGGACAGGCGCGGCGTTTGGAGTAGCAAGGTAGAGCCAAAAAATGACCATGAAAGTGAAGTAATATCAATGTGCTCTTATTAGACTGCCAATATATATCCGATTTATGCGATTTACGAACTCAGCAATCCACTATTCCTCCTGTGTTTCAGTTCAAAATTTCGTGGCCGTAGCTTTACAGATAGATTCACGATTACTATCTATTCAGGAGCAGCTAGAAAGTTAAAAAGCTAGAAAAATCAAAACACAACAAATTCCTTCATTTCTTGGAGTTGCGTGCAAAAAAATAAAACGCAATTGCATGTACCATTGAATTTAGCCCTTTCTGGACAAGGTAGGATATTTAGTTTGTCTTCAACGGTTCTTGTTTTGAGATGAGAGGACAAACATAGAATGCTCTTCGTAGTTTGCTCAAATCTACACTGTAATGAGCTCTGTCGGATTTTGCTCGGTTGTCTTTTGTTTAGGAATCGTTTGGCTGTAAAACAATAAATTTGCACGTGAAAATTGTACCAGCCCATTGAAAACTTTGCTTTAATGGTGCAAATTACTTCATACTCACTCGCGTGGAAAAACGACAGGAACCCGAGAGAAATCCGGCAGAACTCATTATTGCGATTCTTTTTTAGCAAGTTGATCACCGCTTCTGGAATCTGGTCTCTCATTTTAAAACTAGGGCCGATTGAGATAAACTAGATAGCCTACCTTATCAAGAATGGGCTAAACTAAATGGAGCAAGCTCTTGTGTTTTATATTTCGCGTGTACATTCAAGAAATAAGGCATTTGTTTTGTTTTTAATTTTGTAACTTTTCGACCGTTAATCTGCTCCCGAATAAATAGTAATCGCGAAACTGTCTTTTAAGCTACGGCTATGAAATTTTGAACTTTAAATCCAGAACACGGCTGTTCAAGAGCTCCCTGAGCGGACTTTTAGTTAGTGATCACTGGAGCGCGCAATTTATGCAAAACTGTTCCATTTCATATTATGCAAGAAGCACAGGAAGAAATGAAATGTACAGAGATAAAAAGCTTCAGTGATATGGTTCAAGAAAATAAATTCGTATCGCAAAATTAGTGAAAATAAAGCGGTTTTCAATGACATTTAAAAAACTACGGACACCAAGGCGTTGAAGCGTAATATAATTTTTATAATGAGGTTTAAATTAGGAAATTTAGAGAGCCCACAAAGTACATAACGTTCGAAACCTTTGTTTCACGCTACTTTCTTAAAGCGCGGATTTAAAAAATTATAGTGCGAAAACGTGATTTTTCCAGCTTAATAGACCTAATGTATGATATTCTTTCATGTTTTGCGGAAACATCGAGCATAGTCTGCGCTTGCTAGGAATTCGTGATTTCGGATACTTGAATTTCAAACTAAACTACGCAATTAATTCAACAAAACGTTTCTCACTGACGTTCTGTTATTCATTGTCAAACCACATTTGCGCATTAGCCTTGAAACATCGTACCATGCGAGGTAAAGATGCCACAAGGTCTCGAGGGACTTATTGAAAACGTGTAGTGTGCGGTGATCGCTTAAATAAGTCAAGGAGTCAATAAGACCGAGAGAACAGTCGACTGTGTCGAATACAAAAGACGAGTTGTTTTGCGACTAGCATCAACTCTATACCACGAAAAATGATAACGAAACTCAAACCAGCGTTTCTGTTCCTCGTGAAAGCTTTCTTCGACAAGAGAACGCGTTTTCTGGCAAATGCACAGCAAATACACGGCAATGAAAACTGACGACGCCTGTCCCAAGGACGTTAATAGGCGTGGCGGACGGATAAGAGAAAGCCCTAGGCTGATAAAGCATTGTTGTAAATGCCTTGTTTAACCATGTGGCTGCCCTGTGTGTCAAGTTCACTACTCTAGATGATCTAAGGGATCACTCATTATGTTGTGCTTTTTTTGGGGGGGGGGGATTGGGCAATACAGGTCAAATTTGAATGATCACCCCTCTAATAAGTAATATGATTTACATGACCCCCTCCCCCCTCTTCGAAAACAAATTTACTATTATTCATGTGTGTGAAGACAGCACCTGTCAAATTGTCATGATGTCAAACTCATGCTCCTAGTAATAAAGGAATCTTCATTTGAACTCTAGAACTGCCCCCTCCCCCCAAAAGGTATTTTTAGCAAGGGGTTTTCCTGCCCAAGATACATGTTATTATAGCAACATGTGGCAGCATTTTATAAAAAAAGCGGATGCGCATATTATTCCGTTATTTGGGTTCTGAAAAATCATATTAGTTAAGTGCCATTTTTGCAAGCTGCAATTTTCAACATATCCACTTGACTGAGCCTGTAAATAATTCAGTTGCTGAAATAACTTGTTCGAAAATTTCCTGTTGCCCCACCCCCCACATATTTGAAAGTGTAATGCGTGGGTATCTTTTGAAAAAAAAAATCGATGCGACCCTAATTCGACGTATGCCCTAGGCCTTACATACACAATAATAATCCAATCACATGCAAACTATTATTCTTTTTTCACAACTTGCCTCTCTAAGTTCAACTATGCCATTGTAATGGCCTACAGTATTGACACATTAGTAAGATTAGATCTTGGACATGATCACTGATTTGTATATTATGGTAGCTAATGAAAATGATGTAACCAGAATAATAAAAGAGTTCAAAGCAATGATGATATCAAAACAGTATTTCTCCTTGTATTTTTCCTTCATCTGGTCCAGTCACATGACTTCGAGGATTATAATAAATGAGATGAGAATGAGGCAGACATAGTATTCATTCATCGAGTGTCAAAGAATAAATGAGTCTCGAATTTCAACACCATGACCAAATTTGTACCTACAATGTACTTATTGGTCAACATACAAGGGCTTGTCGTGTTCTTTTCCTTTTCAGAGAGTTACATCAAGAAGCTTCGCTCATATTTCCATACATCTTTCACAAACCACACATTTCTACAAAAGTTCCATATGCCGGTGATGCATACCCTTTCATTCATTCAGAAAATAATGGCCATTTTCATTAGGGTTCGTGGAGAACAAGGAGGGTAGTCATTTCTCAAGAAAGTACTATGAACAAATCCACATTGTCTCCATGTTGTGGTGCCTTGAAGAAAATCCTGAAGCAACATTTTGCCTCCTCTGTCTAGAGCATGGATCCTGAAGAAGAAAACAAAGGCTCTGAAAGGGAAAATGTAGCAAACAAACTGAATTCAGGATTGCAAAGGCAGTTTAGATAAATTCTATAAACATTGATATTTTGATCTCATCTATTTTTTGGAGATCAGATGCTCGAAGTATTCCTTTCCCCTGCTAACCTGATGAATTTCTACATATAGTCAATAAGGTACAGCTGCAGTTTGTTTTCTCTGGTGCCAGGGGTTGCAACAGGTGTATCTTTCCTTACATCTGTTGTGAACAATAAACAGAGAATCCCTAAAAAATCCTCCAAACTCCAAACATTTTTAATAGGGTGCAAGTGCACTTTCATTTTAATCTTCTGGATACCAGAGACCTGGATAATGAGAAACTTTCAACCATTGCATTGTACTTACTTATCTTTCGACGAGCCTGTGTGTAGCTTAGTACCACTTGTGGCGCTCGTCGAAAAAAAAAAAATCAAAACAGGTTGCAACGAATTCCTAGCATCGAACCTACCTCTTCTAGCTGAAGCTGAAGACCCTTCAAATAGCATGTGCTGATCCTTAGATCCCAGAAAAATCACAAAGTCAAGCTATCGTGGCTGTAATCTTGACATAACCTTGTTTGTGGCCCGAAAACACTAGATATGATAGAATACGTGTGTCCAATTGTTCATGCGTGGTTTGAGGTCAATGCGCATTAGATTGCTGTTTTTTTGTCTCTTCGAATTTAGTTGACATTATATCTTTTAGCCTGCTACTATTTCAAGGTTATCCTAGTCCCAAACACTTCGTTTGAACCGTAAACAAATGGGTAATACGCGTGGAAGCTGTTTGTGCCTTGGGCGCCATCTTTGTTTTTTCATTGAGCCAGGGGGAAGACCGCTACCAATGATGTCCGTGGGCTCAAATCAATACGCTGTATGAATAATAATGAGTTTGAACTAAAAGTCCCCTCGGGAGCAGCCGTGAGAAGGAATAGTGGATTGCTGAGTTCGTAAATCGTATAAATCGGATTTATATTGGCAGACGTGTAATAAGAGCACATTGATATCACTTCACTTTCATGGTAATTTTTTGGCTCTACCTTGTACTGCAATTTTCGCTCGTATAATTTTCTTCAAACTTGAATGACAAAAAAAACGAAGGTCGAATGACCTCAAATCCGAAATTTCAGAAAAAACGCCTGAATATTTTTCACACAGGAGGGACTTCTGTAAAAAATACCACTGTTAGGATATCGGCTCGCATAAGCAAATGCGGCTCTTAAAAATAAATTCAAACAAAATAGTTAAAAGCACCAATAGTCGAGGTTTAACATATCCAGAGCTAAAAAATATGCGACCATTTTTGACGCGACGCGAGCGAATTTTGTCGGAGTCACCTTAAAATGATAAATGGTCTAGCCCCCTTCTACCTGCGTGAAATCCTTGAATTTTATAGACCTAACAGACAACTCCGTTCATCTTCTGACTTGTGGAAGTTAAAAATGCCGAATTACAGCACGAAAACATATGGATAAGGTTTTTTTTTTCTGTAGCAGCACCCAAAATGTGGAACGTACTTCCTCTAGATATTAGTCAACGTTTTTAAAACCAAACTCAAAACTTTCCTTTTCAAAGAAGCACTTCAGTGATGTCTTGCTTTATGCTCATTTTGTTTAACGGTTTTTTGTTGATTATCAGTTTATTTTTATTTTTTTACTTTAATCAGATTTGTAATATGCTAGTGTTTTTATGAGTTTTTATTTGCTTTTAATTATTTAATAGGGATTTTTATCATATTTGTTTTAATTATTACTGACTATTGTGAAGCGCTTAGCACAGAGATGAATAAGCCCTATATCAATCCTTATCCTTAAATATGCTAATGTCCTGTTTCCGAAGATCGCGTTTCTGAAAGACCGAGCTGTGGCCGAACAGATGAATAAAGATAGCATGGAAGAGATGCTCCAAGGGGAAGTGGACGGACTCAAAAGTGAACTCGGTAAGACAAGTAGGATATGTCCATGAGAACAGTATGCCATGATGTTGATAAGTTCAGTATACGGAATCAAAGGTGAACTGGGTAGACCTCGTGCATTATACCAGTTCAAAGGTGAAGTAGACGAGCAAAGGTGCACATTTTCTTGACCTTGGGTTCTTTTATCTGGCAGCCACCAAGTCTGATGATCTGAAAAAGGAAAACAGAGAACGACAAGAGGTGAGTGAATGTCCTTTAAATTTGAAATTAGAGTTTCTTCACAGGAAGTTTGCGTTTCTGTGCTATCCAGGTTCCACACATGATTGTAGCAGCGTTTGGTCAGAAATATGAAAGCAATAACAACTTTATTGTTGCTGATATGAGGTTGAACACAAGACAAGCGTCGTCAAATTACTAGAAGTGCAATCAAGGACCCTACATATTGACCATATTTGTGTTGTAGGCCGAAACGAAGGCTCAAAAGTCCGATCAGTTGCTACGTAACATTGAGGCTAAATCGAAACAAGTGATCATCGCACTGCGAGGTCAACTGGACGAGTCCAGCGAAGAAAAGGTAAGCGTTGAAACTCTCCTCCAGAGGCATTTTGCCTATTTAGCCTAATTTAAAAACTCTAACAGGGCTCGAAATAAAGAAATAATCATAGTCGTAATTTTACGCATTGTACCAACATTATAAGTTTTAAATTCATCAAAAATCTAGGCGTAAATCCACTAGAAGAAGACTTTAGAAACTGAAAACACAGTCGTTATTTTACGCCTAAGTGTAAAAAGTATAAAGCATAAAAGGACTTTTTTAGGCGTATTTACGCCTGTATCGGGCGCAGTTTCAATTTTGGGAATTCATATCATCTAGTGGACCTACATGATTACCTTTCTCGTACCCAGATCTCCCCGCGTCTGCTCGCAGGGGAGGCTCTGGGGACATCCATCTGAGGGCCTTCACCGATTGGCTGATTTTGACGTTGGGGCATGCGCATAAAGATGTTTCTCTCAGTGGCTGTATCAAATCTCGCGCATGCGTCAATGGCTGTCCCCAGAGCCTCCCCCTGAGGTGACGAGTCGGGGAGCCCTGGGTTCGAGAATGCATGATTGCAGTATAATCTGCCGATCCAATTGTATCTACAGCATTCTCGTACCCAGAGCTCCCCGACTCGTAGAGCCGACGATCCGCGGAGCTCTGGATACGAGTATGGTAACCATGTAGGTCCCCTAGATCTCAGACCCCCGAATGTCCGACATACAGAAATGGGTCCTTGTGCCACCAGCACTGTGGTTAGAGGAAAAGTAACTTATTTTTATTTGATTTGGTTGTAGTTCCAGTCAAGTCGTTTGAAATTGATTCCTATTACCAGGGATGTGCTTTTACAAATATTGCACAACTTTGGACAATTTCCACTATGAGCTCGTACTTTTTGCTTTGGCAAGTAGGTCGTATAGCGCCATAAACTGAAAAATAAAGAATGATAGTTGGTCGGGCCCGAAAGGAACCGACCTAAGGATTCCAACTTGGCAAAATTGTCACAAAAAGTCGGGCGTCGGAAATTCTGCCAATCACATAACGAAGAACTGTGATTGGTGGTAAGTAACAAGCGAACATTCTTCGGTGTCACTTCGGAACATAGCGAACAATTGTGATTGGGTAAGGAACAAGAGAACGTTCTTCGGTTTTACTTCGGAAATACGAGCATTTGACGACAAAATTCGGCTAAAACATCTGCTTTGCTTTGACGACGTACGCAAAACGTTTTACAAGTTGACAAAGAGAGTAGATCGGAAGGTAAATAATTAGTTTTCCAATAGTTGCCATTGTATTCAATGCCACACTGACGTTGCCTAGTCTTAGTGCTTCATTCCCGTTTCAATGCAAATACTTCTCCAGATAAATTGGACCTCGAGGCTGAATCGCTTTACTAGAAACATCATTAGAACATGGAGCGTGAAGACCTGTGAAGAATGAAATTGATATTATCGCCTACTACTTTATGACAATGATGCAATAAGTCGGTACTGCCAGTTTTGCCCTTTCTAGGGCATTTTTTCGCTGCAATCTGTTGATAAATAACTTCTCAGGAAAGTTACCGTGCAGTTTTATTTCCAAAACTTTCCTGAGAAGTTATTTATCAACAGATTGCAGCGAAAATATGTAATCTTATAGAAATTACTTTTTCCAATATTTACCATTGTATTCAATCCTAAACTAGTTTATTGTTTTCAACTTTGAACATCTATGATTTGAAATACCAACATATCATTGTCTTTTTTGTCTTTACTCGAGTCGAATGTATTTTTGGGGCGGGAGTGCTCGTCGGGAACTTTCAATTTTACCCCTAAAAGGTACCAAACATGACGTCGCAAAAAGAACTGGTAATTCGTGTTAACCTAGCAAAAGTTTATACCGAACAATGTAATTTACAATCACTTGGCATAAGCGTAGTGATAAGGATGCCTATGTATCCTATTAAAATCCAGTGTCTATGATTATGCTTTCCTATACCTATTTGGTCCCATGGCGCATCATGGCTATAACAGGCAGTTATGGAGGCCGAAATAGGATTTGGAGTCGTTCCACTATCGCACAGTGTACTACGTAAAGAAAGTAAATAAAACATATTTAATTTATTTTATTCGCGTTTTCTTTTCGCATTTCTTACGCAATTTAAACACCTGGATAGAGGATCGATTTATACGTCCATCCTTTAGAGGGGGCCGGAGGGGGGCGTTAAGAAAACCTACATGAGAAAAGATCAACGGCCATCAAAAATGCTAAACAGGAAACAGCCATTAAAAACGCATATTTCTTAGAAATTTCAACCTTGAAGAGGGGGGATCCCCAATATTCCCGACTGTAATGCACAAAAAATGGCGCTCCCTTAAAATGCTCCCCTGAGCTTTGGCCCGACCACAGTTCCCCCTCGGCTCTTGTTAACTTTGTTTCTACAGCCAGTGTGACAGCACCTCAGTTCGTCACTTTCATAAACTTATTTTTTACATTTCAATGACAAAAGGAAAAAAACGAAAACAAAATGTCTCACATGATTTATCCATTATTTAAGGTATGAGTTCACGAAAATTAGGTGTCCGAGTTGTCCGCAGAGAAAAATCCGTGTCGCATCACAATTCATGCTCCCCATTCGTGTCTATGCCTACACCTTCAAATTTGATCGAAATCTTTTTCTTTTATACTAATTTTGGTTCAACTTTGCGTGATATTTTAATAAATATGCAAAATAAGAAAATTCCCTCATAAGGTTTTCAAACCGTCTATCTAAATTTGGTTATTTGTAGGTAGGCACACCTGAAAGCGACGGGGCTGGAGCTTGCTAGCAATGCCAGTACTTTAATGCCAAAAGTGATCTGTCAATTTCACTGCACATAAAATAATTGTTAAAGCTTTAAAACGAAATGGGCAATTCCAGAAAATATATGTACCCGCACCACGGGTGGCATCTTCAAGAAACGTCCACGAGACTACAGACGTTTGCCCGACAAACAGGACCAACGTGATGCACATCACCCCAGTGACTCTTGAAGATGGAGAAGAGCTGGAAACCGTACAAGATTTCACATATTTAGGCAGCAACATCAGCACAGATAATGGAGCACAGAAGGATATCAAGGCTAGGCTCGGAAAAGCCAGAACTGTACAACAGCAATGTGAAATCGGTACTGTGCTCTATGGGTCGGAATGCTGGAGGGTGGTAAAGAAGGACATGGCCAAAGTGGAATATTTTCATAATAGCTGCTTGAGGAGAATATTATGTGGTATATATTGGCCAAACAAAATTTCAAATCAAGACCTATACATTAAACGTGTAGCAGCATTATCGCTGAAATTAAGAAGCGACGGCTAACCTGGCTAGGCCACGTATTAAGAATGTCTCCTGAGCGTCTACATAAAACCTCTCTCAGATGGACTCCACCAGGAAGAAGGGAAAGGGGCCGGCCAAAGACCACTTGGAGAAGACGATTGAAAGGGAGCTACAGAAAATGGAACTTACTTGGGGACAAGCCGAGCGGGCTGCCAAAGACCGTTACAGTTGTGGCCTTATGTTTCACTGGGGGCGAAGAGGATAGTGGTGGGGGTACATATATTTCTGGAATTGCCCAATATAATCGACCCTCGCAGCATGAATTGTGACGGGACACGGATTTTTCTCCGCGGACACCTCATTTTCGTGAATCCATACCTAACTTTTATAAAACAAACGTGTAGAATTTACAGCCCTACTTCGTTAGCCATACCCAAACGTGTAGCCTCAACAGCCCTGAACCCAAGCCCTATAAATACTGATACTTCCTGCTATGTTGTTTTCATTTCAGACTAAGCTAGAAGATGACATTAAAAGTTTGAAGAACCAGCTGCAGTCGCTAACGGCGCAGTTGAACGAAAGCGAGACAGTACAGAGAGATTTTGTGAAACTCTCCCAGACATTACAGGTACGTTTTCTAGCTCATCCATCACATTCTAACAACAAACATAGAATTAAACGAGACGACAATATGCCTTTCCCATAATATTTTCGTAGATGCAACTCGCGGCAATGCAGGAATCTGAAAACGAGGTTCGATGGGAGCACAAGGACGATGTAAGGGAATGTCATAAATGTCAGAAACCTCTGAACGCCAATAAAGACAAAGTAAGAATCTGTTGATGCTTTACCGGTTTTGTGCAGTATGCTCCATGAGGGCCCCCCCTCC
The DNA here is from genome assembly GCA_033964015.1 of Scolanthus callimorphus. Classification (NCBI taxonomy): domain Eukaryota; kingdom Metazoa; phylum Cnidaria; class Anthozoa; order Actiniaria; family Edwardsiidae; genus Scolanthus; species Scolanthus callimorphus. Next base: position 14,486,819 of record CM066919.1, read on the forward strand.
ATATTTCATACGTCGACCATTGCTGCGCTCGACGACCAAAGACCAATTCCCAAAGCAACGTTTTTTTGAAATAGGTGCAAACGATTCCCTTGTTGGATATTGAAGCCTACTATCGCTAAGCAGAAATGCAGAAATTGCCCTAGACGCCATCTAAAAAGCCTGACACGTTTTTTTAACATTGCATATTAAATCTAAACTTTGTAAAAATATTTGTATTTCGGTTAAATTCTTAATGAGCTAGACCTTATTTTGAATCATTATTTCAAGTGCGTATAGACACATATCACGTTAATATGGCTTAAAGTCCAGTATTGAATTCAGCACATCCGTATTAGAAAAGCTGCAAAGTTTGGGAAGAATTACTCGAAAGCTGGCTGAGATATGAATTTTCAAAGCTTAGCTTTCTGGTCTATTTTTTTTAAGGTGGATCGACCCAGTAGTTTTGCACCCATACCAACCAATTTTGAACCATTCATATAAAAACAGGTTGATTTCTATAGCGCAGCCAATATAACATACCTACTACACATAGACTGAAATACATGTCAGTAAAAAAATTGGGGAGAACGGAGTTAGAATCACGTGACAATCAGGTCACGCCTATTTTTACTCTCACCCCACTTTCAGACTGTACCGACATTTTTTTGATAAATACTCTACGGTACCTTGAGATTGACTGATTGCCCACGTGTAACCGAAGTTTGACTAAAATCTGCAAGACCGATCTCAAGATATTTTAGGATTTATAAATTAGGGCTATAATTTATGTAAAATTCAGTTTAGTGAATAAATATGTCAGAGTTTGTTACTTCATGGTTATAAGTTGATTTTTTTTATAGCTCATTCTATTTGATTAAAATTCAATAGTATTTTGCGATTTCGAAAAATATATAAATGTAAGTATCAACATAATTGCCCCACGCATCAGCTCAACGCGAAATTTGGGCCTACTTTCAAGAAATTTGGTCTGATTTAAAAAATCGTAGTTTTTTCATATGTTCGCTTCAAATTTTTGGACGACTCAAGTGGATCAGTTTGTCTCCAACGTTTCATATTAATTGAAATCCTCTAAGGCTTTCAACTGGGAACGCAAAGATCGGTAAATATTGGATGGATTTCTGTAGATTCTACTCTGGGATTTGCTATTGTTTCCCGTTCGGCACAAAATCGAATTCCAATGGATCGCACGTGGCCTTGTCCTTGCTTGGCTAGTCTCCGATGTATGATAATTTTCTGAGGTTTTTCGGTCTTTTGTTATGCATTTAATTACCATATGTCGGGGACGATTCGGAGAGCAGTCACGCGCGAATATCAACGTGTGCCGCACTGGAATTCGATTTTGTGCCGAACGAAGAACAAAAGCTAGTCCCTGAGCAAAACTACACGAATCCATCCAATATTTATTGATCTTTGCGTCCACAGTTCATAACCATACAGGATTTCAATGAATATGAAACTTTGGAGACAAACTTTACATTGATCAATCGGAGTCCTCCAAAAATTTGAAGTGAAAAAACTACGATTTTTCAAATCAGTCCAAATTTCTTGAAACTAGGCCCAAATTTCGCAGTAAGCTGATGCGTGTGGCCATTATGTTGATACTTACATTTGTGCCCTTTTCGAAATCGCAAAGAGATATTTATTTCTTATAAAAAGCATGAATTTCCTTAAACATACACAAATAGAATGAGCTATAAAAACGTTCAATTTATAACAATGAACTACCAAACTCTGCCATGTTAATTCATAACACTGGATTTTACATAAATTATAGCCCTGATTTATAAATCCTTAAATATCTTCAGATCGGGCTTGTAGAATTTAGTCAAACTTCGGTTACACGTAGGCAATCAGTCAATCTCGAGGTGCCGTAGAGCATTTATCGAAAAAATGTCGGTACTGCCTGAAACTGGGGTGAGAGTAAAAATAGGCGTGGCCCGATTGTCACGCGATACTAACTCCGATCACCCCAACTTTTATACTGACATGCATTTCAGTCTATGGGTAGTATGTGTTATATTGGCTGCGCTATAGAAGTCAAACTGTTTTTATATGAGAGGTTCAAAATTGGTTGGCATGGGTGCAAAATTACTGGGTCGATCCACCTTAACAAAGACATGTATAGACAAAAACATCAAAACGAGGCTGGTAGAGCATCGAGCTACCACCATACATTTTATTGTAAAAATCATCAATTTAGAAAAATTATATCTCAGCGGCAGTATTCAACCAATCGTCGCCAAACTTTGCAGTTTTACTAATACGGATACGCTTAATTGAATAGTGAACTTCGTTTCCTGATAGCTATAATATATTAAGCCATATTAAGGAGGCTGCCTACAATTTTGTTTTGCCCTCGACCACCAAACTTTGTTTGCCTGCTGTTCAAGTACACAAACTTGTACCGGTCTGAGCTTTCACATGGTTACCCTGGAGGGTTTGAACTTTATTGTAATGTATATTTTGTTGTGATCGGAGTTGCTATAGCAACATAATAGCCACGTCCTTATTTATTATTAGGGGCCAGTAGACGCGTTGCTCGATCTAAAGTTTTAAAATGACACCCCTCGCACTAATCCCTGAGTAGCAGACAATAATCCCAGCAAGTTTGGAGAGAATTCATTGGGCCGATTTTATGTTATTCGAGAGGACATTTTTAAAGCTGCAAAATGTCAAAATTATTATGCCGCAAAGATTTCCTGTAAAAAGAATGGCTGATATTTGCGTAATAAGAAGATACTTGCCGTCGGAATTATCTACAAACCCAATGCAATATGTCAGCCAAATTTCCCTTCTTAGAATGCTTTCGATTTTGTTTGGCATGTGTTCAAGTATAGCCTGTCCGCAGGCTCTCTTTGTTTCTGGTGAAGTTTTCGTTTTCTAATTGCTTTTTTTTTATATTACACTCGCGGAAAGCGCGCGCACATTTTGTTTTAAGGCTTGTTTTTTTGGTAGAAGCTTTTTGAGAGCTTTCGTGTACATGAGAGCCTGCCAGGAAGGCCGGTGTTTTTGACTGGACGCCCCCTGACACGCCCCCAAAACTGTGACACGCCCCACAAAACGCGTGATCGAGTTGTCAATTACTTGTCAGCTGTCAAAATACAGCCAATGAGCGTACAAAGTTCACGTACTTTTTGTTGCAGTGCTTTGGATTTTTGCGCCTGAATTTTTTAAATTTTTCCACAGTGGCAACTAAAGGAATCGATGTATTTATTCAATTCTTTCCATTGTAAAGCAGATAAAAGGGCAGAAAACATTTATAGACATTTGAAAGACTTGAAAAGCAAAAACTCGTACTCTCAGTGTTTTTTGTCAGAAACAAAATCAGAAAATCTTCCACCACTGTCGCAAAACCACCACTTTCACATAAACCGTTTTCCCCACAACATTTGTTCTTAAATAACTTTCTAGTAAAATGTAGGTCACAAACTTACTATTGTTTCTTAAGTAGACTTTTACTAATCTGGTTTTGAAACGGCTTCAGTCAAGCAGTTCAACACGTAGACTTTTTAAGTTCAGCAAAACACATTTGGAATCGAAAACAAACTTGACCAAATTTCGTGAATGAAAAACAAATTATAAATTAGACACGAAGAAACGAAAAAGAAGATTACTAAAACCGTTAACATCGGCCTAGTATATCAAAGAAATATTAAGGAAATCACATACTTTACTTATCGCTGTAAGTTCAGTTTACTTTTTTCTGGCACCTTGTGAGCTTAATGTTTTTACAAACTTGCATTCTCGCATGACTTGCTCGGATTGTTTAAGCAAACTTCTGATCTGATTATCCGTGAACCAACTTTAAAATCAATTCTTCCACAAAGTCCTAGTACTTTCTCTGAAATCCTTGCTTTGCCAATCCATTCCAAACGCAATTCTTAAGTTTAAATTCCAAAATGCATGTCTTCAACTGGCGACGACAAGAAGTTAGCGTGGCCGTGATTCTTTTCTGCTTTTTTCGGGAGTTTTGGAAGTTTTTCCAAGTTACTTTCCCTTGGCGTTCTTGATAATCTTAAGACGTATGTTTATCTGTTTACTGAACTTGAACACCAGAAATCATACTAGGGGACTACTTTTTCACCGGTGTTTAACCTCGGAAGGCATTTTTAATGAGGCCCCAAAGCGAATGTCACGTCATATGAAACCGCTCAAATTTTGCCGCCACTTACTGCCGCCAGTAATTAAGTTTGGAATTTTTTCTCGGTGCCTTAAAAGTACTTCAATGAACTCAAGACTTTGGTGACATCTTTGGTATATATTTGGTAATAATGTACGGAAGTTGCAAAAGAATTGACATATGGGATTTTTGTCAGGTGGGAAAAACGCAAGATTTAGAATTCTGGCCAACATTTCTCAACTTTTGCAGTTTACTTGTCGATACTTGAACACATGCCAAACAAAATCGAAAGCATTCTAAGAAGGCAAATTTGGCTCGCACATTGCATTGGTTTGTAGATAATTTGGGCGGCAAGGATCTTCTAATTACGCAAATATCAGGCATTCTTTCTACAGGAAATCTTTGCGGCATAATAATTTTGACATTTTGGAGCTTTAAAAACGGGCTCTCGAATAACATAAAATCGGCCCAATAAATTATCTCCAAACTTGCTGGGGTTATTGTCTGCTACTCATGGATCAGTGCGAGGGGTATCATTTTAAAAGTTTAGATCGAGTAATGCGTCTAGTGGCCCCTAACAATTAACAAGGGTGTGGTTATTACGTTGCTATAGCAACTCCGATCACAACAAAATACACATTACAATAAAGATCAAACTCTCCGGGGTAACCATGTGAAAGCTCAGACCGGTACAAGTTTCTGTACTTGAACAGCAAACAAAGTCTCGCATTTGTTGATCTGAATAAGAAAAGGAAACTGAAAATGATTCTGGTAGTTGTAGTCAAATGACGTCATCATTTGAATGTCCTATTCCGACTCGTTCTGGCGAAGACGGCTTTTGTTATTCAAAACAGACAAGCATTGTTCTTATAACATTTATGTTGCGTGCGCAACATCGTGAAAACTGCCAATTCACGTCCCCTGTTGTTGTTTTCCATATTGTGTCTAACCAGCACTTTATCCGTTTTGCTGTCAGTACCATTGCCACCATTGTGGGAAAATCTTCTGCTCGTCGTGTCGCTCAAAAACCTTCACCGGTGCCACATCTCGACGAGCTCATCAAGTGTGCGATATATGTTACGCTACTCTAAACAATGACCCCAAGGCTTTAGTGGAGGCAAAAATGGCAGAAGACAATTTATCATCCTTGTGAGACATGTAAATATAGTTTATAGTTTATAACTTCTTTCATTCAGGGTCACCATCGAAAGCACTATCGTGGGATACTTTTCCAGAGTAAACTGGATGTTCAGAAGGAATTATTTTAGCATTAGGGCGCAACTTTCTATGACTTTATCGGCACAATGGAGCACGTGTGATGTTGGGAGAGACACGAGAATGCGGTTCGTGATTTTACAACGTTTCGAGTGTCTCTCCCAACATCACAAGTGCTCTATTTGCCGATAAAGTCATAGAAAGTTGTGCTCTAATGCTTTTATGATATAGCGGGGGAGAACCATTACTTTATCGGTGTAGTAGAGCATAGATTTGGACCAATCAGAGCGCGCGCTATATCGTAGCTATATTATAAATGAAGATATCCGAGGGGAGACTATCCCACATAGTGCCAGAGACAGAAGAGCCGTATTATTTTATTAAACAGCGCTTCATTTTGAGCGAGACAGAAACCATTGCTTGATACTCGCCCGCAAGAGCGGAGCCTATCCATGTCACGTGATCGTTTCCGAACAATGGAAATGCGCCATAATTTAGCGTTGTACTATAACAATGTCACGAGTCAATCTTCTCACTAGTGCCGAAGCACTAGTTACACTGTGATTTTTATTGTCGGTACATGAACACGCACCAGATGTTTCTGCACGCACCTAATGACGCAAGAGATACAATACAATACAATAGAATAAACGTTATTTCACGAGGGTTAAGTAATAACTTGGTGGTATGACGTTTCTCCATTTTTATGGGAGATTTAACTTTATAGTGTCATACCACCCAGTATCTCTTGCGTCATTTGGTGCGTGTTCATCTACGGAAAATACAAAGCACTGTGCTGTTTAAACCACGCTTTAAAAAGTATGTTTTGTTGTCCCGAGACCGCTGATGTTTCCCAATGCGGAGCTGAGTGAAACATCATCGGTCGAGGGACCACAAAATATACTGCCTCCCCGATGTTCCATTAAATAAGTGCTTTATTATCATACCAAGTGTCAAAGGAAACAAAACAAAAAACGTGAAAAAAAAACTTTTTTTTTTACGTGAATAAATTTGCACAAGCGCGCGCAAAAATTGTGGGTTTCGATATTTTTCAGTCATGTGACTTCCGGTTTTGTTATTCAGGGTCAATAACACATGCTGTTATATAGCGAGTGCTAAATCAAGGTCACGTGGTGAAGTACAAATCAAATACTCCCAGATCAGTCAATATTTGGGAAAATTATTGACTGGTTGGGGAATATTGCTTTCGCGCGTCGCGTTTGAGAGCGAGAAAAAATAGTAAATTTTCTGCTATATAACAAAACACTTAATGACTACTCCCTCGGGAAACACAGTTTTGTTTCCCTCGAATCGAGGTTCTCGGGAAACAAAACTGATGTTTCCCTCGGGAGCAGTCATTAAGTGTATATTATTATATAGCTCGTGTTTATTCGATCAAAGCGCGCGCTCTGATTGGTTCTATCATGGTCACGTGGCGGGCTACAAATTCAATGTAGCCCGCGCGGGCTACAATTAAAAAATTATTGCCCGCGCGGGCGACATCGCTACAGCGAGAAATTTCGGCGGACTATTTTTACCCATGTTTACCGTATTTTCTTTTTGCTATATAATAAAACACTTAATGACTGCAACCTCGGGAAACAGCGAGTTTTGTTTTCCCTCGAATCTCGAAGTTTCCCTCGACTTCGTCTCGGGAAACATCGAGATTCTCGGGGAAACAAAACTCGCTGTTTCCCTCGGAAGCAGTCATTAAGTGTATACTGTTGCCCTCTCAGTTGTCACCAGGGAAACAGTCGAGTTTCTTCACGTTCACGTGATACACTCTCGACCAATAAGATACTAGAAAAAGTGAACTTTGACACTTGGTATATAATAAAACCGAATGTTACCTGAAATGTTGTACGTAACGCATGATGGCGAAGGCTAAATGACCGCTACATCGATCTTCTTCTTCAGGATTTGCTGAAGTGTTGAAATGGTATGAATCAATTTATTAAACGAAAACCTATTTTTATTAGATAAACACAGGAATCTAGTTATAGAAGTGACGATCGTTCATATTAGTCTCATCACCCAACACAAGAATATGTACTTTTTGTGCTTTTCAACAGAAACGTCGTATCAGTTCAACACTCTTAGTAATAGACTCTTGATAAAGACCAATGAAATACCCGCTATTATCTTACAGATATTACACATTGGCCAATCAGAGAGAAGCGTTTCCGATTAAATACATGGCAGTATTTTCTACAGGTGGTTGCTTCATATTTGGTGGTTGCTTCCAAAACTTTCGCAAATGTTTCGCGGGTGCTCATGGGAAGACTGAAATACCTCTTGTTTTATCGCGTGTAGTAGTGCGCGTCCAGTAGACGGGAAGGTCTTGAAATTATTAGCTGTAAAGCATTTCGTAAACATCCTTTTTGAAACGCATAACTAATTTTGAGAATCAAGAAAACCATTTCCAAAAAACGTCCTTCCCGAATTTGGCCTTTCAAACTATTAAAATGTAGTTATGATATGACCGAAGACATTTCTGCATGCTGATTGGCTAAGAGGAGTGTGATTTCAGCCATAGTTAACTATGTTTCAGCGTAACAACGTAATTTCATATGATCAGCAATTAATTGCATGGTCTATACGTGATATAGCACAAATACCACTCGTGAAATGTTTAAAATGGTTGTATAAACCATTGTTTTCCGTGGTATGCCCCCTTTATACCACGGAATGACGTTGTAAAGTGGTCAAAATGTTGTGGACGCGCGTGGCGCAGTCGAGTGGTACATTTTGACTACTTTATTACGTCATTCCGCTGTGTGTGTATAAGAGAACATCTGTTTTATACCACAATAAAAAGCCAAAAAGAAAAACGAACCGCGCGCACGACCAAACGGTTTTACGCGCGCGCTGCCAAACGGTGTTCTCATTGGTTCTTTTAGTGCGCGCGCTGATGATGGCGCGTTCCATGGTACATATAGAGAATAATACATGGGCGCGCCGAGATATGGAATTTATCTTCGAGTGTTCAAATTGATATCGAACGAGTGAGCGCAGCGAACGAGTGAGATATCAAATGTAAACACGAGAAGATAAATTCCATATCTCCAAGCGTCCATGTATTATTCTGTTTATTATATACCGTTTCCGGGATATGTTGTCACTGGAAAAAGCAACAAAGCTTGGTGCGCTAGGGAGTATGGGTAAATATTTATTTGAATTTCTGTAAAATAATATAAACAAGATGCTTAGAAATGTGCTGAAATTTAATGATTTTACCTGTGGCTGCGATTATTGTCTGAATTCAGATCAAACAGTAGCAGTTTAGATGCCCCCATTATCCTTCAAGCTTATAGGCTTTTTGGGTGACAACATTTCCCGGAAACGGTATATAAACAAGAAACACTACCATGCTCCAGGGAAGCGCCTTATATTGGCCACGAGGAAGACAACATATTGGCTGATATTTTCACGTGTAAAAAATATCGTATTTTCACATGTGAAAATATACGGTTTTTCTCAGTGGCAGAAATTCCTGTAAAACACTGAGGTTTATGTAATAATTAAGCAATAAAAGTACTTTCCGCGTGCTCTCTGCTTTTTTACAAACACGAGGGGGATGTTGGGAGAACTGATCAAAACTTGAAAGACACGAGCCGAAGGCGAGTGTCTTTCAAGTTTTATCAGTTCGACCAACATTCCCCGAGTGTTTGTAAGAAACCAGAGAGCACGCAGAAAGTATTTTTATTGCTTTTAGAAAATAACATACACACGCGTGACAGCGTTGCGTGACAATCGTGTTTCTCAGGTCTCTTACAAACACGCTTTTTAACCAATCAGAATGCGCACATTCACAATACAACATAGGTGTTATTTTCTAAACTATTTTAGTATAATTACTCAAGCGATTTCGCGCGATCATTGGTCTAGACGTTTGTCATATGTTGCTATTGAAAGCGGTCACTTTATTACGAGAACTACTTAAAAATACCCCTGGCCAAACGAAACGCAAGTTCACGCAAGTCGAAGCAGGTTTTGCTACTTGCGTCGACTTGCGCTCGTTTGGTCGCCAACTTGCGATGACTTGTGTTCACTTGCGTCCGCTTGGAACATGTTCAAATTTTTGTGCAACTTGCGTCTCGTTTGGCCACCACGTCGCAAGTGTACGCAAGTTGATGCAAGTTTCCAATTTTCTTCGTTTTCCAAAATAACGAAATATTATGACCCAAACAAGTCATGAAAATGTTGCACTTATATTTCTAGCTGTTATTTACAGACAGTGGGTGAGATTTATTCATTTCTTTCGTCTTTTTTAGCAAGAAAAAACCCAGCTTGAGCGCGCGCTCTGTGTTCGAAAGTGGCGTGATCATGTCGTCATTACAAGCGCAAAAGCACCAAAACACTCAACTTGCATCAAAACTTGCATCTCGTTTGGCCACCTCAACGCAAGTCAGTGCAAGTCACAACTTGCGTCGACTTGCGTGAGCTTGCGTTTCGTTTGGCCAGGGCTTAAACGCGAACTTTTGGTCAAAAATCTTAAAAGCCACTTGAGCAATTGTACTAAAGCAATAAGTCGCCTCAGGCTCTGTCTCGGTGACTATTTCGCCGATATATACGTCGCCGCAATCAGAATTCGAGAAAAGCGCGTGTTGTGGTATAAATGCCAAATATCCCTACAAACCATGCGATTACCTACACAAACACAGGCATGCATCAGCTTGAACCATTTGAGAGGCACGTTCCGTCGCTAAGTTAAATTGTTTAGAAAAAAAGACATAGAAATTATATTTCCTTGATCATTCTAGAACGATTTTATGAGAGATTATTGCTCTGTAATGAGAAGCATAATGTACTTTGCGAATGTAATGCCAATCCACATGTTCGATATTTAGTTTGCTTTCCCTGCTGTTTCTTCTTCATTACATGTAAATTTCGAATCTTTACTGAACTCGATTTTCGGTTAATGTGTCATTTTCGCGCTCTCTGGTTAGTTTCTGAAATCCAGCACTACAGTGGTACCTCTATTAAGCGCTAATAGAGGTACCACTGTATTTACTGTTTTGAGAAAACTTTCAAAATGGCGGCTCGTTTGCGCGCGATATTGCGTTAATCTACCGTATTTTTTCTACTGATTTGGTATATACTAAAACAACTATCCCCCTCAGGATCGGTGCCTAGCATTGGATCACTATTCACCTCCCCTTCGGGGGATAGTTGTTAATTATTTGCTTCCTCTGGACCTTCAGCATTTTTAGCCGCGATGGATCTGGGGCCATTCTTCCCAATTGGGAAACGATATTTTTAAATGAGGTATAGTATGTAAGAAAATAATCACAATGTTAAATAACTTATGGAGTAAGAGTTTGTTATAACATTATAATTGAGAAATCTTTCTTAGATATTTCATAAAATGAAAAAGTAAAATATACTAAAAGATTTACAAGTTGAACTTTTTTTCTTCAGGATGAGGGAGGGGGGTTTGGAGTTAAAATGAAAAAACGGACATGTGTAGCGAGGGTGTGATTGTTTTGTCGAGTGTTTTGCACACAAGGAGCTTTGTTATCTTAGATGCTGCGTGGCTAAATAGAACGTTATATTCTGAAAAAGAAAATTATATTCTAAAATAGGGAGATAACAATTCGCCTTTGTTTGGGCGGTGGCAAGCTTCGCAGCACCGCGTTTCTCGTTTAAAAGTTGACTTTTTCAAGACTGCAAGCAAAGGGTAAATTTGAGGCCGATTGAGTGTTTCCCGAGCGAAATAGATGGAAATAAATTTGCACCATTTAGTAAAGTAAATCTATGGAGCCGCCATGTTGGTGCCCAAGCAGATGAGCACCAACATGGCGGCCAAATTATCAGTTCTCCAAAACGGCTATGTAACGGAAAATATCAACAAGAACCTTGTCGGAATGGCAGGATATGAACATTTATAACATGCTAGTTTGTCTAGATACATACAAACATACATAAAAGTTATTTAAAAACGGGTTTACATCAGCTGTTATACATGTAGTTAACATCTGGTTAACATACCGTGTGATAAATATAAAATAGTACACGTAACATTGAACGTGCTACATTACATAAATGGTGCTAAAAGCTAAAGATTTGAATGCAGCCAGAGACTTTGCTACACGCAATTTGTTGGCCATTCCAAAGATCCGCGCTGCGATAACGCAAGCCTTTCTTTAAATATTTGGTCCTAGGAGCCGTAAGTGCTAGTTTGATAAACGATGAAACGCAACTTCTGATCGGTTAACAAACTGCTTTCTGTGGTACTCCTGGCTGCATTCCCGCATTTAGTATCTTAAACATTAAGGAGAACCGAGTCTATGTCTGCCTTACGGTAATCCTACAGCCGATTGCGTTTGAACGTTATGTTTGAACGTTTGAAAGTTGCGTTTCTAGGATGAAACGAGACGTTTCTATGGCGAACCAAAGAGTTCTGTTCTCTCTGATTGGTCAGTGAAAAATACACATGGCGGTTGCCCTTAGAAACGTCCGACTTTTTGTCTCACAACGCAACTTTCAAACGTTCAAACGTAACGTGCGAACTGTTAGGGTAGAACGCTCAAACGCAATCGGCTGTATTCCAACCCAATTTATTTAATACTTCACTAGGTGTGTCATATGGAGAATTAGTATAATTACTCAAGTGATTTCCGGGGGCTGATTTGTCGAGAGGTTTTGTTTTCTCTTGCTATATTAATCACCTACTGGTGCGCGCGTGAGTTTTGTTATGATCGTGATTTTTTTGTCTCAAACCTTGTGAATCACTTGAGAAATTATACTAAAACAATCGTTAATTGGTAACAGTACGTGCAGCCCTATTTTGTATTTTTGCGATTTATCCAGCAGCCCCTGACTACAATTGTCCCAAACGGGCGAACAGTAGACAAGGTGTGACTGGATAATTGAATTGTAAATTAGCTGAAGGGTTGCTGGAGATAAGGGTCTAAAGGCACTGATGCCACAGGAGACTTTCGACTTGGAGATGTTACGAACATGAGCCTCCCATGATAGGCTTTTCGTCTTGACCCTTTTTATTTTAACATCGTTGATGTTAAGGAGGCTGCCTACAATTTTTTTTGCTCTCAACACCCAATCTTTGTATGACTGCTGTTCAGGCTCGAAAACCTGTACCGGTCTGAACTTTCACATGGTTACCCTGAAGGGTTTGAACTTTATTGTAGTGTGCATTTTGTTGTGATCGGAGTTGCTATAGCAACGTTATAACCACGCCCTTGTTTATAACTAGCAGCCATCAGACGCGTTGCGCGACCTAAACTTTTAAAATGACACCCCTCGCACTAATCCCTGAGTAGCTAACATTAATCACAGCAAGTTTGGAGAGCATTCATTGGGCCAATTTTATGTTATTCGAACGGACTTTTTCAGGCTCCAAAATGTCAAAGTTATTTATGCCGCAAAAATTTCCTTGAAAAAGAATGGCTAATATCTGCGGAATTAAAAGATCCTTGCCGCCCGAATAATCTACAAACCCAAGGCAATGTACCAGCCAAATTTCACTTCCTAGAATGCTTCCGATTTTGTTTGGCATTTGTTCAAGCAAACTGCAAAATTTGAGAAATTATATTATAAATCTTACGTTTGTGTTATAAAATTTACACTTTTCGCCTCTGACAAAAATCTCATATGTTAATGTTTTTGATACTTCCGTAAATTATTCTTGAATATATACCAAAGATAACCCTCCAAGTCTTGAGTTCATTGAAGTATTTTAAGGCACCGAGAAAAAATGCTAAACTTCACTACTCTTTCGGTTTGCTCGAGCCGGTTTTTGCCATTGTACTTTGTTTTCACTTGGTGTAGCGTGGTTTTCCCTGTAATCAGTGAAGCGAACTACATTCCATCATGGGAATCAAACGATTGCTTCTATGGCTCAATGATTTCTCCGCGCAGTTTGCCGTCACGCTTGTTAGGGAAGCGGCAAAGCGTATTAGAGTCAATGGCCCATGAAAACTACAACACGCTGGAATGTAGTTCGCTTCACTGATTACAGGGAAAACCACGTGAAAGCTACAACAGGAGAAAACAAAGTACAATGACAAAAACTGGCTCGAGCAAACCGAAAGAGTGGTGAAGTTTAGCATTTTTTCTCGGTGCCTTAAAATACTTCAATGAACTCGAGACTTGGAGGGTTATTTTTGGTATATATTCAAGATTAATTTACGGAAGTATCAAAAACATTAACATATGAGATTTTTGTCAGAGGCGAAAAGTGTAAATTTTATAACAAACGTAAGATTTATAATATAATTTCTCAAATTTTGCAGTTTGCTTGAACACATGCCAAACAAAATCGGAAGCATTCTAAGAAGTGAAATTTGGCTGGTACATTGCCTTGGGTTTGTAGATTATTCGGGCGGCAAGGATTTCTTAATTCCGCAGATATTAGCCATTATTTTTCAAGGAAATACTTTGCGGCATAATTAACTTTGACATTTTGGAGGCTGAAAAAGTCCGTTCGAGTAACATAAAATCGGCCCAATGAATTCTCTCCAAACTTGCTGTGATTAATGTTAGCTACTCAGGGATTAGTGCGAGGGTGTCATATTTAAAAGTTTAGGTCGCGCAACGCGTCTGATGGCTGCTATTTATAAACAAGGGTGTGGTTATAACGTTGCTATAGCAACTCCGATCACAACAAAATGCACACTACAATAAAGTTCAAACCCTCCAGGGTAACCATGTGAAAGTTCAGATTGGTACAGGTTTTTGAGCCTGAACAGCAGGCATACAAAGATTGGGTGTTGAGGGCAGAAAAATTGTAGGCAGCCTCCTTAATAGTATTAAATATTACCATAATTATTTGTAAGTGTCTGGGTTGAGCCCACAATGCAAGCATACTCAGTTTTCGTTACATTAAGGCTTAATCTATTGGCAATCTACCTTTGGCTTAGCTATCTGGTAGATGCGACAGTAAAATTAGTGTCGTCCGCGAACGTTCTTACTTTGAAAAACTTGGGCAGATCATTGACATACAAGAGAAACAACTGAGGGACTCAACACGAGATTGTCTTTGGGTTGACAGTGTTCCATTGACTAAACAATGCTGGCTACGCCCCGATAAGACCTAAGCCAGTCCAGGGAAGGCTCGCTCACTCCGTACTCGTTGAGTTTCTCTAGAGTATGGTATGGTTAACCGTAAACACGCATTGTTGCATATATAATAAAAGTGAAGTGAAGTGAGGGACGTAGATTGTGGGTTAACTCCGGTGTAATAACCATTCCCAGAGGACACCTTTGTGTTCAGTTCATATTTCATCCTGATTCGTTCTACCAAACAAAGGAAGCTTTGTGACGCAGTTCGTGCGCACTCAGGTTATTACACCGGAGATAAGCCTAGATTGTAAGAACTAAACAAGTTAAGTGAAATACGGCACACTCAAAATATGCGAAAGACTCCTTCAGTAGAGTTATATAATCAACACTGAAAGTAGATTTCCGTAGAGTGCAGAGGTTTTAGTTAGCATATCTATAGCATATTCCACTTGATGTATGTGATTATGGCGACAATGAAGAAATTTAGTTAAGGGCAAATATCCTAAGATTCTTGATACAACTAGAAGGACAATGGTAAATTAGATTTTAAAAAATAGTGTTATCATACGTGGCCCAATCACAGGCATGCCTGTCTATTTCTTCAATCCATACAGTGTTTAGCTCGGTTTTCGCGTGACATGTAACGCAACGATACCGTAACGAAGCAAGCAAACTCAACAAGGATAGGACGACACTTCGCGAAGTCACGTATGCATAAAATATTCACGTGGAATATGTGTTTTGACGAGATTCTCCTAAAACTATTCCCAAGCCAAGCGCTGTGGACTTGAATTACGAACCGAGCGCGTGTGCTTTCGCTTGAGCAAAGGTGTAATCCAGAATACTTTAGGGCTTCTGGCGCTGAACTTTACGCGCTGCCCGGACGACTTGCTCTTGGGTGGTTTCAGAATGGTCTTTGGTCTGTCATTTGGCACAATTTCCACTGCAGCTCGCGTCGCGCTTCGGGATTTTGTGATAGCAACATTCTGGTTTGAATTGACTGCTTCTTTGACCAGTATCTTTGTTGCTATAGACTTCTGCTTCTTAGAATATTCGGAATTCTTTATAGGCGATATTTTCTGCTTGAGGGTGAACGAGCCATTCAAACCAGTTCCCGACGTTCTAACAAGTAGCCCGATCGTAACAGCTTTGATAATTGCAAACTTGGCAAAGCGTCCGACATCTTTATTTCGCCGGCAATTTTCTTGCAGATTTCTCACAATCTTCTGCCTGGAAACACCAGTTCGATCAACATCGAGTTCATTGACAGCCTGACACACCAGATTTATGTACCTTTCAACTGCATTTCGAGGTAGGCGCTCATTTGTCAGGAAGCTGGTGTCTCCTGCATTCGCCATTTTAGATCGAAACTGCATTCTAGTAAAATGTGGTGATCACGTGACTGGCCCGGCCACTTGCCAGCAGACTGGCGCGAAACCACTTACTTCACTTATCACTAAGTATTTTACTGGCTCCGTGACATCTATTTATAAACTAACTATTGCCTGGGAGAGCATTAATTAGTCATTCTGACGAACAATTATGAGCGATTAATCAATTCGACTGCACGCGCGGTAGAAAGAGCCAGTACAGGCAGCGGGAGCACAGGTAGCCCAAGCTAAGTGTATAACATAATTCGCTCCTTGTTCGTTTTCAAAATGATAGCCTCGCGTGACCAGGGTGACGCCATCTAAAACATAAGTACCAGTAATATAGAGTCTGTTCTTTCTAATCTGGAGAAGAGGGATTTCTTTTCTGGCTGTGTCCAGTCCGAGAAGAGGAAAGTTGTTTACTCTAAGGCCCTGTCTACACTAAAAACGCGTTTTCAAAATATCCGGATTCGTTTCAGCGGAAACGCATCGATTGATTCGCATCAACACCATCGTTTTCATGGCGTTTTGGCCGGCCAACACTAAGACCCCGTCCATACTACACAGCACGAAATGCCATTTTTACGCTTGCGTTAAGATAACGTAATGATTGCGTAAATATAAAGTTTACGCATATTTACGTCCTCTTTACTTTTGCGTAAACACAGTCTTTACGCAGTAGTTTCGGGGGTGCGTAAAGCCTGCGTAATGTCCCCGAAAATCGCTATCTTTACGCATCACGTAAATGAGCTGAAAGGTCATTTTTACGCAGAATTACGCCAGCCGTAAATCCGTTTAAAAGTGGTATTAACGCGCGCCACTTTTGCGATTATATGCGTAAATACTAGTTTTATCTACGACTACGGTCGGTCTCGGCTTGCTTTTCAGTTGCTTCCGTTCAGCTGTATTAATCTTTTATTATTCCTTTGTAAATACGATCATCTTGTAGTATATTTTACTAGCACATTAAACAAACGTGACACATAGTATTGGAATTCCATTTCATTTTTAATCTCTGTTTTCACACAGTAGTATTTACAACAAGTGAGCATGCATTAAAATGACATATTTTATGTACATTCATAGCGATACATGGCAAGACAACCTGTTGCCGTTGTTAAACAACTAAAATAAAAAAACCGTGCCAACGGTTCTACATTCGTTGTCATAAAATTGCAATATTTTTCTATTTATGTATCATTTTCTATATATGTACTTCAGTCTTCTGCTAGAGGTCTTACTAAAAAAAAACATGTATCATAAATCGAACTGAAACAAAGTAGTTCACGCCAAATTATGGCTAAAGAAGTTACACAGTCATTAAGTGTAGTCCATGACAACTGCTTAATAAACAAAACACGAGCCTCTCCGTCTTCGTCCAACCAACTCTCGTCAGAACTCATGTACAATGTACTCATGAGGACTTTACACAGCTTTGTCCTCAATCTGTCATCCACATCATCATCTTCTGAAATTCGTCTGGCCAGTTTCTGAAAAGCACAGCATAGAGACAAGCTTAAGGTATAACTAGGGCCTAGAATATCAAAACAGTTGTAAGGCCTACAGACATACACCTGCAATTTTGTGCGTGTCAGATAATAGAATCATGACTTTTCGGCCCATGTTAAGGGATCTGGGATCCAGCTAAATTTGAGGTTTGGGATCCGGGATCCTGAGTATGGGATCTGGGTTTCAGAGTACGGGATCCAGGATCCAGAATGAGAGATCCAGGATCCAGAGGTGTGGGATCCAGGATCCAGAATGAGAGATCCAGGATCCAGAGGTGTGGGATGCAGGATCCAGAGTGAGGGATCCGGGATCAAGAGTGATGGATCCGGGATCCAGAGCATGGGATCTGGGATCCATGGGTCGGGATCAGGGACCCTTGGGTAGGGATCCCGGATCCAAAACTTTTGTGGATTCCTTTACATGGGCCAAGACTTTACAAAACAGAACTCAAAGCTTATTGACAAGAAATGCACAATCCAAAACAAATCCCCCAAATTATTATTCAGCACATAGATGCACTGCCCAAATATGGTCATTGGAATGCCAATAGCTGTCTTCTGTACATGACAGCTATCCCTGCGATATCTGTCTCTGAGGAAAATATGATGTTTTGAGCTCGTAAATAATACACAAAATTCATTTTTTTCGGGGGTTTTGTGCTATCAATGTGCTGAATAATAAAACCATTATCCTGCTCGATTTTGCAGAATATCGTCTAATTTTAGCCAACTCGGGACTGCATCCCTCGTCGGCTAAGTATCAGATGATATTCTGCGCAATTTCGCAGGATAATGGTTAAATATCAGCTATTTTGATTGGCTCTTTGCACAAGATACAGATAATAAACCTAAACAAGATCTAAACAAGCATTG
The DNA here is from genome assembly GCA_033964015.1 of Scolanthus callimorphus. NCBI lineage: Eukaryota > Metazoa > Cnidaria > Anthozoa > Actiniaria > Edwardsiidae > Scolanthus > Scolanthus callimorphus. The sequence goes on from CM066919.1 coordinate 14,504,929, forward strand.
CTACACGACTTCAAAGTTCACCTGTTCGATGATTGGTGATTTCACGCAAGAAATTATTGTCAATTTTCTTAAACCAGAAAGCAAAACATTTGAGTAAAGGAAGCCGAAGGATAGCTTCAAACCATTTTGATTGATTTTGTAAAACGCGACCCGTTGAAGTAGCCAAATCCAGCATTTTGGTTTGATTGACGGCTAATAACTGCCAATCACCCTGATTCAATAACTGCCAATCACCCAATCTGTGTCTCTTAGTGATCGAAGATAGATGCTTGCTGCAGCTGGGATAAAAATCACATTTTGTTAAATTGTATGTTTGCTTTCCATATGTGCTGCTTTCCCAGTATGCATACTTGCAACTATCAGTGGCAAATTGAATGAGAAAAGTTGTATGATTGATTTCCTTTTAATAATACACATGTAAAAATTTCAGAGTCATTCTCAAATCTGCATAAAACTGAACAAACCACACACATTTTTCCTTGATTGAAATCTGAACCAAAACCTGACAGAATTTGAGCATGAACGAATTAACATAATAGCCATGATCAAATATTTTGTATTCCTATTAGTATTTCAAAAGAAAATTGCATTCTGTTAACCATTTTTGCACTTTGTTACCTTTCTTGGCACTTAGTTACCTAAAAACAGCACTGCTCTCAGCCAATCAGAATCCAGAATTTTTTCATGTGTATTTTTAATTATTTACTAAACATCAATGAGTTGAGTTTAAACCTAAAAGAGCATGGAGCACAGACAAGTGACTGTGTTATTTTCATGAGAAATAAAAAGTTTTTGTGGGTTTTATCCCATAAACGATATTGTACCATTCCAAAGCTGACAAGTCCCCCAAATTCATGACGTCAGTTGTCACTCAGCTGTCGTAGACTTAACATCTCTGTGGTGTGAATTTCAAAATTTGTATCCAAAATGTGAGTCTGTAAAGAAATAAATATATACAGTGGATTTGCTTTCCAAACTGTTACCTTTTACAGTCAAAAGACATTAAGCATGGCCCCGTAGAGTTGAATATTCAATTCATTATTCCATTATTCATTTCATTATTCAATCCAAAAATGCCATGTTCAATTCAACATTGGAAAGCTGGGTGAACAATTAGTAACATATTTGGAAATCAAAATTTGAACATTTAATATTTTTAATATTGAATTGAAAAAGCATTTTTGAATTGAATAATGAAATCAATAATGGAATAATGAAATTAATATTCAACTCTAGGGGGCACACTTCATGTCTTTTGACTGCAAGTTGTTGCAGAAAATGTTTTATTACAAAAGGTTTGGCCCAGATAAAACCTTTTTGTAGGGAGAGACTAAGTAGTATACATAACAATTGTAATTTATTATTCTGAACTGTGAAATTCAAAATGCGAACTGAAAACATCAATCGCCATCAAATAACCAATTATCCAGTAATCTACACAGAGTGACCTTGTCATTTATTCAAAATAATAAGTTATTTAAAATTGTTGAGGTCCTATAAAAGCAAGTTTGGTTGGAGACTGAAAATTCTCGACTTTTTCTATTAAGTTATGCAATTATAATTGCAGATTCAAGCGTGAAAGTGGGAGGTTGTATATGTCTTATACCAGAACCTGGTGTTTAAATTCAACTACAGTATTTGTATCTTTCTTTGAGATCAAATCCTTGGAAGTTTTCATCCTTTTATCCTCACCATTACTTTGTACATCATACAGAAATCATCCTAAAAGTCCTAAGAGTGAGGAAATACTACAAGCATTGAGACACAAAAAACTCTTCATTATCTAAGATGCCTAGTCTCAATTGAGACTTTTAATTGTGCACATCCATAACAAAATCGCACCCTAGTACAAATTTCAGTCGTCGAAAAAAGATCAAGACATTTTGCTTACCCAGGTCCTAAAGCCCTTGTGCCCGCCCTTGCATATCTTCAGAACAACAAAGAAATTTCTACTTCATATTCTTGGTTTGCATGTGACGTCACTGGCGGCCATGTTGGTGGTGCAGAACAAAAGAAAGTTCATTTGCTCCTTTTATTCAGGTCACCAACATGGCCGCCGTGCTTTTGTTATTTTATTCCCAAAGGAATGATTGCAAATCAAGAATATGTCTAACAAACTTTCTTACTAGGGACTTACTAATTGCAATATTCGGTTGTTTCAGTTATTCAAAATTTTAGCCTGTAGGTACCAGCTTCAATCTTTCAGCCTGGAAAAAGATCAACCGGTGCCCATGACACTAGTCACCAGTCCAACGCGCCGAATGTGTGAACTTTTTTGTTGTGCGCTGAACAGTGCATCGTGTCAAAATAACTTGCTTTTTAAAATAATTTCTAATAATCTAAAGCCTAACTCTTAAGCCTCACCTTGCATTTGAGTGGAACACGAACTTTTCTTTTCGGGGCTCGATTCCTTTGAGGTGCATTTTCCTCAGTTAGTCGGTCGCACAAGCCGTCAACCTTCTGTTGTAGCCGCTCGATATCACACCGATGTTCTGAACTCGACTCTTTGTAGCTGCTCCCTCAAAGCTCTGTTTTCTTTGATTGTCTCCTTTAGTAGAACTGCATAGTGATCGCTTAAGTTTAGCGCCATCTTGTCCTGCGAACTATTCTTGCAGAAAGTATTCAACTCCAATCGACACTCCGATCTCTTTGACCTTCGCTGCTCGCTCGACTCGCTTTGCCTTTCGGGTAATGTGAAGTCAATGACGTCAAGATACAAGTCACGTGGTATTCGCTTCACTTTTATCCATCGGGTCGCACTTTCGGGGTCGCACTTGACAAACTTTTCGGATTTTGCGGTAAGAATTTGCTAGAAAAGCTAATTTCCTGATGCGACCGTCACTTTGCAGCGAAATAAAACTTTGCCAGTAGACCAAACACAAAGGCGCCTTTTTTTTGGCAAAGTTTAAAGTTTTGTAGAACAAAAGAATTGCAGTCAATCAAATAAAAAACCTAGACAGAAGCAGAAATAACAAAACGGCGGCAAATTACCGTCGGTTGCATCTACCCGTCTACACGCTCGACAAAAACATGTTCTGTCGGCGGCACGTGAAACTTCGAAGTTTTGACAGTTGAACTTCAAACTTTGCCCGCCCAAGCGTGAAGCTTTGGTGACGCTCGTGAGTGGAAAAAAGTAAAAATTTCAGTTGATTTATTTCTTGACCAGAAAAACTGTGAAGTTACCAGAATATTAGCTTTTTTCAATGTTTGTGATTGAAACGAAAGTGCGGACTTGAATATTGTGACAAAAACGTTCAAGTTTGGCCGTCAAAACATCCAAGTTTCACTGTCAAACTTTGAAGTTTCGCGTGCCGACAGAACATGTTTTTGACGTGTGTGTAGACGGGTAGCTGCAACCGACGGTATTTCACGCTATAGTGCAGAGATTCCAACCTCAGTCCGCGATTGAGAAGCGGGAGATTCGCGATTCTCCCAGAAGTATTGGCGGGAGATCGCGGGAGATACAAGGGAACATGAGAGCAATTTTTTTGCTGGGAAATTCAGTGTGGCAAACTTGAAAACTTTGCCTAGTGCCTAATTCTCTCTGATTCTCTCGCGTTCATCTAGCTATGATCAAATGGTTCTCCAAATCAACGAAATCAAAGTTTAGAAGTTTTAAGAATCAGACCAATGGATTTCGCATGGGAATTTATCGCTTTTGTCTACTAAGCTTTTTATATAATTAAAATAATATCTAAAGCTTGTCTTGCAAAGTGTTTTGTTTAGATATGTCAACAGGGGAGTAGCGAAAACAGAGGTAAACATGTCATAGCACAAGACCGCGAGTGGCGTAGAGTCCTTCACTTTACACACCTTTACGCAAACGTAAAAATATCGTAAAAAATGGTGTTGTATTTACGAAGCTTTACGCACATGAACGTGTGCGTAAAGAAGCTTTCTCTGCTTTACGCAAATTTACGCATTCGAACACATGCGTAAAGATGACCTACAACCTTTACGCATTTTTTCGTTTGTTGAAAAAATGCGTAAAGTCGGCATTTCGTGCTGTGCTACACCGTTTTCAAACGAAGTTAACTGATACTTTTTGCTCCGTTTTCAAAACGATTTGCGTCCACACTTATCGTTTTCGGTGATCGTTTTCGGCGTTGTATACTTGTAGTGTGGACGATAGCCGTATCCGGAGCAAAAAGTATCCGTTTTCGTTTGAAAACGGTGTAGTGTGGCTTGAAGTAACTTGACTTCTGTTTAGTCAGCGCGTTTCTATTGGCCGAGAGCAAAGTCTTTCGTCTGATTGGTTTGTTGTTGAATGTTGTTGAATGGCTTCCTGATTGGCTAGCGATTTTGTATTTGCGTTTAGTCTTCGACAGTCATCTGAAATCTGCCCTATGCAGAAAAAAATACAAAAATGTATATAAAACGCATCAAGCGAAGGAAAGAGAGAACTTTTACAATTCAATCAGGACGCCGCGACAGTCCGAAATCTCAGTTGGGATGAATATATAGTGGTTTCAATAAAGTTTGTCACCCAAAAGACTATAAGCCTTCAAGCTGTCGACGCCAAGCCTTGTGAGTCATTTGTTGTCGCACGTGCTAATCAAAATTCAATTCGCCACGCGCGTGTTGGGAACAGCTCGATTTAAATTTATAGTGCACTTCAAATCTCAAATTGGAGGGCGCAAGAACTTTATTCTTACACGTAAACGACAGTACTGCGTACAGCATTAAGCTGTCTATTTTTCGGCCACGCTTTTCCTTTGTCAAGGAGTAAATCGAATACTGACGGGGTATTTTGTGAGATGATTGCATGAGACCTACTGAAACTCCGCTGGAATATTCTGTAGAACAAATATCTAAAGAAACATTTCGCAATTCTATTCTGTTTTCCGTCCGTCCGTTTTTGCTAGTCATCCTACACCTACGAAGACACAGAATGTTAATTGTATCATCCAAACAATTTTGAGGGAAATTTGATTTTGGGTTGTGTGACCGTGAAATGTCAAATTTTGCTTCGCTCAGTGCATATCACCCCTGAAAAGAGCGAAATGGGACAAATATTATAAGACATTAGAAGTAACTTACCGAAAACTGTTTTCGATTTCATTGAAAAATGAATATTTTACAGATTTTTGAATTATTTCCTTCGACGAAGACGGCCGCGCTGAAAAGGGTCTGGGTCGAATGACGTGACGAGAGGTATTGTTCTCTTATAGTGTCGAAAAAACATTTCAAACATTCGAAATACGAAATAATTTACATATATAGATGTTGACAAGCGTATCAAAATGAGTATCTCTTATGCATCCGTGAAAACTTATATATTGTAGTGCACTTCTCTTGAATCTACATTTGAGTGACAGCTGAAAACAATACCTCCGGACACGTCCACAAGAAAGCTCGACCCGGTAATCCCATTATCGTCCTGTTAGCCACAGGGTGACCAAAAGAACAAAATCGGCTACTTTTGGCTGCACGTACTGAGCTGGGGTTTTATCCAAATCGCACGTATCATACATCAATTTAAAGCTTGAAACGCGTAGAACTCGTCCCATTTCGCTCTTTTCAGGGGTGATATGCACTTTAAGAATGCACATTTTTAGATGCCAGTGTAATTCTCTCACTCGAATTCGGAAACAAGTTAAAGTCTAAGGTCGACTTCGCTCATCTTGCGCGACATTTTTGACTCATGGAGAATATTTGTTATTCAAAGCACGAATGACCCACAAGGCTTGGCGCCGACAGCTTGTAGGCTTTAGTGTTTGGGGTGACAAACTTTATTGAAACCACTATATAAAACGATCAGTAAGATATGTTGTCGGTCTGTTGTCCCCCGTGAAATGCTTCTTACCACATATAATGCCATAGTTCAGTCAAATTTTGATTACTATAGCGCGGTGTAGGGCAACTGTGGCGGTACTGTTGAACAATATGCCCGTAAGTTTGGGGCAGTCGCCATCGCTGGCTACTTTTAAACGAGAGTTGTATAGGTTTTATTTTCATTTCGTATTCTGGAATCAAAATTGCGGCGCGTAGAAGGACCTGAATAATAATTCATAGGCTTCACGGTAGAACGAACCTACATATGCCATGTTATGCCTTGAGCTTCGTTCTATTGTTTATCCTATGAATTATTAATCAGGTCCTTCTGAGTTATCCCTTTTAGCCATGACCGCGCGGATATAATTCCCGGCTCGTCGCCTCGCTGAAATAGTGCGCGCGCGTACATAAAAGTAGCTCAATCTCGCTTTCTAAAAACGTATCTGTCAAAATAACACTGGCATTCGTTTCCTAGTCGTCTTTTCAACCTATGCCTTCGACTTGAATGCTCTAAAAGTAATCGTGAGGCGTGAAAGCCCCCACTTTCTTTTACGCATGCGTCGGTGGATGTCACCAGAGCCTCCCCGCGAGGTGACGAGCCGGGCAGCTCTGGGTACGAGAATAAATGGTGTCGCGCACTCTTTTGTAACTGCGCACTGGCTTCAATTACAGTCATGCAATTTCTAGCTCATGCGCAGTTAATTTAGCAAGCTAAGTACATTCACATCAACTTCTGTAATTTCCTGAATGCGTCAGAACAGGCATCAATTCCAGTCATAACAATTCGGGCTGATTGGCTGACAGTGGTGGACCGGTCATTATTTATCGAATGGGGAGAGGCAGAGGATTTTGGGAAATACAAAGGCCAAAAAGCAGTGATCCTCCCTCTATAAGTACAATAATTAACGTGATCCCCCTCAGAGCAGTTAATCGTTTTCGTGATCCCCCCCGCCCCCTATTTCACCTAGTAGAAGCCTCAGAGAAAGTGTAGATGAACATTCCGTTTTTATGTACCTTTTGCTATTCATTACGAGGAAATGTGCATTCATTTGAACTAATAGGCGGACAATAACACAAAAATACATCCATTTGCTCCGAGCAACACTCATTAGCGTAAAATGCTAGCTCAATAAGGTAGTGCAGATGAATGCTTAATAACACAAATGAATGTTTACAAAAATGCAAATATCCTTATTAAGTCAGCATTTCACGCTTATGAGTGTTGCTCGGGGCAAATGAATGTATTTTTGTGTTATTGTCCGCCTAATAGTTCAAATGAATGCCTAGTTCCTCGTAATGAATAGCAAAAGGTGTAAACAAATCCTCTAGGTTTTATTATTCATGCGCGCAAATGACGAAATTATTATTATTCATTTGCGTGAAGCGCGACCAAAAAGACGAATTTCTATGCCTGTAACGTCGAACTAACGCTTACTCTTCTTTCGAACATAGTGACTGCCCCCCAGGCCTATCACTACAGGGCATTTTTGGTAGAGTTTGTTTTTCCTCGCCAAGATACACTTGTTCTTGTGAACGGTGCGAAGGTAGTGTCTTCGTTGCCAAAGACTATATAAGATGAAATTCTTATTATGATTGAATGAAGTGAAGTAGAAACATGCAAATGATAGAGAAGTTGCTGGAATAACTACTTAGAAAATTTCCTGTGATCCCTCCTTTCAGGGCTTCAGGTTTTCCGCTCGCCCCAAAATGAAGTGATCCCCCAAAAAATCCCCCCCCCCATAGTACCAATAGAGGGGGAATCACTTCATTTTGACCGTGTATAGCCCAAAATACTCAGCCCCCCCCCCCCTCCGGCGATACCCCCCCCCCCCCCCCCCCTGGTCCTGATGCATATTAATTTTACTGTACGAGACATTAGATTGACGTTTCTGATTGACCCAAGTAACGAAGCGAACAGGACAGGGAATTGTGACCTGGGGCGTTCTAGTGGGTCGATTCTAACAAGGATACTCGGTATAGTGTTAAGGAAGTCCTACTCGAATACCAGTGCCTTCTAGGAGAAGCTTGCTAGCCGTCCTGGGCCGTATTTGTCTGACCTGTTACCTCTCGATACTGTCAAGTAACCAAACACAGCGATTTCACAATAAAGCAAGAAATTGAACAATATCCCGCTTTGTTACATTAGACTTTATCGCTGGGTCCAAGCACCTGGGTCCGACCAGGTACAAGCACATTCGCGGTCCGACCGCTGTTGTTGTTATGTCGTCTCATGTTGATAAAAATGCAGAAAGAAATATATGTTTTAGCGTCTTTGTAAATATAAAGCTTTCTACAGATACGGCCGATTTACTTCGCTTTGGGCAGGTTCGTGTATGTTGCGCGCTGTATTTTTGGTGTAACTATTACTAAAGCACAGGGCGTGACTACGGGTCGCATTGGGTCATGGGTGTGGCTTCGGGTCACACAGGTGTTAGAGAGTACATATGTATCAATGCGCACGGCGTGGCGTAGGTCCGCGCGAGTTATTATCATGTGCTCGGCATGATATAGGGTCATGGCACACAGTCGGTAAAGAATATATATATATACATAAATAGACCACAAATGACGACAATGTCTAAGTTTTCATAACCACCTGTATTTCGGCTGCGTACAGTAGCCTTCTTCGGAGTAACTAACCGCCTTACATAAATCGCGTATTCAAACAAAGCTGTGAACTGACGTTATTTACAAATATAAACATTAGCCCGCGTGCGCCCGCGCACGTGCCTTGCGGTTCTGGCCTAAGAACCCATTATTCTCGTTAAGGCCTTGTGGATTAATCGTTCCTAATTTATACAACCACAGTCCTTCCTTATTCCTAAGCTCCTGTTCTCCTCTTGTTACTCGATCTATCAATAGTACGCTTACATCTTCGAGCCCATTGTGACCATTAGTATAAAAATGTTGGTACACAAAATCATCTTTGGCCTTCTTGCTGAAACATAGTTTTGCGTGTGCCTCAACTCCACTTTTATGGTTATTAAACCTTGGTGCGGAATTTAGTTATGGTAGAACCAACATATTGCATGCTACATTTTTTACACGATAATAGATACATTAAATTACTTGAGTTGCAATCCAAATCATAATTTAGGGACCGGTCATTATTTATAGCGAAAGGGGGGATCTCTCGAAACCTGATGCCCTGAAAGGGGGACCACAAGCAATTTCCTAAGGAGCGCTTCCAGTAACTTCTAAATCAATAAAACAAACCAGAAAAGGACCCGTCACTCTGAGTGACGGAACGAAAGAGTAACAGACGTCATTTTCTCTTGCAGACGTTTAGATTATCTATGCATTTAAATTTACGGGTTGTTGATGGTGTTGGGCAATGGCTGGGAAATACCTTCCCCATGCCGAAATAAATCAGTATTGTTTGGAAACAAAGCGTCATGCGCATTTTCGCCGTTGTGTTTCGTCCTGGCTATGCACTGGTCTCCCTGTGGAGTCTCCCTGGTTTTGGCGCGAAAATTACGCACGCGAGCGAATCAGTCGTCGTATGTGCTTGTTCAACAAACCACATCAAATTAAATCGACAGTACAGTGCAGAGTTCACAAATAGAATTTAGCATTGTGGCTAAATGCAAACAACACTGCAGTTTCGATTTCTTTTCAATGGCAAAGGCGAATGGGGGACTCGAGTGTTGAAAGAGAACTACAAAAATCTAGCGGAGACTTGGGCAAAATGAGAAAGTCAACAATTTTCAAATCGTCCTCATGCGTCTCACGTTTCTTCACTGACAAAAATGACATGTCACCATGTAAAATCAGGTGAGCTCATAACAGCACAAAAAAACTCACTATTGCAGGGACGTCAACCCATATCGAAATAAAAATATGGAGATTTGAGGGTGTGTAGCGTCATGACAGATAACAAAGCGAGTGTAGAAACAAAGTATAGAAACTGAGAAATGCTACAAAAGTACTTCGAGTTCAAGACCCCCAAAAAGCTGTTGAACTTCGCTGCAGATTAATCTTTTCCAACAAAAACACGCGTACAGGTTTCTTTTCATTGGACTGTGAAATGTTTAGAGTTTGAAAACGGCGTTCATCTCGCCTGCCCGAGAAACGCGCTAAAATGCCGCGCTCTGATTGGCGGGGGGTGACCCGATGACAATGCGATTTTAATTGTATAGATTGTTAAAAAAACTTCTATATCATGTGCATTTAAATATTTCATCTAATACAGTTTTAGAGAACACGCGCAACGAAGCCAATAACTCCCAAAAATAATCCCCCACTTTATAAAAGCCTGCCGGGCAGTCACTACTATGTTTGAAAGGACTGACACCTTAGGTCAGCCTGCGTTCGACGTTACAAGCATATAAATTCATCATCGGGCCACATTTTACACACGTGAATAATAATAATGGCTTTAATCAACCTTTTCTCTGAGCGTGCTTCGCGCGCCAAAGAAGAAGAATGCGATCCTCTCTTTTTGTAAAACGTCGGGGGTTCCTTTGATCATGATTCGTTCTACTAATCAAGGAAAGCTTTTGTGACGTAGCTTGGGCCCCCTCCCCAGGCGATAAATAATGACCGGTCCCTTATAGTAAATTGTTTACCAGTGTGAGGCGAGGCTCACGTCATTTGCATCTCTAACGTTCTTACGCGGAAAACTCCATTAATTCTGTTTTTCTTATCTGAACAAAAGGCGGGAGTTCAGATCAAAAACAAAAATAAATACACCAATTTGTTTTTCACAGAAAACTTGGATCTGAACTCTTGTCTTTATAAGAGCGTCTGGGAGCGTTCGTTTTGAGCGCTTTACTAACAACGTTTCTTGAAATAGCTGTATGTGTATGAATGCACACGAAGTGACATCGGATCGCGCTAGTTATCATGTGCGCGGCATAGGTGTGGGTTCGGGTCGGACAGATGTAGAGAGAGCATATTATATACTCGCGCACGGCGTGATATCGGCTACCGAGCCTTTATTTTGTGCGCGGCATGGCATCTGGTCATTGGGCGTGACTTCGGGTCTCACGAGTGAAATCACGACATACTATAGCGCATGCTCTTATGGTGCGTGGTACGACGCCAGGTTATGGGTGCGTCTTGATCGCACGATAATATATAGATTTAGCCACTGGCTAAAAGCGGAGCTCCCGGTTACATATTTTTCTGTGTTATTGAAACAAAAACAAGGTTGCCATTGTAGATAGCTTGTCACAGTATGCTTTACAAGAAAAATGTCTCTTGATATGTATACAGTGTCTTCTTTGGTATGTTGCTACACTGGCACAATAAAGCTTGGCCTGTCGTCAAGTAGGGTAAAGAAACTTTCTTCAGAAAAAATAGCATACTTAACCCCTCCCAATGGAATAATTCTAACAAAGAACAAAAGTGCAATAAAGAGAAAAGTAATTATTTGCCATGAGTTTTTTATAAATTTGAATCACAATATACATGTCCCATTTATTACATGAGCAGTGTATTTTTACTAAAATATGTCATTCCAGACAATACCAATACCCTACCCCTTTCTTATACCTCTAGCCTGAAAACCCTACCCCTTTCGGGCCGAGCATCCCCGTACAATCCAATATATGGTATACCATGAATGAGAATGAGCTTTCCACTCATACAGCTACACCTTCTTTTTTAATTTATTAAGAATTCCACTGAATGGTAAGGGGGGTGGGCCTAGAAGCTCAGAAGGGAGGGGCATCCACTTTTGAACATATTTTCTTGTTTTCCCCCACCCCCCACATTGCCATACATAATGTCTATCAGCCCCCTCACTTAAATGTTCTGCCTCCCATGTACTACAGCCATTATGTTAATATTATTTTTGCCTTATGCCATGGATGGCCTGTCCAAGAGCGATCTCTCGCTGCTGCTTTGTCACTGAAATTGAAAGAGAATAGGAACCCATTAAAAAATGTTGAAACTATAACACAGATCTTCTTTTCCTGTCTATTTACCAAATGAAAGCATATAGCCATGGATATTATTATACATTTTAGTAACGGAACATACTGGAGTCCCATTATCTTTGTAAAAGCCATAAAAAATGAAAACATTAAATCAAGGATGAATAACATTCAAACTTTCAGATTCACCACTTTAAAAGGAATGTATTGATTGAAGCAAGGTTGATCTTTTAACACTCCATAATTACAATGTCTCTGTTTGATTGTCCAGGAGGCACACAGGGCACACACACAGAAGCATCGTTTTTGACACACTTATGCTATGGTAGTATTTTATGATATGGTAGTATTTTAGAAATTATTTGCTTCCGATCGATTAAAAATATGCTTAGGAATGTTTTATGTGGATAAGTGTCCAGCAGGCACTTAAATTCAAGGATTTATGGTGCGTTAACAGTGTCAGGGCCGTAGCGCTTACCGGGCCGGGGGACCCAGTTTTTCCCCAAACAACCCTTAAAACTCCCAATTTTGCACCCTGCATTTCAAAGTTCTCCCAAACATGCGGCAAATTCACATTCAGGCAAAAGAGTTGAAACTTTTTTTAAAAACTGCTTTGAGGTTTTTCATATGTTGTGCCCCCCCCCCCAGTTTTTGGAGGCTTGCTATGGCCCTGAGTGTTATGTGTGGTTCCCTCTCTCACTCCACAGAAGTGTGTCGAAAAGTGACACACCCCTCTGGAATATAAAAAGAAAAATAGCTGAGTATTTGTATATAAAAAAGCAGGTAAATTGACCCGCAACCACTCTAGAATTTCCAAGCCCTTCCTTGAATACTTTCTGGAACCATAACGAAGGGGGTACCTTGATATAAAAGTGATGTGAAGGTCTGACATTTTTTTTTTGGGGGGGGGGGGGGGGGAGAAATTTGTAGTAGTAGGATTTTTTTGGGTTTAAAATTCATAAAATTCTACCAGGTTTTGGGGGGCGGGGGGGGGGGGGGGGGGTTGATCGAAAGCTAAAGCTATTTTCGGGAAACATAAGCAGCTCACAGCATCATGTGTATGCTGGTATTAAATGGCCTTTTTAGACTAAGAAAGTTGGATATTATGGGCGGGCAGTTTAAAATTTATGGCTCATTTTTTTGGCTATGAAATTTGGAGCTCTGTCGGACCCCCAGTCATTTCTATATCCAAGTACCCCCTGGGAACCACACATTTTATGTTTGGCTACAGTCATTACTGAGGATATTCCACTTAGTGTGATGATTGCAGGTGCAAGCTAATCCTCACAAGATGACTTATGAAAAACATCACATGAAGCTACAAGTCACAGATATAAATGATTGTAGGTTCACTTTTTTCATTTTTATGACAAATACTAACTATCTGTGAATTGTCCTAGGTTTTTATTGAACTGAAATATAATTGCATCTAAACTCAAGCTTGACAAAGGCCAAATATCATGAGGGAGAAATATCTTGTTCTAAGAAAATATGCCTAAATTTTGTTTCTTTTCCTGTATTAAGATAATCAATTTTCAGATTCTCCTGAATGATGCACTTTGTCAGTTGTTCCCAGCATGTCTGGTTTTGTAAAGTATACTTACACTTTATTTACAATGTAAAAACTAACTTTTTTTAATGATTTGGGAGACAAAAATAATCTCAAATAAACTTGCGCTACCTACAAGATATATGCTTGAAAATGTTCGTGCCTGATCCGACAGTGAAACAAAATAATCTAATGATTACTTGCCTGTTATATGCGGTAAACACTGTGAAGCCAGAAAAACATAAGCTGGAAACCTACAAATTAAATCAAGCAGTCAATTATTCCTCAGTCAAACCTCAGGGCTCAACGAAATGGATAAAATATTCCACAATTCTAAGAACAACAGGTTAATAAACTCAATAATTACTGTACCATTGCCTAATCGGAAGTTCGGAGATTGCATTGCAGAGTCATTGTTTGATGACCAAAGCAGGGACGTCAACTCTCCCGGTTTTGCCGGGAGTCTCCCGGTTTTTAAGTAAAATCTCCCGGTTTTCATTTGAAAAAACGATTTTTGTTTTGCTTCTGGACCTTACCACCGTATGCATTGCTACGCGACCTCAAAATTCACTGTTGGGCGATTGGCGATTTTACGAAAGAAAATTGTCGTCAATTTTCTTTGAACCAGAAAGTTAAACATTCGAGTCAAGGAAGCCAAAGGATAGCTTAAAACCATTTTGGTTGATTTTGCAATCAATTCGGCCCGCTGAAGTGGCCGAATCCAGCGTTTTGGTTTGATTGACGGCTAAAAATCGCCAATCGCCCATCGCAACATTGAATTTTGAGGTCGCGTAGCAATGCATACAGTGGTAAAAGAACGCTAAATACAGCGAAAATGATAGACATTAGGTCTTTTCCTGCCTCAAAAGCCCAATTCTTGGGTTTCATATGACGTCACATCCGCTTTTTAGAGCCTCATTAAAAATTCAGCTGGAGGTCAAACGTCCGTGTGTGCAGTGCTTTTCGAGAAGGAAAACTGTGAAAATGTTATCTCGTCGCATTGTTTCTGATTCTACAAGTTGGGTAAACAAATAAACAGATGTCTTTAGATTGCCCAAAACAGACAGCAAGCAATACAAACTCTGAAAACAATCGAAATGGTCCAAACGACTCCAGAAAAGCAGCCGAAAAGCGCCGTGGCCTCGAGAACTTGTTCTTGTCGCCAAGTGAAAGTGATTCATGAAGATACGTATTTGAAATTGAGTTTAAATGAGTTTGGTAGCTACGGATGGTTTAGGGAATCATAAAGGATTAACACAAAACCACCAGGACTATGGATGAATTGGTTTCTCATTTCATACAAGGATAAATCACACGAAGTTCGCTTCAAACAATCCGAGCAGGTAGGCAAAAATGAAAGTTTGTCAAACATTTTCAAGGAGTCCGAAAACCCAGCAAAATCTCCGGGATTTACTCAGGGATTTACTTATTTATTCTAGGTCGACATGGACGTTTCGATTCTTTTTCCCAGTCGTGTGTATACAATTTGTTTTTCATTGACTAAAATTTGGTCAAGTTTTTGTTTCATTTCAAAGTGAGTTTTGTCGCTGCGTTGAGCTGGCTGAAACACAACTTTGAAAGAGTCAAAATTTAGGCGTTTTGTAAAAACATACTTTAGAAACTACAGAAATTTGTCACCTACATGTAATAGCTTATTGAGAATTGAATCTTGTTGATGTGGAAAATTGTTTTGCAGTATGGGGAAAACTGTATGCAACAGAGCCGGGTCGATTTTCTGAGTTCAATTTGACAAAAAAAACTAGTACTTAAGCTTTAACTTACCGTCTTCCAAAACTTCTGTTTCTCAGGTCTTTCGTCCACGCACAAACAAAGAACAGAAGGAGCATATGAATGTTTCTCAACCCTATTACATATCTTTTTTACATTACATTTATTGTTTTTTGGAGCCAAGTGAGTGAAAACATCAAGCATTTGAAAAAAACGCAGCCGCAAACCCCGACTTTCCAATCGCTACAAATTTGTATTTACACTAGGATTTAGTTTAAATACGAATCAGGTTCATTTATAGTTGTGATTTTCTAGAAAATGTAGCTACTTAATTTGAAGTTTTGCTCATGAACTTTTTCATCTTGACCTCCAGCTGATTCAGACCGGAAGCAAAATTACGCGCAAAAGTCACGTGATTGAAACCCAAGAATTGTCCAATATTTTGGTGTCTCAATAGTCTGGAGGATAAGCGTAAAATTGTTCAAATTGGTGATACAAGTGCCAAACTTTGTGTGGATAACCTTTAGAGGGTAGGTAACAATAAATAGTAAAGAAACTTTTTGGATCCTAATCGGTTCCTTATTTTGTATGGCGCTGAAGTTTTCCCATATGTTCTATACTAAAAAACACAGGGTACCCAATTCACAAAAAGTCCGTTTTTTTTAGAAAACTGCGATAAAGCTATTTTTCTCGCAAACAAATGAAATAATCGATCTAAAGCAAACGTGCTAACCGTTGCAAAGCCATGATTTCTCGCTTTTAGGCATTTTGTGTGCAGCGAGAGTCGACCTGTGCCGACTTAAGGTTTCGTGAAAGGTAAAAATGTAAAAATTCATAAAATGACTTTTTTCCCGAAATTCATTTGATACAGTCCTAAAGAATATTTCTAAAAATATTTCAAATGACGCGTCAACCGTTTTCCTAGGCTTCCATTGCCCATTCTTTGTATTGCCCGCCACTCATTTTCTGTAATTTAATTAACTTTACTCGTTTTTTATAGCACTTTAATTTTAGGTCAAATTTTCACCTTCGCGAAGCTCCTGACCCCGCACGATTTAACATATCGGCCTCGAATTTTCTGCGTCGTTAGAAAATAATCACAACTACTAAAAACCGTGTGAGGGAATTTTTATTTTTTACTTGAAAAATATTTTATGATAAATTTTGCTCCCACAAACTGTAAAAGATGCGACTTTCAACTTCGCGACTTAATATTTTCGTAAATATGCAAAATATCGAAAATCGCTGACACGGTTTTTGCAGTTCATTTTTCCGAGATTAGAATCCGACAAAGTGTGAATAGTGCAACAAACTGCTAGTGGCCTGGAGCTTCTCAAGTAAACAAGGTAGTTTTTAGTTCGGGGTCTTAAAAATACAAGAAAAATTTAAACGTCGATAAATTAAACAACTTCGTAAGATAGAGCAATATTTAAGCTTTAAAATGATATATAGCTGATGATCATAGCATAAATTGCGACGCGACGACAACTTTTTTTCCGAAGTCCGAGGTTTACAGAGACCTTGAAAGCTCTAATAGGCGGCTTTGTGGCGAGAGTTCCAGATTGAATGGCAGCAAATATGGCAGCATATGGTAACCAAACATTTTACCCCTTCGTAAAAAGTAACTTTATGTGGACTCAATTCAATGCAAGCGCCTTAGAAACTGACTTTCAGTCGCTACAAAACTTGAACTAGTTATTTTACCTCAGTCTTTAAAAAATCACCAAATTGTTGTGCCGTGAAATGAGTCCTTGACTGTGCGCGAACTGGTATTATGATCTGTTGTCTACGCTACCAGAAACAACGACGTCTTGAGCTTCAAGTGACAGACTACGTCCTCCTCGTCAAATTGCGCACATACAATATTGCTTAGATCGGCAGAACATGCATCATTCGATCGGAGATCGACAACCCCATCCGTGTTTCAGCATGACTTAGCAGACCAAGACTGCTAACGGAGGCTCCCTATTAACATTGTGTCGAGTGCTAGTCGCTTTAGATGGGGCTCTCTCTCTGGCTTTCACACGGTATTAAAAGCAAGGTACACTGTGTCATAGTTATGTGAATACTTACCTGCGAGCCGCCTCTAGTGCCGCGTCAAAATTTTCTTGAGATGGTTAGTTTTACTTCCTTTCTTTCACACGCGGGCAGGGTCGGTATTTGTGCGAGCAAGCAATATTTTAGTCTCAGTACTATTTATTCGCTCTCGGACTGGCGCGCCCAGATCTTCTAGCAGCGAAGGAATATATTTTCTTTAAATCTGGAACCTCCTCTATGTACATCACTTACTCCAGTATATGCTATATTTTCTAACCAAACATCGGTAGGCTCATTTTTCTACAGGCTCTGAGAGTCTAATGCTTCTTGCCCGATTGTACAGAGCAGTTAGGCAAGATGCGAGGCAATATGCATCAATAGCATGCATGTCTCCGGCGACGAGTATTGTCCTGTAGTTTGGTGGCAGCCGCTCTCACGTTTTAATCAATTCCAATAGTCGCAGCTCGACGGAGGGGAGAGTAGGGAAAGAAAAGGAACGCCACCGTCTTTTGCGCTCGTCTTCGCTCTCCCTATTTTCGCGCGGCCAAAAACTCCTCGAACTTCTCGTCGCTTTTTCCTGTTTCTCTGGGTTTCATTCCCCTGAAACACACGGGAAGGTTTGCTACGCAGGCTAGTGTTCATCCTGAGGGGAGCGTTTTAACCACACCCAGGGACATATATAAACCGTCTAAAGCCGCGCGACCAAAGCTCAGGAAATTATTTTATTGCGTCTATTTTTTAGCGTGTACGTAGGAAACTCATCATGGATCTCAGGCTAGGGAAGTCGTGCAAGCAAAAACTCCTACTCCTACGCGTACTCCTACTGCAAAAAATTATGATAATAAAAAGTGCTCACAACAACAAGAATCGACTTTTCATGATTAGATACTCAACCTGTTTCATCACAAAAAAGCAGAAATAGCACGTAAACATCCCGGCCTGGCGGTCAACATTCCCAGTGAAGCGCACGTTTTCACTGGGCTCCGCGCACGCTATCCTTGATCTCGTTGTGCTTTCATTTTTTCGCCCTCTTCAACCTCTCGTCGCGTCGCTGCAACGATTGAAGCAGGGTTTGCGCCAGGATGCACTATGCAGTTGCAGTGTTTTCTCTATTCCATCAACTTCCTCTAGACTTGCAAGTTGAACTTTAAAATTACAAATCACCAACTTCAGCGAACTTCGGTAATTTGTTGTTAGCAAGGCTTTCGTAGCGGTACTTTTCCTTTTATTTTCCTATTTAAACGGGTAAACAAGCTTTTCCGACCGAATATCCTCCTGACATAAAGCACATCAATTCTGTTTGATAGTTTATCGCTCCATTTTCGTTAAAACTCACATGTTACGAAGTCAGCAGGTCTTGAATAAACAAACAGAAATGTGTCAGGCGTTCCTTGTTATTGCCACAGGATTCCCAGTTTTCGTGTCATTAAAATTTCAAGTTAAAAATGGTGTTCGGCTTTAATTTCTCTCGAATGTTTATTTCTGGCAATAACGACTACCCTAACAATACAGTCCAGTGATTTCGAGTGTATTTTTGTAGCTTTTAAGGGTAAAATAATGAACTTTATGAGTCTGCTGTATCAAACCGCTGACCGGTTTAAACCCTCCCCTTGACGGCATACTTCCGATTAGGATCCAACCTGGATCTTTATCAATTCTTATTCTACACCATACAAGATATTTATCCTGAAAATTTCATACTTGTATCACTAATTTGAACGATTCGGGTATTTTTTGTCGCTAATCCTCCGGACTACAAGGTTTTTCGAGCGGCAAGGTTGACGTCCCTGCCACTAAGTAAAGTTCGATGATGGCGTTCAATTATTCATTCAACATGGCTGCCTAATGGGCAAGCAAATACCTAAATTCTCCCTAAGTACAATAATTATCGCTCAAAGCTATGGCAACGGAAGTAGAATCACTGTCAAACTGAAATCACTTAAAAATGCGTATTACACTTGGAATCCTCAAACAAACAAGTAACGTAAATCTCCCGACAGCCACCATCGTTTTTATTGAACTTTCATCATTTTCTAACTAGCGTAGCGAGCCGCCGGGACGCGAAAAAACTTGGAACGAAAATTTTAAAAAGATAATAAAGTTTATAAAACTACGGTTTAATTTTTTAAGTTTTTCGTGAGGACCTACCTTGAGAATATTTTTTCCTTGCACAGCACGACGACAGTCTTCTGAGTTTCGACCTTCGTTTTCTTCCCGCGCTGTCGTTCTATCTTTCCTTCTGAGATTCTGAGAAGGAAAATGTTCTGGACACTTTTTCCGTTGTATTTAGTCTCTGCCTTTTTATCTTCAGGTTTCGACATGTTGGCTAGGGCACTTCATCCCCCTACTAAAGACATAATTTTTCGTTCTCTCTCGAACGACGGCCGTTGTTGTCTTCCGACATGTCATTTGCTCGCTGCTGGTTCTTCTCTCTCACTCTTCACCCTCAGACTTCGTTTCTTTTTCCTTCGTGAAACTCCCGTGTTCATCGACATATCCATCTCGACGTTTCGACCTCATCGCAGTAAATTTGACTTTTAGACTTAGTCTAAAATACCTTGAAATGAGGCAGCTTGTCACAGAAAAGTTTCATTTTTTTCGTGAAGAGCAAGAAAACAAATTCCTTCTCTTCTCTTGTCGAAAATTCTTCCCTGCTTAGCAGAGCCAGAGGCCTCTTCTCTCTGCATTTCGCTGGTTGAAAAAAAAATCCCTTGCAAATAAAATTCAAGGCGCGCGCGTGCTCATTTTCCCGCTCAAATTGATGGGCTACCTGTGCGACGTGGGACACACACACAACCGGAAGTCCATGAAAATCAAGGTCGATGGGTATACACTTTTCTGTTATGTTTCCTTCTTCCCGGCATGTAGCTATGGGGCTCCGCTATAAAGACTACACGCTATTGGCTTACGGGGCGACATCTGATCGCGTGAGGTATCTTTTTTAGTTGGCAGCATGACACTAGGTCATCGGTGGGACTCCGGGTTACACGGATAGAAGATCTTTATGTTGAGATCGCGAGATCTTATGGTGTTCGCAGCTTGGTATCCGGCATGGGTCACGCAGACAACCTCAGGCTGGCGGGAAAATCGTGTGAACACTGAGAGTTTATTCAAGGTCTTGCGGTTTCCAATCAAGTTGGTTTTGGGGGTAACACGTTCGTCTCGCAGACGCGTAAATATAAAGCATTTATTCATTTATTATTGCATCTAATGTGGCAGTCTCAAGTCGTTATTGGCGTGAGAAGTATGTAGCGCATATGAATAATGGAGAACTTTGTTTCGCTCTTTTACAGCCGGTCTTAGGGGTTAAACGTCGGTCACGTTTACAAGTTCAGCCGTATACGGTCCATATTAACGTGTACTTTTGCCACCCATGAACAACTTTGAATGGGTGGGGGAGGGGAGGGGGACTGAACCATTTCGGGTTTTAGTAGAATTGAAGAGTAATGGGTGCAAGTGTCTCAACACTTTTGTCCGCCATTGTAGGTAGGAGCAGAACGAGAACCTGGGCAGAATATCAACAACAAAACAGAGAATAAACCACACTAACCACTGCGCGTGTTCCAACGTTTCGTACCTTGGCCTGCAGCGTGCCTTTGATTTTTATCCTCATTGTAAACTCGTACAGTCTGGCAACATTTAGTTCTGTGGGATGCCTGTGTTATGAGCCGACAGAATCCAGCGGTTTTTACAATTTGACGGAAATGGTTCTGATGAGAGGGGTTTCATGTTCGGTTTGATGCGAGCTTTTATTCAAATGCAAGTTTCCCTACGTATGCATAACTAAACGCACGATTTATTTCAGTACATTCCCAGGAGAGGGTAGTGCAATCGGCAAGAAAACATGAATAAATCAGCCAATAAAAATCAAGGGACAATTTATAACCCAGAACTTTTGAGCGTTAAGGGCGTGGTCGCCTTACTAGCTGGCTGCGGCGATAAGGCCAGAGTAACAAGCAAGAAATATTGGCTAAAATAATATTTTCTTTAAAGAAGTAGATGCATTTTAAGCAATACTGCTACAAGCAAAAAGTTCTCATAGTGTTTTGTCCTAAATATAATCACGACTACGCAAGTCTTTTAAATAGTGTATTGTTTTCTTTTTGTTGGCCGCTCTATTACTTATTTGATCGTGCTATTACTTATTTGATCGGGGGGGGGGGGGGGAGGGGCGGTGGAATTTGGGGGGGGGGGGGTAAAAATTTAGAAGACATGGATTTTAGGGGGGTAATTTTTTGGCACCCTATCTCAAAACAGGGGGTAATTTTTTCAGAGACACTGTGGTTCAGTGTAAATAATAATATGTACACGCTATCGCGTCATGGCATACAGCATTACGCCATGTGGCGAGTACGCCAATTTCACAATTTCGGCGCGCTTCGCGCGCATCGGAATACAATATTGTTTTGAGAACGTGCGCAATGGAATGGCTACGAATGTATTTACAAGAAAATATCAAGAAAGTATCTTAGCCAGGAGAAAAAACTAACTCTCTCCTCTCCCCAAAAAGACGCTCTGCAGTAATAAGCATTGGAGCTGTCTCAGTTAGAAAAAATAAGGCATTATTATTAGGCAAGGTGAGTTCGAAGTTACGAGGATAGAGATTCGTCATTTCGACCCTGCTTCACGCACGTCATTTGCGATCTTTGTTTACTACACACAACAAATGGATTGTTCATATACCTTTTTGTTGAGGTTTGGTGAAATGCGTTCATGCATAAAAATTAGGGCGCGCTTCGCGCGCAACAAAAGAGAAAACTTCTGTAAATTGTCTTCCATTAGTTCAAACAGGGGGATCTGGTTACAGGGTGGGGGTAAGATTTTTAGAACATCGATGTTATGTGGGGGTTATTTTTGTATCGCCTTTTTAATGAGGGTCCCTAATCATAGATCCTAATCATAGATCCCTCCTGTGAATGCACTGAAATAAATCGTGCGTTTAGTTGAGCATACGTAGGGTTGGCTGAGTTTCATGAACTATCAATAACAGTCCAGTTGCCTATATTTCACAGTCGTGGAATGGCAAACTTTAGCTTCCTAATTCTTCAAACCGTATGGACGAAACACGCTCAAACTTACTCAGGTAGTTTACTAACTGTTATTTTCCATTGCAATAGCGAGGGAGAGCTTAGAATGACGTATTTGGCTCGCATGAGTAAAACGTTATTTGACCTTAGGAAATCGAATAATTTGGCGATAAATTTGTATCTCTGCAAAGCATGTTCCTGTCGCATCGCGTTCGCCTTATCCATTTGAACACGTCCAGGATGAATTGGGAAGGATTGGACTATCGTATGGTGAGTATTGATTTTGAACTCAATAATTTGTAATTTGACCTACTCTTACATATTCATAAGCTCAAAATTTCTTGGTTATAAATTGTCCCTTGATTTTTCCAACAGATGCAAGGTCCTAATTCGGCAATACGTTTGTCAGATGAGAACACTGCTAAGCACCCAAAAATCTGTAATGCACGAGTCGTCTGAGAGACTTCATTAGTCACAAATACGCTAAGGACATTGTGGATAATTAGATTGTCTTAAAGTATGGGGAAAGGTTCAAGGCTCTTTTGCAGAAATAGTTGTAATTTCGACATCTTTTAAGCTACGTACATGTATTATATATCATTTTAAAGCGTTTGAAAGGTGAACACAGTTGTGATATTTTCATTAATGATTAGTGAATTATCAATAAAATCAATAATTATCTGTCAAAAACTGATTTTCTCGTTTGACCCAGTTCTAGTCCGTCAGAATTCAATAGAACCACCCAGTTTTGTATCATCTTGGATGACCCTAAGGTGGACTCCAAAAGTGTGCCAGCGATTTTTAAAATTATCCCTTGTTCCAATTT
Source organism: Scolanthus callimorphus (assembly GCA_033964015.1). NCBI lineage: Eukaryota > Metazoa > Cnidaria > Anthozoa > Actiniaria > Edwardsiidae > Scolanthus > Scolanthus callimorphus. The sequence goes on from CM066919.1 coordinate 14,527,750, forward strand.
TGTGACGATTTTTCTTCCAATTCGACCTTTTTCGGATACTATCTAACTTCAAAAAGCAATAACCTTAATGTCGAATATAAAAAAAGTGGCTGGCACACTTTAGTCCACCTTATTATCATTAATTCTGATACAAAACTGGGTGGGTCTATTGAATTATGACGGACTAGAGCTTGATCAAACGAACAGTATGCTGGCTACTGAATTTCAAGCATGTGCAGATACAGAATAAGCATCCCACATGGATAAGAGTTGCGGTTTCGGTAAAAAATGTTCACGAAATCATAAAGTTTTTCACCCACGGCATAGGGTCGGTCCAGGAAGTGAACAGCACTACAATCGCGGACAAAATGTGTTGTCGCCTATGTCGAAAACTGTTCATTTTAGCGGCATTGACAACTTAAAAAAATTATTTCTCCTAAAAAACAACCCCCTTCCCCCACACAATGTTGTTGATGAATAGACTTTGAAATGCCAACATGATCATCCCCTAGGCACAACATTGAACGGGGGAGAGGGGGAGGGGAAAGGGTGCCTGTGTATATGCTCTGAATTATGTATGGTTTGTCAATTAGACGACAACAATTTTGTCCCGGATTGTATTTAGTACGTTTTTCGTTTTCTTTAAAAAGAAACAAAGAAGCATGGGCTGATATATCGGTGGTGTATGAGACTCGATAGGCATGATATAGAAGGGTAATTAGATTTGCTGTAATTGTCTAGCAACAATGAAAATATGATCAGTTTAAGAGAATTTGAGTCACGCGCGCGAGCAAAGAAATGGTACACGAGAAAAATCGCATTCGAAGCCACAACTACGGAAGAAAAAGAGCTTAACCTGGGCTTTCTGCGATCTCAGACTGGGGTGAAGTGTTCAGTACTCTCGAAAAGATATTGTATAACAGCGGAAATTCCAGTATATTGCGAGCTCCCAGTAAAAAAAAGAAAGGAACAGACGGGAGAAAAACACTCCAGATTAAAAAATTCGGCACAGCGAAAGGACGGCGCTGGTACGGCCGGGAGAGAAACTGTACGCAATAAACCTATAAAAGATAAAACTATAGAACCTTTCCTGAAGAATTGTCAAAATCATCAACAGAAACGAAAACGGCTTACAAACTAAGGAATGAAACGTGAACATTACGTTTTTTAAATTCCCAGAAATGAACCGGATATGACGTAATGCTGGAGCGCACTGCTTTATATCGCACACTAGCTTCTGGAAGATGTTAATATTAATATGATTTAACCAGTATTTTTTTTTTATTCATTTCTATGATTTGTTGTAAATATGTATTTACAACAGCACTCACTTGTGACATATACTCGTTATGGAAAAATTGCACGGCTGTGAACAAATCGCCAACGGGTTACACGGGTAACGCTTCGGCAACAAAGAAAAGTAACTAGAGTCATTATTCATCTTTTTTAATCTAGTGTTACCCGTGTTACCCGTCCCCGGTCTCTCTCGGTTGAATCTACCGAGTTTATTACTGCATCGGCAAATGTTTCACGAGTTAAGAATTTATCAATCTTTGCTTTGCTATAAGTTGTGAAGTCGTCTTTTCGCACTTGTTTTGAGTGCAGTTTTTTAGCCTACAAATAACTTCTATCAGACCACAAACACCTTGCGCTCAAATCCGAGTTATTCGCCTGAATTTCATCCATTTCATAATCAAAACAGCACCAAACTATTCTTGAAAACTTGAATTGACACAAGAATTGCTTCAAGTTCTGAAGAAACGTGCCTAACGGAATCAAAAGTAGCCGCTTTTATGGGAACGCACGTGCTAGGTAGCAAAAACGTTTCAAACGTCCTCTCCCACGAGAAAAAAAATTCGTCTTTTTTGCCTGTTCTTCTGGAAACAAGTAAAGGAACAATGAAAACAACGATTCCAATTTTCGCTTCCACCGCGTTAGATTCGATATAGCTAATTGCATCGGTTACGTACAGAGAAAATTTGAGAAATACGTAGAAAAGCTCCAAATACTGTATTTAGTACGTTTTTCGTTTTCTTTAAAAAGAAACAAAGAAGCATGGGCTGATATATCGGTGGTGTATGAGACTCGATAGGCATGATATAGAAGGGTAATTAGATTTGCTGTAATTGTCTAGCAACAATGAAAATATGATCAGTTTAAGAGAATTTTGAGTCACGCGCGCGAGCAAAGAAATGGTACACGAGAAAAATCGCATTCGAAGCCACAACTACGGAAGAAAAAGAGCTTAACCTGGGCTTTCTGCGATCTCAGACTGGGGTGAAGTGTTCAGTACTCTCGAAAAGATATTGTATAACAGCGGAAATTCCAGTATATTGCGAACTCCCAGTAAAAAAAAAGAAAGGAACAGACGGGAGAAAAACACTCCAGATTAAAAAATTCGGCACAGCGAAAGGACGGCGCTGGTACGGCCGGGAGAGAAACTGTACGCAATAAACCTATAAAAGATAAAACTATAGAACCTTTCCTGAAGAATTGTCAAAATCATCAACAGAAACGAAAACGGCTTACAAACTAAGGAATGAAACGTGAACATTACGTTTTTTAAATTCCCAGAAATGAACCGGATATGACGTAATGCTGGAGCGCACTGCTTTATATCGCACACTAGCTTCTGGAAGATGTTAATATTAATATGATTTAACCAGTATTTTTTTTATTCATTTCTATGATTTGTTGTAAATATGTATTTACAACAGCACTCACTTGTGACATATACTCGTTATGGAAAAATTGCACGGCTGTGAACAAATCGCCAACGGGTTACACGGGTAACGCTTCGGCAACAAAGAAAAGTAACTAGAGTCATTATTCATCTTTTTTAATCTAGTGTTACCCGTGTTACCCGTCCCCGGTCTCTCTCGGTTGAATCTACCGAGTTTATTACTGCATTGGCAAATGTTTCACGAGTTACGAATTTATCAATCTTTGCTTTGCTATAAGTTGTGAAGTCGTCTTTTCGCACTTGTTTTGAGTGCAGTTTTTTAGCCTACAAATAACTTCTATCAGACCACAAACACCTTGCGCTCAAATCCGAGTTATTCGCCTGAATTTCATCCATTTCATAATCAAAACAGCACCAAACTATTCTTGAAAACTTGAATTGACACAAGAATTGCTTCAAGTTCTGAAGAAACGTGCCTAACGGAATCAAAAGTAGCCGCTTTTATGGGAACGCACGTGCTAGGTAGCAAAAACGTTTCAAACGTCCTCTCCCACGAGAAAAAAAATTCGTCTTTTTTGCCTGTTCTTCTGGAAACAAGTAAAGGAACAATGAAAACAACGATTCCAATTTTCGCTTCCACCGCGTTAGATTCGATATAGCTAATTGCATCGGTTACGTACAGAGAAAATTTGAGAAATACGTAGAAAAGCTCCAAATACTGTATTTAGTACGTTTTTCGTTTTCTTTAAAAAGAAACAAAGAAGCATGGGCTGATATATCGGTGGTGTATGAGACTCGATAGGCATGATATAGAAGGGTAATTAGATTTGCTGTAATTGTCTAGCAACAATGAAAATATGATCAGTTTAAGAGAATTTTGAGTCACGCGCGCGAGCAAAGAAATGGTACACGAGAAAAATCGCATTCGAAGCCACAACTACGGAAGAAAAGAGCTTAACCTGGGCTTTCTGCGATCTCAGACTGGGGTGAAGTGTTCAGTACTCTCGAAAAGATATTGTATAACAGCGGAAATTCCAGTATATTGCGAACTCCCAGTAAAAAAAAAGAAAGGAACAGACGGGAGAAAAACACTCCAGATTAAAAAATTCGGCACAGCGAAAGGACGGCGCTGGTACGGCCGGGAGAGAAACTGTACGCAATAAACCTATAAAAGATAAAACTATAGAACCTTTCCTGAAGAATTGTCAAAATCATCAACAGAAACGAAAACGGCTTACAAACTAAGGAATGAAACGTGAACATTACGTTTTTTAAATTCCCAGAAATGAACCGGATATGACGTAATGCTGGAGCGCACTGCTTTATATCGCACACTAGCTTCTGGAAGATGTTAATATTAATATGATTTAACCAGTATTTTTTTTTATTCATTTCTATGATTTGTTGTAAATATGTATTTACAACAGCACTCACTTGTGACATATACTCGTTATGGAAAAATTGCACGGCTGTGAACAAATCGCCAACGGGTTACACGGGTAACGCTTCGGCAACAAAGAAAAGTAACTAGAGTCATTATTCATCTTTTTTAATCTAGTGTTACCCGTGTTACCCGTCCCCGGTCTCTCTCGGTTGAATCTACCGAGTTTATTACTGCATTGGCAAATGTTTCACGAGTTAAGAATTTATCAATCTTTGCTTTGCTATAAGTTGTGAAGTCGTCTTTTCGCACTTGTTTTGAGTGCAGTTTTTTTAGCCTACAAATAACTTCTATCAGACCACAAACACCTTGCGCTCAAATCCGAGTTATTCGCCTGAATTTCATCCATTTCATAATCAAAACAGCACCAAACTATTCTTGAAAACTTGAATTGACACAAGAATTGCTTCAAGTTCTGAAGAAACGTGCCTAACGGAATCAAAAGTAGCCGCTTTTATGGGAACGCACGTGCTAGGTAGCAAAAACGTTTCAAACGTCCTCTCCCACGAGAAAAAAAATTCGTCTTTTTTGCCTGTTCTTCTGGAAACAAGTAAAGGAACAATGAAAACAACGATTCCAATTTTCGCTTCCACCGCGTTAGATTCGATATAGCTAATTGCATCGGTTACGTACAGAGAAAATTTGAGAAATACGTAGAAAAGCTCCAAATACAATCGCCACAGACTGATTCGGTGTTTAGATGTGGTCTGCAGACTGTTAAATTAATATGAGCATCGGGTAGGAATTCTTGTCTGTGCCAACAGAGTTTTGTTGAACGTGCGTCTGTTTCTTTTTTCAATCCATATAACGTGAAAGACATGGATAAGGGATTTTCGATCCGATTAATAACTTGCAGCAAACGCTCTATTCTGCAAACTATGCATAGGATTGGTTTCCGCAACATTTATTGTGGATAAAAAAACAAGAGTCTCTCAACAATTTTATCGCAGATATTTATCTGTCATTATTAATGCATATGTTTAAATATTTAACCTTGATTTCAAACATAATATATAATGTTTTTGGAGCAGCTAAAATTAAATTTAACGAGAAAAATGCACACAATTCCTGGCTCGTCGAAGACGGAAATCAAACTTGGAAATCAAGGTAAATGGAAACTTTCCACTGGAAAAGCCTTATCTCGAGTTGGAGACATGCATGTAAATGACAGCTTAAAACGAATCTTTAGAGAGTACTCAAAAGCCAGTCCCCGAAAGCTCTTTATTAATGTGGGAGGGTCCACGTTCGAAATTCTACGCGATAATCTGAAGAAGTACCCTGACACTTTGTTAGGTGGCGATCGAAAGAGGCAGTTCTACGACAAAGAGAGGAAAGAGTACTTTTTCGACAGGGATCCTGTGATGTTTAAGTACATTCTTGACTTTTATCGTACTGGAGATTTCCACATTTCAAGCAAATCGCCAGACTGCGTAGAAGCAATTTCAGATGAACTGGCATTTTTTGGCATTCCTCGGGAGTTTGTAGCAAGCTGCTGCTGTGAGAACATTGACTTTGAGCATAGACTGGAAGATGAGCTAGAGGATGATATGAAAACTGAACCTGAATCGTTTGATAGGAAAGAAAAACTTTACGAGTTTTTAACTAATGCCAAGAGCTCACCAGGTGCTGCAATATTTAGCTACTTTTTCGTCTTGGTCATTGTTGCTAATATAATAATGATAAACCTGGAAACTTTGCAGTGTTCTGTGATTGAAAAATGCGGTACATACTACAGTGGCACGTTTTTCATTGTGGATTCCTTCTGCGTAGCCGTTTTTACTTTCGAGTTTTTTGCTCGACTTTATGCGTCACCATCGCGTATAGAATTCATCAAAGACGGGTCAAATATTGTGGATCTTATTGGCATCCTACCATATTACATTGGAGTTTTTGAAAGACTTTTCAAATCAAAGAATGATGTGCTGCAAAGCTTTATCACAGGACTTAGAATCTTCAGGATTTTTCGCGTCACAAAGTTAGCAAGACACTCAGCGAGGTTTCAGAATATTTTAAAGTCTATAGGAGATGCAGCCGGCGAACTTGGGGGAATATTATTTTCATTTCTCGCCTTGATGATTCTATTTTCGACGATAATCTTCTTAATAGAAAGTGAAATCGGCGACGATCCGGGCAGTTTTACAAGCATACCGGCAGCCTTCTGGTACACCTTAGTCACGATGACAACTTTAGGGTAAGTAACTATTTGTATTAATATTCAACATTGATGTATGGGAACACTGATGCTCCTTCAAAAATCAGTAAACCTTCATCAAATTCTTGTCTGATGACACCGACGCATAGCCCTACACAGAGCTTTATAAACGACGTTTGAAGGGTGAAACGAGAACCAATTTGACGGTACACTCAGGCTAACGATTGTCGTTCGCGTTTGCAAAAATGCGACTGCGTGGGAAATAACAATTAACAAATATTGGATGTATCATGCAAAAATTGTTTTCTTATTCAGCAACCAGGAATGCTTACCTAGCTAAACAAAGATATCAAAGATAAGGCCTCGCACGGCGAAACGGTTTTTCAACTTCACGTTTGGTATTTTCCTCCTCGTATTCAATCCAAAGAGCCATAGTTTATGTCTGAACAATGTTCTCTCGACAAAAAATCATAACAGATTCAACGAGAATATTGGCAAAATTGGCTTCCGCTTCTGAAATGAAAACCAACGTCATTTCAGTGCATCAATCCTAATGTCTGCAGATTGACGTCACGAGCTGCGCGCCAGCAATATTTCACTGCGTACTCTTAGCCAATCAGAATCGAGATAGTGGCATGGATGAATATTAATAAGTATTTATTGTATGAGGTTAGGCATGATATCGTCAATTAGCAAAACCAATGTCTGTGTTATCTGCTGAAGCCTGAGGCTTTTGCAGATAACGCAGACACGAGGTTTTGCTTATTCACATTAAGAACATGGATGCACTGCCCAAATATGGTCATTGGAACGCCGATAGCTGTCTTCTGAACATGACAGATATCCTGTGATATCCGTCGTCTGATGAATATGATGTGTTGAGCTCGTATATTCCTGGGATGTTGTGCTATCGATGATTGAATAATAAGACCATTATCCTGCTCGATTTTTGCAGAATATCATCTGATTTAGTATCAGACGATATTCTGCGCAATCTCCCAGGATAATGTTTAAATAGCTTGCGAAAAACAATTCTGTTCAAGGGTTTTTTTTGGACGTATTGCTCAAGCAACCAGGCCTTCAACTGATCATTTCTAAAAAAAATAGGGCTAAATATAGGGCCTTTTTCCAAAATATGTAGAACATTGGAAAAACTTTATATTCTCTACACAATCTATGCACATAAGACTTTAAGCTTCAAGACTTTCAGCACATCGATGTTTCATGTGACAATAACGATACAGGGCCCGACATCAACTAGAGGTGCCATTGGCGCCTAAATAAAACAATATTGTTGCCAAATAATAGAAATCTGGTCGCCATCGTTTTCTCTTCTGTTTGTAATAAGAAAGAGTTTTTTCGTTAACTGTAAAAGTATTTGAGCTATTGTAGCAGGTTTCAGGTTTCTTCCTTTTAAGGCCTTTCCTTCGCCTCAGAATACAGTGATTTGGCTGCATGTAGCTCCTGGTCTTTCCTTTTTCATACTTCAGTAGTCACAGGGCCGTAGCAAGCCCCCCCCCCCAAACTGTTTTTAGGGAAAGTTTTAACTCTTTTGCGCGTGAAGCGCGCCGAAAATTTAGAATCCAGCATGTGAAATTACCGCATGTTTAAGAGAACTTTGATATGCAGGGTGCAAATCGCATTGCCAAATTTCCACTTTCAATCTTTTCCAAGAAAGGGTTCACGTTTTTGTGCAAAATATCCAAAATATAGGAAATATAGGGCATTTCAAGACAATATAGGGAAATATAGGAGAATCTCAAAAATATAGGAAATATAGGGCCAGTTGAAGGCCTGAGCAACGTCTCGTATGCCCCACAGAAACTACTTGTTGTTCACGATTTAACGCAAATAGTAGTATGGTGCAAAAAGTGACGATCAGAAAAAGGTAAATATATACTTCAAAAAATCTGTTAAGTATAAACAGCGTTCAATGTATATCAAAGTATTCAAAGTAAGCTTTTGATGTCCTACCTAACTTTCTTCAGTTGTTGAAAATAATATTGAAATATTGTAGGTTATGGTAACTTGGGTCGCGGAGACACTAACATTAAACATTATGACAATACAGTCAATGGGCCCAAAATTTGGCGGGTTATTACCAAATCTGCAAACAAGGGTTATCATGTCTTTGTGAAATAGCTAGTGTCTGTACTTCATATTCGTGTATGATAGACTTCTTGCATTGGTAGCTTTTACTACTTATCAGTTCTTTATTTCAGACAATTATTTTTCTCGTTTAACGTTACCATCGTAACGGCTCCCAGGGAAAGGTTTCATATACTTTTTTTTAGAAATATATCAAAATGAGCTGGCTCATGGAGTATTACGCATGAGGAAATCGTCCTGTGACAGGGTCAGTATTAGCAAAAGCGGCGAGTTATTCTCGTGTGAATCGGTCCGGTAAAATTCTGGTACGGTATCGTCCAGCGTTCACACAGATGACAATACAATCGGGACAAGAACAAAACCATTCGCCATTCAGCTACGATGTTTAATAGTCAACAAAGGCCTTTCGGCTACAAGCCCTCCTCAGTGTAAAGACTAATGTGGCAGCGTTTGCACTAGGCTTTATATACACACACGCATATATTATATTAGGATCCATGTGCGTAAGGCACAGGGATCCACTCTAATTTAGCCCATATGGTTCGTAGTTTGTGAATCCACCATGATTCCGTATTCAAAATTCGTTCTGTTGTGGTTTGCGTTATTATATTGAATTTGAAAGCATCATTGAACTCAACCGATGCGTGAGTTTTTAGGTGTCCATTTATCGCGGAGCCTTGTTTGTTTCTGTGATAAGTTACCCTTTTGCGTAGCGTTTGGGTGGTGTTACCCACGTATTGCTTGGCGAATATAACGCACGTGGCAAGATAAACTACGCATCTAGATGCGCAATTAGCCGTACATTTGATGTTATAAGAGTAACCGGTCACAGAACTACTAAAGCGGCCCCTATCAACAATGATAGGACAGGTAAGGCAGCTTGTGCTGCCACATGGGTGTGCCCCAAAGTCGTTACTCGCGTTATGCGTAGAAATCCGTCTGCGTTGATACAAAATGTCCCTCAGTTTGGGACCACGTACATCAGCAATGATAGGACAGGTAAGGCAGCTTGTGCTGCCACATGGGTGTGTTTCAAAGTCGTTACTCGAGTTATGCGTAGCGAGTTACTTTTATAGTAAAATTACTTTTATAGTAAAATCTTCAAAACGTGTTCTTCGAAAACTCATTTAACATTTACGAACAGGGAGCTAGAACTGGATAACAGAATTGAAAAACAACAGAAAATTGCATTAGTTATTTAGCCGACATTAATATTTATTAATGCGTTTTGTGCAAAAGCGGATGTCAAGAATTAATTTTAACTCAACGAGACGGAGTCTCGGGTTGAGCGTCCACGAGCGGTTGAGCGTCCACGAGCGGGCGAGGGTCCACTCGTTTCTTGAGGACCCTTTCTCCCTCATCAACACTACATCTCCCTTCTTTAGGTTTGCTGTCGCGTAAATCCACTTCTTGCGTGGTTGCAGCAGTGGGAGGACTTATTTCCGCCACCTTGACTAGAAGACGTTGGCAAGGTATTGGACCCTCTCCCACTGCTTACCGTAGAGACTGTTAGCGCTGAACATGCCAGCGGCAGCCTTTAAAGGCTGCGTCTTCTGGGTTAGCAGTGCGGCAGGCGAAAGACACTCTCTGGTGTCTCGGGGTTGCACGATATGGGGGCCAGAGGTCTTGCATTGATGATAGCGGTGATCTCGGCCATCAGGGTTGCCAGCATCCCATACATCAAGTGCTCAGTGGACACACCTCCGATGGTGTTTTCAAGGATACTCCTCGCTATTCCGATCATGCGTTCCCAAACTCCACCTGCATGGGAGTTGTAAGGACACTCTGGTGTCTCGGGGTTGCACGATATGGGGGCCAGAGGTCTTGCATTGATGATAGCGGTGATCTCGGCCATCAGGGTTGCCAGCATCCCATACATCAAGTGCTCAGTGGACACACCTCCGATGGTGTTTTCAAGGATACTCCTCGCTATTCCGATCATGCGTTCCCAATCTCCACCTGCATGGGAGTTGTAAGGAGGGTTGAACTCCCACTCACTACGTTTGGTTATGAGGTATTTCTTCACTGCTTGTATATCTAATGACGTCAGAACTCATTGACCGCACCTATGAAGTTGGAGCCACAATCTGACCGAAGCTGTTTCAGTGGCCCCCGCATAGCCAGGAATCTCCGCAATGCATTATTGAAACAGGAACTGTCCATATTTGAACCACTTCTATATGAGCGGCGCGTATGCCCATGCACATGAAGAGGACAGCCCAGCGGTTAGCGTGAGCTAGGCAACCTCTGGTGCGCCCGGTGCAAACTTGCCACGGCCCGAACACGTCCAGACCAACGAAGCTGAATGGCGGTGCCGTTGCTTCGGACTCTCCCCTGGTGCTGAACCTTTCCGTGGAAGTGTTGTACTAGCAGAGTCGAAACATGGTGCTTGTTTGGAAGGATGATGGGGTATCGCTCTGCGTCACTCAAGTCGACGGCCGCCAGGCGACCGCATACTCGCATCAAACCTTCGTTGTTGACGATCGGACAGAGTGAAACCTGTCTATCTATCTATCTGCTTGTAGGAATGCTTTTTCCTTTCTCAATTCGTTCCAGGTCGTCAGAGAAGGCGTCTAGTTGTACCCAGATAGCCGCTGGTGTGCTCCGAACTTGACCGAGACGCTCCTTTCTGGTCTGGGCGACAAGTGGTCCGATCCGTGCGTCTTGGCTCCTGGTTCGGGTGTGGGTCCGCGTTGTAGAGAAAATAGGGGCCTGTAAGCCACGCGGTGTCTTCCAGCTTGTCTGCGTTGCTAGGTCAGCAGGATTAAGGTGTGGGTACGTAATGTCACTGGTGTATGTGAGTCGATCTGCGTATGCGGTCTACGCGATTCGCTACGTACACATAGAAACGCCTTGACTCGTTAGACTTTGCTGTCGGAATAGAAAAACACTTCGTCTGGCTTTGTTTCAAGCTTTCCGATCACCGAGTCCGCCAACTACACTGAGAGGACGGCTGTGCATAGCTTTAGTCCAGGCATTTAGGTAGCGTGAGTTGGGATATCGATCCGATTGCTATTTCCGAGGCATCACAATACGTGTGCAACTTTATCTTTGCTGCACTTCGAAGAGAGAGGGACGAGTACGATCGAGGAAGCTTCACGTCTTCAAGGGATCACAATTCTTTGCATCCGTCCTCACATGCCGGTGTGTGTCCTGGCGGTAGGAGGGCCCCAGGCGTCTGCCTTTGCTGCCTTAACGTCTAGAGACATTGCCCTTAGGAGAGACTTGCCCTTTATTACGACAGGCGCGACAATTCCTAAAGGGTCATACAAGCTGTTGGTTACCGACAAGACTCCTCTCCGTGAGAAGGGCTTTTCTTGGGTTGACACTTGAAAGGTCAAACATTCGGATTCCAAATCCCACTGAACGGCAAGCGATCGCTGTGCTGTGATAGGGCCGTTAGTGTGATCGAGATCACAAAGGCCTGTGGCGCAGTTTTCCTCAGAAAGGCTTTCATAACCTCTGGGTGATTAGGGGCAAACTTATGGAGACGTAGATTTTCTGTAGCTATCATCGCTTGAGGAGGTCTATTGCGCTCTGGGGCCGAGTACAGTCCGTCATAATTCCGGTGGACAAATGCTTTCACGTCGCTGCCAAACTCGCCCTCCCCTAGTTCTGCCGTCTTGCGTAACCCGTAGTTTGCTACTGCAGGAGATGTGTATTTCAGAACAGAACAGAACAGAAACCTTTATTTAATTATAAGGCTCAGGGTAGCCCTTTCAGATTGAAAAAACAACCTGTTATCAATAGGAGCCCTGAGCACTAATATACATCTAAAATATAAAACATATATAAATAGGTAATAATAATTATGAATTTATAAAACTATATATGATTAAAAATCTATATATGATTAAAAATTTATATATATATATAAAATTATTTAGAAAATTTATTAAAAACGGTGCAGCCATAAAAATAGAAAGACCTTTTGCAGCTTCAGTCCTAACAGCCGGGAAATGCAGCAAATTGCGTTGTCTTGTAGTGCGCGCGTATATGGCATTGGGTAACTGGAAATAACTCTTAAAATACTGTGGGCAACGCCCCTTAATGCATTTTTTGACAAGATTAAAAACATGATTCTGGCGCCTTTCCACTAGAGTTGGCCATTTGAGAGATTCCATAGCAGGGAAACTGCGGCTGGTTCGCGCTACAATTCTACCTGCGCGCTTCTGCATGTTTTCGAGATTTTGACTATTCACCTCACCGCAGCAGCCCCACACACTATCACAGTAATCTAAGATTGGTCGTATGAGAGTCGTATAGATAACATTCGCACTGTGAATATATGGACCTTTATCCTGTATTCCGTTATTTTACCGTCCGGTTCGTTATCCTTGTACCAAAGGAAACTTGGCGACTTGACTTTCAAACCTTGTGCACGCCTTCCTTTAGTGTACTGGGCGCCGGAGCATGTCTTTAGCCTGTAAGACGTGGCAGCGCTGTTAATATTCAAACCATCGAAGAGCTCCGAGCGCGCAAGGGAATAATTACTATGATCATCTATATAACTACATATGCTCTGATTTTTGTTTCTGGCGCGCTCGAGACCTATAGGTTTGCGAGACAGATCTTAGCGCAAGATTTCCCAGTTGCGTCTAGGTCACACACTTCCGTGCAGATATCACATATTGGAGACGCTTGTGCGCGCTCCTCGCCGTGCGTTCGTGCGTTTGGGGCGCTTTGCCAGGGTGTAGGGCAGTTACACGGTGGCTGCTGTCGCACTCGTAACATTTGGGGGTGTGCCCAAGATGCGAGAAATTGTTGTCGTTTTCGGACAACCCGCGAATATTTCCCTCATAAGTCTTCGCTCTAAACGGATGGGGTATGCCATGTATTACGCACCAGTCCTTGGGATCGGATTCTGGTTATTTAGTATTTTGCAAATTTGTCTTAGCGGTCAAGATATTGCGCCCAGGCTGACGTGGCCTTGCTGGCTTTACGGTTTGTTGCTGTTGAGGCGCAGGTGACCGGTCTTCTTCGTATAAGGCGAGCAAGGGATCATTGCGTAGCGAGGAGGCTTCTTGAACAAATTTAGAGAATTCTAAATTCAATGGGATTTATATGCGTTACGCTACCACGGTAATGTTATGCAGTTTGCTGAAAATATATTTTCTTCCAACTCTCCTCTACGCTACTACGGTAATACAGTGCAGTTTGCTGAAAATATATTTTCTTCCATATCCCCGCGCATCCATGTATTATGTATTCTCTATTTCATGCTCTGTTAGTATAGGTAATCAGGGGCGGATTTCGGAAAAAATCTGACCGTAGCGCAATCGTTGATAACTCAGGTAACTTAAGGCCTGGGCGGAAGCCCGATCCAAAATGGCGGACGTAAAACTGAGGGGGGTGGTCCATCTCTAAACCAATGCCTCTGAGGGATGCAAGCAATCTACATTTGAATACTTTTGATCATTCTCAATCATTTCCATCAATGCTGGTCTCTACGGCAACAAATGCATGACCTCTGACCTTAAATTTAATTTCTAAGAAAATGGCCTCTGCATTCAATGGGGATAAGTGAATTCGTTCCCCAGAATGCATTATAGTGTTTGTTATATAGTGTAGCTTATTTATCCAACGAGGATGGCTGGAAATGTTTTTTAGGATAGCTTTATTTGTGATGATGTAATATGATATCTCTCCTTTTCTTAAAATGTGGATAACTTGGACACCCATCCTCGTTGGAATGGTAATGTACGCCCGACACTGGTCATAATAAGACCCATTGGGAAACCATTGGTATGACCCCCATCGAATGCAGAGACCTGAAAGACAATTGTGCCTTTGTCACGCTCTTACAAGTCACGCAACCCGTTGACATGGTAACCAAATACATCAAATGAAACGTCTCACTGGCTGTACCAACCTTAACGAAAAACATTCTACAGAAGACATCTTGTACAACCTAGAGAATTTTTTTCTGTATTTTTCCTATTTTTTTGAAAAACACCCATGCCTTGGTTGGGATACAGTTGGCATAGAAGTATACACCAGACAGGTTAATCTACGTTTTAGAGAAAACTATTCAAAAAAGCGTATACATGTTGGAGTTTTAGAAAATACCTCCAACAAACGCGTTTGCCCGCGCGTGGTTTTCGATAGTGCACTGGGTTACTATAGTTGTCAACAAATATCTCCCTAGCCTGTACGAACATCTATAGAAATCTGTTTTTACCATAACAGTTAGCTTTCTCGCAAAATGATTGGCTGATTTGCCGTGGAAAATAAGAGTCCTTACCACTCTGCTCGCATCAGCTTGCGCGCGCGGCTCAAAAGCAAAGGGAAATTGTTCGAATGCGCGCGCTATTTGCAACGGAAAGTGATCATAATCATAACATTTGGGATTTTGTTATGGTAAAAAATATATTTCCAGGGGTTTTGAGTGGTGTGGACTCCGTTTTACCACTTTTTACGCCATAATCGTGGTCAAATTTTGTTGTGGAGTCACTCGCCTGCGGCTCGTGAATCCACAACATTTTGACCACGATGATGACGTAAAGCGTGGTAAATAAGAGTCCACACCACTCAAAACCTCTGGAAATTTGTTAAGTTTCATTGCATACAAATTTCTAACAATCAAGGTCGTCGTGAGTTCCAAACTCACTCAGGGATTTTTAGTGGCTTCAATGATATGAATCATGCAATATTCCGGCAATCCTAAATCGGCTAAACGATCATTTTTTGGAATACAGCGGAAAGCACAAATTTAAATTATGCTGTCTAAAGTTGATTCTTCAATGATATGAGAATAATTGTGGTTGCATGCTTTTTTCTACTACTTGAAGAAAAAAGACCAGAACATGAATAGCTTATAATCTCAAGCCATGTCAAGCTGTGTTCAAACAGTTTTAACTGAAATTCTCAAACTCATTAATTATTCATGAGGGCGTAGACCAATGGGGTTCTTGCATTTGGTCAGGTGTATGACTTTGGAAACCCAATGAAACACCAGTTGAAAATCACTAGTGTTTGAAATGATTTCAAACACTAGTGATATTGAGTTCTTAATTAGCATATTCATAGAGTACTCAAACACAATTCAATAACATGTTTAATTGTCTTGATCGGCAGCTTCTTCTCTTTCTTGTTCTTTAGCGCCAATCCTGCCCGCTCGTCCCGTCCTTCCCTTCTGCGTTCAGCAAACGTCTGAAGTGAGCAAATCTAACAAAACAAGAATGTTATAAATAAGACTAGTGTTATCAGAACATGCAAACACCAGTTCGTTGTTGGACTCGAATCTTGTTTTGCCCAAAAGACCCAAAAATACTTTCAGCAATCAAAACTAGCAATCCATTTCCATCCGCTTTAATTTCAACCAAAACGCTGCAAAGCGCTGTTAATTTATCAGTCGAAAGCTTACTTAACAAACGTAGGCTAATATTTTAGTTGCTCCTAGTGAATTCACCGCTTTCTAGCTCTCCAAATTACACTGATAATATCGTGGCTAATGGCATGCTTGGAGCAGAAACGTGGACATATAAACATAAACTAACCTTTGTCGTTGCCATCCGAGAAATTGAAATCCAGGTTGGGCTTTCGTTCCAGCACATACCGACGTATCTCGCACACGATTTGGTAGAGAGTTTTGGGCGGATACCGCTATCCTTTATTTTTCTTCCGCAGTCTTAGGCGGACGAAACCTTGACTGCGCCATGTTCAAGGTGAAATGGCGATTCAATTAGCATATACAAGATTGTACAATCTAGCAATTGATTAGATGGCATGTTCTTTGCCTGAACAAAAGGGCTGATGTAATCAGCTAATTTAGCGTCTTTGGGCTTATGTAATCACGTCTTTGTTCTTTAACATTCTAAGCGTGATTGCATAACATGATATAAACTGTGTATTTTATTTGTGTGAGAAGTAATTCCAAAACTCGTTCTGCGTGTTTCATTGGGATTACAAACAACTCGAAAACAATAAAACACTCGCGGCTACGCCGCTCGTGTTTCAATGGTTTTCTCGTTGTTTGCAAACCCAATGAAACACTTGAACTCGTTTTTGAAATATAACTAAATCAAACTTCATAGTCATACTCAGCCGGACTTGATATTAGGAAAAGATGTTCTGTAACTTACCTCACGCAGAAATGCTTTTCTAGGCTCCTTCTTGGCTTTGGAAACTATAACTCTTCAAACTCATCGCACGAATGTATTGTGTGACTACACAGTGCATTTGTGTTGTATTTTCATCAAAGAATCACCGAGCAGAGAAAATTCGCCGAGATGATCCGTGGTTTTCTCCCGCGTTAGAACCGTTTTCACAGGCGACGCAAACAGTAGCTAGCTAGGCACGATCGCTAGGCCAGTGTGTGCTCCATTCTGATTGGTTAACTGTTTCAATACGTCTGGCAAAAAGTTATTTTTAGTCGCCTGACAGGAGCGGACAGGAGCCGTTTCACCAAAAATAGTAACAAGACCCCCAGCAACGGGTGCTGGAATTACTATTTTTAGCATGCAATAGGAGCAACAAAGTCGCTAAATATAGTATCATCTCTCGGCGGCAACGAACGCCGTCGTTGGCTTGTCGAAGATCAATCGATGAAATTCGGCGCTCGCTCGCAACGGAGATTATGCAAAACGACAGACGATTCTGGAAAGTCTTACTGAGAGCGGCAAACATAACGTAGAAAATTATGTTTAGCGTATAGGATAAATAAATGTAGAAGACCAGAATAAAATAAATTAGAAGCTATCAAAGCGACTAAGAAGGACAAATTAAAAAAGTCGCTCAAAT
Organism: Scolanthus callimorphus; assembly: GCA_033964015.1. Classification (NCBI taxonomy): domain Eukaryota; kingdom Metazoa; phylum Cnidaria; class Anthozoa; order Actiniaria; family Edwardsiidae; genus Scolanthus; species Scolanthus callimorphus. The sequence goes on from CM066919.1 coordinate 14,544,856, forward strand.
CTGACCGTAGCATTTGCTTCGTTTGCACTGGTCTAAATCCGCCCCTGGTAATCATACGACTTCCGGGCAGTTCCCCCATATGAGGGGCCAAACACGTCAAAAGTGTACTCGCTTCCTTTATTTTCATGGTCTCTGAATTTATTTTTATGACGTTTGAATTTATTTTCATGGCCTTTCATTTTATTTTTATGATGTTTGATTTTATTTTTATGACGTTTGATTTAATTTCTATGATCTTTCATTTTAATCAATGACAATTGAATTTATTTTTATGACGATTGAATTTATTTTTATGACGAATGATTTTATTTTTATGACGTTTGATGTTAGCGGAGCACCATACCTAAGGAAAAAATGTATAGTATTATCGAGTTGATTTTTGAACGTCACGGGCATTATGGATAAGTTTGATGACGTCATTGATGACGTTAGGGCATGTGACCTTGGTGTAGAGTTCCTCTTATGGTCTTTGAAAGTTTGTACAAGTTTGGCTTCTATAGAAGCTACCCTTCGGGAGATATGATTTTTTCTTTATTTTCTGGTATTAAACCTATAGCGTACGCCGTCCGTCCGTCCGTCGTCCGTCCGTCCGTGTACACATGGGAAGCCTGTGGTATGCAAAGAAAAAATAATATCTCCTCAAGGGAACATGCTAAGACGGACACGTGATCTGACGTCATCGATGACGTCATCAGTGATTGAAAAATTAATATCTCGTGAAGGAAAGACTCTAAAACAACCAAACTTTGGTAGTGTACTCTAGGCCACCAGGTGAGCGAAATGAAGTGGTCACGTGATATGACGTCATCGATGACGTCGTCTATGCTTCAAAAATGAAGTATCTTATGAAAGGAAGACTCTAAAACAACCAAACTTGGGTAGTGTAGTCTAGGTCACTAGATGAGCGAAATGAAGTGATCACGTGATGTGAAGTCATCGATGACGTCATCTATGCTTGAAAAATCAATATCTCGTGAAGGGAAGACTCTAAAACAACCAAACTTGGGTAGTGTAGTCTAGGCCACCAGATGAGCGAAATGAGGTGGTCACGTGATATGACGTCATCGATGACGTCATCTATGCTTGAAAAATCAATATCTCGTGAAGGGAAGACTCTAAAACAACCAAACTTGGGTAGTGTAGTCTAGGCCACCAGATGAGCGAAACGAGGTGGTTACGTGATGTGACGCGATCGATGACGTCATATATGTTTGAAAAATGAATTTATCATGAAAGGAAGACTCTAAACCAACCAAACTTGGGTAATGTAGTCTCAGGTCACCAGATGAGCGAAATGAGGTGGTCACGTGATGTGACGTCATCGATGACGTCATCTATGCTTGAAAAATCAATATCTCGTGAAGGGAAGACTCTAAAACAACCAAACTTTGGTAGTGTAGTCTAGGTCATCAGATGAGCGAAATGAGCTGGTCTCGTGATATGACGTCAGCGATGACGTCATCTATGCTTGAAAAATTAATATCTCGTGAAGGGAAGACTCTAAAGCAACCATGTAAACCATGTACACATGGGAATCCCTTTCATTCACACAGAAAATTTTATAACCAGGAGCTCCGCTCTTAGCCAGTGGCTAAATCTATATATTATTTTTAATGATGATCGATTTTATTTTATGACGTTTGATTTTATTTTTATGGTCTATGCTTTTAATTTTATGACGTTTCAGTCGTATATTTCTTACGTGGTATAGGTTCTTTTATATGTAGTTCCTTTCATTTATATGACTTTTTAATACCTGTTTACACTGTAATGCATTGCGAGCACAGGCGAAGGTTCAGTCCTTCACGTCTTAGACATGTGTGTCACGAATCTTGGCAACCTCGTCCCCAAAAGTTGAGTCGCATTCAAATTCCCCACCCCAGGGAAGCCAGTGGTGCGCAAATGCCCCACGGTGTCCCGGGGGGTGGGATGACCTTATAGAGGACCCACGTTTTGAAACGGTGTTCACACGGGACCATGCCGGACCTAGCCGTGCCAAAATCGGTCCGATACCGCACTCACGCGTGACAGTACCGTAACAGAATTGTACCGGTCTCGCGTTGGGGGTCTTAGAAGTCCTAACAGTAAACCAAGCTGCGAATTCTGTCAGTTAACAGGTTAAGAAAAAAACTGTCAGTTAAGAACAGGCGGTAGCCTACGGTTTTGTACCGCCGCTCTCGTGTGAACGGGGTCTACAGGGGAGAAAGGGGGGTCACAACTGTACAAATGTATGGTGCCCTTTTCCAGCTGACCGATTTACTCGGTATTTTTCTTCTAAAAGGGGGGATCACATGCACCCCAGGACCTCTCTCTAGCTACGCTCCCATCTAAGGCGGGTTTCCTGTGGTCCTCTAAAGGTCATGCGACTCGACTTTGCCCAAGGGTCTTCCCCCTGAGTTAACCGTAATTTTGAAAACGATCAAGACAACCCTGGGGACGAGGTTGCCAAGATTGGTGACGCCGTGACGCACATGTCTAAGACGTGAAGCCACTGTAAAAGAATTGAACCTTCGGATCTATGCTCGCAATGCATTACGGTGTAAACAGATATTAACAAGTCATATTAAATGAAAGGAACTACACATAAAAGAAACCTCTACCACGTAAGAAATGTACGACTGAAACGTCATAAAAGTAAAAGCAAACGTCATAAAAATAAAATCAATCATCATAAAAATAAATTCAATCGTCATAAAAATAAATTCAATCGTCATAAAAATAAAATGAAAGACCATAAAAATAAAATCAAACGTCATAAAAATAAAATCAAACATCATAAAAATAAAATGAAAGGCCATGAAAATGAATTCAAACGTCATAAAAATAAATTCAGAGACCATGAAAATAAAGAAAGCGAGTACACTTTACACATATTACGCATATTACACATATCAAAAAATTACGTAAAATTACATACAACATACATGATGGGCGAGATAAGGCTACGGGAACTATTGCACTTAAAGGCCGCCACACACGGGCCGATTTTCCGTCTCAAGACAAAAAATCCTGACTGATCGGCTCGTGTGTGGTGACTCGCGACGAGCTTACGACAACACGAGCGCCGCCACACACGAGCCGATTTTTTGTCGGCGACGATTTGAAAATCAAACATGTTTGATAAGACGAGCAGACGAAAAATCTTGTCGTAAGTTCGTCGCGGGTCACCACACACGAGCCGATCGGTCAGGATTTTTTGTCTTGAGACGAAAAATCGGCCCGTGTGTGGCGGCGCGCGATAATCGTACGAAAGAAAATCCTATCGGAATCGGCCCGTGTGTGGCGGCCTTAAGACATATAGTTTTGTACGAACGGGGGTTGTTTACATCGTAGTTGGTGAGGGCGGACACTATGCTTTCATGGTGGCTTTAAATGCATCGAGACTGTTCATACTAAGTTCAATACTTTCTTTTGCCGGCAAGAGTGTTCAATATACGGGTAGATCTTATTAAAAAGGATTTCTGGAAGGTTGAAGTTCGGCATCTACTAAGGCATCTACGCAGGTATTGTGTCGGGTCCGGTCGCCTTGGTAACATCAAGCACACTTAAACACAGTTCAGTCATACTTGGCTGGTCCTCCACTGGACTAAAGACCTCTTGCGAACTAGGAGAAAAAGGCCGATACGAAATATGAGTTAAATAAATTCGCTATTGGGGTCTTCAGCTGATGCCGTGAGAGGTGACTGCGAGCCAAGCTGGTCAGATGCTGTTCCGGCTACGTCTGTTGCCATGGAGATACAGTTAGGTACTGTACGGGATTTTCGAATTGTGCTTTAGTTTAGACCAGAAGCGCTTTTGGTTCTTGTTCACATCATTAACAAATGGAACTCAAGAATTCAGCTCGGCGTTTCTTGAGGATGCGTTTTATTTCGGAGCGCAAGTTCTTAAATTTCCGTTCAAGGGCTGCATTACTAGCTGTTTCTTTGAGTTTACACCGTACTGTCTCCTTTTTCTTGATAAGATCAAGTATAGAACCATCTATCCAAGTCTTGCTCAAGTCCATAAGGCATTCACATTTTGCTTTCCACAAGTTTCCGAAGATGAATTTCATTAAAAGAAACCGATTTTATCCCTCCATAAAGAGTAATTTCCAGAGTCATCGATCTCCATCTCCACGCTAGAAGACTCAACCTGAGTTTCCCCTTCCATAAACTGCTGATTTACATTACTTATGACCTCCCTCCAAGGAAGACCCCCTGCCCCATGCCGTTTTAAATTAAGTGAGCCCCAAAGTATTTTTTGTTTGTTTGTTTTGCACTGGTCTCCCTGATTTTGGTGGAGAAGATGTCCGGCTCTCAAATCTGTCTAAGAACCCGCTAAAATTGCAAACGCAAGCCCGTTACAGAAAAAACATATGACTTCGAAATTGTTTGTATGCTTATCAGTAAGGGAAGAGAAGGAACAGGTAAACTAAAATTGTTCTAAGAAATGTCTTAGTTTATCATGATAGGATTATGTTTAGAGAATATCATTCGTGCGCTCTGTAGGCTGTGGCCAGTGGTGTTATTGTTCAAACTTGAATGAAAATTGTTCTCAGCTCAAATCTTTCGAATTAGAATTATCCCTGCACATTCCCGCAACTAACTTTTTTTAGTTTCTGTGAGAGAATTTCAGCTTTGTCCCTCGTTTAAGAAATTGCTTCAATTAGAACTTATAGCCCAGGGTGAATCTTTTCCAACCAAACCACACCCACTGTCGAGAATTCCACCTTCAGGTTTGTGAACTTCGTTTGGCGGCACAGCTTCTGGCCTAAGCGGAGTGGGTGCGGACGATTTGAAACGTTTGCGCAGACAACCCGATAATAATAGTATAGATTAGTCAATCAGCTTCACGAAATACTCATACTCATTTAAGTGCAATAACATTATTGGAGTGCAAATTTTATATCTATATTATTATTTCAGATATGGTGATATTTATCCTAGCACATTCCTGGGCAAGTTAATAGGCAGCATTTGTGCTCTGATTGGTGTACTACTTCTGGCGCTACCCGTCCCAATTATAGAGGAAAAGGTGCGTAATGTCAATATAGTCCAGTGGCTAACAAATGACGGATTGGTACCACTCGAGGTGGCAAAGGCTAATAACGATAAAAAGGCCTTTCCACAGGCACAAAGCTTATAACCCGATGTCTAAATCAATTCTTGTTGACGGCCTTTCCATCTCATTCAGTGGGGGTAAATACTTACAGATTGCAGGTCGCTTCTTTTGCTGCCATTTTTGCAGTTTGTGCGTGTAGAAACTGAAAGAGGATTGCGCACAGGTTCAGTGCGAAAAGGTCAAGACTAAAAAGGGGTCACAAGTACCAGTGGTGATACATAAGTTATATATTGCGGCAGCAGTTTTTACGGTTAGTGACATTTTCCAGTCTGCATTTTATACTTGCCATAAGCAGGCATATTTGTTTGTTTGATTGTCTAATTACCAATTAGGAAAAGTCTTTGCTGAGCTTAGATCATTCAAACCCTCTGCCAATTTTATGCACAGTACCTGAATTTTAGGTGTAATCAAAAAAATCTAGGCATCAATTTATGCTCAGTGTAGGGGTAATACCAGAAAAACTAATATATAGATTCAGCCACTGGCTAAAAGCGGAGCTCCCAGTTACATATTTTTCTGTGTTAATGAGACAAAAAGGTTGCTATTGTACACAAATAGCCTTGCACTGTCATACCACGTGACTAAGCACTTGCACCCCCCCCCCCTTGCCACTTTGATAATTTCACCCAAGTTTGGTTGTCTGAGGTTCATCCCTTCCCGAGATATATTCTTTTTCTCCTATGATGACATCAACGATGACGTCATACCACGTGACCACGCAGTTACACCCCCCTTGCCACTTGGACAACTTCACCCAAGTTTGGTTGTCTGAGGTTCATCCCTTCCAAATATATAAACCTCTTCTCGTTTGATAACGTCATCGATGACGTCATACCACGTGACCATGCCGTTGCATCCACCTTGCCACTTAGACAACTTCACCCAAGTTTGGTTGTCCCAGGTTCATCCCTTCTCTAGATATGCATCTTTTCTCGGTTCATGACGTCATCGACGACGTCATACCACGTGACCATGTCGTTGCATCTCCCTTGCCACTTAGACAACTTCACCCAAGTTTGGTTGTCTGAGGTTCATCCCTTCCCTAGATATACATCTTTTCTCGGTTCATGACGTCATCGATGACGTCATACCACGTGATCATGCTGTTGCACCCCCCTTGTCACTTAGACAACTTCACCCAAGTTTGGTTGTCTGAGGTTCATCCCTTCCCTAGATATACATCTTTTCTCGGTTCATGACGTCATCGACGACGTCATACCACGTGACCATGTCGTTGCACCCCCCTTGCCACTTAGACAACTTCACCCAAGTTTGGTTGTCTGAGGTTCACCCCTTCAAAAGATATAAACCTTTTCGCGTTTGATGACGTCATTGATGACGTCATACCACGTGACCATGCCGTTGCACCCCCCTTGTCACTTAGACAACTTCACCCAAGTTTGGTTGTCTGAGGTTCACCCCTTCAAAAGATATAAACCTTTTCGCGTTTGATGACGTCATTGATGACGTCATACCACGTGACCATGCCGTTGCACCCCCCTTGTCACTTAGACAACTTCACCAAAGTTTGGTTGTCTGAGGTTCATCACTTCCCAAGATATAGTAGACCTTTTATTTAGCTCCGCTATAAAACTGGTCATGGGTTGCCTGTGCGACGACGGAACCACGAACGGAAGTAATTTAATCTTAAAAGAGGAAATGTCCACTAAGACCGAGCGGGAGGTGGCACATGATGAAAAATCGAAATCCTTCATATTTCGTCCAAAGATAGCCTAATATACCAAAAGAAATGTGATGGGATTTTGTTCTTCAGTTATTAATTTTAACTCCCGAAAATTGACAGCACCCCGCGAATGGACAAAACGCACAATTTTCAGCCGAAATACCTAAACTTACAAACACTGTCATATCCACTTCGCGCCAGCCCCAAACCCGAAAATCGGTTCAGAAATGTCCATTGTATGTCCTTAGAAGTAATTTAAGGCTAAATATTATCTTTTGCGTTTGATAATTTTGGCACGGGAAGCCGTCAAAACTGATCAAAAGTTTGCTCGCTCAAAATCGGCGATCTAGCGGTCATTTTCAGGAGGAAATATCCAGTCCCGGTAGTGTCCCAAATCAACCCAAATAATTTTTTCTCATAAGTAGACTTATAATATTCATCAATTATTCATCAAGCAAGCATCCAATGAGAAGGCACAATTCAGGTCACATGACTAGCCTTGTAAACTGGATACAAGATCCATCAAACTAAAAGAGCGGGGAGGGCTTGAATATTCAGCAGGTAAAGGGTGGGGTTGATGAATAATAACAATAGTTAATAGATCTATTAGTATTCTGTAAATATTTATAGAATACTAATATCGATATTAGTATTCTATAAATATTTACAGAATACTAATAGATCTATTAACTATTGTCATTATTCATCAAACCCACCCTTTCACTGCTGAACTATTCGAGTAAAATTACGACTATGAAAAAACATTACTCAAAACTTTAAGCAAGAAAAGCATTTGGCAAAACAAATGTTACAACAATTAGGCTAGTTGGTTTGTCGACAATAATAAACTGTATAAGAATAAGTTCAAGAACGGCTGCAAGCAGACTAGTGTGCATTTGACCAGAAAGCTGTCTTATTATATAAAACTAACAGCATTAAAAAAAAAAGCATTTTCAATAAATAACCAGAGAGTCTGACTCAGTTGAACTGCTTTCCCTCCACTGCCTTTCCAACAATTTCTTGACCTCGTCTTGTTCACTTGCTCCATTGTTGTATCTTTTCCAATCCCTCTGCGTGCAATGCTTTCGAAACCAGTTTGGAAACCTTAAACACATGGAAATAGTTCGATATTTAATGTATTTTACATTTAATTTAACAACAAGTCTGATAAAGCAAAGTCGCTATACTCAGAATAAAACTAACCTTCATTTCTTGCTCGATTGTTGTCTCAAAAAGCTCGACCATATAGTTCGCATCTCCTGTTACTCGTATCGGTACGAATGCCTCCAACTGCTGTCCTGCCGTGTTTTAGACTTTCGGAAAGTCCCATCCCGACACACGATTTTGAAGAGCAGAGAAAGCGACTTGTGACGAGTTTGGCGTACCAAAAGCGCTACGCTGCATTTTTTTTACAGTACTTACCATCGACTGAATAAATTTCATTGCACAACTTTCGGCTAAAGTTGATAACAAAAGCCAGTTCATTCTTTTGTGCATTACATCATTTACAACAAAAGGCCTATTCATTGTCATCAATAGAACAAAAGAATCCTAAAAACCTTTTCAACTGAATTGAATTCATCCTGCCTTGGATTTTCAATAGTACTTCAAATTGTTTTCAACAAAAGAATACAAACATAGAATTTTCAACAAAGAGTTGTTGTCTTGACATATCATAAGTCATTTACAATATTCGCGTCCGATTTGTATGGAATTTACAATTTCTCGGCCTGCGGCCTCGAAATTGTAAATCCCATACATACAAATCGGCCGCTCATATTGTAAATAGTACATATTGTTCTTAACCGTAATATAAAAATTATTGCCAGGCTCTCTGTCAACGCCAAGAACCAAGCCTCTCAAAATTGGAGTTATCACAACTTGAATGTGTCAACACATGTAAACACAACGCGAACATAATGCAAATACTGAGAGAAAATACACTTGATTCGTGAAAATAATGCAACACCGAGCACTTCTCTGTCTTACCTGGATAGTTAGCGTCCTAGTTTTGGCTTCCGAACGTATTTTCCATGTAGTTTCTTCAGCGCCGTTGTGTCAATTTGTACTTCGATCACGGTGCGATGATTATTCGCTTCAGTTACTTCCATAATAATATACATGCAAAAATTTCTCTTCTCTGATTGGTCGAGAGCAGTGCAGTTTTAGTGAAATCACAGTGCAGAAACCTGAAATCACAGTGCAGAAACCTGAAATCACAGTGCAGATTACAAACTTGAGCAAATCTGATTGGCTTACGGACAATAGAAATTATGAACAGCCAATCAGATGCGAGTGTTTGTGTGGCAAATTTGAAAACAAAAACAAAATGGCTGCCCCTTTTGAAAATCAAGCTTCGAGATTTGAAGTGGCTAGCGAAAAGAGAATTGAGCAGCTAAAAAATGGAGCAAAAAACCAAAACACTTCAAGAAGTACCGAGTCTGGATGAGAGTGTGGAAATCCTGGTGCGAAGAAAAAGAAATAACCCAAGAAATCGAGAAAATCCCGCCGGAAGATCTCAACCTTTTGCTCGAGAGATTTTATGCAGAAGTCATTACAAAGGATGGCCAAGATTATGAGCCAGACAGCCTTCGAGTTATGATTGCGTCTATAGATAGACATCTGAAGGAAAAAGGATTTAAGTTATCTTTACAACGTGACCGAGAGTTTAGCTCGTCAAAACAAGTCCTAGAGGGAAAAGCTAGGCTACTCCGAGGAGCTGGCCGAGGCAAGCGGCCAAACAGGGCAAGGCAAGTATCAAAACAAGAAGAGGAAGAGCTTTGGAAATCCAAGAAACTCGGAAATACAAACCCAGAGTCGTTAGTAAGCACGATGTGGTGGCTACTCACCCAGCAGTTTGGCCTTCGCGGACGCCAAGAGCACCATGGCATGAATATCCAAGACTTCTCTATCTGCAAGGCTGACAATGGCAAGGAGTTTGTAGGGTTTGCTGAAGGCCCAACAAAAACCAGGAATGGAGGCTTGACCGTCAAGAAACGAGATTTTTCACCAAGAATGTTTGCTATCGGTGGCGAACGATGTCCTGTGAAAATCTTCAAGGAGTACATTCAACGAAGACCACCTCAGTTGAAGACCGAAGGTCATTTTTATCTGTCGATAAACCAGAAGAGAAAGCCCGACGATCCGACTTGGTTCACTGTTCAACCCATGGGTGTAAACAAAATCAATGCTATCATGAAGTCCATAGTTGAGGGAACAACTCTCGAAGATAGTGGAAAGAAGTTCACAAACCACAGTGCCAGAAAAAACCACCGTCCACAAGCTAAAAAGTGCCAGAGTCGAACGAGCGGGAATTGCAAAGATAACTGGCCACAGAAACATCCAATCAATTGACGACTATGACGAGGCGACGAACAAGAACAATATGGACTTTCTCTGGCCATCTCCAGTAGAAATAACAACACTGCAGTTCCATCCGAAAAGGAAATCGAGTATCCAACTTGGCAGCTACAACAGACTGAAGTTGTTTCTCCGGCGCTCTACGACTACAGCTACAAGCCTCCGACGGTCATGCCTTCCACGTCAACTTTTCAGCTTCCCCCAAGCTACATCAGTCCATTTCAATCCTTGGCCTTGGCAGGTTTCTCAAACAGTCAGATGTCTAGATCAGCTGTCACTGTTGGTTCACAAGGTCAATGCAATTCATTTCACGGTTGTACAGTTGCATTCAACTAGCAGAAGTCCCCAGAGCCGAAGGCGAATCCACAGAGAAAACGCCCCTTTATCATTGAAAGCGATTCTGACACGGACTAAGCATGAATGCTAAACATTCACGGCAACAATTCTTGACTTTTGCTTCTATTTTTTAAAGCCGAACACTCTGATTTTAAGAGATTTCTTGGCGAATGTATAATGGAGCAAACTCTAGAATATAAAACGCCGCTATTTACAATTATGGGTTTCTCATTGTATTTTTATCCATTCATGTGCAATAAAATACTCACGTGGTCGCGGCACTACGTCACTTGTCAAAAATACTTTGTCTCTTTGTTGTTTTGTTTATGCCTGCGTCCGAAATTTTTGCATGTATATTATTAATAGATAATCATACGGCTTCTCGTTCAATTTGGAATAAATTGCACTCGTGTGTTTTCAAAAAGCTCAAATTGCACTCGCCCTAACGGGCTCGTGCAATTTTGAAACTTTTTGAAAACACACTCGTGCAATTTATTCCAAATTGAACGAGAAGCCGTATGATTACCTATACAAATATGTCGATTCTGAGCAATGTTATCCATCTTGCTTCAAGGAAAATGCCCTTATTTCACCAGATCTAAAGTGAGGACGAGGACGTGACCTCGGGACGTTGCGTGACAGATCCAGGAATTTTCGAGGGGGTGGGGTCGGGCATATGATGTATTTCTGTTTTTCTCTTTGCGTGCGAAAGCTTCAACGGAAATGCCCTTATTTCACCAAGATCGAATATCGAATTTTTGATTTGCGCTAGCCATAGCCATATAAATGCCACAGAATTGACAACAAACGTATCAAGTCGGCGGGCAATGCCGTCAGTGAAAGGATCAAATTTACATGTTTAGTTACAGGAAAAGTTTTGATTGACAGGCGTGGTCGCGATCGACGTTTGTGAGATAAAACGCCCTACACCCTCATTTTCTTTCAAGACAGTTCTCTAAAATAACCCCCAATGCAAATCGTGTACCAATAGCCAGTGGCCACATATTTTATTTCTTGCTTCAAGGAAAATGCCCTTATTTCACGAGATCTAAAGTTGCAGGCAGCTATTTTGGATTTGCGTAGCCATTTAAGCCATAGAAATGCGGAGATGTTCCAGTTTTAGCGTTCCAATGTTGACAGGCGAGGACGTGACCTCGGGACGTTGCGTGACGGATCCAGGAATTTTCGAGAGGGTGGGGTCGGGCATTAGATGTATTTCTTCTGTCTCTGCGTGCGAAAGCGCGCGCGATTTTAAAAATAAAGCTACGGAGATTAGAAATATGTACACTGATTTTAAGCAAGAGAACTATATAAATTATTAAAAATCCTAAATGATAGTACAGAGTCAGTAATTATATTTTTTTAAGTAATTGTGAGGATTTAGAAAAGGAACTCGTCCACACTCACTCCTTTTCCTGAACATTGGAAGAGTTTTCCTCGTCCTCTTTTTGCAACATCAACTTCCTAAGTTCCATACCATCAAGCTATTCTTACTAAAAAGTAACGTGGTACATATACATTCCTCGGGCGTTTTGTATGGTTGAGAGTTTGTTGAGAGACGAGGGTTACGTGCAGTGGATCGAAAAAAAGAGGAGGAGAGGATCTTTTAAAAAGTCGGGCCTATAACAACAGTATTGCCCAGGGGCGTAGGTAGGGGGGGGGATGTCAAAATAAACTCGTCATTCCTAAATGGAGGAATGCTCACCATGAATAATTTAACGATATTTTTGACAATATTACTTCAAATTGACCTAAAAACATTCAAAATATCTGAACTATCAAGACTACTAGTCAGGATAAGGGTTAATACATCGTTTTAGTTGATTTTTATAGTATATGCCTCGTAGGGCATAAAGCGCGCGGAAATCGGCACCATCTTTTGTCCACAGTCGCCATTTTGGCCGTGAGGTTATTTTGGGGAGACTGGTAACTAAATACATTAAGTTTGACAGCCCCCACTTTCATCTCCTCCCACGGGTTTATTATGTCATTGATCGCCATCTTGATTTGACAATCGGAAAGAAGGAAGGAAGAGCTTTCAAACGAGACCTTCAGCATCTTTGTAGGGCTTTCGCGCGCTTGTTTTTGATTTTTCAATTTGGTGTTTTATCGAGTTTTGATGTCGAAGAGCTGAAAGAGAAAAAATCGGTATTTCTGTGCAGTTAATACCGTTTTGAGTGTTATCTTTGAAACGTTGAAATTGACATTCACCTAAAGTTCACTTGTTGTTCTACAATCGTATGGTTTTGGTTTTCTCGATTTGTTTGCGCCAAGGCTCATTTTTGAGTTTTTAAAAAGTCATTTTGCTTCAAAATATGGCCAGAACCCGGAAAAATGGACGGTTTGTGTTTGTACAAATGGTTTTGGAAGACAAGAGTTAACAGTGCGATGGTGAGGTGCTCAGAGACAAAGAGAGTGAGAAATTGAATCTTAGTAAAAACTACGACCCGAGGAGAAAAGGTGAGGCATAAAGGAAGATCGATTTTATATATTTTTAACTTTTTAAGGTGATTTTTAGTGGTTGGTATGGTATCGAAAAATAAACAAAGCGCTGTTTGTTTACTACGCGCGAGTTCGTTGTTTCGGTAGTTTCAATCAGGGATTTTTCATACAGCAATGCTGCCTCAGTTGATTAGAATTGTGAGAAACAATATTCAACATACTGATACTGTATCTAGTATTTCTAGATACTGTATATCTAGTATTTCTCACAGTTTGTTGAACATGTAATGCCAATAGGGGCAGGGGTACTCACTTGTTTAGGATTATAGCCACTATGACCTGTAATTTAATGTGGAATCCATTATGAAAACAATTTTCACAAGAAAAGATACCCCAGAATCAGTTTATTTGTACTATATTCTATTATTTGTTGTGACGTTTTGTAGATAATGTGCGAATATGAATTGAAATTACAGATAGAGACTGTTTGTTTAGTTTGCGTGACCTTCTCTGGTCCATCCAAGTATTTTATTGGTCGATTTTATTTGATTTAGTTTAGCATTAACTGTCAGTGAAACTACTGTAATTAGACACCGGGATTGCTAGCCACATGGACAGAGAGAGTTTTGGAGCATTATAGCCGGAGTTTTGGAGAAAGTTTTTGGAGCATTATAGTCGGAGTTTAGAGACGTTTTCGGAGCATTACCGCTGGGGTATTTTGAGTCTACGGATGTAAGTTGTTTACGTTTGTTTACCGCTCTCGGTCGCATTTGAATAATTGTAGCGTAGCTAATACTTCACTATATGTCACTTTGTAGTTCTTACCGCACTTGTTTGTGGCGTCCCGTAAACCATTTCAATCATGGAAAATAAATAAACTGAAACACATCAAGCGTGGTTAAACTCGGCGGACCTTGGCCCTCGACGCAACCCCTGCAACCGGGTCGGGAACGCTACAGTAAGAAATCCGTTCTTCACAACGGAGGTAAGGAGTATCTGTCCTTCACTTATAAATTAGCCGCCTCGTATGGATAAAGGAGACCAAGCGGAAGACCTCGAGGCTGAGAAACGAAAGAGAACAATGTCCAGAAAGGCCCTAGAAAACGCGATAAATCAGAAACGGCCCCTGCTAGATATATTTCACCAGAAAGTCGTAAATTCTCTTCCACTGCTCGAGGTCAAACAAATCGACTCACTCACGAGAGAAGATTTACGAGAATTTAAGGCCAACGTCGGACGGCTTAGATCAGCTTTAGAGGAAGTTACCGGGTTGTACAGTGAGGACAAATACAATGATTTTAAAGACGAATCGGACCTCGTGAAAGAGAATCAAACTTTAGATCGAGCGCTTAATTTGCTAAAACATTTTGAGGATAGTATGGTTGAAACACGATCTGCTCAATCACGCCACACGAGGTCATCTAGCAGCTCGGCGCGCATGCGCGCATTGGCAGACGCCGCTGCCGCCAGAGAAGGTGCCATTTTTGAAAAACAAATCGCGGAAAAAGAATTCGAGCGCAAGAAACGCGAAGCGGAAGAGCAGAAACAGCGCGCAGAACTAGAAAAGGCCCTGCGTATACTTAACTCTAAGAAAATAGCAGCCGTAGCCGATGCGAGGCTAAATGCAATAGAGCGCGCCTTGTCAGAAGAAGAGACCTCCACGCAGCGATTAGATATCCCTGGGGTCCCGAAAAGCTCAAGCGGCACACGTACCCAGGAGTGGATTCAAATGCACCAAACTCTAGAAACACCACACGCCGAACAAACCCTATCACAAGCGCAACAAGACGGCGCACCTCCAATTAGTCAACCCGAGCACACACCGGACGCACGCTCTTTACGAGACTTACACCACTCACACCCAGACACGAATGTACCAACCTTACTCGATCCATCCCCACAAGGCTATTTTCAGTCACCCACCCGTGAGAGCCGCGAAGTTGCAACCCCCAACCCCCTCACTTCAACGCCGGCAAACATTACAGAAAGCCAGCTAATCGCAAGGCTGACACTGACCAATGAACAGATGGTTGCGGGACTCGCTAGGCAGAGCTTACCAAAATGCGACCCTGACATCTTTAGCGGGGAACAAACCCTCTTCCATCCTTGGAAGCAATCATTCAAGGCGATGATAAGGAACAGTGATGTATCTCCAGAGCAAGAGATTAACTATCTTCGGAAATTCACTAGCCTTGAGCCACAACGGTTAGTGGATAGTTTTCGCAGGAGGCTTCACACCGATCCAAGTAAACTTCTCTCGTCCCTCTGGGAAGAGCTCCAGACGCGCTTCGGTAGCGCAGCCGTAATAACAAACGCACTCCTCGATAAGCTGTCGCACTCGTCGTCGTTCGGCGAGGAGGATAATTCTAGTCTACAAGATTTCGCAGACCTATGCGCGGACATTGAAAGCCAGATCGCACACCTGCCGGGTTTGGCATGTTTAAATTTCCCAAATGCCATACATCCAATCGTAGAGAACTTTCCTTCGTCTCTTAAAAGAAAATGGGAGAAGCTTGTTGTTAGATACGCCGAGGAAAACAATGACCAATACCCAAGGTTTAATCGCCTCTCGCGCGTCGTGGGGGAGCACGCTAGATCAAAAAATCATCCGAATATTCTTGCAGGAGCCGCCTTCCCATCTAAGCCTCGACGATCGAGTGGGGCGCCAACTACGAGAAAAATTTTCGCGACCAACGCGCAACCCTTTGAAGAAACGGAGACGTGTTAAAGCAAGGTCACAGAAACAGCTAGGAAAGCGTGCCCCTTCCACAACCGAGAGGGTCACACACTCTCCCAGTGTAAAGCCTTCAACGCAATATCTCTTAGCGAGAAAACTAACTTTCTCTTCGATGTCAGACTTTGTTTTCGCTGCCTTTCAGAAGGTCACATTGCCAGGGACTGCAAGGAGGACGTCGAGTGCAGCATTTGTGGAGACAGGCGTCACAATTCGCTCCTGCACAAAGAAGATGGTAACACAACAGGCGCTGTTACCCCCAAGTGCACGGCCATCTGTAGCGAAGGTGGCAGCGGAGTCTCGTGCAGTAAGGTCGTGCTGGTCGACGTTTTTACCAGGAACTCGCCCGATTCCCCACGTCGCGTCTACGCTATCCTAGACGATCAAAGCAATGCATCCCTCATAAGCCCTGAGCTTGCAGACGATCTTGGAGTGGGAGGACCAGAAGAAAGGTACTATCTATCAACTTGCAGTGGTGAAAGAAAAGTAAGATTTGGTCGTCGCGCAACAAACCTCGTAGTGTGCTCACTGACAGGAATCACCTCATCTCTCCCTACCCTACTAGAGTGTGAAAACATTCCTAGCGACAAACGGGAAGTACCAACGCCCGAGATGGCGAGGAGGTTCCGACACCTTCAAGACATCGCCCCGCACATCCCACCGATAGATCAGGAGGCCGACATACATCTTCTCATAGGAAGGGATGCCCCCGAACTACTGAAGGTGAGAGAGTTCAAGAACGGCCCCAAGGGAGCACCCTGGGCGCAGAAACACCTCGTGGGCTGGACTATATCTGGACAGATATGTCTCGACCTTCACGACGCTGGGGCGATCCACGTTCATACTCGACATACCAACATCGCTCGAGGAAACGGCGAAGCGCCAGATGAGAATCGCTTGGCCACGCCGTGCCAGAGCAAATTAAAAGTAAGGCAGATGCATCCTTCACCTTACAATCCCTACGAAGAAGACATGTTCCACACCACAACAGCGGACAATGACGTCGCCCCTTCTTGTGAAGACAAGGCGTTTGTAGACATAATGGACGAGGGGAGCCACAAGAATGAGCGCGGTAACTGGGAAATGCCACTCCCGTTCCGCAGCCCCGCCCCCAAGATGCCAAATAACAAAGAGCAAGCCATGCAGAGACTGAACAGCCTTTTGCGTTCCTTAAAGAGAAAGCCAAGGAAGATGGAGGACTATGTCGAGTTCGTGAGCAAGATGCTGGCGAGAGGCCATGCGGAGGAGGCGTTACCACCAGAAAAAGCATCCGACCGGGAGGACTCAGGACGAGTGTGTTACCTCCCACACTTTGGCGTCTACCATCCCAAAAAACCGGGGCAGGTTAGAGTTGTTTTTGACTCGTCTGCTGAATATAGCGGGACCTCCCTCAACAGGGAATTGTTGGCCGGCCCAGACCTGACGAACAGTCTACTCGGGGTCCTACTGCGCTTCAGGCGCGAGGAAGTTGCTGTGATGTGTGATATCGAACAGATGTTCCACTCGTTCTACGTGGACCCTTATCACAGAGACTTCCTCCGCTTCCTATGGTACAAGGACAACGACCCGACAAAGGAGATAGTCGAATATCGTATGCTGGTCCACCTCTTCGGGAACGGACCAAGTCCTGCTATAGCGACTTACGGTCTCAGGAGAACAGCCGATGATGGCGAGGAGGACTATGGAACAGACGTGAAGAACTTCATCAAACGCAACTTTTACGTCGACGATGGGCTGACAAGCGCACCCACCGCAAACGAGGCGATTGCCCTTGTGAAAGGTGCACAAGCGTCCCTGGCACGCGCGAATATGAGGCTTCACAAGGTCGACTCGAATTCGGTCGCTGTAATGGAGGCTATATCCGCCGAAGATCGAGGAAAGGACGTGCGAGATCTGGATTTACGTCACGATGCGCTCCCAGCCCAAAGATCTCTCGGCGTATCCTGGGACCTGGAAAATGACACGTTTACGTTTCGCGTCACCCCTCCCGAAAGGCCATTTACACGCAGAGGAGTACTCGCAGTCGTGAACTCGATCTTTGATCCTCTCGGATTGGCGACCCCCGTTGTGCTCGAAGGGAGGCTTCTATTGCAGCAGCTGGTGGTTCTAGGTAAGAACAATAAAGCCAATAAAGCACTCGGTTGGGACGACCCGCTACCAGAAGCTCTCTCGTGTAAATGGAAACTATGGCGAGACTCGCTCACACATCTCGAGAAGCTCTCCGTCCCTAGATGTTACCACCCGATTGGGTTTGGAAAGATACAACGATCAGAGCTACACGCCTTTTCAGATGCAAGCGACACCGCGATAGGAACCGCAATCTATCTGCGACAGATCAACGAGAGTAACGAGGTGAGCGTGACGCTGATGTTCGGGCAAACCAAGGTAGCCCCGACACAGGCAACCAGCGTCCCACGATTGGAGCTATGTGGAGCGGTGCTCGCAGCCCAAGGAGTAAAGAAAGTACTGAATGAGATAGACTTGCAGATCCACGAAGTGGTCTACTATACGGACTCAAAAGTCGTATTAGGATATATCACCAACGAGAGTCGGCGCTTCTATGTGTACGTGGCAAACAGAGTCCAGCTCATTCATAGCCTCTCTAAACCCGCACAATGGCAGCACGTCGACACCGGGAATAACCCAGCAGACCTCGCTACTAGAGTCACAGGCGCCGCCTCACTACCAGCCACAGATTGGCTGACAGGACCAGAATTCCTCAGAACACCAGGATGCAACAAGCATCAAGACATCCCCTCTGAAGTCGACGACGACGATCCAGAAGTCCGCAGGGAGGTCAAAGTCAACCACATCAGCGTAAACAGGGCGCAACAGGGGCTAGGGTCTCACAGGTTCGCGCGCTTCTCATCCTTGTCCACACTTCAACGCGCGGTAGCGAACCTTATCGTCTTCCTCAAGAGGTTTAGAGAACGGAGGAACAAGCAAGGGCAACACAAGGCAAAGCACACCGAAAGATCCCGAATAGTCACACCTACCGACATGGCGCAGGCGCTCTCGGCCATCCTCCGCGCCACCCAACAAGACGCTTTCGGTGACACTACCGGCACAGGAGCAAAGGAGAAGAAACCGAAACTGAACACAACTCGATCAACCAAGATGCACACGGAGATAAGTCGCCTTAGCCCCTACCTAGATAACGACGGAATCCTGCGAGTGGGGGGCGCCTGCAACAAGCGGACCTTTCAGACAAAGAGAAGCACCCAATTCTCCTGCCGAAAAGTCACCACCTGTCTACACTGCTTATACGACAGTGTCATCAGGACGTAAAACACCAAGGGAGACAAATCACGCTCGCCTCTGTTCGCCAAGCCGGGTACTGGGTCGTCGGAGCGCATAGACTCGTCGCAAAGGAGCTGCACTCGTGCGTGACCTGCCGAAAGCTGCGCGGCCCACCCGTCGTCCAACGGATGGCCGACCTGCCGGCAGACAGAATGGAGGAGGCACCGCCCTTCACAAATGTGGGCCTCGACGTTTTCGGCCCTTGGCTGGTGTCTGCTAGAAAGACCAGAGGAGGGATGGCCGAATCTAAAAGATGGGCCCTACTGTTAACCTGTCTCAGCAGCAGGGCAGTCCACGTTGAGGTTCTAGAGTCAATGGATGCAAGCACCTTTATTAACGCCTTGAGACGTTTTTTCGCAATCCGTGGACCAGCCGGCAAGTTACGCTGCGATAGAGGAACAAACTTCATCGGGGGCAAGAACGAGCTTGATGAGGCACTAAACGAGATGGATCTAGCGCGCCTTCAACGGTACCTAACGGAGCAGGGATGTGAATGGCAGCTCAACCCCCCTCACGCCTCTCACTTTGGAGGAGCATGGGAGCGCCAAATTGGCACAGTCAGGAGAGTCCTGGACGCGACACTAGCTCTTCTCGGCCCAAGAAGGATGACCCACGAACTGCTATGCACATTCCTGGCAGAAGCATCAGCCATAGTAAACGCCCGCCCACTCACAGCAGTCCCTACTGACACGGACGAACCACAACCCCTCAGTCCAGCCATGTTATTGACGATGAAAACCCGTCCCTTGGGACCACCCCCAGGCGAGTTCGTAGAGGCCGATCTCTATTCACGCCGGCGCTGGAGACAGGTGCAATACCTCGCACAACAATTCTGGACCCGCTGGAGGAAGGAGTACCTCCAACATCTTCAGCGACGGCCCAAGTGGAACGACACACACAGGGATCTGAAGGAGGGCGACGTTGTCCTCGTGAGGAGCGAGAGCGACTATCGGAACGACTGGCCAATGGGCCGAGCCACACGAGCCCTATCAAGCAACGACGGCAAGGTTCGCAAGGTGGTCATCACGGTAGTGACGGACGGCCAGAAGAAGGAGATGCTCCGCCCAATAAAGGAGGCCGTGCTGCTGGTACCGGTCGAAGAGTTTCACTAAAGGGATTTGATTAAGAGTAGCAATGATGTGAACCCATCATTGGGCGAGGAGTGTGACGTTTTGTAGATAATGTGCGAATATGAATTGAAATTACAGATAGAGACTGTTTGTTTAGTTTGCGTGACCTTCTCTGGTCCATCCAAGTATTTTATTGGTCGATTTTATTTGATTTAGTTTAGCATTAACTGTCAGTGAAACTACTGTAATTAGACACCGGGATTGCTAGCCACATGGACAGAGAGAGTTTTGGAGCATTATAGCCGGAGTTTTGGAGAGAGTTTTTGGAGCATTATAGTCGGAGTTTAGAGACGTTTTCGGAGCATTACCGCTGGGGTATTTTGAGTCTACGGATGTAAGTTGTTTACGTTTGTTTACCGCTCTCGGTCGTATTTGAATAATTGTAGCGTAGCTAATACTTCACTATATGTCACTTTGTAGTTCTTACCGCACTTGTTTGTGGCGTCCCGTAAACCATTTCAATCATGGAAAATAAATAAACTGAAACACATCAAGCGTGGTTAAACTCGGCGGACCTTGGCCCTCGACTCAACCCCTGCAACCGGGTCGGGAACGCTACATTTGTACCCAAACTGAGACCTGGCCTGTCCTGAGCAGGTCAACAATAGTATGCTGGCTTTAAACTATCAAAAAACAGGTAGTGTTTCAATCGAGCTGTTTCAATTTCAAGCCCGGCGGCAGCCAATTTCTATCATGTGACGTCTAAAAAGCGTGACCTAGCCTTGATGTCTTTCAGCCAATAAACAGTCAGTACTCAGTCACATGATCATTTTCTCATAGTTGCATGTCACATTTTTGGTCATCCCATGATATAAATCAGTGACCCATGGGTTTGAAATTTCAACGGCTTGATTGAAACTCTACCTGTTTTGATAGTATAAATTGTTTAAAACTCACAATTCCCCTTATAACATCTTGATACCACTACTGCCAGTTTGCTCTTCAAATTTGATTTGTTATTGAAAAGTTTGAGCTCCCTTAAAGGCTACAAGGTAATGTTGTTACTGAGCAAAACAAAAGGAAAATGAAAAGGATTCTGGGAATAGTGGTATCAAATGTAATCAAGGGACTTGGAAATTTAAAAAAAATGTGCCCCAAGAAAGCAAATTGATGTGGGTGGTCTTTATTATCAAATCCCATTTTAGAGAGAAGTTTGTTAACCATGCATACCCCATTCTATCTACTGAAGGAAAAATTGGGATGTTGTTTAGCAGCAATCATCCCCTCTTGTAAGGGAGTACCCTGCCATGAAGGGAAGCCACACCAGTACTGTGCACTATAAAATAGTAATAATATGATTTTATATCTCCCTTGACAGTGTTATTGGCCATTAGGACAGATCAAACAGCAACCAGTGCCCGCAGGGCATGCAGCTCATGAAATGACTCCTGATTAGCCAACATAAACACTGATTGACAAGCCCAAGTGTTACTGTGTGATGCAAGGCTTGACTGGGGCCACCCTGTTGATGACCACATAGTCATTTTCACTGTTCAGTGATATCATGGATCAGATTATAAACATTTTGTTTTATATTACAACCATTAGACAACTTGACAGACCATTAAAAGCATTTGCTCATTGCATTCAAACCAAAACTGAACTGCAAATAAGTGACATTCTGATAGGACCTAGAGTTCATTGTCTGCATAAATTATTGATGTGCGGCTCTGTTTTGTTTCCTTGAGCTTTTCCCCTTTCCTTCTCTGGTATCCACAGAAGTTAACTGGAATAAAACAAATACACTTTCTCCTTGAACAAAGTTTCATGACAAGCAAAAGATATTTGACCAGTCACTGTGACTAATATTTTAACAATGAAATATTGTTATGGTGACTGCTTGGTAATTTTTTTGAAGGACACCTTTTGTTCAGGCAGTGAACCACAAATTTATCAAGTTTGTAATAAAATTATTAAATAAGCAAGCAATTTTTAGTAAACATTTGTAGGAAGCATAAATAAAAATGATGAAAAAGAGATTACATGCACATTTGTTTTAATTTTCTGTTAGACTTTTTTGGAATAAAATCTTCAATGAAATTGAAGGAATAGAATTCCTTAAGAGGATCCTTGGGAGTTCGATATACGTACATCTGCCTCATCAACAACTCTGTAATGTTATTTCTATGTTGACTGTGGACTGGCTCACCTCTGCTGATATCCCACTTTAACCCTAAAGGAAATTTCCTGAGTGATGCAGCAAGTAGATTTCGAAAAACTAAATTTACCACTGACATATTTCAAAAAAATATTTTTGCCCTTGGACAACGAAAACCAGAATTACACTCAGTAGCATACTTTTTATGTCTTAAACACAGATTCTTAAGAATGCAGTGCTGGGCAAAAAGAATTCCACCAAAGAGGAGCTGAGAGATTATATTCAGTCATTTTCTTCCAGAATTCTCACGAGAACAAAGGAAAAGTTATTAAAAACCCCTTGACTATTATAATTTCTTTCTTGAAGCACAGCACAAAAACTTCCCCAATAATAGACTTAAGATGTCTTATGGCCTCTTCTAGTACAATTTCAAATTGCATTTTGAAGAAATTTTATCACAGTGCACTAGCAAGCCAGAACACTGGTAAAATAGTTAATCAGTCATATTCAAAGACACCAAAAAAGATTTTTACTCAAGCTAGGAGTCTTGTGAATCACAGTGTGATAAGATGAAAGTGTCATGCTTTCTTACAGTCATACACCACAGGAACATCTGACATGCTTTCAACAAGTCTCTTGGTTATATATAAAGCTCTGGTTTGTCTCCTTGCACTTAGTTCTCAAGATATACTCTCCCGTATCTCACACCTGTACAGATGAGTTAATCCATTCATTAATTCATTCATAAAATTGAGCCCTGTCTGTAAAGGAACCGACAACTTCCTTGAGATACTTCTAGTATTATTTGTTTATCTTATTATCTTTTTTGTGGTTTGTTAGTTTTTAGTCTTAGCCAAAAAAGTATTGATTTTGTGATTACTTTATAGCTAAGGAATTTACCGCCCTCACGTCCCGAGTCGGAATAACTATTGTGCATTTAGGTCTTTAGTCAGTAGTTATCGTGAATCCAAAGGAGAAAGGTTGGTAAAATCGTCTTGGCACCTATTGGTAACCTTTGGGCACAGTTCGGGACCGATATGTAAGTGATCTTATTGTTAGTATCTAGTAGTCGTTTTTAGTAACTCGCTGTTTTGGTCACACATATTTAGTATATTTCATTACGCTCAATTACGCTTTTTGGATCATTTGTTATGGAATTTGTAATTGTTTCGACATTAGATGCATTAGTCTTAGTCATATTTCCATGTGAAGAACGCATCTATAAGCCTAGTTTTTATCGTGATAATCGTTATTTGGAACACTTGATTTGGTTATGTTTAGCTATTAGTATGTTTGATCGTTGATAATTGATGCTTGTATATATTGCATGCTAGCCTAGCTTATTTGTATAGCTTTTACTTAGCTTTTAAGACTCTTTTTGTTATCATTTGATTTCAGTTTACAATTACGATACGAGACGGTACTACGCTGAGAATTATTAGTCTGAGAGTTGCGAATAAATCATTGTTAATCATAGCATTGGATTTCCCGTGGTTCGTTCGTGAGAGTCGTTCTGAAATCTAAGTGTTGTCATCGCTCGTATCAGTAAAATAGTCCCTAATCTTCACTGGCCTGTCGTGACCCGTCTTGACATTGCATTCGGTCTTGATTGTCATTGCAAGCCTTTACACTGTCACTAACGTTTGTTTTACTCAGTGAAGTCCCTATTCATGGAAACAAATACAAACAAACAAAATATTATTGCATGAGAAAAAAATTATTGCAGTGAAATATTCTGTGACAGTGGAAAAAATTATCTACGTTCTTCTAGGCAGGATTTCTAGAGCAATATATACAGGGCTGTACAGATACAGTTTCACAATCTGGTCTACTTTAGTCTTGCCAGCGACTTTTCTTTCAGTGAACAACAATCCAGTACTTCTTTAGCAAACCTTAGGAAGCCAATAAAAAATCCTTGGTGGCGAGAACAAACTTTCCTGCAGACCGCCGCACATTACTTGTGATGAACAAAACGCCTCTAAATCAACCAACAGAAGATTTAAGTTCACGTTCTTGGTTGTTATCGAAGGATGAAACAACAGTTCGGATGTCTGGCGACTTCAATCCTGTTAGTACTGGCCTTAAGGAATCCTTTGTCAAATACAAGACCGGTCTTACACAAATAGTTAAGGTGCCAACGAGAGACACAGGTACCCTAGACTGGTGTCTGACTAACAAACCAAACTTTTTCAAGCCCCTGACCAACTATCTAAGATTGGCCGCAGTGATCATCACGCTGTCCTGATTAAACCTTGTGCTGAAACCATGCGCCCTAAAGCTGTCAAGAAAACTATCTGGAAGAGAGACCTGCGCGAAAGTGCCTATGTGCATTTGGCAGATGGGCGACTGGGTTCGATTGGGGCAGTGTTACGAGCATCAATATTGTGTGGAGAAATTTAAGACCTTCTATGACATCCTAACATCTGCTATTGACACCTACCTGCCTCTGCGAAGAGTCAGACTATGCTCGACGAGTAAACCATGGATCACACCTAAACTTTTGACCCTCATTTCTAGAAGACAGAGGCTGCTTTCTCGCTTGGGTAAGGACGCTCGTGAGTACAAGGAAATAAGGAATCGCGTGCAGCGTGAATGTAGAACCTGTAAAACAAGGTTTTACAAGAATAAAGTTGCTGATCTGAAGGACTCCAACATATCAACATGGTGGAAGAATGTGAAAGGTCTCGGCGGGATGGTGGACTCCTGTGAGTGGTGGCACCAGATGATTGACAGCAGCACACCATCCATCGAGGTCCTCTGTGAGAAATTCAACCAGTTTCTCCTTTCGTTGACATCTAACTTCGTGCCCCTCCAACCAGTTACGGAGTTGTCGGAACTGTTCCTGAAGAGCTGCTTGTCTCTCCTTAGTGTGCCTACAAAGCGTTGCACAACATCAAGACCAAGAAGTCATCTGGCCCAGATCCGGTGCCAAGTGTACTATGGAAAGAATTGCCTTCGAACTGTCGCCGGTCGTCAGTGACCTATACAATGCATCTCTGAAGGAGGGCTACCTACCTGATCTCGTGAAGGAGTCTGTGGTATATCCGATTCCCAAAGTCTCTCCACCCGAGATCATCTCCAATGACCTTCGGCCACTGACTTTAACATCTCAGTTATCTAAAGTCTTTGAGGGGTTTTCCCTAGAACCTTTGTTCAGACAGGTAGCTAGTCAGTTGGACTTGAAGCAGTTTTCAATGAATGGGAAGTCAACAACCCAGGCACTAGTGTACTTTTTACATACGATCCTATCAGAGTTAGACAGAGGTGAAAATTATGCTAGAATTTTCTTCGCTGATTTTCTAAAGGCTTTGATTTGGTTGACCATAATGTCCTCATGCGCGAGCTTGACCTGTTAGGAGTTAATAAGTATCTCTCGCGCTGGGTGGGAGTGTTCCTCACCAACAGACCCCAAAGGGTTTCAATTGGCGGCACTCTCTCCACAGCTGTACGCCCCAACGGTGGCATCCCCCAGGGGACTAAAACTGCGCCTCTCCTTTTCGCTATTTTAGTGAATAGGCTAGTTGCTAATTGGCCTAATAGGATTAAATACGTGGATGACACTACTATCTATGAGGTTGTTCCTAGGTGCTCGCCCAGCTACTTGCCCTGCAAATCAGTAACTTTGCGTCGGAGCGCGGCATGCGTCTTAATCCGAGTAAGTGTCGGGAGATGATCGTTAACTTCCTTCAGTACCAGCCATCTCCCACTAACCACCTTCAGTTGATGGGAAGTGTCATTAAACGTGTCTCTAGCTACAAAATGTTGGGAGTGCATATTAGCCACGACCTCACTTGGAGTACACATATTGAATATGTGTATGGCAAGGCCAACAAGCGCTTGCATGCCCTCAGGCTCCTAAAAAAGGCAGGGCTTCCTACGGAGGATTTAGTACGTATTTACTGCGCCCTCATTAGGTCGGTCGTTGAATACGCCTCACCAGCATGGGCCGCCCTTCCTGATTACCTCGCTCACAATCTCGAGATAATCCAGAAAAGGGCGCTGCGAATTATGCTCGGTAACACCTACGAGTGTTATCAAAATGCCCTTACTCGTACGGGCCTAACGAGCCTAGCCCATCGTAGAGCTGAGGCTTGCTCACAGTTCATACATAAAACCAGATTAATTCCCCCAATAAGTAACCTGAAAAAACTACCACTGTTAACATGGCTATGGCCTCCGAACGGGAAGTTCCAAGACTATCCCTTATCAAGCAGCCAAAACGAAGCGCCTCGCTGACTTTGTCACAAATAAATTCTGAATTATTATTTTATATTGTATTATTGTTACTGACCCACGCTAGTATTCAGCCTTTCGCTGCAATTGCGTTCAAATAAACTATTATTGATTGATTGATTGATTGATGTCTGGAGCTGTTAGCCGACTTGTTTTCGCCACAACTTCGGCCAATTTCAGGATGATCCTTGTTTAAAAAGGCACCAAGGGATCTCCAAAAATACTCTTCTAGTTTTTGTCTCCTTTTTCTCCTGCCTGCATCACTGTACGTGCAATGTTTATCCCAAAACCCACAAAGAGTTCGACAATCGATCCGCCATTTTGAATAACAAAGTGTACATTCACGCGCGCGACCGCTGGCTACAAGGACATGCGGACGGTGCCGATTTCCGCTCGCTTTATGACCGATAAAGATTAATACTATTAAGGTACGTAATCAATAAACGAGCTGTCCGAACCAGCGAATTCACTGTAGCGTAGTGGTTAGGGTTAGGGTATAGAGACTGGAAAGTTACAGGTTCGAACCCTGATGATTTTCATAATTCTTTTTTCACTTCTGTAGGTGAGCGCTTGTTTAGAAAAAGTGCCAGTGAGCATTCCTCGATTTAGGCGTGTGTAATAAACTAAGCGACGCCATTTTAGGTACCTTTTAGGGGTAAAATCGAAAGTTCCCGACGAGCACCTCCGCCCCAAAAATAGGAATTCCCCCGGGGGTATATGTCGCTGCGCAATAACGTTTTTAGTCTGTTGTAAGCGACGAACAGAATTTTATAACCATACAAGAGATTATTACATGGTAAGAGCTTGATGTCGTTTTTATTCACGAATTTTCGTGTCATAGCACGAACGAGCGAGTCTTCGAGCGAATTGATTGCCATGCCAATCATTTGTCTTCTTAACACTACACTTTTCTTGCATAGAATCGCTCTAATCGCAAACAGTGAATTTTGAAGTCTCGTAGCAATGTATACGGTGGTGAGTGACATGTTGTTTCGTAGGAAATGTTTTAGGCATTACTGCCCTATACAGTGTTGTAATTTTCTAACGATCCTTCCACCCACCCAAAAACGATGGGCATGACCATCACACATCTACATTTTGATGACGTGTCACAATGATCGTAGTGCCGAAAGGATCTGGTATTGAAGAAAAGAGAGTGGTATAAAGTTTCTTACAGTATCGAGACTGGGAAGAATGAACGGAATGGTATCATATTTTGTCATCAAATACCACAGGGGGCCCAGGCAATGAAGAAAGCCAGGGGGGACTCCCTTGTTTGGGGTACGGGGGTGCTCGTCGGGAACTTTCGATCTTACCCGTCAAGGTAACAAACATGGCGTCGCTTAGTTGATTTTGACCCCTAAAAGGTACCAACAAGACGTATTTTCCTCGTGATTTTCTCTCGTATTTTTTTTACGAGGGAAAATACGACTGAAATTGGCTACCAACATGTGTGATGTGCTTGATTTGCTAGAGCGGATCTCTAACAGGTACCTATCTGGAAGAAATAGCAAGTTTTCGATTTTTACCCCCTAAAAGGTACAACGGGCACCCCCGCCCAAAAAATAGGGGAGTCCCCCCCCCGGGGGATATGGTTGGTATTTACTTACTTGCTACATATTATTATTGCCGTAAATACAATAATATCAATCTTAGAGTATTGCCTTTTAGTATAGGAATTACCCAAGTGAATACAAGATACTGACTGAAGAATTTCGCGCGCGTGCGAGTTTTCTTATGATCGTGAAAAAGTCCAACGAAACTCACTTGAGTAATTATACTAAAACAATTAGCTAAGGCTCGCCGATAATCACGTCACCATCAGCGACTAAGGCCCCGTCCACACTACGCCGGTTAAATTTGAAAACGGCTAATTTTTTATACGGTTGTGCCTTCCGTCCACACTAAAGCCGGCTAAATTTCCCACCGAAAACGGAGCTTTTCGAAAACGCTACCGAAAGTGCTAAATTTGAAAACGCCGGCTACGCGTTTTAGTGTGGACGGCGAAAACGGATCTTTTCGAAAACGATGACGTCGTACCACACGTCTGTGAGGAAATTATGACCGCGGGCTCTCGTTTTTCTTTTTCGCACATGCGCTTAGCTGACGTTCTTGTGCGTTTTCACATTTAACCGGCGTAGTGTGGACAGAAAATATTTGTTCCGTTTTCGAGGAAAATTAGCCGTTTTCAAATTTAGCCGGTGTAGTGTGGACGGTGCCTAATTGTTAAATAGTAGTCGTTTGTGGCGTTTGCTACGCGATTTGTGGGTTTATTATCATCGTGAAAGAAATAAAATATGTGTCCACTGGCTATTGCTACACGATTTGCATTGGGGGTTATTTCAGAGAACTGTCTTAACTGAAAATGAGGGTGTAGGGCGTTTTATCTCACAAACGTCGATCGCGACCACGCCTGTCAATCAAAACTTTTCCTGTAACAAGTAAACATGTAAATTTGATCCTTTCACTGGACGGCATTGCCCGCCGACTTGATACGCTCGTTGTCAATTCTGTGGAACAACTCCGCATTTATATGGCTATGGCTAGCGCAAATCAAAAATTCGATATTCGATCTTGGTGAAATAAGGGCATTTCCGTTGAAGCTTTCGCACGCAAAGAGAAAAACAGAAATACATCATATGCCCGACCCACCCCCTCGAAAATTCCTGGATCCGTCACGCAACGTCCCGAGGTCACGTCCTCGCCTGTCAACATTGGAACGCTAAAACTGGAACATCTCCGCATTTCTATGGCTTAAATGGCTACGCAAAGCCAAAATAGCTGCCTGCAACTTTACATCTGGTGAAATAAGGGCATTTTCCTTGAAGAAAGATGGATAACATTGCTCAGAATCGACATATTTTGGAAGTAACTGAAGCGAATAATCATCGCACCGTGATCGAAGTACAAATTGACACAACGGCGCTGAAGAAACTACATAGAAAATACGTTCGGAAGCCAAAACTAGGACGCTAACTTTTCAGGTAAGACAGAGAAGTGCTCGGTGTTGCATTATTTTCACGAATCAAGTGTATTTTCTCTCAGTATTTGCATTATGTTCGCGTTGTGTTTACATGTGTTGACACATTCAAGTTGTGATAACTCCAATTTTGAGAGGCTTGGTTCTTGGCGTTGACAAAGAGCCTGGCAATAATTTTTATATTACGGTTAAGAACAATATGTCTACTTATGAGAAAAAATTATTTGGGTTGATTTGGGACACTACCGGGACTGGATATTTCCTCCTGAAAATGACCGCCAGATCGCCGATTTTGAGCGAGCAAAATTTTGATCAGTTTTAACGGCTTCCCGTGTCAAAATTATCAAACGCAAAAGATAATATTTAGCCTTAAATTACTTCTAAGGACATACAATAGACATTTCTGAACCGATTTTCGGGTTTGGGGCTGGCACGAAGTGGATATGACAGTGTTTGTAAGTTTAGGTATTTCGGCTGAAAATTGTGCGTTTTGTCCATTCGCGGGGTGCTGTCAAAAATCGTAATTTTCGGGAGTTAAAATTAATAACTGAAGAACAAAATCCCCATCACATTTCTTTTGGTATATTAGGCTATCTTTGGACGAAATATGAAGGATTTCGATTTATCATCATGTGCCACATATTTCCAATTTCGCTCGGTATTAGTGGACATTTCCTCTTAAACCGGAAGTCCACTTAACAGAATAGGTCGATGCATATACACTTTTGTGTT
Source organism: Scolanthus callimorphus (assembly GCA_033964015.1). Taxonomy (NCBI): domain Eukaryota; kingdom Metazoa; phylum Cnidaria; class Anthozoa; order Actiniaria; family Edwardsiidae; genus Scolanthus; species Scolanthus callimorphus. The sequence continues at coordinate 14,574,985 of CM066919.1, forward strand.
GTTCTCTTTTCTCCTGCATGTAGCTATGGGGCTCCGCTAAAAGCACATGGATTAAGCTTATTATTTCTCGACGTGCTAGAGCTAAGTCTGTCTTATGTGTGTGTATTTTTCTTTGTAACTGTTCCGACGGAGTTTGCGTATGGTAGAAATTTTCTATAGCTCAAATTGTTTTCTTGAAAAAGTTCTAAGCGTAATTCTAAGCATGAATGGAGAAAGTCAGTCATAAAATAAAACATAGGTACGCAGTGCGTACGGGAAGCTATTTGCTGATGTCCTACAGGGTGGGACGGACTGGCCGTGTACCATTCTCGAACCCAGAGCTCCCCGGCTCGTCTGTTCGCAGGGGAGGCTCTGGGGGCATCCATTTGAGGGCTTTCGCTGATTTTAAACGTTGGGGCATGCGCAGAAAGGTGTTTCTCTCAGCGGCTCTGTATCAAATCTCGCGCATGCGTCAATGGCTGTCACCAGAGCCTCCCCCGCGAGGTGACGAGCCGGGGAGCTCTGAGGTCGAGAATGGCCGCGTACAACCTTGTTCCAAGCACGCATTCCAAGGGAAACCCGCTGGCCGCTAGAAACGAGGTTGGGGGCTGATCCTACCCCCTGGAATTTCCACTCGTGAAACAGACCCCCTCCCCTGGGATTTCCAACCTCATAAAGGACTCCCTCCCCTGGAATTTCCATTTTTTTCTGGCAAAATACCCTGGAACAATCCCTGGAAAATCTATTTTTGGATAAAATGTCCCCTGAAAGTCACCTTTTTTACCCCTTCCCCTTGGAATTTCCAGTCTCCAGACTCACCCCCTCCCGTGGAATTTCCAAAGTCCAATACAACCCCCCTGGAAAATTTTCCATAGGTCCTCAACCCCCCGGTGCGGTTTAAAAATGCAATCAGCCATTGTCATATTGTTTTTTTTGTCTCTTAAAGCAGGGACGTCCCTGCTTAAAGCAAGCGATAAATTTTAGAAACTATTGTGTGTATGCTCAGTGGCAACTTATTGTCTAAGTAGTTCTACCTTTTCCCGTCGACTCGGATTAAAAAATAACTTTTTCAATCACACACTTCCGGTAACAAAACACATGAAAAAGTGCTTGTCTTTGAGAAAAAGTAAAAAAAAAAAAACTCACCTTGACATCCCGGTATTCGAACCCCGGACCTTCATTTTGCAGAGCGGGAATTCTACCGATGAGCAATCAGGATGATCACGTGATATGGTGGATCGTTTTATTACTTATATGTCCACAGGCTCCCCAGGATCATTGAGCGAACTCCAGAGTTGATAGTTTGCAGTTTTCTTGTGTCGCTGTGTGAAGTTTGACTGAGTTCGATAAGGCGCTAAAATGAAAGTACCTACGAAAATAAAAATTTGAAAAACGCCCTTATCTAGTCCTTTAGTACCTAAATAAACCACTAATATATAGATTTAGCCACTGGCTAAAAGCGGAGCTCCCAACTATCATACGGAATGAAAGATGTCAGAAGAAGCAGTAGTAGTTGTATGAAAAATAGGTTTATTTTATCTAGACTAATTTTATTTTATCAATCCACAATATAACAAGATAGTGGATGTGATCTCATGATAAAGCTGTGCTTTACATTATAAACAGTCCTTGCAGGTTTAAGTTCTTTTTTATGCACCTAGCCAAAGTTAAAATACTTTTGCCACCTCCCTTATATACTATAAAAGAATGATGCCCCCTATACCACACATTCAACAAAAAATGATAGGAGAATGACAGTGCAAAAACCTAACAATAAGAAACAGGGAGAGAGACGTGCTTGCAAGCATAGTGCATTTATTTTATACTTAAAAATATCTCAATAAAAAAGAAATGAAATGAAAATGAAAAAGTTTTAGTATTGGATGATTTGCCAGACTTCACACTTTCAAGACGTCAATTTTGTTGTTGTTCAAAAATCAAGGCCTGCGATCTTTTAGCGTACCCTTGGTATAAAAAAGAAAAAACACAAAGTGTAGATCTATGCAGGTGTGTTAATAATGGTAATTGACCTGTGAGTGGAGTGCAATTTGGTCAGAAATCATACATGTGATTTCAAAAAGCGCGAGGTCGATTTGAAATCACAAGTATGATTTCTGACCAAAATTGCACTCCACTCAAGTCAATTACCACTTTATTATATCAATGTTGAAATCATTTCCATAGAAAATATTTTTCGAACCAAATGGAAATAACCAAACTTGAAAATGCAGCGCATGCTAGAAGTAGAACATTCTGCTCGCGAAATTTCAAAAATCTTAAATCATGTCAATTTAGGAATAAATTGACCTGCTGAGAGCCAATCAGATTGCAGAACACGCGTGTGATTTTAACATGGATATAATAAAGGCTTAACATGGGGCTTTATGCACTGGTACAAATGTCTCATGACAGTCAGCTTTGTTGTGCCATCCTTAAGATTCTTGTTGCCAGAGCAACCAAATTAAGGGGGTGTGATGCTAATTTTGCTTTTTTTGACATTCACTTGACATTGGGAACATTTAATGAACATTTTACCATGAACTACATGTATTCAAATATTAACTGTATACCGATGGGCTTTCTACTGCATCATTTGATAATGTGACATGTTGCCATAGTAACAAAAAATCCCTGTCTATCACAGTTATATTGGGCAGGTGGCATGCCTTTTAAAAAAGACAAAACATTTTGAGGAACAGCATAACTAATAAAAAGGTAGGTATTGTTCATCATCTTGGGGAGTAGGGAAAAAACTTGCTCCTGTTTCACATGAAAAAAAAAATTGCACCAAGTTATCTTGGTGTTGTGGCTAACACATGCAGCATGCACAACAAATAAAGTTGGCCCTACCCCTGAGACAGACAGTATGGAGCTGATGGCTATCCTAGCTACAGAGATACCATATCTCCCAACCCAGAGTTGTCTCGGTCACATGTGAATTGGGGATTGTATAGCAGGGATGTCAACTCTCCAGGTTTTGCCAGGAGTCTCCCATTTTTTTACCTCATCTCCGGGTCTCCCGGCTTTTAAAGGCCCATCACCAACTGAGAGCCTTTGAGGACTCTTAGGAAATCAGAGCACCCGAAAAACAATGGATCAATTTGAAAACAAAAGAAAACGGCACAAAGGCTCCCGGTTGGTGATGGGCCTTTAAGTAAAATCTCCCGATTTTCTTTGAAAAATTGCTATAGCTTTTTTTTTTTGCTTCTGGTCCACTAAAATACAGCAAAATTTTTGACATATTTAGGTACTTTCCTGTGTCAAAAACCCTATATTTTGATATCTCAAGGTTTTTCGAGCGACAGGGTTGACATAACTCAGTATAGAAACTTGTCCACCACCTTAAATGGTTTGCCATGACAACAAATTGTCATTATTTTAAATATGGCTGGCACAAATAAAGTAGACTGCCAGGTTTGGTTGCCTCAGCTGTCCCTCAACAGCAAAATATTATTTTGATCTGCATATAAGCCCCCATTGTGCTTGTCAAGCCTTTACATACCTGAGTACAACAATCAACTTCTGTCGCTTAAATTTCCTTTGATAACTGCACAAAAATTTCAGGTCCTCCTTCAGGGCATCTGACAGGGTGCGGAAATTGTGCGGAAATTTCAGGGCAAAATGTGCGAAAGGCAAATTGTGCGGAAAATTAAATGCCTCTAAAACAAATTTAATTCACCTCTAAAACAATTCAGAGTTTAAATATGGTCTACCATTATGTATACACATTGAAAGATGCTTTTGCACACAAAAGCTTTGATAAAACAGGGGGGAAAAGTTAAAAGTTAACTTAGCTTAAGCTTAAATGTACAGAGAATAGGCTATGTAAATCACTTACTGGATTTCTGATAATAACACCTCTGAAACGGGTCTAATTCGCCTCTAAAACAATTTATACATACTGAAAGTTGCACTCCAATCTCCATCAACAGGGCATTTTTGTACTCAAAAGGGCAAGAGGGCAAGTTTTTGGACAGAAATTTGACGAGAAACTCTCGGCAAGCTCTTGTTTTTTGAAAAAGGGCCCAGGCTATTTTGTTCACCAGGAAAGCTGGTGCGGGGAAAGCTCTCAAGGTGCAGAAATGACCAAATTGTGCGGATCCGCACCACCGCACCCTGTCAGATGCCTACTGTAGGTATACAGTAAAATTTTAAGGTCTTGCCTTTTCTCCCCAAGCATACTGATAAATAGTGAACAAATCAGGTCATGGATCCTATTTTTTGGGACCGGGGGCTCAAAAGTATAAAGAATTTTAAGGTCTTGCCTTTTCTCCCCAAGCATACTGATAAATAGTGAACAAATCAGGTCATGGATCCTATTTTTTTGGGACCGGGGGCTCAAAAGTATAAAGATAATGGCGGGGGAGGGGGGGAGCTAAGGCAGGCATCTAGCCACTAAAAAACAGCGGGTGGATCCTCAACATAGGGGTCCAGTGAAGCTTAATGATTGCACCCCACAAAATACTGGGGTATTTTAATAGCAAAACACCAGAAATATCAGATTTGAAGAAAATAGAGCATTTTACACATTTTGCACTTAGTTTATCAAGTCTTTTGAATCCCCCTAAAATATCTGGTAACCTTTTTAGTCATCAAAAAGTCTCTGCATGTTGCAAATTTTGTCATGACTAAAGGGGTTCCAGAGGGGTGGGGGAGTCAATTTACCTGATCTTTTCCATACAAACACTGTATTTTTCTTCGGAAATTCCAGAGGGGAGGGGGGGTCAGATTCAGATTCAGATTCATTTTATTCTCCACCACCTTATACTTAGAGTACATTGGTTGTAAGGCTGGTGAATGTATAGTAGAGAGAGGAAGGAAAAACAAATTATTTGTTTTCACGCATTTTTGCGCAGTTGAAGACGAATCCGCTCACCTCCTTTTGAATTATTGCGGGCGGGTTTATTAGGAGGCGAAAGAGTTCGTCTTCGTTTATTCTGCTTCTCTTTATTTTTTGTTTCACAACGTCAAGCATCTTTGTTCTGAGGTCCTCATATAGTGAGCACTTTAGTAAGAAGTGCCGTTCATCTTCGGTTACATTTAAGTTGCATCTAGTGCATATGCGCTCTTCGGGCTTTTTGTATGGTTTTTCATACCGCCCGGTCTCTATTTCTAGCTTGTGGGCACTAATCCTTAGGCGCGTGAGGGCAGTTCTGTGCTTGACGTTGTGAACATTTAGTAAATATGATTCTAAGGAATAAATTTCTTTGAAAGTGCGATAGGTTCGGAGTTTGTTTTTGTGTCCATTTTTCTTATTTTCGTCTGACATTTCGTTTAACCAGTTCTGAAACTCGATATCTTGAACTCTTTGCTTAAAAAATGTTTTGGCGTATTGGATGCTTATATGACGGGTTCCGGTTATAGCTAACCAGAGCTCGCCGCAGCCTATTGTATAGACTATTTCTTTCATTTTTGTTGTCCAATCGGTTTTATTGTTTGTTTCTAGACAGTCAAAGAATGTGTCGTTTGAGATAAAGCCGCTTCTGGGCTCGTTTAGCTTAGTAAAAAGATTGAATGCTCTGCATTTGGCGTCGACTGATAGAGGATATCTTCCTAATTCGGCCCTGCATGCGCTGTTCGTTGCTTTTTTACTTACTCCAAGGGCTAGTTTGCAGAATTTTGTATGGACGGCCTCGATTGGATCTCGTTCTTTTTTCACTACATCGACCCCCCATACTTCGCTCCCATATAACAGGATAGGTCTGATTAAGGTATCAAAGAGGCGTAGCGTTAATTGTATGTCGGTCATAAAATTATCCCCCATTGTTCTTTTAAGTCTGAAAAGTGCTTTAAGAGCTACTTTTTTCAATTCTGTCCTAGCTACATTAAATGTACCTATCGCGCTGAAGGTTAGCCCGAGGTATTTGTACGCCTTAGCGTTTTCTAGAATTTTGTTTTGATATTTAAGGGTATAATTATTCATGGCACTTCCAGTGTTGTCATTTCTTCTCAACAACCTTCTGGGGGGGGGGGGGGGGGGGGGGATATGGATATTTTTTGGAAACACACAATCAAATTTATTTGAGAATTAAATAAATTTAGTCTTTACAAATTTTGCAACTGCAGAGCCTTTTTCAGGGCTGACAAGATAACCAAATATTGATAACTTGATTAATGTATTGCTTGGCATGTGTGCCATGTCAGGATTAGCATGCTCTCAGCAATAACTTTCGTGATTTGTTCAGGACAATATTATCTTGGTGGAATAACATGCATTATCAGAACAATTTTGTCACCACTGAAACAAAATAATCCCAGCAAATTCAACACTGTGGGACACTTTGTCAAGGTGGGGACACCCGAAAATATCTTTCCTACAAGTGGAATAATTTTACTTTGTTATCTGTTCAGCGGACATGATACACAGGCACTCATTACCGGTATACAATCATTATGTATGTCGGGGGGAGAAACAAGTGAACTTTTTTCCGTATATTTTAAGATTCTCCAGCATGTAGTCCCCCAAAAATTAGCAATCCCCCCAACTCATCAGAGAAATAATTATGAGACATTTTACTAGGATTCCAGGCAATTGTGGCTAAAAGTGGCCAAAAATCCAGTTACTGAAACACTTACAAGCTCTTGGCTTGATTGCGGTTTGTTTTGGAAGAACTATAAAATATGCCATAACAACTAGTAAAAATTGAAGAAATAAAATTTCAAAGTTCATTGCCTTGGAGTAAGGGAAACTCTATGTCAACCATGCAATTCTATAAAAATCGTCAGCTGTATATTGTAAATAAACTGAAATTGACTTTCCTTGTTTGCCATCTAGATTTCATAATGGAAATAACATGAGTTTACTATACTTGCATCCAGACCCTACAAAAAGATTAAGGGTGTTAAATTAAGCCGCAAAGTCTAAAGTCGTTCCAAATAATTGCATGGGTGGAGCAATTTTGGATGGAGCAATTTTGGATGGAGCAAGTTTCATGTTCACAAGATGACCTAATTGCACTTGATATACTGAAAATGGAGGTTTCGGGGGAAAAATTGAGAAAATAAGAATGAGACATAAAATCAAAAGAATTTCAGTTTTGCTTCCCCTGAGAAAATTTTGAAAAACTTGGAACAAGATACTCCTATTCTGTCTGTTTCATTTTCTTCATCTCTTTCTAAAATTCCATAGCCTATAGAATTTTAGAAAGAGATGAAGAACATGAAACAAAGACAGAAACATAACAAGGGCTATTTTGATACTGAGCCAACAAATATGGGAAAACGTGAGTGTCTTTCTGTGCACTCTGCTAACTTTTGTTCCGGCCTTGAGCAAGGAAAATTTTCTTGTTATTCACATTTCGGGAACAAACCGATCACTCACTCAGAATCCAAAACAAATTTAACCACTTGTTGAAGGTTTTATCTTCAAGAGATAAAAGATAGCCGTTATCAGTGTCAATAGAATAAAGTAATTCTATAATTCAATGAAAGACCAAAACACTCAAAACACAGTTAAAGTTTGATCATCTTTTGACTGTTCTAAATCGAGGAATCAAATCTCCTTTGGACTCGTCCATACAGTCATTGAAAATCATGTAAACGGGTGCAAAACATTCTTAACCAAAGTGTCTTAGCAGTTTTAGTCCACCTCATAAGCTTTAATTCGCCCATTTCACTGAGGAAAATAAGCTTACCGAATGTTTGTCCAACTGCAGCGAACAGTGAGTTTCCAATCCACACCGCAACCATGACATGTCCGTAACTGCATGGTGACAAACGTTTTTAGTTCCTGTGACTTCAGCTTTCCTGACACTTTCGTATTCAGTGGAGAAGTAGAACATGTGTGTTTTAACATAATTGCAGCCTGTAGTTTTTCCTCGTGTGTAGGAGCTTGTGTACAACTAGAACTCTAGAGATCAACTTCACGATTAACTTTTGCCGCGTCGTGTCACGTGTAGTGGTCTGAACAATGGAAACTTGTTTCCACTTTAATTTCCGCTTCCTGTAAAGTAAAGTGACTGTGATTTCCGGTGATTAAACAGAGATGAGATCCAACAACTTATTATTGGGACCAGGGGCTCAAAAGTATAATGTCTTATTTTTTTCTATACCGCGCATGGTTTCGACGCTTCGACGCTACTCGTGAGGAGTTGTGTCGTTCAAGATGGTACGGAAACTTTGTTTTACGAAATGATCATTGTTAGTCCCCATCAGTTCGAGGAGAGCCGAAAATTTGTGTTTTTATGGCTCACTGAAGGTCTGAACGAGACCGTTTCCTCCTCGACTATCGAGTATCTTGTATAGATATGATGGTTACCTTCTTTCTGCTCTGATTTGCCCGGCTTTTTCCCGGTCGCTGTTTCTAGCTCTGGTGCTTCAGTTTTTGGCGTTTCTTTCTGCTTTTCTGATAATACGACCCATGTTTGTTTGTATTCGACGGCTTTCTCTTCACGTTGTTTATTTTTTGTGGCATAATTATTTATAGCATGGTACTCCAGTTAGTTGTCTTTTCTTCTAGTCCTTGAAACTCCGACTGGGAGAGAATTTCAGGAGCAAGCCGGCAAACTTTCACGCACGTTAAATTTCAACAACCCCCCTTCCCTTGACAACGCGACGTACCCTCCCCCTGTTAGCTGAGCATGCTTGACGTCACAATTGAGTTATTGTGACGTCAGCGATCACGGCCACGTTACACATCCGGGACTTGCCAAGACGTCCAAATTCGGATCGACCCCTAGCAATTTCCACAGGTTACCCAATACTACGAAATGCTGTATTTGCAGTTATCTGCCTTTATTTTGACGCTGTTTTCTTAGGTATGGTGCTCCGCTCTGCGGCGGCCTTCGGCCGCCGCAAGGAGCTCCGCTACTAGCATTTATTCGGCCAGAAATGCACGTTTAAGCGAGTTTTAGCCAATTTATTGTCACCTCTAAAGGACTAGATAAGGGCGTTTTTCAATTTTTTATTTTTCGTAGGTACTTTCATTTTAGCGCCTTATCGAACTCAGTCAAACTTCACACAGCGACACAAGAAAACTGCAAACTATCAACTCTGGAGTTCGCTCAATGATATCCTGGGGAGCCTGTGATATGTCTTGCTCGAATATTCGATGGTAAGACTTCGAACTCGGGACTCATTTCTTGGACTTGTTCTTTCCCATTTCTCACCTTTAAGGTCTTTTCACCTTTCAATTTCATCCATATTTATCTATGTCTTGTACTTTTGTCAATTTTGACCGGCGTTTGCTGAATTCCACGCTCGATTATATGACTCGATCGCATCATCACTGACAAAACTCGCAAACATCCACCTCGTAAATTAGGTGATTGGAACAAAGCAGCACGACGTCGAAAATTTGCAGCACAAGACCGAGGAAAGGTTTTATTCTTTGAGAAAAACGCAAAAAAAAAATCAAACCTTGACATCCCGGTATTCGAACCCCGGACCTTCCGTTTGCAGAGCGGGAATTCTACCGATGAGCAATCGAGGAGATCACGTGACATAGGGGATCGTTTTATTTACTTATACGTCTTGCTCGAATATTCGATAAGACTTCGAACTCGGGACTCATTTCTTGGACTTGTTCTTTCCCATTTCTCACCTGTAAGGTCTTTTCACCTTTCAGTTTCATCCATTTCATCCATATTTGTCTCTGTCTTGTACTTTTACTGAGAGTCTCTTGTCGATTTCGACCGGCGTTTGCTGTATTCCACGCTCGATTAACATGACTCGCACTTACAACTCGCAAACGTCCACCTCGTAATTAGGTGATTGGAACAAAACAGCACGACGTAGAAAATATGCAGCACAAAACTGAGGAAAGGTTTTATTTTCATGCACTCCAGCGTGATTTGATCTCTTGTAGCAATAAAATTAAGAAAACATATTGCGCATGCTCAGTTGCAACTTTGATATTGTTAATGTTTTTCAACCTTAGCATACTTATTTATTTGTCGTAATGGAAATATTCTAAATGATACACGATGGTGGGCATGTATGACGTGATACCGAGCATGATCAATTCACATCACCTCCAAGAAGAACATTCTCGTCCCACATGGACGACTGATTGGCCTATGTGACCTATCAATAAAGTTTGTCACCCAAAGACTAAAGCCTCAAGCTGTCGGCGCCAAGCCTTGTGAGTCATTTGTTGTCTCACGTGCTAATCAAAATTCAATTCGATTTACGCGCGTGTTGGGAACAGCGCGATTTTTAGCGGAGCTCCTTTGCGGCCGAAGGCCGCAGAGCGGAGCACCATAGGTATCGCAGGAAGAGTTCAAAAGCTCAAAACAGAACTCAGGTATACGGTCGACTTGATTTTTCACGGTTCAGCGGTATTCTCTGGTATCGCTGGCGCGTCCGTGTCTGTCTGCGCGCCCCACCACAGGCAACCCCGGAACTGTCTGTCATTTTTCTGCAGGACTCTGTCGTCTGTTCGTCTGTAATAATTAGTAATAATCATTTAAGTAATTAGCGAAAATCATTTTAAAAGTACGTTTTAGCAACAAATCGAAGGTAATATGCTAGCGGGTTTCTACTAAAACGATTAGACTACTCGTTCTCTATTTAACAATTAGACTACGAGTTCGAGTTTTCTACGAGTCAATAGATAGTTAACGAGGCGCGTAGCGCCGAGTTGACTATTTGACTCATAGAAAACGAGAACGAGTAGTCTAATTGTTTTAGTAGAAACCCACTAGCATACTACCTTCGAGTTGTTGCTAAAACGTATTTATTTCATGGTTTTAGAAAGTTTTGCGTTAGCGTTTTCGCTCTCAGGGTACTTAAGGCATGGGTCCAAAGCAAATCCAATATGGCGGACGCAAAACCAAGGGGGGTGGTCTATCTCTTAATGGTTTTATATATGCTTATGGAAGTTGTTGAATATAAATTGCATTTGGTATTGTGAACCACCTTTACGACATTTGGTCTCCATAGCAACAAATCTCACAACCTTTGACCTTAAAATCGATTTTTGGATAAACCTCTTCGGGAGGGTAGGAAGACAAATAATATTTGCTATACTTTTTGGTGATATTAGAAGAGCAAAGTGACACTCAAATAAATCAAATGAGGATGGCTGGAAATGTTAATTACAGTCATGGTTTTGCTGGTATGTAATTTGATACTTCTCATTATCTCAAAATCAGAATTGCTTGGACAGCCATCCTCATTTGAATTGTATTTTACACCCGATAGACAACATTATTAACTACTTTCAAAAAAAGGCCAAACTGATTTACCATGCCTCCCGTGGCTTCAAAGCAAAAAAGCCTTTGTCACGCTCTGCCAGGTAACGCAATTGGTTACCATGGTTACAAAATATTTCAATAGAACTGTCCCAACTTGAGGAACAACCTTAACGAATAACTCTTTGTGCTAGATATTTTCTCTTCCTTACAGAATTTTTATCGTATTTTTAGCATTTTTTGCTGTTAGACCCATGCCTTAAGTGCCCTGAGCTACTCACTATCTATTACGTGATAGATAGTAAGCAGCGGAGCTTATCAGATTGCAGAACTCGTGAAAGTATGCGAGTGGGTTTCTACGAATAGTCAAATAGTCAACGCCTTGTTAACTATGTAATTGTTAAATAGAAAACTCGAGATATTAAGTAGCGAAAATAAGAGCGTAAAACTTGTTAAAATCATTTTAAAAAGAACGTTTTAGCAACAAATCGAAGGTAATATGCTAGCGGGTTTCTACTAAAACAATTACACTACTCGTTCTCTATTAGTCAAATAGTCAACGCCTTGTTAACTATCTAATTGTTAAATAGAAAACTCGAACACGTAGTCTAACTATTGAGTATGAATAATATCAGGAAAACCATCTGAATTGACAATTTCAGCTTAACGCCAATGCAAAGCGACAAGCCCGCAAACGGGAAACAAGGGGAAAGCAAACCGGAGGACCTCTCTCGCGCACGCTAGCCGCGTCTGTGGCGTCCATCAACAGACTACGAATAAGGATCTTGAGGCGAACAGAGGTTATCGACGTCTCGACCTCGAGCCTCACGAACGACGTCAGCGTTACCGACAACATTGAGAACAACAATACCGGGCCAAACGAACGAGTTACCTCTCCCCTTGGTAGTGTAAAGATGAGGCCTCTACCGGCAAGCCCTACAGGGATGCTGAGAAGTCCCAAAAGAGCAGCAAGAAATCCAAGACCGTCAAGCTGCGCTGGATATGAGAAATCACATGGAAGCTGCTAGTGCCAGGTCCTGGTAATCGCATAATAGAACAGAACCAACCTTAGCTTGGACCCTAGAGATTGAAATTACGTTATTATTTTCATAATTCCATTAGTAGGGTCTGTTAGGGTCAAAAACCTTCGGATCGTGCACTTTTGCGTACAGGCACCAAACGTGGCACAAATGTTCCTTGGGTGATACCAAACAGTTTTAGAGGGGGGTGCCACAAATGTTCGCCCTAGGGGGGAGAGGAGGGGCATTTTGTCCAAATAAGGCATAAGGGATCTTTTTGGGGCTGCAAAGACCGTACAGGCACCAAACTTGTCACAAATGTTCCTTGGATGATATCAAACAGTTTAAGAGGGGGGTTCCACAAATGTTCGCCCTAGGGGGGAGAGGAGGGGCATTTTGTCCAAATTAGGCATAAGGGATCTTTTTGGGGCTGCAAAGACCGTACAGGCACCAAACTTGTCACAAATGTTCCTTGGATGATATCAAACAGTTTAAGAGGGGGGTTCCACAAATGTTCGCCCTAGGGGAGGGGAGGGGCACTTTGTCCAAATTAGACATGAGGGATCTTTTGGGGGCTGCAAAGACCGTACAGGCACCAAACTTGGCACAAATGCTCCTTGGGTGATACCAAACAGTTTAAGAGGGGGGTTCCACAAATGTTCGCCCTAGGGGAGGGGAGGGGCACTTTGTCAAAATTAGACATGAGGGATCTTTTGGGGGCTACAAAGACCGTACAGGCACCAAACTTGGCACAAATGCTCCTTGGGTGATACCAAACAGTTTTAGAGGAGGGTGCCGAAAATGTTCGCCCTAGGGGGGAGGAGGGGCATTTTGTCCAAATTAGACATGAGGGATCTTTTGGGGGCTGCAAAGACCGTACAGGCACCAAACTTGGCACAAATGTTCCTTTGGACTCCAACCGGCTTCAAGAGTGTGTTCGAGCTACTGAAGTGCGGTTGCAAAGGCAAACGCACCAGCGGGTGCTGCAAGTGCGACAAGCCCAACCTCCTATACACGGAACTGTGCACCTGTTCAGTCTCAAGGCAATTTATGCACTAGGTCTGGTGCCTTTGGACTCAACCCCTCTTAATGGAAATTTTGCCCCTCTCCCTCTTTGGCAAAGTTTTTGTGTCGGAACTTGTTTGGGTTTCAGGCCAATAAGGATTTGTAGCAAAAAGTCCCTGGCTAATTTAGGCAAAATTCCCATTCCCCTCCCCCTCTAGGGCGAACATTTGTGGCGCCCCCTCTGAATCAGTTTGGTATCACCAAAGAAAGGATGTGTGCCAAGTTTGGTGCTGTATGGCCTTGCGGCTCCAAAGGCCGCAATGCTAATTCGGAAAAAATGCCCCTCCCCACCCCCCTTGGGCGGACATTTGTGACACCCCTTTCAATTTGTTTAGTAACACCCAAGTAACATTTTGCTACGTGTGGTGCCTGTATGGTCTATGAAGCTCAACAAGACCCCCATGCTAATTCGGACAAAATTGCCCCACCCCATCCCCATTGGACGAACATTTGTGACATCCCCCTCTTAATCTGATTGGTGTCACCCAAGGAACAGTTGTGCCAAGTGTGATGCCTTTACGGTCTTTGCGGCTCCCAAAAGACCCCCATGCCTAATTCGGACAAAAATTACCCCTCCTTACCCTCCTAGGGCAAACATATGTGGCATCCCTTCTAAATGATATTTGGTATCTCCCAAGGAACATTTGTGCCAAGTTTGGTGCCTGTACGGTCTTTGCAGCCCCAAAAAGATCCCTCATTTTTAATTTGGACAAAATGCCCCCTCCCCTCCCCCTAGGGCGAACATTTGTGGCACCCCCCTCTAAATCTGTTTGGTATCACCCAAGGAACACTTGTGCCAAGTTTGGTGCCTGTACGCAAAAACAGACCCTACTACATGATCACCTCGGTTTCTTTTGTTCTCCGAGGGAAATTTACTAGCTAAATTCCCTCATAATAAATGCAAGGGAAAGAATGCAATTATAATGAGGGAAATTAAATAGACAAACTATTCTTTTGAGAACTAAAGTTCCCTCATATTATGGTTCACTTTCACCAACAATCCCAATATTGGGGGTTGTTATGGCAGCTGAGGGTGCCTGTAAAAAAGTGCCCAAATAAACCCCGCGGAAAAATTGAGCTCTTCGAATGACATGAAGTACAGTTTACAGAATGAGCGGCCGTGCATAGCAGGCGGGCAGCAGGCAATATTTCTAAACAGCGCGAGTGTTTGTAGACCCGATACAGCACGGACGCGAATATTGTAAACGGCTTCTAAAACCTAACCCCGCAAAAACTATTTTGAAAAGAAAGTATTCTTGAGCAGAATAGAAAGAATAGAGTTTTATATTTGGAGTTCTTTTTTCATTCAAGAAGGCGTTTCAAACAAAGGCAACTGAAAGGGCTTCTAAAACCGAACCCCGCGGGTATTATCTAACTGGAGCCCTAATTTACTTTAATTCAAAAGAGTGTATACTTCCAACAAAGGCAGAATAAAATAGACAAATAAAATTAAGGGAACTAAGATAAAGCAATATATGGTTGGGTTTCAATTCATTGTGACGTAATTGCCTCTTTTGTGTGATTAACTTTTCGGCATATCTTATCAAACGGTCAAAATAGCTAGTCAAAATGAGTCAATTTCATAAGCCAAAGATTTCAGAGGAAAGCAAAAACTGCTCGAAGGTGCAGTGCCATCTAATAAAAACTACAGTACAAAGTGGTCTGTAAATGTGTTCCGTGAGTGGCAGTTGCAGAGAGGCAACAAGAATCCGATAAACGAAGAATTTGATAATGTTTAATTATGCTAAGTTCTTATTGAGTGTTTCTTCTGCAATTTTATTTACAGGCTTTATCATGCAAGAGGAATTCATCTGTGTATCCTAGAAGAGGTCAACATGTTAGCACAATTGAATAAATCGCAGGTTAGTGTGGGGCTGCTGTAATCAATTCACATTCGATTGCATTTATGGCTAAATGTCTTTGGGATTGTGTCGAAAGTGATTCTGAACGTAAAATTAAGTCGGAGTTTTGTCTTCGAGCCCTGCATAATAGTCATGAGTTTTGTAACCTAATGTTCATGAAATTTGTAACTATTTAATAAACATGAGTGTCTGTATCAGTTTAGTTACAGAACTCATGTTTATTAAATAGTTAGTTACAGAACTCATGAATTAATGAGTTTCGAATCAACCAATCAGCCTACAGCAATCAGCACGTGAATATTACACGTGAATATTACCACACTCCCCTAGGATATATTCAATTCCACACCCATGTTTTTAGTTTGTTGACCTGTATTTTGATACACAGATGAAATCACATGATCATTTGAGCGTTCCTGATTGGTACTTTCGCTCATTTACAATTCATGAGTTTTAGAATTTGTTTTAAAACATCCTAAGGATTCTAAAAGGGTGCACTTGTTATTTGTTAACGGTACGTCTTACCCAGTAGCGTTTGAAAGATTACGTAAGAGGTCAAAAACACAGGTAGCCCGGTAGCCTTTCTGTCAACCCCCATCAAAATTCAGGATAACTTTTTTATTTAAACTAAGAACATTTTAGGGACAAGGAAGGTTTACTTCGAATACTCCGTGACAAAACGTGATAAAAAAAAACGTGTTTACTCGTTTTATGATGCATGTTTACCCGCTTATAGACACTTGATTTTACAACATTGTTAATTATAGTACCTGTTAGAAATGCGCCCAAAAGAACCCCGTGGGACACGTTTTCGGGCTAGGGACACCTCAAACCAGATTATAGACACCCTAAGGGCTCTAAAAATATTTAATATATAGATTTAGCCACTCGCTAAAAGCGGAGCTCCCGGTTACATATTTTTACTGTGTTAATGAGACAAAAAGGTTGTCATTGTACAAAGATAGCCTGTCACCGTCATACCACGTGACTAAGCACTTGCACACCCCTTGCCAGTTAGATAATTTCACTCAAGTTTGGCTGTCTGCCTGATATTCATCCCTTCAGGAGATGTCTTCTTTTCCTCCTATAATGACGTCATACCACGTGACCACACAGTTGCACCCCCCCTTACCACTTAGACAACTTCACCCAAGTTTGGTTGTCTGAGGTTCATCCCTTCCCGAGATATATTATTTTCCTTCTGTGATGACGTCATCGATGACGTCATACCACGTGACCACGCATTTGCACCCCCTTGCCACTTAGACAACTTCATCCAAGTTTGGTTGTCTGAGGCTCATCCCTTCCCGAATTATTTTCTTTTTCTCCTATGATGACGTCATCGATGACGTAATACCACGTGACTATGCATTTGCAACTTAGACAACTTCACCCAAGTTTGGTTGTCTGAGGTTCATCCCTTCCGAAGATATATTCTTTTTCTGCTATGATGACGTCATCGATGACGTCATACCACGTGACCAGGCAGTTGCACCCCCTTGCCACTAACACATCTCCCCCCTCCCCCACCCAAGTTTGGTTGTCTGAGCTTCGTCCCTTCCTGAGATATGATAAATAAACAGAGAAAAGGGTCCAACCAAGGTTTACCTGTGGTTGGGCACGCACTGAGACATGCGCCTGCGATACCAGAATGGGAATACGCTGAACAATGAAAAATGAAGTCGATCGTATACCTGAGTTTCACTTTGAGCTATTGTTTTCTTCCTGCGATACCTATGGTGCTCCGCTCTGCGGCCTTCGGCCGCTAAGGAGCTCCGCTATTATATAGATATCGATGTGTTTCTCCAGTGTTGAAAAATTGATATCTTTCACATGTGAAAGATATGATATCTTACTCTTTTAAGCATGTATTCTTCTGTTAAGGCGGCTGTGAAGTTGAATGAGGGTGTGACTCGATCCATTTTTTCAATCCGAAATTGGCGTGAAACAAGGTTGTAATCTTAGTCCTACGCTTTTTAATTTGTTTGTCAATGATATCCCTAGCATATTTGATGCTTCTTGTTCTCCGGTATCTCTGGCTGGTTTTGATCTTAGTTGCTTACTTTATGCGGATGATTTAGTCATTTTATCTGAATCGGAGTCGGGTCTTCAGCGTTTTCTCGATAGATTGGCTATTTACACAAAGCACTGGAAGTTAAGCGTTAACATGAAAAAATCGAAAGTGTTAGTTTTTGGCACGCGTGCTCAGAGGTGCCCATACTTGTTCTCTCGTTGGTCTTTCAGTGGCCAGGGTTTAGAGTGCATTATACCTATCTTGGTATTGTGTTTCATTTTTCTGGTAGTTTTAATTTTGCACGGAAGTGCCTATATAATAATGCTTTAAGGGCATATCATGGTCTTTTTGCCCATTTCACCAATGTTGAGAAATTCCGGTGAAGGTGATGTTGAAATTATTTTCTTCGCTTGTGTCTCCCGTGCTATTATATGGTTGTGAGGTCTGGGGTGCTTACATGTTAGGCAGGTTATTTTCTTTGGAGATGTTTAAGCAGAAACTTTTCTCTGTTTTAGGTGACATAGAGAGGTTGCATCTAAAATTTTGTAAGAGGATTTTAGGCATACACTTAAAGTCTACGAAAATGGCTGTGTATGCAGAATTAGGTAGGGTACCCCTGATAGTTCAAATCGGTTGTACTATTGTCAGGTATTGGTTACGGATAACAAATCCTATTTTCCGGGACAGTCTCGTCGGAAAAGCGGCTTCTTGGTGTGTGTCATCAAACTTTCGTGGGGTTGCTTTTTCTAATTTCCTCTTGTCTTTGTGTGGTTTTGGATCTTTAGATAGTATTGCAATTCCTTTTGAACAGATTAAGGATGTGTCCAAACAGATTAAAACACAATTATATGATAGCGGAGCTCCTTTGCGGCCGAAGGCCGCAGAGCGGAGCACCATACCTAAGGAAAAAGCGTCCAAACGGTCGCAAATAATAGCGCATGTATGAATTCCCACAGGGTACCCAAATCATCACAGGTCGCAAAGGGATGCGAGTGAATTTTCGACGTCGAGATTTCCCGCCATTTTCCCGTGCGTGTCGTGAGGACTGACGTCACAGATTGGCATGACGTCACAACATGGCGCCGCCAAGTGAGTGACACCCGAATGACTGGGGAGGGGTGGGTGGTCGATCACTCGCCGGTGACGTCACAACATGGAGCCGAGCGACGCGACTGGGGGAGGGGTAGGTAGTCAGGGGGGCGCTGCTCGCTCGATACTGACGTCACACTACAGGAAACCAAGAAAGAAACCGAGAAAGATTTATAATATTGAGTTACTTCGATTCGTGGCCAATGCAGAAGACGAAACTACACTTGGGAGCGGCTGTGAGAACCAACAGAATCGTACTACGCAAATTTCGGAGCAACATGTGTATGTAGAAGTCAAAAGAGTTATTCTCGTTGACAACAAGAAAAGCCGAGAGGCGAGATTCGGTGAGCAGCCAACTATGACAAACGGGTGACAAACATGAAACACTACAGTCGTGGTCTAGCGGACACGAGGCGTTTATAATAGAACAGTGGCTTTTTTGGGGACTAAAAGTACATGGAGGAACCGTAAAAGGTGGGTTTTTATTCACTTTGTAATATTGTTGTCGACTGTCGCCGTATTTGTTGTTCTAGAGCGAAGCTAGCCTGGACCACATGAAAGTCATGAACTACCCAAATACTGCTTTGCTAGATTACTTACTTGGTTAATTGAATAAAACTTTGTTTTGATTTCCACATAACGGTAGTTAAGTGTTAGTCGATACGGTTTGATAAGTAGGAGAAATAAAAGTGTGACGGGAGACGAGTCTAAATCTTAAGTTTAATGGCGGCCATTGCGAGTTGTTTAAACTCACTTTGTAATTTCTTTATAGGGAGATGGGAGTTCAGGCAGGATACACTAAAGTTGTTTCTACACACAGGAATAAAGGTAAACGTCGCTGTTCATTGTGTATATCGAACATTGCATTTTGATATAGTTTGAATCCGAGACGACTCGCGAATCGGCAGGATCGGAAAGGAGTAACTTAGGATTTGACTTAACTTAGAACAGAACAGAAACCTTTATTTAATTAATAGTCCAAGACCGAACGACCGAGTCGTGACATGTTTTGGAAAGCGAAGGAATGTCACAAAAATGAAAACTTAAGAGAAAAACAAGACTTCAAGGCAAGCTAGTATTTTTGGCACCTGCCAACTTCCTCTCACAACTGCGGGTTATGCGTGTTTTCCTCGTCTAAAATTCGACATTCTGGATTTCCCCTTCTAGAAAACACGGTAAGGATGGGAAAATTATGTCATTTGTTTTTGTTTTCCTGCTACCACAGGCCTCTCTTCTCTGCATTTCACAAGTTGACATGTCTAAGAAACAGAAACTGAAATTGATCTATAACTCAAGAAAACAAAAACTTAATTACAAAACTACGGTAATCCTATTGTTATTTGCACCCATGTTGGATTGTAGACTGTCAGAGTGGCAGTGTACTTATTGATGAACTAACCCCTTTTCTCTGAACTTCCTTCCTGCAATAAAGGGGTGGGTCACCACTGTATTCACCTTGCTTTTGGCAAAACACTTTATTCTGTTCCATATTAATGTTTCTATGCCCAAAAAACAAAGGTTTCCCTAATTGAGTTTTATTATTGAACACTTATTTTTTGTGCATCATAATAACACTGGTACAGTACATCTGTAACATAAAACTAGTACCCAGGTAATATAAACACTAAACTGTAATCCTTAATAGCTGTGGACCCGGGGCAGTGCGGGCTGAGCTTTTTGAAACTATATATTTTTTGTATTTACACATAAAAAAGAAAAGAACAGAAGAACCTTTTTGTTTGTTGTTTTTGTTTCTGTTGTGACATTAGGCTCAGTAGGGGTTAAGATTACATTGTGACATATTTTCATCAAATATGTGAGGTGAAAACATGGAAAATAGAAATTACATCCACACTTCATTTTTTGCCTGTTCGGCACCCCCACTTTTTAGGGTGCTCTTCCTCCCCTGTGTTATCCCAACTGTTTGGGAGGTAGTATGACCCTGAAGGGAGATAATACCAGACTGGACTATTTAAGATATCCAAGGTGTTTATATCTGACCTAAATGAAAACTCAGGTTGGATCGAAGGTTAAATCTGAGATCCAAGTGGGAATGTGTGAATTTCCCAACTGGGATAAAAAAAATTCATTTTGGCATAGGTAGCATGTTAATTTAGTGAATGCAGAAACAACAACATTGTATTTGCATCCATTCAGGACTTTAACTCCCTCATACAGCCATATTTTCATTACTGTAGTGCTCTATGGGGGACATGTGGCAAAGGGATGGCAAACACCCTCCAGATACTCCAAAACAGGGCAGCCAGGGTTTTGATCTTCTCAAATTATGATAAACGGTCAAGAGATTTACTTAATGAGCTGGAGTGGGACAATCTTGAGACCAGGAGGGACAAACAGCTAGCATTGATGATGTACAAAACCCAAAATGGAGGAATCCCAGATTACCTCTCAAATATTTTCTTGTATTCCTATCAAACTCATAAGTATAATTTTAAGTAGAGTTTTTCAGCTCCTGCTTAAAAATTAAGCCCTAGAACATCTTAAGAAAACAATTTTGAGCTATCAGAATTGTCAATATATTAAATATAACTTTTTAATAATTTATGTATTTTATATTATTCATTATCTTTGTATCTACCATTATCCCTATATTTTATTGTATATATATTTTAAATTGTACATAATATGTGAGTTAGATTATATTAATAGTTAGATACCGTGTAATGCGCTTTTGATCATTATATGTTAAAAAGCACACTATAAATCAATAAATTATTATTTATTATTATATAACTCAATCTATACTGAGCATACATTACTGCCAAGATTTTTGTGATTGCATCTAGAATTTAGGTTCTGGTCATGTAAATATTTTTTGGCAAAAAGATGTCAAACAAATAACCTTTGGAAAAATGTAAAACAACCAAATCATCAAGTACTGTTTTACCCTTGAAATGACAGATTGAAATGCTTCAAATCTTTTTTCAATGTGTGCTTCCAGAAAATACCCCCCCTCCCCTCCACACACACACACACAGAGCAGGTGTTGAAAATGTGATCTCCCTACCCATCTGATATTTCCAAAGGAAAATACAGTACTTGTATGGAAGAAATCAGGTAATTGACCTGCCCCCACCCCTCTGGAATTTCCTGTCTCTTCGGTGGTGATGCAATTTGCATCCTTTACCATGTCAAGCATCCCGGTTCTTCTTCTCCATGGACACCTCTTGGCCTCCACTCTTTAACATTCCTTAATATTAATATCTGATGTGCCAAATACAGTAAACTGGTTTTGATAAATCCGTGAAATAGCATACAGCACTAATGCACTCTAATTTCTTTGTTCTCTAATGTGCTGTCTTGACAAATACACTTTGAATATTATATGTCTTCACGGGTCTAGGAAAACCACTCTCGAAACTGAACGAGATGGAATTAGTCAATCATAGACTAAACAATTAGAAATCATTTCATTCATTCTTGATTTCATGAATTCATCACTAAAATGTACATGTATAGTATCCAATTAGCCATGCATGGTATTATTTAAGACTGGGAAATAGAAGATTTGTCTTTAAGCTTCATCATACTTATTGCTTTTCTCTTTCAATTTCAGCGACAAAGCAGCAGCCAGAAATGGCTCTTGGACGTACAGGCCAAAAATTATATAAATAGTTTTACATGGACTGCAGAACAGACTTTGAAGTTCATAAGACTACTATGTATGGCAATGAGAGATAAGATGGAAAACTTTACAGAAAACAGTGGAAGGGCAAGGGCTACCCCCCCCCCCCCTCCTCCCCCCTGCCATCCATGAATTAGAATACAATTATGTAATGGCATCGCATCACAATATATTACTTGCTCTAGATTTCCATGAACTGAAGTCTCCTCATTTGCACCATATAAATCTCCAGCTTGTTAAAATCTTTTGTTACATCATTGTGTTAACTAAATTAACCATACATCATACATGATGGGTTTTGAACATAGGGTAGGTAGTTTTTTTTCTTTGGGAATTTCAGCAAAGTGTGGTTCCACAATATATCCATACCCCTCCCCCATGGAAATTCTGGAGGATGGGGATCAATTTACCTGATCTTTTCCATACAAGTACTGTATTTTTACCAACCTTTCGAGAGGGAGGGGTATGGATATTTTCTGGGACCACACAATTAAAAAAATGCCCTCTCATGCGTCTTTTAGGGAAACATCCATGTAATGTGCATGGGATCGACTAGGAAAGGTACAACTCTTCACTCACCTTTGTGTAATGTTATGTTCCAAGCCCTCCGAGAACAATTCCGTAACTCATAAAGTGGTAGCTCTTAAAAGGACCATTAATGTAATGGAAATGGTCCCTCCCCTGAAAAGCTCACGAAATGGGATGGCCCTTCCCTTACCATTCCTTCCCTTACTATTGGAATTTCCAATACATACAAAGCAGGATAAATACAAATACCAAAATTGACAACCAACTTTTCTGAATTTCTCTGCTCATTCCATGGTGGGTATTTTCTTGAATCTTTTATGAATATATTGACAAATAAAGCTTTTCTCTTTATGGTATGTTTGTGCTTTGTTAGAATCATTCCATTGGGTAGGTTATAGTCTTCCACACAGCCAGTCCACAGTGACAAACAATGTACCCATGACAACCATGTTTTATTCTCACGGAAACATGTAACCGGGAGCTCCGCTTTTAGCCAGTGGCTAAATCTATATATTATGTTTTGCGAGCACTGGAGGACTAACGTATGTCAAGGGACCGGTGGAAAATTAAGGCTGTTTAGATCTTTGAAGTCTAGCCTGGGCTTTGAGAAATATTTAGTTTCGGTTACTAATTTTCGACATCGTCAAGCAGTTTCGAAACTGCGTTTATCCGCACATAGATTACCAGTGGAAGTTGGCAGATATGCTAATATTGATTATAACTCTAGGAAATGTTCATTCTGCAATCTTAATGAAATTGGAGATGAGACGCATTATTTGATGTATTGTAACCATGCGTCTTTTGTTCATCTAAGAGAATTATTTTTGACTGAAATTTTGCCACTGAATGTTTCCTTTGGCCAACTAGGTTTGCGTAATCTATGCGTTTACTTATTGTCGATGTGTGACGAGTCTGTCGTAAAGGTAACTGCCAAATTTTGTTTTGATATTCTCGAGCGTTTTAATGCGATGGTTCGAATGCTGAAGAATCTAACGAGTCTCATTAAGTCGTATGTAATTTGTTTTTTCTTTTGTACCTATATATTTGTTAGTGTATCCTATATGCCGTGTAATTGGTATTTTATGGAATAAAGAATTATTATTGTGAAAATATCGCTGTTTGCATGAAACTGGTATTTATTTTTCCATGCGATTTTGAATTTAGTTTGTAAACCTTAATAGTCTAGGAGCAGATCTTGAAAAGAGGCCTAGAAAGTGGTTTTCGTAGCACCCTTCGCGCAGACCCGGGAAAGTAGCATA
Organism: Scolanthus callimorphus; assembly: GCA_033964015.1. NCBI lineage: Eukaryota > Metazoa > Cnidaria > Anthozoa > Actiniaria > Edwardsiidae > Scolanthus > Scolanthus callimorphus. Next base: position 14,598,578 of record CM066919.1, read on the forward strand.
GGATGAGAGGTATGTGTATAAGATTTAATTTAGACCGGATGTTACAAATGAACCGATGGGACAACATTCCGATTTCGGGCACTTTAGTTACAAGATGCTCACATGTTCTTTGTAAAATTCTAAACGAATTCAAAGCCTGTAAAATTCAAAATCTTACCGAGGAACACATCAAACTCGGCATACTTGTAGAAGTAAATGCGTTTCAAATGGTTAGATATAAAATTGTGCCGTAATTTCCGTACGTACTGTAAAAGTGAAGGTTAAAAAGATATCTGTTACGGCGGCCATTTTGAATCATTTTGTTATTCATGAGATTCCTTTAGTTCCTGACCACTGAAAAGTCAAGAATGACATATACTGTACAGCTATCCCGGCCTAATGTATATTAGCGGAGCTCCTTTGCGGCCGAAGGCCGCAGAGCGGAGCACCATACCTAAGATAAAAGCGTCAAAAAACAAAACCAAATGGTACGATACGAGTCCAATGATCGCAAATAGTGCGAATGTAAGAAATCCACAGGGTACCCAAAACCTCACATGCGGCAATATCGCGCAAAGGGATCGAAGTGATTTTTGAACGTCGAAGGTCATCCAAGGTCATTTCCCGCGCCGGACGGTGAAGCCTGCACCTTTCGCAGCCGCTTTGATGCATCTAGTCTCCTTCGCAGTTTAAAATAAGAAAAGTCGGCGTTACAACGTAGGTTTTAGTTGTATTTTAGTACAATATTTCGGCTGGCCAAACCACCCTTCTTCAGGTACTGTGAATACATTATGGCATGATAGGCTTATATATAAAGTGAAACGTGATACAATAAAAATGATGATGATGATGACGTGTGTGATATTACAATAGATAAGAGATATAACAATATAAAAATTAAAGGAAAATACAAAGAAAAAATAAATACAATATAATCTAAAATGAAGTCTCATCTCGTCGATTCAATCCGTCAGGCTCAAGGGTACCAGCACGTAGGATGAGTTTGGCCTCTCTTGCCTTACGAATCGAATCTCGATTAGTCATTAATTGTTCAAGGGGAATCAATTGTATGTCAGATGCTTTGTGACTGGGTGTCGATAGAAATGTTCTGCGGCTGTGGTGGGTTTAGATTTACATTCGGGCTTGTCGATTTTGCGATGATCATTAAAGCGTTGTCTAAGTTGGCGTTTAGTTTCTCCTATGTATTGCAAGTTACAGCGTTTGCATTGTATCATATAAATCACATTTTTAGTGTCGCAAGTTATGTGAGAGTTTATAGAGCGAGTTTCACCGGTCGAGAAAAAAGTATATCTTGTTTGTCCGTTTTCTATATATGGGCAGGTTAAGCAACTTTTGTCGCAGCGGTAAGCGCCTGTTTTTTGGGTAAAATATGTGCATTTTAGTGTTACAGCAAAAATGTTTACGAACCTTCAACATTGTTTTAGGTTTGCGAACTTTATGCGAGTAACACTATACTTGCATTTCATGCCACTCAAGTGCACGATTTTTTTTGATTTTAGGCTTTTTGGGTAAAATATGTGCATTTTAGTGTTACAGCAAAATGTTTACAAACCTTCAACATTGTTTTAGGTTTGCGAACTTTATGCGAGTAACACTATACTTGCATTTCATGCCACTCAAGTGCACGATTTTTTTATTTTTGTTTTAGGAAATAATGTGCATTTTAGTGTTACAGCAAAAATGTTTACGAACCTTCAACATTGTTTTAGGGTTTGTGAACTTTATGCGAGTAACACTATACTTGCATTTCATGCCACTCATTGCACGATTTTTTTTTATTTTTGTTTTAGGCTTTTTGGGTACAATATGTGCATTTTAGTGTTACAGCAAAATGTTTACGAACCTTCAACATTGTTTTAGGTTTGCGAACTTTATGCGAGTAACACTATACTTGCATTTCATGCCAGTCAAGTGCACGATTTTTGTTATTTTTGTTTTAGGCTTTTTGGGTAAAATATGTGCATTTTAGTGTTACAGCAAAAATGTTTACGAACCTTCAACATTGTTTTAGGTTTGCGAACTTTATGCGAGTAACACTATACTTGCATTTCATGTCATTCAAGTGCACGATTTTTTTTTATTTTTGTTTTAGGCTTTTTGGGTAAAATATGTGCATTTTAGTGTTACAGCAAAAATGTTTACGAACCTTCAACGTTGTTTTAGGTTTGCGAACTTTATGCGAGTAACACTATACTTGCATTTCACGCCACTCAAGTGCATGATATTTTGATTTTGTAAAATGTGCATTTAATAAGTAGTCTAGTCACGTGTCTATTTCACTTAAATTCGTAATGAATGAATTGATATCGATAAACATAGCTTTTTAGGGGGGGGGGGGGGGGGGGGGTTCGGCGTTGGTCAAGTTTGTGCAAACTACTCATTAAAACAAGTTCCATCCCATGTCTTCCCTGCTAGCAGAGGCCTCTTGTGATCCCATGTCATTTTCTATTGATAAATGTGTTTAGTAGTTTTTTGTTCTCACGAGTGGTATTTGTATTCGTTCAATTTAGCAAATTCTTCCAACAGGTGTATGGAAGTAGTAGTATTTTCCTCCATCTTCATATATTATACCGAGCTCAATACAGGTTGCTTATTTGAGAATTGGAAATAGAGCATCGCATTGTAGTAGTTCTATAGTTTCGATTCGCAAATCCCTATGCAACATTTTATTTTTGCTGGCTGCTGGCAAAAAAGTACATTTAATCATTTTTGGTGCTGGCTGGCAAATAACAGTACATCAGGCACATGGTGGCTGGCAACGCTTGTTACTCTAGGTGAGTGCTGGCTAGGAATAAAGTATAAAGGGCACTCCCTGGCTGGCTTTGAGGAACGGATGTTTTTTTCCCACGAAGATTAATAATTAGCTTATTAATGGTTGCAAGTACTCTTAAAGATGTTTTTGCTATGTTTTGATTAAATAAGAGAAAATGTTCGTTGAGCCCTCCTGTGATAGTAGAGGGCAATTTAGCTTTGACAAGGGTGTCTCTAAGATTAGAACAGCGTCGGTATGCTATGATGGGTGGTTCAGCGAAAGCTTTTTTGCAGCGGTCAGAGGAAAGAAGTAAATTGAAATTACGTTTAATGATATGATTGATGTTAGGAAGTGTGGGGTTATAGGTTATAACAAAAGGGACACGGTTACATTGTTTGGGTCTATTAGTGGGGCGTAGAGCATTTATGCGAGGAATGGCTGCAGCGCGTTGTATTTGTCGTTGAAGAAATCCGTGTTTGTAGCCTCGTTTAAGAAGATAGTTAGTGAGCTCGTTACATCGTTTTTCGAAAGAGTCGTCAGTAGAACAGATGTGGCGTAGGCGAAGAGCGAGACTGTAAGGTATAGCTTTTTTTGTGTGGTGAGGATGGCAAGATGTGTATAGTAAATGCTGATGTTTATCAGTAGGTTTAGAATAGAGATCTGTTTCAATTGAGCCATTATTTAAAGACACATTAACATCAAGGAAAGGTACGCAATCATAAGAATGTGAGCTTGTGAATTTGATTGTAGAATGAATGTTGTTAAGATAGTCGACGAATGTTCTGAGATTATCTGGGCCTTCTGTCCAGATGACAAAAATATCGTCGATATATCTGAGCCAAGTGTGTGGTTTATAGGGTGCATTAAGGAGAGCGTTAGTTTCAAAATGCCCCAGAAAAAGATTAGAGAACGAAGGTGCCATTCTAGTACCCATGGCGGTGCCATGGACTTGAAGATAAAGTTGTTCGTTAAAAGAGAAGTGATTCATTTGTAGTATCATACGAAGTAAATCGCAGATAGTGCCAGCGGGGATAGTGTTATTATTGGATCTAGTGCGAAGGAAATGATAACAAGCGTCGATTCCATCGGTATGGGGTATGTTAGTATAAAGTGATAAAACATCAAGCGTGACTAGAAGGGCATTATCAGGTAGATTAGTTAAGGTCAACAAGATATTAAGGAAGTGATTAGTATCTTTTACGTACGAGGGAAGTTTGCCGACAAGAGGTTGAAGGTGAAAATCGACAAATTCCGAAATTCGTTCAGTAGGGTGCCCATTAGAAGATACAATGGGCCGTCCAGGGTTGCCAGCTTTGTGTATTTTAGGTAAAATATAAAAGCGTCCGGGTTTAGCGTCATTAGGCATTAGGTACTGTTTTGTTTGTTTGTCAATGTAACCATCTTTGTGCATTCTTGAAATGTAGTTAGTAACTCTTTTTTCTATCTGATCTGTAATGTCGGTGTCTAAAGGCTTGTAAAAAGTTCTGTCGTTGAGTTGTCTGTTGCATTCGTTAATGTACCAGTCTCTGTCCATAACTACCGTTCCCGATCCCTTGTCTGCGGGCTTGATAATTATGTCCTGTCGTGATTTAAGTTCTGAGATAGCTTGTCTTTCTGCGGCAGTAAGATTGTCTCTTGTCCTTCTACGTGGAGCGTTGTGTAAAGTAAGGTTAATGGCGCGTGTAAAAGTATCAAGGGATTTGTCTCTGTCAGATGGGGGTGTCCAGGTGCGTTTTGTGTGGAAAGGGTGATTAAAGTTGGTGGTAGATGACTGATCGTTAGGATTAGTTGTTTCATCGAAGTAGTATTCATAAGTCGCATACGGCGTTGGAAGTCATAAAGGTCAGCATTAACTTCGGACCAATTAATAGTTTGCGGTGTAGGACAGAAGGTTAATCCCCGTGAAGTAGCGAAGTGATTTCAGGAGATATAGGAGTCTGAGAAAGATTAATAACGGAGTCACTGTCAAGAGGTAAAATAAACCAACGAGTTGAGTCCGTCAAGTGGTTCGTCCTTCATTTACTACAGTCCTTCGCAGTCGTGTGGTCATGACGTCACAACATGGCGGCGAGCCAGTGACGGGGGGAGGGGTGGGTGGCGCGCGCTCATGACGTCACAGAATGGCGGTGTGGTAGTGAGGGGAGAGGGGTGGGTGGTCGGGGGGGGGGGGGATGCTGCTCACGTGACAGACTGCAGGAAACCCAAATATGGTCTTATGCAACTCTGTTTATCTTGATCGAAATGCCGAACGAAATACATCTGTACAACGTGTCTGCAGAACTGTTCTACGCAAATGATGTTTACAAAAAGCCAGGGACAACTAGTGTGTGAAGAAATCAGGAGTGTGTCTTCCTAGTCATCTAGAAGTCCGGGAGAAGTCCACGAAACTGTCAAAGGAAGGAGAATATCCTAACCAGCGAACCTTGTATTCAACCTTTCCACTATCTTTTCTATTTTGTATACATCGTCTGTTTTAACAACTGACTGTATCTCTTGTTCATAAAAAATTTCTTGGATTTTCGTATTTTGCAGGTCGACTAGACAGGAGGGCGCCTAGGAAGCCGCTCTGAAACAACAAACATTTCTCGACTCCAGTTTCCTTTGTAACCTTTATCAAAAATGTTCTTGGCTTTGCTTATTCTAACCTTACACCTATCTGAAATTTAAAACGGACGGGTGTGTTTGACATTTTCCCGTATAACGTGTTCCACACTTGATCTTCGTTGCTATTGTTCACTTCAGCCGGCTGAACATAAACTTTGCAGCCTTAGCGAATTTAGCGAATACCGCTCAATCACATGATTTGCTACGCGTATCAAAACTAATGCAAATATTATATTCGAAAGTAATTAAACTCGAGGTGAAACTCGAATTTACTAACCTTTTACCGCATGTGCAAATCAAAAATAGATTTGCCAGCTATGCGAATATATCGTAAAGGTGCAGTAAAAACCATATTCACATGAGTTTGCACACATTTGTTTAATTGCAAACATCAACTTTGCAGCCTTAGTGAATTTAGTGAATACCGCTCAATCACATGGTTTGCAATCAGCCAAAACTGAAGCAAACATTATATTAGTACAAATTTTGCGCCGAACGCTCCAAATTTGGCGAAGATGAAATTTGTGACTTTACAAACACGGGTAAAACAGCATGGAAATATTGTATTCGCGTCCCTTTTGCTTCAGGTAAATACGGGGCAAGTATGATATTTACCAGTTCAAGCAAAGATTCACAAAAATAGTGCAAACATGAAATTTGCACACTTTTTGCACTGAACACTCCCCGAGCTGCGAATATGAAATTTGCGAATATATAAACGCGGGTAAACAGCATGGAAATAATATCTTCGCGTCCCTTTTGTGTCAGGCAAATACGGGGCAAGTATGATATTTACTAGTTCAAGTAAAGACTCACAAAAATAGTGCTTACACGTTTTGCAGCTCTCCCTATGCTGCAAAGATGAGACAAAATTGGGAAAAACAACATGAAAACATTGCATTTTATGAGTCCTTTTCGCTTCAAGGCAAATGCGACGCAAGTACGATATTTAACTGTCTTGAAGCAATTATTCACAAAAATAGTGCAAGCACAACACCTGATCATTATTCAAGTAAACTAATATTTTATTTTAGAAGGCATATACATGCATTTACAAATCTCAGTATCTTTTAATCACATTAATCTTCCTAAAATTTAAAAAGTTAACATTTCAAACCCCACACCAGTTGTAGCACAATTACCGGTTGGTATATATAGATGGCACCCTATAGTAGTAACTTGGTAGAAAAGCTGCATCACACTATAGAAGAAACAAAACAAAAAAACAATTAGAACTGAGGGTATATGTCTGGAAATTCAAATGATACCAATGACTGTATTCATGCCAGCTCTTGCTGAAGAGAACACTTTTTCAGGAGAAAAGGCCAAATTCCAAAAAGATTTCCTCTGGTTTTGAGATATTTAAAGTATATGCAAAGAATCATCCAAGTTTAGGATGGAGTGCAAGCACTAGGAAAATAAAATCAAAATAATATGCCTTAATGTTGCCATTCAACTGAAAACACAAAGATCATGCTGTATTACGTGATGTAAATACGATCTTTAAACATTATGACTGTTCACTAAAATAAGTAAAATTATACATGACACAGCAACCACTTTAATTTCCTGGACGGCTCAAAGATCGCAGTGTGCTCACTTTGCCGTGTCAAGAAAGACACAAAGATCGTACTGTAATCATATAAAAAATGATCTCTAAACATTATGACTGTTCATTAAAATTAGTAAAATTATACATGACACAGCAACCACTTGAATTTCCTGGACGGCTCAAAGATCGCAGTGTACTCACTTTGCCGTGTCAAGAAAGACACAAAGATCGTACTGTAATCATGTAAAAATGATCTCTAAACATTATGACTGTTCATTAAAATGAGTAAAATTATACATGACACAGCAAGCACTTGAATTTCCTGAATGGCTCAAAGATCGCAGTGTACTCACTTTGTCGTGTCAAGAAAGACACAAAGGTCGTACTGTAATCATGTAAAAATGATCTCTAAACATTATGACCGTTTATTAAAATTATACATGACACAGCAACCACTTGAATTTCCTGAACGGCTCAAAGATCGCAGTGTGCTCACTTTGCATCATGCTGTATTACGTGATGTAAATACGATCTTTAAACATTATGACTGTTCACTAAAATAAGTAAAATTATACATGACACAGCAACCACTTTAATTTCCTGGACGGCTCAAAGATCGCAGTGTGCTCACTTTGCCGTGTCAAGAAAGACACAAAGATCGTACTGTAATCATGTAAAAAATGATCTCTAAACATTATGACTGTTCATTAAAATTAGTAAAATTATACATGACACAGCAACCACTTGAATTTCCTGGACGGCTCAAAGATCGCAGTGTACTCACTTTGCCGTGTCAAGAAAGACACAAAGATCGTACTGTAATCATGTAAAAATGATCTCTAAACATTATGACTGTTCATTAAAATGAGTAAAATTATACATGACACAGCAAGCACTTGAATTTCCTGAATGGCTCAAAGATCGCAGTGTACTCACTTTGTCGTGTCAAGAAAGACACAAAGGTTGTACTGTAATCATGTAAAAATGATCTCTAAACATTATGACCGTTTATTAAAATTATACATGACACAGCAACCACTTGAATTTCCTGAACGGCTCAAAGATCGCAGTGTACTCACTTTGCCGTGTCAAGAAAGACACAAAGATTGTGCTGTAGTCATTTAAAATAATGCCCTTTGAGAATTTGCCTAATTCCGTAAAATACATGACAAAATCTGACTTTATTTGGCCTATCTCGCATAAAAATACCGTCTATAATTTTATTGAAATAAAAGCATCATTAAATGTTGAAAAATTATGTGAAGTTAATAAAGCACTAAAAAGACCGTTGACACACGTGATTTCGTTTGTAACGGAATGCGCGCCAAACTAAGAAGCTCGATTCAAGACAGCTTTTCGCTACAAATATATGCTCATTGCTGCTTGTTTGGAGTTATTTGTGTCACTAAAACCAGATTTACATTACTAGACATACAAACTTTGATTTTCAGCATGAGAAAGCATTGAAATCTTTCAAATTTAAAACTTTTAAGCTTATATTGCCTCTAGCCTATAAAGACCGAACAGTACAAGAGTTTACATCGTATTTAACCGTCAAATTACTCACCATTTCGGTACAATAACTTGATAACTTGTTTCTTCAGTGCATGGCCTCGGTAAATCTTGGTAAATTAGCCGCTTTGATGCAGTAATTGAAGGAAAAATCTGTACGAATATGCGAACAGCGACTCGGCCATGCCATCGATCGATCGGCAACTGCTCATAAGTCACGTGATGTTTTCTCTGGTGCCAGGCGTTCGTGAATAACCACAGGGTACCAGTGAACTAAATTTGTTATCATTTGCGTGGCAATTACTCCAAAACTCGGTTATGCCAGTGATGACCCAATTATGCATTTTGTGTTTACACAATAGCAAGCAAATGTGATTATTTATATAATAATAATTACACATTATGTTAAACACGTAGCAAAATTTTGCTATTCACTGAATGGTACGCAAAAATGTCTACAAAATAGGAAAATTGCGTGGCATGAAAATAAGCAAATATGATTTTATCTAAATATTTGCACATTATGTTAAACGCATAGCAAATTTCGAATGTTTTTGCTGTTCAGTGATTGGTATGCAAAAATGTCTGCAAAATAGGAAAATTGCGTGGCAAAAATAGCGAGCAAAAACGATTTTATCTAAATATTTGCACAATACGTTAAACGCATAGCAAATTTTGAATGTTTTTGCTGTCCAGTGAATGGTATGCAAAAGTGTTTGCAAAATAGGAAAATTGCGTGGCATGAAAAAAGCGAGCAAATACGATTTTATCTAAATATTTGCACATTACGTTAAACGCATAGCAGATTTTGAATGTTTTTGCTGTCCAGTGAATGGTATGCAAAAGTGTTTGCAAAATAGGAAAATTGCGTGGCAGGAAAATAGCGAGCAAATACGACTTTATCTAAATATTTGCACATTACGTTAAACGCATAGCAAATTTTGAATGTTTTTGCTGTCCAGTGAATGGTATGCAAAAGTGTTTGCAAAATAGGAAAATTGCGTGGCATGAAAAAAGCGAGCAAATACGATTTTATCTAAATATTTGCACATTACGTTAAATGCATAGCAAAGTTTGAATGTTTTTGCTGTTCAGTGAACGGTATGCAAAGTGTTTGCAAAAGAGGAAAATTGCGTGGCATGAAAATAGCAAGCGAATACGATCACGTGACCACCGAGCAAGATGGCTGTGTTAGAATAAGCTCTCCAGATTTTCCAAGTATCGAAGTCAAAATCTATCTTCATCCTCTTCAGGACAAGTCAATCAAATAATAATTACGATGCTACAATCTTAGCAATAATTATTTTCAAGGTTTAGACCGATATTTCCATCTCTAATAACAATCAACGGCCGATACATCCAAGCAACCTCGAGCGCTACAAGACTACAACATGTCCATGTCCAAGATTGGTACCAAGCACACAATGGATCTCGATTCTACTCCACAAGCGACAAAGAAAATAGACGATAAAAGTACACCAAACGTTCAAATGAAGATGCAGCCAAAAGACGAAATATGCACCAAACTCAATTTCGCCTCAGAGGGCGCCGTAGAGGCTGATAAATACCCAACATCACTTGCCAAACAGTCCCATATACAATTTGTAGACTCTCTATGGCCGATGCTCGAGGAAAAGTTAGACCGATGGATCGAAAAAGCCCTTACTAAAAAAATTGAAAATATGGCCACTGAAGCAGTAGACAGATATGTATCTACAGAGACGTTCAGGAACGCGGTCGCAGAGAGCATTGGCTTCGATATAAATGAAGCAATGCAAGATCTAAACATGAAAGTGGACTTGAAAATAGGCAGCAAACTTGACGATACTGAACAGTACTCAAGGCGCAACAACATCAGGATCGATGGAATACCACAAGTAGACTCAAAGGAAGATACAGACGCGCTAGTGATCTCAACTTTAAAAGAAAAAATCGGAATAGAATTATCTAACGCAGATATCTGTCGGTCGCATCGCGTGGGGGAATTGAAACCAACAAAACCCCGACAGATCATCGTAAAACTCGTACGACACAACACGAAAGTGGAGATCCTGAAAAAAAAGAAACAGCTGAGGGATAGCAAGGCCACCATCAAACTGAATGAAGACTTAACACAAGGACGCCTAGCAGCAATAAGGAAATTAACACCAAAGCGAAAGATGAGATCCATAAGTTATGGACTACCCACGGAGTGATCCACGTAAGATCCAAAAATAATCAAGAGAAATTCACTCACTCCGCCATCTCCAAGACCTAGACCAGTTCATCATAACAATCTGTAGTAAGTAGTCAGATTCATTTTTCAGATTTTTAATCTGGATTCACGTTGACCACGCAAGAATGCTTTGTTACTCTTTGATTTGATCAACTGAAGCCTTGCAATTCAATTACAAAATTTACCTTAATTACATCACTTATATATTCATGTTATATTCCCGAACTTGGAAAACCAGAAGAGCTTAGAACGTCCTACCTTATAGAAAAAGATAGGCAAATTTATTGTTCCTGTTGTTTAAATCATTGTAATGGATGCGAATTGCATCCTAGCTGCACTGACTCACAAGTCAACAACTCCAGCAATCTTGACCCCGTAAGTGATAGAGATCAAACTTCTAGCAATGCAAATTCAATATACCAATTTCGAACCGAAGTGATAGCGATTTCAACATTCATTATGGACCAACACGTATGAACTTGGATGAATACCTAGAATTATTGTATGTTAATCCCTTCACTCTTTATGATAAACATACTGATACACTTAACCACTCTAATCATGAAGAACTCTTATATTCTCCAGAAGATAAATATTTACTTGATAATGAATTTAACCACACTATAGACAAGAAAAACATAACACCTTTAATAGCTTTTCCCTGCTCCACATTAATGCACGTAGTTTGCCAAAAACTTTGAATCAATTGATCTAATGATAGCATCTTTAAAGTTAAATTTTAACGTAATTGGAATAACAAAAACATGGCTCACCCACGAAATATCAAACTTGCTCAGTTTACAAAACTATGAATTTATTCAAAGAAATAGACCTAATAGAAATGGTGGTGGTGTTGGATTTTATATATTAAATAGTTTAGATTTTAAAATACGGCAAGACCTCAACTCTGATTCAGCATCAATGGAGTCACTTTTCATTGAAATCTTAAATCAAAAGTCAAAAAACACGTCAGTGATATAGACCTCCAGATTCAAATGTTAACACATTCTTAGACGAGATGGAACACCTAATGACAAAAATAAACAATGAAAACAAAATTCCTATATTCTAGGGGACTATAATTTAAACCTCATGAATGTTGAACATCATGACCTAACAAAACAATTCCTTGACATTATGTATTCGTCTTGTATGATTCCCACTATCAGTAAGCCTACAAGAATAACAAGTCACAGCGCAACCCTAATCGACAATATATTTACAAATAACATAAATTTACAATCTTCATTCAATGGCTTATTATGCGCAGATATTTCAGATCACATCCCAATATTCCATGTAAACATATTAGCAGGATCAGGGAAAACATTAAACAGCACAATAAGTATATTTATAAAAGAATGATAAACAACACAGGCATTGAAAAATTCATAGAAGAAATAGACAAAGTAAACTGGGATAATGTTGTGTCTAAAGAAGATACTAATGTTGCTTATAACAACTTTTTAGATGGTACCTTTACAAAAACATATGAATTTTGTTTCCCTCTTAAAAAAGTGCGTAATAAACTTATTACGGATAACGAATAGGCTTCTTAAATCAATTCACAAAAAACATAAAATGTACAAAAAAACAAGAGTCACCCACAGAAATAAACATTAGTAGATTCAAGCGTTATAGAAACAAATTGAATAACCTTCTCAGAACAGCAAAAAGAGATTATTTTACTACTAATCTTGAAAAATTCAAACCGATGCTAAACTCACATTGAAAATACTCAATTCTCTGATAAAGAAAAAATCAAAAAGGTCCAATTATCCTGACTGTTTCATTGGAAATGACAACCAGGAAATTACAGATCCAAAAAACATTGCTGACAAATTTGCAGAGTATTTTACAAATATTGGACCAAATCTTTCAAAAAAGATTGAAGACGCAATGTGAATATGCAATCCTATCTAAGAGGCAACTATAGCAACAGCATGGTATTCAGACTAACAACACCCGATGATATCAGGCAAGTTACTCTTTCTCTAAAAAACAAGAATAGTTGCGGATTTGATGATATCAATATTAAGGTTGTAAGGCAGCTATTTCGGTTCTTTCAAAAACCCCTTAGCATACTAATAAATCAGTCTATAATGACAGGTACAGTGCCAGATAATCTCAAAATAGCTAAAGTAATACCCTTATTTAAGGCAGGAGAAAAAGAACATTTTAACAACTACAGACCAATATCTATACTGCCATGCTTTTCAAAAATCTATGAAAGAACAATATACAACCAACTAATGTCTTACATTAACAAATATGGAATTCTAAGCAACAACCAATATGGATTTAGAAATAACCATTCAACAGTAATGGCAGTCTGTGACTTTGTAGAGAGAATTTCTTATTCAATCGATAAAGGGGAACTTACCATTGGAATATTTTAGACCTATCAAAGGCCTTTGATACTATAAATCATAACATTCTTTTTAAGAAACTTGCCTTCTATGGAATAGAGGAACTCCAATATGCTGGTTTCAAAATTACTTGACCAACAGGACACAATATGTACACTATAACAATACAAAATCAGAAAAATACAAAATAACCTGCCTGTGGTGTTCCTCAAGGCTCTATTGTGGGGCCTTTACTCTTCCTAATATATATTAATGATGTACCTAATGCAACAAAACTATTTAACTTCACTCTTTTTGCTGATGACACAAAGCTAACTTTCAAAACTAAATGCACCAATGACTTAAGCAAAACTATCAATGCTGAGTTAAACCATGTATCTATATGGTTCAAAGCAAATAAATTATCACTTAACATAAAAAAAAACAAATTACATGATCTTCAGCAACCATAAAAGAGAATGCCATTTGTCAGTGATATAAAAATATACAATGAGCCAATCAAGAGAGTACAAGAAACGAAATTCTTAGGACTTATAATAGATAGTCAGTTAAACTGGAAGTCACACAAACCATATAACTACAAAAATAACTAAAAATATTGGAATAATAAATAACTCCGCTTTTATTTGCCTAAATTCAGCCTAAAACTCTATACTTTACATTAGTTTATCCCTACATTCATTATGGAAACATTAATTGGGCAAGTAACTACCGCACAAACTTGAAGCGAGTGAACATACTGCAAAAACGATGTGTTAGGATTATTACAAAATCGCAATATTTAAGTCATACAGAGCCATTATTTAAACAAGAAAAACTACTAACAATCCATGAGATTAATGTATCAGAAACTGCATTGTTCATGTTCAAATTTGATAATCAACAGCTACCAAAAACGTTTGACACAATATTTACACAAAATAACAAAATCCATAATTACAGTACCAGGAATTCATCTGATTATCGTCCATCTCTAAGAAGAACAAGACGAGGTCAATTCTCTATTTCTTACTGGGGTCCAAAAATCTGGAGCAGCTTGAGTTCAAAAATAATATATAGATTTAGGCTTTGCCTAAAAGCGGAGCTCCCAGTCAATGTTTTGCCATTTATAAAGCTTGGCGTCATCGTTGATGTCTCTATGACGCACACATCATTCATGAGATCACTTCGTTGTAGTCCTCTGGTGACCTAGACAATTCTACCCAAGTTTGGTTGTCTTAGAGACTTCCCTTCACGAGAAATACATTTTCAAACATAGATGACGTCATCAGTGACGTCACATCACGTAACCATTTTGTTCCGCTCCTCTGGTGACCTAAACAATTCTACCCAGTTTGGTAATCTTAATAGAGTCTTCCCTTTACGAGATATGAATTTTTCGAGCAAGGATGACGTCATCGATGACGTCACATCACGTGACTATGTTGTTTTGCTCCTCTAGTGACCTAGACAAGTCTACCTAAGTTTGGTTGTCTTACAGCTTTCCCTTCACGAGATATTAATTTTTCAAGCATAGATGACGTCATAGATGACGTCACATCACGTGACCACTATATTTCACTCCCCTGGTGACCTAGACAACACTACCCAAGTTTGGTTGTTTTAGACTGTTCCCTTCGTAGGATATTATTTTTTCAAGCATAGATGACGTCATCGATGACGTCACATCACGTGACCACTAGACATCACTCCTCTGGTGACCTAGACAACACTACCCAAGTTTGGTTTTTTTAGAGTCTTCCCTTCACGAGATATTAATTTTTCAAGCATAGATGACATCACATCACGTGACCACTATATTTCACTCCTCTTCTGACCTAGACAACACTACCCAAGTTTGGTTGTTTTAGACTGTTCCCTTCACAAGATATTAATTTTTCAAGCATAGATGACGTCATCGATGACTTTACATCAAGTGACCACTATATTTCACTCCTCTGGTGACCTAGACAACACTACCGAAGTTTGGTTGTTTTAGACTGTTCCCTTCACAAGATATTAATTTTTCAAGCATAGATGACGTCATCGATGACGTCACATCACCTGACCACTAGACATCACTCCTCTGGTGACCTAGACAACACTACCCAAGTTTGGTTGTTTTAGAGTCTTCCCTTCACGAGATATTAATTTTTCAAGCATACATGACGTCATTGATGACGTCACATCACGCGACCACTAGATTTCACTCCTCTGGTGACCGTGTGACCTAGACAACACTACCCTAGAGAGGGACGCCCCTATTTATGAGCCCCTGCCCAAGTTTAGTTCAATTAGAGTCTTCCCTTCCCACGAGAAATCATCATTCCGGGACTTGATGGGTTTTCTGTGGTTAAAGAGATCGCGGGCGCAGCCGTAATCAGCCGTCATCGAAGACGTCACATCACGTGACCGTGCTACAGCACCCCCCTTGTAGCATAGACAAAATATCCCAAGTATGGTTGTCTTAGCATGTTCCCTTGAGGAGAAATAATTTTTTCTTTGTATACCACAGGGTTCCCATGTGTACACGGACGGACGGACGGACGGACGGACACTATAGGTTTAATACCAGAAAAATAAAGAAAAAATCATATCTCCCGAAGGGAAGCATCTATAGAAGCCAAACTTGGACAAACATTCAAAGACCATAAGAGAACTTTACACCAAAGTCACGTGCCCTTACGTCATCAATGACGTCACTAAAATGGACCATAATGTCCGTGACATTCAAAAATGAACTCCATGGGTTACTGTATACGTTTTCTCTTTATCTATGGTGCTCCGCTAAAAAATGCAAAATCAATACAACAATTTAAAAGACTTTTAAAGCGTCTATGACACGAAATGTTACATAGTAGTTTTTTGTCTTAAATGTCGAGAAGAACGTCTAAATACTACTTTTCGAGACTTTTCCACTTCTTTTAATATTTTTTACAAAACTTAGAGCGGTCAGAAAAACCGCAATTTTCCCTTCAAGCGGTGAAAGACTGGGTCCGAGTGTGTGACGTATGCAGTGTGTTCTCTCAAATCAAAATGGCTTCCAAGCATGTCAAAAGCAGCAGCAGTTCGTGTTCTTCTTTGGAATTCGAGGTCAAGGAATGCGTTGGAGAACAGGAACTCGAGTAGTCCTCTACTCAAATGAGCCCTTAGCTAGCGACTGCTATTCTTGGTTGAATTCTGAACACAGAAACCGATGATAAAGATGGAGCAAGTTCGATCGACTCGGCGCGATTCTTTTGCACTTTGTCTCAGGAACCTTGCTGGTTTTGCGTTGCCATCCTACATGGAAATTATTGTGAATTACTCAAGATTCCAAATGTAGAAATTGCCCTGTTGAACTTCACGTTCTCGAGTGCGGCTTGGCTTGCATACTTGAGAACAGCTACGATCAGCAGGATTGTACACAAGGCTGTCCTCTCAGACTGGTTGGTCGCCTCTTCTCCCAGCTACATTTCTATTAACTTTTCCTGATTGATGCCTCAAAACGTTACGTAGTCGAGGACGCAGCTACATATTTTTATTTTTCCCCAAGTTAAAAAGATGGCCTAGAAATATTTTTATAAAACTTTTTGATGTTAGTTATTTCTAAATTCCTCACCTATTCTTATGATCCTCTTCTATATTTCTTTAGCACATTACTTTATACCCACATTCTGATAAAAAACAATATGGTAGCAGATATTGCACTTGCTTTCTTATGACTTGTGGCATTGGAAACTTGGATAAAGTGGATTAGCTTGCTAGTGGAAAGTATCTCAATTAAAGTTAAGTGTAACATCAAATTAAATCATGAGCCGTACAAGTACAGTAAATTTTATGGTATTTTTTTTGTAAAATTCTGACTAATAACTTGGTAGTTCGTCTGTATCCTGATGTGTGGTTGCCTACACCGACTGTTTTTCAACAAGTGGATATTTGGGTACCAGGGCTGTGAAAACGCCAGACCTCTGCTAGCCTGCATCTTTTGTGGCATGAGTGAAGCATGGCTCATCATCATCATCTGACTGGGTTGAATGTTTACAGCATTTTCCTCCCATTACATGGATACAAAGCTACACAATAGCAGGAACATAATTGTACTACTTGGCCCTATGGAATTTTTCACCATTGATGAACGTTGTGCTAAAAAATTTCCCTGGCTCGCACCTTCAGTTGTCAAGATTTTCTAACAAAGGAAGACGCATTTGTTGACTCAGCTTACTCACGGGTATGACTAGTTTTCAGGAAAACTAGGTGGTCTGCTTCAGTGGGGATGTAAACAAGGACACCAACAACCAAAGGTTGAGATTTGTGTTAACACTGTGGGGAAATGGTGTTTTGCTGACATTTCAAGCATTAGCCCTTCATCGGATCAAAGAAAAAAGTTAACTCCAAGCTAGGTAACACTTGAAAGGTCAGCAAAACAGCATTTCTCCACAGTGTTTAACATAAATCTCAACCTTTGGTTGTTGTTGTCCAAGCTTATAAGAGGTACTCGAAATCTTTTTAGCACAATGCCATGTGCATGTATTCGATTCCAAATTGATGTGAAAAAGTTTTCAATGGTACACTGTACTGTACCTCCAAATGTCAGGACAGCATGAGGCCAGTAATCCATTACAGGCGATGGGCTTGCTACATGTTTTGGGCTTAATTTAAACAAACATGATTGGAACTTGGACTGTTTATCAGGCATTTCTTTGAAGGAGGAGTTTAAATTGTTCACACATTTTAAATGTGTGAACAATGTGCTTTTCATATGAAATTGATGTCTGCTTTGAGAATTTTTATGGTCAATTTTGAATTTCGCACCTACAAATATTGATCATGCAGCTAGTGTAGTGAAGCCAAACAACTCCTGGACATTGTGTCTGTACCAGATTCTTTTTCAAGAAAGTCATTCGAGTAAGGTTTTCTGAAATGTGTGATTCCAGAAATTGTCCATAACTATAACCCACCACCCACTTGAATTTCCAGTGAAAAATATAGTAATTGTATGGGAAATATTTTACCCCCACCCCACCCTTCTAGAATTTCCAAATCCCTACCAAGGGGGAGGAATGGATTTTCCTGGAACCACATAATGTCAAAGAATATGAACTGTTATGACTGCTATTGGTCCCTTGCTAGTAGAGGCCTCTAATCTCTGCATTTTGCTGCCTGAGGGTTGCAAGGAAAAGAGACCCGGGTCAAAACTTGCTTTGTTTTGCCACCTTCCACCACACAATGTCAAAGAATATGAACTATGATGACTGCTATTGGTCCCTTGCTAGTAGAGACCTCTAATCTCTGCATTTTTCTGCCTGAGGGTTGCAAGAAAAAGAGACCCGGGTCAAAACTTACTTTGTTTTGTCACTATCCACAACCTTGGGTGGTTTCCTAATCATTTTGTGAGCCCATTACATGTGGAAGCATATCTACAGACATTATCTGCTGATATTATTTGAGCCATGGAGCAGAAAACGTCTGTAGATATCCACGGTTGTGGACAGTGGTAAAACAAAGTGAGTTTCAACCTAGAGCAGAGGTCTATTTTCCTCAGCTAGTGAAATACAGAGAAAAGATGCTAGCAGAGAATGCTATTGGAAGTTAAACACAAGATTACAATTTATAATATTGTTACAATTTTTGATTATATTTCTCTAAATGTGGTTCAAGATTTTGAAAATATGCTAAACCATCATAATGTGCCATTGTAATTGATGTGCGTCTTTGCAGACTCCCCACGGATGGCTCTTTTTTTTGCTTCCCTTGCATGATGCTCCTTGGTTAACTGCCTTTGATCTACATATTGTATGTATCTGCTGCTGCTCTGAAACTGAAAATATCCAATAAGAACTTAGTTTTGGGAATGTTGTAAACATAACAAGTTCAACAACTAACTAATAAACTTGTGACCAAAAAAAAAAAAAACCAAAAGAAACTGTTTTATTCTGATTAGAGCTCAACCATTAGGAACTCATAGTAAACACAAGTCTGGTTTACTTTTGACTCATTGAAATCTTGTTAAATGGGACAGAGCAGTTAATTTTTGGGTTTGCTACCACTGAGAATTATTTACTCATCATGGTACTTATTCCTATGAACCATGATGAAGCAACACTGAAAGCAGAGTATAAGACATGCTCACATGATTTTCTGGGTGAGGTAATATTCAGAGTTTTAGGGTTGCCAAGAATCAGTGACTGATTCAAGTCTGGGAATGAATAGAGAGAGTCCATCAGCTGCTATACAGTAAAATGTTATCAGTGGAATCACATAGGCAGACACAAAAGATATGGAACCATATTTAAAAACTTTGGTAGGTGCTCATTAGTCATGCTAAATGCCTCAAAAATACATGGTCTCTTTGCCCCATGTCCAAAAATACCATGATCAAATATGACTTTAATTGTAAAATTAGAAAAAGCCAAATTTTAGAGAGAATCATTAATGAAAATTTGCCATGTCAAGTTTTTGTACCCCCAAAAATTCTAAGGTTTGGTTTTGGACGAAAAGAACAAAAATATCACACCAAAAAATTCCTTCACACCTTCCTGACAGCATAGTCTGAAAACCATAGTTTCCAAATCAAGTTTATCTCACTAAAGATATGCTTTCATTTCGCTTATACTCTGGTATCTTTAAAAAACATTAATGGAAGGGATGGACACCAGTAACTAGCGAGGGAATCATTCAATCTGCAAGTCACGGAAAAGTGAAAAAGGCAAATCAAGATAAGAAAACATTAGGCAAAAAACCTTTGACAATAAACTTTTAATAAGCACTGTAATTCCGTATTACTTTTACCTCTAGTGATAGTCCATAAGCTTTACAGTTGAAGAAAGCGGAATAGAACACATTAGCAAGGAAAGCGAAACTCCCAGAACACGAGGACGGTAGAAATTCCTTGACAGAGTGTTCGGTGGTGGGCGGTGTTTTCTCACAAACTTCGGTTCTGCAGGAAACTAAGCTTTCCGGAAACGTGTGTAGCGAAATCCTAGGTGTATTGTTCGTGTTTTTGGTAAACATTCCATCCGGGCGACCTCATACGCTTCATGTTTTTCTGTGATTCCTCTCCTTGTTCGCCATGTTTTCTTCGTTTTTGCAAGCCGAGGGAGAATCGAAGACACACTGCATACGTCATAGCCTCGTTTGCATGCAATTGGCCGCGCGCGGGAAATTTCGCACTTTTAAATTGAAAATGCTGAAATTCGAATCGCTATATCTTGCTCAAAATTTACCCGAATACTGTGAAATTTGGTAGATGGTTTAAATATTCCTATGCCTTTCATTATATCAAAAAGATATGTTTTAAGAATTTGGTGTCATAGACGCTTTAAAAGATAGTATCTTGTCAGGAAAAGCAGCATTTGATTTATAGTTAATTGATTTATAAATAATTGCAATTATTTCATCAAATCAGCCACTTGTAATTAATTTTTGTATACAACATAATTCAACATTTTGTACAGGGGTCTACAAACCACAAGCACCATGCTTTTATGTAGACTCCTCATCTTCAATGTATTTATATATCTAAATGTAATTATCATTATAGTAGATGAAATAAACCTGATTTTATCTTAATATTTGCACATTATGTTAAACGCACAGCAAATTTTGATTGTTTTTGCTGTTCAGTGAATGGCTTTGCAAAAGTGCCTGCGAAAAAAGAAAATAGCGTGACATGAAAATTGCAAGCAAATACGATTTTATCTAAATATTTGCACATGATGTTTAACGCATAGCAAATTATTAATATGTTTGCTGTCGAGTGAATTGTATGCAAAAGTGCCTGCGAAAAAGAAAATAGCCAGACATGAAAATTGCAAGCAAATATGATTTTATATTAATGTTTGCACATTGTTAAACGCATAGCAAATGTGCGAATGTGTTTGCTGTTCAGTGAATATTATGCAAAATATTAAAATTGCGTGCCATAAAATGTGAATAGGATTTTATCTTAATGTTTGCACATTGTTTGCAGTGTATGTGAAATTCACGTTTGCAGTAGCGAGGCAAATGTCTATGCAAATTTGGTAATCCAAGTTTGCACAACTTTCGCAAAGCAAGTAAATCCATTTTTTCGTCCAGTGATTATCACTGGTATGTACCAGCTTTTCTGGTATGTACCAGCTGATGGACTGTATAAGGAATATCTGTGAACAGGGAATCATCAGGAAAACAAAATTAGACATGCAGTTTTCATCAGTGTGTCCAATCAGCAGTGTGTTTTTTTATACCTGCAGTGGCGGATCCAGGATTTTTTCAGAGGGGGGTTGCAGCACTTGAGTACTGGTTATGATCCGTACTGAGTTCAAATAACTACTAAATATATCACTCTCATACCCCTCCCCTAGATCCTATCCTGACCTGTGATGAATCCTTATAGCTGTCAATTTTTCCTCACTTCTTCTCACATCATACAGTGTATCAATCAATCAAACAAAGTTAGATTCTGTTTTAGAATGTACTGGCTATTGTGCGATGGTGGGGAACCTAACCGTTCATTTGTGACGCTACTATTTCCAAGATGGGTCTGCCTTGCCGACCAGAACTTTGTTGCAACTAATATGCATATGGGAACTGAGCTTGTGGCTATGTCTGATTGCAAAGTATGGGACATTATTCCGGGAAAACATAGTTGAACCCAGTCTATAGAAGTCTTAATCTATACAAAATATATTTAACCCCTACTTCTGAATTTTGGTAATAAAAATACAGGTGAAGCAAAACTGTACATGAGAAGGAAGGAGCATTATGCAGAAAAAGGGATTATGGAAGAAAAAGGGATTTTACTGTAAACAACAGCAAGCTTGTTTTTGAACTGTGGAAGCCACTCCATCATAAGTTGACTGATGAGCATTTTGAATTGACACCCAAGTCTCGCATGAGAAACCATTTGGCAGAAGGTGTCTTGAACAAGAAAATGCTGTTCTAAATGACGGTAAGAACCAGTTCCGCAAAATCAACAGGTTTACAAAAATCGATCCACAACATTGAAAAAGCCCCTGAGAATTAGTAAGTTTGCCACGTTTCAGGACAAGATGCGGTGGTAAATCAGCCAACACCAGCCATGAATTTGTGACATTTGTTGTTCCTTCACGTGAATGGGGAGGAGAGAAGGCTGTTTCTCCCGATTGAATGGAACATTTAAAAAACACCTTAAAAGGTGACTCATGCGAAAGTCAGAACGCATTTCGCGAAAATATATTTTCGTCTACAAGTTTAAAAATATACTCGCTATGAACTTCAATCTTAGAGAATATAAGCAGTTATCTTTTGGAAATATGTACGCATTATCAGATCTCCATCAGCGTTAATACCTTTAATAATATCTGAGCTTAAATGGACCCCTTCCTTGAGAGATCAACCCCGCGAAAAAAAGTTGCTGGTATTTTTGAACGAAACTCCGTTAATCATATTGAAGTCAGTTGGACTAGGTGTTAACGAAGTTTCAGGTAATTCGTTGGAAGCAAAGTGCCTATTTTAGAAAAATAAGCCAAAAACACACACACAAAAAGTCAAAAATAAGCACTTAGAAAAGTAGAATCACTTTTTCTTCAGTGCAAAGTATACCTCATCTTTGTTTGATTTATATTTGCCATTGATAAGATCATGCAGTATAAATGTCACATGACCTGAAAAGGGTTCCAGCGGCGGAAAGACGCTAACTAAAAAATCGGGATCCTGTGGAACTGCATTACCAAAATGTCGGAGCTTCCGTTTGTGTACAATATAAAGCGGGGATTCCAACTCAAAATATTTTCACCACATTTCCACGGAACATTTTCCAAATTTTAAATATATATATTTAGTGTATTTCCTCCATTATTTCTTGGAATTTCGTCATAACGTATTTCGCTGATTAGTTTGGGTTTATGTAAGGTTTTCTCGCAAGATTTAAGGCTGGGTTTTAGTATATTAGCTGGCATCCCTGTATTTTCAGTACATTAAGTAGATTGAAGGAGCAAAACAAAAAGAGCCAAACGAGCAACTACAAAATTTTTACATTTGCTTTGGGACATCAAAGAAAAAAGTGAGTACGATATTATTAATTAGAAAATAACACCTATGTTTTATAGTGAATGTGCGCATTCTGATTGGTTAAAAGGCGTGTTTGTAAGAGACCTAAGAAACACGATTGTCACGCAACGATTTCGCGCGTGTGTACGTTATTTTCTAAAAGCAATAAAAATACTTTCTGCGTGCTCTCTGCTTCTTAGAAACACTCGGGGAATGTTGGTCGAACTGATAAAACTTGAAAGACACTCGCCTTCGGCTCGTGTCTTTCAAGTTTTGTTCAGTTCTCCCAACATCCCCCTCGTGTTTGTAAGAAAGCAGAGAGCACGCGGAAAGTACTTTTATTGCTTAACTAGTATATACCAGATCAGTGAATAGTCATTTTCGCGCGCTCTGATTGCTTCCTCAACTACTAGATATCCAGCACTATTTACTGTTTTGAGAAAACTCTCAAAATGGCGGCTCGTTTGGCGGGCGATATTGCGTTTGAACATTTTAATCACCGTATTTTATTCTACTGATTTGGATATACTAAAAAAACTATTCCCCTCAGGGTCGGTGCCTAGCGATGGATATATACCGAGACGCTTCGCGTCTCGGTTTATATCCACCGCTATTCACCTCCCCTTCGGGGCATAGTTGTTATTTATAGCGGAACTCCTGTCGAGCCCCATAGGCTAATGTGTGAAAATAAAACAAAATTAATAAAAGTAACCCTTCGAGCTGTGTTCGAGTGGTTGTATTTTCTGTTGGACAGCCGCTGGTCTAAGTACCGTCGGCTTATTTCTGAGTGCGTACATGGTGTGTTGCCATGGGTTACCATACTCACCTTGGGCGGCCCTTGTGCAAGTCAAGATTTCGTCCGCCATCTGCAGTTTCTTGTAGCTTGTATCATTGTTATATCGGGCACAAAACTTTGAAAGAACTTTCGGAGATGTTGGTTGCCGGCAGAATGGACTGGGATCAGGGAAGGATGAGTAAATATCGATAAAGTGGTTTATTCAGCCCGGATGATCATAACAGAAAGAAAGAGGTTTAAAATCAAGCTATGAATCATTCTAGATAATACAAAAGCAAGGAAAATAATTTGCAGCTTTGTTACAGCTGTTGTTTGTTACAGATAAATTAAATTGTCATAGACACGCAATTCTCACGGAATTTAGCCAGCCTTTGCAGTTGCTTGTTCAAGAAAAGAAAACATGTCGCTCGAACTGTTAGGAGAAAACTCAATATTTATATTTGTACATGGAAAGAACAATGTACGACTCGCTTCTCAAGGACATCCTTGGAGCTGAATAAGTTTCTAACAACAGAAATGCTTTGGCATCAAGATTCCTTCAAGAAGAAAAGATGCGATATTCAGGTAAGTTTTAAAGTAAGTTAGTTCCAAAGTTAAGTGCTTTGCTCATCTCTTTGCTTAGGGCGCATGTTCTCCATTGAAAATGCAACACATGATTCGCTTGCAATAAGATAATTGTAAATACACATTGGAATCATGTAAATACACATTGGAATCATGTTTCAGTCCCCTGTGATTCATTCAGCAACACTCTTCAATTTGGCTATTGGAAATTAGATTTAATTAACTCAATATCTGAAGCTTAGCTTTGTGGATGAGACTACATGTGTTTTCGAGAAAACGTTTTTGCTGAAAAGAGGTGTGTATTGGCTTGAAATCATAGACAGAAATCAATAATGATTGACTGTAACATTGACTGTAACATTGTATAATGATAATAAAGCTTAAAGTTGGTGGCCAGCATCACAGCCAGCTGAAAGACAAAAGCATTTTCCACTATTTTAATCCTCTGGTAATGTAATTTTTTTGTCAACAGAGATCAGGCTAAGACATTTTATTTATTAGGCAGTTTGCTAGAAAATGCAAGGGATTTTCTCTGCTCACATGCATACAAAGTTCCCATGCACAACAGGCTTTGGCAATAAAAAAATCCCCCCAATCCCTGGACATTTGCTAGAAGCTAACTTTGCATTTATAGAGCGTGGGAGAAAAATCGCTCACATTTCCTAACAAGCTGCCTTCAAATAAAGAAAATGTCAAAAAAAGTTATTACAACAGTAAATACAGTGGAAACACGTTTGTCATGACGCTTTTATTCACTGTGCATTTTTATGCCAATTTAGCTTGTAGATCTCATTTCTACAAGCTAATTCTAAAGAAACAAAGTTCTAACCCTACCTACGGACAATTAAAAAAAATCATTTGGGTCAGGACTTTTTCCCCGCAAGCAGATTACCCCTGATGGACATTTTGCACATTATCCCAGGGTAAAACCAAACAACCAATCTGACTCCAAAGGGGCAGGGAGGAACGCTTGTGCACATTTTCTTATTTACTTCTACCTGGAATATGCTATTATGCAAAAGATTGTACTATCATCTTTCTTTTTTCTTGCATGGGTCTTACAGGAACGTCAACTCTCCCTGTTTTGCCAGGTGTCTCAAGAGTTTTCGCTTCGTTTCCCAGCAAAACTTCAAGATGACTGCCATACATTTACTGTATTCCTCCCGGGAATATTTCAGGAAATTTAGCCATTTCAAGACAATCTCAAGATTTTTTAAGTCCCTGGGTTGACGTCCCTGGTCTTAGAGATTCCATGAAATGAATGATTTTCTGATTTTCTTGCTAGAGGTCTGGAATCTTAGAATTCAGACTTAGGTTAAGATTTGTCACCACACTAAATTTTCTGTGGAATTTTAAAGTGCTACTCAAGGCTGAAATTTTAATGGCTTATTTTATTGCACATTCAAAATAAGGAAGAATGTCGTTTATTTCGCGTTCATAGCTCTTTTGGTTTCAGAGATATTGAAGATTTTTACTTATGCAAATTAGCAAAAAATGACGTCACAACAAGACAAGGGCAAAAGAGGCCAACAATGTTTTAAGTATAATTCTGTTTGGGATAGTTAGATTCACTTAAAACTTGGTAATAACAAAGAAGGACCAAAACCACAACCTCTGACATGTTTATTACTGTTTCCATGGTAACGCTATTGACACTAGGGCTGTCTGTTTAAAAAATAGGAAAAACCTGAAACTTATTCACCTACAAGTGAAGTACTACAATACTTTGCCAAAATACTCTGGGTTGTGTTGACAAACAAATCAGGAAGTTTCGAAGACTTTCACAACTTAGGGAATATTTCACAGATTTTACCTATTTTTCCAGGAATCACTTCTATAGCCAAACGTGTTACCATGGAAACACTAATTAGCATATGGATGTATGAGGTCTTGGTTCTTCTTTGTTATTACCAAGTTTGAAGTGAATCTAATTATCCCAAACAGAATTATACATCAAACATTGTTGGCCTCTTTTGCCCTTGTCTTGTTGTGACGTCAGTTTTTGCTAATTTGCATAAGTAAAAATCTTGAATATCTCTGTAACCAAAAGAGCTATGAACACGAAATAAGCGACATTCCTCCTTATTTTGAATGTGCAATCAAATAAGTCATTAAAATTTCAGCCTTGAGTAGCACTTTAAATGCTGTTTCAAGGACTTTAAAGGTACTTTAAGGTATCAGTTATGGTATTTGATGATCCAGCCCTCCAAGCCTGTAAATTTCTTTTAGTGACTAGGCTACTTAGCAGTAGGTGTCCCGTTTGACTTTGATTTTTTTTTTCAGTTATCAGGTGCTGATGCTAGGGTTGGTTCACACATGAATTGCAACACAAGGTGCAAGAAGGTAGCCAATACTTTTTCCAGGGCATCAGCTAACCCATCCTGTATAACTCTAGACTCCATTTGCACTAAGCACCTGCCTCGTCCCTAGGCGTCTCTATTTGGTAGAAACAGAGAGAAAGGCCTCTTGCGAGTGTTCTGGTAGCGAGCGCGCAATGCATCTTGGGAACGTTTCGTTTTCGCAATGCATCATGGGAAGGCTCAAACAAGAGAAAGAGACGCCTCGCAGATTATGCACGATTTCTGGGTCAAAAATCCCGATTTCTGGACCTGGACCAATATAGCCGCTTTCTTTACGAATCTTCAGGGAAAATGGCTTGTTTTGTTTGCAGATGTAATCAATAAGTATCACTGCATCGTTTTTTTGGCAAGAAAGCGTATCAGAATGTAGTTAAAAACTGGAATTAGTCGTTGAATATGACCGATGAGTGTCAACATGGCGGAGAGCGATATCGAGGAACTTGATGTGTACTTACAAGAACTTCATTTAGAAGGTAAAAGCGTTTTATCATTGAGGTGTTCAGGGTGCATGCAAGTTCTGGAAGTCCTTGAAAAGTACTTGAATAAGAAATACCATTTTAACTCCTTCGAAACGGGGAATATATCCTTGCTTGAACCCGTTCTTGTTCGGTCTTGTTTTCCTTGAATTACTTCTCGAAAGAAAAACCTATAAAAAGCTGGCCTGCACAAAACCCTGATCTCCCGATCTGCCGCGAACACGCTGCTGTCAGAGTACGATTTACGTTTTCAGCTTATTTGAAGTAGAATGATGGGAATATTGTAATGTTTTTGTTGCAATAAAATAATGCAATAGAAAAAAAAACCATGACACAGCCTAAATTATTTGCATGTTTAGATGCTATGTCAAGCCAATACCCCAGACCCAAGGGCCAGTATTAAAGGTGCAGGGAAGCATATTTTCCTCACATCTGAGTCAAGAACAGCCCAGTCGAAAGCAAAGCGAGTATTTTGCACCTAATTTTGCTTGACTCTCAATATATATCAACTGTCTATGACCACATCATATCAAGCATTTGCTTGAATTTTGGAGTGGTGTAGTAAGAGTTTGAAATGGCATTAGTTGGTCAATCAAACAATATTTTGACTTTTACAGCATTCATTCAAGGGAGATATGACTGATGTTAGATGGGAGCAGCTGTGTGCCCAACTGAAGGAAAACCCTTCAACCTCTGGATGCCCCATGCAATAGAAGCATTCCACAAGCACTTCTCTTAGAGGTTACATGCATTAATCCTGGACAAAAAAAGTTGTCTCTCCCATGCCATCAAACTACCATCAAACGTACAAATACGGACCGTTTTGGGAAATTCACTACGAACTACTTTGCTTATTATCTCAATTATGTATAATTATTGTCGTCATATATTACCTATAATTCAGTGTTCTACACTGCGAGAGGTACTATTTAATAAACGAATATCTATGCCACTCAGCAATTATTTCCCCAGTCAACAAAGAAGAAGGTGCTAGGTTCTTATTTTGGAAATGAATGTTGAGGAGAATTTAAGCCTCCTGTCACATGCCTTTTCACACTCCAAAAAGAAGAAGGTGTCTGTTAAAGATGACAAGCAGTTTAATAATTCTTTTTGCTGTTGCCTCTTTAGGTAAATTATCACTGTTTCCTTGTATGTTTGACCAACATATTTGCAGTGATAGGACATAAATCAACAACAGTTTTATTGAGCTCATTATTGACAGAGCAAGGCAATAAAAACAGAGAGATATTCGGATGAAATACATATAGACTAGACGAACTTTCGGAAAATCGTACTTCATGAGGCATTTTTTAGTAAAAGCTGGCAACAAGTGCCATCTTATGTGAAATTTTACGCTGAATCCGAATTTTTTTGTTGCCAACGCAGATTTTGCATTTTAAGAGGTGAAATTACGTCATGATTGACAGCTGTCACACAAACCTCTACAATGAATTTTCGCCGATTTTTGTTTTCAAATTTTTACGGCCAGTGAAATTCAAATGTATAAGTGGCAATGTGATATTCAAAAAAATGTATCTATATTATGGGATAGGGTGATTGATGGGCCTAGAACGTCATCCGAAATGGCGGATCCAAGATGGCCGCCGTGCCGCCATTTTGGATATCTGTTGATTGTTTGAGGCCATCACGTTCAAAGGCTAAACTTAAAAAAAATAAAAGACAAACTTAAACGATTTTAAGTTAAAAAGCAACTGACGATTATGGTGGAAAGAGAATAATATATAGGCAAATATATGATTGTTGTTTATGTGAATTTAGGCAGGAAGCGCAATCCAATTATAGCAAGTTAGTCGTCCCTTCTGTAAAAGTTCTCACTATGACTATTGATTTCAAAGCCTATCACTGAGTCAAATACATCTACAACTATTGTTTTAAATGCATGCAGAATATTCCTCTTACACACACACGAATAATGATAAGAAAGAAGCAGGGATAAAGGGGGAAATCATTCTATGGCAATTTAGGCGTTGCTCCAGCCTTTTCCGAATTTTTTTTATAGCCTCGTGGTAGCAACTTTGAACTTATAAGCAAAAGTAGCGAAAGTAAGACTTTAATTTGTCCTCGGAGTAGCTTTCCTCTCTACGCTTGAAACCCCTTTCCTATTCCAACCCCTTTCTTGTCTGAGGTTTCCTTTTGAGGTTTTCTGCTGGTCCTGAGGTTTCCGCTGTTTTTCGATTATGCCACGGGGGCAGCAGATTACATGATCGTTGTGAACGAACTTTTGATATAAGGACTTCAAACGCACAGTTTTGTTGCCGGAATAAGGATGATCATCGAAAAATGGTGATATCGTTTAGATCGTAAAATCAAGCGGCGGTGAATCTGATTCACCTTTTTCATATTGATTTGCCTTTTATATATTTAATACGGCTTCATTCGACCAGCAGCACTGCATTTCATACTGTGATACCTTGAATTCATTGTCAGGTATTTATTTCCATGTCTTTTTTGAATACCAGATTGATAGTTTCTAAAAATCAAATTTTGGATCCGCCATTTTGAATATCAACAGCAGCGCCATATCCGAATAATACGACAATTTTTCGTATAGAACATTCTATTTCGTATAGAACTATCCTGTTCAAGTTAAGTATTCGTTCGAATTTGAAATATAGCGACAAAACTATTTTAAGGGGTTCGCGAACAGCTGTCAATCATGATGACGTCATTTTAACCCATTAAAATGCAAAATCAGGGATGGCAACAAGAAAATTCGGATTCAGCGTGAAAAATTACATAAGAAAACTCTTGTTGCCAGCTTTTACTAAAAAATGCCTCATGCGTCTTAATATTGCAATTTTCTGATATTTCGTCTAGTCTAATAGAGGAAAATTACACGGTGGCACTAAGATATGAGTTTTATTTTTGTGTGGCAAGAACAATATTTTACGAACGAGTGTAGCAAATGTAGAGAATCTTCAAGCCACCCTGTAATTCTCTTTTTATTATATGGACAAACCAGAAAAAATTATTCCGAATTGATTTCCGAGCACTTTCTCTTTGACCGATATCTTCACTACTCTGAAGTTCTGAATAATAGTACATGTTGTATGTTTCTTTGTTTTTGAGAAATGTTTCCACTCTATACATCCTTACTCGGGTCTTTACGTTTATTGATTTCTGCCATGCCGACTCTATACAAACCTTATTCATTCCTGTACATTAATTAACAATATAAATTTTGGCAGAACTCATTGTGTTTTTCTGCATTTTAGTGGCACAATTTTCTAACAATTAAACAGCATTGCCTGCGAATGCATGGTCAGCAGATTTGCTTATACGAATAGCATGAAAATGGAGAAATGTTTCCACTCTATACAGCCTTATTCGGGCCTGTATGTTTATTGATTTCAGCCATGTCGACTCTATACAAACCTTATTCAGTCCTGTACATTAATTAACAATAGAAATTTTGTCAGAACTCATTGTGTTTTTCAGCGTTTTAGTGGCACAATTTTCTAACAATTAAACAGCATTGCCTGAGAATGCATAGTGAGCAGATTTGCTCACGAATACCTAGCATGAAAATGGTGTTTTCTCCACTGTATACAGCATTATTCCACTATATCCTAGGTGTGCAGTTTTTATGTTTTCACTTGTGGAATTTAACTTGAGAGCATGTTGTTTGACAGCTGCATCAACACCTATCTGTACCAGGGTTCGAAATTCCCACAAGCTAACTCGCTAAATGCGACTAGAATTTGCAAATTATCGAGTGTGGAAAAACATCGCTCGCATTTTCTAGCGACGTTTTTTAGTGCTTCTACTGCATCCAGTAATGATGAAAGCATGTGTCTTGTCCATTTAGCTTGTAGATCTCATCTCTACAAGATAAATCCATCTTGTGACTAAAAAAACGAATTTCTAACCCTGTGTACCCAAGAAATTGACTGACGTTTTTCCCCTGCACCAAGTGTAGTGAAATAGCAAATCTGTATACAATTGTTGGCTTGAAAGAACACTTTATTTTTAGATTTTATTGCTTTAGTTTCTTGGCCCTAATTGGCTGGTTTAATTGAAACCTTTCCTGGGTTATGGGGTCATACTGCTGACTTATAGCAATAAATGGAATGGCTGTATTTCCTTCACTATTAACCAGAAAATTATTTACCCCAGGCTGAAGCAAATGGCAGTGCTTTGCTTTAAATGCAGACATATTGCCAGAAATACAGCATGATATAGGAGGTATAAGAGTACAGCCTGGAGAAAATGAAGGCTATAAGAGGGAGCCAGCAGCTCTGATCTTGCACTACAGGATGTTTTTCAGCAGGCACCAAGAACTGCAACTTTGATACAGCAGTATCAGGCTGTGTTGAACATGCTGGAAAAATATCAGGAGATCATGGCAAAAACAATACTGTATATCATCCCAAAAGAGAAAATTAATAAGTTAATAAAAGAGCTTGAGAAATCCATGATATTATTTTTTCCTGTACACTAGTGGGAGGAGGTGGATATTATCTGGAATCACACAATCTAATAAGAACTTGCCTACAGTGAATATTAGCACAAAACCTTAAGAAAGAAAAAGGCAATGGGTTGACTTTGGGCCTGCAGCCCCCCTTTCTCGGGAGATTTTCCCAAACATGTACTGTATTTGATGAAGGAAATTTGCTCATTTTTGTACTCATTTTTGTACCATGTTTTCACTATCTGCCCCCCCCCCACCAACCCCTCCTCCCCCCCTCCCCCCCCCCCCCCCCCCCCCCCCCCCCCCGCAAACACACACACACACTTCTGAAATTCCTGGATCATTCAGCCCCTGTGCTTACATGATTATACTAGAAATATCTTCTTGCAGAGTAGGTGTTTTTTTCCCACTTTCATGACATTTTTTAGCTATAAAAATGGCTGGAATCGGTAGTGAGCAATGAGTGTGCTCAATCTGCTGTAATCATGGCTGCAGCTAGGAATGGGTTGACTTCCATTCCTAAGGCATTGGTGAATTTACCAAGACTAATAATTTTGAATGTGTTTTTTTGCTTGATTTCGTAACAAAAACACACCAAATTATAGCAGACAGATCCCATTCTCCCTGTTGAATAATTACTGACAATGTGACAGCAATAGGATAGTGGACTCACCATCCACAAGTCATATAGTATTAAAATTAAAATTAACCCATCCACAAGCATCCAATGGTCATCTTCACACAATATTGGTTATATTATTGTTTTATTCTGCCATGATTTTGTTACATCCTGATTTGCTGAACAAATTGTCTCATTCATTATTTTGATACATCATCAGTTACTATGGAAATCAGTGGCATGGTAAATCGAGATCCAGTCCCAGGCCAACGGTTTTATGTACCATGTGATCATTGTTTTGATGTACCACATGATTGTCTTTTCAAGTAGCATCGAACACAATGAGTTTCTCCTAGGCGATCCAAGAAATTCAGCTGGAAATTCCACTTTCCTGTCTCTTCATCTCACAGTTATTTATATTCTGTGCTTGGGAGGCCTTGCTAGGAGAAAAGAGAAAGTATTCTTGTTTTGTTTTTTGGCCTCTTTAGAAATTGGTGAGTTACTGCTTGATAAAGCATCAAAAAGTAGTTGAGCAATCTCAAGTTTGTTACCAAACAATATAGAAAATATTAGCCTGGGGACTGGATCTCAAAGCATTGTTTTACCACTCTAGAGGTTTTCATAGTGTCTGGATTACACATGTTATTGGATTTGTCACCAATTTATTTTTTTCCACTCTGGGGAGAGGATTAATAATGGATTTCTTGCCGAAAGTGCCTGGATGAGTGTGGACAAAAGCCATATCCAGAAAGAAAAATTGGTGGATTCAAAATAATGTGGCAAAGGGGGAGGTAACATCTTTAAATACCAAAAGCATGGAACACCAACCTTAAAGTGATCCTGATAGCACCTCCTACAAGGCTAGAAATCTATCTCATGATTCCCCATTTTACTGATAAAAATTTTCCTGATCCTGCCTCCCCTCTACTATTCATTATGAATGTAGCCTTAGTGAAGAAATACTTGAATAGTAAAGAACAACAGGCTAGTCAAAATTCAACTGGCTATTAACAAAATTACTATTATTTTTAGAACTAATATTGTTTCAATGTTCCTATAAAGGGTGCTAAGTTTTATCGAAGTCAATTCATGATATGTGGTAAACAATATCCATTGTGTGTCAGTTTGGTGCTTACTTCAATAGAGCCAGAACAATTTCTAGTGTACTATCTCCGAGCAGCTGTGCTTTGTTCCCAAGAGTGAAGTAAGGGGTAAAGCAGGTATATGTATGAGGCACTGTAGATTTTCCACAGGGGACTCCTTGAATACTGTCAGAGTTTATGTATGAATTTCATTACATCAGCATCATTCCTTGGATCGACCGTGGCCTATTCTGGGCTTAACCTGGTGCAAAAACAAAATCATTCCTAGAGGACATCTTTGTGTTCAGTTTTTATGTCATCATGAATTCTTCTAAACAATAGACGCATTGCAATTGTGACAACTCGTGAACAGCATACACCGGGAAAGAGAATGGTAAATTCACGGAATACCTTGTTGTCCTTGTTTTAACTCCTCGCTTGGACCTCGACGCTTTGAAGGTCAGGGCTATTTGTTTGACAGACATTTTATTGAGCCTCTGATTCTTACAGAGCTGTCACTAAAATATTGAAGAGTAGGTTCCCTGTGGCACATTATAAGCATGCAGAAGGATACTACAACGTGTAGAGCCGCCTTTTGATGACTCGTCGCCTTTCATCTCATGTAGAGGACGCAAAATCAATCTCGTGAGTTTACTGTGATCTTCAGCTGTTAAAAGTTGTCTTGATCTTGTAAATCACACAAGACTCTTGAGCGACCGTTGACGTTCCTAATAAAACTCGGGTATTTCTTCGCGCTAGTTGTGAGGAAAAGATATCTTGTCCATTTGAAGAATTCGTGAGCTTTCTGAGTGCCAGAAAGCCTTGCTCGTTTTCTTGCTCCATGTCCTTGCAGAAATTAATTTCCGCCATTTTGAAAACGTAATCTGCCAGGCGCGTTATTTTCTTCGCCCTTCCCATGATGCCTTTCGCGCTAGTTCGCTCCCAGTCGCTCTCGCCTCGAAAATCACTAGAACGCGCCTGGGTACGAGGCAGACTAAGCACTGTAAATAATATCTAGCCTGCTTGTGGCTTGGTTCATATAAACATAAAAACATACCACTTTTCCAAAAGTATTTTTTTCAATCTTGTAACAAAAAAAAAAGAATGCAACACATCAACTCACAAGGATAGCCTACTCAAACTCTTTCCTTTTTGTTGTTCGCATAATGAAATCCCAAGTGCAAAAAGCAAAATTTCAAAACACTATGTGATTATTTGTACTTATACGTTCAACTAGACCATGAATTTGTACTTAATCAGTAATGTGTTTCAAACATGCCTCCTTTTTAGACATGGAACCAAGCTTCCTGTGGTGTTTTGTCTGCCTTGTTTCCAGGTTCTTGACCGTGAAAAACACAGTGGAAAATGTGCATATAATCCTTTCTCGAGTGTATCTCAGTTCTGGTTGAGTTTTAAGGATACGGTACACCTTCTGGGGTACCTCACGCAGAAAAATCGTCACGCGCGCGCTTTTTGGAGGATTCCTACATGTTATATATCAAATTAAAGCTAAAAAAAGAAGTTTGTAACAGTTTTTCAATAAATAGATTATTTTTATTTAGAGAAATAAATTTCAGGAAAAAGAGATAAACAGTGTAGTTTCTTCGCATGAGTTTTTGGTCAGTAACCACTGGTCGAAAATTTATCAAACTGCTTCATGTCAATCAGCACATAATTTTTTACAAAACCATGTCTCATTTTGTTGACATCGAGTTTCGTTTCGGAGATATTCGAAGCTTAAGTAAAACAGCGCATTTTTGCGTTACTACTATACCCCCGCTGCGAGGCCCTTATTTCCAAATTTTTTTCGAAATCGAAAATTTTGAGACACAGTTTTGCTCACAGATTCCTATTCTAGCGGCCTGCCAAATTTCATCGAGATTCATGAAGCGGAACCTGACCTAAAACTCAAAAGAATAGTCGTAAACAGCACTGATAATTTCTTTGAGAAACGCGAGGGTAAAGAAATTCATCGCCGACACCTTCGACGACAGTGATTGACATTCACACCTAATCGAAGTATAGGTTTTTCACGTCTTGAGCCAATCGCATGATGGTAGATGTAGCTTCACAGCCAGAACTCATTTGCATGCAAGTTCAAGATTTCGCCGCAGTTTCGCGCGCTGAATGAGGTTGTAGTCGACTGCTTTCGAGAATGGCGAATCCTTCTCAGCCACCAAAGCGCGTGGTAAAACAAACTGCTAAAAAAAACTACAGCGTGAGCCGCGAAGTCTAAAACTATGAAGTGAAAGTCTAATGCGCCTTCAAAGTCCGCTAAAAGAACCAAAGCTAAAACTCCTTTAGTTCCCTGGGGTTCCTAACTTCTTTTTCTTTTGGTTATCTGGACCACGCTTTTTTCTCGAACGATACATTGGCAAAGATTGCTTAATTTTTCTGGACGCGACGACGTAGCTACAAAATGGCTTGAATGAAGCTCATTCGCATTTCGCACAACATGAAAGTGCCCGTATGTCGGCCTCGAGTCACGCTAGAGTAAACAAGATTAAGAGATTATCGCGCCTCGCGAGTTTTTGTGATCCTTGCTACTTTTTCGTTTTTCCTAAATATCTCGTTCGCTTTAAGGGGAAAAAATATTTTTCTTCTTCTAATACTTAGTTAAACAATCTCTAAATCGAATGCACGCAAAAAAAAATTTAACGAAAAGAAAGTGTACCGTATCCTTAAGTTTTCTAGGCCAATTTAAATATCAAAAAACTTACTGGGATTCCAAATTATGGTATGCAGATATTTCCTAATAAGGAATTTGGAGAAAGTCGACACTTTTTCAAGGGAACTACATGTATCTACATGATATGTTATTCCAAAGCAGGATCTCACTATTCTCATTTTTCTGTTTGTAGTTTTTCGTTTACTTTTACTTTAAGGGAGCATTCATTATTTAGGCTGGCAATTATTTACGGGGCCCATGTTAAATTTGGCACATTCAAGTAGGGATCACCAGAAGATATGAAAACACTTGTGAGGGGTCATCTACATTTTATGGCAGCAACGACGTTAATTTAACATATAGTCCAGTCATTCTATGAAAAAAAAAAAGGGGTCAACCTGTCACTAATTGCAATAGAAGGTTTCTCGACGGTTTCAGGTGCAGAACGTCCCCCTTTATAACATACTAAAAGTCATAAGAAATCTTATCACGGGAACACGGTGAAAAATAGCGTTTTCTAGGTCGCCTTGGAAATGACATTGTCTGCATGAAAACGAGGCTGTCCATAATACTTCCTAAATATTATCCAAGATTTCTTTCTTTTGTACAAGGAAATGTCCAAATGATATCCAAAATTTCAATCCTAATATTAATCATGTAGACTAAGTTTTTTTTCATTTGTTTTATTTTTCTCTCAAACTGCTGAGTATTTCTTGCTGAAAATTTCTTGAGCAAGTTGAGCATTAATAGAATGTTGAACTCGCAATTTTCTTGCTCGCATGTTTTGACACCACAATCTGCCTCAAACAAACTGAGTTTACATTATTATGAATATAAAATAAAGTTGACTGAATCTGCTACGAATGCGAAGGTCTAGCTAGCTACCTAATTGAGTAAAGCCCGTCACTACTAAAAGTGTTGCGTTTATTTGCCGCCACACAAGCATCTGAATAGAGAGAGTCACTTAAGAACCGTTTGGGAAGAATTGCCTCAGTTACTATATGAAGATTAGAAATCATCTTTCTACAGGTAAACATACCAAAGAATCAGCCGTCAACGCAACTCTCTGGAGCAGTTTTGTCGAGAGTACGCGGGATTAGCAGTGAGGGGTTTCCCTGCTAGTTATGCACACACTAATAAAGGCGACTGCGAGTGTTTTTTTCCAAATTTATATTGAGCCATTTCATGGCGATGTATTCTATGTAGAAATATCTAATTCTTCGATTTTAAAAGAGCAATTTTATAAAAACAATGAGCATGATTGATGAGTTTATTTGCTTGTACTGAACGCTACATTCACTGATTATCACGAACGAGTCAGTTGAAGTGGTTCTAGTCAATAATTTTGTATCATATTATTTCAGAGGAGCAAACTCAAGATGAATAAGGTAAAGTATTTCTTGCAAAGTTTTCATTTTTGCCACATAATAATTTTCCAGCAAAGATTTGCCGAATATTAGGCAAAGTGTTCTGCTCTAAGACTGTGGTCGCACACACACACACATCCAAGTGACAAAAAGGTCCACATAAAAGGGCTTCGTATTTCGAATTCAGGCGGGACAAAAGAGAATGGATACTAAAAAATGATTAATTAGTGATTAAATGGGCAAAACAGAAGACTGCGATAACTTTGGCATACATGCAGTTATTATACTTGCTTTTCCTAGCGACTTTTGACAGCGGTTTCTCAATAAAAATGCATTCAAACCACGTTGGTCCGCTTTTCCTTATCAATCATCCCCCTTCCCTCCCCGGCCTGGGTAGCACTAGCGTGAAATAGGTTTGCCATTGCTTTCCTATTTCTGCCTCTGTTTAGAGTTTCTATTTCATTGACAGCGAATTCTATTGTTCCTTCAAAAGTCTGGCAAAAAAGACAGCGCTAAGGCTGCTCGTCGGCGCTGTTGTGTTTTAGTCAATCAGCTGGCAAAGCTTTATATCGCAAAGTCAGAAAAGTCTGCCCAAGTGCGGCCCTGAACTGCTCTGTCGAGAGACTAACATACTAATTTCTGTTTGTGGTTTGCATACGCACTACGATAGTGCTGTTACACGGGCCACCTATCCCTGCTCGTTCGCGTAGAGAGCACATGTTTGTTTCGGTGTCACGCTTACACGGGGTGCGACATTTGAAATCAGCCAGAAGGGCTAGTGTGTACCCTATTTTGACACTTTCTTTTTTCTCAACTTGGAATTAAAATGACAATTTTTTCTTTGCCGCCGGTACGCTGCCAGCAAATAAATCCGAACCCCAAATGGCTGAAGTTTGCCGTGATATGCAGTGAGCAATGCGCAGCCAATAGGACGGATGTAATGGTCATACGAGAAAAAAAAGGAGTACATGAACAAATAATGCTAGCAAAGAGCGCGGTGATGATATTGTGGCAATCCCGGGCCAAATAACAGATTTTTGATCGTGTAAATAACCTCCGCTAAAACCAAAATCCTTCTTGTTACAACATAGGGCGCCGCACGTCAAGGGCTGGTGATCATTTATCGCCAGGAGGAGTAATATGATTTTTCTATGTTTGGGTGAGAGAAAGACATCTCTCGAAAGAGGGGTAGCTGCAACCAATTGCAGCAACTTTTATTCATTTGCTTTTTTCACAACTGGATACCATAAAAATTGCATCGCGCTTTGCGTCATTTGTTCCGCGCTTCACGCACATCGTAGGATTCACCTATCCTACTCTTGGAAAGGTTATGAGTAATTTGCGGCGCACGAGGAAGAAAAAAGTCTACCTGGTTTGTCAACTGTATACAAAATGGCATTTTCTCCTACATTTTTTCAGGGCTTGATGAAATGCCCTTATCAAAATCACGCGCACCGAAAGAGGCATGCCATGGCCTTTATGCTTCCTATTTGAACTGCCTAGCACTAGTTCAAATAGGGAGTTGTGGGGGATGACGAAAACTTTTAACAGCTCTAAGGAGCGTTATTCATAGTACTTTCAGAGGGATCACTTCAACTTGTTCGTTTATTTTACACCATACCAGGCGGTAGTGAATTTGTATTTCATCCCCTAGCAAAAGGGCAACATTTTGTGACGCGTTTGGAACGTCCTGAAAATTCGAGCTCAGCTAGGAGTGGAGGTGTGTCGGAATATTCCTTATTCCGTCCCTGGGATGGGACACGACTTCGCGAAACTACACTACAGTGGCGCGTCACTCCAGAATTTCATCTCATTTGATCGTTTCCGAGAGCAAGTCAACGTATTCCAGCAGACTTATAGCACTCGAGATTGGTTGAGCGCCGGACAACCTTCTACGCATTATAAGATGCAACTGTACCACAGGATGTAGCACCAACAGGATGTAGCACACTACGATCATTACTCCTTGCCGCCAGTATAACAGAATGATCACACCCGCCTGTTGCCACTGCAAAGGGACTCTGCAACTCCCCGATTAATGATGATCTCGGGACATTTTTTCCCTTTTGAACTGCTTTTACCTTTAAATACATTTATTATTGACTTTTGAAACAAAAACGATAACCTTAGAGCTGTTTCATATTTTTTGTCGCCTTTAATGTTTATGTTGGAAAACCTTCGTAAACAATTAACATATGAGGGAAGCGGAGAAGACCGAAAACCCAAAACACTCTTTTTAAGCGTAAATGATATGCAAATACCATATTATTTGATTGAACAGCTTGTCAATCATAGAATTACGACAAATCCTCGAAAATCGGGAAGAAAATACTATTACTACGGGCAAAATAGCGTTACTTCCGGTTTTAGCCTCGTTTTCATGTTGCAGAAGAGCGCGCGTATCAATGATGCTCATTTTCGAGGCTTTCCCGTGCTTGGATTTTTTAGGACTTTTAGTATGTTGTTTAGTACGTTCAACTGACCAATATTGTGAAGAAAAACCTTCTGTTGCAATTAGTGACGGGTCAAACCATAGAATGACTGGACTAATATGGATACAAGAGGTTACACACCTGTAAAATTACAACAAACTGTTTATGCACGCATCAGGAAATGTCTTAAAAATACTGGTTGTTGTCTACTTGGTATCTAGATGTCCCAACATTTCTTCCTGGTCTAAAGGGGGGGGGAGGGGGTTATCATTATTATAAAAATTACCTAAAGGGGTTTTGAGGTTTTTTGTGATACTTTGAGGGGGGTCAGGGTTTTTTTTTGGGCTGAATGACAAATCTTGCCAGCCCACCCCCTGGCATAAATAATGAATGCTCCTTACCAGAACAATGCTTAAAACTGGATTTAAACCATTGCTCACTGGAGTTCCAGTAAATCCCTCTACAAGGATATATACTTAGATATATTTTTTATTTGAACTGTAAGAAATAATAATGATTTACATTTGGCAAAACTCCAATAAATATTAAAAATACATTAATTTTTTCCCTAATTTTGATTGTTCAATTTCACTTATTTGTTCAAAGAGGGGGTTCAAAGGCGTGTCATGATGTGATTATATATTGCCGCTGCCCGCCCGCTACGCTAAGTCAACAAGTCAAAACTGCAGAAAACCTCAGATTAATAAATATTGGCGCTGCCCGAGTCCGGCTACGGAGTCAGTGTAAATGTTGCCAATATTGCTGTGCCAATCCTGTGGCATCTCTGTTGAACCTGGCAAAACCAGTATATTGCAGAGTGTAAAATTAAGTATGGCGACAGCGCTTCGTTGAAGTCATGGGCCATGATAAACACACAGTTTGAAATGAACTGTTTTGGTAGCTATGTGCAAGACCGGTTTCGGGACTCTGAAGAGAGACCCTTCGTCAGTTGCGTATAGCTTGAGTCAGTGCACTCGCAGAACGCAAGATGCAAAGACTGAACACTCGTCGGGGCAACCGAGTTTTGTTCGAGCAGTTTACTAGAATCTCATTGGCTGGTTAAACTGGCCGCTGATTGGACGGGATGTTAATTTATGCGAATTACGCACATTTCGATCCGCGTCGGTTCAAGGTGGCTAGTTTGCTCAGGTTTTAGGAGCATAGGGCATTAATGTGCTAGAATCAAAGCGGCAAGAAATTGCCAGAAAATCACTAGCAGGTATTTTGCATTAAAACGGGGGAATAGTATGTAATTAGGTCTTAAACAAGAAGGCCTCAAGTTAAATTCCCGTGTGTTTTAGTAGCAAAAACATGTATAAGCTCTGTAAAAAACATTGTAGATTCCAGGTATAGATGTTCATATGTTGTCTCTTAAGATTGCGATGACCCCGAACTAACAGACTAGTAAACGACTTCCGAACGGAACAAACACCGGCCGCGGTTCCGATGGCGCTCCGTCCAGGCAAACATTTTACTGCTGAGTTCTGGTGTCCAGTAGTTAAGAGAAAATAGGTAGCATCTCGTTCGTTACTGCTAATAATGGAAGCCTGCATTGTGTTTGTGTGAACAAATTCAAGGGACTTAAATTTAAAAGTCCTGGTTGGTTCACATAAGCGCGGGCTTTCAAAGCAAGATGTCGGTTGTTATGTTATACATTTTGCTATAATACCGGTAGTGGTATTATGATGGAATAACAGAGGAACCAGTTTAAAGTGGATGTGGTACAGGTTTCACAATAAACCTGAGTTACATCAATCTGTAGGATGGCTAAGAATCTGTGGTATGAGCAGTTGTAAAACTGGTTGTGTGGATCTTAAAAGCATCCGGCCATTAACCTAGACATTAGCGTAGAAATTCCCGTGAACGAGAATTTGAACTTACGGTGGCTAGCGGATTAAAGACCGAAGTCAAGTACAAGAACGTGATTATATATTGCCGCTGCCCGCCCGCTACGCTAAGTCAACAAGTCAAAACTGCAGAAAACCTCAGATTAATAAATATTGGCGCTGCCCGAGTCCGGCTACGGAGTCAGTGTAAATGTTGCCAATATTGCTGTGCCAATCCTGTGGCATCTCTGTTGAACCTGGCAAAACCAGTATATTGCAGAGTGTAAAATTAAGTATGGCGACAGCGCTTCGTTGAAGTCATGGGCCATGATAAACAAACAGTTTGAAATGAACTGTTTTGGTAGCTATGTTTGTGCAAGACCAGTTTCGGGACTCTGAAGAGAGACCCTTCGTCAGTTGCGTATAGCTTGAGTCAGTGCACTCGCAGAACGCAAGATGCAAAGACTGAACACTCGTCGAGGCAACCGAGTTTTGTTCGAGCAGTTTACTAGAATCTCATTGGCTGGTTAAACTGGCCGCTGATTGGACGGGATGTTAATTTATGCGAATTACGCACATTTCGATCCGCGTCGGTTCAAGGTGGCTAGTTTGCTCAGGTTTTAGGAGCATAGGGCATTAATGTGCTAGAATCAAAGCGGCAAGAAATTGCCAGAAAATCACTAGCAGGTATTTTGCATTAAAACGGGGGAATAGTATGTAATTAGGTCTTAAACAAGAAGGCCTCAAGTTAAATTCCCGTGTGTTTTAGTAGCAAAAACATGTATAAGCTCTGTAAAAAACATTGTAGATTCCAGGTATAGATGTTCATATGTTGTCTCTTAAGATTGCGATGACCCCGAACTAACAGACTAGTAAACGACTTCCGAACGGAACAAACACCGGCCGCGGTTCCGATGGCGCTCCGTCCAGGCAAACATTTTACTGCTGAGTTCTGGTGTCCAGTAGTTAAGAGAAAATAGGTAGCATCTCGTTCGTTACTGCTAATAATGGAAGCCTGCATTGTGTTTGTGTGAACAAATTCAAGGGACTTAAATTTAAAAGTCCTGGTTGGTTCACATAAGCGCGGGCTTGCAAAGCAAGATGTCGGTTGTTATGTTATACATTTTGCTATAATACCGGTAGTGGTATTATGATGGAATAACAGAGGAACCAGTTTAAAGTGGATGTGGTACAGGTTTCACAATAAACCTGAGTTACATCAATCTGTAGGATGGCTAAGAATCTGTGGTATGAGCAGTTGTAAAACTGGTTGTGTGGATCTTAAAAGCATCCGGATTAACCTAGACATTAGCGTAGAAATTCCCGTGAACGAGAATTTGAACTTACGGTGGCTAGCGGATTAAAGACCGAAGTCAAGTACAAGAACGTGATTATATATTGCCGCTGCCCGCCCGCTACGCTAAGTCAACAAGTCAAAACTGCAGAAAACCTCAGATTAATAAATATTGGCGCTGCCCGAGTCCGGCTACGGAGTCAGTGTAAATGTTGCCAATATTGCTGTGCCAATCCTGTGGCATCTCTGTTGAACCTGGCAAAACCAGTATATTGCAGAGTGTAAAATTAAGTATGGCGACAGCGCTTCGTTGAAGTCATGGGCCATGATAAACAAACAGTTTGAAATGAACTGTTTTGGTAGCTATGTGCAAGACCGGTTTCGGGACTCTGAAGAGAGACCCTTCGTCAGTTGCGTATAGCTTGAGTCAGTGCACTCGCAGAACGCAAGATGCAAAGACTGAACACTCGTCGAGGCAACCGAGTTTTGTTCGAGCAGTTTACTAGAATCTCATTGGCTGGTTAAACTGGCCGCTGATTGGACGGGATGTTAATTTATGCGAATTACGCACATTTCGATCCGCGTCGGTTCAAGGTGGCTAGTTTGCTCAGGTTTTAGGAGCATAGGGCATTAATGTGCTAGAATCAAAGCGGCAAGAAATTGCCAGAAAATCACTAGCAGGTATTTTGCATTAAAACGGGGGAATAGTATGTAATTAGGTCTTAAACAAGAAGGCCTCAAGTTAAATTCCCGTGTGTTTTAGTAGCAAAAACATGTATAAGCTCTGTAAAAAACATTGTAGATTCCAGGTATAGATGTTCATATGTTGTCTCTTAAGATTGCGATGACCCCGAACTAACAGACTAGTAAACGACTTCCGAACGGAACAAACACCGGCCGCGGTTCCGATGGCGCTCCGTCCAGGCAAACATTTTACTGCTGAGTTCTGGTGTCCAGTAGTTAAGAGAAAATAGGTAGCATCTCGTTCGTTACTGCTAATAATGGAAGCCTGCATTGTGTTTGTGTGAACAAATTCAAGGGACTTAAATTTAAAAGTCCTGGTTGGTTCACATAAGCGCGGGCTTGCAAAGCAAGATGTCGGTTGTTATGTT
The DNA here is from genome assembly GCA_033964015.1 of Scolanthus callimorphus. Taxonomy (NCBI): domain Eukaryota; kingdom Metazoa; phylum Cnidaria; class Anthozoa; order Actiniaria; family Edwardsiidae; genus Scolanthus; species Scolanthus callimorphus. The sequence goes on from CM066919.1 coordinate 14,642,579, forward strand.
ATACATTTTGCTATAATACCGGTAGTGGTATTATGATGGAATAACAGAGGAACCAGTTTAAAGTGGATGTGGTACAGGTTTCACAATAAACCTGAGTTACATCAATCTGTAGGATGGCTAAGAATCTGTGGTATGAGCAGTTGTAAAACTGGTTGTGTGGATCTTAAAAGCATCCGGATTAACCTAGACATTAGCGTAGAAATTCCCGTGAACGAGAATTTGAACTTACGGTGGCTAGCGGATTAAAGACCGAAGTCAAGTACAAGAACGTGATTATATATTGCCGCTGCCCGCCCGCTACGCTAAGTCAACAAGTCAAAACTGCAGAAAACCTCAGATTAATAAATATTGGCGCTGCCCGAGTCCGGCTACGGAGTCAGTGTAAATGTTGCCAATATTGCTGTGCCAATCCTGTGGCATCTCTGTTGAACCTGGCAAAACCAGTATATTGCAGAGTGTAAAATTAAGTATGGCGACAGCGCTTCGTTGAAGTCATGGGCCATGATAAACAAACAGTTTGAAATGAACTGTTTTGGTAGCTATGTGCAAGACCGGTTTCGGGACTCTGAAGAGAGACCCTTCGTCAGTTGCGTATAGCTTGAGTCAGTGCACTCGCAGAACGCAAGATGCAAAGACTGAACACTCGTCGAGGCAACCGAGTTTTGTTCGAGCAGTTTACTAGAATCTCATTGGCTGGTTAAACTGGCCGCTGATTGGACGGGATGTTAATTTATGCGAATTACGCACATTTCGATCCGCGTCGGTTCAAGGTGGCTAGTTTGCTCAGGTTTTAGGAGCATAGGGCATTAATGTGCTAGAATCAAAGCGGCAAGAAATTGCCAGAAAATCACTAGCAGGTATTTTGCATTAAAACGGGGGAATAGTATGTAATTAGGTCTTAAACAAGAAGGCCTCAAGTTAAATTCCCGTGTGTTTTAGTAGCAAAAACATGTATAAGCTCTGTAAAAAACATTGTAGATTCCAGGTATAGATGTTCATATGTTGTCTCTTAAGATTGCGATGACCCCGAACTAACAGACTAGTAAACGACTTCCGAACGGAACAAACACCGGCCGCGGTTCCGATGGCGCTCCGTCCAGGCAAACATTTTACTGCTGAGTTCTGGTGTCCAGTAGTTAAGAGAAAATAGGTAGCATCTCGTTCGTTACTGCTAATAATGGAAGCCTGCATTGTGTTTGTGTGAACAAATTCAAGGGACTTAAATTTAAAAGTCCTGGTTGGTTCACATAAGCGCGGGCTTGCAAAGCAAGATGTCGGTTGTTATGTTATACATTTTGCTATAATACCGGTAGTGGTATTATGATGGAATAACAGAGGAACCAGTTTAAAGTGGATGTGGTACAGGTTTCACAATAAACCTGAGTTACATCAATCTGTAGGATGGCTAAGAATCTGTGGTATGAGCAGTTGTAAAACTGGTTGTGTGGATCTTAAAAGCATCCGGATTAACCTAGACATTAGCGTAGAAATTCCCGTGAACGAGAATTTGAACTTACGGTGGCTAGCGGATTAAAGACCGAAGTCAAGTACAAGAACGTGATTATATATTGCCGCTGCCCGCCCGCTACGCTAAGTCAACAAGTCAAAACTGCAGAAAACCTCAGATTAATAAATATTGGCGCTGCCCGAGTCCGGCTACGGAGTCAGTGTAAATGTTGCCAATATTGCTGTGCCAATCCTGTGGCATCTCTGTTGAACCTGGCAAAACCAGTATATTGCAGAGTGTAAAATTAAGTATGGCGACAGCGCTTCGTTGAAGTCATGGGCCATGATAAACAAACAGTTTGAAATGAACTGTTTTGGTAGCTATGTGCAAGACCGGTTTCGGGACTCTGAAGAGAGACCCTTCGTCAGTTGCGTATAGCTTGAGTCAGTGCACTCGCAGAACGCAAGATGCAAAGACTGAACACTCGTCGAGGCAACCGAGTTTTGTTCGAGCAGTTTACTAGAATCTCATTGGCTGGTTAAACTGGCCGCTGATTGGACGGGATGTTAATTTATGCGAATTACGCACATTTCGATCCGCGTCGGTTCAAGGTGGCTAGTTTGCTCAGGTTTTAGGAGCATAGGGCATTAATGTGCTAGAGATGCTACCTATTTTCTCTTAACTACTGGACACCAGAACTCAGCAGTAAAATGTTTGCCTGGACCTTGAACCGACGCGGATCGAAATGTTTTCTTGTTTTTCGATTTTTCATTTTTATTTTTTAGATTTTTAAATTTGTAATACATTTTTTAATGCAAATATTTATTGTGATTACAACAATGTAACGCGCTTAGAACTATTTAGATATAGGCGCTATATAAATGTTATTGTTATTGTTTGTTATTTAATGCCCTAGCTAAGCATATAATTCAATGATAAAGATTCATACTGTGGCGATGTATCGAATCCTTACTCGTAGACCCGCACCAGGAACCTGGACACATTCTAGGTCAGTTCCAGGCAGACGTAATTCCCAGGCAAATGGAATAAAATTATTCTGCTGGATGGCTTTTGTCAAAAGGCTGACAACATCAGCTTTTCTTGATTTTGCTGTTGCTTGTACACCATACCCTTTTGCAAGAATGGAAGGCTCTTTCATGGTGTATACAGCCATTGCAGTTGAGAGTCAGTTGTCGAGTGTTCCCCGCAGTCGCACCGTTAATTATGGAGACCGGGCCTTTTCTGTAGCTGCCCCGACATTTTGGAGCCGTCTCCCCCTCCACATAAGGTCTTCCACAAATCTTTCGATTTTTAAAACTAAGCTAAAGACACATTTATTTAATTCTGCCTATTAGCTCTATATTGCATTTCTTTTTATTGCCTTTTTGCTTTTGTTTTCTTGGTTTTTGTTTTTTCATTTTTATTTTTTAGATTTTTAAATTTGTAATACATTTTTTAATGCAAATATTTATTTTGATTACAACAATGTAAAGCGCTTAGAACTATTTAGATATAGGCGCTATATAAATGTTATTGTTTGTTATTTGATGCCCTAGCTAAGCATATAATTCAATGATAAAGATTCATACTGTGGCGATGTATCGAATCCTTACTCGTAGACCCGCACCAGGAACCTGGACACATTCTAGGTCAGTTCCAGGCAGACGTGATTCCCAGGCAAATGGAATAAAATTATTCTGCTGGATGGCTTTTGTCAAAAGGCTGACAACATCAGCTTTTCTTGATTTTGCTGTTGCTTGTACACCATACCCTTGTGCAAGAATGGAAGGCTCTTTCATGGTGTATACAGCCATTGCATCAGGCAAACAATAAGAAATGTCACTGATTGTAAAGCTTCCCTTTTTCACATCCCCATTCCAACCAAATACAAGTAGGTTTTTTTGGAATATGGGGTATGGATTTTTTCAGTGTTCTCATAAAAAATAATAACATAAAAATGAAGCAGATAATTTTCAGTAAGTATCCTCATGGACAATAGCCTATAAACATATAATACCAACACGCTAAACGTTCGGGGTTAATTGATATGTGAAAGATTCACTCCATGTATCCATCTACATGTGTATACCAGTGGGATCTATATTAAAAGGCCTATTTTTTCTTGATTTTATATTACCTTTGATTCTTTTCTCGCCTTTTTTTATTCCTAGCCAGCACCAGTGTCCTGTGGGCTGTTGTCTTCTTTAAATGCATCATCAATTTGGACATACTGCGAACGGTCTGATAGATAGCTCGTAAAATCAGCCATCACCAGAAGAGTCACCTCACCTTTCCGCATGGCCCGTATGAGATCATCGCGATACCCATTAAGACAGTGCAGGTTGATTGCCCCCTGCAAAAACCAGCTATAGTATCCCTTCAGCTTTGATTCAATTTCACAGAAGCTAGTCATTTGTTCTGCAACCAATTTTTCAAACACTTTAAATACAGCGGGGGAGTACAGATATGGTTCGTCAGCTTTGGGCTGGTCGACCTTTGGAATAGGGCTTATTCTTGCCTTGGGAAATATGATTTCCTGATGCAGTTATTTGAGTTAGTGGTCAAGCGAAGGATTCAGCTGCTAATTTCACATATCGGACAGGAACCTGATCAGGGCCGGTTGAAGAGTCAGTTCTTAGAGAGCTAATATAAGAACTTTAAGAACTTCCCCCTGTGAGACCAATTTTAAGCAGAATTTACGTCCCTCATGCTCAGGTAGGTCAGCGATGATTTGTTTGATGGATACATCGGACTCACTAGCCTGGCAGCCGAGGGTGGGCTCAGCAATTGAAGCAAAATATGCGTTCAGTGTCTCGGGATCCTACTGAAGGCGCCTTCATCTTGTCCCTTTCTAGCTGAAGTGAGCGTATTTGTTCACAGTCCATCAGAGGGGCGTGTGATGCGAAGGCAACTCGAGCGGGACATGTCTTTCGAGGCATTCAACAAACAAAGTATTGAAGTATTCGAGTTGGGTGTCGGGATCATCAAATGAATAGATAAGAGACCATGGCAACTTGGAACAGTCATCAAGAAAGTCCTGTTCCACAAAATCTTTGGTGTTTCTTATATATTTATATCGAGGCTGGAATCTCTTTACTCGGACATTAATGCAGGCAACAGGACCACCATGGTCACTGACAATGCTGCAAGGAGGAATTACATCAGTGTAGGAAATTTTAGTAGGATAGTTTGCTATTATGCGGTCAATTACCGTTTTAGAATTCTTTGTTGTTCGGGTAGCTTTGGTTACCATTTGTTTCAAATTAAAGACATCAAGTAGCGACAAATATTTTCTAGTGATAGGATGTTGCTTCTTGTAGCAGCCGGTAAGACATATCGTTCCATCCCAAATGCTGTTGTTAATGTGGCTAAGACGATTTTCTAGTTGGTCCAGCCATATTAAAGGGGACATAAGGGCCTCCGGCCGATAGATAACACCAAAAAGCATGTTGCTATGGCGATTTTGCCGGGTGAGCCCTTTCAATGTCATGGCGCGTTTTATATTTTATGCAGTCTCTTATGTAAGCACCATCGCCACCTCCTTTCAGACCAGCTCGATTGATAAACTTGGTTTAGAATCCCGGCATGGTGACATATTCCATACGCTGTTTGTTATCTGTGGGCCATGTTTCACTTAGGGCTACGATGTCAAGGGGGTAGGTATTTTCCATTTGAGGCGTGGATTGCAAACGTGGCAATAAAAATAATATATAGATTTAGGCAATGCCTAACAGCGGAACTCCAATCATACACACCCCACGTCTTACTCACAGGGAGCTCACCTTTACAGTTTAAATCAAGAAAATTCATGTTACCATTATATGGCAATGATAGTATTAGCGCGTTCTGATATGCTAACAAGTCGCAGTTCACGGCCGACAAAATGAAACAAAAATAAAAAATAAGATTTTCAGCGAAATCCACAACAAAGAATACTTGACATAGTATTTGTCTCATTGTACTAACTAAATCTAACATGTGACAAAGGAAAATCAAGGCTAGAATATCAGTAAAGATTACTCAAAACTATAATTCGAGTTTAGCCGGAGAAAAAGAAACCTCGAGGGAGCCAACTAAAGCAGCAAAACGTAAAAGTTACATGTAAAGTCAGAATTTTCTCATCAGGAATGCAATAACTTGGAAGCTAAAAATATAAATAGCATAAGAAGCAATTTCAAGCTTTGTGCTTACCGATAACTGATAGTGAAGTCGTTTCTTTCGTCCGAAAGTCTCCGTCGTGTTGAATTCATTCTTACTTGGCAAGCTTTTGCACAAAGCCCATTTTCCTAAATATATTATTCGGCTAAAACCATTGCAATTTTCTGTTATTGTCAATCCTGTTCAATCCAGTTCTGGCTCCCTGTTCGTAGATCTCATATGAGTATTCGAAGAACACGTCGTTTGCAGCTTTTACGAAAGAAACTGTTGTTTTTCTTCAGAAGAACGCCGATGTCTTGCTTCGCCGTGGGCCGGGTATTCTGCAATCTAGCCTTTGAATCTTTTGCAACTCCCTCATAGTTTCTCCAAAATGACTAAACAACATTATGAAATTTCGGCGAAGGAATCGAATCCGAATTATTTTGACAATCATTAGAGAATTCTTTTGAGCAAATTTGGCGTGGTTCGCACCCACGAGTTTGTCTCAGTTTGACTCAACAAAAATTATGAACTCGAGTGAGCCGACGCGAGTTTTTTCGGCGGGAAAATGAAGGAGCGACTTCCGGTCCGTGTCCTCTGCCCGCGGCGCTGTGCTGGAGGACAAAATGACGCAAGCGCTCAGTGATCCAAGACGGACTGCGATTGGCTGTGTACACGGGTCGCCAAAAACGCAAGTGCGCATGCGTAAATAAGAGCCCGCGATGTTTTCGTAAGCCGCTGAACGTAGCGTTTTGGCTTGGATGGGTTGCTTTCTCATGTGACGTTGAATGATACGTATGGGGCTCCACTACGTGCCTTCGGCACGGGGAGTTCCGCTACAAAAACATATGAAACTCCTGCGTCTCAGCGCCGCTCCACAACATTAGAGGCGTCGATTACTCTTCGAAAAACAGGAAGAGATCGTGCTGCTTTTCCCTCTTTAGAAAGGCTTTCCTAATTAGCAGAAAGTTCACCCCTTGGACTGGAATTTTCCTTACTGTTAACCTCGGGTATTAAGTAGTTAAAATATGATTCTGAGATTCATGCAACTCACCTTTTTTGGTAAATGAATGCTGAAAATGAGTGGCGCCATCAGGTGATCTGACTCAACATGGTTCGGCCCGATTCAAATGCAGGGAATTGACGAAGAACGTTTCCAATTAAATACAATTCGGTCAAAAACGTATAATTTCCAATTGTATTTAAACAAAATCAATCTATTTACAGCTCATGGACACAAAAACATGGAAAGAAAATGTTATTTAACAGATTTTTAATATTTAGCCGACTTTACTCGACGCGGGTAGCCTGTGGTACCAGCTCCATATTTTCATCGCTAAGTTTCGGGATGTTCCACCCAAGGGATTTTTTGGGATTTTTAGTATATTGTTTAGGGCCCCTCAAACCTCATTTAGCAGTGAAAGAAATTCTTTTGCAATTCGTTTGACTGGGACCCTTAATTTTTCGTAGATTGACTGGACTATATGGTTAATCGGCAATTTTAAGTGCGTCTGCATACGACCGGCCCGGCCAGATGATGGCTAAAGCGCGCTTTTGAACTGACTCTAGTGCATTAGCCAAATATAATGGTAAGTTTGAAAATACCACTGAAGCATATTCAAGGATGGAACGGATTAGGTAACAGTAGATGTACACAATATCTTTAGATGGAACAGAGCTTTTCCTTGGCTGCCTTAGAGCAAAAAGTGACAGTGCTCGAGGGCTTCCAGCATGATATGGAGGAGGTAAACCGCCAACGGCAAACTGCAGGTCGTCTAGATCAGCAAGGATGGAAGGGAGAGATCGAGTGAGAGTGAACCCCTCTAGTACCTGATTGGGCGGATGTCGTCCTGGATCTTCTTGGGCGGCGACGCCTTGGGCAGAGGGCGGACAACTGCTGACTTTAGGATGGGAGGAGGTATCCCTTGACCAAGGACGCGTTGTAAATATTGGCAACGACAAGAGCCAGCTCGAAGGCAAAGGTCTTGAGAATCGAGTTTGATGGAATATAAGGACCGACGGGGAGGAGGCGGGGACGGGTGGTGGTTTACTGGCCAACCTAACCGGGGTCAGATTATGTAAATTTCTGCGATGAAATAAAGGTCTATAGAAGCGGAGCGGAAACGGGACTGGAATATTCCTAGATCTCTTGACTCTTTCCTGTACGCTTCCCCTATACTTGAATATGCCATTTTGTTTGATGCACTCGAAGAATGGCCGAACGAGCGGTTTATAGTTCCGGCGAAGCGATAATAGCTCTCCTCTCGAGTATTGAATTAGAGGGATTTGGTGGTTATGCGAAATTGCCGGTATCTTCTTTGTTAGAAGCAAACTCAGCCTCAGCGATCGCTCTTGTAGATTCGCCATTAACAGGGCCAATATTTAGCGAGATATCCGAAAATATCGTCATATCAATCTGCGGGTCGTGGCCTGGAACACATAGAGTTGTCATTCCGTGTTTAGACGATTTGTTTGCGGGGAGACCTGATCGATGGAAGCCATTGTTGGGCATGCGGCTTCGTATGACAGTAACTTGACCGAAGTTGCAATACAACACTCTAGGGCCACAGAGATGCCGTAACTGTGCACAAGAGCGATCTATATCCAAACTTGTTCCGGCGGAATAGAGTAACTGTAGGTGGCGAGAAATAACATCTCAGCCACATTTTGCGAGAGCGAGATTTTGGTGGCCCCCATGATAGGCGCCTGCGCGTAAAATATGCGCGTATAATATGCGCGTATAAATGCGCGTATAAATTTTAAACAAGAGCAAAACACAGTAGTTAAAGGAAAGGTTAACCAAGAGTTACTTCTTTATCGAAGAGAACCTTCTTGGCTTGGCTTGGCTTGAAGCTGAAAGATGTTGCACGCCTGGCATGGATAACCCTGGTATCAATTCTTCCATCACCATCACTGCCATCATCTTCATCATCATTAGTATCATCCAGCATATAGCCAGTGTCAAAGTCATCATTCAGAAGGCAAAACTTGTGCAGCACACAAGCTGAAGAGATAAGTCTTATCATGAACTCAATGTCCAGGTTGTTTAGATGTATCAACCTCCTCCGGCAGCCTTATTGACCTCTCCACAATTTGCCTCTCAGAACTGAGGACTTTGTTGTAGTGGCGTTGGGATGCTGTCAGATGACCATCATCCCTGTATGGTATCATAAGCTACCTAAATGAGAACAAACAAATGTAAAACACAATATTGTACTTGATATTCAAGTAATGATGAAATGTTGTACTTGATATTCAAGTAATCATGGATGCTTACTTGAGATATCAATACTCATAAATCGTTATCAATCTTATTGATTTAAAATTTGGGTTTAAATGAGAATTCAAAGGGCAAAGATGAGAACGTGAGCAGCATCATGTAGAAATAATGTCTGTACAGAGCTTATTGCAACCTACGGTAGCAAAAGATATCTTCCATCACCAAGTGAGTAGCTATTTGGTGGAAATTTATGTGCTGCTTGAAGGTATATTGGTGAGTTTCTCAGCACCCGTGTGTCATGGACTGAGCCAGGCCACCCCCCAGCACATTATGGAACACCATATTATCATTACATATAACCTTTGCATTTGAATCACATGATAGCTCATATTGTGAAGTTTTCAGAAAAAATCCATCCCCTAACGGAATGGATTGGGAGGGTAAAATCTCACACCATTCCATGGTGGAGGTATGGATATTTACTGGAATTACACATTGTGTAAAGGGATGCCAATTGTGCAGGGGAGATGAGTAATTAATTATCTAGGCAACATATGCATATCTTTACATTAATTCACTTGAGCGATAAAAAGGGTGCTGGCTTGAAGACAAGATTAATAAAAGGTAAGGCAAAGCAAGTCTAGGCTAACACTCCTATCAGCCCTATGACCGGAAGCAGCGAGGTGGTGTACATTTAGACAATGCGCAAATTTGCATGTCTTTCACACTTTCACCGCTTGGTGTAAAGTTATTTTTACTTATTTCTTCATGGTTAAAACGTACAACGCGAAATTTGCCCAAAATCGAAGTTCTAATCCTAAATGAAATAAATTATATGTCATTTTCTTAACACATGCCTCTTCTTCGATATTAGTGAAAAAGTCTTTGCAACTTTCGTGTCCCAAAAATTTGATAATTTTAGCGTATATCAGATTTTTTAGATTTATTGTCAAAATAAACAACGCCGCATTGAAACAAACTGAAAACTGACCTGTTTCTTCTCTCCCCTCACTGAGATATGATAAACATCAGGGAGACCAGTGCAAAAAATACCTTTTTGGGCTCACTTCATTTATTTCGGCATGCATGGTGGGACGGGGTACTCATGCTGATGGGAGGTTATTAGTAATGTAAATCAAGCAGTTTATGGAAGGGGGAAATCATGAACCCCCACATCCATATGGCCATTGTGATTCTTTTTTTAAACAGAGAACACTTTAAGTAAAATCAGAAACATATAACTTACTTGAAACATGTAACGGTGAACCATGCTGTGGATTATTCGTAGCGAGTTTATGACCATATTTGGTCAATAATGAACCCTTTACTGCTAACCCAAGCAGGTTTTCTCTTCATAATATTTCATTTTTCGCTCAAATAAAGTGGATCAACAGTGGTAAGTGATAATATACTAACATTTAACATCTTGAAGTCTTGCAACAACATTATTTTCAAAATCTGTTCAACTTTGTTTATTAAGCGAATATTCCGCAGCTTGGCACTAAAGCAATGTATGTTTGTTACACGTTTCAACTCACTTATATGTTTCTGGTAAACTAAATTTCCCCCTTACACTCCGTGAATTTTTCACGGGCATCAGCTAGTCTATATATTAATACCGTAAGAGAAATCGTGTCCGCACTCACTCCGCTTAGCCCTGAAGCTGTGCCGCCAAAAGAAGAGAAACCTGAAGAGAAGCTGGAAATCTGGACCGTGGGCGTGTTTTTGTTGGAAAAGATTCACCCTGGGCAAAGTTCTAATTCAAGCGATTTCTTAAGCGAGGGACAAAGCCGCCATCGCCGCCATGTTGAAAATCTCCCACAGAAACTAAAAAAAGAACTCAGTTCGCGCAGCCGAAAGCACCAAAGACATTGAAACCTAAATGGTTCTCTTACAGATTACATACAGGAATGTGCAGGGATAATTCTAACTTGAAAGATTTGAGCTGAGAAAAAGTTTCATTCAAGTTTCAACAAACGTACACACTACCTTGCTTCCCTCGGAGCACGCGCTAAGTCATGCTCGAAAGTCGAAATGACACATTTACAAAACAGTAAAGTCCGTGAAAGTCATGAATAATATTCTCTAAGTATAAATCCTGACGGCTCTATCGGAAAACGAAGGACACAATCCCGAAGAGAAGGAGGGAATCCCTCCAGTGGGCATGCTATTGTTGGAAAAGATTCACTTTGGGCTAAGCTCTAATTCAAGCTATTTTTTAAGCGAGGGATAAAGCCGAAAAAATATAAAGAATATAAACTAAAAAAAATTCTTAGTCCTTAGACCATTTTTACTTGACCTGTTTCTTCTCTTCCCTCACTGAGATATGATAAACATACAAACAATTCCGAAGTCAAATTGCACTTTCGATTTTCACGGGTTTCTTCTCTTCCCTCACTGAGATATGATAAACATACAAACAATTCCGAAGTCAAATTGCACTTTCGATTTTCACGGGTTGTTTGACCAATTTGAGAGACGGACACATGCGTGATTTTGTCGCACCAATCAGGGAGATCAGTGCAAAAAAAAATCCTTTTGGGCTCACTTCATTTATTTCGGCATGGTGGGACGGGGTACTTATGCTGATGGGAGGTTATAAGTAATGTAAATCCAGCAGTTTATGGAACTGGGAAATCATAACCCCTCCCCACATCCATATGGCCATTGTGATTTTACACTTTAAGTAAAATAAATTTCCCCCTTACACTCCGTGAATTTTTCACGGGCATCAGCTAGTATACATAATAACATGACTGAGAGAGTCTTGGGTGGAATCTTTTCACACTTCTGCGAGTATTTTGGGGTGATTTGTCGTGAACGCGATTGTTCAACGCCGAGAGAAGGTATGTTTTATGATCTCGTGCTGGTCCAAGAAACAGTTTGCCCACGAAAGTTATTCGGTATTTTAGTGCACCTATCATCACCCATCATAAACACATTAAATTGCGAAGAATTATATCTGCTTTTATTTGCATTAGTTAGATTTTCCATGCCGATTTTATTTTTTCTGTGTTTTGAGTTTTTCCGAGGTGCGGTAAAAACAGCTTCGTCACGCTTCCAAACCCGTCAGGTCGACCAGGGAGCTAGCTGAGAGCTGGACTTAGATTGACCGTGGCCCCTGTTGTTGGAAAAAGGAGACTAAAATTAGTAGCGAGTGCGCAATGCATCTTGGGAACGGTTCGTTTACGCAATGCATCATGGGAAGACTTGTACTATGGGATTTCAGAAATAATGATTCTATACTTAAATTATATTTTTGGGTGCGTCTATAATCCAATATGGCGGACAATCAAATTTTGGTATGGTATTTGTCAATCATTAATATTAAAATAGCTGTCAATCATTAATATTAAAAAAAGCTGTCAATCAAAATGGTGATCAATATTGGAACCACCGCTTTAAGTTGCGAATATCAAACATCGGCAGTGAGGGATGCAATCCCGAGCCGGGGATGGATGTTTGGTATGAGCCGAGGGGCGCAGATCTTGGTGGGAAGAGATGCGGAGCATCGATGGTCTGCAAGTCCCCGAGGGAACATCTATGATAAACATAATTCAAATATAGCGGATTCTTATACTATTTTATAAAATTTTGAGTGCCTCTAAAAACCTAGGTCCGTTGTTATACTAAAACCTTTGTTATACTAAAACCTAGGTCCGTTGTTATACTAAAAACCTAGGGTCCCACCGCACACCCTCAAATGGATTCTTATATATTATAAAAATTTTGGTTTCAAATATGGGAATAATAAAATGGAATCAGGTGTGACTAAATACCCAGAAACAAATCTAGGGGAATCCCCGCCGACAAGTCTGAACATGTCTAAACTTATCCTATTGTGTTCGGGTCATGAGACATTCATATGACATGACGTTGCCTATATAATGATAATTTTTTACTTTATAATTTAGTCTAACCTTTAAAATGGCTGAGAGTGAAACTGGTCTATCTGATTTGATGGAGGATTTGGATTTGGAAGATTCTTATGACATTGGTTATGAAAGGGATGTCGATGTAGAGGTAATTGATGGGTTCTATAACCAAAACATCGCCTTTATGAACGACAAGGTCCAAGCATTCGCTAAGTATTGGATGAAACTTTATTCAAATTGTTGCCTTCAGCGAGATTATGCAGTGGAATTGCTTAATGACAAGAAACCAGATGAGGCTAAAGGTAGGCCGGCACAGCTGTGCCGTGACGTCACATATGTTAGCAACATATAAGAATGAACTGAACTAGTCTGTAACACTTATATACAGAAAAACGGCACAGCTGTGCCGTGACGTCACATAAAATATAATCTCATATATTATGTGACGTCACGGCACATAAAATATAATCACATATAATAGTATAGAATGAGTTGTAATTTTGAAATTCATCAAGAATTTGAGAATATGGGTGAGTTTACTTGCCCTTTCTGTAATGAACAGATTCAAGAAAAGAAGGCATGAACCATGTTGTGATAAGCAAGATTTAATAAATGACAATGGCGTGAATGTTTGTAGAAATTGTGGTCAAGTTGATGGTTATAATATTGTGAATGAGTATATAGATTTCTATGAAAACATGTATAGGATAAGAAGAAAATCCGTTTACCATAGAAAATATCATCTAGTAAATATATTATTTGATTTACATGTAACAAGTCAAAGAGATTTAATCAAAAATGTTAATAAGGTTGAAACCGCTATGAATAAGTTGTTTACTAAAAAACGATATATCCAATTAAAATTCATTTTGTACAAATTATTTCAATTTAAAAATGATAAACCTAGTATGAACCTATGTATAAAATATATCAGTCATCAAACATTGAAATACTACGAAGAATTGTGGAAACAAATTTGTGATCATATGGGATGGCCATACATATCAGACAATAATTTTATAACTAAACGGGTGAAGGCAAAGGTTAAAGATAATAATAAAACTGTGAAATAATTATTGTATGATCACCATCTTTCTTTACTAATATGTATATTATTACTTGTCGGTGTGGTTTCATAATAAAAACTTATTTTTAAACCACGGTTTTTATCTTTTCCCGCATTTCTTTCATAATTTCCTCTCGTATTTCATTTTCTGATCTCCTCGATTCTTTTTTTTGAGCAGATGGATTATTACTCTTTGCGTTACTACGGATACTGTGTTTCATCATGTTATATTTGTCTGCTTCTTGAAGGATAAAATGAAATTCTTCCTGGCTAATGTTATTATCCGATAGAGCCCTTGATATTAGATCATTAATGCTTGATATCTTTGATTTAGATAACATCACAATATCGGCATGCTTGCCTACATTTTTGGATAGTTTTTTTACTTGCTCCAGCAGATACAGAACTGATAACCGCAGAAAGACCTGATATAACGCCTAGGGGTATAGATATAGCGATACCGATTCCTGTCAATGCGGTTCCGAGGGCAGATGCTGACATAGCTACTGATAGACCGCCAGACATAATAGCCATTTTATTTAGAACAGAACGCACCTTTGCGTACTTCTTTCTCACCCTTTAATGATGCTCGAGACTCTTTTTAATACTATCCTTAATATTGGATATCTGTTGCAGTCTAAATGATTGACCATTATCGTCGTGAGGAATTGATGGATATAAATTCTCAGTTTTATAAGGCTGTGCTTCGTGTAGCTCCATATATAATATGGTTATACAATTTCGATATATGTTTCTTGCTTTGAACTATCATACATATATTCGATATCTCCATGCATTTCCAGTAATTCTGTTGTTGATATCATAAGTTCATTATACAGAGGACTAGTTGTATTAAGGTAGAAAACCGCTTTATTTTTTCCATGGACGAATAATTCATACGTTAAACTATTCATTGTTCTTGGATTATCAAAAATGACTCTAGATACACATTGAATAAGATTGCTTGGTGATTTTAACCCAAAAGATCCTCCAATTTGACTATTAGACGCCAATATATTATGACCTATAAATTGATTATTACGTTTCCAGGCGAAAATGAAGGACTGTTGGGTAGAATCCCACTTTTAACAGTGAATATAGATAAGTTTGATACTATCTTAATTATGTTATTAGTGTTTTTTAATTTTATTGTAAAAGAGTAATTATGTATTTTCATCCAATCTCCATTGCATAATATTGATCGTGTATTTAAAAATTGTTTCGCACGATAAGACATAATACACATACTATTCACAGGGTCGTCCGCAACTGTTTCACTAACCTGATAGGCTTGTGATACCACACCTTCAATACCAAAACAATATAACTGAACCTTTTTTGGAGCTGATCCATTATGTGAGAGAGTGAAATTGATAATACCTTGAGTCGAACCAGTATCGATGACCGCCTCCGTATATCTATAATTTGCTTTTCCGTCGATAACACCTCGTTTAAAACTTCTTGATCGGAACTCCCAGTCTGGGGTTTGGATGTGAATGATTCCCATATTAAGAACAACGCTAGGGTCATTACAAAAACATTCAACTCGGATGGCATAGCCCATATTTGCTGTCAATTTATTTTCATTATTAATCGGTAGAGATATTGCTATTGTTTCCTGTGCACTATTTGGAATGGTATCTATCAGATAAAAACTCCGATGTTTGGGATAAAACCAATCGGATATATAGGCTCCATTGATTATCTTCAAATTAGATGATGTTGAATTCCAAAGGGTACGGTTATTTAAGAATGGAAAGCATTATGTGTCAGATATGATATTTGCCCTGGTTTTAATGCCTCAATCTGTACCGGTGTAAAATCAGAATATGTGAATGGGTCCCCTTTCAGACCTCTTGGACCGGTTTTACCACGAGCACCATCACTTCCAGGGACTCCATCTCGTCCGGGGTCGCCCTTAAACCCTTGCTTAAAAGTTAATTCGTCTATTCTAAAAACTTTCCAAACCCCCTCATTAGGTAATCTCACAATATTAATTCCGCTATCAGTAATTATGAACTCGCCAAAATAGCCTACAAATTTAGTCCCTTTTGAAATGGAATAGTATCTACTCTAACCGGTCTTGATTGAACGCCATTTTCCATACACCATACCCAGATCATTTCCGTTGCTGAGTCCCAAACTACATTATGAGATCCAACCTCCAAATTTGGATTAAAAACGTGTTGCGCTAAAACTTGACTAGTAAGTGGAATAGAAACCCCACCGAACCAAAGCCCTTGAATGTTAGTTAGTTTGTTTGATGAGGCCATGTTATTATTTGTGATCCTAAATGATGTGGGGCTAAGCACTTTAAGATCAAATTGATAGCTCGGATTTAGAGTTCTCTCCATATCAGAATAGAAGTCAAGCCGTTGACCAACACTAGTTATTTTCGCAAATCGTGTGGCCGTCGTCCAGTTCTTTCCTTTACTGAATGTAAACTCAAACTTAACGGTATCACATCTCATTAGATTAAAGCCCACATGTACTACGTCATTAATATTCCAAAGGGAAAGTTTAGCCTCACCCACCACAATCGATGTGGAGGTAGCTGAAGGTCCGACAGCTCCCTTAGGTCCAGAAGGTCCAACGTCACCCCTATCACCTTCTAACCCCGGGGGTCCTTGCGCACCTGTTAATCCTGTATCACCTTTATCACCTCTCAAACCTTGTGATCCTGTATCACCTTTATCACCTTTAGGACCTGGAATTCCTGGTGATCCTTGTGGTCCTGGCATACCTGCGGGTCCTCTATCACCCTTAGCTCCCTGTGTACATTGATCCGAATCTTGTTCATTGTTTATATCGTTAAATACTCCCATTTATATTAATATGTTATATTATACCCACGTGATCTGAAATCGGCACAACATTACGCCCAAGCGAAAGAGGTATATTGATTTCAAGTACTGTCCTCTTGAGTTTCTTTAAATTCAAGACAAAGCAAACCGAGAGAGTTAAAACATAAGATGGACTAGCGACATTCAATGGTTATATTTTTTTGAAAGTTAGTGGAAAAGTTCATGGAGCCTATTGTCCTTGTAAAGGTGGAGCTGATGGCTATTGTAGGCATGTGGCTGCTGCCTTGATTGACTTCCAAGTCACAGTAAGCAATAACTTGATGGCCTCCTGCACCTCGTGTAGGTGCGAATGGAAAATAACAGCTGAAAAAAATTATTTTGATACTGCATTGAGTGATTTCACTATTGTAAAAGCAGAGTTTGGCAAATCTGAGAAATCTCCATGAAATCTTCATGAAAAAGCCTCATGAATTTAGGCCAGGACAAGCAACTGTTGCTACCACTATAATGGAAGAGGAGCTGCAAAGGGGCCTTCATATGCTACACACTAACTCTGTTGCACTTCAGTCTGAAGAAGTCGTAGAGTCTTTTTTATCTTTTCTAACAATTGACAAAACACAGAGTGACATTATTTGTTCTAAAACTGTGCAGCAAGGAAGGAGTCAATTCTGGCTTGACCAGAGAGCAGGGCGCATAACTGCTTCAAACTTCTATAGGGTGTGCCATTCAAGAGAGAGTACTGATAAGTCCAATTCAATAAAATTATTGATGACATAATGAAATAATACATTCGATGAAATGAGTACATTTAATGAAAGAGGAGCTGCAAAGGGCCTTCATATGCTACACACTAACTCTGTTGCACTTCAGTCTGAAGAAGTCGTAGAGTCTTTTTTATCTTTTCTAACAATTGACAAAACACAGAGTGACATTATTTGTTCTAAAACTGTGCAGCAAGGAAGGAGTCAATTCTGGTTTGACCAGAGAGCAGGGCGCATAACCGCTTCAACCTACTATAGGGTGTGCCATTTACGAGAAAGTACTGAAAAGTCCAATTCAATAAAATTATTGATGAATGACAGTCCAATGGAGCACGTACCAGAACCACTAGAGTGGGGACATGATAAGGAAATCACAGTGCGAACGTCCAGAGTGCAGAAGTCGAAGAAAAAAAAATATTGTTGTCCAACAGCGCAACCAGACTTTAATGTTCTTCATTAAAAATCCCTACAAGAGACTACCTTCGCAGTTTTATTACAAATGTAGCTAGTGGGCTGACTCAAAGCTGAGGAACACATTTCTGTCAGGGCGGCTGCTTGGAGTTCATCGTCAGATGTTAAGTTGCAAATGTTCTTCATTTGTGAACAATGTGAGCTACTACTGCTACTCACCCTACTCACTCATCTTACCAACTGCTCATGCTATTACTTTATTCACTCTACTAACTCTAATCACTCTACTCACGCTTCTCACTCACTCATCAAACCAACTGCTTTAACGGGATGCACACTCTTTTGAAGAAGCACACTATTACATCCATCTATTATATTAAAGGTAACTTTTCCCCAAACAATAATTATTCCTTTTACTGTAAACGTCAACACATCACAAGAATGAAGCTCACATTGTTCACAAATGAAGAACGAAAAAAGAAACCCCCTTCCTATTTCAGGCACCATATACCAACAGTGAAATATCATGTTGCTCAAATGTCTGACACACAAAGGCTCTCAACAATAATTTTGTTAATACAGGAATTTACGCAATATTGAGAATAATGGTATGGTACGGTATGGTATGGTATGGTATGGTACCTTTATTTACGGACGCTAACTCTGACAACTGGTTTAGCTGATTTCCACAAAGGGCGTCCATACATAAAAATAGTCAAATACATGTATTTAAAAGATCAGAAAAAATATCCACTAATGGTATCTGAGAGTGGTCAGCTCCTTGTTGAATGAAGACAATGTCTTGGGAAGACAATGTCTTCGATTCCCTGATTTGAGGGGTAAGACTATTCCATAGCTTAGCGCCGCAATATGAAAAACGTTTTTCTATATTCAGATTTAGGAAAATGCAATTGCAGTGAAGAGTCAGATCCCCTAAGGTTACGACTCGTTACTTGCTTTTTGAACTGAAACTGATAACGAATACAACGTGGAGCTTGATCATTCAAGACCTTGTACATAGTTTTAGATTTGGCTGTAAAGTCTTTGGGTAACAAGTGTATCTCACCCAAGTGCCTCTAAAGCCTGTGAAACGGTGTGTCGAGTCATTGCCCCAATTTAAGATTATTCGTGCAGCTCGATTTTGTAGAATTTGTAATCTTTTCGCTTGGCCATGCCCAAAGGTGTCCCCACTTCACTGCAGTACATGAAATGAGGCATTATAAATAGGAACAAGAGTTTCTCTATCAAGAAAGTCTTTTACTCTTCGTAACACCCCTATTCCACTAGAAACCTTTTTAGTCAATTCGTCAACATGTTTGTCCCAAATTAGATGTTGATCAATCAACACTCCAAGCACTTTGCTCACAGAAATTCGCTTAATATTGCTACCTTCAACTTTGATTTCAGGAATTTGTTTAATAGTTTTTAAATAATATCGCGATCTAATTAGCATAAACTCAGTCTTAGCAACATCAAGACTGAGCCTGTTGGCTTTAAGCCAGGTTTTGACCATCTCAAGTCCAAGTTCATGGCCATCTCCACTTTCTCAGCTGTTTTACCAGAAACTGTCAGATTCGTGTCGCCTGCAAACATCGGTGCAGTAGACCGTTTCAGACATTCTGGGAGGTCATTGATGTACAGCAGGAAGAAGAGAGGGCAAAGAATTGACCCCTGTGTTATTCCGCAAGTTATTCGGCTTTCGGAAGTCGACGACCTGTTCAGCTGGTAAATTTGACTGCGACCGGATAGATAGGATTTAAGAAGCGACCAGGCATTATCTGAAATGCCAAAGATATTCCATTTTTCGTAAAAGTATAACATAATTAACAGTGTCAAAAGCCATCTTCAAATCCAAAAACACTATTAGATTAAATAATAAAATGAGAGCTGTCATGGTCAAGTGTAACTTTCGAAAGCCGAACTGGCGGTCAGAAATAAACTAATTGGCAAGGAGATAATCATAAAGCTGATCATAAAAAAATAATTTTGCTTATACAGGGTAAAATAGATATAGGGCGATAATAATTAGGTAAATTTCTCTCCCCTTTCTTATTGAGTGGTATGACTCGACCTTCCAGTCGGAAAATTACAGCTCAATAGTGAACTGTCAAATATAAACGAGAGAGACTGGGAAATAGCCGGAGCTGCAACTTTAAGCACTCCCCCCTGATATCTGATCGATGCCCATTGCCTTTGACTTTGATACGCTTTTAAAGAGCCTCAGCAGCTCTGAATAATGATAAAAACACAGCCAGGTCTCAGCTGAAAATTACTTTTGTCCAATAGTGAAATATCATGTTGCTCAAATGTCTGACACAGAAAGCTTCCAAAAATTCCTTGTCAGCCATTAGACAATCATCAGTTAGCTAAATCAGCCAAAAATTACTAAAATCCTGTCTGTATTTAGATTTTGCAAATCCAACAATAGAAATCAACATGCTGACTGAGGACCTCTGGAATTCAAGGGTTGGTAGTCCTAGCTTAGAGAAGCCTGGTATTCTTTAGTGTATGTGTAAAATTCCATGGTGGGATTCCCTATGAAATTCCAGGGTGGTTAATCATATATTCATCCAGGGTGGTCATAAACATTTTTTAAAGAAATTTCTAGGGTGGCTAGCTGAACCTGGGGTCTCCAACTGGGGATTTCACATTTGTAGCTACTGCCCATTTTGCTGTAGAAATGGGAAAGAGAAATTAAACGTCTGTCTGTATGGCACAACATACACTGATGCAAATATACTTCTATCATGCCACGACTTAAATACCTATAAGTGCAATTCCTGAATAAGTTATGCTCTTGAATGATAATAACCTCTTGATAGAGCAAAATGGGGTATATTATCATGCTAGTGGTTTCATTAATTACAAGAGCTCCACAGATTATAAGCATTTTGTCAGCAAGTGGGGCCAATGTCAAATGACTCTTTCAATCTCTCTATTGCCTGCCCGTTCAACATGAATTCGCACCTTGGCAATCTGGCAAGTGGATTCCGTAGCTGAGCGTGAAAGCAGTTTACCTGCAAGTGATAAATGCTTGTTAATAGTGGTTGCAGGTTGCAAGTTTTATCACCTTTGATGGTGAAGGGGCCAGTTTCTTACAAGTTTCTTGCCTTGTTTGGAAAATGGAGGGATGTTCAGATATACTTTTTCTTAGTGAGAATGTCACGAATGGTAAAACCTCTGTCGGCCATTACACAGTCTCCCTCTTTTAGTAGATCTACCAATCCACTTTCCTTCGAGTTATTTTTCGATCGCTTGTACTTCTACTTATTTAGGATTGGGAAATCGAAAAGATGTCTCCCATGTGCCTTCCCATTAATCCGAGTCTCAGTCTTGCAAGGGTTTAAATGAAATCTTCAATAAATGTGAGACCCCTTTTCGGTCCAGAGGTCGGTTCTCAAAACGCCCGGTAATTAACGGGCCCGTAAAACTTATCGGAGAGTTTACGGGGAAGTTTATCGGGTACGAGCGAGCGTTTCTCAAAGCTCTCGGTAACCTCCCGATAGTTATCGGGGTCCCGGAATCAACATTGTAATTTTCGGATATTACAAATAACTTACCCAAAAAATCAATGACTTACAGTCAAAAGACATGAAGCGTGCCCCCCTACAGTTGAATATTCAATTCATTATTCCATTATTGATTTCATTATTCCATCCAAAACTGCAATTTTCAATTCAATATTGAAAATTTTGTAATCTAAATAATAACTCTGGGTGAACAATTGCTTATTCAGAAATCAAAATTTGAGGATTTAACATTTTTAATATTAAATTGAAAAATGCATTTTTGGACTGAATAATAAAACCAATAATGGAATAATGAATCGAATATTCGATTCTAGGGGGGCACGCTTCATGTCTTTTGACTGTAACGAAAAACTCATTTTGCATTTTGTCGACACTAGATTACAAAGTGTATCGCTAAGTTTGTATTTCCAGCGAAAAAAGTAAAGAAATCAGCTAAAATGTATGAAAACAAGAACAATTTGTATTGAAATTGTGCACTGAGATTGAACATTTGTTTACATTCTTGCAATCAACACGTCGAACTGATTGACAGCTAAGCTGTCAAACGAATCGTTTTGATTGGTTGAGAAGCGATATGGCCGCCTCTGATTGGCTAAAACTCTCCAAGTTTATCGGAATGGCGGGAAAAAACAACCCGGTAACTTTACGGGAAACCATGGCACTGCGAAGCGAGAACTTTTCGAGGCGAAACGAGACAGGCCGGAAAATAGTTAGTTTTAAAGGAAAAAGAGGTAAGTTTTCGCTAATTTTAACTTGGCAGAGTCAAGTTGAATAACTTCAGGAAACATCTCAGGAAAACAGATCAATTTTTGACTTTATTTTAAGACTTCGAAATGCTTCCCGGTAATTAACGGGAGGTCAAGAGCTCCCGTAAAAAATCGGAAGATTTAACGGGAACTTTTACGATTTCGAAAAGTTTTGAGAAACAGACAAAATATATCGGGAGGTGTTAACAGATAGATTCACGGGTCCGATAAGTTACCGGGCGTTTTGAGAAACGGTTTACCCTTGTTTTTATCCCAATATTTGAGTTTTTCGGAGTGGTTCAATTGTATCTGAAATCATATTAAAGCAACCAAGCGAGGTTATTCCCGTGTAAAACTTGACAGAATCGTCATCCTTTAACACATCACTCATGAACAAGTCTCGTTTGAGTCTTGCTTTGTCTTCTAACCTCTTGTTAAGATTGCTAAATTCATTTTCCTGTCTTTGTAAATCGGCCATAGTAATATCCGTTTGACAACCAAATTACTTGAACTATTCGGGCTTGGGATATTTATCGCTTTATTTTGTTGTAGGTGATAAACAGTAACAATGATCGTGCTGGACATTGTGTTGGAGGTTACACAGAAATGAACTGCTGGAGTTGTCGCTAGTTACTTCATTTTCGGCAACAAATAATTCCTCTAGTAAAGATGGTGGTTTATTTTTCTATGGTCTCCGTTTGTACCGATCACGTCTTGGTGTATTGTCCGTTCTGGGTCTAAAAATAGACGGCGATGACCTTTTGTAGACTTCCCTTCTGCCATTCAACGTTTTTTGTGGTCCTTGCTGACAAAGTGAGCACTACAAATGTGCAGGTTGAGGCCTTTTCGCCTCTTTGCTTTCTCTTTTTCCTCGTTGAACTTCTGTTCTGGTAGCCGACAAAGTTATTAGTCTCTCGTCCAGCGGAAAAAGGTCTTTTCCATTATGATATCTGTTTTTGCAGTAATTAACAGCACAGTAAACCATGATATAAAAGAAAAAAGAAAAAATCTAAAGCAACGTATTTACAAAAAATGCGGCTAGGCATTTAGTTGTCGACAACTAGAAATGTCCGATAGGGGTATTCCACACACTGGCGATGGCGATGAGAGATTGGGAACCAATAGCTTACTACGCATGCTCACGTGTATTCTTTCAAAATGGCGTCCACAACAGGTAAAGAGAAAAGTGGCAAAAGAAAAAACAGATTTACTGACGCAGAAAAACGTGACCTAGTTGATATAGTCTGCAACGAGGACACTACTAATGCAGACGGGACTCCGGGTGAGCCTATTTTGGTAAAACTTAGGTCAAAAACTATATCGAACAAGGAGAAAACATCCCTTTATCGATCAGTGGCCGATCAACACAAAGACAGGGGATATGACAAAAGGAATCCAAAAGGGATAAAGCGCATGTGGAACTTGCTGTTCAGCGAGTATATTCGCTGAATCCGGAGTAAAAGCTCTGAAGTGTTCTCCTTGGGTCACAGTCATAGCAGAGGGGATGAAAAGATGCGAAATCGAGGCAGATCTAGACGACATGGTGCTCGATAGTCAAGATCTCGATCATGTGACAACCAGGTATGAGATATTTGCTGTCTTTTATTATCTATTATTATTCAGCCATGCCACTATCTCGGTTCTGATTGGCTAAGAGCACGCAGCGAAACCATGTTGGCGCGCAGTGCCTGACGTCATGCTACAGACATTAGGATTGATGCACTCTAATTGACGTCATAACGCAAGCCAATAGGTTTGGCCGCCATCTTGGTTTTCATTTCCGAATTGAAAGCCGGTTTTGCGAATATTTTCGTTGAATCTGTTATGATTTTTGCCAAGAGAACATTGCTCAGGATATCTAAACATCAACTATGGCTATTTGAATTGAATACAAAAGGAAAATACCAATGGACGTAAGATGAAGCTGAAAAACCGTGTCGCCGTGCACGGCCTCATCGTTGACTTCGTTTAGCTAGGTAAGAATTCTTGGTTGCTGAATAATAAAACAATTATTGAATTCGGTTTTCGCATGATAGTGAAATTTGTCAACACCTCGAGTTAGTGTTATCCGCCTCAGCTTCGCTTCGGCAGATAACACAAACCTCGGCGTTGCCAAATCTCACTATCATGCTCAACCTCATCCAATAAGTGTTAAGTAGCAGATCAAATGCCAGTGAGTTTTCCCCATGCTCCTTATTTATTTAACAAGATGCTTTTTTTGAAATAAATTGCATATATCACATAACGTGCACTATTTAACTTATCTCATTATACACTGACTTTGAGTTTCTCAATATTTACTGTCATTGTTTTCTTTAATGCGATTTGCAGTTTCCAAGGTTTTACACCCGGGGGTACTTGGACCAATATAACAGGGGTGTGTAACCCCTGAGATGTCTTGTTTGGATGTTTTGAAATATACGAAAAAAATGTGTGAACTCTCTCAACCTCAAAAAGTTCAGAGGGAGTAAATGATAAACCCCCAGAAACTAATCAGACCTCCCTGTCACGTATGGTCCAAGTGCCTTCCCTCCCTCAGGTTTTGCAATATTGCACAGTTCAGAAAAGTAGATTCATACTGGTACCCTCTAACAAAAGAGACTGGGACTTTCAGAGGGATGTGAGGGGAGGGCATGGACATTTTTTCTCAAGTATACTTTTCCAAAAAAAAATATTCAAGGGTTTGTTCAGCTTTTTATTGTGCTTCTAGCTTGAACTTTAAGCCATAAACAGAACAAACAATAATAATCTATCATTAAAAAATATATTTCAAGGTTGGAACATTGTATAAACAACCATTTACCTGTCCTGTCTGCTGTAGCTAAATATTCACCATTTCCTTAAGCTCTACAGAAACCTCATTGATTGCTGATTACGAACCAGAAAATTGTGGAGAAGAAGATATAGAGTCAGATGATGGAGATGAAAAAGATGATGCTACAGCCAAAGAAGATACAAATGTTGATCCTGGAAGCAAGCACACAAGAAAAAGATCAAAAGCAGCTGATGCAATTGCAAGAGACAAAACAGCTAAACGTAAAACAGCAAAGATGTCTAACAAGCAAGCTGTATTGCAGTCATCAGAGTCATTAACAAATGCAATAAAAGAAATGGCAAAGGGAAAAGAAGAACAGAGGACGAGTGATATGTTACTGTGGTTTGAGCATACATACATACATACATACATACATACATACATACATACATACATACATACATACATACATACATACAGCTTTATTTTACAACGCTGGCCATTTCAATGGTGCATTGTGCACACACTGATTTCCAAATGGGGCGTTGACAAAAAAAAGAGTACATAGGTTACAAAGATAAAAAAGACAATACAATTAAAACATAGAACTATTAAGAATCCCCGAAAGCATGAAAGCAAGGAAGAGCCAAGGACCGAGAGCTAGAGAAGCTGAAGCTGGAAGCTATTGAGAGGGAAAACAGACGCAAGTTTGAGCTAGAAATGATGAAAATCAACAGCAATACTGGTGGCGCAATGCCATATTTTCCTCAGATACCAATGCAGGCACGACCCTCCTATACAGGATCTCATTGTAAATGTAAATTGATTTGTAAATTGATCTTTATAGTGGAAGTGCACTTAGCTAGTTCACAGACACTCCACTCAAATTGAAATCAAATATCTAATTATTAAGAATCCCAACTGGCAGAGAGGCAAACCAGTTGGCTATCTACAAGCATGGCCGAGAAGTCAATCCCGGCATTGCAATATTTACAGCACCGAGAAAGAAATCCTGTTAGTGGTCAGCGAGTGGGACTTGAACTCGGATCTCCGGATTGCAAGTCCGACACGCTGACCAATCGGCCACGCTGCCTCCCTCATAATGCTTCTGCTGTTAGTAATGATTTTCCTGACTACAATGAAGGGCAGCACCATGTAATACCTTCTCGTGAGGACAGCACTTATTTCAGCGTGTAGTCTTAGATGGACATTGCTTAACATTTGTATATTTTCTACAATGTTTAGATTGTTCAGCAGCATCAGAAACATTCAACGCTGTTCAAGCTTGTAGGGCTTGGCCAAGCTGTGGACTATTTGTGGTGCAGGAGCTTTGGGCAAGTAAAAATGCGCCCCCACCACTTGAGAAAGGTGTTAATCCCTGCCAAGTCACTCTCTCGTTTTTATTGACATTTGCTGGTAAACATCAATTGGCATCCTCAAAGGTCACAGCGGAAACTACGTACTTTGCACGCTCGAACAAAGTAGTTCGAACAAGCATAGGAAGAGCTCTGACCCATTCTTGTGCAAAGATAGCCAGCTTTCTTCGATTTACTAAGCAGCGAATTGATCGTGAGTCCTGCTGTGTCACAAGCAGTGGTAGAACTTCCCCGGGAGATCAGTATAGAGAAGTATTAACGTTGTATACTAAGCACAGCTTTGTTATGTTTATATTACCGCGCTATTTCGCTGCTAAACTTCGGAAATACCAGGCACGGATGTCACGTTTACCTGGCACACTCACTGTTATTCGAAGGGAAAGGTTTCTTGTCTTTTTCAATTTGTATAAAGGGCAGGAATTGTTTTCTCTACTACTATTAATGTGGCTTTTGCAAACGCTGATTTATTGAGCGAAACATGCAACGATCAATTTCGCGCGCAAAATGTACCAGAATTGATTTTACTTCACAGTATAATAATACTCAAATGAAGAAACCTTCATCATTCTCGGAATTTAGGATTTGACTTTGCTAGAGCATTTGAACAGAGCTAGATGCAGAACTCATTCTCCACGGAATCTTTCAGTGAAGTATAATGTCTAGAGCGTGCTCTGAAATAGCATTGCAGTGTTCCGGATCGTTGTGGCGGTTAAGATAAGTACTTTCTTAAATTTTTAGATTTTCATAGCTTTCATACGGGTTTCATGCACAATTTGTTCACGAAAATGAATTGATTTCCGCACTGAAGCTACAGGCCA
The DNA here is from genome assembly GCA_033964015.1 of Scolanthus callimorphus. NCBI lineage: Eukaryota > Metazoa > Cnidaria > Anthozoa > Actiniaria > Edwardsiidae > Scolanthus > Scolanthus callimorphus. The sequence continues at coordinate 14,669,525 of CM066919.1, forward strand.
GTTTGTACAGTGCACTAAGAACGACGACCGATTTGTTACCAAACGAGCACCAGACAAAAATGTAATTCCATTTTGCCGGGTTTATTTGGTTCTTGTTTTATTAGGGGAAAAGACCTCGCGTTGTCAAGGTGTTGCATCTTTCGGCAACGGACTGTCAAGATGATTCATCTTTGGGCAGTTGTCTGGAACCTTATATAATAACAAGAGAGATATGCCATTTCTAGCGGACATAAGAGACATACAGTATTGGGTATGGGCCAAGTTGTTGTCAAGATGTCGCATCTATAGACAACAAAACTGCAAAGATGTCCCATCTTTTGGCAGTTGCCCCGAACCTACAAACTACGATTGTCACTTTGCCGCCCGGGCTTTGCCATTTCTTTTCCGTCATCTGCTTAAAAGTACGCGTAAAAAAAATAGTAATTTGTTTATGCATGGAACTGCGAAGCATGGACGTCTCAGCGTTTGCAATTGAGCTTAATCCTGACTGACACTTATACCACTTATAGTAATCAACGCGTCCTTTGAGGGAATGCCGACTACTGATTCAATCCGTAGCTTCATTAATTTTTTTGCGCGCCTAAGCTCCTCATGATGACAATATGTGTTCAGTGTGTTCAAGCCAATAGTTTTGCTTTGTTTTTATTGTGCAAGCATTCCAATTTTTTTATTCTTGCGAGTAGCTCCCAGCGTGTAACTGAAAAGATGCCTGTTACATTTCAAGTCCAGTTAGAATTTCTGGCAGCAGGAAGGTTTGATAGGGTGAGCAGTTACAGTTGATTTAATATAACTTTGGACAGAAATGTTGTAAAAGCTGTGAACTTCGAACTTGTTAAAATGTGAAGTTTGAAACTTAACACAAACTTTGCACCATTTCTGTCCGAAATTATGTTAAATCAGCTGTACACTTTAATGCATCTGCTCAGACCAAATGGAGTTATGGGTTAGCAATTATATTTACAACAAAAACGAAAAAAAGATAATTTTATTTTTGATTTTACTTCGTACAAATGAACTGAGCACGTTTTTAGAAATACATATTTCCTGAGCATATTTCCATTATGCACCTAATATATAGATTTAGCCATTGGCTAAAAGCGGAGCTCCCGGTTACATATTTTTCTGTGTTGATGACCCCCCCCCCAAAAAAAAAAAAAAAAAAAATAGGCATAGGCTGTGGAAGTAAGATAAAGAACCTCTTTCCGAAAAAAATAGGGTATTAACCCTTCCCAGTGGAATGGTTCTAACAAAGAACAAGTGCAATAAAGAAATAAAGGAATTATTTGTCATGAGTTTTTTTAATTGAAATCACAATATATGTACATTACATGAGCAGTGTATTTTTAATAAAATGTGTCATTCCAGAAAATACAAATACCAACCATGTTATGAGCAGAGAATAGGTGGCTGCCAATTGTGGTCATTCTACTCATACCTTCTTTGTAAATTTATTGAAATTCCACTGAAAAAGTTTTTTTTCTGGGGGAGGGATGGGCTGAGGCCTCAGAGGAGGGGAGGGGCATCCTTGATCTAAAGCACCGTAAGGGGAGGACCATTCTCATTTGTGAGCATTTCAGGGGGGGTCACACCACACTTTTACATGTACATGTTGCTTTCCATGAATTAATTGTCCATTTAAAACTACCTTGGTTATAACAATACTCATATATTATATCTTGAATTCATGATACATAGTTTTCTTGAAGGACTTGGAACATAACATAAACCAATGTGAGGAGAGGGCTGTACCCAGAGGGGGGGACTCTAGGGTTAAAATGCTAGGGATGTCAGGAAACTCGAATTTTGACCCTAAAAAATACCTGGTTGGAAAAAATTTCCACCCTAAAAATACCCCTCAGTCTGGTGAATACCCTAAAAAATACCAACAATGTTGACAGATTAAATGTTATTCTGGCCGTTTATTTGATATACATCAAATGTATCCTTTGGAGTTTCAAATACACTAGATCTTTCTTTCAAATATTTTGTACCTATGTACCTTATTTGTGTGAGAACCCCCTAAGTCCCTCGGAGGGTTGTACCTTTTGAAGTCCCCTGCAGACGGGGGTACCCTGCGAGTGGTTTGCAGTGGTTTCCTCCTCTCTTAGGCCGACAACAAGCGAGGGAGAGAAACCACTGTAAGGAAGTGCTTATTATTGATGATGGCATAGGGCGGTGGGAGGGGGTTGCCTCCTCCTGGTGGGGGGTAAAAATGTTTTTTGCTACTGCCAAAGGAGGGGCTAAACAGAAAACGAAAGTGAAGTTGCATGGAACACTGACCACCCCCCCCCCCCAAAAAAAAAAAAACATTAACAACAACAACAACAACAAAAACATAAATAATGAACACTCCCTTAGCAAGTACCTTCTGACAGCATTGTTTATCCTTCAAAATTTCAAAATAATAATAATAGCACTGCAAATGCATTGATTGATTCAGTCTTGACAAGTATTTAGTAATCATAACACATGGACGGAAGAGGGGTGGGGGGCTTCAAGCAGCCCCTTTGATTTTCAGCAGATGTTCAACTTTTCTGTCTTATTGCTACCCACCCCCTTGCTTCAAAATCTGTTCTGCCATCCGAGTTATGCTTATGTTAATATCAAGTTAATTTAGTGTTTGCCTTATGCCATGGCCTGTCCAAGAGCCATCTCCCTGGCTGCTGCTTTATCACTGAAATTGAAAGAGAATAGGTGTCACTGATAAGCCTGATGAAACATAAACATTGATCTTCTTTTTTCCAGTCTAATTTACCAACGCATATGGCATGGATATTATTATACATTTTAGTAACAGAACATACTGAAGTCCCTTAAGCCATAAAAATGATCAAAACATAAAATCAAGGATGAATAACATTCAGTCTTTCAGATTCGCCACTTTGAAAAGAGTGCATTGACAATAGGTTGCATTTTTATCACTCCCACTTACCATGTTTCTGTTTGATCGCCCTAGAGGGAGGTACACAGATTGCCTCTGTTGCCCAACAATGGCAAAAACATTTCAATCTGCTTCAGGTAAAGGGGAAAAAGTGATTAAGAGGAAATCCACCAAGAAATCGAGTATCACAAAGTGGAAACTTAGATGGAGTTTTACAAACCAATTTCCTTGTTTGTAGCACTTTTTAAAGTTCTTGATAAAATAAAGAAAATTGGCGAAACCTAAGAAATAATTTTTCAAAGTTGTGAAGGAATGGTGCTGGCTGTTGGTGGTCATTTCATTTCATGCTTGCCAACCTATATAAATTGTATGGGTTTGGACAAATTTCAGGATTCATTTTCGATTGTTTTGTGTTGTAAGAAATGAATTCTTTTAGATACTATCAAAAACAGTATGAAAGAAGTCTACACTATGATTATTTTACAATTATTACTCGATTTTCAAATGGATTACCTTACTAGGTTGTTTGTTTGTCTATTTTTCATTAGAAAAAGTCTTTGCATTACTGAGGATACGGATACTTTCACACGGTATTCTAATTTGGTATCCCCAGATATATTTGAAAATGTTCGTGCCTTCCGACAGAGAACAAAGTAATCTAATGATTAAAATCTCCACTTGCCTGTTTTATGCGGAATACACCGTGAAGCACACCCTATCATAACCAGAAACATCTTGGGAACCTACAAGATGCGTTTGGAGATTGCATTGCATAGTGTTTTTCCAAAGTTCGACCACGTTCAATTCAAGATGGCTGCCTTCGCAAGCAAATAAGCTTAAATCATAAATTCTCCCAAACTTTAAATACCACATAGCTATGGCAACGGAAGTACTGTAGAATCGTTGTCAAATTGAAAATCACTTAAAAATGCGATGGATTTCACTTGGAATCCTCAAATAAACAGTAAACACAAGAACTTTTCCGTCATTTTAGTAGTAGCCCGCCGGGGCACGAAAAAACGTGAATGAAAATTTGAAAGGGTAAAACTTTTTAAAGCTAAAACTACGGTCAAATTTAAACGTGGCAAGGGCATACCTTGAGAATGTTTTTTTTTTTTTTCACTTCACGGCACGACGACAGTCTTCCGAGTTTTGACCTTCTCTCTGATTATCTGGCGCTGTCCTTCTATCTTTCCTTCCGAGACTTCGTTAGTTTTCGCCTCTGCCTTTTTAAATCATCTTCAGGTCTCTACATTTTGGCTAGGGCTACCTCCATCTTCTTGTTGAGAACATTAATTTCCCGTTCTCTCTCGGTCGCATTTGTCTTCCGACATGTCATTCCCTGCTGTATTTCCCCTCCATTCTCCGTCCCTCGCTCTTCTTTTCCCTTGTGAAACAACCGTGTTTATCGACATATTATTATTATCTGTCTCCGCTTCATTGCTGTAGACTTTTAGTCTAAAATACCTTGATTTGACAGCTTGCTTTAGAAACGTTTCAGTTTTGATGAAGGACTTTTCCTTCACTTGTCGAAAATTCAAACACAAAATAACAAAATCTCTAAACATCCCTACAAGCGCGCGCGTGCTCATTTTCCCGCTCAAAAACTGGTGGGTTACCTGTGCGACGACGGACACACGGAAACCGGAAGTCCATCACAGAATCGGTCGATGCATATACACTTTTGTTTTGTTCCTTTTTCTCCTGCATGTAGCTATGGGGCTCCGCTATCAATGAAACGCCCCAGGGGGGACCAGGACAAGAGGTGGGGGATTGACTTTTAGTGATTTATTTTGTCAAGTCGCAAGTCTGGGGCTAAAACTAACAGTCAATTCTAAGCTAAATTCCCCACCATAAGGAAACTATAAGAAAGGATTTGTCAGTCAAACAAACTGGATTAGGCAATTAATACCCCCACTAGGGTGAGCGTTGCAGGTCAAAGTCTACACCCTATGGCGAGAAGGCTTGTTCCACCCCCCATCCCATGCTTGGGTCCCCCCTATTGACTTTGTTGTTACAGTTTTATGCACAATGCTAAGCCTTTAAGATTGACATTTTTAGTATAGTCAGTGTAACTATCTTTGAAACGACATGGGGTTGAAATATATGTTTGCATACAACATGTCTGAGTTATATTGTAAAGAAAGTAACTTTACATTTGTGATTCAAACAGACTGGTCAGGGTTTTTTCGGATTTCTTTCTCATTATCAGCTCCCGGTAAATTTCTCTCAACAATGTCAACATCGTCTTCTTCACTGTTATCGAGTGTGTGGATGTCCTTTCTTGCTAGGATCCATTCATATCTAAAAGCAACCTCTCTAACAATGCACATGTTGTGTAAAATGCAGCATGCCATGGTAATTGCATTGACAGTAGGAATTGAGGACTCGTTGGTAAACAAAAGAATTCGAAATCTTCCTTTTAACAATACAAATGTCGGTTCTACCACCATCCTTGCACTCGAATGTCTGTAGTTGTAGTATGCTTGAGCGTCTGTCACTTTATTATGTGTATAGTGCTTCATTGATCTTGGTGTAAGTTAAAATGCCGAGTCTCCGATTTCGAGATATGGTACCCTTACACCCTCAGTAACCCTGGGTTACCAAATTGACTGTTTCTTCATTATTGATGAGTCATGGGTATTTCCCGCGTGCCAAAGTGCACTACAAATGTGCAGGTTGAGGCCTTTTCGCGTCTTTGCTTTCTCTTTTTCCTCGTTGAACTTCTGTTCTGGTAGCCGACAAAGTTATTAGTCTCTCGTCCAGCGGAAAAAGGTCTTTTCCATTATGATATCTGTTTTTGCAGTAATTAACAGCACAGTAAACCATGATATAAAAGAAAAAAGAAAAATCTAAAGCAACGTATTTACAAAAAATGCGGCTAGGCATTTAGTTGTCGACAACTAGAAATGTCCGATAGGGGTATTCCACACACTGACGATGGCGCTGAGAGATTGGGAACCAATAGCTTACTACGCATGCTCACGTGTATTCTTTCAAAATGGCGTCCACACCAGGTAAAGAGAAAAGTGGCAAAAGAAAAAACAGATTTACTGACGCAGAAAAACGTGACCTAGTTGATATAGTCTGCAACGAGGACACTACTAATGCAGACGGGACTCCGGGTGAGCCTATTTTGGTAAAACTTAGGTCAAAAACTATATCGAACAAGGAGAAAACATCCCTTTATCGATCAGTGGCCGATCAACATAAAGACAGGGGATATGACAAAAGGAATCCAAAAGGGATAAAGCGCATGTGGAACTTGCTGTTCAGCGAGTATATTCGGGCGAAAGAGGTTCTTAAAACGAAATCCGGAGTAAAAACTCTGAAGTGTTCTCCTTGGGTCACAGTCATAGCAGAGGGGATGAAAAGATGCGAAATCGAGGCAGATCTAGACGACATGGTGCTCGATAGTCAAGATCTCGATCATGTGACAACCAGGTATGAGATATTTGCTGTCTTTTATTATCTAGTAGCAGATCAAATGCCAGTGAGTTTTCCCCATGCTCCTTATTTATTTAACAAGATGCTTTTTTTGGAATAAATTGCATATATCACATAACGTGCACTATTTAACTTATCTCATTATACACTGACTTTGAGTTTCTCAATATTTACTGTCATTGTTTTCTTCAATGCGATTTGCAGTTTCCAAGGTTTTACACCCGGGGGTACTTGGACCAATATAACAGGGGGTGTGTAACCCTGAGATGTCTTGTTTGGATGTTTTGAGATATACAAAAAAAAAATGTGTGAACTCTCTCATCCTCAAAAAGTTCAGAGGGAGTAAATGATAAACCCCCAGAAACTAATCAGACCTCCCTGTCACGTATGATCCAAGTGCCTTCCCTCCCTCAGGTTTTGCAATATTGCACAGTTCAGAAAAGTAGATTCATACTGGTACCCCTAACAAAAGAGACTGGGACTTTCAGAGGGATGTGAGGGTAGGGCATGGACATTTTTTCTCAAGTATACTTTTCCAAAAAAAATTATTAAAGGCTTTGTTCAGCTTTTTATTGTGCTTCTAGCTTGAACTTTAAGCCATAAACAGAACAAACAATAATAATCTATCATTAAAAAATATATTCAAGGTTGGAACATTGTATAAACAACCATTTACCTGTCCTGTCTGCTGTAGCTAAATATTCACCATTTCCTTAAGCTCTACAGAAACCTCATTGATTGCTGATCATGAACCAGAAAATTGTGGAGAAGAAGATATAGAGTCAGATCCTGGAGATGAAAAAGATGATGCTACAGCCAAAGAAGATACAAATGTTGATCCTGGAAGCAAGGACACAACAAAAAGATCAAAAGCAGCTGATGCAATTGCAAGAGACAAAACAGCTAAACGTAAAACAGCAAATGTCTAACAAGCAACCTCTCTAACAATGCACATGTTGTGTAAAATGCAGCATGCCATGGTAATTGCATTGACAGTAGGAATTGAGGACTCGTTGGTAAACAAAAGAATTCGAAATCTTCCTTTAAACAATACAAATGTCGGTTCTACCACCATCCTTGCACTCGAATGTCTGTAGTTGTAATATGCTTGAGCGTCTGTCAGTTTATTATGAGTATAGGGCTTCATTGATCTTGGTGTAAGTTTAAATGCCGAGTGTCCGATTTCGAGATATGGTACCCTTACTCCCGCAATAACCCTGGATACAGGGGGGAAAAGTTCCTTTCTTTTTTTCCAAAATGAGTGTTTCTTCATTATTGTTGAGCCATGGCTATTTCCCGCGTGCCCCATTGTAGCGGCAAGAATACGATAATCTGCCCCAGCAACGATTTGTAGAACTAGGGAATAAAACCCTTTAAAACACCATAACATCTTTCTTCTTGCAAATGAACCCCGTATCGGGATGTGGGACCCATCCCTTGCACCGATAGCCATTGCATAGCCACGCCCAGTTTCAAAGAGCTCAGCTTGTTTCCTGAGGTCTTCATGAGACGGAGTTTCCAAAAATTCTTGGCCAAATTAATCGCATACTGATTGTGCAACTTCAAGACAAATCTCGGTACAAGTGGACTCACCTACTCCAAACATCCATGAAATTGACGAATTTTGGAGAGATTTTAAAAGATGGTGGCACGACAAAAACAACGAAGAAATAACATTAGAACATAAAACAATTTTCTATGGCCTTTGCCCTGAAAAAAGAGAGGGAAAGCCTCTAAACCTATGCCTGCTCTTTGCAAAACAATACATTTACGGAGCATACAAGAAAAGTGAACTAGTTTATTTTAAAGCATTTTTAATATACCTCAAGTTACAGTTAGACATCGAAACAGCTCACAGTGCTACAAAAGTAAAGATGTGAAGTGTGTTGTTGGCTTGCGCGCTTGCAACTATCTATTATTTACAGAAATAAAAAAAGGGATAATGTAAATATAATATTAATAAGTTTTGTCGATACGAAATGTAATGGAAAAAAGACAAAACTTGTAAAGTCGTAGATAGTTTTTTTTTCAATTATGTAACGTGTAACGTGTTGTCTGTAAATTGTGTAAAATTGAAAACCTTAATAAAATATATATTTTTTAAAAATCCATGAAATTGTCCTGCCTGAGTCGCCACTTCCATATCGCCATAGCAACCCTTTCATCAACGTTGATAGACTGCCTCAATCCTGTGGTCTCTCGATAAATATAAGGGGTCAGTCTTTCAACAATAAGGAGAAAAGTACTCTTGTCAACTCGTAAGTTCGTGATATAGTCGTCGTCACGCCAGTTCCCACGGCACGTTGCCCAAAACTCCAAAACTCCCGCGAACGAACTTTCCGCCATATTCGCCGTTCAATTCTTTTTGATAAAACTTCCTGAATCATAACTTGTTGGTGAGCACATGCTGCTACAGAAAATTACATCGTCAGTGTCGTATTGAGATCCAAGCGTGAGTGGTGAAGGTAGATCAAGAAGAATGTTTTCTTTACCAAATATTTTCTTTCTGTATTCCTCCATGTTTGAAAGAGAGGGAAAACCGCTGACAGAATAGCGCGCAGAGTCTAAGAAGTAATCGGCAACTAAAGCGAAAGTCTCCACACACTAGAAAAACGCAAAAAAATTCGGTCGTCGATAACTATTAGCTGTCGACAACTAAGCAGTTTCCCTTTTCGAAGGGAAACTGCTTTGTTGTCGACAACTAATAATTGAGCGTTTAGTTGTCGAAAACTAGCACCACAGACTACGTTTTTTAGTTGTGGATAACGTTTAGTTGTCGATCACTAATAGTTGTCGACAACTAAATGCCTAGTCTGTGGAGGGCCTAAAGGAGCTTCGCGTGCTGCACGACATACTGAAAGATGTCTTTAATTTTGAAACTGGCGAAGTTAGACCATCTAAGGGCACTGGAACCCGCTAATTTGATCATAAGCTGAGGGCAATAAGTCTTCATTGACAAGAGAACGTTATTGCTGATACCAGTAGAAGAAATGACCAAGCAACTCTTGAAGGAAAGAGAAGGCGTCTAGCGCACGCATCAGTGTTGTTGAAATGTGCAATGTATGTGGACACTCTCGAACCTGCTAGGCAACTCTCACTCAGGAAGAACACGAGCGGCAGAATAGGCTATATTATTGACCTTAGCAAGCCAGCAGCAACAGCACCAACAGAATAACCAGCTCATGGCGATGATGATTGGCCTCATGCAGAAGAGTGCCGAAAAATAGGAAGACTTTTTTGTATTGACATGAAAACTGTTCAATCAAGATTGCTTTGTTGTATTTGAACAGTACACAGGACAAGATTACTAGTCAGTGTTGGAAACTTTATGTCTGGTTTGAACTGGTCAGCATTTTGGGATGAAAATGCCCTAATTTTAGTTATCTTAGCGATGAAAACAAAAAAGCTTATAAAATGTTATGTACACGGATATTTGTACCAATGGAATCTCGCAGTATACACAGGAAAATTGTGCATGACAAGCATGATTTGAAAAGCTTTATTTCCAACCGTTCATATGATGCTGTCGTGGGATCTCATGCTTTTCACACCAATTCATTTATACAAAATTTTCCTCAAATTTTCCAAGAGAAAATGTTTACATTTCCTGTTACCTTATCAGCTGCCTGTTACTGTGATTCAGACCCCTGCTTTTTACGCTACAATAGGCCATTTGCACTGACCGGGTCACGTGACCCCAACTACCTCTTAACGAGATGTTTGTAGAAGCCCTAAATGTAATAACTGGCCCTAAGTGTAATAAAGGCCCCAAGTGTAATAAGAAATGGCCGTAAGTGTAATAAAGGCCCCAAATGTAATAAAAATTGGCCGTAAGTGTAATAAAGGCCCCAAATGTATTAAAAAGTGGCCCTAAGTGAATAATGGCAATGATCATACAAACTGGCAGTAGCGACTTTTGTAAGTTCCCTAGAACAGGGATACAGAATAGAACGTGTTGCAGGTTTAAGGTCAGCTTCTCAAAGAGTAGCAGCACACACCTAGTCACGTGTTCCATGAGTACCCTGAAGCCGATACTTAATAATACAAAGCCCGCGGTCTTTGCTTCATATTAGACCCCGTTTACATGCGGTAGAAATATCCGTCCTAGTTGGAGTGACAAAAACGGTATTTTGGGACTTTAAAAAGTGGCTGCTCAATAGAGGATGGCCGCTTGATTGAGGTATCACTGTAATTTATTGATATAACAACGTTGACTTATTCCAACTAGGACGTTGTATGACCATTGCCATTATTACACTTAGGGCCACTTTTTATTACACTTGGGGCCTTTATTACACTAAGGGCCAATTTTATTACATTTGGGGCCTTTATTACACTTAGGGCCAATTTTTATTACACTTGGGGCCATTATTACACTTAGGGCCAGTTATTACATTTAGGGCTTCTACGAAATCAATTCTAGAAATCAAAATCAAAATCAATTCCAGAAATCAAAATCAAAATCAATTCCAGAAATATAAAGAACCAATTGATATTAGTCAGAAACCCAAGTTTCAGCTTAAAATCTCTAACCTGGAGCAAATGGCAGCGAGTTGAATTTTCAAGATTTTATTCAGAATGTATGGGATTTGGGTCACGTGACCCAGTTAGTGCAAATCGCCTATTGCCTCCCGAGGGAAGGAAATTGAAATTGAAGGGTGTTAGTAGTAGTACAGAAATGTCTTCAGTGGGCGGCAAAATACCTCATTATTGTCTTTCACCTTCTTTACAACTTATGATTACTATACATTAATGGCATGCTATACACTACTATACATATTTATAAAATAACTCCGATAGTATGCGCGAGTATTGGTCGAAAACCAATTACAATCACGCTATGGTAATTTTATACTACATAGCTTTGACCGGAGTGTGTTTCCACTCGCCAAACTATGAGAAAACCGGCGACAAAACTACAGCTGTTTCTATCATTTCTCCAGCTAAATCTTTAAAAAAACATCTATATAATGATGAAACCTTCAGAAAACGATAGAACAGATTGGCAGAGTGAGGAAATAGCGATATGGACAGATTCTTTTTGATTCGGCAACAAGTGAAAACGATCAAATCAAACGTGCGACCGGCAAATCGACGGAAAATGGCAAGGTGAGTTAAGTTTTGCCACTCATAAATTTACGCAGTTTAATGATAGTTATACAAGAGGGATTGCATACAAAATAGAGGGTATTAGCTTCTTTTTGTCTAAACAACCTTTCGAGTTCATTTGTCCTACGAAAACAGACAAAAACAACGGCTCGCATAAAATTTTCTGTGGAGATTTTTGTAAACTGTGTGCTGCCACTTTTCAGCGATTTCGCATGTCAAATACATTCATTTTCAAGGCATTTTTCTATTGAAGACGATTGACTGAATGAAATCTCTTTCGTTATAAGCTGAACAAAAGTGCTTTATAAATTTCCATGTTTTGAATGGTCTCAGTAAAGAGAAAACACAAAATAATTGAGCGAATTGAGCCACACTGAGTTCGATCAAAACTCTGCACAAATGTTGTTCTTTAAGGCGTGCTTTGTTGTTATTTTATAACAGAAATAGAACACATTTCATCCTAAGTACCATAGCCTAATGATAGCACTTGCGAAAGGTTGGTCGAACAACAAATAACTGTTCTCCTAACCTTTCACGCGTGCTACCAACAGGCTATTGTACATGGAAAAATGTGTTCTATTTCTTAAATAGGACCTCAAATGCCTTGAGCTCAATCAACAGGGATTTAGTGGCCCAGTGTGACAAAAGAAATGACAAGGCTAGTCTTCGCCACTAGTCCCATAATTAAAACGGTTTGGCATGCAATTTGCACACTAGTGGCTTGTCCCTGAAGCAACTGCTCCTTTAGATTTTTACCCCGTTGTGTTGAACTCTACACAAATGGATATAGGCATGGTTATATTACTCTTTCACACAAATTATTCTTGTAGGGTGGGTGGCTGTAAATCAAAGAATTCTGATGTGAGGTTTCCATATAGACAGGTTAAAGCATTCCTCAGTATAGCACAAACTATATAAATCTTACCAAATGTTACTAAGCCCTATCTTCATTTGTTTTAATCAATAAATTCAAAATAATTGAGGATGTCTCCAAACCAGCATTCCACACAGATGCGAAATGCACTCATGCTGGTATTTAAGTCATGCATAAGTGGGGTAAGAGGAACATTCCTAAATGGTGCCGGTAGGTGAACACGCAGTGGATAGGCTGGGTCGCCATATATGCACAGTGGGTCATCAGTAGGGGAGTAGGCATTTCTCTGCAATTCTGTTAAGAGACTTGACTCTGCCAACATGCTCGCATCATGTTTCCTGTTCTCTATAATACAAAACAAAGTTCAATTTATCAATAAAACTTAATTATATAAAGAAAAAGATAATTCCTTTTGGTAATGACAATAAAATAGACATTTTTTAAGAGCAATATATGTTTACATCTTGCTCTTATTTGTCATTGTGCCTGTTTGTCTTACCATACTCCCCGTTTGCTTGTTTGACTGTATTTTTGTGTGGTCAACTGTTTATGGAAAGGGGGAATGCAAAATGATATTGGGCAGTCACAAAAAAATCTGCACCCCCCTGTTCAGGAGCATCCTGGAATTCGAGTGTAGCACCCAATGTAAGAAGAAATTTCACGGTGGATATCTCCCAAATGGAATTAAGAGCGGATGTCTGTAACGGTCGACTCCAGCTGGAAAAATGGATTTTGACATTACATGTCAGAATGAAGCCTGTTATCAGCTGCTTCTAACGATATATTTTTTATCTCGTTGCGATCAATATTTTCGGAGAAATCCAGCCGAGTTTAGTTTCGGGTCGAACATGGGGTTTGGGTAGCATTCCGATGCCGTTTTTACCGCACCAATAAAATATCAAAAATAAAAACAAATGCAAGGCGCTTTGGAAAATTTAAGCTAGCAGAACTCAAGAGCACATAATTCTTGTCATTTTAAGCAGTTTTTTTTTATTTCCCAGCGTTGAAAATTAAATATTTTACGAATTTTTAAATAATTACACTTTTTGGAGCCCCAATCTATAGGGTACCTTTGACTTGCTTTATCGGGTAGATCCATGTACATTTGACAACTGAAATTTACTCAGGGTAATAGAGCGATGATAGATGTTTACAAATATCAAATAACCTTTGTGGGCAAGCTACTTTTGTAACCAGCAGGAGGCGGTAAAAAATACCTTGACATGGCGACTAAGCTCACGGCATCACACTGTTGACTTGACAAGCGTGGAGGGAAAATCTTGCAAAAATCTCTGCTGAAACGAGAATAAGAGTCTAACAAATATCCTCAGACAATAATCATGGTTTCTCGCTTGAGTTTGAATCTGCAGAGATATAATCAAAATACTCGATCGATGCTCGAGTTTCCAAGTTGTTGTTTACATCTCGAAACACTAGAACCATGTGTTAACTTGACCTCGGCAAACAGCACGAAAATCCACTTTTCGCCTGCAAACGAGCTCTATTTTTCCGTAAAGTACAGAGAAATACCTTCGGAATATTCAAAAACATACCTTGCAAGCCATATTAGACATGATTTAGGGCCATTTTAGTGGAGAACACGAGAATCTCTTCTCCGAGCCCGTTAGTTTGGTAAGCATTGCGTGACGCTGGTCACGTGAATGACATACCCCAAGTGAGCACAGGTAGCCCGAAAAATGGAATACAGCGTTCTACGGCGTCAAAAACGTCGTACGCGATATAGTATTTTGTTTATTATTAATTCTTTAACTACTACAACTACTAATGAATCATAAATTCCCTCTTCGGCAATGAGCGCTTCGCATATAGATTTTACCCGAAAAGTGAACCGACCAGAACCGACCAGATCCACGCGCGAAGTCCAAGATCCATCTTTTGAAGGAGTTTGTTCCTGACCAGTTGAGAGCGTGCTAGCTTGTGTGTTTACTTTTTGAGAAAGTTTTCGCAATAGTCAAAATTTGAAGAATAAATTATTTGCATAATACCTAAAATAAATTGTTTCAAAGCAAAATATCCAGTAAATAAATTGTTTACAGACATGCAAAAATTGTTTGCACCGGCAACACCCACAGAAAAAAAACTGATTTGTATGTTGAAAAGTCCCCTTAGTACCACCCCCGTCACTCAATGATAATATGGTCCCTGGGTATCCTGTTTTACTTGTGCAAGGTTCACTTTTCGGGTAAAATATGCGGAGCGCTCATTGCTCAAGAGGGCATTTATGATTTATTAGTAGTTGAAAGAATTTAATAGTAAACAAAGTCGTATCCCGTACGACGTTCTTACGCCGTAGAACATAGACTGCTTGCAGCCCCTTCTTCGGCGAACGTCCGTAAATCGAGGGAACTTTTTTTCCTTGCGGCACGCTTCGATTTGTTTACAGTGTCAAGTTACTCAGGAGAGGGAGAGACGCGCCACGGAGGGAAAACGCCGAAAGAAGCGTTTCCCCCCCGTGGTGAATCTCTCCCTCTCCTGGGTAACTCGACACTAAACAAATTGAAGCGCGTAGCGGGTAAAAAAATTCTCTCGATTTACGGACGTTTGCCGAAGAAGGGGCTGCAAGCAGTCTACGTAGAACAACGCTGTATTCCATTTTCCGGGCTACCTGTGCTCACTTGGGGTATGTTTTCACGTGATCAGCGTCACGCAATGCTTACCAAACTGACGGGCTCGGAGAAGCGATTCTCGTGTTCTCCACTAAAATGGCCCTAAATCTTGTCCAATATGGCTTGCAAGGTATGTTTTTTTAATATTCCGAAGGTATTTCTCTTTACTTTACGGAAAAATAGAGCTTGTTTGCAGGCGAAAAGTGGATTTTCGTGTTGTTTGGCGAGGTCAAGTTAACACATGGTTCTAGTGTTTCGAGAGGTAAACAACAATTTTGAAACTCGAGAGCTTTGATTTTATCTCTGCAGATTCAAACTCAAGCGAGAAACCATGATTATTGTCTGAGGATATTTGTTAGACTCTTATTCTCGTCTCAGCAGATATTTTTGCAAGATTTTCCCTCCACGCTTGTCAAGTCAACAGTGTGATGCCGTGAGGTTTAGCCACCATGCCGCCTCCTTCTGGTTACAAAAGTAGCTTGCCCACAAAAGTTATTTGATATTTGTAAACATCTATCATCGCTCTATTAACCTGAGTAAATTTCAGTTGTCAAATGTACATGGATCAACCCGATAAAGCAAGTCAAAGGTACCCTATAGATGGGGGCTCCAAAAAAGTGTAATTATTTAAAAATTCGTAAAATATTCAATTTTCAACGCTGGGAAATAAAAAACTGCTTAAAATGACAAGAATCATGTGCTCTTGAGTTCTTCCAGCTTAAATTTTCCAAAGCGCCTTGCATTTGTTTTTATTTTTGATATTTTATTGGTGCGGTAAAAACGGCGTCGGAAGGCTACCCAAACCCCATGTTCGACCGGACACTAAACTCGGCCGGATTTCTCCGAAAATATTAATCGTAACGAGATAAAAAATATATCGTTAGAAGCAGCTGATAACAGGCTTCATTCTGACATGTAATGTCAAAATCCATTTTCCAGCTGGAGTCGACCGTTACAGACATCCGCTCTTAAATTTCCAGGGTTAGTAAACAAAAAATCCAGGGTGATCATGACAAAATTCACTGAATTCGGTAGGGGCAAATAAAGATTTCTAAAGTGGGTAGCTGAGCCTGGGGTCCTCAACAAGTGCACGTTATTTTACTGCCCATTGGAATTCAATGCAGGGGTTTTGGTACCACATAGAAAGGAGGGGGGGGGGGGGTATATCTTAAAACGACATTTCTCATGAATAAATTACAACTTTCGTAGTAAATAAATGGGCGACCATCCCACTTGCCAACTGGTCCAAACATGTTGGCTATGATTCCATTTAGGATAGCTACAGACTGGTATTTGAGGGCGTGAATCCGTTTGTGGCTTTTGTTCTGGTCTTGCAATGGGTCTAACAGTACCGTCAACAAATCAAAAACAATTAAGCAGTTGGTTGGACTTAAAATATCATGGTTTCACTGGAGGACGTTATGGCCATGATGCTCGTAGATAAAGTCCAGAACCTTGTTTGTGACCATGCTTAGTACTGGGACAGGTCGTCGAAATCGGTGTATCATATCGGAGTACCGACAAGGGCAAGAAAAACGACGAAGCAGCCATACACATCCCTTCTATACCATCGCTGATACAGCCTTGATCACACCTGAAGGTTTCCGGTATTTGTACGCATCTGCTTAGCTTGGCAAGTCTCGCTTTTTCACTCTGAGTTCTGCCAGACACTCGGAGTCCGCCATGCCTTCTAGCTGAAATCGTCCTCCGTAATGTTAATATTGAAATTCTGTTTTTTTTTTAAGCCGTTGTCGTAAAGTAAAACAAATTCATCATCAGAAATGATGATCATTCATGTAGCTGTCGACCAAAATGACTCTCGTCTTTCTAAATGACGCCATAATCGATATAAAAGGAGGAGATTTTTAGGATTGTTCTCGACTACAATTGTAGTTCACAACGCCGCCTCGAAAGCACAACTTAACTTTGATTTTTCCCGCCACGCGCCCCAAGCCATCGCGTCCACACGTCATGCACGCCACCGCCGCGTCGACCTGTATCTTAAGCTCTCTATTAGCGGGGATGACACTGATGATGATGATGTTCCCCCGGAGTCGCTCATCGATCGGGACGCTTAACGATGTTGTTTGCTCGGCTCTATTTATTGGATTCAGTCGAGTCAGCAAGATGTGTCGAGCTACACACATTCTGCAACGCGTCGGAAATGGCGACAGTGTCATAGCTGAGAACCATTCAGCCGAACGGAGATGTCCTGGTATCCTTCGTATTCGCCTCGCCGAAGCGTCTGAAGAACCAATTTGTAAACAATAACGTCAGCTTCAATCGGTCTATAAAAGCAGAAGAGCTCACCGGCTCCCCTGTTTCCGACAAGTGTTGAGCCAACAGCACAACCACTGTCCCTACCCGTGTCAGTGGAATTTGGTTCAGATCACGTCACGTCATTCTCGCTTTTCCCGCCTCTGAGTTCGGGTCGCTACCTTTCTTCCTCGCAAAAATATCAAATTCTACGATCCATGATGGCACAGACACCTACTTTACCAGCTGGTAATCCACCTACCATCCTTGCCAGTGCCCTGGCGGGGCCGTCCACGACGGTGAATCCGCCTACTACAACCAATTCGAGTTTAACAACTGGCGCTGGCCCTTTTCAGTAAAAGATTATTGTGGGCTCTACAAAATGGCGGAAGAAGCCCGCTTCCTCAGTGGCTTGAAGAATCGGCGCGCAATTCAAATTGTAACAAAATCTTGACCATTGTTTGGCTAGAAACACATACATTCATACTTTATCCTTTTATAGGTAGAATTGTTTTCAGTAAATGGTGTAAGTTTCTTTATTTTTAGCACGAAAATGGGCAGCATTAAGTTGTATTTTTAATATTACTTCTCTCTCCTCCTCTACAAGTTGGCTAACCGGCCATTTTGAATTACCGTTTGAATTCAAAAGGTGTGAAATGGGGGCGGACCTATCCCTTTTATAGCGCGGTTTCGTGCTTAAGGTAGTTTTAAGGCAGAACTTTCTCAAGGATCAAAACTTTTTATATCATTTTAATCCTTAATTTTTTTCCCTTTAATAATTTTTTTTTCTTAGAATTAGTGTATATATTGTAAATACATGACTTCAATTACATATTTTATTGTATTTATATAATGTATATAGATCACTTTAATTGTATAAAATAGATCACTTTAATTGTATATAATAGATCACTTTAATTGTATATTTTTATTGTATTGTATTTTTATTGTCACAAGTTTATTAGTGTTTTTTACAGTATTTAGTACCACTCTCTTGAAATAGATTTAAAAAAACTTGGTAAGAAAGAAAAATTTTGATTCGTGTGGCCAGAAAAAAACTAATGACTCGTGACTCGTGTGACCATCACGTAAAACCTGGTGAGAAAGAAAAAAATTCGATTCGTGTGACCATCACGTAAAACCTGGTGAGAGAAATGAGATTCGTGTGACCAGCACATAAAACCTAGTGAGAATAAGTGATTCGTGTGACCAGCACGTAAAACCAGCTGAGGAAACATTTTGATTCGTGTGACCAGCACGTAAAACTTGGTGAGGATATCGTTATTCGTGTGACCAGCACGTAAAATCTCGTGAGAAAGAAAAATTTGGTTCGTGTGACCAGCACGTAACTGGTGAGAAAAAGAAAACGTGATTCGTGTGTCCACCACGTAAAACCTGGTGAGAAAGATAATTTTGATTCGTGTGATCAGCATAAAAAACCTGGTGATTCGTGTGACCAACAAATACAAATGGTGGGAAATTTGCTAGAGTTTAACCAATATATAATTAATTTTCGCTTATCCGTTTTTACATAGAATATACAAGAGTTGCATAAGACGGTTGATACTTTGAAGTCGGAGTTCCTGGCCTTGCAAGGCAAGAACAAGAAGGCCAAATACGACGCCATGCGGCAAGATTTGAAGGACTTCTGCCAAGCGCACGATTTTAATGCGGCGATCGCAATGACGCGTTTGAAAGGGCTCGCCGCCGCGGCCAAGGAGGCGGAAGCGGAGGGCAACAAGAAGTTGCAAGCCGTAGTAGATGGTATCACATATATGCAGTCCCACAGCCCAGACCGCCAGCTCGACCTCCGTGAGCGTCAGTTTTTGACTGTGAATTTCTGGGGGATTTTGGACGAACATCATTCACGACCGCCATCTTGTCACAGAGGAACGATTGAGCTTTCAAATGATAGGAAAACGAGAAAATGGCATCAAACGAAAACGAAATTATAGCTCATGATTGGAGTACATTCTAGCTAATTTGACGTCCCGTCAGAGCCTCTCAGGTAAGTGCTGAATTTTGTCAAAAATACGAAATTAAAGCTGTTCTCTAACATTTCAAAGTGGATCGATTGCAGTGGAGGAGTTATCCTCTCGAAATATATCATTGGTCTTATTATTGCGTTAATAATAAAAAAATTATGTCAGTGAAGTCGAGCCTAATCTCCAGCCGCGTAAGCGTCCTTTTCCGATATAGTGCAGCCGCTTGGTGCAGGAAAATTGCTGAATTGTTCAATTTTATGGCAAAACTACCAAATTTGGCACAAATAATGCTAACCACCCATAGATTAATATAACATATGGCCCCACCCGGGTCCGCCCTGGATCCATCCCATAATTTTAGTTTTAGACGCGGGTAAGGTTGCTCATTGAAAAAATGTAGATATATGTCTATTTCAAAACATTGATGTGTATAACCTTCCATTAGCTCCGAGGAATATGGTTGTTACAAAATATCCCATAATTTTTCATTTTAAGGTGGCTCGGGAGAAAAATAAAATAACCATTAATAAATTCTCGCAAAGGTATTGCCTACGTGCTCGAACCACCAAAATTCCCACAAAGAATAATAACTATCCAAAGATTAAATCGACACATGGCCCCACCTGTGATCCGCCCTGCATCCCATAATTTCAGTTTCAGCTGTCGGTAAGGTTGCTTATTAAAAATGTACTTATCTGTTTATTTTGCAAGTTTTATGCTTGCATCCTTTCATTAGCTACAAGAAATGTGGTTATTACAAGAAATCCCATAATATTTACTTTTAAGGTGGCTCGGGAGAAAAACACAATAATGATAAATAAAGTCATTAAAAAAACGTACGTATCTGTTTCTTTATGCAATTTTAAGTCGTATATCCTTTCATTAGCATCCAGGAATGTGGTTGTTACAGAATATCCCATACTTTTTACTTTAAAGGCGGCTCGGGAGAAAATATGAAATAGTCATCAATAAAGTTTCGCAAGGGTTTTAGTTATGTGCTACAGCCACCTAAATCGAACAAAGAATAGTAACTTATCAAACATTTTAACTATGTTTTTCCTTTTTACATGTTTTAACTTTCCGCTCCATCCCTGAAAACATGTTACCACGGACTTAAGTGTGTTCTAAAAAAAAACACGTCGGGGATTTTTGAAATTTTAAAAAGAGCCGATTTTAGAGCCAGAATGTAGAAAAAATTCTTGAAAAGGAAATCGAATCTTAGTCAACGCTAATATGGGGTCAATGAATGAAAATAGCAAATACTGGCGAGGTTGTAACTCTAAAAAGTTGAACTGATGCATCGGAAAGGGAACTCCATAAAAAAGTTTGATAAACAAATTATATGCCATAGTTTAGCCCAGGATATAAGGTAGTCCGTAAATGTAAGGTGTCTAAATGAAAAAAAAAATGCTATCATAAATGCAATTTCAATGCTTTAGATAACGGAAATGCAGCTGCTAATCACTATTCTAAAACACAAAAGAACCACGTTAGAAAATAGGAAAAACTGAATTTACCCTACACCCTGCCTTTGTCACGCTCTGCCATGTAAAGCAATCGGCTACCATGGTTACAAAACATTTCAAACGAACTGTTCCAAGTTGGGGGGCAACCTTAACGAATAACTGTGCTGGATATTTTCTCTTGTGAGAACATATTTTTTTGCTGTTAGACCGATGTTTAGGTGCCCTGGCCCATCAAATCTGCAGCAAAATGAAAGCGTTTACCCTTTGAAGTTGTGTAAACATCTGGAGCACTAACAGCAGGAGAACAAACAAATGTTACAATTGCAGGCAAGCCTTATGTGTACGCAGGAAAGTATTATTGCGCTCAGATTTCATGACGTGCTTCTGCTTTTGTGGTAGCGTGGCTTAAAAAACTTGAGGCAATCTCAAAGGTTTTCGTATGAAATGTAATGGGCAAAGTAACCCCAAAGATGACTGCAGCGTACGTCGAAGGCTTTTGCCTCCTCAACATAGTAAACAGGATTAAAGATTATAACCCCTGAATCTTGTAAGGAAGTACAGGCAGAAACATATAAGTGAGTTGAAACGTGTAACAAACATACATTGCTTTAGTGCTAAGCTGCGGAATATTCGCAGAATCAATAATTGAACTGATTTTGAAAATGTTGTTGAAGGACTTCAAGATGTTAAATGTTAGTATATTATCACTTTACCACTATTGCTCTACTTTATTCGAAGCGAAAAAATGAAATATTATCAAGAGAAAACCTGCTTGGGCAAGCAGGCGAGAGTTCGTTATTCACCAGATATGGTCATAAACTCGCTACGAATAATCCGCAGCTTTGTTCACCGTTGCTTGTTTCAACTAAGTTATATGTTTCTGGTACAGGTAAAAAACGTTTTTTGTTTTTCTCTGTGAAATACAAGACAGTTTAACTCAATTTTTTTGTGAATATTGAAGTTTTTACTCTTAGTACTTATTGACTAATCTAAAAACAAAACAATTGTCATCATGTTATCTCGAAGGTTTACTCTATCGTCAACTTTACAAATTATGTGATGTTTTCAATCCCTTAAACCTTTTATCGCACAAGTAATGACATCAACATTACATTTGTATAATTAACACACATATCCACTTATTTTTCTTATGAGCCACCTTAACAATTTAAAATCAAATTATAGCATGGAACCAGGGCGGATCCCGGGCGAGCCATGTGTCGATTTAATTTTGTATAGTTATTCTTGCTCGTGCGAATTTTGGTGGCTCTAGCATGTAAAAAATACCCATGCAAGACTTTATGAATAATTATTTAGTATTTTTCCCGAGCCACCTTAAAAGTTAAAATTATGGGATATTTTGTAACAACATTCCTTGGAGCTAATGAAAGGATGTAAGCACAAAATTTGCGAAATAGACAGATCAATACATTTGTTATGAGTACCTAACCGACAGCTAAAACTGAAATTATGGGATGCAGGGCAGATCCCTGGTGGAGCCATGCGTCGATTAAATCTTTGAATAGTTAGTGTTTTTTTTGTGGGAATTTTGGTGGCTCTAGCACGTAGATAATGGCCTTGCAAGACTTTGTTAATAATTATTTTATTTTTTTCTCCCGAGCCACCTTAACAGTAAAAATTATGGGATATTTTGTAACAACCACATTCTTTGGAGTTAATGGAAGGATATACACATAAAATATTTAAAATAGACAGATACATACATTTTTCAATGAGCAACCTTACCGGCGTCTAAAACTGAAATTATGGGATGGATCCAGGGCGGACCCCGGGTGGGGCCATATGTAATATTAATCTATGGGTGGTTAGCATTATTTGTGCCAAATTGGTAGCTTTGCCATAAAACTGAACAATTTTGCACCAAGCGGCTGCACTAATAGGAGAGTACAACAAGGTGCTCAAGAAGCGCACGGACGAATTAATCGAGTTGAGGTTGTCCAAGGAGGAAACAGTTGTGCAGCTTTAAAAAGAATGCCACAAACTAGATCAAAGAATCTACGAGAAACAGAAGCAGAAGTTTAGGAGGGACTTCCCTTCATTATTTTATTTTGATAAGTCACTTTACTGACTTTGATATAATATTGAAATGGATTTCTCCAGCATTATTTGTAACAATTTAGGTTTGTACAATCATGTAGTCGAGTGTAAAAGCTAGCCTCTTGCTCCTCTACGATTTCAAAAAGCAAATGTATCATTGGAATAATTTTGCAATAAATTCTAACAACATAATAATTATATGTAGATTTTTATCTGGCTTGACAGTAAATGGGGCCTCTAGTTCCATACACATAGAAATCACTGTATTAGGTCTTTGTACTATTGACCTGGGGCCTGTTTCTCAATACTTGCAGTAATTAGTGCTAGCGGTAACGCAAAAGGCCTGTTAAACTCCTGGTATTTATTGCAAACCCGAAGATAAATTTACAATATTATTTATAATATTTCATTTGTGTGTAAAGTTTGCACTAGTTTGATTTTTGAATAGGCATCCCCTCTTGACTCCGAGTGCCCCGGGTTGTTATTCGATGATGTATCGTACATGACTTGGCATTCCTCGGAACTAATAAGTACTCTCTATTCTTAACAGGCTTGACCTTTTATATTTACAGCTAAACGACAACGAGAACAGGCATGCTGCCCTGCAAAATGAAGAGGGGAATCCGCAAGAACCTGCTGGTCCATCCCCAACCCCACGTGTAACAAGTACCGTACAAAATGAAAACAGTCATAATCTTGTGCTCTCCAAAGCTCAATGCACCAGAACGAAAAAACAAACACTGAAAGCATTAGAAAAAGTCCACTGCAGAAGTCAATGCAAGAAAAAGAAAAAGCTGTGCAAGATGGGATGTGGCATACCTTGCTGAGTACTGCATCAAAAGAAAAACTGATTGGATATTGTTTCGTTCATAACGAAAACAAGTTTAAGATAAACAGGTTTGTAAATCAGTTAAGTAATTTAATTGAGATGCTAATTTGATGACGT
Source organism: Scolanthus callimorphus (assembly GCA_033964015.1). Classification (NCBI taxonomy): domain Eukaryota; kingdom Metazoa; phylum Cnidaria; class Anthozoa; order Actiniaria; family Edwardsiidae; genus Scolanthus; species Scolanthus callimorphus. The sequence goes on from CM066919.1 coordinate 14,693,174, forward strand.
AATAATAGAACGAATCTCAGACTTGAGGAACTAATGAATGTTTGAGACACGCTATCCGGTATGTATCTCTTATCTGTATTTCAGTCATTGAGAATTGTAAACTGGTTGATATTAATCTAATTCATAGGTTTCGAACTTCACTTTCGCCGCTATACTGTATGATTGGAAATAAATAATGGGCAATATACAGAAAGTTGTGATCGTGGGTTTGTACCATAGCTACAGAAAGTCTGTCATTCCACCTATAGTTAACAGGGCAGCTAAGGCATTTGAAAGTGCAGAGAAGAACAAAATAAGAAGTGTTCGGACTTTATATGACGAAGGCTTGATTGGAAAAAGGAAATACACCAGACTCAGATTGAGTAGCCAAGAAACAAATAGACACCCAATGGAGTTCCTGAATGGATGTATCATACCAAACATCATACCTTACCAAACATTAATGACATTTGTCAATTTGACATAGGGGACACATGATTGAGCAGATCTGGCTGCACAACTTGGTGTAGAAGCTGTCCCTGGTGTGTACAGGTCTCTGAAACCTTACCTAATTCAGCTAGCTCAGTTTTATCTCTCTTTTTACCAGAAAGTGGAAACGCTTCACTGGTTTGAGGGTGAAGGAATTTTCTACGTGATAATAGGGGCAGATGGTCCCCCGTTTCGTTAAGGGGAGTACAAAACCTTGACCCCTAGTCCATGGACCCCAGCCTGAAGGAAATTTTTCGAAAAATTGCGAGAAAATCTATAAAAAAACTTAAAACAATGAGTTTATCATCTTCTAGCTCAAGGATACAATGATGATTGACGAATAGATTACAAACGAAGATTACTTCCTGTCATCTATCGTCGTTTGTAGATGTCCGCCATTTTAGTAGTGCCTAGTCCCTCTCTTAAAAGCATCTTCCCTCGATGTCTGGTCACGCTGTGGTTATCAACGTGGGGACTTCACACGTGAGGATAGTGGCGGAAAAGGTAATACAATCGCTTTCCATCTTGATATTTAACTCCTTTGAAAAGTTGAAGATGACTTGCTCAAACAAATTGATGCATGCTATTGGTGTTTTTGCAATTTTTCAGTTCTTTAACTCATTCTCCTCAGGGAAATTGAAAGATCATATCGTCGAGCTGCCCATTTTCTCGCCAAATGGCTGTTTGCGACTGTGAGCAATGTTCTTATCATGCTCTTCTTTTTAAATTGATTTCTGAAATACATTTTAACCAAACACCATAGGAGATTTTAACACTTTGTTCCATGGTTGAAACTCATGTTCGCTGCTTTGCTTTTAAGTTCTGGATGATATTTATACTAAGCTTTTTGTTTTTATTTATTTTTTAAGGGATGGTGAAGTGGTGATATTATCTAGTGATACTGATGATGAAGAGACAACGGATGAGATAAAACACATGATAGATTCTCTGTGCTTTTTGCTATATTCCAGGGGTTTCAATAAAAGGCGGCCACCGGCGGTGAACCGCCGTCTACTTCACTTCTGACCACCGGCAACTTTCGTGGGCTGTATAACTGACCAGTTTCAAGGAAAATATTAGGGCAATAGAATACATGAATATGCCAATTATTTTGCCCTCAAAATGCCGGAAAACGCTTTTTCTACTACCGAAATTTCCAAATTTCCCTAGGAAATGCCCCCGTACCCGCAGGCCTTACGCCTTTCGTATAGGACCCACAAACCCAGCCGCCTACTTCCAAAACTTAGCCTGCTACTTCAAAACTTATTGAAACCCCTGATATATATGTATTGCAAATTTAATTGCAATTGATGAAAAGCTGCAGTGCCACTATCAGCTAATCATAATCATTCATTCCTTCCTGAAAACATTTAGTGGAGGGAAACTGAACCTCTGACCATCAGCTATTTCAAATAATGATACTTCTCCTGGCTAGGTTTCTAATGGATGTCATCAGCTTTGTATTCAAGGAAAATAACCACCCCCCATGGAACGTTGTTGAAAAGTGACACCCTACCCCTCCGGAATTTCCAAAGGAAAGTACAGCATTTGTATGGAAGAAATCTGGTAAATTGACTCCCCCACCCTTTTTGGAATTTCCCATCCCTTCAATGGGGGAATTGTACCTCTAGGTTTTTACTGGGCCAGTAATTACTGTGTGCAGTAAACGATGTCTGTCTGTCTGTCTGATAACAATAATTTAGCACACATACTGGAGGACATGGGTGCAAGGTGTAATTTTCAAGGCGGGTGGATATTTTCTGGAATTTTTCATCCTAGGTAAGAAAACCTAGTCCACATTTATGTTTACAATGGCCTTGGCTATCTCAAAAGAATGACACACCCAAGTCTTATATAGTCCTTATTAGGCTTTTGTTATGCATGTATTGTTTATTTATTTATTTCAGCTTGATGACCTCATAGATACCAATTCCTCTCCAGTCAAGCAGGCAGAGCATGATACTATTTATCAAGGGGACAAGAAGTGCATTTTTCATAAACCAGCTTGATAGCTATGAGAGCCCGTTTATTTTACCTTCGCTCATGAATTGTGCAAAAGATAACAAAAACCTTATCAGCTCTGCTGTTCCACGTGGCATTCAGAGAAATGGATCCCTTATTGTTAACTTTGATGAACTTGAACACAGGTCAGACATCCTCAGTGATGACAATGGTATTTGGATTCAAACTGTTTGCCGTACAAAGTACTATCTTACACGTAAAAGTACAGATGGAATAATCCTAGAGATTAAAAAGGCAAGCAAAGAACAAGCAGATGTTGCTGTTAAGAGGCGACGCCATGTTCAACCTTCCATAGAATGATTGTGACGATTGAGCACGGTAGCAATATTGATCAGTGGCATCCGAATCGAGATTCAATTCAAACCATTATCCCATGGAAACCGCAAGGAAGAGGGGAAGCAGCCTTATATACGCACACAAGCCTAAAGCTAAAGCTATGGGAAACCTAGCATCAAACCACGGTCCTAAAAGAGCTTTCTCTGAAACCAGGAAAGAGGCAGGGGGAGTGACAGGCTGTGATAGCTTTCCCTCCCTGCCAAGAAATGAAAGGCAAATGAAGTACCTGAAAAAGGAATCAAAGAAAGAAACATCCACTGAAGTACACAAAGATCATATGGCTACAGTTGTAGAGCCGCAAAAGTCTGTCTTACCCCGGTTTGTAAGAGAAATTGTATGCAATGGTCTTCCTACAGTGATATTATTCACAGATCAGCAAATAGACAACGTCATTAAATTTTGTTGTCTGCAGAAAGATGGTTTTGTATCCGAGTTAGGAGTGGATGTGACATTCCAGTTGGGGCCTTTTTACCTCCTGGTGACATATAGGAACACCCTTTTAAAAGTTAAGAGGAAAGGACATTCACCAGTCTGCATGACAAAGGATCAGCAGACTTATTTATCATTTGTACATCGTCTGGTCAGGGAAGTTCCTGGATTGTCGAAGTTTCTAAATGCTTATGGCACAGACGGTGAAGATGGTTTGATCAATTCCTGGGCTGCTGGCCTCCCTGCATCAGCGCACCTTCTTCGTTACCTTCAACACAAAGATAATGTGCCACAAAATGCCAAGGACTTGGGCTCGGAGATGCTCCATATAACCAGAACAGGGTGGAGTCTGTAAATGATGTCATCAAAGATTGGATGAATTTCACAGCCCAGGATATGGATAAGCTGATTCTTGCAATGCATGATCTGGTAAGAAGCTATGACGAGGAGGAAGAGCGACTTTTTTTTAGGAGAAAGAGCTAGCTTGGTTCGACCTGTCAGAGAAATGGGAAGTCAGACAATAATCTGAGCATCATCACCATACAACCTTCAGTTCCCTTAGCCCAGACGAGCGGCAGATTGCAGGAGGTATACGGAAGTGTGCGGGTTGTTTGGACATCAAACAAGAGGTCATAGGATTCAACACACCTGAAGAGAAGAGTTACTGCTTTGGTAGGCATGAGGATACTACTACTGGAATAAAGGTGATAATAGCTACAAGCTGGCATAAGGGTCCAGGCACTACCATCTCAATTCAGTCTGCATAAAAGTGCTTAAAAACAACACCACTGTCATTCAATCCAGTGTAGCAGTACCACCAGTTCTTCATGTGCAGCTGAAGGAAAGGTTTCCTGGCTTTACAATGTCATTTTGAGACAGTGATACAGCTGATTTGTCGGTAAAGTTCTAAAAGCAGGAGGGTAATATGGAGGTTTGTCCATGTAATTAGCATTGGGATGCTACCCTAGATATTATTCCCTCAGAAGAAATAGGCGCTTTCCAAGTGACCTCACTTTATTATGGTACATTTGTTCACATTGTTACCAAGGGAAGTTACACCTTTCAATTATGCATTGTGCGCCGTGGTGTTTATATCTTTGATATCCTTGACATCTCATCTAAGAAAGGAGATTGAGAGGCCAGTTGATAGATTACTTTAAGCTTTTTGAACAGTTTCTTTTGCTTTGTTATCTTTTTTCGTTTTCAACGCCAAAACATAAACACCACGGCGTGCAATGCATTATGAAAAGGCGTAATGGGCCTTTTACAATATGTTATACCGGTATATACCGTTACCAGGACTCTTTGCCATCCCAAAACCAATAAGCATGGAGCACAAAGGACAATGAGGGAATATGAGCTATGCACCAACAATGAGGCAAATCGGTTGCAACGCAACCAAGATATAGCCGGCCGAATACATAATTTTCTTTAACAATCTTTAACAATCTTTAGAATTTTTAGTTCAGCTCATAAATGTTTTGAACTGTGTCTAAAATATGGTGATTTGTTAAAGAAAATTATGCATCCAGCGGGCCATATCTCGGTCGCGTTTCAACCTGATTCACTAAATTTTTTGGCATGCAGTTGGTCTTGATCATTAATCATAGACTAAAATCTGACACTCGAAAACTTTTCAATTTTGTGACGTCGCACTTTAACACATTTCTAAGGATTTTTGCCTTGGATATTCTGTGCTAGCCTTAAATCTTTACCCACAAGGGAAAGTTCATTTATTACTCCTAAGGAAGTTGAGCAACTTTAATACTTTATTTTCCATATTACAGGACCAGAAGGCAAAGATGCCAATAATTTCACACAACACCCTACTAACTGACTACTAACTATTCCAGGTGGGTGTTGATAAAGTCAGTTGTGACAGTTGTGTTAAGTGGGGGCTCCAAAAATGTTTAGTTTGATTTTTCAATATCGTAATAAATGAACTTTCCCTTATCCCTACTTGATCAAGCTTTGTTGCTTTTACCAGTGATTAAGTTTCCCAAAAACGGTATCTGTTGCATTTATTATTTATTCATATGATTCAAGTGATCGTCGATGACGTTTCAAAATCCCAACATAGTGAGTCGCATCCAAAACAAATTATTTTTGTGGTTTGATTGCATTCGATCAGGTTTGATTGCCAAAAGTTGAACTGATTGCCGAAAAGTTCTCAAGAAATAAAAAGTTATGTACACCTACCTATCTGTGTACTGTTTATTTTGCAGGCTAAGTCCTAGTCAGCATATAGGCGCTAGGTAGCCCACACATAGGCGCTAGGTAGTGTATCCCATGGAGAGTCCCCCGCTAAATCTACTTGCTTGCGCAGCTGTCGCCTTGCAAATGTCCCCGAAAATACCCCGCAGGAGGGGGCACTCCCTCATATGGTGTACGGGTATGGTTTTTGTGCTCCTGATGTCTGCGGTAGGACATCGTTTTTCGGTTCGTTGGTTTCTGAGAGGATAATGGCTACCCTACAAACAGATTTCAAAGTCTGTGCCGCATTTAGTGAAAAAGACAGTTCTTCTTAAAATCAACAAATTCTACTTTGAACGTGACCAACTGGAACCAATTGGTGACTAACTTAAGGTCTGCGGTAGGGCATAAAAAAACGGGGGTCTTTGATCTCTGCATGATAGGGTCAGTCAGGTATTAGAGAATTACACCTTCTTCCTTTTTAAATAAGTTTATTCGGAACTGTTTCTTCAATGTACACTCATGTATACGATGTCAAATACAAATGAAAACGTTGATGCTACACAGGCCATCGTGGCAAGACGTCATTAGCTGTCCGAGGAGACTCGACCTGATGATGACGATGAAAAATATGTCTGTCCTCGCGGAACAATTAATAGCCCCCCCCCCCCCCCCCCCCCCCCTTACACATCCTCACCAGGAAAAATTCTAGCCGAGAGCTTGTCCCTATTTTTAGGCTGTTTTAGTTTACCACTTCATAAAACCTTCACTCCTAGAGAATGTTAGAAAAACCATTTAAAACGATTTTGTTGGGACAATACATCGTGGGCTTTGATTTCACTATCTTTCTCGCGGCAATTACTAACACCTGCGCAGGCAAAGAACAACTCAAAAGCAGCACAGTGTGACCGAGATCCTAGGCGTTCCTTCTGGGACGCTGGGCACTATTCAATATGGCGGCGTTGTAAACAAATAGATTGGCGTTGATAAATGCTCCCACTGTGATCGTCGGAGATCGTTATCGTTGGTACGTTGCAGTTTTCACTTTTTAGAACATTTTTTCGAAAAATTTCCTTCAGGGGGTCCATGGACTAGGGATCCAGGTTTTATACTCTCCCGTTTGCAGGGCCTGAAAACACCATCAAGTACAAAAGAGCGCCTCTTGGTAAAAACGAAAGAAAATTTATGTCCAAAGCTCCTGTCAATGCTGGAATAAAGCCCTTCCAGCTCCCAAGCTTTGGTCATGCAAACACAGTCTCTTCGCAGACCTTGCCTTACGGGCTCGGTCCATACTGTCAAGCCACCGGTCTGATATTTTCCTGTACGGGCCGCACTCTCGGTTAATAAGAAGTTATTATTTTGCTGCGAAGCAAAAATCCAACCTCAAACCTGCACACTGAAGAGGCCGTCCGAGATTTTTACATACCCAAACAGGTGATGAAAGGAGGTGATACAATCTGTCACTGTGGACTCACAAAGCAGTCTGGACATTAGAAGTGCCACATTTGTGCAAGTTAGTTGTTTCCCCTTATTGACAGTGCTGCTAGTGGCAGAATTCACAGACAGTTAAAGAAAGCTCTGCGAGTGTAGGGGCAGTTTTCAACAAATCTAAGAGTTCAGACGGATTGTAATTTACGAAAAAGTCAATACCCCAACAATGTAAGGAATTATCTAGCTCGGGATTTTCCAGTGGAAAAAGATTTTGGAAATTATTCTGAAATCACGCATTATAAAAGTGGCCCGCACAATATTTATAATGCCTTTAATTTTATTGCTACATGTAAGATTTTGTGCAGCGCAACAAACGTTAAGGGCTAAAATCATAGGACATATCATATCACATATCACATATGGCGGTCTCTTTTGAGCTCTATATTTAAAACCTTTTTGCCCCTTACAAGCCACTCTCTACTAGTTTATTTTGTATCGTATGTGTTCCTAAGACGTTGAGCTATGTGTTGAATATGGATGAGGGAGTCTTGGAAGACCTGAAAGATTCTGCGGCGACAAATTTGACTTAATCGTCGGGACCGCGAGAGGTTATTTAAACTTCCGAGAAGGGTGCGGTGCATCTATTCAAGATTTCTAGTGACTATCGATTTCAACAATGGTTGAGAGTGTTTAAATTGCGTATTGGTATGATTTCGGAAGTACAGATGATTATAGAGTGGCGAAAGGAGAATGAGGCCCAAGAACTTGTGGAGATTAAAATTAGAGTTTAACAACAGAGGATCTTCTCTTTGCAGTAACTGTGTATCTCACAAAGCGAAAAGTCATGATACAAGGAAACAGGAGGGACATGTGGAATAATGTGGAGTTTGAGAAGTTTTGCTGTCAGCGGGTCTTCCGGTTAGAGAGCGGATCGCTGGATGTTTATGTTGAATCTGAATGTGAGGAGGCCTTAAACGAGGATTTAGTTGAGAAAACACCTAAAACTTTTACTCAAACACCGCGGCAAGGTCGAGTCAGGAATAAAAGGGCGAAACCGCGTCGCCGAAGTGCGGCTGCTACTCCAGCAGCTTCGAGTGAGAACAGTTTAGCGAAGTTATGTATGGTCATGCAGTCGTTTGAGAAACGCCTTCGTAATCTTGAGGCGGTAGTGCCGAAACTCGATAAATCGGGTGCAGATTTAGACCTGGACCTGAAGGGATTACCCAAAGAAGTTCCTACACTCAAGCGACAAGTATCGGACTCTATTTCTGATCACTTGAAGCATGAACTGTCAGTTCTAAAGAAAGAAAATAATCAGTTGGCACAAGCGCTCGAAACGCGTGTTAAGAATTGTCGAGAGGAAGTTGACAAATGGCGGGGCCGTGTTGGTTCTCTTGTAGAAGGGAAAACTAACTTGGTGAGGCGATTCAAGGCCTTTGAAGAGTTTAAGAAAGGTTCAGATAGTAGGGTTGATAATTTAGAGGAATTACGCGCGGAATATGAGCGTGCGGTTGAGCAAGGGAATAATGGCAGTGCTGAAGCCTGTCAACTTACACCAGATGGCAGTGCTTATGGTCAACAAGCTGAGTCCGCGGGCTTTCATGAAACGCCAGAGCGCCCAATTTCTTCTGAAGCTCCCGTACGTCCTCGTGAAAGAAATGAGCACACTGATGGTCAAATCGGGGAGAAGTCTATAAATCGCGACACCGCTTCTATTTTGGAATTGGACTGGGTAGTGTTATGAGACTCCAATGGGAAGTACCTGAAGGCGGATTTCCTCTTCCCGAAGCGGGATTTCTTTTTTGCTGCGACTACAACAAGAGCCACAGAAATTCTTAACACTCCACATTTTTCGGTGAAATAAGGAATCCTTATAAATACGGGAGTTAACGTCGTGGAGAATATGTCCATAAAAAGTTTAGTGGATCAACAAGTATGCATGCCATGGTCAATACCGCTTTGGTTGCTTTCCCTGGTAAAAGGGTTGTACTTTCTAGCGTGACCCCCCGGGATGACTCTCTAGATAAAGCGGTTCGCGCAGTTAACTCTTAAGTGAGCGCTCGCATACTGTTCTCAGTATGGTTGATCACGGGGATCTTCGCCAGAGGAAGTTCTATCAGGATGCATTTCAATAACGGTCCAGGAGTGTCTGTGTTTGCGCGAAATCTTAAGCAAGGCATAAGGCAGTCTCTTGGTGTGGAATCTGACGGTCATCGAAGGCGTTCTCAGCAGTTTCATTTCCTCCCAAGACCACTTTCACAGCACATATCCCAATTGATGACGTTTCGTATATTTACGTACTCCCTTTAATACTCAGTAAGAATGTAATACTCTATGGCTACAAACCAAACCAAGAAAAATATCATCCCCTAAATCTGTGCCTTCTGGTAGCTAAATCGTATATCTACGGAGCACATACAGATATTCAAAACATATTTTAAGGCGTACATAACGTCCTTGAACAACTGGCTCAGTATTGAAACTTCAAAAGCCGCAAAATATATTAGCACTTGAGGTGTGGGACGTGCGTGTGTCATATCAAAAACAAAACAAAGAAAAAAAACATGCTATCAAAATGAAACATGAGCTTCTAATGAAATGAATGTAAAATAAATAAAAAATAAGAAAAGAGCATAAAAAGTGAAGCGAATGTAAAAAAAAATGAACACAAAAGAAACTGAAATGGACATGTAAAGCTATTCCAAGTGCAACCATGCGTGACATAAATATGCGAGTTCCCAACAACGCGTGGTCGGTTGGTTAAGCTCTTGCTTTACTCAGCGTTATGGCGGACGAACAAGCTCCAAACAACGTTGTCGTAGAACTCCCTGCCGATGAGGCACCTAATCCAGCTGCAGATGTAGCTGTGCAACCTGTTCATGGCAATTATTTCATTCTATTTGCCCTTTTTATACCCGCTTTGCTTTTCGTCTTCGGTCGGGGCCGAAGTATCAAGTAGTTTGGCAATCTTTCTAGTCGCGTCTACGGTTTTATACTATCCCTTCCCTCTGTTTAACCGTGTTCTCTTGTTTAGCAGGTCTAGTTCCCATATCGTTTCAGCCATAGACAATCTCATGCGCCTTTTTTAATCTCTGTCGGGGCTGAATAATGTCTTTGGTAGTAACAACAATTTCATGTTCTTTCTATTCCCGGTCGGGGCTGCGTATTCGTTGTAATATTTTGGAAGCAGCAAAAGTCTATCTGATACGCCTTTGTATTCTCGGTCGGGGCCGAGTAATTTCATGTTTGGTAGCGGTCGCAAACAATATTTTCATGTGCTCATATATTCTCGGTTGGGGCCAACGTCACTGCCCTTACTATAATTTCTTTGGTAGTGGCCAAAGTCAATCTCGTGCATCGTTTTATTCTCGGTCGGGGCCGAGTAATTTCTTTAGTAGTAGTTGTAAACAACTTCTTGTACTTGTATATTCTGGTTTGGGGCCGAGTAGTCCATGTTAACTTCTTTGGTAGCGGCCAAAGTTAATCTCGTGCGTCGTTTTATTCTAGTTCTGGGCCGAGTAATTTCTTTAGTAGTAGTTGTAAACAATTTCTTGTACTTGTATATTCTCGTTTGGGGCCGAGTAGTCCATGTTAACTTCTTTGGTAGTGGCCAAAGTTAATCTCGTGCGTCGTTTTATTCTAGTTCGGGGCCGAGTAATTTCTTTAGTAGTAGTTGTAAACAACTTCTTGTACTTGTATATTCTCGTTTGGGGCCGAGTAGTCCATGTTAACTTCTTTGGTAGCGGCCAAAGTTAATCTCGTGCGTCGTTTTATTCTAGTTCGGGGCCGAGTAATTTCTTTAGTAGTAGTTGTAAACAACTTCTTGTACTTGTATATTCTCGTTTGGGGCCGAGTAGTCCATGTTAACTTCTTTGGTAGCGGCCAAAGTTAATCTCGTGCGTCGTTTTATTCTAGTTCGGGGCCGAGTAATTTCTTTAGTAGTAGTTGTAAACAATTTCTTGTACTTTTATATTCTCGTTTGGGGCCGAGTAGTCCATGTTAATTTATTTGGTAGCGGCTAAAGTCAATCTCGTGCGTTGTTTTATTCTTGGTCGGGGCCGAGTAACTTCTTTAGTAATAGTTGTAAACTTTATTTTGTGTGCTTTTATATTCTCGATTAGGGCAGAGTAATTAATTATAATTTGTTTGGTAGCAGCCAAAATCATTCTCAGGGCGTCTTTTCATTCTTGGTCGAGCTTACAATAATTTAGGTATACTTTGATATCCTCAGTCGGTGCCGAGTATATCATAGTGGATTTTCCTTTCTCGGTCGAGGCCGGGCAAATTAAATGGTGGCACTTGTTGACAATTTTACGTACCTTTCTATTATCGGTCGAGGCCGAGTAATTTCATTCCTTGACCAAAGTCAATCAATCAATGTGTTGTGCACTTTCTATCCTTGGTCCGGACTGAACAATTTGGTTTGGTAGTGAGCCAATGTGTTGTTTCTTTTATTCTCGTTCGGGGCCGAGTAATGTATTTAGCCAGAGCCGATGTTACACGTTTTTATATTCTCCCGAGTAATGTTTTTATTAGTAAGTCAATGTGTTACAGGCTAATGTGTCATCAGTCAGGGCCGATCAATTTTTCTACTAGTGCCTTTCGCATGTGCTTTTTCGGCCACACCCTAGCACCTTTTTTCATTTAGTTCCTTGCCCCTGCGTTTTGTTGTACCAGTCATTTTTGTACGGGTTAGACTTTTCAGTCCGTTTGTATTCTCTTGAATTGCATTCCTCGGGCAGGTCCGGGAGAAATTTACTTTACTTCCACAGCGTGTTTTCCCAAAATTTGTTTCTATGCGGGCCTTTGTTGGATTATCTTCCGGATATATACCTGTGTGGATTTACATATAAATTTCGTTGCAGAATGTTTTATCAATCAAGCTTATCGCTTGTAGCTTTTTCTTTAATTATTTTATTTCATTTAATTTTTTCAAGAATTTTTATATTTCAAAAAGAGTTATTATGTGTATCTACAGGTGGCCACAGGGCTCCCTGCCCACTCATCCATTAATCTCCTATTGTTAATCAAAACAACTGGTAGAGGCCAACGATGACATTTTTGTTGTTGTTGTTATTTGTTATACTAGATTGAAGACCAGATTAAGACCCTCCAAGATGAGATGGCTACCTTAAAAGAGAACACAGCCAGTTCAGGTGGAGTGGCCGCTGCTATCCAACTTGTTAAACAGCTTGCATCTGCACCTCACAGGTTTAGGGACCCATCTATGCTCATGTCTGCTGTTCAAAGCCTCGCCGATGAGGCTCGATGCGCATCTGACCCTAAAGCCTCAGAATGCGAAGCAATATTACGTCAGACAAGGCCGCTTATGTCTAAACCGGAGTTTGGTGACATAATTATAAGGCTGTTGGGCTCCAAAGAAGAAATATCGGTGGCCGCAACAATTTCCAATATGTTTTAAAAAGACTCCCAAGCAAGCAGCCCCACAGCCATATGCGTTCCGTAACCGTGTCAGGCCATATGCCTTTAGCGGCCGCCGCAACGGAGGCGGTAGAGCCCCATCTAGGGGCTTCGGAAGAGGTCGACAAGTTTGTTTTGGCTGTGGACAGCCTTGGCATTTCCAACGTCACTGCCCTTACTATTCATCCATGTAATTTTGGAATAGTCAAGCATTTACTCTCTATATGTATTGCATAATGCAATAAACATCCTGTATTCAGTTGTCGTCCGTATATAGATATATTTATATTTCCAAGTTGAAGATTCACCGGCGAATCAAATAAACTGCTCTACAGTGTTGGAGCAGTATAACCCAAGGAGGGATATATTTATATTTATATATATATATTCTTACTTACCACCCACAGCCTTTTCTGCTTAATTTTTCCATTGTCAGTCCCAGGCAGGGGTTCCTACGCCCTTATGCTCTTAGGAGCTGCCTGGGACCGGCAACATGGCGGGCATTTCCACGTTTCTTACAATAATTTCGTCTTCCTAGGGTTCCCATCTAGAAAAGCAGTATTGGGGCCACGTTGGTCAGGTCACACCCCCTCACTTAGTCATGCCTATAACAGTCGAGCCAGGTAAACCTCGCATGTGCCACGATGAGAGGTTTCTAAACCTCTGGATTCGTGATTTACTTTTCACCCTCGATACGTCTGTGATGACAAAAGTGGTTATGACCACCTCTTACTTACCCCGGACAGTAGATCTTTATTTGGCCTTCGCTGGAATGACTGTTATTTTGTTTACAACTCCCTGCCTTTCGGATGGAAAGGAAGTGCCTATGTTTACCACAATTACATAAGATCCCTTAATGTCCCTTGCAGCCAATATATCGACGACCGTCACATGGGTCAACTTGTTCTTAAAAACGGAAGCTGCTGCATATATAGCAACCACAGTATTGTCTGATCTGGAATATACATTAGCACTCTCAAAGTCATCCTTGGTCCCGGCGCAATGTATTCGTTTTCTGGGTTACCTGTGTGACTCTGTGCGCATGGCTTTCATATTACCAACAGATAAAAAAGAAAAATTCCGCGACTGGGAAGGTCATCTGCCCTGGTTTGATGAATGACATCAAGTCCTCCGCTTCTACTCCGATGCATCTAACTCCGGATGGGGTGGTCGTATCTTCCCGCTTGATGCCGAGCCGTTTGCCACCCGCGACTATTGGTCTCCCTCTCAGAGCGCTAAGGCAATTGTAGTTAAGGAGGCTCTAGCACTCCTCAATACCCTATCAGCAGCTTCCGAGCTCCTTCAGAACTCCCGTGTAGACGCTTTCACTGATGGTCTCCCTCTTGGCCAAGCCTGGAAGAATCAAAGGGGGAAAAGCGCCGACCTGACTGAAGTCATACGATCAATATATGAGGTTTCCCTGTATCATAACATAGCTCTCAATTTGTCTCACGTGCCTTCCAGCAAGAACCTAGCAGATCACCCCTCTAGAACGTTAACTGCTTTCGACTGCATGCTGAACTCAGCTGCATGGAGGAAAATTGAAGATAGTTGAGGCCCCATTCCATGGACCTAATGGCCCTGGACTCCAACACGCAACGCGACCACGCAGGAGAGCCCTCCGCCATTTTACCTTGGCCGACCCCCGAATCTGCTGGTACCAATGTCTTTTGTCAGCGCCTTGATTCCTGGAAAAACGCTTATCTGTTTCCCCCTCTTCCATTAGTCGGCCCAGTCTTCCACCACTTAGTCTCATCCCTCCAGTCATTCACTATCGTGCTGCCGGATGTCTTCCCGAGGCGTTTCTGGTTGCCCTTGATTAGCGCGCAAGCTCAAGCTTCAATCCTACTGGGTGTCCAGGGTCAGGATAAAATACTTTTCTTCCCCACCAGAGAAGGGATATTTGCCTCCCAACACCTACCTTGGGACCTATGGGCCTTCAGAACATCTTCAGCTTCCCGTGTTGAACGCCTGTAGAACTTGTGTTTTCCTTTTGTGCAGAACATCCCTCGTGTTTGGCGTACAGCAAAGTCATGTCTACATTGCTGCTATGCTAACGACGACTGCGCAGAATTCTGCCAACGATGTGGAGGGTCCCAGGCTGCCGCCAGCGCGAACAATATTTCATCTTCACAACCCTCTGAGAAACCGAAAATGGACCTACAGGCAATCGACCGTAGGATAAATGAACTCGAATTGGCTAGAAGGTGCTTCAAGACCTTTTCCCATGATTGCTTGCACAAACCCGTCCATATGCCCGGTCCGTAACCTTATCTTTTATAAAGACCTTCGTAGCTCTATGGTGATTAACCTCGCCCCTGGCTTTCTCTTTCGGACAAAAACCAAAAACAATCTAGTATCCAGCTCTCCTTTTTTGGCGTCCGCCGCGCAGGCCAGACTTGTGAAATATTTGAAGTCTCTTCATATCTACGCGGACGAGTCTGTTCATGGTTGTCGCGCCGGGACAGCGGTCCTTTTGAGTTTGCTGGGAGCTTCCAAGGACAATATCGCTAAGCACGTTGGTTGGTGCTCAACCAATATGGTGGACTATTAAACACAATCAGACAAAGTACTTACAGCTGTTTTCATTGGTATGTGGAATTCCCGGCGTGCTTTACTGAGACTCGACACATCACCGTCGACCAAGGGCAGAAATTCATAGTAGCCACAGAAAAGTAATTCCTACTATATTTCATTTTATTTTGATAAATAATCTCTTATCATGAAGTTCTTCCCTCAAAAGTCGTTCGACCAACGGAGCGGCCATGCAGAGTTTTAGCGAAGACCTTCGCTGGAGGGTGATGTATAACCAATATCTCATTGGATCTTCTGTGGAAGAGACGTGCAGGGCTCTGTTTGTAGGAAAATCATTCGTTTACAATATAAGAAAACGTTACAGAGAAATTGGAGACGTGAGACGTCGTAGAGTAGGACAGCGACGAAGACTGCTGGGTTGTAAGCTTTGTTTTTGTGACTTTTAATCTAGTTTTGCACCAAAAACTTAATTGCCTGGATATTCTCGTGACAGACAGAGAAAACTGTACTTTGCGTGGTATGCTGGAGAACAAGCCTAACCTATATCTGGACGAGTATGCAGATTGGTTGAGATCAGTATTTCCACTATGTGCCGCTCAATCCTTCGTTTGGGATTCACATATAAAAAGGTTAGAATATTTACACCATTTTACCTAGGCCTAAGATAATTATCTGTCATATATTCGTTCATACCTGCCAACTCTGCAGGTTTCTCCCAGGGAAAAAATGGAACTTTCCACTAGTATCTCCCCGGTAAATGTCTTGTGATTTTCTCATACAGTTGTTGTATTTGAAATACAATCTACCAGTTTTGGAGTTTTTCGGGTTTGGCAGATAACCTAATGTTCTTTCCATGAGCATGAAGAAGAAGGATATTTTCTGGAGCCTCAGATTTTATTCTAGAATGAAAATGCAGTTTATAGTTTTTAGATATTTTTGTTTTTTCAATTTTCACTTTCAGTTGCAGACCATTGCATTACAGAGAGATGAAATGGAAAGAGCAGACTACTTTCGAACAATAGCGAATATACCAAGGCATATGCTGTTGTTCCTGGATGAGTCTGCTAAAGATAAGAGAAGATTACAGGTACGCTGCACAAATTTCAACGCAGGGCTGGAAATTGGAGGAAGGAATAAGGTCGCAGCTTGGAGCTGTTTAGTCCATTTTATACACTTTGAGTTACAAAATGACCAAACAACATTCCCAACAACAACATCTTTATTTAGCACTCATAATAAAAAAAACAGTATTTATAAGAAAAATTAGAATACGGTTATGAGCACCAGCCATTTAGAAATAGCAGAAGCTAGTCGAGCTAAATGGCTACGGCCAAAGCGGTAGTTGCAAAATGAGAAACTAATGTTTGGTCACAAAAGTGACTCATGTACAAGTACAATTCCCAGCCCTGAAGGGGTTCATTTATATATTGTGTCTAGTGATCATTTTTTATTCAATCTCACAGCTTGTGGCATTGTAACTGTGCCAAACCCTCAGTCCCTGACACCCTGCCAATTTGTTTAGTTTTTAAACTAATATTAAAATATTAAAATATGGTTACTAGATATCTAGTAATAAATTAATATGATCCCCTCCCCTCCAGACATGCCAGAAATTGTGAAGTTGCGTCATAAAAGTTTATAAGGCAACAAAAATTCTGTGAAATGCATTAAATTTAGAAAATAACAGGATAGGCACCCTTAAAATACAATATTCCAGGGTGGGTGAGCACAATTTCCAGGGTGGCCATGAGCAAATCACTGGAATTCCAGGGTGGGTGGTTAAAATTAAAAAAATCCAGGGTGGGTAGCTGTGACTGGGGTGTTCAACAGGGGTGTGCGATTTTTTTTTTTGCGACTGCCCAATGTAGATAAGTGCAGTTGTACTGTAAAAGATTTTTATGTTCCTTGTAATGGCACAGAAGCTAGAACATATCGAAAGGATCAAAACAACATTAATTTTCAAGGTTTATTGATTAGCATGTCATAACACAGGGGCATAGCAACTGTTTGTAACATTACAAAGTAATAACAAATTACTCAAGACATACAGTCAATATCTGAAATCCGCTCTAACATACATACATACAATTTTATTTAGACACACTAGCCATACACAATGAGTAAAAATACAGTACCCACTGGTTTCAGATAAACATTATTGGCTGCACATTTATTTACATGTAGGCATTAGACATAATAAGAGCCAGAGACAGAATTGTGCATTAACATATTATAGCCATGGGTATTATTCAAGCGGGGAAGTTTACCATGAGACATAGGAGACAGCAGTTTCATCAGCAGGAAAACATAATATAGTACACTCGAAAAAATAAGTCAGTTTCAAAGGAAAAAGAAGCTTTGAATTAACTTACTTGAACTTTCGCTAAATAGTGAAAACATTTAGGAAGTCGACTGAATTTTCAACCTTTATTTTACGCCCATGATTTAGATCACCCTTGAGATCCCACCAACTTTGCGACAAATGCCAAGTGTTTTGTTTTGAGAAACAAAAACTCAGCGTAAGGTTTTGCGCGAAGTTTCCCTGCTAGCAGAGGCCACTTCTTGAAGTGGCCTCTGTACACAAATGTCACAACCTCGTCCAGGATCGTGGACGTACTTGACTGGTTCGGCTGGTTTTACAAAAATGGCGTCAGTGTTTTTGCTTCGAAAACAGCGCGCGCTTTCACAAGTGATTTCTTGTTCAATGATTAACACACAACAAAACGATCTCCAGCGAATTCTCAAAGGCAAACTTTAGAATGAGTATCAGAGCTGCGTTTAAGAGCCTTTAAACTGAGTACACGAGCCATTAAAGACCACAAAAAGTGATTTTGTGTAAGTTGTACAGCAGATAAATTGCCTATTTTCTTGCTCGCACACAAACTTGATCGACCAGTTTCTCCAAGCTCACGCCATTTTCTCACACATGCGCGATAGAGAAATGACATTTGTGTGCAGAGGCTACTTTTGCGTAGTCGAAAAACACAAGAAAACAATTAAAGTAAAAGAAAATGCAGGGAGAGAAAAAGTAGCCTCTGCTCGCAGGGTAGCGCGAAGTAATACCGGACTCCACAGCATGCAGCACGTGTTTCAAATGACTGACCAAACCAACAGACCTCAATAGATCCACGATTCTTTTATTTATTTTTTTTTTTTTGCTACACTATAGGTTTTGTTATCTGAGTCAAGGAGTTAAGTGTAGTTTAAACAAGTAAGAGTTAAATTCCTCACCTTTCCTGTGCCATTCAACGGTCAGGCGAATAACTGCAGTGCTCTTGTGTCCGTTTTTCTGATATTCTGGGTAGTCGTCGAGCATCTCCTCTAGGTCGTTTTCGGATTTCAGAGACTTCAGAATGAACGACCTCTTAGACTTTGGAACGAAATAAAGGTTCTCTATAAAAATCGGGCCAGCTTCGGCTGTATTCACTTCATGTCCCCCCACGTCAAACTTTTCCCGCGTCTCTAACTCCCGTTTCACGGCCGATTTTAACCCTTAAAATGCTTCTATAGGCAGATTTTTCCAGCCACACAGCCACCCCTTCTCCTTCCGCTTTTCCATTTCGTATCTGGATGTGTACGAGTGCCTTTCGCTTCTCCTGAGATGGCTCCGAGACGAAAACAACTTCAGCCATATTTACCCCGCCGTAGCACACAAGCAAAGCGTGGTCAAATGAAACAGGATTATACTTCATAATTCTCTCCAAAACCCGATTTTGGTAACAAATTCAAACCGGTGTCACTTTTGTGTGGTTACTTTGAAGTTCTGCCCATAGTCGACGGTCGAGTATCGAGTCTCGGAAAAATAAAGGCGGGAATTCCACATACCAATGAAAGCAGCTATAAAGCATCGCAGGCCTCAGACACGGCCAAGAGACTTTGTAGCAGTACGTCGGCAGCTCACGGAGGTACCTGCTGAGGCGATAGGCATTCATTTTCAAAACTTGAATAATTTGGATGGTTTCTCCCCCTTTTCTCCTTAAGTGCTACTCAAGACTGAAATTTTAATGACTTATTTGATTGCACATTCAAAATAAGGAAGAATGTCGCTTATTTCGCGTTCATAGCTCTTTTGGTTACAGAGATATTCAAGATTTTTACTTATGCAAATGACGTCACAACAAGACAAGGGCAAAAGAGGCCAACAATGTTTGATGTATAATTCTGTTTGGGATAATTAGATTCACTTCATACTTGGTAATAACAAAGAAGAACCAAGACCTCATACATCCATATGCTAATTAGTGTTTCCATGGTAACACATTTGGCTATAGAAGAGAAGTGATTCCTGGAAAAATAGGTAAAATCTGTGAAAGTCTTCGAAACTTCCTGATTTGTTTGTCAACACAACCCAGAGTATTTTGGCAAAGTATGGTAGTACTTCACTTGTAAGTGAATAAGTTTCAGATTTTTCCTATTTTTTAAACAGACAGCCCTAGTGTCAATAGCGTTACCATGGAAACAGTAATAAACATGTCAGAGGTTGTGGTTTTGGTCCTTCTTTGTTATTACCAAGTTTTAAGTGAATCTAACTATCCTAAACAGAATTATACATAAAACATTGTTGGCCTCTTTTGCCCTTGTCTTGTTGTGACGTCATTTTTTGCTAATTTGCATAAGTAAAAATCTTTAATATCTCTGAAACCAAAAGAGAAATAAACGGCATTCTTCCTTATTTTGAATGTGCAATAAAATAAGCCATTAAAATAGTTACGGGTCAGTAACTATAACTAACTGTTTCGGTGTCTTAGCCCAAGCGTAAGGACTCGCATTTTCCCAAAACTCTCCTCTCCTAGGTTACGCAGGGGCAGTTGGAATAGATTACTATATATGATATGTTAATTTTTAACAAACCTTCACAGCACGTCGTACAGGACGGAAACAGGCTAGATGAAGTAGGTCAACGGTTAAAAACTTAAAAACTTACCCGGTTTGTCGTCTGTATGTTTTCAAAACGAAAAAAACAGAAACAGCAGTGCTTCGAGTATATCTCAAAGTAGTCCAGACACCAAAACGTTAAAAGACGTCGAGGATTTCGAACTGGTAGAGGGAGAGGGAGACGTGATTCTGCACGCTTTAAATATGGAGGGAGATACTGTGGCGTCGCAGTCGAAACAAGATTTAATACTAGCTAAACTAAGCGCACTGGAAAGTATATCTACAGATATCAAGGGCCTACATAGCGCAGTTAACCAGATAACCAAGTCCATAAGTGGTCTTGAGTTAAAATTCAAACTTGAATCTGAGTTCAGAAAGAATGTTAGGCAAACAAGAGAATTGAACTCGGGCGTGGGGGACCTGAACACGCAAGTAGAGGAGGAGAAAGGAAGAGCGAAAAGCGCCGAAGTGCTAATATCAACAGAGCTGGAAGAATTGAAGGAAAAGCTTTTAAAGTATGAGGTTTATATCCGCGAAAACCTCCGCTTTTACGGGATTGCAGAGGAAGCAGACGGAGGTCCAAAGGAGGCTTTGTACGGTTTTTGGGGAATCAACTTGGCATGGCGGACGCCCGTTCTATTGAGTTTCAACGCGTCTACACGGTTGGCAAATCCGTTAATGGCAAACCAAAGACCCTGCTGGTCGATTCCTCCGTTACGCAGACCGCGAGCGAGTTATGGCTCATAGGGAAGACTTCGATGAAACCTCTCATTTCGGTATTAACCAGGATCTTCCTATCGAAGTGAAGCGAATTCGAAAACTCCTGATTCCGAAACTATAGAGAGCGAGGGAAGAGGGTAAGCACGCGGCCTCCGGCCTAGCCGAGCCCTTCAAACTTTTCATTGAAAGAAAAGAGGTCAATCCCTCTTATGTTTGTGTCTGAATTGTTTGGTTTAGACTGTTCCGCGTAACCAAGAGAAATATGTAGAACTTTATTGGATGTAAGCTTTGATGGAAAAGTGAAAGATAAAAAAACTTAAAGTTGCTATAAATAAGAATAGGTTAGATTTGACAGACCGCATTATGCTAATTATGCTAATTCTTGCTGTGGAGCTGATCTTTTTTTTGGCAATATGACGTACGAGACCCCAGTCAAGAGTAGCGTTTTGAAAGGCCAAATTACGCCTGCTACTTTTCAGCTATGTGTGTTTTTACTTTTTCCTAGTTATTGTTTGGTTGCATTGTTTATTGTTTGGTTGCATTGTTTATGCAGTCGCATTTCTTGGAGGAAACTGGAGTATAGCTCAGGGTTCAGTCATGCAATTTTGATCCCAAATAACTGAATGGACGCGTTAAATATACAATTCAAAATATTTGAATGTGCGTGGCATACGTTTAATTGGAAAGCGCAACGCAGTTTTCACTTGGTTGAACAAGTAAAAGGCTGACATTATATTTATTCAAGAGTCTCGTAGCACAAAGGATGTTGTAAATCAGTGGTGCGCGGAATGGTCTGGTAGAGTTTTCTTCGCACATGGAACAAGTGAAAGTTGTGGCGTTTCAATTCTCATAAGAAGCACATTAGATCTCACCGTCCAAAATATTACCACAGCTGAACAAGGTCGTTTTATCCTTCTAGATACAGTCGTACAAGGTGAGAGTTTTATAAATGTATATGCCCGTAACAAGGTGCAGAACCAAATTATTTTTTTGGCAGGATAAATGATCTTTTAGACAAAAATGTTCAAGAGGGAAGCAAACTTCTCCTAGGTGGTGACTTAATGTTTTCTTCGACGCCTTCTTGGACGCAGAAGGGTGGAACCCTACCGTTAAAGACTCCGTAAAGTACTTAGAGGAATTAAGTAGTAGATAATATATAGATTTAGCCACTGGCTAAAAGCGGAGCTCCTGGATATAAAATTTTCTGTGTGAATGAAAGGGATTCCCATGTGTACATGGTTGCTTTAGAGTCTTCCCTTCACGAGATATTAATTTTTCAAGCATAGATGACGTCATCGATGACGTCATATCACGTTACCACTTCATTTCGCTCATCTAGTGACCTAGACTACACTACCAAAGTTTGGTTGTTTTAGAGTCTTCCCTTCACGAGATATTGATTTTTCAAGCAAAGATGACGTCATCGATGACGTCATATCACGTGACCACTTCATTTCGCTCATCTAGTGACCTAGACTACACTACCAAAATTTGGTTGTTTTAGAGTCTTCCCTTCACGAGATATTAATTTTTCAAGCATAGATGACGTCATCGATGACGTCATATCACGTGACCACTTCATTTCGCTCATCTAGTGACCTAGACTACACTACCAAAGTTTGGTTGTTTTAGAGTCTTCCCTTCACGAGATATTGATTTTTCAAGCATAGATGACGTCATCGATGACGTCACATCACGTGTCCGTGTTACAGCACCCCCCTTGTGGCATAGACAAAATATCCCAAGTATGGTTGTCTTAGCATGTTCCCTTGAGGAGATATAATTTTTTCTTTGCATACCACAGGGTTCCCATGTGTACACGGACGGACGGACGGACGACGGACGGACGGACGGCGTACGCTATAGGATTAATACCAGAAAAATAAAGAAAAAATCATATCTCCCGAAGGGTAGCTTCTATAGAAGCCAAACTTGGACAAAGTTTCAAAGACCATAAGAGGAACTCTACACCAAAGTCACGTGCCCTTACGTCATCAATGACGTCATCAAAATGATCCATAATGCCCGTGACGTTCAAAAATCAACTCGATAGTATACTATACGTTTTCCCTTAGGTATGGTGCTCCGCTTGCGCGGGCCTTCGGCCCGCGCAGGAGCTCCGCTAAAATGTGAGCGGGAGATCAGTATGGGCATTTACAATGGCGAGGCGTTAGCGGAGCAATTGTAAAGCCCATACAGATCGGACGCGAATATTTTATCTTACTTGTGAAATGAAACAATAAGTGGAACGCTATTCTATTACTTTTTTAGCCCTCAAACAATTCAGCACTACGAACAATTCAGCACTGTGTACAATTCAGCACTATGAACAATTGAATTTTAATAACTGAGCTTAGTTTGCCCAATCAGATCGGACGTGATGTTTATTATCGAACGCGCTGGTCCCAACGGGAGTAAATGACCCTCCAGACTGAGTTTGTTGTGAGTTTCAGTTCTAAGCTGCGAACGGGTCGGTAAGCATTTCTCGGTTCCCGGTAGCGTGTGCTATTAACAGCCATTTCAGTGAGACAGGAGGAGAGAACATTCTAGGCAAGACTGGCAAGAGGTAAATGATTATATCAAGCTTCAATTTAGGTCTATGTAATTTGTATTTCCTAAAATACCGAAACCAGTTTGACAGTAACCAAGTTTTAACCCTTTTTCAAAGGTCTGCGGCTTTCCGAAAAGTTCTAGACGCCGAGATGAAAGATGCGACCAAATATTGTGGCTCAAGCATATAAACAGAGAGGGCGAGTATACCTATGCCAGATAATGCAGTTTTCAATAATTTGTCAGCAACGTTAACTTGTGTGCAAATTCCATAGTTCACTTCATGTATTGACCGCTTGATATTTACGAGATTATACTGAAAATATCCAGACAGTGTTAGACATATTGTCATAGCGTAAAATTGACGGGTAAATCAAATTAAATTCTATGTATGATGAAAATAAGTCAATTGTGTTTTGCATTTTAATCAGTAGATATCTGTATCAAAAGTTAATGAATACTAATCAGTTCGGCAAAACCCTTAAATACGGTATACACGTGACGTCACGGAAGCATTGTTTCGGGAAAAATGCGAAAAAATCGCTTGATTTATTCGGCGGCCATAGTTTCGTTCGCATTTCCGGTAGGCAGAAGCATACATCCGGGAACTTGAGCTTCTGAGATGCCTCAAACAGTGTTCAAGATGGCGGAAAGTTGAAGCGAAGTTCGAGCGATGGTGTTTTCAACCTTCTAGCGGCTACCAAACGCGCAGTTAACTCTCAAAATGGCAGCCATTACGTGTCACTGATACAGGTATGTATGATTGGAAAGCGAAGTTTTAGTATAACAACAATTTTGTTTCGAAACAGGACAATTTTTGTCGATTCACATGTAAGTGAAGCACATCTCGTGTGAATGGCTTCAAGGCCAACTCTCTAGATTTCGGGCCAACTCTTCTAGAAGTTTGCTATTCTTTGATTGCTCATCGACAAATGAAGAGTAGTCCTACTGAGCTACTGAGGCCCATGAAGTGGACGAAAAGAATCAATGTTTCATGTTTATTTGTCGTTTATTTTCAGACAAAATGGACTCCCATCGAAAGCACCTAAACAGTAGATGCCGCATATGTGCTACGAATATCGATCGAGATAAAAAAAAAAGAATAGCACTACAATTTGCATCAGAAATATTAAAAATATGGCAGGTCAATATCAATCTGGATAGCCCCTTTGTGCACCCGCGAAGCATTTGCCACAAGTGCCACATGAAAGCAATAAACAAAAGCTATATAGACGGAAAGATAAAACCAACTGACGACTGTGTTTTGTGGGCTCCACACTCAGAAAGCTGCTCACTTTGCTCCTCATTTGGGTTGGCGGGAAGAAAAAGAAAAAAGAGAAGAAAATCTGAAATTTTGAAGGCCAGTATCCATGAAAGCGATACGGACAGCCCCATAGAAGAAGAGCCCAGAGATGAAGACAATACAGAGGAGGCGTTTTACTCCATAGATATGAACAATCTAAGTGGGAGTCTATGCAGAATACAAGAAAAGGACAAGCTGAAAATTCTCGATTTACTGCTACATGATCAAACAGCTGGGACAATTGTTGGCAGACTCGACAAGGAACAAAAGGTTGCAGTTTTAGAGAAGCTCACCCAAGGAGATGGTATTTTGTTCAGATCTGGGGATATTTCCCAAACAGTGTCAGAGAGCTCCCCTGACCTGCTCTGCCGCATTGTTCAGGAAGTTTTCAAGCAGCAACGAACAAAAGTAATCAAAGATGCAGTAGAGCTAAGCCAGGCTTACCGTGATGTTGAGGGCCTAAAGAACACAGACCATGGCCAATGGTTGCGCCAGAGGAACCCATTTGTGCTTGCTGTCCTTTGTGGTCTAAATGGTGATAACCCAAGTGATTTTTTCAATTGTCTTGCATTGGAGCACATTTATAACATATCTGGTATCAATGTTGTGCTACCATTCAGCTTCCTGGCCAACCTGTTTGTATTTGCCATCAGTCACTCCAAGCTGGCAGTTACCATTGTTGGAAAAACCCTTCCTGGAGGCTCTTATACAACTCTAAGATCATGGCTTGACCAGTTGAGCTCTTCACCACGCCCATTCCCAGGAGGAGATTGTGCTGTTGCAATTGACAATGACCAAGTGGTCAAAAAGAATTGGACAGTTCGAGTAGGGCAAAAATGCAGGGTGAGCATTGTAACAAGTGTATGCCAAGCAGAGATCAACCCTGAAGGCCAACTCCAGAAGAAGGCAGAATTGTCACCTAGGTATGTTCTTGTAGTGTAACAAGCTTCCTGGGGTGAATGCAGGATTTTAAAATGGAGGGAAAGTAATGATCCTATTTTAAAACTTATTGAAGCCTTCTTTTTTACAGTCAATAAGGAAACATTTTGTTGTTGTTTGCTCTCTAAACAGGGAGCGGAAACCTGCACATTAAACTCCTGTATCTGCCACTGTAGTCACCATTGTATTCTAATTATCACCTATTCTCTTTCATTTGTTTCATTATTTTGGCTTTTAATTGGGATTAGAAGTGATATAAAATCACCTCATAAACAGCCTGATGATGCTTTATTTCTAATAGAGCAATCCATGACTGAATGATTATAACTGAGTGAGTGAAGTAATATTTTTTAGCTATAAATAGTTTCAAGTACAGTACTGTATCTGTCGCTACAGAAACTGGAAACAGCCTCTATCTGCGCAGGACTTGCCAGACTTGGAAAAAGCAATAGCATACGATGATGATGTACAAGATACATTAAGACTGGAGGTGTGTATGTACAATTGTGTGCGAGAAGACTAACATGGTAAAGTAGACTTGAAGTCCCTATTCTCAGTTTCAGCTGTGGCAGTTGAGATTTCATTGAGAACAGCACTATACTATATGACTTTAAACCAAGGTCTATGAAATCCACTGATAAATTCTTATAGGAAATAATGTGAAGCTGTGACTTTTTCCTTTCATTTAAACTTTCTAGTGTTGTGTTGCTGTTAACAGGCTAACACAACAGGCTTCATTGTACAATTTTTATTTATTAATTTTATCATATGAACTTGTTTCTGTTATAATTTTGGTCATATTTTTTTCGGTTAATCATGCTTGTAACCAACACGACAAGCCTCCCACAAGGCTTTTTATCCCTTGGCCTTTCCTTTTTACTGTTACTGATTGACAAGCACTGTTATCTTTTCAGAACAAGAGATTTCTTCAAGGCTGTCTTGAAAAGGTGGTGTCACAACAGAACAAAAAAGATGATGGTACATTCAATGATGACATAGACCTCAAGGTTGCTGAGATTGCCAAGAAAAAAAGCACTCGAGTTGTCCAAACTGCAAAACAGAAATGGACAAAAAAAAAGAGAAAATGCATCAACCAAGAGTGTAGGGTAGACCTCAAGACAGCCGAGCAACAACTCACTGGCGAGGATGTTCTGGGTACAGCATTGTTGACTCCATTGAGGCAGTTCAACTACAGACACAAAGAAAGCGAAGTCCTAATTGAGGTTGATGAGGAACGGAACCAGTCCAGTATATCACAGCAGGTTGTCACAAGATATGAGCAGTTTGTTATTGAATGGCCAGAAGTACAGTCAGGGCATCCTCTAGATCCAGTGAAGATCTCCGTTTCGGATCCCGTATTTGTAAACCCTGCATCAGCAAAGCCAGTGGCAGAGGTGCTCAGACATGTGGGGAGAGTGGCTGGTGTCCGTCGTTATGGGTTGAACGAGAGGGAGTGGCTCCCTGTCACAATGGATGGTTCACCATAAGCTATTGCTGTCAAGCTCATAGAGTCTACGCGGATCTGCTTGGAGTGTTCAGCAAGACAGAGTGGAGAACAGTCTTGCTGCTCGTTTCTTCCAGATGAATGGAATCGCCATGTAAAGAATACTCACAATAGAGCTAATGTTCCTAGTGTTCTGGAATTTGACTGGGTAGTCCTTAGAATTGGGCCTCTCCATGTTGAGATGAATATGGCAAAGACCATATTTGACTAAACTGGGACATTTGCATGGCCTCCCTTGCACGTGAGATGGGATTCACATCTGAAACAGCACTAAACTATGCAAAAAGTGCATCCAACCACCACCATGCACAAACACTAATCCAGACAATGCTAGAGGGAAATTGGTGTGAGCTTCTTGTACCCTATGTAAGGGCACGCTTGAAAGAGGGGAAGAAGGTATCAGTCGGTGACTTTATATACCATTGGGCAGTTGTGGTAAAAAATGTCAACTACCAGTTCCAATTCAACATGCTTTGGCGTTATGTTGGTGGATTTCAGTTATACCATATTGGAATCAGGAGGAACAATCCCCAGTATGTGAGATGTGGTCTTCTCGCCTTCGCCCCTCTATTTAGCTGCCATCCTTTCACATCAAATTACCAGCTCATCGAATTACAAGAGAGGTATAGTAAAAGGATTTAGCAGATACGGTAACTTTGCAGAGATGTTGTTAGAAGCCATTTGAGAGCTGTGAATATGTCTTTCTTCGATGTTAAGCTCAGACATTATCACAGTAATCTACATCTGTGTACAAACCAACATTATTATTGCCTCCTATAAATATTCGATTTTTTCTTTAAAATTATTTCCTCTGGCTACACTTGCTCATCTGCATCCCTTTATCCGAGGCATTCGCGTTCTGGCTCAGTCAGTGCCTATGTTATTGATCCCTTTATGTAGGAGGAGGAGGGGTACTCTGTAGCCATTTTTGTATGCCAACATCAGTCTTGTTCATAAGTTGACCCCCTGTATAAAGTTGTTTTGGAACCTTAGTACATGAAGGTGCATTTTCCCTGAACTGCTTTCAATTTTCAATCTTTTAATTGATACAGGTGTCTCAGAACCCTTGCCCCTGTAGAGCTCAGAGATTACCTCGAGTCCACAGAGTCAATCAGCTCCACCGGCAATCCCTCCAAGGGTGAAGGCTTAGATGCGCAACTGGAGGAGGTGAACAAGGCATCCAAGGTGTGGGAGCACGGTGCCATGACAGCAAGAGAATGGCTTACCATATTCAGAAATCATGATGAATTGAATGAGGTAACCTATTTAACAATTAGACCTCAAGGCCGAATGTACTATGATGAATAGACCATGAGGCCGAAGGCCGAATGGTCTATTGATATCATAGCACATGAGGACGAGAGGTCTAATTGTTTTAGTATAAACCAACTAATTGGTCGGTTTTGGCAATGAATGCCAATATTTTATGTTGAAAAAATCAAGTTTTCTTGCAAAGAAAGGTGGTGGTTTTGCCAGGCACGGTCTATCACTAATAGACCATTAGTAGCTCGGCCAATCAGAATGCAGGATTTGTAATAGACCATTAGTTGGTTTATACTAAATTATTTTAGACTACAAGAGAAAGTTTCAAATGTGAGCCCATTATTATTAAAGAATGCATGATACTTGACATCTGGTCGACTATCTGATAAATCTAACAAGCATACTAAACCTTTGATTTCATGGATCAAAATCAGTGTAATCATTCTTGTAATTATTCAAACAGGGCCCCTCTAGATACAAGCTTGTAGCTAAATTTAATGTAAAAATATACATTTCACTTTTTTTTTTCAGTTACGAAAACAAACCTTTTCATTGTTTGGCGTGTCGGACCCAAAAGTGATGATGTACAGAGCAGAGAGAGACGTAGCCTAGAGAATGAAGTGCTGGCATGGAGGGTCAAGCTTAGACAAGAAAGGTTTGTTGATTAGTTTGATGCATTATTGTTTAGCTGTACAGTATATCATTTTCTATTGCAACATCAAAACAACTGGCAGTCAACATTGTGGGCCAAAACTTGAAAAGAACAAACTTTAGATGTCAGAATAAGACAAGTTTTCACCTATCTCTTGCAAAATTGTAAACTTTTGCTTTGCTCCTTTTGCATTTAGTATAGGACTTCATTGCTCCTTTTGCATTTAGTAGAGGACTTCATTAAGTATAGGGCTTCATTACAACTTCAAGTTCAATTTGGAATTTATTTGCACAAGTGGGTTTTTCAAAAAGTATCAAAATTGTGTAAATAAATTCCAAATTGAACGAGAAAAGTGGTACGATTTCCTTTTAATAATACACATGTAAAAAGTTCTAAGGAGTCATTCACAAATCTGCTTACAAACTAAACAAGCCACTCTCATTTTTCCTTGATTGAAATCTGGACCAAAACCTGACAGAATTTGAATGTTATCAAAATATTTTGTAATCCTATTAGCATTTTAAATAAAATTGTATTTTGTTAACCATTTTTGCATTTGTTACCTAAAAACTGAACTGTTCTTAGCCAATCAGAATCCATAAATTTTTTCATGTGTATTATTAGGAGAGAAATAAATAATCTGCATTGTTCTGTTTTTTTTTTACAGACATGGGGGGATTATTTTGCTAACAAAGTTTTTGTCTAGATTTTTTTTCTAATATCAAGTCTTATTTGTAGGTACCTTGCAGAACCAGACAAGGAAGCAAACCATGTGTCTATCGATGGAAAAACCTTGGACAAAGAGCTAATCAATATATCGGCTGTAGTTGAACAGAACAGAAAGATAGTGTTAAAGGAAGTTCTGTTGAACAAACGTAAACGGACAGAGTTACCTCTTAAGCAAGTCTATGTCCTAGCTTCTGAACGACTTGAAGCAGAGCAGATAGGTAAAATGACGAAAGCACAGATAATTGTCAAATTAGAGAGCATCACCAGCACTGTGCTGGACAGCAGCGTTAGGCAGACCTTTGAGGAGAAGGTTAAGAGAGTTAAGGCAAGAGTAAACTCCACCCCAAAAGAACAACTGGTATCACTATTTAAGGAAATTGAGCAGGCTATCATAGAGCTGAATACCGTATTGTATTGCACTGATGATGACGATCATGATCAGAACTAGGTGTGATTTGTCACAATGTCTTTAGATTTCGACAAAGTGTTCCATTGTATATACCCATTTTTGTAAATAGGTTGCTTGAAATTCCAACTAGGGTCAACAGTCAAAGTTTCATGATTTCTTGGTGTGATTGGAATGACAGGTTTAGTTTTGAGGACAAGAAGTGCCTTTGAGTGTGTCATCCAAATGTAGAACAGACCATACCAAAAGATCATGAAGCGTGGTTCCAGAAAATATTCAACTCCCCATTTTTCAAAAAATGTGTCCTGGTAAAATTTAACCCATTGAAAACACAAGATATCATGTTTTTGTTATCAAGCTATATTCTGCTAATGTGATATTAAATATTCATTTGTGAAATAATTATTTACAATCATATGGGATCAATGAGATCCGTGCTTCAAATCCCAATGGGGATCACAGAAAAATTTTGCTTCCAAACTTGGTATGACAAGTGAAAGTTCTATTTGTCAAATGAGATCACAAATAAGTGTGTTCTCAGAAAATAGTCACACCCTTCTCGCAGAAGGGCAGTGGGAACCAACCACTCCTCAATGCCCACCTTCCCCCTTCTTTGCTTTGCACTGCAGATTTTATTTCAGATGGGTGTGGCTACGTTCGAGAACCTCACTATGGGGATTTAGCGGTCTAGAATAGCAGTTCCTCGTGGTAAAAGCCGAATACGGAACAGGAACAATGTCAAGTGGGGGCTGGTGGTTTTATGGGGGGGGGGGGCATTTCAGTGTCATGCAAATTTTCAACAGACTAGGATTGAGATTGAGTGCGATTGCGTGAAACGCAGAACACTGTATTGAATCCGGATGATTTCTGCTGAACTTCTCTTCTCTTTTCTTGCCATTTTAGCTTGTTCTACCGGTACATCCTCGTCAACAATCGTACTTACTTTAGACGCCATTTGGAAAATAGGAGACTGATACTAGCTTTGGATTAGCGCGCAGGGGGGGGGGGGGGGGGGGGTAAAATTTCAAATAGCCGTTTTTCGAAGGGGGTAGAAATTGAAACTACTTTTTTTGTACGGGGGTAAGTTTTCAGAAAACCTACAAGCAGAAAAAACCAACAGCCCCCCCTGCGACGTAATTAACGAACAGTCCCTAAATACAAAAATGACGAGTCGTAGCTCTGGAAAGAGCTAGCTGGTGAAGGAAAAAGTTGGGATGCAAATTGGCCGAATGCAATACTTCCTCAACAAAACTGTAAGCGATCTCCTTGATGAGGGAAAGATCCTAGATGTGAAACGGTAAGCTTTTTGTATTTTGATATGAAATTATTACTCAACTTATAAATTTAAGCGACAAAGGACCGGAAATTTTCTGAAGTGACGGGAAATGTCGTGTAAAATACAGGGAACTTGAAACAGAAGGAAATGTTCATATATTTTACTTAATATCAGCCCCCTCCTCCCCCTAATGAAGACCCAAAGAAAAATACAGTCAGCAGTCCTTGAAATGTGCATTCTCAGAGTTCAATATTGTGTAATCCACGATTCCATAGCATAAATCGGATGCATTGGTTTAAAGTAAACTCATCTACTACATTTTGAACTTGTAGAATGGTAACTGGTAACCCTACTATCAGCAAGAAGCCCCCCATGCAAAGTGGCAGGCTAACAAACGCACTGGTGGTGGTGCCGTAATACCATGCAACTGGCACCTCCATGTCCAGGAACAGCATATCAGCACGGTGATAGCCAGGGTAAAGGCAAGGCTACCAGATGTTTCTGGCAACGAAGAAATGAGTGTTGAGGTAAGTTATCAAAGGCTGATCAAGATATGATTTGAATTAATGCTTCTATCAGTGACATATTTATTCCCGTTTTTTTTTTAAGTATTATCAATTATTTTCATCTTTACTTAAAACATACTCTCGCGTGGCCAATAAAAGGCGCTTCCCTGGAGCATGGCAGTGTTTCTTGTTTATATAATAAACAGAATAATACTTGTTCGCTGCGCTCACTCATTCGATATCAATGTGAACACTCGAAGATAAATTCCACATCTCCGCGTGCCCATGTACTATTCTATATTTGTTTCTTTTTTGTGGGATTTTAAAAGGTTTTGGTGACTTGAATCTGCGCAGCTTAAAAACAAACCCTGTGGGACAGGTTCTGGTAACAGCCATTCAAGTCTGGTACCTAAAACAACTTCTGTCTTGTCTTGCATGTCTTGTCTTGCAATGGCCAGGTCCAAGAATGTACTTGAGAACAATTTCCTTGAACATTTTATTTTGTAAAAGTGCTTTACATCATTGTTTAGTACAACTTTGATCACAATCCATGTAAACATTATTCCACAAGCAATAAATTAAAAGCAACAAAAGATTTGGGCAAAAAATAAATATTCAAAAATGATGAAGTTATATTTTCGCAAACCTATACCATCATCAGCAATGAATGAAATGGTTTCCTTTGGTTATAAATATTGAGGCTGTTGCTTGAGGAATTCTTTACCCAGGGGATGGGGGCTTGCTCCCTGCTATATCATAAAAACTTTCTATGACTTTATCTGCAAATAGAACACTTGTGATGTTGGGAGAGACACATTTACAAAGTTCTTGTGTCTCTTAACATCACACATGCTCTATTTCGCAGATAAAGTCGTGGAAAGTTGTGCTGTAGTGCTTAATTAGAGTTCTTTTTTTCACAGGTACTGCCACCAGATGCCAAAAAAAAGAAAGCCCTGTGACATGATACAACCTTGGAGTACTTGGGAGCTGCGAATAAGGCCAAAAGCCGAAGTTCTGCCTCATTAACAAAATCACTTGGGCTCAAGACACCAAAAAAACTTTTTCTAGAAAACCTTTGCTAATTTTATGTAAGACCTAAAATTCTGTATATCTGGAGTATCCCCAATGGGCATGACTGCACTTTGTGCACCTCTTTAATGTTTAATGTGTCTTACTAAGAAATGCTGTTGTAAAAGTAAAACAGAGACATTAACATGAATATCAGAGACTCCGTCTTTATAAATTACCATAAAATATAGCTAAACGCATTACTAGGGGGTGATGACAAGGGTCCTGAAGCCTTATAAGTACACACAGGGCTTTTAATTTCATGTAAACATTTGGTGAACAAGGAAGGATGTTCCAGGAAGGAAGTTCCAAGTTCTCATAGTAAGGGGGGGGGGGGATGGGGAAGAGTAAGAGTAAGGAAAAGCTAAGTTACTTATTCACAAATTACTTATTCACCTTTTTTCTGGTATACACTAAAGGAACAAGATGTTAACTAAGCCCTTACATAGTTTATATGAACTGTCACTTGGGCAACAAGTTGTTGGTTGTCCCATGATTGTCCCAGTCCATAGTAATTGTTTATTGATGGTAATGGTTTTTCAAATCCTATCAAAATAGTTTTTTTCGTTTCTGCATCTAACAATTACAAGACAAAGCCTTGGTTCCATTGTTGGAACAGCGAGTCCCTGGTTGGAATAATGGGGAAAAAAGGCTTCCAACCCTTAGTGCGAGATTTCTGTAGAGTACAAACAACAAATCTGTGCAACATTAGTCTCACTAAATTGTATACAAAATAGTAGAATTGTCGTGCTTTTGCTAGTCGAAGGAAATTAATTTTAAGCATACACAAACAGTCACTACTAAGTTATAGTTTGGGAGC
The DNA here is from genome assembly GCA_033964015.1 of Scolanthus callimorphus. Taxonomy (NCBI): domain Eukaryota; kingdom Metazoa; phylum Cnidaria; class Anthozoa; order Actiniaria; family Edwardsiidae; genus Scolanthus; species Scolanthus callimorphus. Next base: position 14,726,620 of record CM066919.1, read on the forward strand.
GTTTTCGAAAACGCCGAAAACGTGTGGACGTGGTCTCAATATAATATGGTTGGCGCATCAGCATCACAATGACAATGAATAGCAGAATGCGCACTTCCACGCTAGACCCTCGTTTGTACACAAACGAAAGCCTATCAGTAATAATATCAACTCGCGCAAATCCTCAGAGGCGAAGAGAAAGGACTTTCAAAATCGATTAAGGCTCCAAGTGTTTAGCAGCTCGGGTTATGGGACGTAATGCAAAATAAAATGCTCGTATATTAAACCTTACGTAAAAGAGAATGGCTCGGACGGAGTTCATCAATCTCGTGCCAAGTAGAGAGCTCAGGCGGTTCACATCTTCTATCCATCTTCATATTTATTGATCCTGTTATAACATTGCGTGTTTTATTGCTTCAATTGATTAATTATTGGGAGAAATTTGGCCATTACTTCGTAAAATCCGCCATCAACTTACATCTGTAGGATCTTCGCCTCCAAATCTCTATCGTCCGCCATTTTGGTTTGAGGTCGGAACACGTGACCTAAATGTTATGAAATTTGACTCGACGCCTGCCAAACAATACTTTCCATGACGTCACGTGTATACCGTATTTACGGGTTTTGCCGAACTGCTAATTAGTTGAGCAGGAGTCTGCATCAAAAGTTAATACTACTGTTTAATATTGTATTGGGCATTACAGTACATCCATGTGACCCCTATTCTGAGGTTCTGATTGGGTCACACCCTCATGAATTAGTAATGAATTTTACAATGCTTAATTATGATTTAATAGATGTGTGGAGGGTTAGTAATCCCGAGCTCCAAAAAGATTTTCATCGCGGCAAATAAAAACTCCATTAATTTAGCGTCGTCTTGATTATTGGCTTATAAGTGCTTCAGTCGAAGATGATGTTTCTAAAGCTGATATAATAACCGCGTTAAAAACTGATCACTCAGCAATAACTCTTGAGTTAGATAGTTTGATAGATCAGCCCCGCGGACCTTCCTTTTGGAAACTGAATACAAGTCTATTGCAGGACGAGGTTTATGTACAACAAATGCGAGAGAAGATAAAGGAATGGAACACAGATGGCCAAGGAAATGACGACCCTCGGGTTGTCTGGGATTGGATAAAATATTTAATTCGTAAGGATACCATTGCCTATAGCAAAAAAACGAGCACGCAGTAAAAGGAATACTTTGAATGATCTCGAACAAAAATTAAAACGCTCCCAGGAAATACTAGCTGAATCGCCTCTGCCAGAAAATTTCGAAAATTTTGAAAGGCTTAAAATAGAATATGAAAAAGAATATGATTATCGTACACAAGGTGCAATAATCCGATCACGGGCGAACTGGCTCGCAGATGGTGAAAGAAACACAGAATATTTTCTTAATTTGGAGAAAAGTAGAAAACAGAAAGCATGTGTAAGCAAATACTTATGGAAAACGGGACGGAATGTATAAACCCTCGTGAAATTTTGAGTGAAATTCACAATTTCTATCTGAATCTCTACAAGGAGAAATCATATTTTTTAACTAATAATAGCAACCCTTCTCCATTTACGATCTCAAATAATATTCCTCAACTAGCTCGTGAGCTAAGAGAGGCATGCGAGGGTAAACTAAAAATCTCAGAATGTTTCAATGCCTTGAGTGATTCAACAATAATAAGACACCAGGTATCGATGGACTTCCGATTGAGTTTTATGGAGTTTTTTGGAAGGAAACTGGGGATCTGCTGTCAAATCCTTGAATTTTTCATATCGTTTTGGTGAGCTTTCAACTTTTTTAAAAACAAGCAGTCATTTCATCATGGAAAAGAAAGAGAGAGACAGGCGCTTCTTACAAAACTGGAGGCCCATTTCATTATTAAATGTGGATTTCAAAATTGCCAGTAAAGGTTTAGCGAATAGACTACAAAGGGCTCTTCCAACATTAATTAATGCGGATCAGTATGCTTGTGTAACGGAACGAACTATCTTTGATGCAGTAAGGACGATAGACGACGTATTACATTTTGTGAAATACAGGAATGGAGAGGGTATTTTGACAGCTTTTGATTTGAAAAAGCATTTGATTCGCTTGAAAGGCGTTTTTTGATTAAAGCGCTGGAAGCGTTCGGATTTGGAGAAACACTTTCTCTAACAATATTGTTAGCTGTGTGTTAAAGAATGGTCATGCGACCACCTTTTTTCCTAACAGGCAAAGCGTCCGCCAAGGTGATCCCCTTTCATCTCTTCATTCTTGTCATTGAACTGCTCGCTATATATACTAGAAATGATCCCAATATCGAAGGCGTAGAAATTGATAATAATATAATAAAGTTAGTTATTTTCGCAGATGATCTGACCTGCTTTGTGAGAGATAAAAGATCCTATTTTTACTAAGGCCCCGTTTATATGGAGAAAGTTGTCCCGGGACGAAGGGATAACTCGTCTAGCCGAGTTACTCGGGGTGAGACCACAATTTCTGGTACATTTCTATGTAAAGCGCAATTGAGCGTTTATATGAGGTCCCGGGACGAAGGGTTGTCTCCGCAAGCAAGGATAGCGCACGTAGCCGAGGCGAGTTACCCCTTCGTCCCGGGGCAACTTTCTTCATATAAACAGTTTGTCCCTTCTTCCCGGGACGCCTGTGCTTTTTTTGAGCATGCGTAGCAGCAAAATATGAGCCTGCGGTGTATTTTCAAGATGGCGGCCGGGGGCCGCGGCCGGGAGATGGAGTTGGTCGGACGATATGATCGAATGTTTAATTTCCTCGTTAAAAGAATACAACAATATTTGTGAGTTCAACTCAGTAGATTTTAACGCAGACAAAGTGAAGCTCTACGAGGAGTTACGGAAGCTTTTGGCAAAGAACAACTTTGAAGATGATTTTGGTCCGGAACAAGCGCTACATAAGCCAGACAAGATAAGTGGGATGATGAATACAAAATTTTCAAGGAAAAAGCCGAGGCCGATAAAAGCCGCATCAAGCTAGGTTATAACAGAGTGAAGGAGAAAGTGAAAGCTATTCGTCAGGAATACTCGAAAGCTGTGCAAAACGGTACGAGAAGTGGTAGTGGGAAGATCGTTGCCGTGCACTATGATGATCTGACAGAAATATGGAGTGGCTCCCCATCAACAGAAGCCTTATCATTTGGCCTAAATACTGGAAACTTGCAAGCTTCATTTCGGAGTGTGATTTAAGTGTGAATGAGAATACCGAGGGTGTCAAAACGACCAAGTTTGAGTCTGAAGATGGGGAGATGGTGACATAGAAAGCTCTGAATCAGAAAAACAGGGAGAAAGTAGTTCAACAGCCAGTGATAGACAAAGCAAGAAGCAGGGGAAAAAGAGAAAGGCCTCAACATCAGAGGTACCGAAATTGATCGATAACAAAAGAAAGCAGCTAGAAAAAAAACTGACATCAGCACAACGGGATCAAAAAATTCTAGATGCGGCTAAGGATGATATAGCGATCAGAAAAGAAATGATGGAATGCTTTAAAGAGTCTGCAAAATGTACTGCTGTCGCAATAGAAGGAATGGCCTCAACAATGAAGGGGCTCACACAGGGGCTTGCAGAAGGTGTGAAAGTATTAGCAGAGGCATTACACAGACCCAGTTGCAACCCCACCTTACCAGCATTACCTTCAGCCAGGTTATGCACCATGGCATATGCATGGTCAGCAGCCAGAGATCTCTACCAGGGTCATTGATGAGCAAGACAAGTCATACTATCAGATGTAAGCTATGTAACAGCTTATTGGTGTATATATTGTTTTTTTTCTAACCTTCCAGTTTGATTATGTAGGATTTTAATCCTAAAGAGAAGGTATAAACGTTGACACATTATTGTTGAAATTAAAATGTTGACATGTTTTTACATTGGCATAGAGGCAGAACAATGTAAGGACAAGACAATGCCCTTAAACTAGTGCATGCTTACAATCTCAGGGGTCCATTTACTTTATTTTCAATGGGTACTTTTCATTTGAAAAAGAAGTCTAGATAGAAACCAAATGATTTTTGTTAACTTTTGTTGCTTGCTTACAGAAACATTATGTGTTCAGTGTTACACAACTCTTTGAAGACTTTCAGCAGTGAGGGGGATGTAAATGTGGATGTTCCTACAATCTTTGCCAAAAAGCTTGGACTGATTTCATATTTTCTCACTAGAAGAAATGCATGAAATTAGCATAATTACTGAATCCCCTTCCCCGTTTTCAATGTTGTTCTTTGCAATTTTAAAAGTCTAGTGATGGGTGGAAATCATTAACAAAGTTGAGTCAGGGGGGAGAGGGACTTTACGTATTTCATTCAATTTTCAGAGATAGCCTTAAAGCATCAGTCCAAACCATTTTACCAAAGATTTTAGGTGTATTGAGAGTATTCACTAGTGTAAAGGCATTTTTAATCATGCAGATGCATTTTTATACTCTGATTATTTTGAAGATTGGAACATAATGCATTTGTTTTGATTGCACCACAGTGACCCTCTAGCTGTCCTTAATAACTGATAAATAATTAACTTCTGGGCATTCTCAGTAGTGAGCATTGGTGGATAATTTTTTTCTATACTGGAATGAAATAGAAGTTTCTAATATCCATTTTGTAATTTTTCTATGAAAATTTTCAATGCTATCATAGAAATGGGATGGAATGAACTGCAGATTCTCCTACCATAGTTTGTTTTTAAAGGCCATTTATTTCTCCCTATTCCTTTTATTTTTTCTAAAATATATAATCTTGGGGGAGAGTAACCCTCGATATTATAATCAACAAAACTTGGTGAAATATCTTTGTAATAACACTGTTTTGTGGATTAGTCTTTTTGCCATAAACTCTGAAGCAATTTCACACACACACAAAAAAAAACATGAACAGATGCTTACATGTTATGATCCTCAGGGGGCTTTTGTTTATTAGCACCTTGGGGGGGAGGGGGGGGCAGCAAAAGTTTATCCCCCATGATTACTCTAGAAATATTTCATATTTTGATCAGCTTTTTGAAGCTTGACTTTTGTGATTTTCCACATACTATAATGTACATCCCCGAGGCACTGCTAATAAAGAAGGAACAAAAAAACAACCTCGTCCCCAGGGTCTTCTCGGTCGTTTATCAAAATGTTAGCTCAGAGAAGACCCTGGGGCAGGCTGAGTCATGTGACTATTGTTTGAGGACATGAGAATGAGGTTTGTCCTTTGTTTCGAAACGGTCATGTGACTCAGCCTTCCCCAAGGGTCTTCTCTGAGCTAACCGCCATTTTGAAAAACGACCGAGAAGACCCTGGGGACGAAGTTGACAAAAAAATCAATAATTACATGGATGGTTATTCATTTAGTACATAATAAAATGTGGTAACCCATAGCATTGCCTATGGACTCTGCGGTTAGAAGTGATTGATCTACCCCTTATATGAGAACCCAAATGTGTACACAACTTGTTATATTTATTTTGAAAAGTATCTCCCTTTAGGCCAAGTAAAAAAAATAAACATGTTTATCAGCCGGAGCTTTCCAAAAGGTGTCCATGCAGCCCTTTTTTTATTATTATTTCTTTTTGCTCCTTGTTTATGCCTTGTTGTATTGGTTTATGCCATATTTTGTGTACAAAATGTCTACGACTGTTTCATAGACTGATCTTAAGGACAATCTATGTTCATATAAAGCATTTCGATGCTCATTAAAGCCACATTTCAAAGCAGTTTATAACCGCTTGTGACATTTGACTTCGTTTTGGAGACAATCTGTGAAAATAGAAAATAAAAGAAAAAAGGATGCGGCTCCAAAAAATGATGCAGGCAGGGACGATAAAACATGTATTTTTTTTACTTGGCCTTATGTAAAGTTTTCCTATTTGCACAGAATTTCTCTCCCTTCCCAGATGCCTGCCTTTTTTCTCATCCTCCTTAATTCACCACCTGTTTTTTTTATCCATCATGTATCAAATGAACACATTGATTGATTGATGAAGTATTCCAACAACAACAGGTTAGCAAAATTATTATTCCCCTCCAATTGCAAGTCAACAAATGGTCAACAGATAGCTTACATAAACCCCTTGTTTATAACATAAGCATACATGCATGTTGCATAAACAGTTTACCAAGGGGAAGCAGACCAGGCAAAACATCCCAAAACAAAGGGATTGTGTGGGTTTTAAAAATCCATCTGTATACTGCCTGGAATTTGTGTTAAAACTCCACAAATGAAATTAACCTTGTACATATTATTGTTTTCCTATTTCAATTTACATTATGTGAATACCTCCTATTAGAGGAGAGGTTGAAACAACAGTACTCTATAAGTATCCAATTTAGTGTGGTGGGTACCCAAGTCCCACCACCTCTTTCAATTTCCTAAAAATCAGATTTTCAACTGCCAATATCTTGTGAAATAATTGATCAACCATGGTAAAACCCTGCCGTTGTGCTTACACAACCCATTTCTGCAATCTTTGAGAAAATAACCACTGGATACCTATGGTGGGTGGTAATACCCAGTACCCCACCACCTCATTCACCATCCCTGATACTTATCGAGTACTGGTTTTGACCTTTTCCCTTATTCTAAGTTCATCTTAATGTATGTATGCTCTCTTACATAAATAACAAAGAAGGAGAATGTTATCTTGTAAGCTGAAATAGTGAAACAAATGCACAAGCTTAAAAGGTCTGCTTTCATCTTTACGTGTGTATATTTATTTTTTGGGAAGGGGGGGTGTCTTACGTAAATCAAAATGTCCTCTTTAGTGGTGAATTGGTTTCGGGAATTTTTTCTGGCAATTAAAATATTTTATCCTGACAGAACCCTTTGCTTGGGGACACCTGTCAAAGTTCTATGTCAAATGGTCTGGAAGATGCTCTTTCATATATGCTGTTAGAACTTCCCTGACCCTTTCTCCTTCAGTTGTATTGTAAGACAGGAACCTGTCTGGTTGGACAGTGGGTATACTAACCCCAAATGTATTCGCTGTCATCCTAAATGACCCAGTGTCCTTCAAAAAATAAAGCGTCAACGCAAGTTTTTTCTCAGCTGAAAGAGCAGAGCGGTTGGAGATGTTGCGTCTGGGCTGATGAAAGGTCGCAGCTTTTCAACTAGTTTCATAAACACAGCTCTTGTCATTCGCAGATTTGCTTCCCATTCTTCTTCCATCAAATGCCCTTGCCACAAATTGATCCACCATTGTTCCGTTCTTCCGGGTTTTTTCCATACTGTTCGAGGAGTTCGTTTTCTTCTGCGCTTGCTTACACGAGAGATATATTCATTTCGTCTCAGAGCTGCTTGAGCGAAAAGCAATTCACCTTGACTTTGAAAATGTTGCAAAACCATGAAAGTAGTTTGAGTAGCTAAAGAAATAATCGTGGACAAGCCTGAAAGCCAAAAAGCAAATAGAGCCAACGCAAACCTTTGTTCATCGGCCATTTTGTTTGTTTTTGCTTTTTCCCGCGCTCAATCGCTCGCCCCGGGTCACTTATGTAATACGTACAGACGGCAAAGTTATCCCGCCTCATATAAACAGGCGGCAAGTTGTCCCGGGAAGAAAGGGCAACCCTTCTACCCGGGCTCATATAAACAGGGCCTTACTCACCATAATGAAGTCGTTCGGACAATATTCTGGTCTTTTGATTAACAAAAAATAAAACAGAGATTTTAGCCTTAGGAAATACGAAATTAGTTTTCGACCCTAATCTGGAGGTGAAACGCATAAGTCCAGCAGTTAAAGATTCTTTTCATTTCACAAATAACTGGAACCTTTTTTATAAAGTCAAATTCGAAAGTATAGAAAAAGAATTTAAAGAGATGTTTAAATCCTGGAACTGGCGTAAACTAACTCTAAAGGGACGAATTCAGATTATCAAGTCTCTGGTACACAAGGAATTCGAGCGGAAATCTAATCGAAACGAGCAAAACTTGTGCGGACTCGTATCCTGCCTAAATATATGCGCGCGCTGGAATTTATTCATGAGCCCACATTGTAAAATCAATATGTACAGCTGACTTGTGTAAAAGCTGCAGTCAAATTCCAAATTGCGTGATCTTTTCGATGCGAAGCGAGAATTCGAATAGTGTTTACGATTCAGATAACACATCGACTGAATGATTCCGAAGCGATAATAGCATATTTGAACAAGAGAAAATGATTTATTTTCTCTTGATTTGTATTAATATAAAAGAAAATATTGTGTATGTTTTCAGAAAGTCCGCGATTTTCTGATGTGCGCACTCTTTATAGCTAGAAGTTTCTGAATGTTTTTGTGATAGAGCGGATAATATGGTTATAATTACGCTTGGTGCAAACTGCGCTTGTACAAATTTATTGCGGCCAAGACTAGAGACGATTTCTTGGATTTTTCTAAGCTAATCAACTGAAAATGCGGCTTACGTAATGTCAGGAAACACACAAATAGGGAGTTGAGAATACTTTGAACCTTTCAAGTGCCAGCACTCCAGGCAATGACTTCATCACCGCTGGTGACAATAACTTCGCAAGCCATCCAGCTATGAAACTTTTTTATTACAAATCAATCCGTTTACATCATTGCTATGTTTTTATAGTGCTATGTTTTTATGTATAATCTTCCCTAAATCTGCTTCGCTATGGCGCTGGCTATACTAGGAACCTAACTCGAAAAGCAATTGCTACTAATTAGCCATTTCCGGTCATATACTTCTATTGATGTTTCTCGTTCATATTCAGTATGTTGGACATAAATTCCAAGAACAACTCTACGACGATACGAACGAATGTGGATAGCAGAATATCTGTGCTGACTCTCGTCATGGTACTTCGTACAGTTTTTCCACAACAAAATATTTAACTTTCACCTGAATAATTACTTGCAATGCATTGTTAATTTCAAGTTGGCAAGCGAAGAATACTTGAAATCTCGATATGCTTTTCCTTGAAAAATTCAAATGTTTCATATCTCTAATGCGTCAAAGTCCTCGTAGCATTCTATTCAAGACGACTTTCAGTTTCCACTGCTTTAAATCTGTTAAATCGAGTCACGGATCAGCGAAGATCTCTGAATGATTTTTTTGGAGTGTAATTGCAAATGACATTGCTGCACTGTAGTAGGAAGGATACTTATTTGAATGAATTTTTTTCAGTATGTTGGACACAAATTCCAAGAACCACTCCACGTCGATACGAATGAATGTAGACGGTAGAATGTATGTGCCGACTCTCGTCATGGTACTAGGTTCAGTTTTTCCACAAAAAAGTATTTAATTTTGACCTGAATAATTATTGCTACAACATTGTCAATTTCAGGATGGCAAGGGAAGAATACACTTGAAATCTCGATATTCTTTTTCTTGAATAATTCAAATCTTTCACATCTCCAATGCTCCAAGGCATTCCATGTGACTTCGAACTGCTTTCAATCGAGCCTCGGATCCGCGAAGATCTCTGAATTACTTGTTTTCGAGTGTTCTTGCAAATGACATTGCAACACCGAAGGAAGAATACTCGTATCAATGAAATAATTATTTTCAGTATGTTGGACACAAATTCCAAGAACAACTCCACGGCAATACGAACGAGTGTAAATGGTAGTATGTCTGTGCCGACTCTCGTCATGGTACTAGGTTCAGTTTTTCCACAAAAAAGTATTTAATTTTGACCTGAATAATTATTGCTACAACATTGTCAATTTCAAGATGGCAAGCACTAAACAAGAATTTCTGCAGAATACACTTCCGTGGTGCTTTTTCTTGGCTAATTCCTATCTTCCACACCTCGCAGCATTCCATGCGACTTTCTACTCCTTTCGACGGGCCTCCGATCAGCGAAGAACACCGAATAAATGATTTCACACAGGAATTTCTTCAGAAACGACCGCTCGAAGAAAATAAATAAGTTAAAGAACTTTGACACAAATTCCAAAAGACTTTCCACTTTTTCTTGAATCCTCTTAGGGTAATTGAAGGATACGAAAGTTCGAGCGTGGTACTAGGTTCAGTTTTCGAGAATGAGACGTCAAAATTTCCTCTCTCGAATCCCATGGCGTCATCTTGCGAAAACATCTCAGGAATATTCAGTGAGTTAAAACGCGACGCCGGGAGAATACGAAGCGTCATAATTGTGCTAGATGCAAAGGTCAGTTGCTGATCAAGATTAGTTGAAGTTTTCAGCTTTCCTCGTGTCTCCGATCAGCTAAAATATATTATAAAACTCCGTTGTCTGCCTCGGCACATTTCCAACAGAATCTCAATTTCAGAGTTTGACTGTGGGGAGGGGGGTTATTTTGTCTTACTGCGCATGCGAAATAACAGCAGGTCAGCAGCTTCACTGAGGGCTCAGCTCAAGATTTGTTTGCGAAGAGATGTACGGCTTCAATTCCTTGTGGGTAACTCATGTACCGTCTATCTAAGTTATTCCGCAGAAAGGAATACATCAAAATATTTAATAATTTGTTATACAGCTTTTTGTGGAAAGGTAGAAAAGATAAAATCAAAAGAGCAGTTATGATTAAGGAGGCTGCCTACAGTTTTTCTTGGACTTCACCTCTCAACTTTGAGCGACCACGAAAGATCAAAATTCAAGATGATGCACGATTTATTGTCATCAGAGTTTCCATAGCAACGACACAGGGGGCTCACTGTTTTTAATTGACAAACACGTGAAATTCGATCTAAACTTTTATAATGACACACCAAGCGCTAGTCCTTAGGTACTTGTCTATACGTATACGAAGTTTTGAGAAAATTAACGAGAATTTCAAGATATTCCAGGCGACTTTTTTGGCTTTTGAAATTCAAAATGTTCACTTGCTTTCCAATAATTATAAAATTTCATCGGTTTTGAAATAGGCTAGCGAAATCTCTTACCGCAAAATTCATTCCAAGGTATACAACTGCTTGTTTGCCAAATTTGATACCAGGAAGTGCTTTTGATTTTCCATAATGAACATCGACGCAAACATGGAATAATATAATTAAGGTATCAGGAACCCTTTTGGTTGCCATAATTTCAGAAACTCACTATGCTTTTGGAATACAAGGAAACCCAAGCAAACTATGCATATTCTGAAAGTTAAACAACAGAATTTTCATTGAACTGCATTTTTATTAATAATCATTAATAAATCTCTAATATTCTTGATATTATTTTAATTTTAAAATTTAAAAAGCGTAAAAAGCTGTCTTTTTACGCAAAAATCAGTTGGCTATGTTATAAAAGCAATGGTCCATATTAGTGTGCATATATCCATTTCTGGAGCACTTAGATAGTTGATAAAGCACGATGGTAGCGTAAGAGATTCTCGAGCCGCAAGCGTATATCCAGAACTGGATATACGCACGCTAAGCATGGACCATTCCTTTATTATCGCTCGTCATGGCGACTTTTCTGGGCTGTGTCACAGAAATGGATTAAAAACTTATATCAATATTTCCAGATATCGACATGGATACTTAAGGTGGATCGACCCAGTAATTTTGCACCCATGCCAACCAATTTTGAACCTCTCATATAAAACAGGTTGATTTCTATCGCGCAGCCAATATAACATACCTACTACACATAGACTGAAATACATGTTAGTACAAAGTTTGGGGAAATCGGAGTTAGTATCACCCGACAATCAGGCCACGCCTAATTTTACTCTCACCCCAGTTTCAGGCTGTAACGATATTCTTTCAATAAATGCTGTATGGTACCTCGAGATTGACTGATTGCCTACGTGTAACCGAAGTTTGACTAAATTCTACAAGCCCAATTTGAAGATATTTTAGGATTTCTAAATCAGGGCTATAATTTATGTAAATTGAGTGTAGTGAATTAACATGGCAGAGTTTGGTACTTCTTGGTTATATATTGAAGGTTTTTATAGCTCATTATATTTGAATATGTTTAAAGAAGGTCATGCTTTTTATAAGAATTACATATTTATTTGCGATTTCGAAAAGGAAACAAATGTAATTATCAACATAATTGCCCCACGCATCAGCTCGCCGCGAAATTTGGGCCTACTTTGAACAAATTTGGTCTGATTTAAAAAATCGTAGTTTTTTTCGCATCAAATTTTTGGACGACACAATCAATGTAAAGTTTCATATCAATTGAAAACCTCTAAGGCGTTCAACTGGGAACGCAGAGATCGATAAACATTGGATGTATTTCTGTAGTTTCTGCTCTGGGATTTGCTATTTTTTCCCGTTCGGCACAAAATCGAATTCCAATGGAGGGCACCTGTTTCTCAGGTCTTTCGTCCAGAAACAAAGAACAGAAGGAGCATTTAAATGTTTCTCAACCCTATTACATATCTATTTTACATTACAATTTTTTTTTTCGAGCCAAATGAGTGAAAACATCAAGCATTTGAAAAAACGCTGCCTAAAATATCAGCCAGTTTGTAAAGTTTTACTCATTTACCACAGTTGAACTGTCTAAAAAAGCAAACCCCGACTTCCGATCGCTAGAAATTTGTATTTACACTAGGATTTAGTTTAATTACGAATCAGGTTCATTTATAGTTGTGATTTTCTAGAAAATGTAGCTACTAAATTTGAAGTTTTGCTCGTGAACTTCAGAAAACGTCTTCATCTTGACCTCCAGCTGATTCAGACCGGAAGCAAAATTACGCGCAAAAGTCACGTGATTGAAACCCAAGAATTCACTACACTGAATTTTACATAAATTATAGCTCTGATTTAGAAATCCTAAAATATCTTCAAATGGGGCTTGTAGAATTTAGACAAACTTCGGTTACACGTAGGCAATCATTCAATCTCGAGGTACCATAGAGCATTTATTGAAAAAATATCGTTACAGCCTGAAATTGGGGTGAGAGTAAAATTAGGCGTGGCCTGATTGTCAGGTGATACTAACTCCGATCTCCCCAAATTTTGTACTAACATGTATTTCAGTCTATGTGGTTCAAAATTGGCTGGTATGGGTGCAAAATTACTAGGTTGTAGAAAAGACTAATTAATGAGGGAATCGTGGCTGTCTTGCAGACTTTTTGGGCATGAACTTTTCAGGACTTTGGTTGCTAGAAGAAGCAGTGCCGTTGATTTTATGCTTTAAGATTGTTGATACCACGAAATCCACAACCTCGAGGTTTGGATTTGAAGTTCGTCTTTGGCATTGAAGTTCGTCTTTAAGATGAAGAGTACAGTAGAAACCAAGCGCTTTGATTTTGAAGCCATTTCCGACAGAAATGGGAAGAGAAATTGACTGGGCATGAATCATGAAAAAGCTGCTATTTTGTTCAAAATGTGTGTTGTGGAGAGGAAAGCAACATGAGCAACACAACTGAATTCTATACAATTTATGGTACTGGTAGTGTTGAAATTTCTGTTTTAGATATTTACAGTGTGAACATTTTAGCAAAGGCCACATCTACTTGCATATCTGCTGTCAATATTTGTATTTTATTTTTCGACTGAAATAAATATTTTAGAAATGCACTTCAAATTCACACGTCACACCAAAGTATTTTTTTCTCAGGAGGCAGTCTTTTTATGTGTGGTTTATGTCAGAGGATTTAAATCCAAAATCTCTTGCCAGCTCTAATCTCCAATCTCCAGCTCCAATCTCTAGCCAGCTCCTCTCTTGAGTTTATTCGGCTTTTGTTGATTTTTTATCATCGGTCACTTGTATATAAATTTATAGAATTATTTCTTCGGCTTTTAAACCCCCAGAGCACTATATGCTGAGCATGGGTTCGGGGAACACGGTCCAGATATTTTTTCTCACAGGGTTTTCCTAGTTACGTGTCCGGCTCAGTAGCATAGCTGATTGTAAATTAAGATAAAGTTATTAGATTGTAAATTAAGATAAGGTGCTGAAAATTATGTTATCTCCTATTGTATTGTATTATCACATTATACTTATATATGACCTTGAGCAGTGATTGCTGCTCATAGGGCGCTGTAGATTGTATGTGACCTTCAGCACTGATTATTATATGTAATACCATGGCACCGAGGGAAATTAGGGATTAAATTTCCCTAGTGGCGGATCCAGGGGTGGTGATGCCTTTTGGGCCAAAAAACTCACTGCTTTTTGGCCCAAAAAATGTTTAAAGCCGTTCCAATGTAAACAATTGTAAACTGCTGAGCTCGCTCTATCAAGATAATTATTTTGAATATTTCAAAATATACTCTCCTTTGAGAATCAGGCTATATAGTCCAGCTGCTATAGCACCAGAGAAAATATTTCTGAGTATTTCAACAGAACAATCCACAAGTAAGAAGACTCCAGAGTATATGGTAACTTTGCAGAAGAAATTTCCAAATTCGCATTGGAGCGGGGAATGCACCTTAATCCTAAGTGTAGCGAGCTTGTAATTAACTTCCAATACTATCAGCCTACTCCTGTCATCCCTTACATATCGGTGGCACTATCAAACGTGTGGCCAGCTATAAGATCTTAGGTGTGCACATATGCGATGACCTCACATTGTGTGCCCAGATTAAGATTTTAGGCGTGCACATATGCGAAGATCTCACATGGAATGTACATAGACAGACAGACAGACAGATTTATTTGGCACCTTATACAAGAACAGTACATATATGTTGGTCCAAATAATGGTGATAAAACGCACACTTTTTACATATTATGTATATTTAGAAGCACTTAACCGTTACATATACAGTACGTATTTAAGAAAGCGAACAACCTAACAAAATCAGTCCGGTACATACCCAGATTTAGGGGTATCAATTAAGCTCATTACTTATGCATTGCGCAATAAAATGGCGGCCCGAGCCTCAGCTAGAGTACCTCACAGAAAAGGTTCCTTGTCAGCGAAATACTGCCCCTACCCATGATTCAATGCGATAAATACATGCTCAAGGACTAGGAAGCCATTTTGTAAAGAGAACTATACGCGATCGAAGGGAAGGAAAGATTTATTTTAAGTTTTACGGCTATCACACTCTGATTTTTGTAGTTTTTGTCTGACCGATAGGATAAAGATAAGAATTCCATTGGGTTCCGACAACGTCCGGACAAAAAGCAGCATATAGACGGAAACTAGAATAGATTATCAGTATTTTTCTGCTGAAAAACAAGCGGGTACCCCGAGGGTACCCTACGATTTGAATCAAGTTCATATTCAACAAGATCGCAAGCGACATGCTGAGCTATGGACTGCCATGCTCAGTTTCTCACTACTCGATGCCGTGTTTGCAGTAGCTTCATTAAGACATCGCATTATTCAAAGAGTAAGGAAAAGAAAGGCAGCAAGCACGTAAAAACAAGCAAGAAAGGGCATTTAGTGAGGAGTTCCTTCGCCTTTGGGAGGACGAAAGGGTAGATATTTTCCCCGATTACATCTGTGGAAGTTGTAGGGTCTATCTGTATAAAATAAGGAAAGGGTCTACGACTCACAAACGTGTTTTGAGCGAATGGAACAGCCACACAGAAAGGAATTGTATCTGTCAAGGGATGTCGAAGGTGATGTCGAAGGTGAAGAAAGTACGGATAGCGCGGAAGACGATATCATGTGGACTCGGACTTCGAAGAACTAAACGAAGCTGCCGCTTTTTTACTGCCGAGCAAGCAAAACAGATCGCGTATCGTCTTTCAATGACACATGGATTTATCTTCTTGGTAAAGTCGGAATTAACCAATTCTATTTCCCAGTTGCCACGAGAGGATGTGCTCAATATAACTGAAGCAATTTTTCAAAATGAGAGACCTCAAATTAGGGCTGATGCACAAAGCTGCTGCCAGACATATAAAGACATAGAGAAGCTTGTGACTCTCAATGGTGAGACGTGGAGCAGTAATCGCAATGCTGTCCTTAACAGAGCTATAACAGGACTATCTGCTGTTACTGATAACCAGACAAAAGATATAAGAAAAGCTGCAGCTTCAGATCAGCTGTATGCTATTGCCTATCCAGGGTTTACAAGTCCTATGACTTTTGCGTGCGACCTACTCATGTACTCCACTGCCCGAAGCAAATTTGCCAGCAACATATTTGGAAAGATGTCTCCAGCAGGATCCTTTGGAACTGTTAAAACATGGCTTAACCAGCTAACCATGTCCATTCCAGAGTTTCCCAAGGGGGACATGCTACAGCAATAGATAATGACCAAGTGCTAATCAAGAAGTGGACTATCAGAAAGGAAAACAGGGCACAGATCGGCATACTAACTAGTGTCTGTGTAGCTGAAATGAACAGTAATGGAACATTACAAAAAGATAGGGCCCTTTCCCCAGGGTATGTACTCTGCTTTTTACTGTGTATTCCCATATTAAAACAAAGCTGCAGCTCTGGCTATAAGTGCCAAATGTTGGCTGCATTTTAATAAATTTAGAATAGAAAACATAGGCTGCACTGTAACCAATAAAAATGAACAGGGCACAATACTGGAACTCTAGATTCAGTGTTTGGTGAGAGAAATGTCAACCTAGTTGCCAAGTGGCAACTTACCTTTCCAGTCTGTTGATTTTCTAAAAATGCCCTTCACCCCCATTAATTTGTGAAAAAATGATGGCAGCCAGATTTCTGATATGTCAGTGAAACTTCACTATTCGGCAACCATTTTTTTTTTTATTTAAGGCAGCAATGACACCTCTTGCAGGATTTTCAAATGAGAAGTGCTGTTCCACATTGGTGTAACCAATATTAATTACCAAGTTTTAGCAAAGCTTTATACCAGCAGTACTTTGTTTTATTGCTTATCAAAATTAATTGCCTTTTTTTCAGGGACTGGAATACGCGGTGCTCCAGGGCAAAAATTGACCCTGCAGAGAAGTCAAAATATTGGCAGATTGCAGCCTTACCCAAGCTCAGCAGGATCTCTTGCGTCACGAGGTGATGGTTAAACCTACCAATTTTTGTAGGGAAGCACTGCAGCTTGATCTTTTTCAAAAAAGTTTTAAAGCATAAACAGAGACATAAAGAGCCACCGTCTGTTTTTCATTAAGAGTGGACATGAGCTTTCTAAAGTTTCTAAATTTGCAGTGTATAAATAACACTGAGTATTAAACAATAACATCATATTAATTCTAATAAGTGGTTGTCCATTGGTGCGAAAATTATTATGCTCTCTTTGCTGAACACAGACAAAAAAGAATAAGACTCATTGCAAAATCTGATTGGCTGTGTTCTTAAAGCTTGTACCATTATTTCTGTTCTAAATTGCTAACCAGAAAAACGCCAATATAAGAGCTAATTTCAAATAATTAGTTTCAGAGTTATAGCATAAAAACACAAAAGTGTCGTAAAGTGAGGAAGTGGTGGGGAAAACAGATGGAAGGGTTCAGTACTTCCTATCTGGTGCCTTTTGGCAATTGCTGACTGAAAAGAAAGTGTCCAAGATATCAGGGTAAGCTCAATTGTGAGGTTCCAGAAAAATATACCGACCCCTACCCCTCTGGAATTTTAAGGAAAAATGCAGTATTTGTATGGAAATGATCAGGTAAATTGACCCCACACATTACAATTTTCCACACATTTACTGTATTTGCTGAAGGGAATTTTCGCTCCTTTTTGACTATCTAGCCCCCTTTCTGAAATTCCTGCATCTGCCTCTGATTTGTTTGCTATTTGGTTACCATAAGTTGACTTCTGTAAAATTCATCATATAGGCATTTATAAATGAATGTGTTCTTTCTTCCATTCTTGATGAATATTTTTCTTAACCTTTTTTAGAATAATAGCAGGGCAACAACCCTAGCAAGAAGCCACACGCCTCCCAGCATTGGGTAAAGGGCAGGCAGTCAGGAGGGGGTTGCTGTTATTCCAGTGACCTGGCAACTGGAGTTAGATCATGGTACTGATGCTGAGTCTGTGACGGCCATCTTAACATCATTGCCTGATGTTGAAGGCCATGAAGAAATTGAAGTTGTGGTAAGGCATTTCTTTTAGAGGGAGGGGGTGCTGATGCAATGTTCTATCCTCTGAAGATATTCTGCAGGGCAATGGGAAGCAATCGGATCAAAGAAGCTGTAAACTATATTATATAAGGAAATGATATAAAGCATCTTGAAACAAAAGTGCATAATATACAATGTAACATGATAACATCAACATCTTCCCAATGAAGTTTACTGTTTCTAATCCCCCTTTCCCTTTCTTTTTAAGGAGAGATCTTCAAGTAAACAGAGCCGTCTTGAGTAAATTAACTTTGCCAAAACCAAGAAGTGGAGGAAACATAGTGAACTTCAATGTAACATGAATGTTTAGCTTAGCATATAGCTTGGTGAGCTATTTTCTCAACAAGACTGAACTGCTGTAAAAATGTAGCAGGTACTTTTTCTGGTTTTGTTGACCATTAAGCTGCTTTGCTTGTTTAATAGAAAAGGAAAAAAGGGTACATTTTATTAAAATAATTATTAATTATAATTGCTGTTGTCTCTTCTATGGGCTCACATGCATTTGTTAGATAGCTAAGGCTTAATCATGGGCAGCAAAACAGATGTTTGAATTGGGTGGTTAAGACTAATGTATGGGCAGAGTTTAAAAAACATGAAAATTGTTGAGAAGTCCCCATGTCTGAGTTTTCCAAAATGACTGGCTTTGACATAACAGTATATGCAATTATTTCAAAGGAATTTAATCCTCTGTCTGCCTGTGTCACTCGCCATTTTGACAGCATAGCAACATACCAAGTTGGAGAAAGCATCCATTTCGATCAACTGATTTAGAGAATATAGAGCAATGTTCTCAATTGAATATGGTAAAATCAAATATGAAACTTTGTTTTTAGATGTTTTTACGAGATTTTTACATATAATTCGTCTTCTGATATCGAACGAAACAATAACAAAGGAGTGGCTGACACAGGCTCTTTAAAATTGTTTGTTTTTTCTCTTATAACATGAAATCCACAAGCATTTAAACAAGATCTATCAAGGTGATAACAATAAGGTAAACAGTGGTAAACGGTCAGGGGGGATCTCCAGAAAGGGGGGAAGGGCAAAGTAAAAAAAAAAACGAAGGCCAAAGTGTAACCTTGCTCTTGCAAAACAGTAAATGTATGGGGAAACCTATCGAAAAAGGGGACGGGCAGGCCCCCGAGCCCTCCCCCCCTAAATCTGCATATGACATTGAAAAAACTTAAAACTTACAGCCTACAACAAATTATTCATAAATAATTTCCTAGAAGTTCTATTGAGTTGAGTTGAATGACCCACTACAAATGCACGTTTTTTAGTGTAAGGGACAGACCATTAGAAATTTTACGGGGGGGGGGGGGGGGTGGCCATTGCATCTTACAATGTATCTTAACAATTTTCAATAAGAGATTTATCTTGCACCCACAAAGCGCGCCCAAATTTTGATAAACGCATTTCATCAAGCCTCAGAGAAAGGGTAGATGAACATTCCAGATTTCTGCTCCCCATCACCCTTTGGGGGATTTCTGCCCCCTCCACCCTCCCATAACCCTAAAATTTCTAATGGTCCCTAACCATTTATCTTGTTCAAGCTTGTTTGACAAGACAAGTACATATTCTGTTGTCGTGCACTACTGTGGGTGAAGGCAGGCATTGAGGCTTATTGCATAGGAACTGGGCATCCGGAATTTATGATGTACACTCTGAGAGGGGTTCACTTAACTTTTGTTCAGCTCCAAACCTCGAGAAAATAGAAATTCTTCTTGGTACCTGCTGGTACAATCATGTTTAGCCCAAACTTACATTCAAAAGGCATGCTTACTATATATTATGTCGCTATTCACAAGAAAGAACTTAGAACTTAGATATAATACTTCTATGGTAGCTTTCGCTAATACTAGAAGGGCGAGAGAGAGAAAACTACATAAATGCTGTCTTATTTTTTGTGTTCGTGA
This sequence comes from Scolanthus callimorphus, assembly GCA_033964015.1. Lineage (NCBI taxonomy): Eukaryota > Metazoa > Cnidaria > Anthozoa > Actiniaria > Edwardsiidae > Scolanthus > Scolanthus callimorphus. The sequence goes on from CM066919.1 coordinate 14,746,353, forward strand.
GGAAAACCTTGACAAAATCATTTTGATTTCTTAATAAGTTGTACGCAAATCTTAACTACCCCACTTTTTACTTGAAGACACAAACGGGCAACGTTGGTAGTTATCGATTGATTTTTATATCGTACGAACTTTTGCAAATGTTTTAGCTTACCGTAGATTGCTATTTAAGCTTAACTTACTGTTCGAACTTACTACGGTGTTCGGAAATTCGGTGCTTTTCGTCGAGCACAGTAGTGCTTCCGGGGCGTCTGTTCGGCATTTAGCGAACCACGTCAACTACAAATACATAGTCATATGAAAGATCTTTTGAATTTGTCAAACAACTTTGGAAAACTCGAGAATGGTCTAGTTTCTAGTCTGTAGAGTCTTTCTCCCATCTCACCGCAATTTTTGTTTCAAGTAGTCAGGCGGCTAAGTCAAATGATTGTGCGTTTTTTGATAAAAGCATGAAACTTTCCAGTATGATTGCCCTACGGGTACTTGTCAACTTTTGTGGGAGGCATCTCTGAAAATTCTTTTACAGGAATTATTTAGACAACTCGCAAAGCTATTGTTCAGCCGCCATCTTGTCCTTTGTTATTCATGAGTTTTGCGGCACTTACTGTGCAAGTCAGTGAAGTGATTCTCCAGACTCTGCAGCAAAATCCCAGCAACTTTGTTTCATTCAGAGGCCTTTAATACCTGGCACATATGGTTTATACTCTGGTAGCTATGTCGCAAGCTGATATTAACCTGTGTGCCGAAGAATCCCGATATTTTCCTAATTTTCTATCTCCGAAACAGTGTCTGACTGGGAATCGAAAACATGTTTTCGTAAATAGAAGTAAACACCTAGAAAAGTAATTTAGATATCAAATTTTCACTTGTTATATTCCAATGATCGTTTCTTTTCGCCATAAATCTTTAGAGTTTTGTCAATCTGGCGCTACACTCTATAAATTTATTTCGTAGAATAAGAGCTCAAGTGCACGAAGGTCATGAATAACAAAGGACAAGATGGCGGCTGAACAATGGCCGCCCGAATTGTCTAAATTAGAGCTGTTAAAGAATTTTCAGAGATGCCTCCCATCAAAAATTAACAAGTACTGTCTGAAGTCTCATCCTGGAAAGTTTTTCATGCTTTATCAGAAAACGCACAATTCGCAATAAAATTTGGACTTAGCCGCCTGACTAAAGGTAATAAAGCGTTACATTACGAAACCCAAGGGGGAGGGAGTAAGTGCTTTGCTGTGATTGGTTTAATTTTTGTTTATAAAAATGTACCTAAATCTGGGTATGTACCGGACTGAAAATCAGGGGTGCGTGCTGAAGATCTAGTTAAAGGCCCATTACCAACCGAGAGCCTTTGCGGACTCTTAGCCAATCAGAGCATCCGAAAAACAATGGATCAATTTGAAAACAAAAAGAAAACGGGACGCAAAGGCTCCCGGTTGGTGATGGGCCTTTAAGATTTATTGCTCGCTTATCCGTTCAATACTAGAGTATGCATCACGTTTTAGCTACAAGGCCGCCCTCTCAGTAACTGGCCGCGAGTCAATCAATACCCGAAGGGATAAGGCCTGTTCTAAGTTTATCAGTAAAAGCCAGAGAGGTAGAACCACTTAGCTATATCCTTAATGACGCTCCCTATACCGGGGGGGGGGGGGGGACTTCCATATTTTGGGGCGGGGGTGCTCGTCGTACCTTTTAGGGTTTAAAATCAAGCCTCTGGTACCTTTTAAGGGGGAAAATTCGAAAACTTGCAATTTTTTCTAGATAGGTACCTGTTAGAGGTCCGTTCTAGAAAATCAAGCAAATCACACTTGCTGGTAGCCTGAATTTCAGACGTATTTTCCCTCGTAAAAAAATACGAGATAGAATCTATGATATCTCTTTTTTGTGCAAATTGAGGACGAGATATCATAGGATTCAAGTATATTCAAAGCGTTCAGTCGGTAGATTCCGCCGAAAATAGCACTCAAAAAGACGATATCGCCCTCGTCGCTGCGCGACTCGTGCGATATCGCTTTTTTCGTGCTATTTTCTTAGCATCTAGCCTCCTGAAGCTTTGAATAATCCTATAAAATTACGAGGGAAAATACGTCTTGTTGGTACCTTTTAGGGGTCAAAATCAACTAAGCGACGCCATTTTAGGTACCTTTTACGGGTAAAATCGAAAGTTCCCGACGACCACCCGCCCCAAAAAATATTGGAGTCCCCTCCGGGTCCCTATAGCGTTCCCTATAGCTTACGATCGGGTGCCACAAAGGCATATAAGACGATCATATAAGACGATCATATAAGCATATAAGACGATAACCAATACGAAAGGTTGTAGGTACTTGTTGTATAATTTAATATTTTTGTATAGTTGCCGCTGATATTTGTTGGACCTGGCAACTTATGTTCAGTCACTAGACTGCAAGTTGACTCAATCTATATATTAATCCGTAAGGAAAATGGTGTCGACACTCGCTCCGCTTAGCCCTGAAGCTGTTCTGCCAAAAGAAGTTCGCAAATCCGAAGGGAAGGTGGAAATCTGGACCAGGGCGTATTTTTGTTGGAAAAGATTCGCCTCGGGCTAAGTTCTAATTCAAGCGATTTCTTAAGCGAGGGACAAAGCCGCCATCGCCGCCATGTTGAATTCTCCCACAGAAACTAAAAAAGAACTCGGTTCGCCCAGACGAAAGCACCATTGACATTGAAACCTAAATGGTTCTCTTACAGATTACATACAGGAATGTGCAGGGATAATTCTAACTTGAAAGATTTGAGCTGAGAAAAATTTTCATTCAAGTTTCAACAAACGTACACACTACTTGCTTCCCTCCGAGCACGCGCTAAGTCCGCCGAATGTCATGAATAATATTCTCTCTAAGTATAAATCCTGACGGCTCTATCGCAAAACGAAGGACACAATCCCGAAGAGAAGGAGGAAATCCTCCAGTGGGCATGTTTTTGATGGAAAAGATTCACTTTGGGCTAAGTTCTAATTCAAGCTATTTTTTAAGTGAGGGACAAAGCCGAAAAAATATAATAATGTAAACTAAAAAAAATTCTTAGTCCTTAGAACATTTTAACTGACCTGTTTCTTCTCTCCCCTCGCTGAGATATCATAAAAACATACAACAATTCCGAAGTCAAATTAGGTTTCGATTTTCACGAGTTCTTTGACCGATTTGAGAGATGCGCGTGAGTTTGTCGCACCAAAACAGGGAGACCAGTGCAAAAAAAATCCTTTTGGGCTCACTTCATTTATTTCGGCATGTTGGGACGGGGTACTCATGCTGATGGGAGGTTATTAGTAAATGTAAATCGAGCAGCATCCATATGGCCAATTTTGATTTTCTTTCCTTTTCAGTTTTTTTTAAACAGAAGAGAACACTTAAGTAAATAAATTCCCCCCTTACACTCCGTGAATTTTTCAAGGGCATCAGCTAGTAAATCATTATCATGTAATTAGAAATGTGGTTTTCACGCACAGAGTAAATTGAATTATCCAAATTCGTCAAAATAGAATAGAAAATTCGTCAATAATAATTGGACATCTGTCCATTAAATTTTTTTTTGGTTGTCTCTGTTTGGAAATTGGCCGAACATAACTGAAATTGTTCGGACACTTGGCGATTTTGGTCGGACATTCTGCAGTAACTAGCAGCTCTATAACTGAACTGGAGTGAGTGAGAAGATAGCCCCAAACGACACCACAACTGCAGAGCATGGAGGAAGGCAAAAAAAAAGAACTTCAGGTCCAAAAACGAAAAGTTAAACAGCAACCTTGGCGTCATTAAACCGAGCATGCGAGTTTCGAAAGCAGCCATCCACATGGATGTTAGTCGAGCTCATGCCGACTAGAGCTATCAAGATTTGAATTTTTTACTTCGGCGGTTGTCCAATGCACGCAGTGTAACAACAGCGCTTGGTTTAACTACACTGGAAGACAAGGGTTTTGTTCAGCTATATTCTCTCAACAAGTTGGAGAGGAGATAAGTTGAAGACGAGAGCTTTTGGCTTATTTCCCTGATTATAAATGCAAGGGAAATTTAGTAAAAGACAAAGGATTCGTTTGTCTACTAAATTCCCTGCATATAGTAATGAGGGAAGTTTAGTAGACAAAAGAATCCTTTGTCTTTTACTAAATTTCCCTGTGGTGATGTCACCAGAGGGAGATATAGACAAAGGATTCTTTGTCTACTGAATTTCCCTTGCATTTATTATAGGGAATTAGCTAGTAAATGTCCCTAAATGGAGAACAAAAGAAAGGCGATCATGGTATTACTGCTAGTAGGGCACTGGCTACATATCCAAAATACACGAGTTTTCCTGAACTGTTTATTGTGTTGTGTTATGAAGTGGAGGCAAAATCAGAATGAATTAGAAGTTGGCAGCCATATTAGTTCGTGTTATTCAAATGAATTGTGCTATCCTACTGACGACATAGATATAGGTTGAGTGCTACAAGTACAGCATGCCTAAATGTGTGCGTTGGCAAAAAATATCCCTCCAATGCATTGAACACTTATTTGGACAGTTTACTGTTGTTGTATGTTTTCTGTGATTTCTGCTGGCATAAACAAAAAATTATAAGTTTATTAGAAAAATATAAAAAACATTTTTCTTTTTTCGAAATAACCTAAGTTAAATGATTCAAATAAAGTCGGTGAAGAGAGATCAGACCATTAAAACTACATACATTAGGCTGGAAAGCTGTACAGTCTATGTCATTCTTGACTTTCCAGACATCAGGAGCTCATGAATAACAAAGGAACCTCCTGAATTACAAAGATTCAAAATGGCTGCCATCGCACATATATCTTTAGTATGTACGGAAATTACGACACAAGACGTAACCATTTTAAACACATTAATTATTTCTACAAGTATACAGAGTTTGATGTGTTTCTTCATAAGATTTCTAATTTTACAGGCTTCAAATTAGTTTAGAATTTTACAAAGAACATGTGAGCAACTTGTAACAAAAGTGCACGATATCAGAATGTTGTCCCATAGGCTCATTTGTAACACCTGGTCTAAATCATACGTATGCTACTTTCCCAGTCTGCGTGAAGGGTGCTACAAAAACCACTTTCTAGCCTAGAACCTAGGCCTCTTTTAAGATCTGCTCCTAATCCCGGAGTAATCCTAATCGATGAAAATTGATCATGGATTGCCAATCAATAAATCGATATTAATCGATGAAATCAGTCAATTAATATCGATTGATATTTGCAATGATGATTAATCGATAGTCACATGTTGATATCTTAATTTCATCGATTTCCAGTGATTGACATCGAATTTCATACAACATACATAACTTTATTTAAAATCGAATTCCAGAGTAGAAGTATAACACAGAAAACGATCACATAAAAGATGATAATGATGTATAAACAATATAATGAAAATTCATAATTATATACGATGTGCAGTCATTTCAATGAAAAAGTTGTAGAGGCTTGAGCATTGACTTAAAAGTTGTAAAAGTGCAATCGCCTCTCAAGCGTTCCGGTAGGGAGTCCCAAGTTTTTGCAGCAAAATATTTAAGAGTGTAGCCCATAAGTTGCTTAGGAAGTTTAAGTACATTGCTGCCCCTAAGTGAATAGTTTGTTTTGCAGATAGCAAACAGGTCTTTCATGTATTGAGGGTATCTGTGATTGTGAAGACATTAAAAATAGTTCTTTGATTGGAAAGCAAGATGGTTCCAGATTTGTCCAGGACACACGTCCCTGATTGTCCAACAGTTCGTGATAGGGGCATTTTATAATTGTTGAAAATAAGTCTTACCGGTCCGCTTGTTAAGTGATTCCAGCTTCTCTGAGTTTCTCATTCCACAAAAGTGCCAGACACTTCAACAATTCAACGATTAACATTAACTAACCTATATGGCATAGCTAGTCACTTCCGCATGAAGATTAGTTTCAGGCTTGTTTGTATTTACGTGTTATATAATAAGCAATTATTGGATGAGGTTTTTGTGATTTCCAGAATAAACAATGTTGAGACAGGTGGAATCAGGCGAGGCCGAGCCTGATTCCACTTGGCGAGACATTGTTTATTCTGGAAATCACAAAAACCGAATTCAATAATTGTTTTATTATACATTGATTCAGTAAAAATATTTTTTTTTTCTGTCAAGCGCCTTGTTAGATAGGAAAAAACATTCAAGTGATCTAGTCCCATTATGCATTGCGCACGTAGGATCAAGAATCAGCTAGCTGATTCTTCAAGAATCAGCATGCTGATTCTTGGAGACCATCAAAGTGCGTCATCCCAAAGTAAAGCGCTCGCATTTAGCAAATCAGAATCGAGATAGTGAATACAATGTATAATAATATGCCTTATACAATGTATAACGCATATATATAACATGTTATGTTGTAAAAAGTTATTCCCTGAAGAAGTCTCCATTCAGACGAAACGCGTCGGAATTAAATGAAAGTTACTTTTACAACTTTACAAGTGTCACTCCTTGTGCTGCTCGTTAAGCCACCGTTAAAAAAACCATATTTGTTGTTAGATCATATTCAATGAAAATCGATGCTAATCGATGTTAATCAATAATGATACTATCATCAAGTGCCGATAAAAGGTCACAATTTGCTGTTCATCAATAAACCATTGATTCCCAATATTAATCAATTGATTAGCATTGATTATAAGCAATTATTGGATGAGTTTTTGTGATTTCCAGAATAAACAATGTTGAGACAGGTGGAATCAGGCGAGGCCGTGAGGCCGAGCCTGATTCCATTGGCGAGACATTGTTTATTCTGGAAATCACAAGAAACGAATTCAATAATTGTTTTATTATACATTGATTCAGTAAAAATACTTTTTTTTTCTGTCAAGCAATTTCTTTTACCCAAGCGCCTTAGTCCCATTATGCATTGCGCACGTAGGATCAAGAATCAGCTAGCTGATTCTTCAAGAATCAGCATGGAGACCCTCAAAGTGCGTGATTCCCAAAGTAAAGCGTGCGCTTTTAGCCAATCAGAATCGAGATAGTGAGTACAATGTATAATAATTATCGATTCTATCGGCTTTATCAATTAAGTTAATTACTCCGGGTCTTAAAGTGCTACTCAAGGCTGAAATTTTATGGCTTATTTTATTGCACATTCAAAATAAAGAAGAATGCCGTTTATTTCACGTTCATAGCTCTTTTGGTTTCAGAGATATTGAAGATTTTTACTTATGCAAATTAGCAAGACAAGGGCAAAAGAAGCCAACAAGTGTTTTATAGCGGAGCCCCATAGCTACATGCAGGAGAAAAAGGAAACAAAACAAAAGTGTATGGCATCGACCGATTCTGTGATGGACTTCTGGTTCCGTGTGTCCGTCGTCGCACAGGCAACCCACCAGTTTTGAGCGGGAAAATGAGCACGCGCGTGCTTGAATTTAGTTGGCGATGGTTGGCGATTTTTATTTGTAGGGATGTTTAGAGATTTGTTATATTCGTGTTTGAATTTTCGACAAGTGAAGGAAAAATATTTTCTTGTCCTTCATCAAAAACTGAAACGTTTCTAAAGCAAGCTGTCAAATCAACAGGGCCCGTGGTTTGATGCGCTGGTGCGGAAACGCATAATTTGGCTTTTCCGCATAATGCGCATAATCGTCAAATCCCGCATAATCGCGCATAATTTCCCAAAATTTGTGAAAATCATTTACAAGGCATCATTACTTGGTGAATTTCAAACTTTCTTACATAGTTTTTCTCACAAAAGTGATACATTTCTTTTGAAATCATCTGTCCAACGTCAAAACAACTCAATAAAAATGAAAATAACAAGGCGTTCTGTGCTAATCGCGTTGCGGTGAAGAACTGATGACAAGAAATAAAACACGTTTGCGCTTTGGATATTTTGCAAAGTAAAAACAAGCGAGAGAGGACGCTACCGGCGATAAACACAGCCGACTTTGTGCAGTTCACATTGATCATAATCACATCACACTACGCTTTTTCACGGATCATATACACGACAGAAACATGGCTACTTCCAACGATTGCAGATTGCTCTCGCGAACGGGGGATTAATTTGAGAATTACACGCAGAACGACAGCAAAGAAGCACGACGATGTTTTGTGATCACAAGAGATCGTAACGATACTGTAGCTCTGATAGTCTGCATGTAGCTCTCGTGACCGTTCAGTTCATTGTTTAATAGGAGCGCTGTTTAATAGGTAACGCTTTTTTTGTAAGAAAGTAATAAGCTTTATTACAAGTGAAACACACGTCTAAGGCCCGTTCACACGGCGCGATCTTAGTTGCGATTTGAGGTGCGATTTTTACGGCGATTGTCGGCGTCATATCGCGCTGTGTGAACGGCTGGCGATTTGGCTCTGCGATATTTGTCAGTTTGTTGCGATCTGAAGAGATCGCACCCGCATCGCAATGGAATTTGAACATGTTCAAAACGCCTGCAACGTCGCGGCGACATCGCAAGTGAAATCGCCATAAGATCGCCGGCCGTTCACACCGCGCGATATGACATCGCCATGGGATCGCCACAGAAATCGCACCTCAGATCGCAGCTGAAATCGCGCCGTGTGAACGACCCTAACGTCTACCTGAAAGAAACGTAGCGTCATTACGTTAGTAAAGCGAAGCGAAAGCATTTAATAAAGCATTTTATAAACAATTAAGAGTGTTGAAATCAAATAGCAGCTTTATCCATGTAACAAAACTGCTGAAAAGAGCAAAATACGTTACGGCACTAGGAAAAATATTGCGCAATCCCGCATAATTTCGTATTTTTAGCGCATAATTTCGTATTTTTAGCGCATAATTTCAGAAAAAATTCCGCATAATTTCAGTAAAAATCCCGCCTCAAACCACGGGCCCTGAATCAAGGTATTTTAGACTAAAAGTCTACAGCAATGAAGCGGAGACAGATAATATGTCGATGAACACGGTTGTTTCACAAGGGAAAAGAAGCGAAGTTATGAGGGACGGAGAATGGAGGGGAAATACAGCAGGGAATGACATGTCGGAAGACAAATGCGACCGCATGATCGAGAGAGAACGGGAAATTAATGTTCTCAGCAAGAAGATGGAGGTAGCCCTAGCCAAAATGTCGAAACCTGAGATGATTTAAAAAGGCAAAGACCAAAACTAACGAAAAAGCATCTAGAACATGTCTCTGAGTCTCAGAAGGAAAGATAGAAGGACAGCGCCAGATAATCGGAGAGGGAAGGTCAAAACTCGGAAGACTGTCGTCGTGAAAAGAAGAAAAAAACATTCTCAAGGTAGGTCCTTGCCACGTTTAAATTGACCGTAGTTTTAGCTTAAAAAAGTTTTACCCTTTCAAAAGTATAAAAGTGACATTCGACAACTATCGCAAATTTTTCATTCACGTTTTTTTGCGCCCCGGCGGATCGCTACGCTACTTGGAAAATGACGGAAAGTTCATTGTGTTTACTGTTTATTTGAGGATTCCAAGTGAAATACCATCGCATTTTTAAGTGATTTTCAATTTGACAACGATTCTACAGTACTTCCGTTGCCATAGCTATGTGGTATTTAAAGTTTGGGAGAATTTATGATTTAAGCTTATTTGCTTGCAAAGGAAGCCATCTTGAATTGAACGTGGTCGAACTTGGAAAAAACTATGCAATGCAATCTCCAAACGCATCTTGTAGTTCCCAAGATATTTTTCTGGTTATGATAGGGTGTGCTTCACGGTGTATTCCGCATAAAACAGGCAAGTGGAGATTTTAATCATTAGATTACTTTGTTCACTGTCGGAAGGCACGAACATTTTCAAATCATCTCGGGGATACCAAATTAAAATACCGTGTGAAAGTATCCGTATCCTCACTAATGCAAAGACCTTTTCTAAGTGAAAAATAGACAAACAAACAACCTAGTACCAGTGATCCATTTGAAAATCGAGTAACAATTGTAAAAAAATTCTTGGAACAAAATAATTTACATCATAGTGTAGACTTCTTTCATACTGTTTTTGATAGTATCTAAAAGAATTCATTTCTTACAACACCAAACAATCGAAAATGAATCCTGAATTTGTCCAAACCCATACAATTTATATAGGTTGACAAGCGACATGAAATGACCAACAGCCAGCATCATTCCTTCACAACTTTGAAAAAATATTTCTTAGGTTTCCTTGGAAAATTCTTCTCGGTGTTATCGCCAATTCTTTATTTTATCAAGAACTTTAGAAAAGTGCTACAAACAAGGAAATTGGTTTTGTAATACTCCATCTAAGTTTCCACTTTGTGACCAAAAATTACTCGATTTCTTGGTGGATTTCCTCTTAATCACTTTTTCCCCTGTACATGAATCAGATTGAAATGCATTTGCCATTGTTGGGCAACATGGGCAATCTGTTTACCTCCCTCTAGGGCGATCAAACAGAAACATGGTAAGAGGGAGTGATAAAAATGCAACCCATTGTCAATGCACTTTTCAAAGTGGCAAATCTGAAAGACTGAATGTTGTTCATCCTTGATTTTATGTTTTGATCATTTTTATGGCTTAAGGGACTTCAGTATGTTCTGTTACTAAAATGTATTATAATATCCATGCCATATGCGTTGATAAATTAGACTGGAAAAAAGAAGATCAATGTTTAAGTTTCATCAGGCTTATCGGTGACACCTATTCTGTTTTAATTTCAGTGATAAAGCAGCAGCCAGGGAGATGGCTCTTGGACAGGCCATGGCATAAGGCAAACACTAATTTAACTTGATATTAACATAATTGTATTACACGGATGGCAGAACAGATTTTGAAGTAAGGGGGTGGGCAGCAATAAGACAGAAAAGTTGAAAATCTGCTGAAAATTAAAGGGCTTCTTGAAGCCCCCTCCCCTCTTCCGTCCATGTGTTATGATTACTAAAATACTTGTCACTTGTCAAGACAGAATCAATTTAATGCATTTGCAGTGCTATTATTATTATTTGAGATTTTAAAGGATAAACAATGCTGCCAGAAGGTACTTGCTAAGGGAGTGTTCATTATTTATGGTTGTGGGGGACCCCCCACCAGGAGGAGGCAACCCCCTCTCCCCATGCTATGCCATCATCAATAATAAGCTCTTCCTTACAGTGGTTTCTCTCCCTCACTTGTTGTCAGCCAAAGAGAGGAGGAAACCAGGGTACCCCACATCTGCAGGGGACTTCAAAAGGTACAACCCCCCGGGGGACTCCCTATATTCGAATGCTAGGGTTGACCGTCATATTGTATAGGGTTGAAATTGGCAATCTGATATTTCTTAGGGGTTCTAAAATAAAAAACGGTATGGTAAGAAAAAATACTGGTATTTTTTAGGGGGTTCTCACACAAAAAAGGTACATAGGTACAAAATATTTGAAAGAATGATCTAGTGTATTTGAAACTCGAGAGGATACATTTGATGTATATCAAATGTATATCAAATGCGGCCAGAATAACATTTAATCTGTCAACATTATTGGTATTTTTTTTAGGGTATTTCCAGACTGAGGGGTATTTTTAGGGTGGAAATGTTTTCCAACCAGGTATTTTTTTAGGGTCAAAATTCGAGTTTCCCAACATCCCTAGCATTTTAACCTTAGAGTCCCTCCCTGGGTACAACCCTCTCCTTGCATTGGTATGTGTTATGTTCCAAGTCCTTCAAGAAAACTATGTAGCATGAATTTAAGATGTAATACATGAGTATTGTTATAACAAAGGTAGTTTTAAATGGACAATTAATTCATGGAAAGCAACAATATGTACATGTAAAAGTGTGGTGTGACCCCCCCCCCCCCCCCCTCCCTGAAATGCTCACAAATGAGAATGGCCCTCCCCTTACAGTGCTTTAGATCTAGGATGCCCCTCCCCTTTGAGGCCTCAACCCATCCCTCCCCCCCCCAAAAAAAAAATGTCCTTTTTCAGTGGAATTTCAATAAATTTGCAAAGAAGGTATGAGTAGAAAGACCAAAATTAGCAGCCACCTATTCTCCTCTGCACATAACATGGTTATAATCATGGTTATAATCATGGTTGGTATCTGTATTTTCTGGAATGACACATTTTATTAAAAATACACTGCTCATGTAATAAAATGTACATATATTGTGATTTCAATTAAAAAAACTCATGACAAATAATTCCTTTTTTCTTTATATTGCACTTGTTCTTTGTTAGAAGCATTCCATTGGGAAGGGTTAGTACCCTATTTTTTTTCTGAAAGAGGTTCTTTGTCTTACTTCCACAGGCCATGCCTATTTTTTTTTTTTGGGGGGGGGAGGATAGTTAGATTCACTTAAAACTTGGTAATAACAAAAAAAGGACCAAAACCACACCCTCTGACATGTTTATTACTGTTTCCATGGTAATGCTATTGACACTAGGGCTGTCTGTTTAAAAAATAGGAAAAATCTGAAACTTATACACCTACAAGTGAAGTACTACAATACTTTGCCAAAATACTCTGGGTTGTGTTGACAAACAAATCAGGAAGTTTCGAAGACTTTCACAACTTAGGGAATATTTCACAGATTTTACCTATTTTAAGCAATTATTGGATGAGGTTTTTGTGATCTCCAGAATAAACAATGTCGAGACAGGTGGAATCAGGCGAGGCCGTGAGGCCGAGCCTGATTCCACTTGGCGAGATATTGTTTATTCTGGAGATCACAAAAACCGAATTCAATAATTGTTTTATTATACATTGATTCAGTAGAAATACTTTTATTTCTGTCAAGCAATTTATTTTGAACAAGCGCCTTGTTAAAATAGGGAAAGCGCTCTAGTCCCATGATGCATTGCGCGCGTATCAAGAATCAGCTAGCTGATTCTTGAAGAATCAGCATGCTGATTCTTGGAGACCCTCAAAGTGCGTGATTCCCAAAGTAAAGCGCGCGCTCTTAGCCAATCAGAATCGATATAGTGAGTACAATGTATAATAATTCCAGGAATCACTTCTTTAGCCAAACGTGTTACCATGGAAACACTAATTAGCATATGGATGTATGAGGTCTTGGTTCTTCTTTGTTATTACCAAGTTTGAAGTGAATCTAATTATCCCTAGCAGAATGGCCTCTTTGCCCTTGTCTTGTTGTGACGTCATTTTTTGCTAATTTGCATAAGTAAAAATCTTGAATATCTCTGTAACCAAAAGAGCTATGAACGCGAAATAAGCGACATTCTTCCTTATGTTTAATGTGCAATCAAATAAGTCATTAAAATTTTAGCCTTGAGTAGCACTTTAATACTCTTGGAAAAATTAAATTCCGCCTGATACTCAGGTTCCCTGCTAGCACAGGCCTCTTGGCTTTTTTCTCTGCATTTCAGGCTATCAATCAGGTAAAATCCCTAGTCAGGAGAAGGGCAAAACGGCGGCAAACCGACTTCGTGCTAGTGCAACCTCAATCTTTGGAGCAAATCACTTTGCCTAGTATTGCTTTACGGCAAATCGTTGCTGGGAGATTCTGTGGAGCTGCGCAAAGTGAACGAGTCGGGTGCTTACCTTCTGTGACTTCTGTCGAGCGAAACCATGCCGAATCAAAAAAGCCTGGCATCGACGTATCGAGTCCATTCTGGTTAAAAGAAAGAAACTTATGATATCCAATCGTCCTCACCCTCCATTCTTCAACGACTCGTCCTGACTCGTCCCCGCCAAACCAGTCGTGCAAAGGCGTCTGGGACCTCTGAAGTCTGTCCACAGGGAGCCTCACTCTTGCAGTACAATGTAATGGTGGCGAATCAGAAAAACTCCCCTCCGGTGCATGGCAGCTAGATGGAAAACGCAAGAAAAAAAGGAAAGGTAAAAGTAAATCCAGGAAGCTCGACGACCAAAGACCAATACCCAAAGCAACCTTTTTCGAAACAGGTGTATCTTGAAATTGCTTGTGCACGGGATTACCCACACAAACAACAATAGCTAGAAGTAAGTTTGTCTTCAATAAAAATCCTTCGCAATTTTTCCTTCTTTGTTTCTTCTGGATAATGTATCAGTCAATTCCAGCGGTGACCATCCCCCCCCCCCCCCCCCCCGGACACCGTGGGGCATTTGCACACCAGTGCCTTCCCTGGGGTGGGGAATTTTGAAAATTTTGCTGGCCCCGGGGGGGTCGGGAATTGTTTCTCCCCGGGGGAGGGGGGGAGGGAATTTTGATTTTCTCATCTCAAGCGCGTCGGGTTTTGCGAACTAATATATAGATTTAGCCACTGGCTAAAAGCGGAGCTCCCGGTTGTGTACATGGTTTGTCACTATAATAATCTTTTCAGAAAAAATGTCTCTAAATATGTGCAGTATACAGAGGTACAGATGAAAATAAGAAGGAAAGAAAGGTAAAAAAAAAAATTAGGTACTAGCCCCTCACAATGGAATAATGAATAATTCTAACAAGGTGCAACAGTGTAATCAAGAGAAAAGCTTTTCTTTGTCATGAGCTGTTTTAATATTTCAACATATACATACCATACATGTACCATATTATTACATGTTCAGTGTATTTTTATTAAAATGTGTCACCCCAGAAAATACCCAACATGAATAAGCAGAGAAATTCAGAATACTGTAGTTGGTTGTCAATTTTGGTATTTTGACTGAATTTCTGTGTAAAATTTATTGCAAATTCCAATTGTAAGGGAAGGAACGTTTTTTTCTCTAGTGGTGGGGAGTGGGGGAAGGGAGGCACAAGGGTAGGGCCATACCTATATGAAAGCTTTTCAGGGGAGGGCACACCATTCTCTTACATGTTACTTTCCATTTAATTAATTGTCCATTTAATACCTCCTAGTTCATAACTTAAACTACTATTTTATATATACACTTTTTTCATGATGCATAGTCTTCTCAGAAGCCTTGGAACGAAACATATACCAAGGTGAGGGGAGGTTTGCACCTTTCCTAGACCCCTGCAGATGGGGGGCAAGATGTTTTCCCTAAAAATGCAAAAGAGGGCCAACACTTTATTGAAAACAGTGCTTAAATTCCACAGTCCTCTCCCCCACCCCCTTGAAATAAAAAAAGCTACCTTCCATGTGTGCAAAACCCACCATGGGAGATGAGTATTTGATAATCTGGCATTGTGTGGACCTTCCAGAAAATATCCATCCCCCTCCCATGGAATGGTGTTGAAAAGTACCCCTCCCCCCCCCCCCAAAAAAAAATACAGTATTTGTATGGAAAAAGTCAGGATAGTTGACCCCCAACCACTCTGGCGTTTCCAATCCCTTCCGTGGAGGGGGGGATATTTTTGGAACCACACACAGTCAGTACTATCTATGTCTATGTACCACAACCAAACAATAAGTTTATGGATTATGAAGATGGAGTTTCATATGAGAAATCTTCCATCAGTTCATGGAAATCTAGAGCAATTAATCAACACAAAATCAATTCCCATGGGTATCACTAATAGGGGTGCTACATGATTTTGTATCACACCAACTCAATGAAAGTTATACCATTTTAATTGCATAAATAGTCATGAAAAGCTTACCCTGGTCCCAGGGTGAAGTTTCCGTGTTTTCGAACCAAGTTGAAGTCGTATTTGGGTGACTTCAATGGTAGTTCGTTTTGCCTCAGTGATTCTAGTCTTGCTCTGTTTCTTGTTGAAACTTCACCTGGGGACACTCACTAGGATTCTCAGTTCTATCAATCAAAAACGTCAGTCCCAAAGGTGGGGCTTCGGGGGCCTCCTATCATTGGATGACGCATTTGGCGCCTTCTCATTGGCAGCAGGTTTAGTTCCGGAATGACATTGTATTATTCAAGGGGAGATGATTGGCACGATCTTGTTCCGGAACTAATCCTGCTGCCAATGAGAAGGCGCTAAATTCATCATCCAATGATAGGAGGCCCTGAAGGTCCGCCTTTGATTGATAGAACTGAGAATCCTAGTCAGTGTCCCCAGGGTGAAGTTTCAGCAAGAAACAGAGCATCCTATGACGTCGACCTGCAGCAAGTATAAACAAACTACCATTGAAATATAACCCAAATGCGACTTCAAACTTGGTTCGAAAACACGGAAAACTTCACCCTGGGACAAGGGTATGAAAAGCTATGTCTAAACCAAACTGTGTGTGCACTGTGCAATTACAACTAAGGGAGTGGTCATAAATTAGAGGGGGAAGGGCTGGTGCATTTCTATTTTGGTCTACATGTTTTTTGGAAACCCTCCCCTGACAAGATGCAGGAAAAATGTTGGCCCTCCAAAATGTGGTGACAGAATTAATGGTCACCCTCCCCATCATTCACGGGATCTAGATATTGCTAAAAAGACATTTTTATTACTTTCGAAAATCCATTGTCATGTAATAATAGCAGTGCAAGATTTGATTATGTCTTTTGTTTAGGGAAAAAGAATCTGAAAGTTACTTCATCTGTATGTATGTTTTACATAAAATACTCACAGATATCCTAAACTTCAACAGACTATTTCTCAATTAATAATAAATACACACCAGATAATTTTAAAATTCTGACCAATAATTTTTGGATAGATAAAGTAGGGCAGAGTGATACTATTAGAGTATCTTGTACAGTTGAAAATATTGGTGGAGTCAGAATTTAATAATTATTTCTCTTATGTGTGTATTTATGTTTAACATAGATCTGTACATTATGTTGCTAAAATCCCAGATAATAACTATCTTGCCAAGTTCAGTGTAGTTCAGCTGTAGCATTAGTCTCCAAACACTAAAAAACTAGCAGTGGGGGGGGGGGGGGGGGAGACAACATATAAACAACTTAAATCAGCTTTTAGGGAAAGTTTAAACTCTCTTGCGCACGATGCACGCTGGAAATTTAGAGCCCAGCATGTGAAATTACTGCATGTTTGGGGGAACTTACTGGGGAAAAACTGTGGGGGCACAGGCCTCCCTGACCCAATAATCACTATGGCCCTGTATTACCCTAACAACATTTGCGTAAAAAATAATGACCCTCCCTTTATCATTTGCACCATCCCTCCCCTCCCCCCTCTAATGTATGACCAGTCCCTAACTGTTTTGCACAGTGAAATGCAAACATACACATGGGTTATCACCAAGAAAAAACAATCAGAGGGCACATACATATCACACACACTAGGATGTAATGAGGCTCGGCCTACGGCCTCGCCTCATTCCACCTGTCTCGACATACATTATGCATCAAGGCTAATGAAGGATGATACTAAAAACATTTCTATCTTTGTTTTTTTCCTGTTGTTCTAACTGGTATATTTTTAATAAGAAGCTTACTAGCATATTATCATAAGGTTTTATGTATTCACTCTAAATAGTAGACAGTGCCAATTCAATAACTTCTGCTGTGCACAAGAAACCCTTAAGCCTAGTTTCCATAAAGTCTTATCTGTCGTATCTGACGTCTCATCAGTCAACCGTGAAACAACAATACTTTAATGCCCTCTGTAGTAACAGGATACAGTACAAGAAAAGTTATGAATTAAAGTAATTAGAGGATCACAGTTACCTAATAAAAAGCAGAGCTAATCGAGTTAGGTAACAGTGGTCAAGCAGATAATAGTCATGTACAATTCATAGCAGTTATAGTTAAGGGAGAGACAAACAAAGGAGAATAATTACCTAACAATAAAGAAAATAAATAAATAAATAAACAATAACAACAACAGCAACAGAGTAGTACACTATGAAATAAGAGGTATGAAATAGAGAATTCCAATTTTCATTGTTTCACGGTCGACTGATGAGACAGATACGACAGATGAGACAGATAAGACTATATGGAAACTAGGCTAAAGTAAACAACTTCAGTACCATAAGTCATTGTCCTGTTGCCGAGGATCCAAGGCAGCAAAGAGAACACGGCTCCATCACCATCTTCTCGAGTAAAGTAGTTTTGACTGCCAGCCAAATGTACAGCAGGGATCAGCAGGGATCAGAGGTTTTCTTGTGTGCCGCTCGATACAATACTGTACGTTTTTCAGCGTTCTTATTTATCTGTTAATCAGAATAATGATAATATGTTAGTCTTCATGTAATGTGACAGGCGTTTGTTTAACTCACTTTTCTTTAGCTACCTCTCGTGGTTCTTGTTTTGATTTCGAGAAATGCCACTGAGCGTGCAGAAACCTAATGTTTTTCTCAACACACACGGCTCAAGCAATAGTTAGCCTTATTAGAAAGTTAAAGGAATTCTAGAGATTTTCGGGGTCGCATATTAACTCAAATGCATATTTTATTTTGAAGCTAAAACAAGTTCACGTTTCAATGTCACGCCGGCTTTGTTCTAGCCGCCCTTCTAGCTAGGATTCAAAGGTTATAATTAAATGCTTGATGTTTACTAACACAGTATACTAAACTTTTAGCTCCTACCTTCATCCGAGTAGTTTTTTTCTCCCGTGTATAGAAACAACCTCGGAACTGTGAATGTCCTGCCATCTCCAATAAACACAGCTTTATCCAGGAATTTTGAACCACGAATTGCTCGACCGCCATTTAAGACCCGACTTGTGTTGCTTATTTCTACAAATAAAAGCGTCCCTTCACGGCTTCTGCCGTAGTGGAAATGAGGGCTTCTCCCAGTTAATTTCACTCTTCAAAAAGTCACTGCCCAGTTATTAAAACGCCTCGGCTTTGTGAAAGAAATGGAGAGAAGATGAAGAATGACTTCGCAAGGAAATGCACAGCCATATTGCAATTCTACTCGGCGCAAAACTCTTGGTTGGACTTCTAGATGATAGGAAGACACTCTTCTGATTTCTTCAGACACGGCTCAGACATTGTCTTGTACTCCCTGGCTTTTTGTAAACAAATTATCATTTGCGTAGCACAGTTCTGTAGTCGCGTACAGTCGATATTTTTTATCAAAAGATTCGTCATGTTTGGGTTTCCTGTAGTCTGTCACGTGAGCAGCATCCCCCCCCCGACTACCCACCTCTCCCCCCCCTCACTGCCATACCGCCATGTTGCGACGTCATGAGCGCGCGCCATCCACCCCTCCCCCTGTCGCGCCATGTTGTGACGTCACGCCAAGTTGTGACGTAGGGCTTCACAGAAATCACGGGAAATGGCGGGAAAATGCCTCGACGTCGAAAATTCACTCGCATCCCTTTGCAACCTGTGATGCTTTGGGTACCCTGTGGGATATCACACATGCGCTATATTTGCGATCATTTGGACGCTTTTTTCTTAGGTATGGTGCTCCGCTCTGCGGCCTTCGGCCGCAAAGGAGCTCCGCTACAACCCAGTCACAGAAAATAACGCCACATAAAATATAATGCAGAGCATGGCCCGTATACACCACGTTTGGAGACTGACACATTTGCACATTTCACAGTTAACGTCTTCTATAGAGAAGAAACAGATTTTGCAATTTCGTCTCAGCACTCAGTGGAAAAACATAAAAATGAATTGACACTATAAACAGAGTTCCAATTTCGCAAAAAGTCAAGTAACATAACTGCGAAATAGTTGCTCTGCAAATAGAATAAAGGTAAATTTCGCATTGAGAGATGCAGCTAAATGGCTACAACCGCGAATGGCCTAGGAATCGTCACTTCTTTATTTATATTTTGTCTCACTTTCAGTGAAATGAGAACTCGTTCATAGACGAGAAAACTAAAGTACATTTAAAAACGAATTGTAAGTGCTCGGACAGTATAAATGGAGTTGAAGTTTTTGTTGTGAAGCTTTGTCACGCAGAGTTACCGTCTTTTTCCCGTCCCGGGGGTGGGGCATTTTCCGCTTTTTGTGTTCCCCGCCGTGGGGTATTCTGCATTTTTGCTAGCCCGGGGGCGGGGAATTTTCAGTTTTATTTTTAGAAATTACCAAATGCCCGGGGGGGCATGGTCACCGCTGGAATTGACTGATACATAATCACTTACAGTCAGTATGTATGTATTTATCCATAGAAATGTCGGAGAAATTTATTATGCGCATTTCGCTGTGTTCTGTTACAGCCAGGTTCGTGAAGGTGTACTGTAGTTTCTACGGACGATTTTGTTCATTCGTAGTTTTTATGATCGTGCTGCAAAAAAATAATAATAATAACATCCAACTAACAGTGTTTATTATTCAGCACATCGATGCACTGCCCAAATATGGTCATTGGAACGCCAATAGCTGTCTTCTGTACATGACAGCTATCCTGCGATATCCGTCTCTGAGGGAAATCTAATGTTTTGAGCTCGTAAATAATACACAAAAGTCATGTTTTTCGGGGGGTTTTGTGCTATCGATGTGCTGAATAATAAAACCATTATCCTGCTCGATTTTGCAGAATATCGTCTGATTTTAGCCAACTCGGGACTTCGTCCCTCGTCGGCTAAGTATCAGACGATATTCTGCGCAATCTCGCAGGATAATGGTTAAATGTAACCATGGCCGTGGAGTGGAAAACTATGATGTAACGCACTCCGTTACAAACTCATTAATCACGCTCGATTGACCTCCGGTTCAAATGCAAATTGCCTTTCAGTGTTGCTAGCAACGCTACCAAGCGCCACCAGCAGTGACTTCAAAACGAAGAAATCGTAGGGAAACGAAGTTTTATGCTCTTTTGGCTTCTTACAAGTCTACGAATATTAAGTTAGTGCTGGTGTTCTTAGCAACATGCAAAAACTGACACTACTAACTACCAACATGGAAGTCTACCGCTTCCCGCGCCAGATTCCGGGGTAAGTTAATCAACTATTTGTGCAAGTTCATGTCCAACAAATATTGAACTAACTTAACGACATGTGTCTCTAATCGACGAAATTTTTAGTCATCCTGATCCCTTTCTTTCGCCAAAAACTCTGCTAGAAATGTTATAAATCGTTGTTGTTTGTGACTGTGCTTCGAGGTTCCAAACCCGGGCTCAAACAGCCACGCGCTCAGTCGCTAGCTTTTCGCAGCCATGTTGCGCATTTTTCTAAATAGCCTTCGGCCCTAATTTGTAATAATAAATATGATGTTCAAAGAAACCTACTTCAGATGGAAATTAAGTTCCGATGGTGTAAATGGCAAAGCTATTGATTTTTTAACATGGCCCCTCAAAGCGTGACAGGGCAAAGCCACAAATATGACTTTATGGCGTGACTTCACTTGCCCGATACATTTTCTGATAATTTTTGATAATTATTTGAGGAGGCTGATTTTGCAGTGGCGGATCCAGGATTTTACTAAGGGGAGTTCTGTTTCTTCTTCACTCCTTCAAAGACTGTTACAACAATATATTATGTATCAGTCAATTCCAGCGGTGACCATGCCCCCCCCCCCCCCCCGGGCTTTTGGTCATTTCTAAAAATAAAACTGAAAATTCCCCGCCCCCGGGCTAGCAAAAATGCAGAATACCCACGGCGGGGAACACAAAAAGCGGAAAAATGCCCCACCCCCGGGACGAGAAAAAGACGGTAACTCTGCGTGACAAAGCTTCACAACAAAAACTTCAACTCCATTTATACTGTCCGAGCATTTACAATTCGTTTGTAAATGTACTTTAGTTTTCTCGTCTATGAACAAGTTCTCATTTCACTGAAAGTGAGACAAAATATAAATAAAGAAGTGACATTCCTAGGCCATTCGCGGTTGTAGCCATTTAGCTGCATCTCTCAATGCGAAATTTACCTTTATTCTATTTGCAGAGCAACTATTTCGCAGTTATGTTACTTGACTTTTTGCGAAATTGGAACTCTGTTTATAGTGTCAATTCATTTTTATGTTTTCCACTGAGACGAAATTGCGATATCTGTTTCTTCTCTATAGAAGACGTAACTGTGAAATGTGTCAGTCTCCAAACGTGGTGTATACGGGCCATGCTCTGCATTATATTTTATGTGGCGTTATTTTCTGTAACTGGGTTGTAGTTCGCAAAACCCGACACGCTTGAGATGAGAAAACCAAAATTCCCCACCCCCCTCCCCCAGGGAAAAACAATTCCCGACCCCGGGGCCAGCAAAATTTTCAAAATTCCCCACCCCAGGGAAGGCACTGGTGTGCAAATGCCCCACTGTGTCCGGGGGGGGGGGGGGGGATGGTCACCGCTGGAATTGACTGATACATTATGGAAAGCTTGTCCGCTAGCAGTCTAGTCTAGGTTTCCCAATAAGATTATTCATTGTTTTGATGCTCAAGGGGGGCTTCCGTGGAACCCTTGGAACCCCTCTGGATCTGCCACAGTTTTGTGGGCCGTATACACCTATTGCAAGTTCTAACATTGCCCTAGCCTGCACCATGTATCAGGCCATGTATCATAAATTATGCATCAAATGAAGTCTAAGTATGGATTTTTTTATTAATTCCTGTGCATGTGATTAATTCCTGTTGTCCAATTCCTCAAGTTTATAAGGCTTCTCTTGATAAGTTTCATCTTAGCCTGTCACGGGGGGATGCTATACTTTGTCAGCGTGGACAGCAGAATAGATTTTTTCAAGTGCAAGGGCTCATTAGAGACAAAATGAATGGCAAAGTTTACAAAAAAAAATACACATGGAACATCTCCAACCAAAAATTGTCGTTTTTCAACACCTTACGGCCAAAACCATATTTGGAATCATTTACCTTATAAGTAAGTGACAGGAGAGACTCTTTTGATAAGAATTTTGGCAGGAATTACAGAGACTCGAGTTCTCAATCTGTACACCATTTTGGCTTGGTAACCATGGTAAAATACCCACATTAGCATGTGCGGGACTCAACCCAGTCCTCCCAAGTGCATTCAGCAAAAACGACAATGATTCATTGATATGAATGCTGCTTAAAAGTAGAATGATTGAAGCCTCCCAGCTCCAGGGGGGTGGCAGGTACTCCCAAAAGGGTATGATTTTTTAGCCCTGAGGTCATACATACATCTTTATTTTGATACAATTGCCACAACAACTCAGTCTATTTACAACTCAAAAATAAAGAAGTTAAAAACAAATGCTGATTTCCATGTAGGGCGTGTAACTCAGTATAAATAAATAGTTCCCCTCAAAGGCCCCCCCCCAAAAAAAAAAAAATCCTTGTACTGCTACACCACCCTTGTTTTAGGTACCGCCATTTTAGGTACAGTACCTTTTAGGTAAAATCAAAATTTCCTGATGAGCACCCCCGCCCCGATAATAGGGGGTGGCAGTTAGGATTTTTATCTGCTGTTTTGAACCTTGTGTTCATCGTGAGGTGAAGTGATTTGTCATTTCTCCTGTGTTTCACGTCAATAAACTGAGGTCCCATCTCTCAATACACTTCCCAAAGCTGATCATGAGGGATGTTAAAAAACCACTGGGCTTGCTCAGTGACATCTCACTACAAATATATGTTATTTAGCGGCTGGGAGGTCCGTATAGGGAAAAACTGTGACAGAGGGCTGGAAAATGTTGACCGAGGCCGGAGACCAAGGTCAACATTTTCCAGGCCGAGGTCACAGTTTTTGCCTATACGGACCGACCTAAAGCCGGTAAATAACTTATTTATTTTTTTCCAACTCTAAAATGTGATTTTTTCGATGGAAACAAGCGCGCGCAAATGGTTACCGTGACCTAGGTCAGAGATAGGAAAATATTGCCCCCGCGCGCGCTCTAAAAACCAATCAGAATGCAGAATTCGTTACCGTGCCCTCTAGGAAAAAAATAATATATGATATGTAGCCCCCACTCATGATTGTAAACTGCACTGCAAAACTGCAGGCTGCATCTTAGAGATCAGACATCTCGCAAGCCAGTATGTAATTTAGCGCTATATAAGCACATAAGCACTTTCATTCCCATATGGCAATCGTGGGCAAGTCCGTGCCAGTCTACGTGCGTGCGTGCCTGCCCACCACAGGTAAAGACCCTTCTCCTGTTTAATATATAGATTTAGCTAGTACCCGGAGCTCCCAGTTACATATTTTTCCGGTGTTGCTGAGACAAAAAGGTTGCCATTGTACATAGCCTGTCACCACCATACCACGTGACTAAGCATTTGCACCCCCACTTGTACACGCAATAATTTCACCCAAGTTTGGTTCTCTGAAGCTCATTTTTTCCAAAATAGATATAACTTTTCTGGTTTGATTACGTCATCAATGGCATCATAACATGTGACCATGCCGTTGCACCTCCCTTGCCACTTAGACGACTTCACCCAAGTTTGGTTGTCTGAGGTTCACCCCTTCCCAAGATATATACCTTTTCTGGTTTGATGACGTCATTGATGACGTCATACAACGTGACCATGCAGTTGCATTCCCCTTGCCACTTAGACAAATGCACCCAAGTTTGGTTGTCTGAGGTTCATCCCTTCCAAAGATATAAGCCTTTTCTTGTTTGATGACGTAATTGACGATGTCATACCACATGACCACGCTGTTGCACCCCCTGGGACATAGAAAAGTTCACCCAAGTTTGGTTGTCTGAGGTTCATCCCTTTCCTAGATTATATACCTTTTCTTGTTTGATGACGTCGTCGAGGACGTCATACCACGTGACTATGCTGTTGCACCCCCTTGTCCCTTTGACAACTTCACCCAAGTTTGGGTGTCTGAGGTTCATTCCTTCCCAAGATGTAAACCTTTTATTAGCTCCGCTATAAATCTGGTATGACGTCATCGATGACGTAATCAAACCATTTAAGGTATATATATCTTGGGACGGGATTTGAACCTCAGAGAACCAGACTTGGGTGGCAAGGGGGTGCAAGTGCTTAGTCACATAGTTTGACGGTGACAGGCTATGTACAATGGCAACCTTTTTGGAGCTCCTCTTTTAGCCAGCGGCTAAATCTATATATTAGTTTACTGACTTTTCAGTAATGTTTTTCTTTTATTAACTCCCGATCTTTAGTTACCTTGGCTACACACCAACTATTAAGTATACCTACGGCGATACATATGGCAACACAACCGCCAAACGGTTTGCAGACTACCGTGCTCATACACTAGATACCAGTCGTCAAGAAATGTTTAGAGGTGGCCATCAACATCTTCCCTTCCCCACATTCTACACGGGCAAACCAGAACATATTCTTGGCACTCGTACCCGTGCGAGGGACCGCTGGGAAGCTGCACCCAAGTATCAGCTATACAATGCGCATGACAGAGATGTGAAGATAACACATTTTGACGATGTAAGTAAAGTTGTATAAGTTTTACCACCTTGTGTTTTTTCTAAATGATATTTAGAAAATGATTCAGTCAGGGGCTCGGTTCTTGTGACACTAGTTTGTTTCTTGCTTTGTTTACTGTTTGGTGACTGAAGTGCTTGGAACACACAGTCAAAGCTTTTCAGGCCCAGAATCTCAGGTGCTTCTAGAAACTTGGACAACGTCAGCTGGACCTGTAAACATGCAATGCATGAGCCAGTCCTTTTATTGTTGCATGACTTGAAAATCTAGTCAAGCATGCTCTCCCAAGGGTTTTTGATAGTTATATTTAAGCAATAAAGTACTTCCGCGTGCTCTCTGCTTTCTTACAAACACGAGGGGGATGTTAGGAGAACTGATCAAAACTTGAAAGACACGAGCCGAAGGCGAGTGTCTTTCAAGTTTTATCAGTTCGACCAACATTGCCCGAGTGTTTGTAAGAAACCAGAGAGCACGCAGAAAGTATTTTTATTGCTTTTACGCGCGACAGCGTTGCGTGACAATCGTGTTTCTCAGGTCTCTTACAAACACGCTTTTTAACCAATCAGAATGCGCACATTCACAATACAACATAGGTGTTATTTTCTAAATATTTATATATCACGGTGCTGCTGTTCTATGCGTGTTCCACAGGCAGCCCAAAGACATCGTGAACAATACAGAGACTCCACAGAGACAGTGAAACCAGTCAAGCTGTTTCTGCTACCCAAGATATCCCATGATGCCCTTCCTAAGCTATATTCAAGGTATGGA
The DNA here is from genome assembly GCA_033964015.1 of Scolanthus callimorphus. NCBI lineage: Eukaryota > Metazoa > Cnidaria > Anthozoa > Actiniaria > Edwardsiidae > Scolanthus > Scolanthus callimorphus. The sequence goes on from CM066919.1 coordinate 14,772,074, forward strand.
TGGTTCCACTCATCGGAAAATCTTTTGTACGGGGATGCTCCATCCAAACTCTGAACCCCTTACCCTTTTATATAGTAAAATTAGGGAAAAGGTACCCTTTCATATACTGAATTGATAAAGAGGCACTCCTTTCTTATAATTCTTGCAAAAATGCACGTGTGAAATACGCGTTAAAAGCGCATTTCACATACTTCGTATATAGTCCGCATCCCATGGGAAAGGTTGCCCCTACCCACCCTGGAATACCAGTGAACTTTCTCATGACCACCCTGAAAACTATCATGTTTACCCACCCTGGAAATCCATATTTTTGGGGTACAAACCCTGGAATTCGGCTGCCGTACCGGGGTACCCACCCTAGAATTCCAGTGCGTTTTGATGACCACCACCCACCCTAGAATTCCGAGGTCCTCAACAGGGGGATTACGGATATTAATGCAGCTGCCCAATCACAACACACGGCCTGCCGGCCAATCAGATCGCGCGTCAATGTGGACATTTCGTACATGGGACAGCACAACGTTATTCATTGTAAGACACTATCAAGATTTTGGGAATTTGGAACTGAAACTTTTCTTCGACAGTGACGGTAAATGGCCAAGGTCCAGCTGGTAAATTAGCCATTATTGAAATAGACGATTTCTTTCCAGGGATGGTAAGACATTGGATGAGCGAAAGGCGGTGGCGTTTGCCAACCAGTTCTATCGAACCATGAAGCCAACTTCACTAGCGAAGTCTGACATTCCAAGCCGACAAATCAGGGATGTTTTCTTCGAGAAAAGATAGCATAATCCTTAATTTTTACTTTTTGCAAAATTCACTTTCTAAAGCCTTTTTCCTGTTGGCTTTCGCTCGCGGCGGATAAACCAATCCGATGACAGAGGGATAGTATTTGTGGAGAGAACCCGCGGTTCTGTCGTCTCAGCTTAAAGTCCTCGATACGCAAAAGGAAGTATGCCTGCAAAATAGGCAACGACGACCCACTCAATTGCAAAATGTTGCCATCTCATCGACTTTCTATTTTGCCACTAGACGTTTGTAATTTTTATTAGTATATACCAAATCAGTGAATAGTCATTTTCGCGCGCTCTGATTGGTTCCTGAAAAGGTAGATATCCAACACTATTTACTCGGTGTTTTGAGACACTCTCAAATTGGCGGCTCGTTTTGAAGCTATACTGCGTTATGAATCACCATATTTTAGTCTACTGATTTGGTATACACTAAAACAACTATCCCCCTCAGGGTCGGTGCCTAGCGGCGGATATATACCTTGACGCTATTCACCTCTTCTTCGGGGGATGCATATAGTTGTTAATTATTATAGATATCATGAACAGCGGAAATGCTATTTATTCAATTTTATAAAAGTATGTATAAATTTGGTGTGATATAAAAAGAATGTGCAACTGTTTACATGCCGTCGTCGCCTGTTCTTTAATTAAGTGCTACGTCCCAGTGAGTCCTGGAATCCATGAGGGATACCGTTTGGAAAAACGGATTCCACCAGGGATTATCAGACATACCTGTTGGGATCCTCCGCATCCCGGGTAAGGGCACGCCTTATTCAAGGTGGGAAACGACCTGCCTCAGCTGGGATTTTTATTGATAATCCCCTGGAAGATTGAGTTCACCCTTCTGGGCACACTTATCCCATATTCCTAGCTGTGATCCCTGATGGGAATAGGAGATATTCGAGGTTTTATTTTAGTTTTAGTTTTTTTTTACAATATCAACCATATGAATTTGTTCTTTACTAGTATCGTTGTTACCATCGTGAAAATACTGAGTAGAAGTTCTGCTTCAGCGAGGGGAATGTCACGATTGTAAAATTTCTATTCAAAAGAAATAAGCAAATTTCAACTGCCAGATCAGCACAAGTACTTTGGGTTGTTATCGAACAGATGGAAGTGGGTTGCGAATTGCCCGTTTTTTATTTCTTACCAAGCTGAACTGTTTGTGCCAAACCTGTATTACCTCTTACATAAGAATGCTTATTACTATAATAAGATGTTCGATTCAGTTCTTTTTTCTTTCATAGACTCAGTTGAGGTACTATATCGGATTCTGCGTTGTTTATGCAGACCACTGACCTCGTTTTATAGAATTTTGTAAAACAAAACTTGACATCTCTCCAATTCCACCTCTTCCCCCTTCCATTTTCTTAGGCTCGGATAAAGACAAAATCAACTGTCTTGGGTATGATTTCCCTTCCCGACATTATAAATGTACGTCCAGTTACAGAAAACCGTGCCTGTTAGGTGCACACCTGTCTGAATGCTTTACAAACGTGTCCCTGTATAGTGTAGATCTCCCTCCTGTCACACCTGGCGACGAGCGCCCACTTGTGTAAGCTCATCCTTCACCGTAGATGGCTGACTAGTTGCCGGGTTTGTCTGCGTGCTGTTGTTGTCAGAACGTGTTAACGTACTATCACCTTCGCTGGTTTTAGTTGAGGTTGAGGTATTGGCAACCTTTGTAGGTGTTATGCCATTAATGAAATCCTGTCTAGTATTTGGAGGTATCGCCTGCTTTACACCATTGATAGTAGAATCATTCCTTGTATCGTCGGCTGAGCTTCCGAGTGTCGGTAGCGAGGGTACGGTTGTCATGGTGGGAGACTTACAAAACCCGTCTGTTAATGTAATGTCATCTACGGCGGTATCCCCCCTGAAATCTTCGCCACACACGCCCTCAATAATAAGCTGCCGAGGAAAAATTGAAACATGCAGAAACTAAGCACATGAAATTCCCTATCTGTTAGCCAGCAAACCTCGGAGTTTGACTTCGCTCAAATAGCAAATAACTGGATACACAGATACCCACGTCCGGGAATACTTACATCATAGGTTACAGCTGGAGGTACGTCCACCTCGGCCAATAACCACCGTTTGCCTTGCTCCCCCTTCCTCGCCCATAGCAGCTCCAACTTTCGGTCCACAACACGGCCAATGCGCACGAGTCGATTGACCTTCAGTTGGCCGGTACTCTTACCAAACATATAGTAATAAAACTGTAGACACCTCGCGGGACCGCCTGTAGTAAGGGATAGGTATGCACTGTCTTGGTTGAATCGCGGGGTGATGCCTCGATATACACGTACATACCTAGAATAGAGGTCATGAGCAAATAGTTACATGCAGCAGTAAATACAGGACATAAGTAGTTTCTCCTAAAGGTCTTCTCAAGCAGCGCTAGCATTGGAACCTGCATTATCTAGTTGGCTTACCGTTGCCGCTGTGATCTGAAGGCGGTCCAGTGTAGCGTGATGGGGTGCTGCCTTTCCGAAGCGTCCAGTCGAAATTATCCTCACCAACATTCTTCCATTTGCACAAGTTACCATCATCAAACGTACAATTTTCGGTTCGATCTGTTTGCAAAAGGCGTGAGTAAGAGAGTTGCTTTATCATATAATTACCCTTCCCTGGATGTAGAGTCTGGTTTATGAGAACCTTCTATAAGTTGCCTCAAATCGCCACATAAAACACGTTAAAGATAACTTTCCGCAATAATTGATTTCGGACTAGAACAAGTAAAAACGCTCATTATTGTCCTTATCTTGTCTTTTACATCTTTCGGATGAAACAATAGTCTCAGTACCGGTAGTGATGGTCCTATGATGCGCGCTCACCTAGAAACCGAGGCATCCTTGATTCCACTACATACCTACTCCTGGAGTTCACCTGGAGGACTCGTCAGCGGCAATACGCACAGATACACAACACTCAAATCGTGATCGAAACTGCATATATTGCGATCCGTATCCGGGATAATGTATATCTCACAAATCCAAAACGCATTTAAGCACATGCAGTTAGACATTTGCGGTATTCAGATGCAAACTTTCCATAATAATTGTTTTCCTTAATCGTCTTCAATGAAATTTATACCAGGAAATCGGCCAGAACAACCAGCCAGCTAGCCAGCCAATCAACAAAGCGATACAATCAACAAAATATTGATTTGTCTCATGATTTGCTTCTTTATTGACTTTATAATGTCTGAACTTGAAAATGTATAAATAACAATTTTGTGAAAGCATTATGGCATTTGTAAAGAATCTCTTGCCTTTGAATGGTATGGAAGGCTTTTTGGGTTTGCGCCGGTTGTACTGGAATGGAACGTCAAGCAGACGCTTGCAGCGGCCAGGTGTGAATGAGATGTCATCTAGAGCTACGTCTCCATGGTGACGGGCTCCACGCACTGCTATGAATGACACCTGTAACAAAATATAGATCCTTCAGCTATTTTAGATCCTACATCAAACGAACGGTCACCATGTATAAAGAATCGTATTTCCTCGTTCCCCACAGGCTTGTACTTCGATTACAAATTCGATTGAAGAAGAACATGGTGATTTATCACTGCAAAAATCAGGGACGGCTCTGGGTACCTGGGTCCGAACACGATAGCCAACTGTGTTATCTCTCAAAAGGGCGACATATAATGAACGCTTTCGCCGGATTTACAACGATCACGTACAGCCTACTAACTACAATGCGGAGCTGTTTTTTACGTTTTCTGTCAACTCAGTTTCCCCACCAAACACACACTTTGGCTTTCATTCTATCTAATAATTGTACCCACTCACTTCAAAACCTGTTCCGCCGCCCATGACAACTGTCGTACGTAAGTGCAGAAATAACCTACGACAGTCGTAATAAAAGAACATGCGACAATTGTCCGAAACAATCGTGCCGGTCTTTCTTAAAAGACCATTTGCCTAATAATGTCGTCGCTGATATTTCACATTGTCGCCCGTGATAGAGTAGCCCCGGCGAGTAATTGAGTTGGATCGATTCTCCTACCCTATAACCATCGCCACGAACATTCACGAAAGCTCTTCTCCATCCTTTCCCCTGGCCTCCTCTGCGGTACCACAACCTTCTCCGCCGCTTCTCTTTCACGTCAAACTTGTAGATCATGAGAACACCCACGCTTCTTCCCGTCATGTGGTAGTGGAAGCGCATGCACTTACGACCGCGCAGGTAACCACTGTACAGGCGAGCCTTCTGTCTATAGCGGTATCTAGACGCCTCGATAAAGATGTATTTTCCTGAAATTTAAAGCACGGAAATAGGTAAAATTAAAGTCATGAAAGCGCTGTGTAATTCAAAAGTGATTGCTTTTATATTGCTTAAATTGAAATAGTTTTATTGTATGCGAGATGATTACACAAATGCACTCCGTCTTGCAATCCTCGGATCGCCGTTTAACACCATGAATGTATACGCTCACCATTGCCGTCCACATCTCTCTTGGGCCCCGAGCCCAATGATGCAGTATTGCCGGTACCTATCTCCCAATCTATCTCGTCAGTCCGGTCGTTCTTCCAGTCGCAGAATGTGTCCGGAAAGGTGCAATTACCTAGAGATAAACAGCCATTCAAAATAACGCATTATTTCTATCTGTATACAAGGACGCTAGGGTCCAGACAACACTTTCTATTGTCACTTGCCGTCCAAGCGGCGTATTGATCTTTTCGGTCCGTCGGATTCTCGATCATGGAGATTTTAGTGCGACGATCTTGATTGTGCTATAGTGGCAAAGGAGAACTTAGCGACCTACAAAACGGGTATCCGGTACTATAAGTAGCCATCTCAGTGACTTACACCCGCAACGCTTTCGGCCGTTTTACCGTCTAAGCGAAGGAATGTTTAGTGCATTGTTAAACTAATAACTTTTGTCTCGCTACGATCGCGACCTTAAGATCGAGGGAGCAGGCGCGTGCCATTTTCGACGTTTCAGATGTCTCTTTATACTTGAGTGCTTTTTGACCCTTTTGACGGTGTTTCGCACAAACGCGTTGACTTGTTGTCAAAGCTCCCGGCTGCCTAACCCAGGGCTGCATGTCCCAACAGAACTACTCAGGGTTGCTGTATTCGCAACAAATCCATGTTTGACGCAGTGTAGCTTACCGCTAGATATAGGCCAAGGTGATCTGGTAGGGGGAGGATGGATGGGTATTTTCTTGTCCGTCACTTGAGGGCAGAGGTGATGATCGAATGAGATCTCATCAATAGCGATATCACTGCGCCACCCATTTACCACGGCCTCTAGTTCAATCTAAACATCAATGTTGATTGATAAAGACTCTTATGAGTTTTACATTAAACATTCGCTAAACCGCTATGGTAATTCTCATCATTTCTGAATAAACGTTTTTCTCCCGTATATGCGATAAAGTGAGAGGCGTCACAGAGCCACCACAATTTCACAGAGCTGGGCACGGGTGAGCAAATTTCATATGACTGTAGTGAACTCAGGTGTGTTAAGGCCTGACTTGAAAGGAGGTGGGGCTTATACGCGGATTCTTAAGGCAAAAAGCAGTTTTTGCAAATAACTACATCAGCAAAATAGATACCGAAATGGAACTTGGTATGACTAACACGTCCACCGACCTTAACTGTTCCATGCATTTAGTTGCTATGGAGACACAATTTTAGAGTATCTGTATGTAACGGGTGGAAAATTGCCCCTTTTCGGTGCAATTTCAACCCGGCCGGACGGCGCGAGCGGAACGCCAAATAACTTCACGAGAATGACCCAAGGCGGTGGGTGATCGTTTAGGATGCAAGGAAAAGTGGCTCGTGTACAGGAGAAAGTGAATTTATTGAAAATAGGTTATTATGAAAAACAACGTTTACAAAATAGTGCTATAAGCTTAACCAAAACTGAAAAGACAAATTCAAAGAAACTAGAAAACTCGATGCTGATAGCCTAATCCGATATACTAAGAGTTAAACAACCAAAATTATACCTACGAGACCACGAGAATCAATACGTACTGAACAGTTCAGCCACAGGGCAAGCCCTGAGCTCCGCACTCACAAGCCCCTCTGATCTGTACACTCTTTCTGGTGTCTCTACTCACTCCGTCTCTAACTGTAAAACTATCCTATATTTATACTGAGTAGGTAACTACAAAGCACTGGTTATCCGTGACAGGAAAAACGTAACACATTCCAATTAGCCCACTAGATATCAACAAGTGTTTGTTGATTAAACAGATAAGATAAAATAAAAGCACTTGAAATCTACTAAGCACAAAACCGACAATTGCTGAAATAATTTAGCGAGTGATGAACTCCAAAATATTAAAGCAGAATTAAAAACTACTTAATAAGAAAAAGTCAAAAGATATTTCCAAAATCCACGCAACAAAACTAAAACGATGGATGAGGAAATATTATTATGTAAAATAAATCCAAACAATAAGTCAATTAACTAAAGATGGAACAGGAAATCAGAAGAAACTAATCTTTTGTCAGAACAAGAAAATCAAGCCAAACCCGCATTCCTAAGCATAAAAGAAAAAGGAAATTGATCTACAAAAGCGGCCTAACCAACGTGACTAGATATTAATGACTCAATACATAATCAGGACGTGATAATCTGTGATAATAAAATAACTGATAAGCGGCTAAGCTAACTAGGTGTTGAAGATATTTTAAGCATGAAAATCTGTTAACCGATTAAAACAGTAAAAGAAAAATCAAGTTTCTCCTATAAACTTTATGGAAATTATCTAAATAAAAGAGAGAGAAATTGCCTCAAATTAGTCGCAATTTGACCTGGTTACATGTAAGTACCGTTTAAATTTACTTCCAATCAAAAACGGGGAAAACTTACTGCCAAGTTTCCTACTTTATGACCCTAAATTTGTAATCTTCATGAACTTCTGCAGTTGATAGCGTTTTTTAATCGTGTCCAGGGTCACGTGATCGTGAGAACTGTTGCCCTAGCAACCAAGTTTCTCTCCTATCTCCGCTAATTTTCAAGGTGGTCTGCCTTAAAAGACGCTTTATTGAAGGAATCAATGCAGTAAGGGAAAATTCCATCAAATGTTCAGAATAGGATGTGATTTTCTGTTCCCCATTTCAAGTTATGTCCCAAAAAAGGAAAAATATGGTGCACGTCCTTTTAATTTGGTTGTCATGGAAACATCAACTGTCACAATTTTGCTAGTACTAGAATTAACATTGATGCAAAGTCTCATTGCTGTAGCTATTTTCGTGTTCGAGATATTGGCAAAGTTCTTTTCTGTTCGCGTATAAGCCCCAAGTCAGGCCTTAACACACCTGAGAAACCAATCGAAAAGTGACTACACCAATTCTGAATAAAACCTATATGAGTGATTACAAAGTAATTGCGAATTACTCGCGACAGTCATCTGGAATCCGGAAACATATCAAGAAAGTGCTGTCGTTTTTATGGCAAATCCGCGCGGGTTACCTGTGGTGTTCAAAACGTGGCTCAGGCCCCTCGGCGGGGGGTAAAAACAAAATGGCGACCAAGAGAAGGATGTTTCTCGAGTATCTGCAAGTTTTGGTCATTTTTCCTGCTTTTTTCGCTAAGATATGAGGAAAAGTACTTACAGACCTCCCAAATAAGGTAAAGGGGGATTTCCTAATAAGGAAGTTTTGCAACGTCGGCAAAACGACAGCTTTTGGCGAAGTTTTCTTGATATGTATTATACCTATGATATGTTTCATTTATATGTATAAAATTGTATTTACCATACACAGATTTTAAAGTAATGTAACTAAGCCATTCAGCCTTATGCGCTGCGATATGTATCGCATCAATAAATCATTGGGAGTCGTCCGGGAGTGATTAACCCGTTAGAGTCAGAGTTAGCCTGTTTTCAGATAACTGGTTTTTTTGGGAAATTTAGAGTGAGCCCGTTATTGAGCTTTAGTTATACTTCACAATTTCTGTACATGTAGGCATAAATCGAATTAACGAAAAATGACGAAAGTTTGATTCCACGGCAGAGCTTTTTAAATGATTAAATTCATCAGCCCCAGTGATCATCTTAAGTGTGGCCCAGTGAAATATGAAAGGATCAAGATTCCATGTACTAAGGGCAGTACTACGCGCGTGAAGTGCTATTGAAGCCATGCAAATCACGGAATGAATAGAATGAATGGCGCGCTTGTAATACATTTTTTTAAAACATACTAGCCCGTCTAACGTCAATTATTATTCAGCACATCGATGCACTGCCCAAAGATGGTCATTGGAACGCCAATAGCTGTCTTCTGTACTACATGACATATAGCCTGCGATATCCGTCGCCTGAGGGAAATATGATGTTTTGAGCTCGTATTTAATACGCAAACGTAAATCATTTCTTGGAGTTTTTGTGCTATCGATGTGCTGAATAATAAAACCATTATCCTGCCCGATGTTTGCAGAATATCATCTGATTTAGCCAACGGGACTGCGGCTAAGTATCAGACATTATTATTCAGCCATGCCACTATCTTGGTTCTGATTGGCTAAGAGTACGCAGCGAAACCTTGTCGGCGCGCAGTGCCTGACGTCATACTACAGACATTAGGATTGATGCACTCTAATGACGTCATAACGCAAGCCAATAGGTTTGGCCGCCATCTTGGTTTTCATTTCCGAATTGAAAGCCGGTTTTGTGAATATTCTCGTTGAATCTGTTATGATTTTTGCCAAGAGATCATTGCTCAGGATATCTAAACATCAACTATGGCTATTTGAATTGAATACAAAAGGAAAATACCAATGGACGTAAGATGAAGTTGAAAAACCGTGTCGCCGTGCACGGCCTCATCGTTGACTTCGTTTAGCTAGGTAAGAATTCTTGATTGCTGAATAATAAAACAATTATTGAATTCGGTTTTCGCATGATAGTGAGATTTGTCAACGCCTCGAGTTTGTGTTATCTGCCTCAGCTTCGCTTCGGCAGATAACACAAACCTCGGCGTTGCCAAATCTCACTATCATGCTCAACCTCATCCAATAAGTGTTAAATATTCTGCGCAATCTCGCAGGATAATGGTTAATTATGTAACTGACCTGAAAGAGTGGCCCCTCACAGGGGAAGAAGACGTATGCGTCCCGCCATATATTACCGTGGTTACCGGTCCGTTTCCACATCTGGTGCCTTGGTACGCCACTGCCGTGTTTGTAGACCGCTAGAGATCCCGTATGTTTACCGTACATGTGGTACTTAAAATGCATACAGACCTGGCCGCGTAAAACTGGCCCGACCAATACTGCTTTGTCTCCGAAAAGCCGGGGCTCAGATGCTTCCACGTATGCGTATTTACCTGCCAGATTTTAAAGCATGTAGTTTAACTCGAAAGTATGAACCAGAGACACTACGAAACAGTGTCAGCTACGAAACAAGGACAAGGATGTAACGAGGCTGGTATGAAAGATGGAGCTCTCAATGAGGTGATAGAAGAAAGAATCTTTGATCACATCACATTCTTCATAAATATCATTCTTTTCGCACCTTTGAAGGAATGACTTGGTCCTGTGTGATTGCTGGGTGTGGTCCCTTCATGTATCGTCCAGTCAAAGTTATCTCGCTTGTGATTGGTCCAGTTACAGAATCCGTCGTTGAATGAACAATCGCCTAACGAATGAGTAAAAAGTATGTGTACATTATCTGTATAGCATGGGAGGTATTGCTTTCAACAAAGCGGCGACGCGATCTATTGAAAACGTATCAGCTTCTTCCGAGGGAGAAGGAAAGTAATCAGAAAAGGTTCTATTCAGGAAATGTTAGCAGCGACACCTAACGATTCTCGATTTAGGAAGGTTTTGCACGATTCGAAGCACCCATGTGCGTTCCTATGATTGCGTGGGCTGTGTAAAACTACAGGCGTTGATTCGTTAGCGAACACACATGAGAAGTAACAATAATAGTCTAGTCAATCTACGACAGACATTCCCTCGCCTAGATTTAAGGTTACTGAGAACCTTCGCGCACGTTGTTCGAAAAAAAATCATACACGTCCTTAGTTTAACCAAAATATGTCAACCTATATATCGTTGGAAAGCTTATAGAATGGACTAGCGAACTATGGCAAAAAGAAATCACTTATTGATACCTGTAATTTTTTTTAAAGCATTGATTAAATATTTTGGTGTGCTATTTTCACGAGCTAACGCTGTCGAACTGCTGGACCATGACTCCCAAGTAACACATTGTTTTAATCCTTAAAGGTGTTTCTCAAAAACTGTGTCTGCGATTTTTTAAATGTTGTTTAGTTCAACAGTTATGAATTTTTAAATTTTTTAGAGCGTGAAAATTCTACAAAATTTGACCTTCAAAATTTAAAAGTTCGATAACTTTTGAGCAAAGCAAAATTTTAAAAAACGCAGACACGTTTTTGAGAAACACCTTTAAGGATTAAAACAATGTGTTACTTGGGAGTCAAGGTCTAGCAGTTCGTCAGCGTTATCTCTTGAAACTCTCACACCCGAATTTTTAATAAAACCTTAAAAAAATTTCTAATTATGAAAAAAAATTTCTTTTTGCCATAGTTCGCTAGTCCATTCTATAAGCTTTCCAACGATATATAGGTTGATATGTTTTGGTTAAACTAAGGACGTGTATGATTTTTTTTTTCGAACACGTGCGCGAAGGTTCTCAGTAACCTTAATTGTCCCATAGAGCGGATTTTAGATCACTGTCCGATGTTAACTGCGTTTTCATGCAAAGTAAATACACTTGCCAAACAGAAACGAAACTGATTACTTTCGTCATCGATATTTCATCAGACATCTGTTCTATGCTTTGCAGTAAACTAATCTTTAAACCACGTGGAACGACATACTTAAATATCCAAGAAAATGCTGAAGAGAAGTTTAAGGAGGCTCATAGTAGTTTTTCATGTCCTCACCCCCTGGACTTCAATGGTCTGTATCTCATGTGGACATGCACAGAACAGAAAGCCGCTTTACAAGTAAACATGCTATGGATTGTTCTTTGTGTCGACATATGTTTTGTTTACATTGGTGCTTCCATGGCAACGTAATGGCGACCCCCCAAAAATTTTAAGTTGCAAAATTCACCCAGAGAAATTTGGACTAAACCCCCTTAATGCAAAGGACGCTAGGCTATAAGCATTATACTTGGACAAAGTTTGAAGAAAAAGTAGCATCGCGTTTTCGAAATATAACGCGGTCAAATTGTTTCGTCAAAAAATTAGAATTTTTTATTAGCCTACTTTCTTGTCCCTCAAACTGTGCCTAACAGCTCGTAGTGATTTAATTTTTAGTTCCGCATAAAGACCGAGGCATTTTCTTTGAGCCCAGAAAATTTCAGAGCCAGTGCTTATTCCGATCACGATTAATCTGAAAATCTGAAAAAAACACCGCATCAAGATTTAATTTATTTTCGCGGCTTTTTTAAAGAATTATGGCTATAAAAAGTACATCAACCAGGTATAGAATAATTGAACTCTCTTTGGGGAGATTAAGACAAAGATTTATCTCGGATTTTTGAAACTAGGAATTGAAACGCAGGACTAGTTGTTTGAATTTGGCGTAAGCAAGAAAAGGCTATCCAAACTTTTCATTAATCGTGATCGGAATAAGCAGTGGCTCTGAAATTTTCTGCGCTTAAAGAAAATGCCTCGGTCTTTATGCGGAACTGAAAACTAAATCACTACGAGCTTTTAGGCATAGTTTGCGGGTCAAGAAAGTAGGCTAATATAATTCTATTTTTTTTTTTTGACGAAAAAAAAATGATCGCGTTATATTTCGAAAACGCAATGCTACTTTTTCTTCAAACTTTGTCCAAGTAGTGCTTATAGCCTAGTGTTTTTGCATTAAGAGGGTTTTGCCCAAATTTCTCTTTGTCTGGGTGAACTTTGCAACTTAAAATGTTTGGAGGGTCGCCGTTACGTTGCCATTGAAGCACCAATGTAAACAAAACATATGTTGAGACAAAGAACAATCCATAGCATGTTTACTTGTAAAGTGGTTTTCTGTTCTGTGCATTTCCGCATGAGATACAGACCATTGAAGTTCAGGGGTGAGGACATGAAAAACTGCTATGAGCCTTCTTAAATTTAGTATTCCTTCCTAAGACTACTAGGTTCAACCGTAGATTGACTAGACTTGTCAAAATACCTGCAGTCTCGACATCAAAGTCTCTGTACTTCTTAGCACAGCAGTCTCCCTTGGTGAACACTACATCATCTACTGCCACGTCTCCCAGATAACCATTACCAATAATACCTTCGATTATAATCTGTTAAAACATAATAAGAGATTCCGTCTGACCTGATGGCATGAGTATGAACAGTAAGGATGCCGTCTGACTTGATAGCATGGATATGAAACCTGAAGGGAAACCGTCTGACCTGATAACACGGATATAAACTGAGGAAGAGATTCCGTCTGACCTGATAGCATGGGTATGGACAGTAAGAGATTCCGTCTGACTTGATGGCATGAGTATGAACAGTAAGGATGCCGTCTGACCTGATAGCATGGATATGAACACTAAGGGAAACCGTCTGACCTGATAGCACGGATATGAACTGAGGAAGAGATTCCGTCTGACCTGATAGCATGGATATGAACTGAGGAAGAGATTCCGTCCGATCTGATAGCATGGGTATGAACAGGAAGAGATTCAGGCTGACCTGATAGCATGGGTATGAACACTGAGGGAAGCCCGCTGACCTGATAGCATGGGCATGAACAGTAAGAGATTATGTCTGACCTGACAGCATGGGTATGAATACTAAGGGATTCCGTCTGACCTGATAGCATGGGTAAGAACTGAGGAAGAGATTCCGTCTGATCTGATAGCATGGATATGAACAGTAAAGATTCCGTCTGACCTGATAGCATGGATATGAACACTGAGGGAAGCCCACTGACCTGATAACATGGATATGAACAGTAAGAGATTCCGTCTGACCTGATAGCATGGGTATGAACTGAGAAAGAGATTCTGTCTGACCTGATAGCATGGACATGAACCGAGGAAGAGATTCCGTCTGATCTGACAGTATGGGTATGAACAGTAAGGATTGCATCTGACCTGATAGCTTGGGTATGAACACTATAAAGGGAAGCCATCTGACCTGATAGCATGGATATGAACACTAAGGGACGCCGTCTGATCTGATAGCATGGGCATGAACAGGAAGACATTCTGTCTGACCTGATAGCATGGGTATGAACAGTAAGAGATTCTGTCTGACCTGATAGCATGGATATGAACAGTAAGGATTCCGTCTGACCTGATATAGCATGAGAAGAGGTAGGAAGAGATTCCTTCCTGATTGAGGTTCCATCCGACATGACGTATGAGATTCAGACTCACCTGATAGCAGTTGCCATTGATGTTAACGAGCGCCTCGTTCCAGTGTTGTCCCTGGGGACCACTCAGGGTCCAGATCCTATCGTCCACGCCAAGACCTATGCGCTGGTAAATATTCAAAGTACCGATTTGGGTGCCATACATGTGGTAATAAAACTGCATGCACATTGGCCCACACAACCGTGGACCCACAATCTGTGCCTTGTGACCGAGGGCCTGAGGTGACGACGATTCGATGAACAGGTATTGGCCTGTGGAAATTAATAAATAGTCATGTTAAATAATGACCACTTGAGAGCAGAAGAGAGGTCTGTATGTGATAACACTGCGATGATTAGTGGTGATGATGGCGATGATGATGGCGATCGTGTCGACAGTGACTTTCTTGTCGGTGGTGTGGTTGGTGGTGGTGATGATGGCTGTGGTGGTGAGTGGTAACAGTAATGTTTAGGATGGAGGTGGTGGACGTAGTGTTGAATGTTAGTTACCGTTTTTATGTCCTGTGTTATCACTCTCTGGCCCAGTGTCGAACGTTCCTGTCATGCCACTCTTGAGAAGCCAATCAAACTGGTCGTCGAGCGGCACGTTGGTCCATTCACAAAACCCGACATCAAAATCACAAGTACCTGTTGACGTAAACACAGAACCATCAAAACCGAAATCAAAAGAAAGCTGAATATAGCAATTATTAGTTATGACTCATCGTCGCTTTACCGATCCGGGAGTTTATGTTTATGCTTTGCTGACCGCCTTTATTTAACCTTGGTATTGCTTATAACGGTGAAGGTCGGTGCAGTGACATGAGTGACCATTGGGACTTTGAAAGGAGTTTGAAAATTAACATTTGTAGTTTATTTGTGTTTTTTTCGTCACCCTTCCAATGACAAGTATATATTAAAAACGTCTCCAAGGCTAACATGCGAAATAGACAAGCCTATTTTGGCCTTGTATATGGGAAAACGAATACTCAAAGAACTGCAAACATCATTTTAAAGACAGCAAAATCTATGGACGCTTAAGTGTGGCGATAGCAATTTCGTCCGGGTCCTTTTTTACGCGAATCTCACCAGGTTCCCCCTTGAGAACTTCATGTGCAGCTTCTGCGTCCGCTTCCGTTTGGTGCCTATGGATCTGAAGGGGTTTGCCATCACATGTCCCATTGACGAAGGTAATGTTATCCAGGCCCATATCACTGCTATATCGAACACCTCGACGGGCAAAAAACGCCACCTAACAAGGAGATAAACAAAATTATTATAAATTGAACTCACTACCGCAGATCTGATAGCAAACAATCAATTCTCGATGTCGCGTGAACTTAACATGCTAAATGCAATATCTGCAGCGGATATTGCATTTAACATGTCAAGTCCAAAGTCCGACGTTCCCTAGCCCCTCGTCCGTGTTGCATTTTGAATTTGAACAAAGCTACAAACTACAACTAAAACAACGTTGTTAGTTCTCCCAAAAGGGGTCTCTGGCCTAATTCACAAATGAATAATATTTTGAAGAAAGTCATTTGGCATCGTATCAATTTGTATTTTTTTAAATGTATAATAAAACAATTATTGAATTCGGTTTTCGCATGACATCGTGAGTTAGCAAAACCGAGGCCTGTGTTATCTGCCGAAGCCGAACCACGATGTCATGTTCAACCCATCCAATAATTGCTTAACAACTACAACAACAGTCGACCCGATACCGTCGACAACATCGATAACGTTAACAACAACGACAGAAGAAATTATCACAACGAAAAATAGCAACAGGTCCCGTGATGAATAAGCATTCCTGCATTGCCGCCAAAAACTTTGTTATTAATATTTACAAAGAACATTTCAAGTCAAAGTGTCCTCAGTAATTTATACGAATTTATTTGAGGAATATTGCAATTGTTTCGTGCAAGCAGGTGATGTCAGGTTCATTAACTAAAAATAGTCACATTGCGGTTATTGATCAAGGAAACCCTGATTGGTATCTGATTGACAAGTGATTAGTGATCACCTTGCTCTCAGATCTGTTTGTCGTTTATTGAATTCCTTTCCCATCTGATCGAATGAATTGGTAATGAACCTGGAGGGTCAATACTCACGTGATAATGCTGGTCACCATAGACCGTGACATTCGAACTGTGCCAGCCTTGTCCCTGGTTACGGTAGCGACCCCACACGCTAACCACGTGTTTATCATCCTCTTTTAGATACACCTTAAGTTCACCCATACCATCACCATACATGCTGGAAAGGATCAAGACATCGAATGTGTTTTTAATTAAGAATCATCACAAACATCGTCATAGTCTTCGTCAGAGCTCTAGTCGCCGTAGTTCAAGACACACAACTGCTGCACAATGATTTAGATGTTGCCAATCAGGAGGGGCAAAGCCATCAGGAAAATATCGGGCCATAGGATAGCCCTGGAACTGCGTTACCGTCGCAATTATGGTGGATATGTTATATGTCGATGTCATGTAGAAATTCTAAACCATGATCTTGTTGAACAACGATATTTTAGGAGGATGGCGCTTTTTAAACGTCAAAAGTTACTGCATCATATAACATGTCGACAAAATCGTATTTCTGCTGGAAAGAGCGCCGAGGCAGCAGTAAATAAAGTGCGAGGGAGTTCACAATGTGCACGCCTTTAGATAAGGGTTTTACGAGTCAAAAAGCGTTAAAATATTATCTGTTGCAATTTGTTCCAGGATGAGCCAGTAAGTTTTCTATTTTGTAATCGAAAGTAATATCACTATTTGCATACTTGTAGTAGAACCGCATACATCGGATTCCCGTCATGGAAGGACTCAGCAGACGAGCTTCGTGCCCGGGAACGCGTGGCCAAGACGCCTCGATTAGGGCATAATAACCTGCAAATAGGAAACCCTTACACAAATGATGTAAAAGTTCACTAAAAATCACTCCCTCAAACTAATTCACCTCATTTGCATATAAATCGATATTATTTTGTTACACTAGTTTCCTTTGGTAATTCGCTGTAATTCCTAAGGTGTCAAAATGAAATCGAGTTCTCCCATTCTAAAACGAAAGAATAGGATTTTAAGAATGCAATCCTATATTGTTCTAGTTTACACTGTTAGTAGCCCACCAGAATCCCACGGTTAATTGTTCTTTTTCAGCATAAATTGGCATAAATTACCCCAAAAATAAGTAATACAAATCTAAGCTAACGATTTTGTTGCGCTAGACAATGTAAACTAGAGCGTAAAATATGGCAAAGCCAGTGCCCCCTGAGTAATCCCTGGCATCACATGGGACGCCACATGCATTGATTCACCAACTGACCTAACTCCTTGCATAGGAGAGCAGTTTAGTAGGTGGTAACTGTTAGTGCGCCTAATTGTTTTGCATAATTTGCTTTATATATTATGTGCACAACAATCCAAGGCGCCGGATCCCCTACCTGTTTTGTTCAATGACATATCATGTTCTGGCCCAGTATTAGCGCTTCCTGTTCGTCCAGAATTACGAATCCATTCAAAGTCATCATCATTCATATTCGTCCACCCACAAAAGTCTTCTTCAAAGTCACAGCCACCAGGAAGTTCTGGGAAAGAAGCTCAGTTGTTAGTACAACAAAATAAGATTCCACGACTTTGTGCGCGACAAATAGTTTTGTCGCTATATTTCAAATTCGAACGAATATTTAACTTGAACAGGATAGTTTAGAATGTTCTATACGAAAAAGTGTCGTATTATTCGGATATGGCGCTGCTGTGATAATCAAAATGGCGGATCCAAGATGGCCGCCATATCGTCAAATTTGATTTTTAGAAACTATCAGTCTGGGGCCGGTTCCTGAAAGGTTGGATAAAGTTATCCATGGATAAAAGTTATCTGTTGTATAGGATTTGTTCAGGATTTATCTGTTGGATAAGCGTTTATCTACAGATAACTCTTAACTGACCTTCTAGGAACCGGCCACTGGTAGTCAAAAAAGGCATGGAAATAAACAGCTGACAACGAATTCAAGGTATCACAGTATAAAATGCAGTGCTGCTGGTCGAATGAAGCCATATTAAATATATAAAAGGCAAATCAATATAAAAAAGGTGAATCAGATTCACCGCCGCTTAATTTTATGATCTAAGCGATATCCCCATTTTTCGATGATCATCCTTGGTCCCGGCAACAAAAATATGCCTTTGAAGTTCTTATATCAAGAGTTCGTTCACAATGATCATGCAATCTGCTGCCCCCGTTACGTGGCATACCAATCGAAAAATAGCGGAAACCTCAGGACCAGCAGGAAACCTCAAAAGGAAACCTCAGACAAGAAAGGGGTTGGAATAGGAGAAGGCTTTCAGGCATAGAGAGGAAAGCTACTCCGAGGACAAATTAAAGTCTTACATTCTCCACTTTTGCTTATAAGTTCAAAGTTGCCACCACCAGGCTATAAAAAAATACGGAAAAGGCTGGAGCAACGCCTAAATCGTCATAGCGGAGCTCCCGAAGGCGCCCGCGAGCGGAGCCCCATAGCTACATGCAGGAGAAAAAGTAACAAAAAAAAGTGTATATGCATCCAACGATTCTGTCATGGACTTCGGGTTTGTGCGTTCGTTCGTCCGTCCGTTCGTTCGTCCGGAATGACGTCATCAAAACTAGAAAAATCAAGGTCACGTGACATGACGTGACCACCAAGGTCACGTGACATGACGTCATCGATGACGTCATCGAAACTAGAAAAGTCAATATCTCAAGAAGGTATCATCGCTAGGTGACCAAACTTGGGTAAAGTTATTTTGGAGGCAAGGGGAGGGCACCACCAAGGTCACGTGACATGACGTCATGAAAACTAGAAAAGTTAATATCTCAAGAAGGCAACAGACCAAACTTGGGTAAAGTTATTTTGGAGGTAAGGGGGGTGCACCACCAAGGTCACGTGACATGACGTCATCGATGACGTCATCGATGACGTCATCGAAACTAGAAAAGTCAATATCTCAAGAAGGTAACATCGCTAGGTGACCAAACTTGGGTAAAGTTATTTTGGAGGCAAGGGAAGTGCACCACCAAGGTCACGTGACATGACGTCATCGATGACGTCATCAAAACTAGAAAGTCAATATCTCAAGAAGGCAACATCGCTAGGTGACCAAACTTGGGTAAACTTATTTTGGAGGCAAGGGGGTGCACTACCAATATCACGTGACATGACGTCATCGATGACGTTATTAAATCTAGAAAAGTCTATATCTCGAGAAGGCAACATCGCTAGGCGAACAAACTTGGGTACAGTCGAGAAAACATCCGGAGTATGTGGGTATGGAGCTCTTTGAAATGCAACATAAAAAACATCTGAATTTGCAAGTATGGCAATGGAGAACAAGAATGTTTTCTGAAGCAAGTGACGTCGCGACACGTCACATTATTAATCTTTTGCAGGACTTATAATTTTCCCTAGCAACGGCCCAACAAGATAGGTAAACGCACCCTCAATAAAAATATGTAACCGGGAGCTCCGCTTTTAGCCAGTGGCTAAATCTATATATTAGAGTGATTTCCCCCTTTATCCTTGCTTTTTTATTATCATTATTATTCCTGTGTGTGTAAGAGGAATATTCTGCATGCATTTAAAACAATAGTCATAGATGTATTTGACTCAGTGATAGGCTTTGAAATCAATAGTCAAAGTGAGAACTTTTACAGTAGCAACGACTAACGACTAACTTTGTGGATTACGCTTCCTACCTAAATTCACCTAAATTCACCTAACGACAATCATATATTTGCCTATATAGTTTTCTCTTCCCACCATAATCGCCTATTGCTATTTTTTATGTATTGCAAAATCGTTTAAGTTTTTGTCTTTTATTTTTTTTAAGTTTAGCCTTTGAACGTGATGGCCTCAAACAATCGCCAGATATCCAAAATGGCGGCACCATATCATCTTAGATCCGCCATTTTGGTTGACGTTCTACGCCCATCAAGCACCCTATCCCATAATATAGATACATTTTTTTGAATACCGCATTGATACTTATCCATTTGAATTTCACTGGCCGTTAAAATTTGAAAAGAAAAATCGGCGAAAAATTCATTGTAGAGGTTTGTGTGACAGCTGTCAATCATGACGTCATTTCACCTCTTAAAATGCAAAATCGGCGTTGGCAACAAACAAATTCGGATTTAGCGTAAAATTTTGCATAAGATTTCACTTGTTGCCAGCTTTTACTAAAAAATGCCGGGAGAGGACAAAACATGGAGTACTACTCCATGGAGTACCCTTTTGGAGTACCCTTTTGGAGTACCCTTTTGGAGTACCTAAAATGGAGTACCCCTAAAAAGTGCCCATGATCATTTCCATGTACGTACCTTTATTCATTTCAAGCATGAATGCTCATCGATGTTCAAGTATTAAAGTTCAGCGATTTTGGCCGCCATCTTGAAATTTAGATTGGTACTTCAAGTACGGATCCTGAACTGAAGTGTATCATGTTATGCACCAGTCAAAGTAAAAACTTCGACCCCACACCATCACCAGCTATCCGCACCATCACCAGCTATCCGCACCAGCACCAGCTATCCGCACCATCACCAGCTATCCACACTATCATCACCTATCCACACCATCACCAGCTATCCATTTTATCACCAGCTATCCACACCAACAGCTATCCACGCTATCACCAGCTATCATCACCTATCCACACTATCAACAGCTATCCAAGCCATAGTCACCTATCAACATGCACTATCATCACTATCATGGATAGGTGTCGATAGTGGGGATAGCTGATGATGGTGTGGATAGTTGGTGATAGTGTGGATAGGTGATGATGGTGTGGATAGGTGATGACAGTATGGATAGGTGATGATGGTGTGGATAGGTGATGATAGTATGGATAGCGGATGATGGTGTGGATAGGTGATGATAGTGTGGATAGCTGTTGATATTGTGGATAGGTGATGATAGTGTGGATAGCTGGTGATGGTGCGGAAAGGTGACGATGATAGTGTGGATTGGTGACGATGGTGTGGATAGGTGATGATGGTGTGGATAGCAGATGATGGTGTGTATAGCAGACGATGGTGTGGATAGCCATTGATGGTGTGGATAGCTGTTGATGGTGTGGATAGCTGTTGATGGTGTGGATAGGTGATGATGGTGTGTGGATAGCTGTTGATTGTGTCAATAGGTGATGATAACAGGTCAAAACAACCTAGAATTGCATTTGTCTAACACTTAAAAGGTTTTTCTATCAACCTGGAGGATTATTTTGATTATTACGGGCAAATGTGCTGTGTTTTTACGGTTACAATTTTTACTTATTTTAGCGTGCGAGAACCCCTTTTAATGATGATGCATATGATGATGGTGTGGATAGGTGTGAAGATGTATGTAGATGTTGTACTAACCGATACTAACATGATGTATACTTGAAGTACCAACCGCTAAATTTCAAGATGGCGGCCAAAATCGCTGAACTTTAATACTTGAACATCGATGAGCATTCACGCTTCAAATAAACAAAGGTGCGTACATGGAAATGATCACGGACATTTTTCAGGGGTACTCCATTTTAGGTACTCCAAAGGGTACTCCATGGAGTAGTACTCCATGTTTTGTCCTCTCCCAAAAAATGCCTCATGAAGTACGATTTTCCGAAAGTTCGTCTAGTCTATAGAGCATTCAGAGGAAACTTTGAACTTTTCTAAGACGAGCACCCCCGTCTATGTTTATGGGGAGTCCCCCCGGGTTTTATAGCTCTCAAATCATGCGAAGACGATTTTTTTCAGAAAACGAAATAGGTAAGACTAGTTCGTCTTACACGTTGTGGTGCAATTCATAGATTCATACTTCTACTCTTCGCATATCATCTTTGACTCGGCCGAATTAATAATAAAAGTTCGATACGATTGTATTAGGGTAAACTACCTCGATTGCCCTGCGGCTAGGACACAAAAAACCTCAAATATAAGCACGTCTGAACGGAAAAAAAAAACGCGCCAAAGAGTGGTTAAAGTCTAGTGCATTTACACAACATATAGCTTTTAGCGGAGCTCCAACGGGGGCCGAAGGCGCCCGTGTAGCGGAGCCCCATAGCTTCATGCAGGAGAAAAAGGAACAAAAGAAAAGTGTATATGCATCGAACGATTCTGTCATGGACTTCCGGTTTGTGCGTTCGTTCGTTCGTTCGTCCGGCATGACGTCATCAAAATTAGAAACGTCAATATCTCAAGAAGGCAACAGCGCTAGGTACGTAACCAAACTTGGGTAAGGTTATCAATGAGGCAAGGGGGGTGCACCACCAAGGTCACGTGACATGACGTCATCGATGACGTCATCAAAACTAGAAAAGTCTATCTCGAGAAGGCAACATCGCTCGGTGACCAAACTTGGGTGAAGTTATTTCGGAGGCAAGGAGGGTGTACCACCGAGGTCACGTGGCATGACGTCATCGATGATGTAATCAAAATTAGAAAAGCACTTTTTCTGTACCAATGACGTCGCGATGACGTCACGAGATGAATCTTTTACAGGACTTATAATTTTCCCTAGCAACGGCCCAAAAAAAATAGGTAAACCAGGGGCAAATTAGATGGGGCGTGATACTAGATATGGAAACGTGTCACATCGAATTGGTTTATCAATCTATTTTCAGAAACTGCATCCCGCGAGATCCCGCAGCAATCAGCCAATGAACGCCCAGGAACGACTAGCCAATGAAAATGCAGCACTTCGTCCGCCCTTCGCGCCTTTTCAAAACGTTTGCAAAGGGAGATGAAATCCACTCTCCTTTTGCGCTAGTTTTAACAAAGATTTGGACTTAAATGTAGACTAGAATCCAGCGAGTCATCTGAATCAAATGATCTTAGCGATCATGAAAGATGAAAGCGATTGAGATTGATGGAATGGAGGAATCTTGCAGCGAGGAAGACTGAACTGACTGTTTGAAAAAAGTAGTACGAGCTAGTACGAGCTGGCGGCAAATCTTCACAATTACACAAGTGAAATTAAAGCATATCAGAAGAGTTTTCTAGTTTCAAGATTCTCCTACGCTTGTAAGATTCCCATTGGAGTTCAAACAGTGTCAAATAGGATCTCATATTGCCATGAATCCAATTGAATTCTCACTATCTGCATAAACTCACGGGCAAATCATTATTTGTTTTCTTTATGACACTGACAGCCTTCACGTAAAAGCCTTTCTGTGACATTTTTTGTGACAGCCTTTTCTTTTCACAAAAGACAGACCGCAAAAGACTGATCAGTTTTGCATGGAGGTCCAGGGTTTTTAGTTTCTCTCTGCACCTACTTGGCTGAACATGAAACGTTTTTCTTTTCCCCGCTCTTCATCCGCGTTTGCTTTCGGAGTGTGTTGTTGTTCAAGTGAAAAGCCGCTTTTTAACCCTAGAAAATGTCTTTTTTGTTATTCTCTTTTAGGGATACATAATCATTGTTGTATGTGTTTCAAGTTACAGATGTCAGAAGTCTAATACTATTGTAAACAAAATACAAAAAGTTGTAGATCACAACCGCCGCCATCTTTGGGTGTTTTTCAGGCGGACGTCGGAGAGAACATGTCCCGTTCCCCGCGGGATTTGAATCCCGCGGGATCTAATCTAAAAATAGATTGATAAACCAATTCGATGTGACGCATTACAGTATCGAAGAGTCACGCCCCATCTAATTTGCCCCTGGTAAACCCACCCTCAAACAGAAAAATATGTACCGGGAGCTCCGCTTTTAGCCAGTGGCTAAATCTATATATTATTTAATTTACAGACGATTTTTATCAACCTCCGATCACTCCTACGGCAAACGTTGTGCCAGAGTCGCGTCCAGCGCAAACGTCGAGCTTCAGTCGAATTTCTTCTATCGCTAAAAGAATACCGCTTCATTGGACTTTATAAAATATCTATTGTTTTGGTTTGGAACGACGCGACTCTGACACGATTCAAAGTAGCCATTGTGACTTCTGGGTTTGGGGTTTAAATAAAAAGTATACCTAAACAGACGAAACATATAACCACTGAGACTTTCAGTTTCATCCTTTTGCGTCGCGAGCCCAGCTGTATCTAACAACGCCCACATTACCCGAGATAACCATCATTTCCCACATGCTATATTACAGAGGCTATTAAAACATTTCGATTAGTTTTGTTTGAGAACAAACTGCTAAAGAAATTTGTGAAAACTAGATTGTCGTGGATTGAGAAGAGGGTAAGAAAATAGGAATAATTTAATGACCATAAATTATTGCGCAATTCATGCTGACGCTGGAGTGAGCGAGTGACAACGAGCCCCCACTTTATTTTATGCTTCGTATATGCCAACTTATCCCGCCGTTCCACCTTTCAAAACTGATGTGAGAAACTGCAGAGTTTAGTGAGAAAGCAAAGACATCGAGACACGTCTTTAGCGACACTACTTAAACCACCGTTTATACGACCGCAAATCAGTTTTATGTGAATGGTTTTTTTTTTTCGTATACGAGAAAAATAAGAAAACACTTTCTGAGAAATAACATTTCTCGAAGTTTTCTGAGTTAGGCCAGTTTTAGACGTCGAACTTAATTCTTGTCGCCTTTAATGTCAATTTGCCATTGTTTAATTAGTTAGAGCTATTGTCTTGAGCTCATTTGCATTAGGAACGCCGCACTATCTGCCGTGCAAACGCCGCGCTACTGCCGTGCTAAATGGCAATTTTGAATCCTTCCAGCGCTTCTAAAATCAGGGCTGCGATCTTCTCCATTCGCCAGACAGGCTATATTAACCACATAAAATCACTTGTATCGAAATTACTTGTTTTTACTGGCTAATAAACCCATTCAATTTAGCGCGACAGAATTAAGTTCGACGTTTAAAACGGGCCTTAGCCTTCTATCTAAATCTAAATATTACTGTGCAAAAACTCCTAATGGATATATGGGAGATCGAGGGGTGTTAGCGTAGAAACTTTTATAATGCAGCAGGCAAGGCTTAAAGTGGTACTAGTACGAAATCCTTGCCTTGTCGTTTTATTCCATAATCGAGGCTTAGATCACATAAACTAACACTAAGTTGGTCATTTTTACAAAAAGCGGCCGCCATTACTCGCTCATGATTATTTTCCCATCTTGCTGAGTTGCTGGCGCGGTCGCAGCCGTGGGCTCCAGTATCCACAGGGCTCCCAAACACTCAGCCAACGTTTGCTTCTTTCACAACATTACCTTACCCGTAAACTTCTCAACTAAAATTCCATATCTTTTCTATGTCTAAATAGCATATTGAATGGCATTTTCACAGAAGGAAGCATTCAAATTTCGTACTAGTGCCCTAGAGTACAGCCGTTTTCAGTGCATGATTTAAGCAAGGCTATTTTGATCTTCACTGCAATTTAATCATGCACTGAAAACGGCTGTACTCTAGACCTATTAAAAATGTTGCACGGGTCATCGGTGAATGATCAGTACTGCCAAGGTCTCCCCTGAGGGGAGGCCATAATTACAGGGATTGTGTTGCGAAGCATCAAAATAAGGTTCCTCCTAAGGATTTAAGGAAAACCTCAAAGTGTGGAGTGTCCACATTTTGGGAGCACATGCTTTCATTAGGCTGTTTCTATATGCTAAGTCCACAATCAGAAGAACGAGATTGACCTAGAAAGCGATGCGTCTTTTGGAATATACGGAGGTTAAACCACCGTGGGTATTTTAGACCCCCCGTTTTCAAACGAAAACGGATACTTTTTGCTCCGGATACGGCTATCGTCCACACTACAACGCCGAAAACGATCACCGAAAACGGCGAAAAACAATACGAAAACGATAATTGTGGACGCAAATCTTTTTGAAAACGGAGCAAAAAGTATCCGCTTTCGTTTAAAAACGGTGTAGTGTGGACGGGGTCTTAGTAGAACGAATCATGATGAAATATGAACTGAACACAATGGTGTCCTCTGGGAATGGTTCTTACATGGAGGTATACCCGTGTGTCCCGTCTCTCTCATACACTACACCAATCGGAAGAAGAGCTAAACAACCCCCCGGGGCGTCGCTTAGTTGATTTTGACCCCTAAAAGGTACCAACAATGCGTATTTTCCCTCGTAATTTTCTCTCATATTTTTTACGAGGGAAAATACTTCAGAAATTCAGGCTGCCAACAAGTGTGATTTGCTACTACTACTGGAAAAAAAATTACACGTTTTCGAATTTTACCCCCTAAAAGGTACCAGAGGTCTGATTTTAAACCCTAAAAGGTACGACGAGCACCCCCGCCCAAAAAATATCGGAGTTCCTCCCCCGGGTAAACAACACTGAAACAACAACGTAGACGAGAGTGTTAGAAAACTGTAACAGGTTAATATGCTACCTCGTAAAATATGGATTATCGTATCGTATGCTGGATAAATGTTGTTTTTTTGTTTTCTAAGGTTCATTAACATCTTGTTTTTGCTACGCTAATTCTGACAGATGGATCTAATAGAGTCAATAGAGCTTACTGCCAAATTAGCTTGGGAAGCATGCAGGAAGATCTAAAATATACAACTACTTATGATATTGCCGTGCGTGTTCTTCTGCCCAATAACATGTGAATTGCGAGAGAGGCGTGACGGTATTTAGTGATGATCGTCTTTTGTCACACACACGAGATTAAGAACAGGAAGTGCGGTTTGTTATCCAGTTCAAAAACAGTATTTGGTAAGGTGGGGGGTTGGGGAAACGAAAAAATTAGGTGCGCACTGAAGTGTTTTACAGATAGTGTAAGACGTTTAGTTCATTCAGGGACACGTCGTCCCTGGTTCATTTTGGACGTTTAGACCCGTTTAGACAAAGCCGACACTGATATCGCTAAGATGAACTCCAATATTTTGCAGTACATTTCACAGATTTCCTTCCGTCTTTCACTTTATCATCGACAAAGATACGTCGTCTGTCGCGTGCTCGATTTATTATAAAGATAGGGCCCTAATGGTCGCGTGTCGCGGGTCGCGGGTTTGAAGTCGCGTGTCGCGGGTTTGAAGTCGCGGGTTTGAAAATGGCGCGGGTCTGAAGTCGCGGGTTTGAAAAAGTTGTAGATTTGATGTCGCGGGTTTTTATAAATTTGATTTTTAAATTTTTTTAAAATTTGATGTCGCGGGTTTTTAAAAAATGAGTTCATTATTAGTCCAGTCAATCTATGATTTTCAGTCAAACTAATTGCAAAAGAATTTGTTTCACTGCAGAATGAAGGCTTTGAGGGACCTTAGTAACATATTAAAAATCCCAAAAAATCCCATCGGTGGAACATCCTGAAATTTAGCAATAAAAATATCAAGCATTTACCACAGGGTACCCGCGTTGAGAAAAAGCAAAACGATGGTGGAAGTATATTTTGACCATGCCTTTTACGCATTTCTATATGTTTTATGTTTAAACAAAGGTCATTAGCATGGATAATATATTTTTTTCGTTGATTTTATCATGAGAATTGCTCTTTTGACATACCACAGGGTACCCATCTTGA
Source organism: Scolanthus callimorphus (assembly GCA_033964015.1). Lineage (NCBI taxonomy): Eukaryota > Metazoa > Cnidaria > Anthozoa > Actiniaria > Edwardsiidae > Scolanthus > Scolanthus callimorphus. The sequence continues at coordinate 14,799,630 of CM066919.1, forward strand.
TAATTCACCATTTCTCTTTGTTGGGTTTTCCTTTCGGTGGTAGGGGACTGTAGAGCTGTTCAGTTAATTAATAAAAGAAAGCAGGGACATATAAAGTATATATTAACAGTCTTAGAACGCACTTGGTTTGTTTTTATCAGTTCCAACCACTTCGTAAACTTGTATTGCTTTGAGATGTAAGTATAACCCTAACTTGTAGCTTCAAATTCAAAATTATTCTGGCTTACTCGTCACCATCCTCGCTCTGGTCTTTGCATTCCCCTTGGGCAGACAAAATGACCCGAACAGACGGAGCAGTGCTGCTGATACATGCCAAACGGGCTCGGAGCAGTCCTACCAAGTCGATGGCAACGGGAACCAACATCCAATTGCTTTCGCTTCTCCCTCTGTTGGCAGTATCGAGAACTTGGCCCTGATCGCCACATGCATGGGCACGCGGCAACTACTGTCCAGGGATGCCGTCCACCCCAGAAACAGACCACTGATACCTCTTCTCTCAAAATACAGACCTGTCCAAGGCTACCTCTGTGTGTTCTGGATGGCCCGCAGGTATGGGGGGGGGGGGGGGGGGGGGGGGCTTGCGTGAAAAGGTCTAACAATTCACTAGATCTCACATTTGGCTACTAGCTACCAGCTACCGACTTTACGTTTGAGTAGACATGGATATTGCGTTGAGGTGTTTTGGAATGTCCTTTGCGCTGATTTTCCTAATTAGAGTCCTATAGAGCAATATTTAGCTGTGACAAGCCCTTTATGCACAGTTCAATGGATAAAAACGTCTTTACATCCTCTGTCGTTGTTACTCGAATTTGCGCTCAGTTCAAGAGAGAAAAAAGTGTATGTATTATCACAATTATTGGGGGGGAGGGGAGCTCGATCCCCCCTTGCCGCTCCCTCTGCTACGGGCCTGCTTGACAGTAACCCGTGGACTCCTGACGTATGACCAGAGGTGAATCCAATCATCGATGCAGCTAGAGATGTTAGAAGTCATAGCGGAGCTCCTGCGCGGGCACCATACCTAAGGGAAAAACGTATAGTAGCGGAGCTCCTGCGCGGGCCGAAGGCCCGCGCAAGCGGAGCACCATACCTAAGGGAAAAACGTATAGTATACTATCGAGTTGATTTTTGAACGTCACGGGCTTTATGGATCATTTTGGTGACGTCATTGATGACGTAAGGGCACGTGACTTTGGTGTAGAGTTCCTCTTATGGTCTTTGAAAGTTTGTCCAAGTTTGGCTTCTATAGAAGCTACCCTTCGGGAGATATGATTTTTTCTTTATTTTTCTGGTATTAAACCTATAGCGTACGCCGTCCGTCCGTCCGTCCGTCCGTGTACACATGGGAACCCTGTGGTATGCAAAGAAAAAATTATATCTCCTCAAGGGAACATGCTAAGACAACCATACTTGGGATATTTTGTCTATGCCACAAGGGGGGTGCTGTAACACGGTCACGTGATGTGACGTCATCGATGACGTTGTCTATGCTTGAAAAATCAATATCTCGTGAAGGGAAGACTCTAAAACAACAAAACTTGGGTAGTGTAGTCTAGGCCACCAGATGAGCGAAATGAGGTGGTCACGTGATATGACGTCATCGATGACGTCATCTACGTTTGAAAAATGAATATCTCATGAAAGGAAGACTCTAAACAAACCAAACTTGGGTAATGTAATCCAGGTCACCAGATGAGCGAAATGAAGTGGTCACGTGATGTGACGTCATCGATGACGTCATCTATGCTTGAAAAATCAATATCTCGTGAAGGGAAGACTCTAAGACAACAAAACTTGGGTATTGTAGTCTAGGCTACCAGATGAGCGAAATGAGTTGGTCACGTGATATGACGTCATCGATGACGTCATCTACGCTTGAAAAATGAATATCTCATGAAAGGAAGACTCTAAACCAACCAAACTTGGGTAATATAATCCAGGTCACCAGATGAGCGAAATGAAGTGGTCACGTGATGTGACGTCATCGATGACGTCATCTATGCTTGAAAAATCAATATCTCGTGAAGGGAAGACTCTAAAACAACCAAACTTCGGTAGTGTAGTCTAGGTCACAAGATGAGCGAAATGAGGTGGTCTCGTGATATGACGTCATCGAAGACGTCATCAATGCTTGAAAAATTAATATCTCGCGAAGGGAAGACTCTAAAGCAACCATGTAAACCATGTACACATGGGAATCCCTTTCATTCACACAGAAAATTTTATAACCAGGAGCTTCGCTTTTAGCCAGTGGCTAAATCTATATATTATACTATCGAGTTGATTTTTGAACGTCACGGGCATTATGGATCATTTTGATGACGTCATTGATGACGTAAGGGCACGTGACTTTGGTATAGAGTTCCTCTTATGGTCTTTGAAACTTTGTCCAAGTTTGGCTTCTATAGAAGCTACCCTTCGGGAGATATGATTTTTTCTTTATTTTTCTGGGATTAAACCTATAGCGTACGCCGTCCGTCCGTCGTCCGTCCGTCCGTCCGTCCGTGTACACATGGGAACCCTGTGGTATGCAAAGAAAAAATTATATCTCCTCAAGAGAACATGCTAAGACAACCATACTTGGGATATTTTGTCTATGCCACAAGGGGGGTGCTGTAACACGGACACGTGATGTGACGTCATCGATGACGTCATCTATGCTTGAAAAATCAATATCTCGTGAAGGGAAGACTCTAAAACAACCAAACTTGGGTAGTGTAGTCTAGGCCACCAGATGAGCGAAATGAGGTGGTCACGTGATATGACGTCATCGATGACGTCATCTATGCTTGAGAAATCAATATCTCGTGAAGGGAAGACTCTAAGACAACAAAGCTTGGGTAGTGTAGTCTAGGCCACCAGATGAGCGAAATGAGGTGGTCACGTGATATGACGTCATCGATGACGTCATCTATGCTTGAAAAATCAATATCTCGTGAAGGGAAGACTCTAAGACAACAAAACTTGGGTAGTGTAGTCTAGGCCACCAGATGAGCGAAATGAGGTGGTCACGTGATATGACGTCATCGATGACGTCATCTACGCTTGAAAAATGAATATCTCATGAAAGGGGAAGACTCTAAACCAACCAAACTTGGGTAATGTAATCCAGGTCACCAGATGAGCGAAATGAAGTGGTCACGTGATGTGACGGCATCGATGACGTAATCTGTGCTTGAAAAATCAATATCTCGTGAAGGGAAGACTCTAAAGCAACCATGTAAACCATGTACACATGGGAATCCCTTTCATTCACACAGAAAATTTTATAACCAGGAGCTCCGCTTTTAGCCAGTGGCTAAATCTATATATTACACTAAGGACATTTAGGGATAACCAAATTTCAAGGACGCGCTAGCTACTCCGTCTGGTGACCATTTATAGCGCCAATGGTAAACAGATGCCGCACCTGTACAAAGCTAAAACCAGAGCTGAGAGAGCACCTCATGGCACTGTCATTGTCAAACCAACCTTGGAGTCGGGTCTCTCTAGTGCAAGTTAGACCAGACCGACTACCTTAACGCCAGTCGAAGGAAACTTCGGTCGACTATTTCAGCTGTAGCTAGTCACACGTCACGTGTGTAATCTTCGCCCTGCACGGAGAACCGAACACGTTTGTCTCGGACATTGGACCCCAGAACGTCAGCCAGGAATTACCTCGTCGCCACGCATTATCCACAAGCCAATAGCGAGGTTGAAAGAGCTGTCACAACCGCTAACAACATCAGTGAGGAAGAATGTTCACCGACATCTTGTCTGACTGGCGAATGGACTGACTCCAAGTGAGATCCTGATGTAAAAACTGAGAAGCAAACTCCAGTGAAACTTCCATCGGTCCCAGAGAAACTAAAACCAAGAGAATTCAATAAGGAGAAGCTGTTTGAGGAGAAAGAAGAATACCGAAAGCGCTACTCTGACGACTACGACGCCTGTCACAGAGTTGTGAAGCTACCAACACTCGCCGACAGGGAGACCGAGTGTAGAGCTGGAAAATCCAAGATCGTACCAGATGGCGACTGCGCCAGGCTCTGTGACTGGACGAAACAGGCGAGTGCTTATCCATACCAAAGAGAAGACCGAGGAGTCAGGCGTCCTGCCAAGCCCTCCTATCCGACCAACACTAAGGATCTCCAGAACTGCCTGCTGCGTCCATCTCCCGCAAGCCTAAAATCAACATTGATTAACTGATGCTGTGCTTACGTTCACTTGATTCACACTAGACGCAAGCACAAGCGCAAGGAAATGCAAAGTCTCGTTTGATAATCTTGCACTGCGTCTCCGCTTGCGTTCCAGTGAGAACCAGACTTTAAAGCTTACCAATGACCCAGACAAGATTTCGTTTTAGTATGTCTGACTGTGACACAATATCGAGTCTAAATAACTTACTAAATAACTTACTGCTCGGGCTCGGTCCATAAAGCAGACAGTTCAGCCCTCTTGGTCTTGAATTTTCCTTACCGTCCTCGCCGGGTATTGAATAGTTAAAATATGATTTTCTTAGATTCATGCAACTCACCCTATGGTTTGGTAATACTGCGAGAAACAGTAACATGGGATTGAACAGAAGTGGCGCCATCAAGTGATTCCACTGACCACTGCATGACTCAACATGGTTCGGCCCGATATGCAAATGCAGGGAATTGAAAAACGTTTCAAAATATAATAGAGAAATGTTATATTTTTCCAATTCAAACCCAAATCTGCAACCTTGTCCCCAGGGTCTTCTCGGTCGTTTTTCAAAATGGCGGTTGACTCAGAGAAGACCCTGGGGGAGGCTGAGTCACATGACCACTGTTTAAAGAAATGGGATCGAGGTTCTCCTTTGTTTCCAAACGGTCATGTGACTCAGCCTCCCCCAGGGTCTTCTCTGAGTCAACCGCCATTTTGAAAAACGACCGAGAAGACCCTGGGGACGAAGTTGCCAAATCTGTAAAATAAATTGCAAAAAATTGGAGCTTCTCAAAGAAATTGACTATTCTCAGTATTATGAGTGGTGGGTATCCTGTGGTATACAAGAAGGGCATTTTACTTCTTTTTTCGGTCAGCACGTTTATTTTTCAATTGTATTTAAACGCAATCAATCTATTTACAGCTCATGGGCGTGGAAAGAAACGGTTATTTGACTGATTTTTAGTAGTTAGCTGATTTTACTCGACGCGGGTACCCTGTGGTACCGGCTCCATATTTTCATCGCTAAGTTTCGGGATGTTAAACAGAAGGGATTTTTTGGGATTTTTAGTATGTTGTTTAGGTCCCCTCAAACCTTCATTTAGCAGTGAAAGAAATTCTTTTGCAATTAGTTTGACTGAGACCCTAAATTTTTCGTAGATTGACTGGACTATATGAACATTACTAATGACCATTACAAGTTTGAACTCCTGCAAAAACGTTTAAGTACGCTTACATGCATTGTTTATATTTTATTTGATAAAACTAGAGTACTCGCAGTGAATGCATATGAGATACTGGCAAAATTAAGTAGCACGAAATAGAGTCGAAAATATTCAACTGCCTTGCACGAGTCATCGGGTGCGTACTTACGTGACTTACTGTTAATCTAGTCATCGTCGCAACCGAAATGTCGTGGCCATCAGTGACTTTACCTGAGAGAATGTTGCAGTGGATAATTTCATAAGTTACGATTAATAATCTTTATTATTATTATTATTATTTATTAGCTACTATTATTATTATTATTTATTAGCTACTATTCTCTCATAGGTTTTCTGCGTTTACTCGGTGAACACTGCAGTTACCAACCTGATTAGTTAATAATTCAAAACTGTGTTCCCTTTTATCCCCTGCTGATCTTAATTTCAACAATGTTTGTCTTCCTCGAATGGGAAGTCAAACACGAAGTCTATTTCCTTTTAGTATAAACCAACTAATGGTCTATTAGAAATCCTGCATTCTGATTGGCTGAGCTACTAATGGTCTATTAGTGATAGACCGTACCTGGCAAAACAACCACCTTTCTTTGCAAGAAAACTTGATTTTTTCAACATAAAGTAATATGGTATTCATTGCCAAAACCGACCAACTAGTTGGTTTATACTAAAACAATTAGACCTCTCGTCCTCATGTGCTATGATATCAATAGACCATTCGGCCTTCGGCCTCATGGTCTATTCATCATAGCACATTCGGCCTCAAGGTCTAATTGTTAAGTATTATTGTATGTCGGGGAATGCTCTTCATTGAGTCAAAAATAATATAGATTGTAGAAACTCTGTAGGGTGTCCGTACTAGGGCGATGATGAAGACTAGTCTGGTAATAGTAGTTTTTATTTAAGCACGGTGGTTCTGAGAACCGCTAGTTTACATAAAAGCCGTGATAAAAATTCTAAATATATAATAATGCATAATAATAAAAATACCCAATACTGTTTAAAACAAGTCAAAGAAGCTGGGAGGCAACTTATCTTATGTTGATTCTTTTCTTAATTAGTTTTGTGCAGTTTATTCCAGATATAAGCGCCCCGGTAGCCAATTCGCTTTTTCCCGTTCTTAATGTTCATATGTACAATAAATAACTTTAAAGCCTGGATTTCAAGTCTACAACTTTTTCAAACCCGCGACTTCAAATCTACAACTTTTAAAACCCGCGACTTCAAACCCGCGACTTTTCCAAACCCGCGACACGCGACTTCAAACCCGCGACCCGCGACCATTAGGGAAACCCAAAGATAGGTAGCATTCTAAGCACTCGAACCTCCCATAAACGCTCTTGAACTTAACAAAAATCGGTCATGCGATTTGTGATATTTCTGTCTGAGGCTAATAACATTTAAGTACCCGTTTCAGCGACGTTTATAAAAATCCACAATCAAATAAAAAGTTATTTGATTATAAAAGAAAAGTTGAAAAGGTTGACAATAATCGGCAGTGAGGCGATTTCTGCCATAGCCGTGATAGCAGAAAGTTTGCCAGCGTAAATGCCCGGCTAAATCGCTATTTAACAAGCAGTGAGGTTAACTATAGACAATATTATCAGACATAGAAATCACAACTCATATAAGCGTGTCCAAGTCCGGGGGAAGTTCACAAGTAAGATTTCCCAGCAATATGTGATGACCTTAGAAAGACAAGTGTATATGTTCTTTTTCGCTGTTGGCAATACGCACAGGACAGGAGTATCTGACTCACCTGGAGGGTCGGTTGGCCCTGGCTGTTCTGTTGTCGGTCCTATGGTCGCGTTAGTTGACCATATCGAGCCGTTAGACGTGGAGGTATTATATTCTGTGGTGGCGTTAGTGTGTTGCGCAGTAGTTGGGCTGACTGTTGTTGTTGTATTTTCATTAGAATGTGCAGTAGTAGCGGTAGCAGGTCCACCAGCTACAGACCTTGCTAAAGCAAGTAGTATTTCAACACATATCAGGATGACCAAGCAAGCCTTCATTTCTGCACTCTTCACTTATCCTGCACTCACTGGCACACGATTGTCATGTAGCCAACGCTGATAGCAGGCACTGATGGTAGCGGTGATCTGCCTTATGTCTTTTAAAGCTACTCGATAGGATTGCAGTGTCCAACTCGCCTACGGCAACGCGTTGATCCGTCGACAATTCGACCCTGCCTTAGGTAGTTATCGGAATCTAACGTATTTACATCGGCGAGTCACTTGTGACCTGTAACTTATAGTAAACACGCCAGTAATATAGAACGGCACTAGAGCTAGACTACTGAAGATCTTAGGCATTTTAGTCAAGCAATTCAAGCATCATCGAGGGGTCGCGCCGATCAGAATTCATGTCAGCAACGAACAACAACCTCACACACGAACATCCGGTTTACAAATAGAATCTTCTAGACTTCTTCTCATTTCCTTTCGAAAACCTGGTGCGCATATGCGTCGGCAATACAAATTATAAAAACATTGTTTTGTCGAAGCAATTGAAACATAAGAAGACAAGAGCCACTTAATCTAATAGCACACAAGACAGATAATGAACATGAATGAATGGTGAGATTTGCACACAAGCGATATGTGCGAGTAGCAAAGATCTCTAACGGATTGTCCCTTGTGTTGCCGAGTGCAGCCCTGCCTTGATGTGTATGTCTTGATAACTAGTGTACACCACGGGTAACACTGTCGAATTCATTCTGTTTAAAAATACAATTTTCCCATCACGCATGATATAATAGGTAATCGTATACTAAGTATTTTCAGGTGCAAGTCGTTTTTGCGCACCAATTCTGATGTGTACTTTCACTCCCCCGCACGCCAAAAGTCCACCTTTTCCCTTGGCTGTTCACAATCAGGCTACTCTCTGCTACTCTCTGCGTAACTGAACTAGTTTCTCTTTATGAACTCGTTCTCTTAGGTCCGCATGACGAAGTATATTAGTCAGTCTAAAACTAAACCATATGGGGACAGGTCTTTTTTCGGTATATTCAGCTAAGTTATGGAATATTAATGACAAAAAATGTCCATGTCTCAAAAAAAGATTGCAAAGCAACAATCGTGAAATCAGCGTTTGGGAATCAAAATCCCTGTTACAATTCAGTGGAGTCGTGGAAGATGCACACACTTTACTATTCCCTTTTTATCTTCAGATTGTTCTTTTTTTTTTGTAGAGATCATCTCCTGACAGTGCATTCTCTGCTAGCCGAAAGTACGAGGTTATCGTTTGAAGTTGTTTCGGTCGATGCGTTCTCCAAAAGGTCAACCGAAAGGCAAGAGGGAACAAAGCTTTTCCCTCTCTTTCGAGATGTCTACATTGGAGTGAGCTATACTTTGATGATTTATTTTGATTGCTTGCTTTATTTTTGTTGTTAAATATTTACGAAAATATTTGCAAAATATTGTTTTCTAATCAAAACTTTTCACTACGGGAATATGCAGAATAGATTGCTTGCAGTCCCTTATTTGGCGGTCGTCCGTTGTAAAGGGGTCTAACCCATCAAAATAAAGAGATTAGGGTGGGCGTGGTCTTGAACCAAGCTGGTTGCCATAGCAACTACATGAGATGTATCACTTAAAAGAGAGGGTGGAGCGCCTACCAGGTTACCAGGTTTGGTTGGTCAAGAACCTTGCCTGAGATGTGGCTCTGTAAATTCCATGACAAATCACGTGTCAATGCCTGATCTCAATGAATGTCGGCCAATCTTTGAACTTTAAATATCTCTGGAGCGGATAAACTTTTGAAAACGAAAAAAAAAACATTACAAAAGTGTTTTGTGTCTCTTACTAAGCTCTGCCATGAAAAGGCCATAAACTTGAAACATTTGTAATCTGATCATGGTAGAACTTTAAGGTCTCAGCTTAAACGCAAAATTATGAATTTTTTCTTGTTTTTAGTATCCTTTAGAGTGAAAGTTTTTCTCTGAAAATCAAACTGCCATGTTAACTGGTTTAAAAATAATCAAAACGCCTCTATGTTTTCATTGGCTGCCACACATTATTGTCATATTGTAATTTGTGAAACTTAAACTGGATTTTCTAGGACTCATATTCCAAGGACAATTTCCAGCTTCTCCAAGCTCCTGCCCCTCTAGGTTCAAATGTTCCACTGAAATTGTACTGGTATACCGCAATTTATCAAGTGGATCCCAGATGCAGAATGCAATCTATACAATGCAGTTTACAGTCATGAGTGGTTGTTGGTGAGAGGTAAGCCCTAACACGCTGCGCCACCTATGATTCAGTATTCGTAATTTGTATTTAAAGGTGGTAAAACAATAAAACTTGGGCAAAGTTGATTAGGTAGCAAGGGCCATGCAACAACACTTTCAAGAGGGGTGACGTCATCAAAGTTTCAGCAAATATGAACGTGGTCACGTGATGTCCAGAAATTGAAAAAAGAATCATCGAAGACGTAAATATGCTACATAAAAAATATGATATTGTATTTTGGAGTTTTGACAATTACCAATGAAGCGGGATGTTGGTTATGTTATTGAGAAATGGAGTGGAGTATATCTCATGGGTTCGATTCCCGTTTGAAGCCTTTTTTGAGGTTCCATTGTGCACGTATTTGTAGTTCTGATCTTCCAGATGGGACTTGAACGCACAACCTCAGGGGAACAGATCCAGAAATTTCACAGGGAGGTGACTATAACGTTTTTTTTTCTTCACCTAAGCACTATAGTCACCCCTTTCACCATCCCTAGATACCCCTGGACCTAATTCTTTGATACACGCAACTGAACTATCCCACCACGGAGTCTTAGTAGATGAGCTGGTAGAGCCTCCGACTGGTAACTGGAAGGTCGTAGGTTTGCCATCTGGTAACTTTTGTTCTTATAATTCAGTATCAAACGTTTACTTTGTCGCAATCACGTTCAAAAGAGCCGGTGTCAGCCACTCCTTTGTTCTTGTTTTCACTCCATATTAGAAGACAAAATTCGTGACAAAATATCTTAATAAACATCTACAAAAGTTAATCGAGAACATGCTCTATATTCTCTAAATCAGCCGATGGAAATGGATGGTCTCTCCAACTTGGTATGTTGCTATGCTGTCAAAATGGCGGCTGACACAAGCTCTTTAATACAGCGATTCGAGGTGGAAGGTTCTGATCATGCTACAATCGTATTTTGTACCAAGTTGTCGTTGTACACAAGAGAAGTGAACGTCCATGCCCCTTTCTGCCCAACCATCCTATCTTGGTCCTTAATTTAACTCCCTTGTGCCATCCATTAGGAATAGGCTGTGTATAAATAGTCCATGTTAAATACGAGTATGACAATAAATGCTGCCACGTGACTTGAATTGGTGCTAAAAATTGGAGATCAATCCCCAAACGATTTCAAGAATGACTACTAGAATGACTACTAGAATATTAGCCAGGGTTCGCGCGCTCAGATCATTTCCAGCCTTGTCAGTCTATTTTCGATACATATGCTAAAAAACGAGTTTTAGAATGCTTACATTCTTGATTTTGTGAATGATGAAATTCGTTTTATTTTTCCAGGAGTACAATAAAAATCCAGTAGTTTCCAGGTTTTCCAGGAGACGTACGAACCCTGATTAATAGCCCTTAACTCAATGAGGAGTTGAGTGCTGCTTTCAAATGTCCATATTGGTTGCTGTCTAAAGTGACACTGCGCAGTTGATCAATAAAGTCCTGCTCTGTGACGTTATCGTAAAATTGTCGAGCTGAAAAAAAAAAAACAGAAACAACATGATCTTTAATTATACGATTGTGGCGTCACATAACCATATAAGATCAAAATAGGGTGCAGATATCCAGCCGCATTAACAAAGAAAAGCCGTATTACACTGAAGTAAACGGAAAATTTCCGCCCGTATGAGACGACAAACTATCTAATAAGATATATGTATTGACGATGAGTGTCCCGCGACCATGGCGTGCCTTAGGCCCATAGGCCTTAGACATCACATGATTGTGGTGCCGAATGCAATGAGGCATGTCAATAGGTGGTTGCCGATGAATTTACGCATGCCATTTATTGCACCATGAGTACCTGATGCGAGTCCCTTAACAACTATAATTATCACTTTGACCCCAAAAACAAAAAAAAGCTTGTTGACCTTTAACAAATGCCGGTTGGTGTTAATTGGGTCAATACTGGTGCCTATCAATGCTCTCGACACAACAACATTCAAAAGAGGTGACATATCAGAAAGGCACGCACGCGATAACATAATATGTCCGCACAAACGTCGCGCCGTGCCAATGAAACATTCGTTCGACAATTGATGGACTGGCGGCGGCAAACGTCCAACCTGAGTCGAACTTTCCCTCCGGTACAGCAGGTGAGAAATTTGTTAAGAGCATGCGCTCTTCAAAGTGAGGACAGGCTTGTAAGCTTATGCTAGCGTGGAAACTTTTCATTCCTGGCAAATTTTCGTGCGGGCAGGTTAATTAGTTCTTTGTTTTATTGTAACTGCACGGATGATTTGTTGCGGTCAATACCGCCTAAAAAAAGAAGTTTTGCTGCATGATTGAACGTCCAGAAGTAAACTAAGCCCAATTTGATGTCGAGTGAAGGTATAGATGGCCCTCAAAATATACCAAGACAATTTTTTCAGCCGACGAAACTAGCAAAAATTAGTCGGTTTCAATCGAGAATGAACCTCAGAAAGTTTGGTTCTGGTGCAAAAGCTAGTTTCTCGAATATGTTCATAGTTTGTATTTTTACACGCAGCCACTGTCTGGACAAAGTAACAACAAATTCACGATTATCAGCCATACGTACCCTGATCGCCCTGAGGACTCGGGACATAGAAGCACATACCTTTAACGCGTAAAAATATCCAGGGCGATCGTGGTTCTTAAGTTTGATACTCAGATCTTGAACTTGAATTCGTTCCTGTAGTTCACGGCAGATGTTGCGTGTAAAAATAAAAACTATGAACATATAAAAGAAACTAGCTTTTGTACCAGAACCAAACTTTCTCAGGTTCATTCTTGCATTTAACCCGACCTATTTTTCGGCTGCAAAAATCATCTTGGTATATTTTGAGAGTTATTTATACCTTCACTCGACATGAAATCAAGCTTCGTCTTCTCCTGATGTTCTATCATGCGAAACGCCAATGTAATAAAACAAAGAAGTAGTAATACCCGGAGCATGAAAATTGCCAGGAATGCGACGTTTGCGCAAACTCGCAAGCCTGCCCTCTTGGCTGTGCCCGCATTCATTTGTCAGCATCGACAAATTTCCACCTGCTCTCCGGTACTAATTAAATCACACGGAATGATCACTCACGTGTTAAACGTGTTACGCGCCATTTTCTGAATATGCTGTCGGGGGGAGGGGGGTTGACTTCGTTAAGATTTCGTTAATCTACTACAAAGCCCATTATGCTGATTATGTTCATAAGAATTGTAAAGTGCAAATTTGAAAGGATTTGCGGTCATTCAGGGTCGAGATGTCAAGTGCAACAAAACTGTAGGCAGCCGAGAAGAATTTTAGTCTATCATTACTCCTCTCTAGTTACACAAGTGATGTTTGACAATAAACTTGCACTCATCAAACGAGCCAGCACCAAAGGACGGCCCAGGTTAAAAAATAGACTGCAAACCGATCCCTTTAAAGTGCTATGGCAACGACATAGATGTAGCAACCACATGACATGTATCACTTGAAGGAGATGCGTCCTACAAGCCAACAAGTCAAGACAGAAACCGTCTGTATTACATAAACATCAGTGAAATACAAAAGGTTTATTATATGGCAACGATAGTACGCGTGCTCTGATTGGCTGATTTCCGGTCTGATATTTTCCCATATCGGACCGTTACCATGACAATTGGTCCGGGTCGCTTATCAGATTTGGGACTTTGTTTACAATTTCCACGACGCGAAATTTGACATTTTCCTTGATTATAAACAAAATAAAACAAAAAGCAGCTTTGCTGAAATATTTAAAAGATACTTCAAGAAACCCTGAAAGAGAGACAAAAGTATCGAGCATAAACACAATCAGAACTGAAAATCGAAAAACTGAAATCTGTTTGCTTACCGGTGGTTTAAAACTTGTGCATCTAGAAGATTTTCTGCAAATGTCAACTAAAGTCGATCGAAGAGCTTCGAAGAATTTTGGTTTAAATTAATTCACCTTAAGGTTACTGAGAACCTTCGCGGCACGTCCTCGGAAAAACAATCATACACGTCCTTAGTTTAACCAAAACATGTCAACCTATATATCGTTGGAAAGCTTATAGAATGGACTAGCGGGCTATGGCAAAAAGAAATCTCTTTTTGATATCTGTAATTTTTTTTAAGCATTGATTGAATATTTTGGTGTGCCATTTTCACGAGCTAACGCTGTCGAACTACAGGACCTTGACTCCCAAGTAACATATTATTTTAATCCTTAAAGGTGTTTCTCAAAACCGTGTCTGCGTTTTTTTTATTTTGTCTAGTTCAAAAGTTATGAATTTTTAAAATTTTTAGAGCGTAAAAATTCAATAAAATTTGACCTTCAAAATTTAAAAGTTTGATAACTTTTGAACAAAGCAAAATTTTAAAAATCGCAGACACGGTTTTTGAGAAACACCTTTAAGGATTAAAACAATGTGTTACTTGGGAGTCAAGGTCGAGCTGTTCGACAGGGTTATCTCTTGAAAATGTCACGGACGATTTTTTTATAAAACCTTTAAAAAAATTATATTTATGAAAAAAGTATTTCTTTTTGCCATAGCCCACTAGTTCATTCCATAAGCTTTCCAACGATATATAGGTTGATATGTTTTCGTTAAAGTAAGGACGTGTATGATTGTTTTTTCGAGCACGTGCGCGAAGGTTCTCAGTAACCTTAATCTTGTTCCATTGTAAACCATAGAAATAAGTAAAATGCCATATAACTTTTATTAACCTCCTTGACTCGGTCTGTACAGAGAAATCTCAGCCCTTGGTGTTTTTGCACAAACCTCGCCTGCGGCTCGGTCTGTACAAAAGTCCGCGGGCTGAGACTTCTCTGTACAGACCTCGCAGTCGGTAAATAAGCCGTTAATTTCGCGCGAAAAAAAATCACACTGTGAACATAACACACATAGCTTTCTAGCTTTCATAATAATAATAACAAGAAAACAGCCCGTCACTTCGTGACGCTAGAAGACTCAACCTGAGTTCCCCCTTCCATAAACTGCTGATTTACATTACTAATGACCTCCCTTCAAGAAAGTTCCCCTGCCGCATGCCGAAATAAATGAAGTGAGGCCCAGAGCATTTTTTGTATGTTTTGCACTGCTCTCCCTGATTTTGGTGAAGAAAATGACGCACGTGTGTCGTGTGAGTCAGTACGTCTCTCAAATCTGTCTAAGTCCGAAGAACCCGCTTGAAAATGCAAGCCTATTACACAGAAAAACCATTTGACTTCGGAATTGTTTGTATGTTTATTATGTCTCAGTAAGGGAAGGGAAGAAACAGGTAAAGTGAAATTGTTCTAAGAAATTTTTAGTTTGTCATAGGTTTTTTTAGATAATTTCATTCATGGCTTAGCGTGCGCTCTGTAGGCAGTGGCAGTGGTGTAAGTTTGTTCAAACTTGAATGAAAATTTTTCTCAGTTCAAATCTTTCGAATTAAAATTATCCCTGCACATAATAGTAAGTAATCTGTAATAGAACCATTTAGTTTTGAATGTCTATGGTGCTTTCGGCTGAGGGAAATGAGTTATTTTTTTTAGTTTATGTGGGAGATTTCAACATGGCCGCGATGGCGGCTTTGTCCCTCGCTGAAAAAATCGCTTGAATTAGAACTTAGCCGAAGGTGAATCTTTTCCAACAAAAACACGCCCACTTGAGCGACTTCCTTCTTCTCTTCGGGTGTGTGTCCTTCGTTTTGCGATACAGCGTAAGGATTTACACTTTGAGAATATTATTCATGGCTTTGCTTTGTGTAAATTTGTCACTCATTTCGCCTTAGCGCGTGAACAGGAAAGCAAGGCACTGGTGTACGTTTGTTCAAGCTGAATGAAATTTTTTCTCCACTTAAAGCTTTCGAATAACAATTATCCCTGCACATGCCTGACAGTATCTGTGATAGAACCATTTAAGTCTGAATGACTATAGTTTCTGTGGGAGATTTCAAAATGGCGGCGATGGCAGCTTTGTCCCTCGCTTAAGAAATCGCTTGAATTAGAATTTAGCCCAGGGAGGGTGAATCTTTTCCAACCAAAACACGCTCACTGTCGAGATTTGCACCTTCTCTGCAGGTTTGTGAACTTCTTTTGGCGACACAGCTTCAGGCCTAAGCGGAGTGAGTGCGAACGATTTAGCCAATCAGAAACGTTTGCGCAGACAAATAATAGTATAGATAATAATAAGTTTAATAACACTCCCCATAGGAGCTTTTGACACATTTTCATTTTCACACGTTTTGAGATTTGCGTTAAAAAATGTCGATTTGGTATTTCACTGATGTTTATATAATAAACAGAACATTACATCTCCGCTTGGAATTTTATCTTCTTGTGTTAGAATTTATCTCCTTAAAACTTGAAGATAAAATTCGTATCTCCGCGCGGCCATGTAATATCCTCTATGTACATTGCAAGACAAATCAAGTCCTGCGTGTATAACATCATAAAAAAGATGGCTGTCAAAACCTTTTTCAACCAAGACCATAAGCTTGATAATTTCTCGCCATAGTAGCGCGGACCTGCGGGCTACTCTTCTTGTCAACGTTCCAATAAACACGCACAAAATCTGATTATTTGTTTCACGCGCGCGCAGAGACTTTTATGTCCTTTAAGCCCTGGCCAAACGCTGGTCATCACAATGTGAAAGGGACTGGTTTGCAGTCTATTTTACGATAAGTGTATCGGTGTACATACTTCTGATTGGTAGATGGCCACCCATCTCACACACCGCGATGTTGAACCCTGCCTCGTCTTTGGCGCCTGAAATCAGTTAGTTACTGGATCAGTCATTCTCGGCGATTTAGACGCTATTTTGGCGCAAAAACATCACGGCGGCAAATACCGCTGTGGACCTCGCTAGAAAAAAAGATCTATTCCGGGGACGTGTTGCTCTTTGTTTGGTAATAGGCCATGTTCGAGGTACGCTTCAATGCCTACACACAATAACCTCAAGTTGAGGCTCTCTTCTAAAATTACTGTAAATGTATTAGAACTTGGAGAGGACTTCGATTTCAAGCTTTTGTCTCGTGAGCATTGGAGCGTAATTCGAACCTGGCCAGTCAGACAGACAGACAGTAAATTTAATAGCACTCTTTTTACAAAAAAATATAATTTTTACAATCTTTCAGAAAATAGAAGGAGAGAGAGCACAAGCCACTTGGAGGTACAGTAAAAATCCGCATAAAAGAAAAAGGGGTTTAAGAACACTCAGGCTGTAATTTGGTCAAAAAGGTACCTTATACATAAGAACACATGCAGCCTGAAAAATGAAAATTGTTCTTGTATAAAACAATTGCTGCCAGTTAGACTCGAGTACAGTAACCCACTGTGTAGTAGAGTACCGAGGAGAACAATATAATGTGTTAGACCATGCACACACAGTTCTACAGCAGGAATTCCAGGGTACATTTAGCAATTGTTTCAATTAGACTTGTCTAATTGTTGTTACTAAAATGACTACAGTATTTGATGTTAAGAAACAAACTTAAGAACACCTTAAGAACAATTTCAGGCTGATTTTGCAGAAGACACCCAATATTCAAGAACAAAATCAGCCTGATTCCCCAAAACACCTGTTCTTTTATGCGGGTTTTTACTGTAGTTGAAATAACTAATCAAGCCAGGTGGCTAAAGCTCAGCGGAAGCAATACAATTTATTCTACATCGTTTTAGGAAAATACACCAATATAACAAGAAACACACACACACAAAAAAAAAAGCAAAAGACGAGATGAAGAAAATTTTCAATTGCTTTGTCCAAAAAAAAAGAAGAAATAGCAGGTTCAGCTCTCTTTATACTTGCTTAGAATTAATTGGACTAGTAGACTTTTAAATTGTTTAAGTTAATTGGAAAATGGAAATGGAAATGGAAAATCTGCCCACAAAATCAGTCGAAAGCCGACACCGCGGCAAAACGCAGTTCACATGCGCTAAAGATTCACTGGCCTGTGAAATGAAGACAATTGAAAAAATCTACATGACAACAGCGAACGATCATAATTTTCGCCTCGGGTGCAAGTCTTTAAAGTGTGAGGTGCAAACGTTCAGAGAAAGATATGATCATATTCCAGCTGCTCTGTAATTTTTGGCCTTAAGTTTTGTGTCTGGAGCTTAAGTTTTCCAAATTTCCAAGACAGCACGAAACAATTTATAAAATAAAAAACGATATAAAAATACAAATAATGTGTCTTTTGTTTTCATTTCACAGGAAGTGAATCTTTAGCGCATGGCAAATGCGTTTTGCCGCGGTGTTTCGAAAGCCGTGTTACCGAGATATCCCGTGCGTTTGGACTCCACGGGGAGTCCGAAGTGCGGAATTTAATTAGTCTTTTTGGCTACCTTATTGGTACTAATTTTCACGTCGCTTTAATATCGCGAAATTTAATAGCCTCCTATATTTCTTGTTTTTCAATTTAATGAAGAATTCACGGCTACAATGTAAATATGTATTATACAATTGCAAAAACGCTATAGTTTGGTTTTGTTATGAGTTGATGATTTTCAGCAATAAGAAGTGTAAAATAATAATACAAATCTCGAAATAAAATAATTTGTTTTTCATTTTCGCGAAAATTAATTTCCTTAGAAAATAATTTGCACCCAAATCGCGAAAATAAAGACCCGCGAAATATGCCAACCTTTTTTCGCGAAATTAAGTGCCCGCGAAAATTAGTAACAATAAGGTACCATAGGGGCAACTCTCTAAAAAATAAGTCAGACTGCATTGTATCTTATGTCTCTACATCTCATGTCACGCCATCCGGATCGGGTAGAACGGTCATGACATGGGTTTTTCTGTTTTTTTCTTCTTCTTCTTCACTCTGCTTACCACAGTTAAAGTTTACAATTTTAATATTTCATACCTAGCAAAGTTCCTCCTCTACTGCATTCCTGGGAAGATTTTATATTCAACTTTAACCACCATCCTTTGCGAGGCGGGATACATTTTTCTTAATAAGGGACGGACCATTTGATATTTGATGGCGGGAGTGGCTAATTATTTTTGGCTCGTTACTTTTTTCGCGTCCAGTTTTGCTGCTCGAATTTTTTTCCCTAGAAGGTGACTGTGCTCGATTTTTTTTTCCTGATATTTCTTTTTTGGTTTGAGATATCAACCCAAAAGTTGGTATGCTAATATAGCATCCGAATCATTTTGGGGTTTTGGTCACCGGGTTTTTGGACTTCACTACTAAGATGTTCGGATTCAGGATTCTATTTCTTATCTAAGTGCTATTTGGTGTATCAGTACAGAGCCTTGTGTTTGGAATTTGTTAAAAATCTGCACTAGTCAGTAGATGTCTAATAATGCTTTGTAAACTTTCATTTTGCTCCTAACTATTCAAGATGCCTCAAGCACAGGCGGGTTCACGAATTTACGAACGAGTGTTGACGAACTGAGTAGTTTGCTTATATATGTTTCTCGTTGCGCGCGAAGCGCGCCGCGATTTTGAAAATCAGACTACAAGGTGAATGGAATTCTTATTTCTGGGAGACGAAAATCGCGCTGAAGAAATGGAGTCACTGAAGAAACATCATAGATATCTTCCAAAATTAATCATTGGATGTTTTAGTTTCTAAATACTACACCACAGCATCCGCTTTTATGCGCGCAAAGTCGGTAAAGTTATTTATTGTCGTACATGGCGAGCGCGCAGCGCGAGCCGACCAAAAAACACTCTGTTTCTAAAAGCGTCAGGTTTCCTAAAAAATAGTAATCAGGAGAGAGTTTTAGAGTGAGAGCTTGCTCGATTTTTTTCATCACCAGCTTTGCTTGCGCGTTATTTTTTTCTAGGTCAGAGGCTTGCTCGATGTTTTTTTTAGGAATCAGCCCCCCCCCCCCCACCCCCCCCCCCCCCCCCCCCCCCCCCCCCCCATCAAGTATGAAATGGTCCGTCCCTAACAGTAAATGTTCTTTAAAGTAATACTCGACACAAACTGTTTTAATCGTGCCATTTTATGACGTTTTTACCAGACATTTTTAACTTAAAATGTTTTTCCATCCAAGTTCTTGCGATATTTCAAAAAAAAATTACAGCATTAGCCATTCAAAACAAAAACACAAGCTCGCAAAGCAAGGCGGTTAGCGGCGGGCCTGTAATAGTATTCGACAAATAGATCACGCCCAATCTACACCCTGTTTTGTAAAACACACTTCTGCAGTTAATTCTAACTCGAAGTCGTACGATAACCTGTAGAAGTGGTGATGAGCAAAGTGCTAATTTTACTCACCGAATGTGGGCTGACGAGGCCACAGGTATACCCTTATCACCGACTGGTCGCCATCATCTGTAGCTACCAGGCTCACACGGTTCCCACGTACAACAGACAGGTTATGGGCTACCTCGTTCTGTACGAAGTAAGTAGTAGCTTTGTGGACTTTTCTGTTGAAAGAAAGCATCCGTTAGAAATGCCCTTATTCTATTAACAATCTGGTTTATTCAGAGCTGAATTCGGTTGCAAAGCTTCACGAATCACCGTGAACACTTTTGTGTGTTATTCGGTAATTCGTTTGAACGGACGCGCAACCTAATAGATAACCAACATATTTTCCCCACGCAAGAGAAAAGAGACGGGGTAAGCAACAAGAGTAGATCCAAATTTCAGAAGGGAGGGGTGAAAATATCAGACCAAAAATTGCAAATTCCTTCAGCAAATACAGAAAATGTCTGGGAGAATCTCCCGGAAAGGGGGCCCGCGCCCCTGGGCAACAACATTGTCCCGCGAGGCAGACGAGGCTCTACCATTGAGCTACAGGCAGCGGACCGCGAGATCTTGTGATGACCAATGAGATACGCGGCTTGAACCGAAAAGCGACCAGAACTCGCAAATGTTTTCTACACAGGTAGGTGGCGTCGCAATTTTACCAGTTACTAACGCGTTTTGTCTGTGATTGCATGTGGATTTCATGCTAAATGTTGCAATTTTACCAAACAAAACCAAGAACAGCTTCAGCCTATTTTTGTCCCTTCACTGACTTCTTCCTAAATTCTGGCCTTATACTGTTCCAATATACTTTTTCGTTACATTCTTGTTCCATCGCCTTGCTTTGCTTTTGGCATTTGCCTTTATACTGCTTTTTGCTTCTTTGTTTGTTACTGTGTTTGTTATGTGAGTGATTGCTACACAATAAATGAAATTTTGTATGAGTAGTGTCTAACACGAAAAATTCATTGTTAATTTAGGCACTAGCCATCTCCTTTAACTTTATATTTACAAAATTATTCCCAAATAAAGAACTGTAACTATAAAAACAAAACGAAAACACACCTGTAAAAAACGAGATGCGAATAAAGATTATTATTATTAATTCTAATGGGAAGTGATCTAATTCAGAAATGGAGAGCATCGCCGAAGAACTTGAAAAAATACGAAAACTAGTGCTGAAATTGTCTCACATCACGCGGCAAAAAAATGGACTAAGACTTCTCTAATCTTGACGATTACGTGACACTCATCTATTACGCAGCGTGAGCTTAGGTATTATTTACATTTTTCATTAATCAGTCACGTCACAGCACGGTTCGCAGTTTAACGTAAACATGGCATCGGACCAAGTACGAGTGTTAGTGAAGGGAGCAGAACCGCGTGTGGATCCTGTAGTACCACCAAGATCACCCGAGATTGACGGCATCCACCACATGCCTTTCGTTACCTCAGAATACCTCCGATGTATCACCGACGTGCAAGTCAAAACAGGGGACTTGTTTGTGGCCAGCTTCCCTAAATCAGGTATACAAAAAACTGTATGACAATGTCAGCAACTCAATAGCTATTGCACTGTTTATTCTCAACTAACAGAGCAACAGAGCGCTCTGTAGAAACGAGCGACGACATTTTTACCGACAACGGGTCGAACCAGAAACATCTATGTGAGTTCAGGCCTGATGTGAGGCTTTGGGATTTGATCGTTGAAGCGCAGAATACAATGCAATTGTTTGCAATAATAGTGACCACCAAACAATGGCCCTCAGCCCTCGACGCCCAAAGACCAATTACCAAAGCAACCATTTTTGAAATAGGTGTATACAGAAACATATAACTTAGTTGAAACATGTAGCGGCGAACCAAGCTGTGTATTATTCGAGATGAATTTATGACCATATTTGGTCAATAATGAACTCTCGACTCCTAACCAA
This sequence comes from Scolanthus callimorphus, assembly GCA_033964015.1. Lineage (NCBI taxonomy): Eukaryota > Metazoa > Cnidaria > Anthozoa > Actiniaria > Edwardsiidae > Scolanthus > Scolanthus callimorphus. The sequence continues at coordinate 14,821,317 of CM066919.1, forward strand.
AGTAGGTTTTCTCTTCATAATATTTCATTTTTCGCTCATATAAAGTAGAGCAACAGTGGTAAGTGTGATATACTAACATTTAACATCTTGAAGACATCAGACAGACAGACAGACAGACAGACAGACAAACAAAATAATCCTGTTTTTGTCCAGGGGGGACATGGGTGAGCGAGATCCTCTGGCAGATTTATAATGGCGGCAAGGTGGACAAGCAGCCCATGATAGAAAGGACGCCTTTCCTGACTTTCTTTCCTCTGATCAAGAGACAGCATGCTCAACTAGAGAACACCACCTTTGAACAATTCTACAGCACCGTCCCCTCCCCCAGGATATTCCGAACACACCTGCATTATCAACAGGTCCCCAAGGGACAGGGACCCCATCCAAAGTACGTCTACGTAGCACGCAACCCTAAAGATAGCGCCGTCTCACTCTATCATCATATGAAGGCATACAAGTGGTTTAACTACGACGGGGAATGGCATGAGTTTCTCAAGGCCTACATGGCTGGTAAAGGTTTGTATTTAACAACTAGAAACCGCCGTCAGTATATATAATAGGAAAACGTGGTTTTGGCAAAGTATCAAGGCGCATTGTGGATTTTTTTAGAGTCGAGCTTTATTCGCATGTGAATTAGAGCCGCCACTCCGTGGGTGAGCGGCAAATGATCCGTGAAGTCACAATCGACAAACCACGCAACCGAAAGGAGTCTGGGGCCGGGATAGTTTCAATCCTCGGGTCCCAAGACGACGAGAGGTCCATATGAACTTGACATATGAGTTCGTGCCAAACAATAGTTAGGTGCACGCAAAACTAGCTTTTTTTATGGTGGCGAACACCTTGCTATTAACTGACTACTATCTGGTCGTCGTTTTTCCGTCAGTGCTGTTTGGCTCGTGGTTTGAGCACGTGTTTGGCTGGTGGGAGCACCATGAGGACTCCAACATCATGTTCGTCAAATACGAGGATATCAAAAAGGTGCTGATACGTTCTTATTGCCACTGCACCGTACTTGTCATATTATTACTTACTGGTAAATTTACCATTCATACACCGCAGTTCTTACCATTCATTGTCCACTTATTTACTGGGCCCAAAGGGTATGTGTTGTGGCCTCGAGACCGCCCGATGTTTCTCGAGGCGATGCCGAGGGGCCACAAAACATACTGCTCATCCCGAGGTTCCAGTAAATAAGTGCATCATTATCATACCATGTGTCAAATCCCGCAAATTAATAATTAGTGATTATCGGCAATTAGTATAATTAGTGATTATAAGAATTTCCGCGCGCTGATTGGTCGAGAGGTTCGTTTTCTCTCGCTATAATCACCTACAGGTTATTATAACATTGAAAGGATTGGCAGTGGGCGCGCGAGTTTTGTTATGATCGTGAAAACGTACAACAAAAACAACTTTTTGTCTAAAAGCCTTATGAATCACTTGAGCAATTATACTAAAACAATTAGTCGCCTCAGGCGCCGTGATTATCGGCGAATAGTCACCTCGACTTCGTCTCGGCGACTATTTGCCGATAATCACGGAGCCTTCGGCGACTAATTGTTAAACAGTCACCGAGACAAAGCCTAAGACGAGTTAACAGAGGAGTATTTTGCTTATGCCATGCGCAACAACCGCTGCCGTCCATGTTTACATTGCAGACTCAACTCAGGGAAAAGCACTGTTGAGTATCGCGAATTTGTAATCAAATAGCGCGCTATTTCTATTTCTCGTTTGTTTTGCTTCTTTTATTCTGAAAGCGGGAGGGATAAAATAAAAGGTTTATTCAGCTGCCTGTGTAGTGCAAATAAACGTGTTTGATTTGAGGATCTGTGGACCTTCATCTGCGACTGTTAAAACTGATTCAGACTGAAATCCAGACTGCAAGAACCGGAAAAAAGACGATGTTTAGCAATAGTAACGATTTCATTTTTTATCCTATCAGTTTACCCTGATATTTCGGGGCCTTCCAGTGGGGTTAGATCCCGGTTAGATCAAGTGGAAACATATCATAGCTTTGGGTAAGGGGGGGAGGACACCTCTTCCCAGCATGCTTTGCGGCAGATTTTGCTCGTTCGACGGTTGGTCGTCATTCTTTAATGGACGCCGTAGTGGTGAGAGCTCTGCAAGCCGACGAATTTCAAAGCTCTTTTACTATCTACGTCCATTGCATTGATTCTAACGTGAAACTGAAGCTGAATGCAGCAAATATTGAATGTTTAGATGTTAAGTCTTTGTTGGGGCACATTTGTTTTCCAAACGAACTCGAAATTCGTCGTATTGTTCTGTTCGCCGAACGACAACAACTCCTGTCGCAGTTGGAAAACCAGCCTTCTCCTGCTGTAATAGAGGTTACTGAGAGCTGTAGAGTTCAGGTAAGTCTCATTTGAGGTTTTTCTTGATGGTTTTATTTTGGGATTTTGCGGAAATTACCCGAGTCTTCCCTACATTCTATTTGATTCGCGTAAATGTGAGACCTGGCACGATATTTATTTGTCATAAATAAGCTTTTGACTCATAGCCTAAATTTTCTTGATTTTAGCGTGGTCCATTGTTACATTAAGGCTATATTTCCTCGAAACCTACCGGCTAGGTCCGCCAAAAAATCTGTTATAGATTTCACTGCTTGTAGAAGCAAAAATTCGCCCCTGGTTTATCAATGCAATGTCACAAATTTTGCAGCTTCTTGTGCCAGTTTACTCGCACTGTTGTGGGTTTTAGAAGTCAGGATATTGAACACAAGTAAAAGAGTGCTGTTTATCGATGAATCTAACTTTTATTTGTGTTTAGATTGTAGTGAAAAGTTCAATACACTTTCTCCTCGCTGTAGTTATTGTCATCACATCATTTGTTCTTGATCAATTCCTTCCTCTCATTCATTTCCTAATTCTCAATTATTGTCTTATGATGTAGATTGAAGATGATGATGAAGACTGGTTTGAGAGAGTTCTTATATACAATTGGAAGGTTACAAACTTATCATTGTCTGCAAGTGCCATGAAACCTGCCCTTCACCCTAACAGAAGAAATGATTTTCCCACCATGCCATTTCTGGACCTTCGCAAGACCACATGTAACTGTAGTAATTTTCCACGAACAGGACCAGTGCTGTTACCTGATAATGAAGATGGAGTGGTTGTAGTTTGCCTTAGTGAAAGTGATGACAACGATGATGATGATGAAGCTGATCATGATGACAACAGCAGTGGTGATGACAGGGGAGACGATGAAAATCTGGCAGTTGCCAGCTCTAGTCAAAGTGCTGCAGACACCAGGAACCAGCCAAAGAAAACTAAACCAGCAATTCAATATGCAGAGAAGGCAAAGCTAAAGGGGTGCAGTTTCCATCCAGAATTTCAGAAGACTTTGGAAAAGTGCCAGGCTGCAATTAGATCTAAAACTGAAGTTGAACTAAGATTGAACGTTGAGCCTGTTAATATCAGAGATGAGAATGCTATAGTTGTGCAGGCATTTGTGGACAACAGCTGGTCGTCAATTGGCTATATCCCTGGTAGGAAGGTTCCAAAAGTGTTGACTGCAATGGGCGAGGACTTGATTACAAACGTTAAGCTTGACAGAGTGTACAGGGTGCACATTTTTAATGCAAATGAGCTGTTCTTATTTGGAGATGTGGTTATGGTTAAGTATGGACGATGGAGTGCTGACAAAAAGTCATATGTTTACAATGAGGCAGTTCCTAAGAAGTATTCCTCATAGCAACCATCAAAAGACACTGTTTAGTACTGAACTGATACTGAACTTGCTTTATTGTTACAGTTTTGTAGAAACATCACTATTTACATTTTTAGGCCTTCAGAAATATAATTTTAGGCTTCCCTCATGACAATGTCACTTTGGAAAATACCACCATGTTTTATTTAGCATTGAAACATAAAACCAACAATAGTCAGAATTACCACTGCTCAAATGAATCCAAGGAGCACAGATAGAGTACAAGCCTCTGATGTAAATAACTCACAAATTCTATCAAGTACGAAAATTGTTCTCATGTTTTCTCATTGTCTGGCCTGCAAGCCGGGTTTCCAGTGGGTTTTTCGAGAGTTTACAGGCTACCTTTAGGTGGTTTGGCGTTGGTATTCACAACTTTGCTGCTTGAAACCGAGGCTAGTACTGTACACAATGTGTTCTTTGTGCTTTTGTTCAGCAGCATTACTGAGTTTGAAACTAACTGGACTATTGCAAAATGCTGTCAGCATTTTCTTTCTAGGATGGGAACATCTGAAAACAAAATGGTGGTATTGTGACAAAGGTCCACTGTCTGCAGGGAGATGTCAGTAAATACATCTCACACAATAACTATGCAGTAGCTCTGGTTTTTAGAAGTCTGCTTCATTGGATGCCATTGCCATACAGTCTAAATGCACAAACAGTGGTGTATCTACCGGTAAATTGCAACTGTTTGAGGACCTCCCTTAAAAAGACCCCCTCCCCTGGAATTTCAACTCGTGAAACAGACCCCCTCCCCTGCAATTTCCAACCTCATAAAGGACCCCCTCCCCTGGAATTTCCATTTTTTTGGGCAAAATACCCCTGGAAAATCTATTTTGGGATAAATTGCCCCTGGAAAGTCACCTTTTTCATCCCTCCCGTGGAATTTCCAGAGTCCAATACAACCCCTTGGAAAATTTTCCATAGGTCCTCAACCCCCCCCCCAGTGCGGTTTAAAAATGCAATCAGCCAATCCCTATTGCATATTGAGCTTTGCTTTTTCAGTGACAACATTTCCCAGAAACAGCATATAAAAAATCCCACAAGCATGAATCTGAAGGAAAAAGTACTGCAGTAGTTTTCATAAAAAGATTCCTGCAAGGCAGTTCCAGAAGGTTCTAAAGATCCACCTCTTAAGAGGCCTTGACATGGAAATACAAACAATTTTGTAAGGATTTTGAAATTTGCTGATCTGTGGAAAATTAGTGAAAATTCCATTTTTACATTGCTAACATTTAAATCAATATGAGTTTGATATTTTTCTCAGGTTTCAAACAATTTTCAGCCTAAACTAAAGTCACTACCATCACAGACACTTGTCGAATCTTTTAATGACCCCAAAAATGTATAGGGTAGAATTAAAAAATAAAGCTCAATAAAAAAGTGCACATAACTCGTTATAAATTACATTATCCCATTTATGATTGATACAACAGGATTACTGTACATTGCATAGATTACTTATGGCTGAGGAATAAACTACAAAAATATCACGAATGTCATTGCCATCATTTGTTTGGGCTATGCCACCCCACCCCCCCCCCACCCCATCATACACCCCCACCCCCCATCATACAACATATGGACAATTTTGGCATGATTTTTATACCATTAGACTCAGAACATTTTAATGAGAGCTGCACATCAACCAATCCCTCCTAACATTGGTGCTGGGTCAACCACAGGACAGTGCATTCTATGACGCAGAGTAACCCTGTTACGGACTGGGAGGAATGCACGGCCAGCTACTACTAATGATGAGCCTTCTCTCTGGTTGAGTCTGAGTCGATGAAGTCGCAATGGGTGGTTCCGAGCATCAACATTGTCCTCATCAAAGTCAGGCCTTTCATCAAAGGATGGCTGCTCCTCAGTAAAACGCTCATTCAGGTTCCAGTAATAAAACGGGAGTTGTGTGTCCATCCGTTTCTTGAACTCTCTGTTGGCATGAATATAATTTCTGATTACTCTCAAGTGCCAGTCAGAAGCCACTTGACATCCCAATGTCAATGCAACATTACCAAACAATGTGAATTTTGCTAGTTATATATTTCATGCAACTGTAACAATCAATAAGCTTATTGATTATTATAAGACGATATAACGCATGCTTTGATTGGTCCAAATCTACGCCTGTGGCTCATTATTTTACAACGTTCTTGTGTGTCTCCCAACATCAAACGTGCTCTATTGTGCCGATAAAGTCATAGAAAGTTATGCTCTAATGCTTAATTAACACTACTGGATAGATGAATCTCCATCAAAAAAATGTAACAATCAATAGTTACTATATGTACCTGACAACCTTAGGCCACAGCTGAACGAAGTCTTTTAATGTGAAGACCACGCCTATGTACCTGTGGACCAAACTAAAGAAAGACTCCAAGTCATCTGTCCCCCCAGCACGTGGGTGCTCTGGATAGCCAATGATGGTGTTCAGCCTCCGTCTGTGTTCCTGGCTCTCTACATTTGTAGTGATTTCGATGACAGTTTCCCTAGAAAACCCACAGATATATTCCACAGGCCTAAAAACATACAAAAATAAATCAATCTATCTTTTATATACCTACCTACATCAAATGATTAAAATTGCCATTTCAGATTATGTGATGTTAATTAATCATGTCAAGATAACATGTCTGTAGTTTTCATTAGGATACTATGCCACTCTTCTTTCCAGTTTAATTGTTTGCACATATTTTTCTGTCATAGTTGCATTAACGAATTGTGTGGTTCCAGAAATTATCCATAACCCCCCTATGGGGTGGATGGGGGGGTGGGGGGGAGCGGGGTGTCTATTTACCTGATCTTTTCCATACAAATAATGTATTTTCCTTTGGAAATTCCAAAGGGGGGGAGGGGGGGGGGGGGTCACACCCTTCCGTGGGGGGGGGGGGGGGGGGGATATGGATATTTTCTGGAACCACACATTATTATAAGAAACTTTGACATACTTTGCTTGTAGGCAAGATGACAAATGGGAGATTCGACTGCATTGTCATTTTAGCAATTTCATAGATAAGAAAATGTATGGTTTTTGAACATGGTGGAAGCATTCTGCCTAGGCTGTACAATTGCACTAGTCCACGGCACATCCAATTACCTGTTAATATCCAATCTGCTGAAGTCATATGTTTGACTGTGCCATGGCATCCACTTGTCCAGAATCAAATTCAGAAGGTGGTAATTGTAACGGCAACGTTGCAGTTGGGTCAGACCTCTGCCATCGCTGGCCTCATGCCAATTAGCTAAAGCTTTCACAAATGAGGCCTCAGTATGGAACCCTTGCTCCTGAAGGGATTTTGCCACTAGTGCTGACAGAAGCCGTTCTGCATCAACATTTGACTGCTTCCTCTTGCCTACCAGTGCAGCATGAGTTAAACCACTCTTTGGGTCTTTTAAGGCCTTGTCAAAGGCAGCATAGTCCAGATCAGGGTTGTTGCCTTTCCGGATACTGCTAGCAGTTCGTCTGAAAACATGGTTATGGTCTCCACGGTCATGCCTGATTGTTTTGGTAATGGGATCCATTTCTGGGACATATAAATATGTCCCAAAATCTACTCCTCGTTGCTGCCAGTGGTGTATAGTGGACTTGAAGACACATGTTGATGCCATTGATCGCAGCATGTCAAGCTGTGACTCTGGAACATTTGGGCGAAATGGGTAGGGATCATATCCAGCTGGGACCATCCTACTTCTGATGTTCCTTAGTGCATCTTCTAGTGCCATCCCATCTGCCCTGAGGTTATGCAGGTCTTTTATCATGTCGTCATCTATATCAGCATTTGGTCTAGCAGTTATTGGTTTCCCATTGTGGTCAACTGCAACACATCAGAGTTGACAAAAATTAATAAGTTAGGCACACATATACTATACACTAGATACAGAAGTTGTTTGAATCATCATGTATACTGAACCTACAACCCATGTACAGTTTGTGTGTAATATGAGTATGGCATGGTCAATGCTAATGAGTGGATGTAAAGTACATGTACATGTATATGATGACAGAAGAGTGTGAAATCACAGAAAATATACAGCCTCTGCAGGAATATGCCAAAGGGTCTGTTGAAATGTTTCTATGGGAAATGTGATGTTTACAACGTGGAAAATCAGGGCAATAGACAACTGGAATTTCCTATTCGCTCTGTACTGTGGTATGGAAATTTTGTCTGGAATTACACAATGTCATACTGTAATTTTCAGAATCACTATGTTACACAGCATTCAATGGTCATTTCTGTACCTCCAAGTTGAACAAACATTTCAAGAAGCACATTCCTTGACAATGACTTGCAGCTCTCCTTAGCATCATGACGGATCTGCCACAAATGTAAGGGCCTTGCTTCTCCTTGGGTGCGCAGGGAGCAGAATTCACCATCTGTAACTGTCCCTGTTCAAATAAACAATACATGACAAACTAAAGTGGAACCTATGTTAAGCAGCCCCCTATTCAGTGGCAAAACTGGGAAACCTCTATTGTAGCAGTCAACCTCTATTAAGCGGTTAGACAGCTAATTCCAGAGGGTGACTGCTTAAAAGAGGTTCAGAAGTAACTAACCTAAACCAATACTTAAATCTTGGTTAGTAAAGTTGGAGTTCAGAAATGGTATTTTGCCTATTTTGGATCTACATATGGGCAGGTAGCAATGGTGGCAAAACCAACAATGATCACCACAAACTGATATCTAGCAGCCACTCAGAATTGTAAGCTGCAGGATTATTCATGCAGCTAATCACAGCATACAAAAGGGATACAAAGAAGGTAGCAATTACTGTAAACTACACCATTCAACAACTGTAAACTACACCATGCACTACAACATTCAGTTTCATGAATGTGTCTTACCTGCAACTGTGAGTCCTGCTTTGACCATCTCCTCCTTTAGTTCTCTGTTTATGTCTCGTATGTACTGGTCCTTTAGGCTGGTGTACGGTATGTACCTCACAGGAAGGGCATATGGCTTCTGGTTCCTTCTTTCGTCGGAGATCATGGTAACTAGAACATGAGTGGCACACTTTCTCTTCTTCTTGAAAAGATTACGCAGGTATTGGTGTGTTCCCATCTTCAGGCTTTTGAGTGACATTCTCACAGCCTAAAATTCAAACAGTGATTTGTGATGATTCTGTGGTATGGTTTGGTTTTCCTTTGGGAAATGGTAGCACTTATGGTCTACACAACAACAACAACAACAACAACAAGCACTTAAAAGCTTTTTTGACTTTAGACCTTGCACGTCATGATGACAATGAGCAACTGTTAAAAAATTGTCACGCTTTTCTAAGATGAGCTTGAATTTGCATAGCAAAATTCATGCCTCACAAATGGGTGTAATGCAAATCAGACAAAGTCACAGTGATGTATAACACTGAATTTGATTTTCACTCTGAGCCAATTGATGGTACCTGCAAAAATTGACTGTACCTTCATTTCAGTTTCGAAGATGGGCTTAGATGAGAGAGCACCTCCTCATATTCTGCCTTGAATTCCTGGGCCTGCTGGGTGAGTTGCTGGTACTCAATCACTTCCCAGTTTAAGTTCTTTAATGTCTCTTCCGAAGAGCCAGGGCGGTTGAACTTCTTACGGAATTCCTCTTGGGCTCCAGCAAGTCCACTGTCAAGAAATTCCTTGTCCTCCTCCAACTTCATGACTATCTTTCCAATATCCCTCTGACAATCAACCTTTGATGCATCATTTGCTGTCACGCCGCCCACTTGTCCCAACCGTTCTTCATACTCCTTGCGCCTTCTTTCCAATTCTCCATCACCCATATCCACGTCACCATTCCACACCTTCTTACAGATTCCATCAGACCACTTTTCATGTCAGTTGCATCTAGCTTTATCCAGAAGCGTCCATCTGGATTAGCTTTCTTAAGCTCATTAAGACTGTGAACCTTAAAAATAAAGAAAATAATTTCACACTGAAATCAGAGTTAATACTTCTAATTCAAAATGGAGACCTTAATTTCATGGTCCTTTTTTACAGGTATGTACCCTTCAAGCAATAAGTCTCTTTCCTGCGTGAGGGTGCAAAGTTCACCTCGTACACTAGCAAGTTTGTTTCCAGCATAACGATCAGGGAAATCACTGCAGGGTATCTTCCAGTTGAATAGCAGAGATACTTGTTTTTGCATATGCTTTGAGGTCAAGAATTGAATGGAAATCTACTTAGCATCAATGTTACCTGGATTGCTGTTCCTGGAGTTTTAGTGCTTTCAACAGAAAGTCGAGTCCTTTTCTTCTGTGTTGTCAGAGAGGTTCTCGCGACATTCACTCTAGCCTTTAAAAAAGGTAAATGGATATTCATTTTCTCAGGAAAATTTAGATTTAACCTTAGTACCGAGATAATTGAAAAAAAAAATTACTGCGCATAAGCTTTTGGCTAGTACTCTAGCCTTGTTAACATGCCCTGCTGTAGCCTTGCGGTGATGGAAAGGAGAGGCTACCAAGGACCCACACAACCCGCTGTTTTTTAAAATTATCTCAGTACTTACGTTAAAGCTAAATTTTCCTGAAAAAACAATAATAATAAACTGCCACATTTAACAACATCTTGCTAATTTCATAGTTTGAAACAGGAGAAAAATATGACAAAGAAAAAATGTTGTCATGATTAATCTTTTTTTTTAAAGAAATATAAACATCTCATAGGTTGTCAGTGAGACAATCACCTTGAATGATCCAGTAGTCAATAAAAAATGGGCTGCTGTTTCTGATCACTATACAACCTTGGATTGACATGATACTCTAGGGGATAGCTCATACAGTACACAACATGAAACAAGCAAGCTGTTAGAAAGAACTAAAGTAAAGAAATCTCTTTATTACCTTCAGTGGATAACCAACATCGCTTCTGTCACATCCACTCCACATTGGACCAGCGAATAGCCTTTGGAACCTATGTGGAAACTCTGTATCCATTGTTTCCAGCCAAGCTTTATAATCATCTAATTTATAATTATCTATGGACTTGCAATGTAAAGCATATTCAATGAGATCGGACGTGTTTTCAACGCTCCGCAAAAAACCTAAAATCTGACTGATTTATTGCTCGTAGTACGTACAAAATAATGCCGATTCAAACTAGAAGCACAGTTCAGGGAAAGTCGGGAGAGGAAACAATCTTAAAGGATTCCTCCGATAAGGTCTGTGATAAAACAACTAATCTACATTCCGTTGGTGACGAAGCTCAACCGGTGATGGTGGATCTTGTATCGGAAGACTCAACAATAGACAACTCTCACTCGATTAGTAGCTGCTGCAAGGGTTGCCATGAGCTTAAATCAGAGATAAAAGGAATGAAAGAGGAAATCAAAAGGCTGGCAGCAGAGAAATCAGATTTAAACCTTCCCGCCGAAACGCGATCAACCATGGCGAGCGAATATATGCAAATCATAGAGAGTTTGCGAGAGAACAACGCTAGCCTAATTAGATCTGTTGAATCGCTCAGCAAACAACTTTTACGTCAAGGTGAGCAGGTAACGAATAAAGATGATATCCCTCCGTCAAACATCGAGGAATCGGCTCATCCGTGTAGTCCTGCCCCAGTCCAGGCGAGTCAGCCAGGGGATTCAGTGACTGGTGCTGAGCCAAGTTCAATGGACCAGAAAAAGCAACGCAAGAAGCATAAAAAGGCTAAACGACCTAACCAGCCGAATACACCTGATGGTCCCACTATTGAGTCTAATACGGCGTCTGGTCCCACTATTGAGTCTAATACGGCGTCTGCTACAGAGACCGAGGGACGACCGAAGAAAAAGATCGTCGTAATCGCGGGTGACTCTCTCCTAAAGAATGTAATTGGAGCAAAGATGAGTGCAAACGATACTTCAAATCACTTCGTAGTTAAACCTTTTCCTGGTGCAAATCTTACTGACATGGAAGATTATGTAAAACCCCTCACGAGGAAAACTCCTAGTAGGTTTATCTTGCACGTTTGGACGAACGACACCCGAAGCCTCTCGCCAAAGATTATCGCCGAATCTACAATCAACCTAGTCACCCAGATCCGCGAGGACTCGCCGGGGACACTGGTGGGGGTTTCGGGGATGATAACGAGAACGGACAACGCTGAGTCTACAGCCAAGGTCAGGCAAGCCAATAACATTCTTAAGGATTTGTGCGTTTTTAACAAGATTCCTTTTTTGAATAACAACAACATTGATCACTCTCACCTAAATATGAAAGGGCTTCATTTAAATAAGCGAGGTAGTCAAGTGTTTCAACAGAATTTAGCCGATTTTGCAAAGAATATGGATTGATATTCAACAGATCAGCCCAGCGTAATTCCCGATATGCGCGGCTTTAAAGTTGCTTCACTCAATGTGAGAAATCTTGTTAAGCATATCGATGAATTGCGAATCTTGTTGTCCGATAATCAGATCGATGTTTTAGCTTTGAATGAGACATGGCTTGATTCATCTATTAGCGATAAAGATATTTTTATTTCTGGTTATGATATCATCCGTAGAGACAGAGGTTTCTGTGGAGCTGATGGGAAAACGTACGGGGGCGTATGTTTTTACGTTCGATCCAATGTTATTTTTTCAACCCGTCTAGACCTGTCAATCGATCAACTAGAAAATTTATGTATCGAAATTCGGAAACCAAACTCCAAGCCATATCTCATTGTGTCGTGGTATAGGCCGCCGGACGAATCTGTTGATAAATTCGATCTACTAGAATTATTACTGAGTAAACTCGATGCCGAAAACATCGATTACCATTTGGCCGGCGATATTAATTGCAATGTAGGGGCCGATAATCCTGATCACAAAACCAGGCTTCTAGCAGGCATTTCTGACCTCTACGGTTTAGAGCAGTTGGTATGCGAGCCAACAAGAATTACCGAAACGTCTTCTACCACGATAGATCTCATTTTTACAAACGCTTCTGACAAAATTGTTTGCTCCGGTGTCTCTCATATCGGCATTAGCGATCATAGCTTAATCTATTTTATTCGTAAACTTTCAGCTGGCACCTCTTTTAGAGGTCATTCTACGATTACATATAGAAATTTCAAGCACTTTGACCCTAATTGTTTTCGAGCTGATATAGCTTCACAGAATTGGGAGTGTATGAATGCGCTCAATGATCCGAATCGAATGTGGCATGCTTGGAAGACCACTTTTACTAATGTTGTCGACAAGCACGCTCCTTTGCGCACGAGGCGAGCCAGGCACACAAATTCGCCTTGGATTACGCCAGAGCTAAAACAACGCATGCGCGATAGGGATATTCTTAAAATCAAAGCAATTCAATCTAAAAACCCTTCTGATTGGTCCACTTTCAAAAGAGCTCGCAATTCTGTGAACGAAGAAATAAGGCGTGCCAAGGAGACTCATTACAAGTCTGCTTTCCATGAACATGAGAAAAATATAAAAAAGACTTGGGGTATTATCAACGAGCTAACCTCAAGAAAACAATGTCCTACTAATATTCAGGAGATAACTTGTAATGGCTCTCCGATATATGATTCCAAAGAAATAAGTGAAAGTTTTAATGACCACTTTGCAAGGATAGGCCCAAAGCTAGCTGGGGAAATCGCTTGTTCTCAGGATATTTCTCACTTGGATTATCTTTCAACTCAAGAGTCACAAGAGAGTTATCCTAACTTTCAATTTAGCGAAACAAATCCAGCAACTGTAACTAATCTACTTTCAAAACTTTGCAAATCTAAAGCTACAGGTCTTGATAAAATCTCCGCCCGACTTCTTCGTTTGTGTCCCGATTTGATAGGAGAATCTCTTTGTGCTATTTTCAATTGCTCTATTGCAACGAGTATCTTTCCAGATGATTGGAAATGTGCAAAGGTCATCCCCCTTTTCAAAAAGGGAGAACGTAGAGATTTAAATAACTACCGCCCGATTTCGATCATTCCTGTTATCGCCAAAGTATTTGAGAGGATTATCTATGATCAAGTACACAATTTCTTGATAGATAATAACATTCTCTCTAGTAATCAATCAGGTTTTCGTAATCTTCATTCCACGGTCACTGCCCTGTTGGAAGCAACAAACAATTGGGCCTATAATATTGACCGTGGGAATATCAACGCAGTTGTTTTCCTAGATCTCAAAAAGGCATTTGATACTGTAGACCATGAGATTCTCCTATCAAAGCTTGATTCGTACGGATTTGGGAGAACTGCAAGTATCTGGTTTAAGTCGTATTTAAGAGAACGCAATCAAAAATGCTTTGTTAATGGGCATCTCTCTAGTAACCGTTCCCTTCTTTGTGGAATTCCGCAGGGGACAATCTTAGGCCCATTACTATTTCTTATTTTCATAAACGACTTGCCAAATTGCCTTGTAAACTCCCAACCCCGTATGTATGCTGACGATACCCATCTAACTTTTGCAAGCAATAATGTTGATGATCTTGATCTCTACCTCAACGAAGACCTTGCGAACGTTAATAGATGGCTTATCGCTAACAAGCTTACTTTAAACCAATCAAAAACCGAATATATGCTCATTGGGTCACGGCAACGCTTATCCACCCTTCAAAGGGCCCCAAATCTGTCAATAGATGAAATTCCAATCAAGCAGGTTTCTCAGACAAAATCACTTGGTGTACACATCGACCAGAATCTAACCTGGAATGTGCACATTAAGGAATTGACCAAGAAAATTGCTTCGGGGATCGGTGCTTTAAAGAGGGTGAGACCGTATGTGCCAGTTGCAACTTTACACTCAATTTATAACTCCCTAGTACAACCTCATTTCGATTATTGCAGCGTTGTCTGGGATAGTTGCAATATAACCCTTTCTACTAAACTACAAAAGTTGCAAAATCGAGCTGCAAGGGTTCTAACGTTTTCTAGCTATGACGCTAATGCCGATTGCTTGCTAGAGAGGTTAGGTTGGAAAAAACTCGAGTTGCAACGTAAATTCCACACTGCGGTCATGGTTTTTAAATCGCGAAATAGCCTTGCACCTGACTACATGCGCTCTATGTTCGTTGACCGCGACAGCGTAGCCTCTTACACTCTGAGAGACACTGAGGGCAAACTGGCTATCCCTAAGCCCCGCACCAATTATCTAAAAAATAGCTTTGGCTATAAGGGTGCGGTACTCTGGAATAGCCTTCCAGTCGATTTGCGAACAGCAAGTACTATTCAAAGTTTTCGAACGGGCTGTTCTGACTTCTTAGTTTGAACATTTTAATAATTATCTAGTTGCACGGCTCTCGTGGAAATCAGGTGCTTTTATAAATAGATTACTATATAACAGATTATTATTATTATTATACTTATTATGTAAATATTCACAATTTAGTATTCAATATCATTAGCTTAGTTTTTAAAAATCCTGTCGAGACAACCGTGGTTAAATAAAGTATTACTACTACTACTACTACTCATCTGGCTCCTTTATCTGATTGATCAATAAGACAAAATTTAAGTTACTCTAGCACAGCAAATCAGGAAAGTTGTTTTTGGGTCAGTTACAGGGAAACCCTGATATAAAAATGATTTAAACTGGGAGGTCATTGTATTGTAAAAATCCTAGGGGGAGGGGTCAAGGACCCCTGGAAATTTGTTTGTTTAAGCTGTGGAAAAGGGCGTGTTTAGGCAACCTAGAAATGTCAAGGGAGGAGGTGTTCAAGTTCCAGGGGAGGAGGGTGTTTAGGCACCCTGGAAATTCCAGGGGAGGGGGTGTCAAAGACCTCATAAAATTCCAGGGGAGGGGGTCTTTAAATGGTAGGGTCCCCGGGTTTGAAAAAATAATGCGATCAGCCAATGTATAACAATGTATACTTAGCTCAAGTTCCTTTATTCATAGTGTGATCAAGGAAATTTGTTGTTTACTTAGAGAGATCTAAAGATAAGTTTACTGGTAGATTGTGCAGTTACCTGTTGAACATTTGTGCATGAGAAGAACTCGATATTGTAGTGAAGTAGACCAAATGGCATGCGGTCTAGGGGCATCAATGGCAGCTTTGTGCCGGGTCGGTTTTCACATATACACTGGCAGAGCTTGTACATTATGTTGTTCTTGCCAGCATCCTGTAGCCTTTTCATGGCTCTTAAAGACATGGAACCATAGTTTCCAGGGTTGCTGTCAATGCCCATGTCTCTGGCAAGGCTACTAAACAACTCATTTGTTATGGCTTCCTGAAAAGGTTGACCAAGTGTAGGAAGAACAACCCTGATGGTGTCTGCATACACCTGGTCGTCGTAATCTTGCTTCAATAGCTCCAGCAGAAGCCAGGTGACATCATCCCTTTGCAGGCGAGGGATAAGTTCTTGGATAAGGTCCTTACACTGAGAGGGAGTGAGGTGTTTTCCACAGCCCTCTCTTAGGACAAATGGTGCATTTAGGGGGGAAGCCGGGTTAACAGGACATGCAGGGGTTTCCTGGTTTAGGTACTCATCAACTGACAAGCCATACTTTTCTTCTGCCTTTGTAACATTTGTGTACTCTTTAGATAGCATTTGGACCTGTTGTCTCACAGAGGCACCTGGTAACAAATATATTTAGATGTAGATGAATACTATACGCAATCCAATTAATAAATTGTGCATCATGCATCTAAGTTGCAAAAAATGTAAGCTTTTTCATACAAGTACCTTTACGTTTGAAGTCTGTGCCTGCGACATCCTTAATGAAGGTAGCAGCTTCCTCCCAGTATGGGTGTGTAGCCCTCATTGAAGGCCATGCTTTGTTTGTAGCTTGCAGGTCTTGGTGCAACGCTACGAATTGCACTAGCGCTGCTTGTTCTTCCTCACTCCACCTGGGAGCTCGCTTTGGTTTTGGGGGAGTTTTTCTCGCATTGGTTAGTAATCTCTGAGCTGCCTAAAGATAAAAAATACAACATGAGTGAGATGTAAATCAGCACAGCCCATATTGCCCTAATATTGTGCATTGTATACAGCTCCCTGAATGAAGATCAAAAGCCTGCAATCACAGATTTCTGAAGCCAAGCGAAGTTATCAACATTCACTTCTTTTATTATAGCATTTCAATTTTAACAATAGTCCAAGAATTTATTACTGAGTTGAAGTGAAATGAGTTTGCCTCAGTGTTGGGGAAATGTTGTACTCAGATGCTCACAATTTTCAAATGGTTCAGTTTAGACAACAATCGCTTTTTGTATGTGTGAAAGTTGGCCATCTAGTTCAACAAATCATTAGTTTTTAAGAGTGGACCGCAACTATTCCTTTAGTTAACTTCTATTAAGCTTATAGCTTACCTTTTGTGCTGGACTTTTGGCGGGAGACAGGAAAAGTTCTCTCTTCGTAGAACGCGTTTTACTAGGCGTCGAGTCCGAAGGCCGTTTCCTTTTACCAGGCCTGCTTCCTAGCTCCTTTAAAAGTTCAATAAAAAGATAACTTCAGTAACAAGAAATAAACTGAATAAAGTTTAAATAATCTTTATTTTTAGACGGTATCTGGGTGCTGAAACGTGTCGCTGAAACAAAAAATTGCCAAACATCGATCGTTGTCACGATCGTTGCGGTCGTTTTACTCGATTTCTCAAGATCTAATCAAATAAAATGAAATAAACGAAGCATATTACTGTAAGTCTATATTATCGGCACAAGTTTTAGCATATAAGCGTGGAAAATAGAGCAAACCTTGGGATATCGAGATCTTTGGAATGCGAGTATATCCGGTCCTCGTGTTCGGCACGAAGCCGAAATTACCCCAGTTTTGGCACTCCAAAAGTTGAACAAAAATTGGAGTAATAGGGAGTATTATCTATCGGCGGTATAGATTACCTGTCGAAGGATCAAGCTAGGTTATGTATTTGCTTAATACTCCTCTGTTTTAGCCTGAATGGAATAAATTTCACGGTGCTCTTGAAGTTGAATGACAAACGGTCACGCATGAGCTCATTATTGAAAACACAAAACCAAAGGCTTACGTTGCTTTCATATGCAAAATTACTAATCTTTAGAAAGGTCATAATGTCAACAACGTCATGGAATGATTTACTTACCATTGGCTGCACTCAAGAGAAGGATAAAAGCATCTGGAAGTCACGCTAAAATTCGTCGCGATAGTCCTTGATGACTGTGAAATCTGTGTTCCGAGCGCGCAAAGCATGCTGGGAAGAGGTGTCCTCCCCCCCCTTGCTTTGGGTTGAGAAATATAAGTTGACCCGTTGTTCTGCACATAGATTTTGCTGGAAAACTCCAACCACTTACAAAACAAAATGAGCATCATTCAGTGTACTTTGACTGACCTGTTAGTAGTAATAAAAAAAACTACAATATGTCATGGTGACCAAAGAAACATGTTGATTAGTGTGTGTGTAACCTTAGAAAATGTCTTGACAAGCTTCACCATCCAGCCACTGTGAAAATGCTGTGAAAATATCATGTTATTTTCACGTGTGAAGATATCAAGTTTTCGCGCGGGAGATCACCCGGTATTTCATTGGTGTTTATATAATAAAATATATTAGTCGAGTGTCTATAAGAAATTCCGCGCGCTGATTGGTCGAGAGGTTTGTTTTCTCTTGTTATAACCACCAACTGGTGACTATAACATTAAAAACACCGGCAGTGCACGTGCGAGTTTGATTATGGTCCCCCAAAAAATTAATAAAGAAAAACGTTTTTGTCTAAAACTCTTATGAGTCACTTGAAGTAATATTCTTCGATCTGATATCTGTGATTTGCATGTGTTTTTGCCTTCTTAAGGACGTAGAGGGTTCTATAAAACGACTCGCCAACTTTGCTGGCAAGGATCTCACGGAAGACATGGTACGGAGAATTCGAGACCAGACAACATTTAGCGCCATGAAGGACGGAGTACAGTTTTACCAGAACAAGGAGGGTCTCAAGCCTGGAGGAGCGTTCATTCGGAAGGGCATCGTGGGTGACTGGAGGAATCACTTCACCTCAGAACAAAACCAAGATTTCGAGAAACTCTACGAGGAAAAAATGTCTGGAACTGGGCTAGAATTTGAATTTTGAGGTGCCTAGTACTTACTGCGCTCATGAAAGTCATACTTATGCCTTCGAACGGATAATATGAACACATATCTTGAACTACGAATATGGAGAAGGTCTGTAAAAAACGAGCGTTACCAGAGGAGCGCCGAAAGGCGCTTTCACGGACGTTCGCCAAAGAAGGGACTGTACTACAAATAGTATACCATTTTCACTGGTCTCATTGTGCTATATAAGTTATGGGAAAGAGACCTGGCGGAGCACCTGAGTGCGAGAACGATATATAAGGGATGGAGGATCGGAAACAAACGGAGCTCCGTCAGGTCAGCACAATGAGACGTAAAAGCGCCGCGACTAATACACGTGACCAGGGGCGCCTCCTTACCACGGGAGTAGCGACGAAGTGATAATTATATTCATGAGTTAATGCCTTATATACGCACTCATTAGGCCAGTGAAAACAGTGCATTTTTAAGTATCACTAGTACCTGATTTATCACTTTCCCGAAATTCCACCAAATTCGGCACATAAGTACTAGATATCATGATCTTTAGCACTACTCCATTTATTTTGCCAGAGGTTGAAAGGAAAATAGGGTATTTCAACCTAATGAGGTCGACGTCGTGCTCAAATTCATACCCCCAAGATACACTGCGCGTGTGACACGTGATCTCAGCCCAGCACAGGGAGCCCGAACTGCAGATCTTAAATGCGTTTTTTCCCCTATTTTTTAGGGCAGCTCTCCAAAAAATAAGTCGGACTGTAATGTCTTAGTTCTCCGGCTCTAGTCGTCGCATTTTGCATCAGTTTTAGCATTATTTTAAGATACTTCGTATATGCAGCTAAAAAACCTATCGATCATTGTTTTCTCGATTTCTGATGGATTGAAGTTCACGACATTTGACAAGGGAAATCCGAACGCCTGCTCAATACTTGTAGTTGAAGAGTGAACGGAACACACTGCCGACTTTTGTTATCTAAATACTTTTTGAGGGAACATGATGCTCTTATATCGATTGATTTATGAGTCGGTTCACGCTGCGCCATCTACAATGTTAGCATCTTCACTTCATTTATAGTTTGAATTCATCAACTATCTGCACATAGTTAATAAAGGTTTTCATATAAATGTAGGGGAGCGTACTTCACGGAAATGTCATTTACACTATTCCCATACTTTCTTTCCACTGATATTTTCAAAAATACCATGTAGCTTTTATAAATTTATAACATCGTACTGGACATTGAATTTGTCCATGGGAGACCTTTTTTTTTCAGTGACCCCATTTCATCACCGTGACTTCGTCTCCCAGAAGAAAAGCCTTTTCAAACTTTTACCGATACTCAAGAGCGTGTCCCCCGCCTTCCCTTCCTGGATCCCCCCCCCCCCCCAACTGACGAGTACCATGATTGCCAAACTACGCTCACTTGAAAATTCAATTCTGTTGTGAATGCACGTCGAACGTCTGTTCTAGAAGTAAACACGTGTTACCTTGCAATTTTCGGGATGTCCTCGGGTGTTGCGACTTCAAACATAAAAAGCCTCGTCGGAAAATCCACCACCTCGTATAAATCTTGGCAAATGGGTTTTGCTGTCTGGAAAACAATAAGTTGAAAGCTTAAAGATACATAAAAACAAATCAATATAATAAATGCAATCAGTAGAAGGCCTCTTGCATGCTATCAGGAATCTTTAGTCACTCTTACTACTCTTCCCAGTAGACCGTTACACCTCTCGGGTTTTCAGCCCGCCGCCGGCTGTCTCAAATTCATCGCGTGATCACCTTTTTAGAGCAGATTTCAGATGACCATCGTGAAAGTAAACGCTATTGTGCAATCACTAGCCAATCAGAAACAAGAGTAACTACAACTTACTGCTGAATGGTTTCCAGCCCAGCCAATCAGGAGCCGAACCAATTGGCTAGTAATTCCTTGCTTGTAATTAGTTCGCAATTTGATTGGTTGATAGAAATAAGCAGCCAATGAGAAAGTAAACCAATTGCAAACACGACGGTCATCTGAAATCCGCTCTATGTACCACGTGATGGGTTGCTTATGTACCACGTGATCAACCGTTTTGGGCGTAGACTTTGTTGAAAAGCAGCAAAACAATGTGTCTCACCAAACTCTCAAAGTTTACGCCCACAAATGTTGATCACGTGGTACACAGACAACTCATCACGTGGTACATAAAAAGGTGATGACACGATCAATTTTAGACAGGCGCCGGCGGGCAGAAAAACCGAGAGGTGTAACGGTCTACTGGGAAGAGTAGTATTTGCTCCGCTACTCACTGACTATCACGTAAAGTAGAAAATCAAGGACATACTACCAGGAGTCCTGCAATATGATTGCTTCCTCTGCCTACTTTATAAAGGGAGCCTGTAATGCAACTGCGCAAGCTCTTCTGCGCATCTCAAAACAAAGAAGTATCGTCCCGTAACGATGGCCAGCGAAGGCTAAAAACCTCAAAAACAATCGTTTATAATCTCGCTATTTCTCAATCCATCGGACCATTCTTTTCAACGCTACATATCTTTAAACAGTTATATGATAGGATGGTGTAATTAGTTTTGCTGATGAATCAGAATTGCTCCTGGATATATTAGTAATAAATAATAATAATAATAATAATAATAAAGATCTTTATTAAGAATATACATTCAAAGGGAACATACCCGCAGGCATACGTGTGGGCTTACAATTCCAAAAATATTAATTGAAAAAAAAAAAAAACTACATCTAAATTTATACAATATGTACATAATGTTATATAAAATTGAAGAGGCACCTATTTACAAAACATCTCTTGAACCTCTCAGTTCTTACTCGAGGCAAGATGTAATTATGACCTTTCTTCCGCGTACTTCTGCATCTCTGCGGGGGAGAAGTTCATTAAGGGGATGGATGCTGACCGCAGTTATTTTGTTCCAGAGAGTTCTGTCCCTTTTTGTTATTATATCAGCAATGGGAGTATACTCACTAGTGTAGCCATAACGTGTAGCCCGTTTGCAAAACCTATCGATGCATGAAAGATATTTGTTATAATGGGCAGAGGCCCAAACCTCAATTGCATAGGTAAAAAGTGACATAATGAGGCTATTAAATAGTAGAGTGAGCTCTTGAAGGGAGTAGCCATAGTACTTACAGACTCTTAAGATATACAACCTGGAACTGGCTTTACTCAGCATGTTTTCAAACTGCGTGTCCCAGTTGCAAGGGTCTTCACTAACTGTAATGCCTAGCAGTCTTAACTCACTCTTCCTAGCTATGCCCTCTATGGATTCTGGGACAGGCTTTTTGGTCCTCCCTTTCACTACCATTTCAAAGTCTTTTTCATGTTCAACTTCATTAAGTTCATGTCTGCCCAGCGTTTGATGTTCACTACTTCCTCAAGTGATGAGTCAGCAAGACAGTTGGGACCAGATGTCACAGGCACACTAACTGTGATGTCATCGGCGTATTTAATTAGCTGAGTATTGGTGCTAACTGGTTTAATGTCATTGACCATGATAGAGAACAGCAAGGGCCCAAGCACTGTTCCTTGTGGAACTCCTCTATTGATACTGAGAAAACTGGTAACCACTCCATCGACAACGACCCTTTGTTGACGACCACTCAGAAAGCTTATGATCCAGTTCTTAATATAAGGATTGATGTCATATGCTGCCAATTTGTCACACAAAATGTGATGAGAGACGGTGTCGAATGCCTTGCTGAAATCGAATGAGAAAGCTCTTACAAAATCTGCATCCTTGTCCAGCTTCTCAAGCCAAAAGTGTTGGCACTTAATAAGAGCCATGGTGGTATTGTGACCCTCCTTATAGGCGAATTGGTCTGGGCCAATTGCTGACTTGAGAGTGGAGGATAGTTCGTTTTTGCAGACAAGGCGTTCAAAAATCCTCATAATAATATTGGTTAATGAAATTGGCCGTAGCTGGTTACGTTCGGTCAATGGAGATTCCTTGGGGACGGGCGCAACATTCGCTAATTTCCACACTAATGGAACAGCTTGGTGCTTTAGCGAACAGTTGAAGATCTTAGTAATGATAGGTGCAAGATGGTGAGAAAAGTCACGCCAGAGCCAGTAGGGAAATTCGTCAGGCCCTGATGCAGTTCTTTTCTGGTGAGATAAAATTCTCCCAACGTCAGTTTCACTCACGGTTGGAATGCATGTGCCTTCCGGAATTTCCATGCGCACAGGAGCTAATTTCCATGCGCACAGGAGCTAGTCTTGGCTGGATTAGCCTCAGTAACAGACGAGAAAAACAACTCAATACTTGACTGAAAAATTTACTAATACTAACACAATTCATGGTCATAACTTCATCAGCAAATAATTTGTTTATCCCAAGACCAAATACTGAGGCCATGAAAATAAAGAGAATTTCTTAATTTTAGTACTGTTAGTAATTGGTAATTGCATCATTATGCTAGCTCATTATTACTAGTCCATTATCAGATATATTATATTATATTTACTAAATAAACCCCTTCTGGCGGCTGTAATATCGGCGGATAATGTCCAAGGATGAAAAATGGTACGAAAAATGAACAGTTGGCCGAGAAGCGAAGAAGCGAATTTTGAGGACCATTTTTCATCCGCGGACATTATCCGCCGATATTACAGCAAGCCAAGAAGGGGTTTATTTATTTTATATCCCAGCGACTTCACTCGAAAAACTCGAGAGAGAAAAAAACATTGTAAACGTGAGAAAACCACTAAACTGCAGTATGGCGCGAAAAGGCAAATCGTAAGCGGTGATTGGCTAAGATATTTTTATTCGAGCTGTGATTGGTTGACACAAAAACTGTCAATCAAACCCTAATAACGTGGGGCTAGAAGAAATCAGAGCGAATTCACAAAACAAATTTACAACGCACAAGTTCTAGTGCTTTCCCGAGTGTTTTTCTACAAAAATCTAGCCCAGATTTCGGGTTTTCGGGTCTAATTCCTTGCTGGACTGTTAATTAATTGTTCTGCTGTGAACTGAAGTATAAATTACAGCCGTGAAATGCAGAGTTGGGAAATTTAGCTCTGCTGACCGAACTTGGAAGTCGGCTTGCTGGACTACACTCGAAGTGGTTGAATGTTGGTTGAGCTGATTGCAAGTTGTTTTTCTGTTTGCCAAGCTACGACAAAAAGTAAGTTTAAAAACAATTATTTTATCGTCATTTTGCTCTTTTTTTGTTTAGTTCTTTCATTTTTTTCGCGAATGTCAAACCGAATTAACTTGGATTGAAACAACAACAAAAAACTAACAGCTTTGTAGTAAACCATTCAAAACGTCCACGGCCTGTTTAGTTGACTTTTTTGTGTTTTCCGGTGTCGCCTCAGCCACCAATTTCCGTATTTCATCAACATTCTTAGAAAAAAAAAACCTTGGTTGCTTGTTTTCCATTATTTTTTAAACAGAAAATATCCTGTTTTTGCTTAAAACATTTCTCCCAGGACGGATATCACTTCCGACGGACAATATCGCCTGATATCTGTCCTGTGAAAATGCACCACGTGATACGTTTCGACCAATGAGTGCGCGTTAAAATTGATCACTGGGATATAATATTAGATATGTTTATAATTAAGATTAAGGTTTTTGTATTTTTGAATATTATTAGATGCACGGCTCTTTTGAAGAGCACGTTAATGTGAATAAGGAATCCGTGGGTAATTAACAATTATTCCTCGAGCCCGAATGGGCTCTGAGTCAATAGGTCAATGTATGTAGCAAAAAAACGTTTTCTGGTCTGGTCATTTGCGATTTTCTGGCTTTCAAATCCGACACTTTTCGCTACTAGTAGGCTATAACTTATAGCCTACTAGTAGCTCAACCAATCAGAACGCAGCATTGACAATAGACCACTAGTGTGATTTGACTAAATAAAGTTATTATACGTCCAACCCTTTATTCTTTTAGTTTCAAAATGACCTTCATCGTATATCTATACCTTAAATCAACAGACGGTATAAGTAGTACGAGTCAGCCAAAGAGGATAGACCAGAAAAAGATGACATACTATACATCAGTACTTACCAATGTTTCCAGGCAGCTGGGATATTCCAAATACCAGACATGGAAGTGCAAATGATTTACAGATGCAAACGCACACAGGCTGTTATAACCAACATGGAAACCTCTGAAACCAACACAGACTGTTATAACCAACATGGAAACCTCTGAAACCAACACAGACTGTTATAACCAACATGGAAACCTCTGAAACCAACACAGACTGTTATAACCAACATGGAAACCTCTGAAACCAACACAGACTGTTATAACCAACATGGAAACCTCTGAAACCAACACAGACTGTTATAACCAACATGGAAACCTCTGAAACCAACACAGACTGTTATAACCAACATGGAAACCTCTGAAACCAACACAGACTGTTATAACCAACATGGAAACCTCTGAAACCAACACAGACTGTTATAACCAACATGGAAACCTCTGAAACCAACACAGGCTGTTATCACCAACATGGAAACCTCTGAAACCAACACAGACTGTTATAACCAACATGGAAACCTCTGAAACCAACACAGACTGTTATAACCAACATGGAAACCTCTGAAACCAATACAGGCTGTTATAACCAACATGGAAACCTCTGAAACCAATACAGACTGTTATAACCAACAATTCATGGAAACATCTGAAACCAACACAGACTGTTATAACCAACATGGAAACCTCTGAAACCAACACAGACTGTTATAACCAACATGGAAACCTCTGAAACCAATACAGGCTGTTATAACCAACATGGAAACCTCTGAAACCAATACAGACTGTTATAACCAACAATTCATGGAAACATCTGAAACCAACACAGACTGTGTTAACCAACATGGAAACCTCTGAAACCAACACATGGCACTTTCTTAAGGTTTGAGTAATGGGAAAACATGATACTTTTGAAATTAGTTACACAAAACTTGACTGAGCAACCCGTGACCTTTCTACTGTGGCGTGTGACATTAAAATTTGCACGAAAGATGCATTTTTTACAAGTAAAACCCGCTTACCATGGACTAGAGAAGCACGGCCAACACGGAAATTTGAAATGTAAATTGATAGGCTTACGGATTGGGCTTTGCAAATGTCGTGGAATTTCCGATTTAACAGAGATGGAGAAAAATTGTAATCGACAGAATTTTTTTACAGTTTTTTTTTACCTGCATATACGAACTCTACTAAAATAATGATCAACTGACCAGTGCTAACTGCGACAACTAGAACCGGCGAACAAAGAAAAGCCTGGCATATTTTTGGGAGATTTGCCCTAATAAGTAGGCAAAAGACGCATTTCAATTCTGCACTTCGGGCACCCTGTCATGACGTGCCAAATGCGTGCGGTGTGTGATCGGGCTTGTCTCAGGAACGAATTTCGACTGAATATCTGTACCATAGAACTACCGAAGATTGCCACGGAAAAACACTAATTTCCTTTCAACCTCTGGCAAATTGAATGGAGTAGTGCTAAAGATTCAAAGATTATGATGTCAGTACTTGTGTGCCGAATTTGGGGGAATTTCAAAGTGTCAAATTAGGTACTAGTGGCACTGAAATAAAAACAGTATTTGGTAACCTGTCCGGGTCTCCCATTTCAAGCTTTATAATCAAACAGCCAAGTGCGCCAAGTGGGTCCAGAACGTATGTATGTTCAAAACAGAAATGGTGAACACTGCCTTTTCAATCTTCGTGTATTACGTACCTATGAGAACTAAGAAACATGACGTCAAATGCCAGTTCCAAAGAGTCGATTGTCAGGATCTGGGGAATAAACAAGTTCAAGGATAGATCAATATCTGTAATCCAGAAGAGGTAAAAAGGAAGGAGGGGCAGCTCGTAATCTAAGGGTATTGTCCATAGTACTCCTAAACTGTAGAGCAATGAAATGGAGAAACCCCGGGATCGCCCCATGACAGGTAATCCAAAGAGGTGCTGGATTCTGACGTGTGTATTCCGGATTCCAGATGCCTGGATTCCGGATTCCATGTCTTTTTAATGAATGGATTCCGGATGCTGGATTCCAGAAAAAATTGGATTCGGATTCCAGGTGACTGGAGTTTGATTGACGGAACACAAGAATCAAAACATAGTTTTGATATTTTTGAAAACTTGGGATGCGATGCAGTGGTTTTAGCTGAAACAGCTACTCGTGTGTTTATAAATACTAATATGTTATTACAGGTTTCACATAAAAAAGCACTGATGAATTTTCATGACTTTTTCAACGACTTCTCCAGGACTAGAATAAAAACTCATGGACTCAAAAAACGAGAAACATAAAAACTGGAAGTATGACTTATACATGTCAGCTGGCTCAAACCTGCCAATAACGATGACAAGTGCTTGTGCTGGACATATCTAGACACTTGAGATTTAATTAAATCAATACTCTGATCAACGCTCTGACTTTCGCGCTGCTAGGACGGATTGGCTCAGCAATTTCCTTACCTACAGAATGGGAAGTAATTGCCCGCTTCTATGCTGTTGTATAATTAGTATTATGTATATGTGTGTAAATTGACCTCCCTTGTCAATAAACTGATTCCTCCCTTGTCAATAAACTGATTATTTATTTATTTATTTATTTATTGTAAATGTCGGGGGGACTCCACAATTTTTGGGGCAGGGATGCTCGCCGGTAACTTTCGATTTTACCCCTAAAAGGTACCAAAAGGGCATTGTTTACTAGTGAGAAGTATTTTTGTTTGATAAAACCATTGTTGCTTGGTTTGCTAGATTACCTGGGAAAAATTTCCAGTTTTCGAATTAATTTTTAACCCCTAAAAGGGACGACGAGCATCCCAGCCCAAACAAATTAAGAAATAATCATAGTCAGAGTTTTGAGCCTTGTACCAAAAATATAGTAATTCATAAAGACAAAGAGGCGCAAATCCAATATGAGAAAACTGGAAAAACAAACATTTTAGGCGTTATTTCGCCTGTGTCAGGTGCAATTGCGAGCCCTGGGCGGCCCCGGGTATGTGCAATAAAAACAAAAGCTCATCAACCTGTGAATATGGAGTCACCATTAGTAACTGGAAGGTTTGAATGGGAAACACTTTATTTTCACTCTCGGTACAGACAATTTCATTGCCCAGACCAGGGAGTCGCCTCCCTCTGACAGATCTGAAGTGAATATTTGTTTGTGGCATACCTGTGGTGAGCATTGGCTAACACTTGGCACAAGGAGCGAATTACCAAATTCTAGAGGGCTAACATTTATTATCATCTGATGAGGAGCAATGGAACATCTGTGTGTGGGGAACAGCTCAAACAATATCTGTCATGAAAGATGGGAAACAAACGAGAGGCGAAACCTGCTGAGCTTTGTTCCATTCATTACTGATTTGGTAATTAATACATGAAAATTGTAAGCTTTAAGGGCGTTTCCGACCTGAATGGTAAAACAAAGCCCAGCTTCCATAAAATCTAGTAGTTGTCTTCAATTTCGCAACATTTTAGCAATTTTTATTTGAGTTTAAAGAATCAGCTTCATTTCAAATGCCTTAAGGTTGGTTTATTTCATGTTTTACTGCTACCAACTAACACTACCAGCAAAAAGAAACTGGAACGAAATTCCACGTAATTCGGCCTTTGTTCCAACGAAATATCGTCGCGAATTTTCGACCCGATTTTCGTTGAATTTTCGCGCGGCGCCGAATTTTCGAAGACGGCCTTCGAATTTTCGATGCAAATAAACTCTAAATGCGCTGGAAAATGTACAACTTACTTGTCAAGACAAGCGTTTATAAAACGAAAACAATAACAGTTTGATTCACCTGGTTCTAATCGAGAGCAAACCAATAACGCGTGATTTGCAATTTAAAGCAACGCTGCAAACTTTGCTTTCTTCATGACTCATTTACTCATAGAAATACACGTTTTTTTGGGTTGAATCTCGAGAATTACGAGCAAGTTAAGCCGAACTGACAACGTTACTTGTAATTCATAAACTAAAGACAACATGATTTCAAAGTTAACGTCTTTATTAGAAATGATTACAAAGTTATTTTAAATGGAGTCTGCCTAATGGTCGCGGGTCGCGGGTCGCGAGTAAAAGGTGCGGGTGCGGGTAAAAAAGTGCGGGTGCGGGTAAAAAGGTGCGGGTCTTGGAAATTGTACCATAAAAATACCAAATCAGGCACTGGCTACTGCGGGCACTTAATAAAGCTGTATTTTTTGTACCAGTGTACGAGGTGCTCGTAATTGGTAAGCTCCTGTTCTACACTACCTTACTCCACTTGAAGGCTTATCTAGTGGGATGTTCCCAGTTAGTAATTGCTTTGGCCGGCGAGTTTTGAAATTCATACAATCTTTTTTGCTTCAAGCTTTTTCAGCAAGGCTGTCTTCGTTGAAGGAAATAATTAAAAAATCTGTAAAATATTCATTTTTCAATGTAATCGAAAACAGTTTTCGGTAAGTTACTTCTAATGTCTTATACTATTTGTCCCATTTCGCTCTTTTCAGGGGTGATATGCACTTTAAAATAAAATAACGTTGTGTAGATTGTCGTGTAATGGAGCTTGATATGATTCTAAATAATGCCCCAAGACCGCTTCTACAGTGGCTTCAACGTCAACTTTTGTTGTTTTCTTTGGTACCATATACAATAAAGAAAGTTGTATCCTAGGTAAGCGATAACTTTTTAGGCAGCTAACACGGGGCTTACGAATTATGAGCTCCTAGTACGAAAACAATCACCTGGTGATTCATAGACAATTTTCAAGACCCGCACCATTTTACCAGTAGTAGCCAGTGCCTGATTTGGTATTTTTAGACAATTTCCAAGACCCGCACCTTTTTACCCGCACCCGCACTGTTTCACCCGCACCCGCACCCGCACCTTTTACTCGCGACCCGCGACCATTAGGCAGACTCTTTTAAATGGCTCTTAGCGCTGCTAATTTTCGTAGGTTCTGGCATCGTTTCCCGATACTAACGCGGCACTGCTCCCATAGTCGGTGCTTTTCCCGATCATCGCGGCATAAATGAGGAAAAGACTCCAACACTTCAGCTAAAATAGAAACATATATAAAAACGGTCTAAGAAAAGGTTTAAAAGTGCATGAATTCAATAATCTGTACTCCGTTCATGTGTCTATCCAGTCCATCGTTATGCATTAAATCTGTCCCATGAAATTACCATTCACATTTACCTTTGATTGCACCAAGAAGTTTGGCATCTAAGGCGGCAAGGCCAGATGCAGCACCGCTGACTGTGGAGCGACCGAGGAGGTCCTTAGAACACAGCGTGTCTATGAAACGGAGAGCCATTTTCGTCGGCTTGGAAGCTGCTTTGCAGAAAGTGAATTCGTCGCCTGTCACCGTTATTTGCGACATTCCACCAACGCAAACTGCAGAGAGAAAACGTTATTTAGTGTTAATAAACAGTACAAGTATCCATTGCCATACGTCCGATACTATCTGATTGTGATTCTCGTATTTAGCAGGACTATAAATTACCTGTACAACTCTCTCGTAGACGCTCAATGAATTGCGGAGGGCAAGTCGACGATGGAGTGGCTGGCGGCAGCATAGGGGTCCGTAGCATTTGGGGTGGCGCTTGTCTGGCTGGAGTGGCTGGCACCGGCGACGAACTGTGCTGAGGCGTCGAGTGTAGTAACTGCGGCGGCGCTTGTCTGGCTAACAGAAGGTCCAGCTTAGCCTCCTGGCGGGCAAACGCACATAGAGTCCTAAAGTGATGATGTCACAAAAACAAAATTTTCGATTTAGCAATATTTGTTCCTTGATTTCGAAAGGGCATATCAATTGAAAGCTACCCACCAAAAATGAGGTGAATCGGGTTGAAACGCGACCGAGATATGGCCCGCTGAATACATAATTTTCTTTAACAAATCACTGTATTTTTGGTTCAGTTCATGAAGTTATGAACCAAAATACAGTGATTTGTTAAAGAAAATTATGTATTCATTGGGCATAGCTCAGTCGCGCTTCAACCGATTCACCTCATTTTTTACATGCAACGTTTTTCGAAGTTGGTCTTTCATTATCCGTGGACTAAAATCTGAAATTCGAAATTTTTCAAATTTGTGACGTCACACTTTAGGACTCTATTCGAGACGCTCCAAAATCTGTCTCACGTCTCTGATTTCGTTTGCAATAGAGACATCTCTACTGCCACCACTCTGCAAAATATAATTATCCGGAATGTTAACAAACTTTTCAGCTTTTACCAGTAGCAGTATGGAATAGCTTACCCGAGCAAGATGCTAAAATACTTGTCACGATACGCCGACCAAATAAAATAAAAAACAAACGAAAAATAAACAATACTTACGAAAGAGACATCATTGTTGATAATCTGCAAAGCTGTGGAGACGATTCCCCTAGTGTCGGCCAGCAGATCGTCGTCCTCGAAGTCAAACAAACCTGAAGCTTGGTAGCGGCGACGAGGACTCCTTGACGATGAAGGCAGCTCCGCCACTTGCATTTCTAGCGAAGGATGGTCGCCCACGGGTAACTCAGGAGAATCTGGCTCTTGGGTGTCTAACGCCACAACGTCCTCTAGATCGGAAGCATTTGATGTTTCCACCACGGCGGTACTTTCACCTATCTCGATAATCTTTTTTATTCAAGAAAGAAAAGGCGCTGGTTCTGATACCGTTAACTGACTAGAAACATTTGTTAAGGTTACTGAGAACCTTCGCGCACGTGTTCGAAAAAAAAAATCATACACGTCCTTAGTTTAACCAAAACATATCAACCTATATATCGTTGGAAAGCTTATAGAATGGACTAGCGAACTATGGCAAAAAGAAATATTTTTTTCATAATTATAAATTTTTTTAAGGTTTATTAAAAATTCGGGTGTGAGAGTTTCAAGAGACCTTCACTCCCAAGTAACACATTGTTTTAATCCTTAAAGGTGTTTCTCAAAAACCGTGTCTGCGTTTTTTAAAATTTTGCTTTGCTCAAAAATTATCGAACTTTTAAATTTCGAAGGTCAAATTTTGTGGAATTTTCACGCTCTAAAAATTTAAAAAATTCATAACTGTTGAACTAAACAAAATTTAAAAAATCGCAGACACGGTTTTTGAGAAACATCTTTAAGGATTAAAACAATGTGTTACTTGGGAGTCATGGTCCAGCAGTTCGACAGCGTTAGCTCATGAAAATAGCACACCAAAATGTTTAATCAGTGCTTTAAAAAAATTACAGGTATCAATAAGTGATTTCTTTTTGCCATAGCCCGATAGTCCATTCTATAGCTTTCCAACGATATATAGGTTGATATATTTTGGTTAAACTAAGGACGTGTATGATTTTGTTTTCGAACAACGTGCGCGAAGGTTCTCAGTAACCTTAATGTAAAATAAAATAACGAACGGTTTTGGGATAACTGTTTAAAGAAGCAATGTGTATTGACTTTTATTTCATTTGGGTGGTTCCTAATAGAACCGTTTTTTTTTTTGCTTGTCTGGATCTTAAAACTTGGTGGTTCCTCCCTGTGCCTCTATCACCGCTGGAATACACTTGTCTATCATATGGTCGATGTAGCGAGCACATTTAGCGGCATCCATCCTCTCATTCCAAAACAGCTTGATCCCTTCCACGAGCTCCTGTTTGGTTTTCGGCTTGACGTGGGACCACAAAAACTCTTTCAGCTCATGCCACACCTTCTCTATGGGGTTCAGATCAGGGCTCTCTGCAGGGTCGGCCACCAATCAATGCCATTTTCTAGGTAAAAGTTCTTGCATCTGTTGGACGTGTGCTTTGGATCGTTGTCCTGGATCAGCCAGTGAGTCCCTGGCATTTTCTCGCGGAAGAATGGTACGAGCGTCCGTTCTAAGATCTCACAGTAGAATTCTGCGTCAAGGATCCCTCGAAAATGCAGATATTAGTAGCGCCGTTCTTGGAGATTCCGGCCCAAACATGCACTTTCAGGGGGTGCTTCGGCTTGGGTTTCTTCTCTTTAGGCCGGTCCTTTTTCCTGTAGCATGTCCTTCGGTACTGCTCGGCCTGTATAGATGACTCGGCAAAGATTGAATCCTTGAAACGATCACCAAGGGCAGCACATCTTTCTGCAAACTGAAGGCGCAACTCCTTGTTCTGATTACGGATCATTTGACCGTGCTTGGTGGCTTCAAGGGTCCACTCTTTTCTCCGCTCGGCACGAACTGTAGAGACAAACACATGGATTCCGGCCTCCTCGAGTTTGGCCTTAAGCGCCTCGCCTGTCGTCTCGTCATTTCTCTCCATCTCGTCGTTTATGATCCGCGTACCAGCCTCAGTCAACTTCTCGGCCTTCCCGTCTTTCGTAAATCGCGGGTGGATCCGGTCTCGCGGTACTTCCGGACGATGGCTCCGACACTACCGAGGCTCACTGAGATGTTCTCTCTCGCCAACGCTGTTTTGATGTCTTTGAGTTTTAAATGTTGTAAGTGCAAACGAACAATTCGCTCACGAGTGTAATCACTCACACGAGGCATGATCAATGAGAAAAGTGATTTCTTGAACCTCATTCAGCCACTTTATAGGCACGGCTTTGTTGAGTGGTTGCTATAACGATGCACGTAAACAAAGGGCATGGGAACGAGTCGCACTGCAACAAGTACTGACAACATGAAACGTGTGACGCTGCAATCATGCTGCCCGCGTTTTCTCGGTGGAAAATACTACATCAAAAGCTCACAATGGAGTATTCTTCTCTATCGCGTTTATATGTCGTGACTTGCAGGGATCTCGGCGCAGGAACAAATTCTTAAGGACAGGTACGTAACCGAGCATTGCCGTTCTCTTCGATCACACTTAGAAAAGCTTTTCAGAAAGGATTCCTGGAGTGCTTACAAAACGCACACTTGTGTTAGTCTGTCCTGAAATTACTTTATTAAGCTTGCGTTCAAGGAATTTCAGCCCATTCTCAATGTAGTCGTTTGCGTGCAGTATGGAAAAGTAAACAGTCAATTAAAGTTTTAGTCACAAGTACATTTCTCGCACTTCAGCGGTACATTCACGGCGAAAATTCGCTGAACGAAAAATCGCTGAACGAAAATTCGAAGCGATAATTCGCTTGACAGTGTCGATTAACGCGGCGAAAATTCGAGGGTTGGATCACTTTTTCGCTGTTTTTCGTCGAATTTCGTTCCAGTTTCTTTTTGCTGGTAGTGTATCTTCACTGGTCGATTAGTGCGTATATAAGGTTTGTATGAATTAATTATTATAATCATCAGTTTGATAGCTACTCAAGTGTTAGGGTCGTTTCTCACATCCCGTGTGTAAGACTGAGCACTTTTACTTTATTTCAGCAAGGCGTGATGGCGCGCTTGTAGTATCATTTCGATGTTTTCGTAACTCTGGCAGACAGCCTAGTAGTCAATTCTTCACTGTGGTGTGGAAATTACTAAGCATCTTTGCAATAGCTGCGAGCGCACTGTTTTTTCAGACCTGAACCGTCATTGCCAATTTCCATCCTCCCCCTCCCTTTGCATTGTATTCACCCCATACCTTACAGTGCGACTACGTCAACCGGGCCATCCCGTAAAAAGTTTGTCATTTAGAGATTCAAACCATTTTAAGCAAATTTAATACCTGCAATACATCTGACGATGAGTAATTAAGTGTTTTGAAGTTATTTCTGCCCATAAATTCCACAATTTTTACGAGAAAAGCGATATTTCGGTGTCTCAGATCTCAAGAAAGTCGAGATCCTTTGTTCTGTACTCGCTTTTTGATTGGCTAACTTCTTACAAAATGGCCCGGTTGACGTAGTCGCACAGTAAAGAGCACAATGAGAACAATGAAGATAGATAACTATTGTCTTGTTTCTATCTCCTCAATGTATGACTAGAATTTCTTTATATCACCGAACATGATATAATTTTTTTCTTGCATTTATTTCTAAAACTATTAAACATTACCTATAAAACCTATAAAAGAGATTTCTCCTTACCTCTTTATTGGCAACTTTGGTAAAATTAAATTTGTTTGCATCAAATGCCTGTGAGACGCTTGCCATTGGCTGTGGTTTTCTCCTTTGAACAAATCTTTTTTCATTTAGTTGTGCCACAAGTTTGTATTTCCCTGGTAAAAGTTTGGTCTCCATGCAGTCCAGTGTATATTTAAAACAGCCATCTGCCATGGCTTTGGACCAGGAAGTCTGCAAGAGCTGATCAAACTGAAGAAAAAATAAACAACTGAGAGTAATAATGTTTTTAATAAAAATCGGTAAAAATACAAAGAGTCATCACTTTTGAGAATTCTCATATCATTCTATTCAAGTTGCCATTCCAAGGAGGTTGGAGGAGTTTGGGTCCTCAATGGGGGTGTGGTTGCTCTTACACTCGAAATTCAAAGATGGGTGGTACAAATGGCACTTAGGGAATTTCGGGATGCATGGTACAAGTAGTACTTGGAATTGCAGGGTGAACAAGCATTTGGGGCAGGGGGGAGGGGGGGTCACAACTAATGCAAATGTATGGTGACCCTCACCATTTTTGTCCATTTTCTTTAATGTTCAGTGTATTTTTTGTCCCAAAAGGGTGGGTCACACGCACCCTAGGACCCCTCTTTCCTAGGCCCTAGGTGGGCTACAAGATATGGGGCCTCAACACCAGGGATGAAACTACCCAGCCAAAAGATTCATAAGTTTTGAGAATTCTCTCAGCAGTCCTCAAATGCCAGTATGATATCAGACAAGAAAAATTCCTCCCTGTTGCTTTTTCCTAAAAAAAGAATCTTTTATTCATTTTAAACTGTTTCAACCCCAAAAATAAGATGATGAGGATGATCAAGGCAAAGAACTTTTTCCCATGGTGGTCACAGCTCATATTTGGTGGGGCTCTTGGAGCAAACAAAACATTCTTTTTAGATCATGCAATGAGGCGGTCATGCACATTCTTAACTCTGTTTGCGCTTCACATTTTCAGCTACTCATTTACAGCTTCATTTTCGGCTACACATTTCCTTCATTCCTCCCGCATAGCACATTGGCATTTCTAGATGCCTGTATTTGTTTCCTTTTTGTTTCACAAAATCTACAGATTTCTGATCTCAGGGGGATTGACAGCTTAATGAAATAGGCATTGAAGCATTGTCAAGGTTTTGTGCCTACCTTGCTAGGTGAACTGCCTAGTTTCCAGGAATCCTTCAAAGTACTCTCATTATAAATAAAAGTAGTCCAGTCTTTAGAACAAACTTCCCCATTTACCTAAGGAAAAAATAAATAAATAAGTACCTCTTAAACTTTAGCTACAAAGGTACTAGAGCCCAACACTGGCTTTTTGTGTTAGGGGAACAAAAACATGACCTAAATTGTAACCCCAAAACATGCATTATTTGAAATTGAGACTCCAAAAAGCTCTCCAAAAACACAGAGCTCCCACAGAGAAGAGAATTTTCATACGTTTTGGGGAGCCTCAAAACGGGAATCCTCAAAGGGGGTCCTGAATATGTTTTGTGCACTTAGGGTCTTATACTGTCATTCTCCTATCAATCTTTTTCAAGAGAAGCCATAAAGCACCCTTCTTGTGCTAAGGGTCTGCACTTGGGTTCTAGTGTAAACCATAAAGGACATGAGTTTGATATCCTTGTGCTTGTGCTTGATGTGCTTGTGTTCAATTTGATTGGTGTATTCTGTACCAAGTCACAACAATAATAATTATTACAAGAGATTAGTATCAAGTAAATATCGGATCAATGAAAACAGTCCTGAAATTTTGTGCTTCTTCAGTCAATAGCCCAGTTTATAACTGACTGCTCCACATAAAGGTTGTCTATGATTTGTCTGTTATTGAAGTAGTCCCCTACAAGAGCTATATGGGTATACGTGCCAAACAGGGTCCTGATTTCTTCCTCCAGCCGATAGAATGGGGCACCATTTAGAAACCGTCCACTAGAACGGGGCATGATAATGAAGACCACCCATCAAGGAAGCGGTCACGTATTGTTTTATTAAATGTAAAGAATTTAACAAGCCTTCACATTCTATTAGATATAAAACTGTAACAATGTAAACAACAACAATTTTGATTTACAGGAAGGACATTAAAAAAAGCTTTCTGAAACGATAAACACGAGATTAACGTAATTTTTTTTTAGAACGGGGTCTCAGTTTGGGTGCAAAAAATTGAACAGGGTAGCTTTTCTTGAAAAATCGTTTTAGAATGGAATGGGGTCCACATTTAAAATTTGCAGCAGCACATACCCACCCTATATCAAGCCTGGGGGGGGGGGGGGGGATAGACGACTACTTGTAGGGGACGGCTAGTTACACTAACAATCAGAGGCTAGCAAAAAATCACTTATCAAGACTTTTGCCGGTCCCCCCCCCCCCCCCGGGAGTTACAGCTGTTTTGAGTATTCTGCGAACTCTCGAGATCGATTTCCAACAGTCAAACCGCTTTAAGGCTTCCGTCAATCAAACTTTGAAACTCTTTGTAATACACAGAATTCAGTTATTCGCCATCCTAGTAAAATGCCCCAAACACACAGCATCTTTACAATTTCACCAAATACGCTTATTAACGGCTCACAACAACACAGAGTGGCAGGGTGAATCGCGATACTAAATTGCGAATTACTCACGAGAATCATCTGAAATCCGCTCTATTGCCATTTTAGTCGTACGAATAGACGACTACTTGTAGGGGACGGCTAGTTACACTAACAATCAGAGGCTAGCAAAAAATAACTTACCAAGACTTTTGCCGGTCCGTCCGCCATGTTTGAAAAGCTGATCGAAATGTATCGTGGGAAGGTACTGTAATCCACAGGCAGACCGACGTTTTCAGGTGGTGAATGCTGCCTTTGATGTTGTCTTATTTATCGTCTTGTCAACAAGTATTTCATATAATATATGTATCAACTATCTAAATAATATGAATGAAAAAAAAAAAGAATTCGGTATCATGATCACTAGCAATATACAAAAGGTAGCAAGGTTCTTACCGCTGGTCAAAAGATAACGGGCTCTACGAAATAAGCTACAAGAAGCTTTTTGAGAAAATTCTGACGAAAAAAAAGAAACTCGGAGCATATTTTTACACAGCTCACTAAAATTGTCTGACTATAGCAGGTACTCACGCTTGAAATATTTTTAGCGTGAAGTCTTCTTGTTTATGTTTCTGAAAGTGAAAATGACTGGAATTAATTTTCACCAGAGAAACACGATTTCCATATTGGTAAGTAACTTATCATAAAATAGCTTCTTTTTCAGTCCTTTTTAAATATAGCATAAGCTTACTCTTGCTTCTATTTAAGTTTATTTGCTGTCAAATAGTCTTCCTGTACGCCACATGGTTCAAAAGTGTTAACGTCGCCCACAATTAGTCTATGAATGAATGATTCGGGATTGCTCTCGAAGCTCAGGCTCGCCATTGACGTTTTTGTAAACCCTGAAGTAGAAGGATACAACTCTTTTTTTTTAATAAGAACTACATTTATAAAACTGATGTTGAACTGAGTTATGGCATAAAATTAAGAAGATACTAACATTAAAGGCAATATAAGAACTTTAATTTTCGGGGCAAACTTTTTCTAGAGTAGAGGAGTCTTCACATCTTCTAAAAATTAAGAACATTTGAAATTTTCCCAACAGTCAAAACAAAGAGCAGTACCCTGCTGGGAGGCGAATGTGGTTTTGATCGGGGTTTTTTTCTTGCCCCACTTTGCAAATTTTACGAACGTTTGCTCGTCAAAAGTGGAGGCTCGGTCGCGAAGCCTCGGACGAACATAAAACTAATGTACAAACTTTGATAAGAGTTATTGTCGTAATTTGTGATGTTTTACTCTGAAACTTGGCAGTTTTACTACTTTTTAGGTAGTATTTCCTTCTGTGTTAATGGCTTTTCTTTCCGTGGCCTAATTTAGAAATACGAAAAACCGCGACAAGGTCTATTCGTTTCAGAATCTGAAGTATGCGTTTGATATAGGCCAGTGTACACAAAAAAACAAGAGAGCTAAATATAACTGTTCATTAATTTATCTTAAGGTATGGCCCCTTGCTGTGAATCAGACAACACGAGTTAACTACACTTCCGCCGCAGGACGAAAAACCTCAAGTTGTCCTCGGTGGGGTAGAAAAGACATCGTAAACATCCCATAAACCATCCTGGTGGGCATAACTCCACCCCGACGCCTTCCGGTCCCCTTGACTCTCTTGACATTCTCCGTATATTAGCTCCGTTCGTGCTACGGTGAAAAGTAGTAAAAATTTGGAACATTCAACGTACAATGGAGGTATCTCGAAAGACAGTGTACTAGTATCGCCGAGATTTTTGTGAGCTTCGATTAAAACCTACTGCCCGCGGGAATCCCGCACTTCGACGTGACTCAACACACGTAGCCGCCCGCTTGTGTGTGCCGTTCGTCTCGCCATTTCGTGGTTTAACCCATCATTACCTCCTTGTAACAAGGAGACGTAGACAGCTAAGGCCGTGAAATACAAAACATCAATAAAATACCTATAGTCTAGAGGTGTTGGTAGCTTGGAATATCGGTATTGGCCAACGGAAAATGGCATATACTTTTGCCAAATAGGCAAGTTAATTCGCGATTGCAGAGCTGAGCTGTCCAGAGGGAGTAGGTAGCGAGGCCTGGATCCAACTAAGTCCCCTGCTTGTTGTTGCTTGTTGTAGGCGGCAGACAATCCTAGGCCGATTCTGATTGGTCGATATTCTCGCTCGCCATTTTGAAATTTTACTAACCGACGTTCAGGGGCGTATTTGCCTTTAAGGTCTCTGTAAACCCGTGAGGGGTGTCTTCGGAAAAAAATTCCCGTCGCGTCGCAATTTATGCTATGATAATCAGCTATATATCATTTTAAAGCTAAAATATTGCTCTATCATATGAAGTTGTTTAGTTTATCGAAGTTTAAATTTTTCTTGTATTTTAAGACCCCGAACTAAAAACTACCTTGTTTACTTGAGAAGCTCCAGACCACTAGCGGTTTGTTGCACAATTTCACACTTTGACGGATTTCAATCTCGGAGAACTGCAAAACCGTGTCAGCGATTTTCGATATTTTGCATATATTTTACGAAAATATTAGGTCGCGAACTTGAAAGTCGCATTTTTTACAGTTTGTGGCCTCAAAATTTATCATAAAATCGTTTTCAAGTAAAAAATAAAAATTCCCTCACATTTTTTTTTAGTTTTGATCATTTTCTAACGGCACAGAAAATTTGAGGCCGATATCTTAAATCGTACGGGGTCAGGAGCTTCGCGAAGGTGAAAATGTGACCTAAAATTAAAGTGCTAGAAAAAGCATGTAAATGAAAATGAGTGGCGGACAATACAAAATAATGGGCAATGGAAGCCTAGGAAAACAGTTGACGCGTCATTTGAGGTTTTAGAAATATACTTTAGGACTGTATCAAATGAATTTCGGGAAAAAAGTCATTTTATGAATTTTTCCATTTTTACCTTTCACGCGACCTTAAGCCAAGTGTGTATAGTACCCTTGTCTTTGTTTATTTTTCTAAGGGTAAGTGTAAGCTTTTATCTGGTCGGGACTGAAACTTGGAGTTATGAGCAGTTTTGGGAAATCACGTGATCGATGACGTCATCATATTTTGACTGACAGGTGTCAATTACCGATGTGCGAGATATTTTGTCGACAAAATTTGGCGGTTGTATATTAGAAATTCACAGATTTAAAAGCATTTCAAGGAAATAACGGTAGTAATGACGTGACAAATATTTGATTGACAGCTTGTTTATCTGTTTGTTTACCTGTTTAATAAGGACATACAGGGTAGGCCACAGGGTGGACCATGAATGGCCTAGACCACGTTTTGTCCCAATCCCAATCAGACTGCACCAGGGCAACTCAGACGTTTTTTGGCTTCATTGGGCAAAAAGAAAATCTGAATGGGTGAGCAGTTTATCTATTTGCTTAGGCCCGTTACGTAGTTTATTTGCCGCGTCCAATCCAATGCAACATATGTTTCTTGGTACGGTATCTGTTTGGAAATTGAATAAATAGGTCGAAATAGGTTATTATCATTTTAGTTCTCGGGGTGCCTTGACGCCAGATGTCCTAGATTCTAGGACTTCATGTTTCGTCTGTGTCCAGAGCCTCAGAGATGTCAGTATATTAACTGAGAGTCGCTAACCTCGTTCCATACGCGCTTTCCCTGAATTCGCTCTGTTCGATAACTCGTGCAGCGATGCGAACAACTACATTATCACAAAAGGAATTCTGTGACAGAATAGTCTTTTCGAGACTCTAGAGTCTTTTCGAGACTCTAGAGTCAAGGTAACCTGTCCACCGGATCTGAGCTCTCTTGGCAGGTCAGCACGAGAGAGGAGCTCAGTGTCGGGAACCTTTTCACGTGATTCCCAGCAGTTTCCTCCTTCGCATGTCACTCATAAACTGTCCGCGTTTTTCCCTTCGCCACTCTTAACATCCTGCACGTCACGTCTCCTGGCAATCACCTAGTCGATAAGGTGCCAGTGCTTACTGCTTGGATGCATCCAGAATGTCTTGTTGCTGGCAGGCAAATGACAGTGTTGGTAATTAAGAGGCCATAAGATGCACATGTCTTCAAGAGGAGTAAACCATTGCTGCTGCATTTCCCGACTCCATGTCTCCCAATAACTCCCTCCCAAGTCAATGATAAGAGACAACCCTGGCGTTGAAATCCCCAAGAACAATGAATTTATCATCCTCTAGTTTAGAACTTTATCTTTGATCTCCTCTGGGTTCGTCATCGTTGGCGTAAAAGCACTGATAATAGTTGCGAAGCGGTGGGGGACGGGGGAGGGGGACCGGTACGGTCATTAGACGATAATCAAGACCCTTCGGCATGTTGGTAAGTTAACAGATTAGGTGAGATCTCACGGCGAAACCCACACCTGCATCACGTCGTTCATCGCTGCCGCGACCACTCCAGAAGAAGGTATAGCCGGCTTTGGCTTCTGTCAACTGCTCAATGCTGCGATGTCGATGTTATCTCTCGCGAGAAGTGCTGTACATTCTCTCTAGTCTATCATAAGCGTGCGCACATTCCATGTGCCGATGGTGAGCGATGTCACCTTTACTTCTTATTGATTCGACCGCACCGATTGGATATAGAGTATATGGAGAATACTATGTTTAGTGCACCTTTTCTAGCCCCTTCCTTGGGCCATGGATATGAGCTGCTTAGATAACCGAACTCGGCTGCTGCTTCTGTCAGAAGAGAGCGACCGTATGCCCTGGGCCTGCGTATGGGTCTGGATCTACAGCTTTCATTGTCTCCTCAACTGCCCATCGCCGCAGGGTTTAAGGAATGTGAAGTGATTTGGAAAATAAGGAAATGTTCAATAACGTAGCCTTACTCAGCCTTAATTGGATTATTCATATTGAGGCAAGGAATATCTTAGTTGCCATTTTCATCCCTATTATTTCTAGCCGTTACCTAGGCGATCAGACGATCAAGAGGCGAATGTGTTTGGGTTCACCATATTGGGATCCTGGCTTTGCCTTCCGCGCGTGAGGCTTGTAAACCTTTGATCTAGAGAACCTGTCAACATGCGCAAAAAGCACCCTCTTCCAGAAACTTGGCAATTTAGGTACTGTTCCAGAGCCAAAGAACAGAAACCCTACCCTGTACAGCGGCACACCCAGGGGCGTACGCAGGATTTTTAAAAGTTGCAGGCACTGCCTAGGGCATAAGCAGGATTGTGCAAATCTACAGGCCAAGCTCTTGAATGCAGTACAGTACTTCAACCCAAAAACTGTAGGACTATAGCCAGGCTGCGTACGCCACTAGCACCCCTATAGAGCACAGAAGTGCACCACGATTGAGAATAAACAATCAAAATTTGCAGATTGAAGCTAGAGGAAGGGAAGACATACTAGACCCTTCACAAAAATAAATAGAATTTACCTAACATTTAAAAAGGGCATATTGTCAATTTCGAAGACCTGGAAAGTATTCAATTCAGTAACACGAATCAATTAGAACAAGGAGGTTCTTGCTCAGAACAAAGATTTTTTAATCTGATAATAAATCCCCCTGCCGAACAGATGACTGCAAACTAAATATTTAACTGTTTTAAATCAAGAAACAAACTTGTAAAATAAATGTTCCACCTTTCAACTTTTTAAATCTTTTCATTTATTGGGCTGCGTTTTGTAAAGGGATTATTACTAAAGCTGATAATTTAGCAACAAACTTTGATTGAATCTTGAGGCCAAAAATGTTTAATTGTACTTGCGCGAGCATGCTCTTGATTACAGAGCCTCAACCAGCCGCCATTTTGTCAGCCTAGCAACATACGGATTCAGAAAACGCATTCATGAAACTTCGACAAAACGAGAAGCGGTCGCCATTGTTTTCATGTTCAAAATCGGCGCTTTCGCTACTAGAGGTCTATTGATAATAGTCCCCTAGTAGCATAGCCAATCAGAATGCAGCATTGCCAATAGTCCACTAGTTGGGTGATACTAAAGTACGATATTTTAGCATAAATACGGTAAATGAAAAGTAAAACGTTTGTAGATTGTTTGGATATTTTATCATCTATAATATCG
The DNA here is from genome assembly GCA_033964015.1 of Scolanthus callimorphus. Classification (NCBI taxonomy): domain Eukaryota; kingdom Metazoa; phylum Cnidaria; class Anthozoa; order Actiniaria; family Edwardsiidae; genus Scolanthus; species Scolanthus callimorphus. The sequence continues at coordinate 14,864,448 of CM066919.1, forward strand.
CAATGAAAACAACAACAAAGGAGTGGCTGAGTGAGGGTCTTTATCTCCCTTAGAAAAATAAGAATATAAAGAAATAGATCTCCTAGAGAGGCCAGTTTTTCCGCCATGCCTGGATTTTGCTTTTAAAAAAAGATGATTAGAGGCCGTTTTACAAGTAACATCGGTTCACGAGCTCTGAGTTTCTGCCCAGGGTTCGTTTGTCGCCTGCTTCTCCAGATTATGCCAGCATTTTAATTATTGTAGTATCATTGTTTCAAAATAACGATAAAAGCTACTTAGTTTTAGTTGATAAGCAACCTTTCGCTCGGTATCCCAGGAAATAACAGTGATAGGGAATAGTCATCAGGTGACGAGTCATTTGACCAACAGCCCAGAGAGTTTGTCTCTCGTGCTCAGTTTTCGTCGCTTCTGTGCTCCAATTTAGGCAAACTAATTCCTATTGAAGCACTTCTCACGGTTAATAGTAGCAGGTACATAGATGACGTCAGCTGCTAGTACATGCTGCTTGTGACCTCCCGCCGTGTCTGTGTCACTCCACCCCTCGGGGAAGACGATGTGTCGGCAGGCGGTCCTGCCACCCTGCGAGAGGTGGTAACATTGTTTGAAGTCTCAAATATAACGCAATTAACCACCCAATTACGAGATGCAGGCAGTACATATGTTACGAAATTGGTGATATTTTGCACAGGGTATATAATAAATGAATAAGTAGGGTCAATAGCAATCTTCAATGATCGCGGAGGCGTTTTGGATTCGAAGTTCGATTTTTACTCGATTTTCGACAGATTAGGATCAACCAGGTTTGTACAATGAAACAAATAAATTTTCCCCAAGAGACCCCCTAGCTTTTGAGGTGGTTTCTTTTTTCGGTCCAGTCAAATGGCCCTTCAACATCAATGATTCAGAGAGCTGAAGGTGTAAGAAATACGAGTGGGTTGGCCATCAGCAGGAAAAGGGGGACCCCTTATCTGATGTGCACGGAACAGTGTGCCCTTCCCCCCCCCCCCCCCGGCTTTGAGTTCACACTCTCATATACATTTCTCTCGGCGACCACTTATGCTTTGAATTAGTCCAGACAAAGCGGGCGTTTGATGATGACTTATGTCATATAAAAATGTATTCTTGCCGAATTTCTTTGCTCGCTGCATGGTAATGCATTCATTTATTCTTGTGTACGAAGCAGAAAAGACAACTGTTGGAATCGTAAATGTATGGACTGGATTTCTGTGGACTGGACGGGGACGGAAACAGCATAGATTTCACAATAAGCACGAAACAACGAAGAAAATAAAGTTGAACCTGCTGTTGGCAATGAAAAGTTAAATTAGCTTCCAAGATCCTAATTAAATGTGTACTTCATGTGAATTGGCATCAAATATTTATCGAGTTTATTTTACCGAAACGTGACGGCACGACAAAATAGCTGAGAATTTTTCACAATTAAATTTGCTAGTAGTTCTTCATTTTGTAGTTCCTTCTATGTTACTCGAAGTGAAAGCAAAGTAACCCAAAGGAAATAGTTTTCAGTAGCATTGCCAGTATGGCTAAGTGAGTGAGAATATCTAAGGGAAAGTAATATTTTGTGTGCGAAATATGTATTAAGGAAAAGTGAGAAAACAAAGTCAACAAAGAGCAGCAATTCCAATTAAATAGTTCAGCTCTATAATCTAACAACAGTAATTATATTGGGTTTTTTGTCATGATGTACATGGTTGGTATCTAAGTAACGGTCCCCCCTCACTAGGAGTTCATTACAACCTGCTGTCCAAGCTCGCCTCCTTTAACAATACTGTCTTTTCTCTTCACACCTTTCTTCACAACGAACAAGAAATCGCTTTTCATGACACTCTTAATACTACATAATCCTTTTAATCATATCACTGTACGTTTGCTGCAAAATTAGCGGCTTATGTAAGCTCCTAACGAAAGATTGAGGAGGAAATCTCATTTGACCACCTATTGAATAAGTTATTGGCAATAGAATTGCGGTTGACAGGGATGTAGAATGTTTTGGCCTTGAGCCACCGCAACATGACACAGCTCCGTCCAATCTGCATACTGGAAAATGGGAAAGAAAAGAATAGAAAGAAATTGTAATCATATTTGGAATAGTTTCATTAATGTAATATACGCTGCTAATTGCGCACCTTCTGGGACAGGAAGCAAATGAAATAAATGATAGTAAAAATATTACAATGTTGGAAACAAAACGCAAGCCAATGGTTACAAGTAATATGGCAACCTACTCATTTTGAAAGCATCTCGAAACGCTACTTACCAAAACTAACGTCGCCGCGACACTGATGGCGTGGCCAGTTGTTTAACAAAATACAGTTTTTATCACAAATGGCAGATTCGTTACAGGCTAGTAATCAGTAAGTACTGTTGTAGTTAGGGGGTGTGAGTGTTACACTAGCCTCCAATAGTGGTAAAGCATAGTGGTCGCAACTTTCGTCTTTCTGTCCAGTTATCGACACATGCACCGGCATGACGGCATCGTTGCAATTTGACTTGCTCATAATTAATATCAACCGGTGGATTACACAGAATTGCTCCGAGTAATTAATTAGTAGGCTTGCACTGCACCTGTGCCCTGAAGGGAACCTGCGAGCCGATTGGTCGGCGTTGAATTCGCTAAGGGCTATATATAAATAAGGGATTCCAGGTCTAGCAAATTCTGCTGAAGCATAACACACATCCCAGTTACTGGAGTGAGCTTGAAATGGTTACAAAGAAGATCATACATAGTAATTAGTCTAAAAGGGAATATTATAATTTGGAGAACTCAAGTGAGCTGTTACGAATTTCCCGTGGGTTAATAGATTTGATGGGTTTTCTTATTGCGTTGGCACTATTCACGCAGGTAAAAAAGAACAAAACTCGAGCACCACAGGCAAACAGTCTTTCAGGTTGATTTGTACTTATTTGTGGTCTTGTGTTTTAGGTTTGGTTGAACGTGTTGGGTGCAGGTGGAGTTGGTAAGTCTTGCTATCTACTGTAGATATACTGACCTTTGTGGCAGAGCGCAGGTCTAGTTAATGTAGAGCCAATAATTCGAGCTCTGTTGGGGCCTAATGTTATAGCTAGATCATGCGGGGGAGGACATTCAGATAACGTTATCAAATCTATTAATTGGTCATTGCTTTTGAGTGGGAATGAATAGTTGCACCTTGTCAAACCGCACTAGAAACCGTTGAAACCTTGTGAAAGCCCCTAAATCGCAACCCTTCGTAGATTGTGTGCTGTCTTTACTAAAATCCAAAAGAGCTGGTTAATCAAAAGACATGAAAATGGCCGAGCTAGTTCGCAACATCTCGACTATACTGCGCGTTAGTAGTCCTTAGCAGGGAAACATCAATCACAAAATAGAGTAGTAATTTATCATTTATGTTGTAAGAACTTATTTAGCAAAGTTAGTTTTGAAATTATGTGCTTATAGCGAAACATGGCGTTTTTGTAACTACTATGTCCATTGACTGTCTTGAAAAGCTGTCTCTTGCATGGACTTTGGACGCTATTCCATATATGAAAAGAACTTGATACAAATAAAATATATTACATTTTAAAGATCCTCTACTTCAGGATTGAGTTCAATAGTCGCAATTTTGGGTTAAATTATTCACAACTCGCGGCCTTAGTTATAAGCCGACAATTATCATGACGTAAATTCCGGGGTAAATTACTTTCAAGAAAGTTTTACAAGGAATTTATCAACGTTTCCCGAACATGGCGAGTTCATTTATTTTGTAATCTTACAATGGGCGAAGGGTTCATCGACAACTTGGCTAAATTGCAGAAAATTAAACTAACAACGCCATCCTTAAAGGTAAATATTAATGTCACCGTACTACCAAGTTCAACATTTCGCATTGACTATTTTCCAAATAAAATAGACGAACTCGAAATTGTCTCTCGCCGCACTGCATATTGCCTTTCTCAAATGGTTTTCTGAGTTCAAAGGCACTGGGTCTGGCTCAATATTCAATACAATCCTTCCTTTTTCAAAGTTTGATAAAAGATTACGTAAAAATGCCTTAAACAACAAGTAAATTCCAAAAGTGTCGCATGTTCGTCAAGTTCTGGCAGGCAGTCTTCGTGTCTCGTAAAGCTGCACGTTTCTTATTCACTCGTCGTAGTTTTGAGTGCAGCCTACTTGTCAGTCGAAGCAATATTTGGCACAGTGATTCATGGAGTGATATTAGATGGGAACATCACGTCAAATAATTGCGCCTTTCAACCTCTAACACAAGAGGACTACCCGTTTGTATAGAACAGGAAGTAAAACAAACGCACCCAACTCGTGGGAAACCTTTAACACACCACGCGATTCTCGCGAATCCAAAAACGTGTCGTGAAATGACTATAATACTGAAGGAAATCAGAAGGGGAAATATTAAACCCGTGATGGGGTCAACAAAGACGAACCAATGATCTTGCAGTGTAGGCCTATCGCGCTTCACGTACATTTCATATGGTGATTACGTGAAAAGATATACCATATATAAGTGCTTAGTGATATATATAGTGTCCTCCGTATAAATATATACCATTGCTTATAGAACGAAGATATACAGAAGGACACTATAGTGTACCATTATAGGAATGATCTAGGGAAAGTTCGCTAAAATAATAAATTAGTTATCTGCGTACAAATGTACTCTTTCGTTTCAGTAAAAACCCGCGATACAGAAAAAAATCTTGAATTTTAGCCAAAACAGGTTGTTATTTGATTTGAAAATGCAAGGAAACATGGCGTTTGAATGGACAATCTTAGCCTAACAGGTTCTTAAAATCCAGATTGTTATACGCGGGTTTTTACTGTACTACAAGAGGCACTGTTAAGAAAATTATCATTCTTCCTAATAGTGCAATGATCATCGCCCCCGCGAATTTCTACTTTCTCACAGCAATATCTGAACACGATCAAATAGATATTTAACAAACTACACGTGTTGGTTATCGAACAAACAAATTAAGCACAGCAGTTTGAACGTCTTTTTACCATGAAAGTTTTGAAAGTGCCGTAAGACATGTGTGCGTTCACACGATACAAATCAGCTGGTACCACACGTCAGGTATTTCAGAGTTTTCGCAAATTGCGACAGTCTCTGAAACTTCAAGTGGTCGAAAGAATAAAACTTTGATCTCATTAGTCTAGCTCAAGAGCCTAATTATCGATCTGCATAGGACCCGCGTTAAGTATAACGTGATCGATAATGTTCAAGTAACTGCGTTACGCAACCGTCATATGCCGTCCTTGCATATGATTTTGGGGTGTTAGTGTACAGTAGTTTATTCCTGTTGCCATATGCGCAAAGGTGTTTCCTGGAGCCGTGATTGCGTCATTCCGGCCTTTGTTCTGCAGTTGTTATATTGGTGACACAAGACATTTAGGAAGTGCGCACAAATTCCAACTAGGTAAAATAACTTTCTAATTTCCTCCTGTTGATCACAAACAGTTCTAAAATTATACTTAGGCAAGTCGTAACATAGAAACGCAGGAGCAATGGCGCGTAGCGCCAAACATTGTTAGCTTCAGAAAAGAGCTTAACCACACCAAATTAAGTTCGTTTTAAGGTAAGGTAGACAGATGACGTAAAAGTCGCAACATTTTTACCGCGAACTAGATAATTATGGAGCTTAAAAGTTTTGTCATCGGATTCAAACACAAATTCGGGAAGTTCCTGGTCCTTATGTTCATCGCCACGAGAAGCAGTTCGTTTTCTTACCCTGGGCCACGAAGAGATTTTGGTAAGTCTTGGGTGGCTTGAGATCACAACTCAATATTTCAACGGCTATACAGACTCTTACACAGTATAATACTGTTGACACTTTGATTTTTCTAATCATTTATTTTTGGCGCATATTTGATTTTTACGCGCTAATATGTTCGTAGTCTTAAAAAAACTATAATGTGACTTTAACTGTTATCGTTGTTGTTATGAATAAAAATATCTATTTATATATTATTATTCATATTTTGTTGCTTAATTTGCATATATAAATACTCGATTTGTCTTGTTTGTTTTTATGGGCGGCTTCATTTATTGAATATGCAAACAATCATCATTTTACTGCTTATTCTGTGCGTCAGACGGAAGACAGTGCCAAATGACCGGTCAATCTCTGGATTTCTGATTTTGAGGAATGATAGAAGTTGACAGAAGTTGGCGGTGGTCTTGTTCACGATTATCAATTGTCATTATATTTTGGGGTGATATTACTCTTCATGCTATGGTTATTGTTCTAGTTATTGTTGGTATTGTCATTGTTGTTGTTATTATTGCATGTCATGTCATTGTTATTTTTATTACCTTGTTATAGCTACAAGTATACACATTGTTCTTGCTAGTTGTTATTGTATTGTTTTTTCTGTGCTGCCTTGATTATTGCACAATGTGTGTACAGGTAGATGTCCAAGTACGTTCAAGCCTGCCGATGGTGTGTGCTTGGTGGAATGCCTGTATGACAATGACTGCCAACCAAACCATGTCTGTTGTCAAGCCGACCGACCTGACTGCTACTACCGGAAATGTGGTAAGATTATAACGAATTGGTTGCCTGCACTGATTTGCAAGGCTGACCAGTATTGTTCTCCTTGGCAGTGCCCTTGACTAAGTGTCAGCTAGACAAGTTGCGGACGGGTGCCACGGCGGGGCAGCATGGGCAGGTATTGTTTCCAAAGTGCCGAGATGACGGTTTGTATGAAGAAATGTGTGTTTGGAAGCGAGGGACCGTCCGGTGCTGGCGAGTGGATCCAATGACCGGATCCAAATTGAGTCATGTGAAGGTGGAGGTTCGTCAGCCAAGTCCCAGCCAGCACGTGTACTCTCCTGAGGACGAGGAGGCAGAGGAGCAAGAAGAGGGATCCGAACCAGGTAAGGACGTGGGACCTCACTAAGGACGAGTAGGTGAAGAAGTAGCGAGAGGGGGAGGGTGCACAACATGTGAAGATGACGGGGGTGGTTCGTGATGAGGGGACATCGAGAGGAGGGATAAAGAGCAGGGTCTTTTAATATCATGTAGTCATCTTTCATCGCCATTATCTGAGCATCGTGATCACATTATCGTCCCTGTTATCATTGCTGCCTCGTTTTTTGGGGCGTTCACACTCGTCAAGTAAACATGCAAACGGCAAACGACACATTGGCCGTTTTCACACTAGAAGACGAACAAATCGTCTAGACGGACAAATCGTCTGACGATTTGTTCGTCTTTGTACGTCTAGTGTGAATTCAGGTCGGACTTTAGTCGATTTGTTCGTCTATACGAACACGTTGTCTATGAAAAATCGTCTTCCTAGACGGCAAAACAGACGAACAAATTCAGACGATTTGTTCGTCTGAAAATGTGTTCGTCCCGTTTTCACATCAGACGATTTGTTCGTCTACAGACGATTTGTCCGTCCAGACGATTTGTTCGTCTCTAGTGTGAAAACGGCTATCGACCTCTCTCACATGCACTACACTAATCGGAACCAGAGGGGCGTTAAAGAAACACGAGGATCGTCGGAAGTTGCCCAACCTCTGTGTCACAGAACTAACTCACACTCATTATTATAAAACTGGTTTCTATTGGATGAGATATCCAAAAATGCAAAGCGCTTACAGCTTAGAGGATAAGCGCTATATAAGCACCTACTTTACTTTACATTGGCAGTTGTGATGTTTTACAGGAAGTTGAAATGGAAGAGATGAGTTTTGAAATGTTTCATGACTGAGTGACCCAAGAACACATCACTCCCCTAGCGTACGGTATAAGAGGATTAAAATCAGATTGTTCTTAAAGACCCTGTGACCGATGGACGTGACGGATAGTTTCGTAGCCCATGAAACTATGCTAACGAGGTAATGGTAAAAATAGCGAACTCAGTCCGCCTAAAATCTCGTGGAATTTCGATTCATCCTTTGGTCTAAAACTGATTTATGTGATACGAAGACATAGAACAACAAACTTATGGTGTTATTTTGAAAGTTTCTTACCGTATTAGATAAACACAACAAACCATTCATAACATTGTCACACCCATCGGACACAGGGTCTTTAACCAGAACATTAAAATGATATGGAGTCGACAATCGACTAACACGCGTAACTATGTTATTTACCGGTCGGGAGACCTTTATCGTGTTAATATGACTCAATAATATCTTATAGAAATCAGGAGAGAAAGTCCAGTGTATTCAATTGAGCACATCCGTATTAATACTGGGAAGTTTGGGAAGGATTACTCCAAAACTCGCTGAGATATGAATTTTCAAAATTACGCTTCTTATAGTTTTTTTTTACAAAGAAATGGGCAGGAACTTCAAAACGAGGCTGGATGGGCATTGATACTCGTCCAGCCTCGACTTGACGTACTTGCCCATACATTTCTTTGTAAAAACTAACCGGATTATGAAGTTTTGAAAATTCATCTCGGCCAGTATTCAAGCAATCTTCATCAAACCTTGCAATTTTACTAATATATGTATAAAATTATAAAGACTGGGTTCCATTTCCTGATAACTATTGGATATTATTAATCAATATAAACGCGAGGGTGTGGTCCGCGGATAATGTCTAAACTTATTAATTCGTCTTTCTTTAAGTAATTCGTCCTAGCAGCAAGTGCATGCGGAGAAGAAAGAGAAGGATGTCACTGAGGGTCCTTAACCCGCGTGTATTTGTCCCCGAGTGCAAGCGTAATGGGGCGTTCAAGCGTGTTCAGTGTAAAGCCATCAGTGATAGGTGTTGGTGTGTAGATAGAGATGGAAAAGAGGTTACCGGCACCAAAGTCAAGGGCAAAAAGCCAAACTGCAGACATGGTAACGTATGGAACTAAGTACTTTACTTGCTGTGTAGCCCGAGGGGGGATCTCCTAAAACATACGGGGATGATAGCCTTATCATCTTAATAATTCATTCAAGTGCCATCTTTAAAGATAGCGGTGTCAGATATCAATCAATCAACAATTTTATTATACTTTATTATAGTGGTCTGCTTGTATCCCTTGTTTGCTATCTATATATTAATACCGTAAGGAAAATCGTGTCGACACTCGCTCCGCTCAGCCCTGAAGCTGTGCCGCCAAAAGAAGTTCGCAAACCCGAAGGGAAGGTGGAAATCTGGACCGTGGGCGTTTTTGTTGGATAAGATTCACCTCGGGCTAAGTTCTAATTCAAGCGATTTCTTAAGCGAGGGACAAAGCCGCCATCGCCGCCATGTTGAATTCTCCCACAGAAACTAAAAAAAGAACTCGGTTCGCGCAGCCGAAAGCACCAAAGACATTGAAACCTAAATGGTTCTCTTACAGATTACATACAGGAATGTGCAGGGATAATTCTAAAAATTTGAGCTGAGAAAAATTTTCATTCAAGTTTCAACAAACGTACACACTACCTTGCTTCCCTCGGAGCACGCGCTAAGTCATGCTAAGTCGAAATTACACATTTACAAAACAAAGTCCGTGATAAAGTCATGAATAATATTCTTTAAGTATAAAACCTGACGGCTCTATCGCAAAACTAAGGATACAATCCCGAAGAGTCTTCATGTTTTTGTTGGAAAAGATTCACTTTGGACTAAGTTCTAATTCAAGCTATTTTTTAAGCGAGGGACAAAGCCGAAAAATATAAATAATATAAACTAAAAAAAATTCTTAGTCCTTAGAACATTTTTACTTGACCTGTTTCTCCTCTCCCCTCACTGAGATATGATAAACATACAAACAATTCCAAAGTCAAATCTTGCTTTCGATTTTCACGGGTTCTTTGACCGATTTGAGAGACGGACACGCGCGTGATTTTGTCGCACCAAAATCAGGGAGACCTGTGTAAAAACCAGTACAAAATCGAGCAGTTTATGGAAAGGGGAAATCATGAACGCCTCCCCCCATCCATATGGCCATTGTGATTTTTTTCCCCTGTTTTTCTAAAAACAGAGAACACTTTAAGTAAATACATTTCTTTCTTTATACACCGCTTCGTGAATTTTTCACGGGCATCAGCTAGTCTCTTAACATTTTGTTAGGTTAAAATGTATTTGACCAACCCCAATTTCTCATGTCTTAGGGGAACATTTGCCACGGACCACACCCGGTTTGCTATCCCTTAGGCTTTGAAGTTATTATTATTCCGACGATCATCCCCGTATACCATAAGGGGGAGTCCTCCGGGCTGTGTAGTAACGTATATACAAATAGTAGAACGCGACCACCTGCGTGGTTATATTTGAAGCTATTTGTCTCAAATAGGCTAGCGTGTGTTTTAATAAAGCTTATCTACCTAATAAAAGAACCTTTATTAATATCAATTGTGTAAGTATCCTAAAGTGTTCTCATTGTGTATTGGCAGATCAGTGCGGCCGTAAATACTACAAGCGCAGAAGGCGGATAGTTGGGGGTAGTGTGAGCGTGAAAGGAACTTGGCCATGGCAGGTGGCTCTGTTTCTAAACGGTACTCAGCACAGGTGTGGTGGCGCACTCATCAAGTCCCAGTGGATAGTCACAGCTGCACACTGTTTTAGTAAGTACCAACCAACTATATCACACTCACACACTATCACGAATCCTGCATTCTGATTGGCTCAAAACTCACTGTCTATTGAGTCATAGATAGTGAGTTTTGAAAGGCCGGCGTTTTGAAGAAAAACAAACATTTCTTAAAAGATATAAATAAAAAGTTTCATTATTCGAAGGTAGTGTGTGAGTGTGATTTTACTAAACAATTAGATTACTCGCTGTCGATTTCTATGAGCTTGAAGACTCCTTGTCAACTATCAGCTGATAGAAATCTCGAGCTCGTAATCTTATTGTTAAATAGAGTCCTAAAGAGATGACGTCACAAAAACCAAATTTTCGATTTAGCAATATTTGTCCCTTGATTTAGAAAGGACATAGCGAATGAAAGCTAAATGGAAAACACCAAAAGTGAAGCAAGTCGGTTGCAACGCGACCGAGATATGGCCCGCTAAATACATAGAGGATATTACATGGCCGCGCGGAGATATACGAATTTTATCTTCGAGTGTTGAAAATTTATCTCACGAGGGAGGGCAGCGAACGAGTGAGATAAATTTTTAACACGAGAAGATAAAATTTGTATCTCCAAGCGGTCATGTAATGTTCTGTTTATTATATAAACATGAATGAAATACCAAATTCAAAATTTATTTGAATTAAGCCTAAAAATCGAGCATTGAGCAAAGGCAAGTGTGATATTTTCACATGTGAAAATAACATGATATTTTCAAGTGTGAAGATATCAAGTTTTCGCGCGGGAGATCACCTGGTATTTCATTGGTGTTTATATAATAAATAATTTTCTTTAACAAATCACTATTTTTGGTTCAGTTCATAGAGGTTTAAACTGTATCTAAAATACAGTGATTTGTTAAAGAAAATAGTTTATTATATAAACCTCAGTGTTTTACAGGGATTTCTGTCACTGAGAAAAACCGTATATTTTCACATGTGAAAATACGATATTTTTACATGTGAAAATATCAGCCAATATGTTTTCTTCCTCCTGGCCAATAAAAAGCGCTTCCCTGGAGCATGGCAGTGTTTTTTGTTTATATAATAAACAGAATAATACATTGACGTTTAGAGATATGGAATATATCTTCTCGCTTCGCTGTTTCAATCGTTCGATATCAATGTGAACACTCGAAGATAAATTCCATATTTTGAGTTATTATTGGACTCCATTTAGACTTTCTTTTGTTACAGAAACATTAAACAATTGCATTATGCAGGGATTTCTTTTGAGCTTTGTTTTTTTTTTATAATTTTTGACAAATTTTTAACCAATCGTCTGGACGGACAAATCGCCCCAAGACGAACAAATCGTCTGATGTGAAAACGGGACGAACAAATTTTCAGACGAACAAATCATCTAAATTTGTTTGTCTGTTTGGCTGTCTGGGAAGACGATTTTTCATAGACGATTTGTTCATGTAGACGAACAAATCGACTAAAGTCCGACCTAAATTCACACTAGACGTACAAAAGACGAACAAATCTTCAGACGATTTGTCCGTCCAGACGATTTGTTCGTCTTCTAGTGTGAAAACGGCAAATGAGGCACAAAGCTGTGGTCAGGGAAGGCATTTCAGTGTTGCTCTGGGACAGAGCCAATCAGAAACGTTTGCGCAGACAACCCGATTATAATAGTATAGATATAGAAAGCATTGTGTAAGGTTACTTTGGAACTGCCATTCATAAAACGTTAGGGTATGGATGCCCCTTAAAATCCTGGATTCGCCCCTGTACGTTCTGTCGTAGCACCCCTCTGACATCACTCCCATCATAATTCTTAGCTTTCCTCTTGTGAAGTTGGCGGTATATACATTAGTAGACGCGACAGCCGATTACTAACAAACGGTTGGTGATTTCCTGCAGATCAACACTCGTCTAACAATCCATCCGATTGGCAAGTCAGGCTAGGTGAACACTCTTTCCTTGTAAACGATAAGACGGAGAAATACCTCGGCGTCCGAGAAATCCGGATCCACCCGGACTATATCCCTGGAAACTTCTCCCATCCTGGAGATCACGATATTGGTAAGATAAGTTCATGTAAAGCTCACATTTACATGAGGAAAAGTCCACTGCTAATACACTGATTTCCCGCTGTAAACAGCTGCAGAAACACAACGAGGTTATAAACTCGTTGTGCCAGGTTTACGTGATTACAATGTTTTCTGTAGCAACGCAATTAACAGTTATTTACAGCTCCAAATTAACTTCACAAATGTAGCTCATGTTCACCAATCCCGAATTCATTGTTCTACATCCCTAGTCACTGTTGCTACGTCGGACATGCCTGCAAATGACTCCGATTAAGGAATGAGTTGCCTCTTGATATACTCATTTTTTATAATAAAGCTACAATATAACGCGCGCTCTGATTGTTCCAAATCTATGCTCTCGTTCACTGATTTCAATACTTACTTACTTACTTAACCCTCTTCACTCCTACCGGAGCATAGGGCCTCCACAAGCTTCCTCCAGCGTACTCTGTTCTTCGCCGTCCATTTCAGTTGCTCCCAAGACATCCCAATCTTCTGATGTTCCTCAGTCACTGTTCTTTTCCAAGATTTCTTCGGCCGACCCCTTTTCCTTTTCCCTTGCGGGTTCCAGTCAAGGGACTGCCGGGTGGTGTTAGACATCGGTTTCCTTAAGGTGTGTCCAATCCATCGCCACTTTCTTCTCCTGGTGACAATATATCCTTTCTTGCTCGGTGCACTGCCACAGATCCTCATTGGTAATTTTATTTGGCCAGAATATTCCAAGTATGTATCGAAGTCTGCGGTTGACAAATGTCTGTAACTTCTTAACTTGATGATGTTAGAGGTTAGCCGCCACGTTTCTGAGCCATAGGAGAACGGATTTCACATTCGAGTTAAAGATCCTTAATTTCGTCCGTAGGGATATATATTTAGATTTCCAAATAGGTCTCAATAGGTAGAACACCGCTTGAGCTTTTCTACACCTTGACTCTACATCTTCATCAGAGCCTCCTGTAGTGTTGACGATGCTACCCAAGTATGTAAAGCTTTCTACACGCTCTAGTAATTGATCATTGCACAATATGTTACCTGTGCGTTGCTAGGGGTGCCTATCCTCATTTCTTTGGTTTTGGTTCTGTTGACTTTCAATCCCACTTTGGCCGCTTCGTCTTGTAATGCTTCAAACTTCGCGCGTGCATGGGCGATCTTCTGGCTTAGTAATACAATATCGTCCGCAAATTCAAGATCTTTAAGTTTCGTCAGCATGGAAAACTGGATCCCGGTCTTGTTCTCTCCGTATGCTTTTCTTGTTACCCAGTCCAATGCCACTAGAAAAAGAAGTGGACTCAGAAGACATCCCTGTCTTACCCCGGTTTTCATTTCAAATGGCTCAGTCATCTTCCTTTCGTGCAAAACTCTTGCTTGAAAGCCTTCGTACAGGACCTGGATCATTCTCACGATCTTAGATGGAATGCCATAGTGGCTCAAGATCTTCCAGAGCATCTCCCTGTCGATAGAATCGAAGGCTTTTTCGAAGTCTACAAATACCATATATAATCCAGTGTTCCATTCGAGTGACTGCTCTATAATGATCCTTAGTGTTGTTATTTGGTCATGCAGCATGAGCGTTCCCTGCGGAAGCCCGCCTGCTCGTCTCGAAGTTTCTCTTCAACGGGGCTTTGCATTCTTGACAAGATGATCCTGCCCCGGGGGGGGGACTCCCATATTTTTTGACCGGGGATGATCGTCGGAAATTTTCAGTTTCACCCCTAAAAGATACCAAACATGGCGGGCCATGGCGTGGCTCAAATAATTTCTTACCCTAAAAGATACCCTAAAAGATGAGGCCTTATGTGCAAAGTAGGCGCGAAGGAGACAGGTAACAGGTAAAAGATACCCATCATGAAATTTCCGTGTTTGTTTCTAATTTATCGTCTTCTCATCGAGTAATCTCTCTTTCTTACACGGTTTTTAGAAGCACTATCATGAGAGAAAACAATTTGGACACGTATTTCGGCCCTAAAAGATACCAATCTCCCTAATTTTATTGAAGATTAAGATCACCCCTAAAAGAGACCAAGGCCCCGTGATTTTAACCCCTAAAAGATACGACGATCATCCCCGGTCAAAAAATATGGGAGTCCCCCCCCGGGGATCCTGCAGAGAACTTTGCTGGCTATCATGATTGTTCCAAATCTATGCTCTAGTTCACTGACTTCAATGTGATTAAGTAATGGTTCTCCCCCGCTTTATCATAAAAGCATAGAGCAGAACTTTCTATGACTTTATCGGCAAATAGAGCACTTTTGATGTTGGGAGAGACACTCAAAACGTTTTAAAATCACTCGCCAGCGTTCTGGTGTATTTCCTAACATCACGCGTGCTCTATTTCGCCGATAAAGTCATAGAAAGTTCTGCTTTAATGCTTAAATAATAATAATAGTAATATTCCACTATCTTGTTAATAATGATTATGAGCTTTTGTTGGATGTGTTTGGTTGCTAGGTGATACCTTTCTTGATCCTTAAAGGATCCGTCTCACCCTGCCCATAATGCATTGCTTCGCCGCCATGTTCGATACCAGAGACTCGACAAACTGTTCAGGTTAGACTGAACATTTTACTGTACAAGCGCAAGAAACCTCGTAATAGTAGAATTCCTTTTCATCAAGTCAGTCTCTAATGGTGAAGAATCATGTGAACAAAAACAAAGCAATGAATTATGGTCAGGGTGAGACGTACTTGAAATGACATGGCATTTAAGCCGTTGCATCCTCTCATTGGCAGCACTTGTTCGCCTGTCAAGATCTATCAAGCTGGGAAGGGCTATCAACTCCATTTGCATGCCTGACAACTTTAAGTTCTTCAAGCCTGGCAAACGCTGTGTCATAGCTGGATGGGGTAAAACCGCTTGGAATGGCAGCGCGTCACCTGTGCTAAGAGAGGCCTGGGTTGACCTCGTCTCACGGACCGACTGTAACTCTAAAAAGTATGTATTGGCACGTGATTGAAGGTGTCTCCGTAAAAAAAGCAAGCGTATCGTCTATACAGAATGTTTATGCCATAGCATTTATAAAATCTGTGCGACTCCAAACTCGTAACGCATTTTAAGGTGTTATCGGATATTTTTTCATAATTAGGGGATTTTCATTATGAGGGGATTTTCTGAGGGTGAGACGAGCACCTTTACCTTTGTAAAGTTAAGAACTAAACACTTATCATTATGTGGCAATCCAATGTTTTTTTTTATCCTTGATAAATATAAGATGACAAGATAGTACAGATATATAGAGGATATTACATGGCCGCGCGGAGATACGAATTTTATCTTCGAGTGTTGAAAATTTATCTCACGAGGGAGGGCAGCGAACGAGTGAGATAAACTGGATAAATTTTTAACACGAAGATAAAATTCGTATCTCCAAGCGGTCATGTAATGTTCTGTTTATTATATAAACATGAATGAAATACCAAATTCAAAATTTATTTGAATTAAGCCTAAAAATCGAGCATTGAGCAAAGGCAAGTGTGATATTTTCACATGTGAAATAACATTTATTTTCACGTGTGAAGATATCAAGTTTTCGCGAGGGAGATCACCCGGTATTTTATTGGTGTTTATATAATAAAGTAAGATGTCTATGATAACACGCGGCACTGTCCGTACTATTTGTTCTCAGATCCTATGGTGGTAAGATCGGTAAACGATTTCTTTGTGCGGGTTACAAGGAGGGCGGTGTTGACGCATGCGCGTACGATAGCGGCGGTCCATTAATGTGTGCGGGAGACAAGAACAGATGGTTATTGGCGGGAATCGTTAGCTGGGGCCAGAAATGCGCATTGCCGCACAAATATGGGGTGTACACCAACGTACACGAGCTGATGCCATGGATAAAGAGCACGCTAAAACAAGAGAGATGAGATTAAACGATATGGCGGTTGAGCTACTGACGATCTGGGCCGCGGTGGTCCTACGCCCGGCTGAAACTGTACATACATTGCAGTGTATAAAGACCACTTGGACAATTCCACACCAGTAACGCGTGTCACAGTAACGCGTGTCACAGTAACGCGTGTCACAGTAACGCGTGTCACAGTAACGCGTGTCACAATGGGAGGAGTCGTCATCTTATAAATACACATGTTGAAGATGGTAGTTAAATGTAAATATGCCCCCACAGACTATCCATAGCGTATCGTCATGTGATTAGCGAGTTCTACCTAACATTTCAACACAGACATTAGAAACCAATAGTTTGGTCCATGATGTGGTCACGTGAAAGTGTAACGTGTGGACCCACGACTTTCCGAGATGGAACAAGGATCAAATTCTGATGAATACTCCACAAGGAAGCGCTGGCGCTACACTATCGGCCTTCAAAACATTAATGCGTACGGCCTGACACGAACGACTAATCGCACTTTTCTTGGACACTTTTTTCAGCGAGAGGAAGTCGATGTGATGATTTGCTGAGATCACAGCCTGAGGCAATTAGTTGTTTTAGTATAATTGCTCGAGTGACTCGTAAGAACTTTATACAAAAAAACGATTTTTTCTTGAAGGGGGTCGCATGCTTAATATTCGTCCACCGTGGACATAAAATAAGTAAAATTGTAACCGTGAAAACACATGTACATTTGCCCGTAGTAATCAAAATAATCCTCCAGATTAATAGAAAAACCTTCCAATTGTTAGACAAATGCAATTCTGGGTTGTTTTGACCTGTTATCAAGAGGATGGAATTGGATTGCGATTTGAGCTATTTTCTTGTCAGAGAAGTGGCCAGCAAGCGTAGTGCGAGAGCCCCTTAAATAAAATTTGCGCGTGCAAAACGCTGGACTTATCAGCGCGAGACATGTCTTATAGTCACTTGAGTAATTATTATTTGTATAATATTATACATAAAAGGCATCGATTAACAAGCTCTTAACAAAACGTAGGGTTTAATTAGCTTATTTCGCACTGGTTTAGCGCAGCTTGCAATGAGCATATGGTAAGGCAGAGTATCTGATATTTGTATTATCCAGTATGAAAGTATGTAATTTATTATTTATTTTACGGTTGTATATTTTTTACAGAAGTGCCAGTAGTTTTCGTGTTTGAAATAGTATCTGCAAGTCAACTATTGTACACGGAGTGCTTCATAATAATGAATTATCGACGAGCAGGTATCGTAGAATTTAGCTTGTAGTGTTGCAGTAGAAATTCTGCAAATTAGTTTTACAAAAAAATGAGATGGAAAGTGCCAAAAAACAGAAACATACATGTATAAAAAAGCGTACATAATTAAAGCATTCGCTCGGATAGAGCGATTTTCACTGACATGTGACATGACTGTCGTGAAAACAATTGCGATTGAGCAATCACTAGCCAATCAGAATCGAGAGAAATCACAACTTCTAAATGGCTTTTTTCTCAGCCAATTGCAAGCCGAACCAATTACTAAGTAATTACAGAATTTGATTGGCTGAGAAAAACGAGTAGCCAATGAGAATGCACAGCAATCGCAATTACATAACAAGTCTTGACAGTCATGTGAAATCCGCTCTATGTAAGAATACATACGTTAAGTTAGATTATCTTGGCCTCGTTTGGCGGCCAAACGTTTGTGGCTGGTATATACTGAATTTGTGGCCTTATTTAGCTCAGGAAGATGGACATTTGCCGATTCGAATTTTAAAATGAATCAGGGTTTGTATGAGAATTCTTAATTATTTTACCATTTTCTCGAAAGTATGGTATCCCATACAGCTAAGTAGTTGGGAAATTTGTCGACGCTGACAAATGAATGCGGGCGCAGCCAAGAGTACAGGCTTGTAAGTTTGTGCAAACGTCGCATTCCTGGCAAATTTCATGCTCCTGGTAAACTAGTTCTTTGTTTTATTACATCGGTAGGGATTTATTTTCGCTCCTGCTAAACTAGTTCTTTGTTTTATTACATCGGTAGGGATTTCTATTTGCGGTGAAGACCGCCTAACAAAAGAAGTTTCGCACGAAGAACGTCGATGAGTAGACAAAGCTTGATTTCATGTCGAGTGAAGGTATAAATGGCCCTCAAAATATACCAAGACGATTTTTGCAGCGATGAAACGTAAAAATACTTCGCTTTCAATGCAAGAATCATAAAAAAGTTGTACCCTAATGCTTTTATGAAATAGCTGGGAGGAGCCATTACATTATAGGTGAAATAGAGCATAGATTTGGACCAATGACAGCGCATCGTAGCTAAATTATAAATATCATATATAGAATTCTATAAAGAAGTTACCAGGAAAACCTTTCAAATTTTAGTGCTACTTAATTATAGTGATTGCCAAACAGAGCGCTTCGTAGTATGCAAATAAGGTCTCTAAAAAAGGTAAAATTCACCGTTTTCCCACAAGCGGATGAGCGGGTAGGTTTTTTTTAAACATTTTGATGAAAACATTAAAGCATGGTTTTCTTAGCACGGTTGAACTACAACTTGAATTGAGTATCCGTGGGGAAAGTATGGATAAGGTGTGAATCAGCTGCTGCGCTTAGGTACACAAAGAGAAGATGAGAAGCGTACAATATCTTGCTGGCATTAAAACGATCACCCACTTTATTGTATTCAAAGGCTTTAGGGCGAAGGTTAGGGGGATTTGCCAACTTCCTTGTGGGATATTTTTATTTTCAATAGTCGGATGACGTTTTTGGTAACTCAAATAGAAGCTATAGCAAACCACGTTAAGAGTACCCTGCGAGCAGAGGTTTCTTTCTATCAGTCTTTTATTATCTAGCAATGGTGTTCGCGTGTCTGGTATTTCGCGTGGAGCGCAAACCAAAACAACCACGCGAAATACCAGACACGCGAACAACATTGCTAGATCAAATAAAAGACTGACAGAAAGAAACCTCTGCGCGCAGGGTACCTTAGAGCCAATGTCAAGGTTAACTACAAATATGGTTGTACAATATTATCAAAACCGTTTAATGGCCGACACTGTTTTGTGCCAGATTGTATCAATAAAATAAGGACGACAGTTTGAACAATGCGTGCCTGACTGCTCTTCTTGTTGAATAGACTTTAAAGGGAGCCTCTCACGATATGCGCATGCTCCAGGAGCGATCACTCTAATTCCTCCGCAAAACTAATTAGACCATCCTATCAGATACCTATTTAAGATTATGTAAAGTTAAAAAAATATATGGTACGATGGATCGAGAAATAGGGAGATTATAAAGGATTGTTTCCGAGGTTTTTAGCCTTCCTTCGCTGGCCATCGTTACGGGACTTTTGTTTTGAGGTGCACAGAAGAGCTCTGCAGTTGCGTGACACGCTCGCTTTAAAGTAGGTAGAGTATTTCTTGTAGAAATAGACCTCGACTTTTGAAATAGACCTCGAAATGTAATGCTCGTGTTTATTCGGGATATTGAGACACAAGTAGGAATTCGAGTATGTCGCCCTAATCTCCGGCCATTTTGGAATAGAAGACTAGTTATTTCTCTTGTATTAAAAAATTACCGCTAAACGACTGTGCCTGCCCCTTCTTGACTATTTGCTTACACGAGACCGGCAGATTCCATGCTGTCTTTATGTTTACAGTACTAGTAGACGAGACAATGGTACTGGTAGATCGGTAGTCGAATTCTGCATCGGCAAAGGCATCAAGACGCGAAATAGTTTGGAAATTTCTTCTCAAATGAATCGAGGAGGGCTTCAATTAAAATTGCATTGCTACACTTTGTCTTTGAGGACAAGTTCAACTTCGTTTTCGCGAGTTGGAGGCGCCATTTTATGTTTTTCAACCGCTGTTCATCTCCTTAAAGGACTCAATCGTAAAAGACATGCGATTTCTAGCATTTCTTCTCTGCTTTGATGGCGGCTCAGCCATCCTGCTACAAAATCGAAGGGTGCTAGATCATTTTGAGCCCTTTCGCAATGACAGAAGCCCAGAAATTGTGTACTTGCACTCTTTCGCAAACAACCGCCATTGCGACACGACTCAAAACAATCGCTAGATTTGCCTTATATACCGTATTTCGCGCATGTCAACTTTAGGAAACGCTGTTCTTTCTTTCTGGGGGCTCAGAAAATAGCTACAGAGTTCTGAGAGCAGATTTTTCCGCTATTGGTTGTTACAAATTAACTCTCGCACGCAAAACAAAGGAAATAATATGTACAACACACATAATTGAAGTATAATTTGAATAAATTTGTTTTTCTGTGACTACATGTGAGTTTATTTGAGCAAGAAAACGACGAAAATGCGACGTATTTTCGCCCAATCGTGTTAACCCCGTGTTCCCTGTTCAGCCGCCATTTTGAAAATTTGAAATTTGGAAGGGGTGGAGCTATGCCCTTATATAGCGCGGGTCCGTGTTTAAGTCACATTAGTTTTTTCTTTGATTTACCTCATTTACACTCCGTGAATTCATTACTGATAAGTTAAACTTTGTTTTTGATCGCAAAAAATAGCTTTGAATGGTCAAATTCAGTAAACACTAGAATAGAGCTGCAAACGTAGAACTGCTAAGATTTTTGCATAACTGTTCCCAATTCCGGACACACTGAAACTTCAGAGTAAACCTAACTGTCCTAGCTTATTTTGCTTGGTTTGTAAATTTTCATAGCTAAAAAGAGTATAAACCCAGCGTCTGCGCTGCATACAAATCATGGACGCTAGAAACTAATTCAAAGATTGCAAACCAGACATTGAAATGTATTGAAAAAATTGACTTCACTCTCCAGATATTATAATGCAATCACTCTGCAATGAGTTTGTTGTTCAAATGATGCAAATGATAAAGTAAAATTTGACGCAAGAAATAGTGATCTTAGGACTAGAAGTCCAGCATTCGAAATCGAAACGTAATATCGAAAGCAAAGATAGATAGGAAAGGGCGATAAATATTGATAAAGTCTAATACGTAGGACTCTATTTATGGTTATTACCCTTATCTAAAGTATGCTATGACGCGAAAAATGCAAACATGGACGGAATTAGGGTCACTGACTGTACGTATAAGGTGTTAGAACATCCAAACAGAACTTTAGATGAAATATTTTTTGCCTTCCAAAGATAAAAATATCGCGTAAATCTCTAAAGAATATGGTCGCGGGTTTTGCGAACATTAACCTTTTTTAGCATCACATTTTTTGAAATTAGCGTTAAATAATTTTGTTTCACTCGTCAGGGGTTGGGGGGGGGGGTTCCTTTTCTTTCACTCCCCTACACCTCCCGGCTTTTGTGATAAGTACACCAAAACCAACGCATGTTTTTTCCAAAACAAAACAAAAGGCACCTCTCGGCTCGGACCCAATCTCGTCCACAGAGCCTTCGGCCTTCATTAGACGGAATGCAACTTACAAGGCTCTGGGGAATCGGACTTTTTGAGCATACACAGAAAATACAAAGACGAACAGATATCCTACGAGTCATCTGTGCCTCTGACCACCCATTCGTCCACAGGGATACCATCCGTGGAGAATGGCGTGCATTTTAGGAAGAGACAGAGAAAGGAAAACTACATCCAAACCATCAGACAAGGGTATCAGATAATTAGAAATACCAAACCAAGTACAGAACAGTGCTAGTATGAGTAGAAGTACTTCAATCTTGACTTGAGTCATACCCTTCCCTTGCAGGAGTCCATAAACAAGGATACTCGACACGCTTATCAACATCACTTTTAGGCAATGTCTTGTTATACAGCTGTTGGGTGAACTGAATAGATCGAGGAGCGAGGAAGTACATTGAATATTTCAGGACGCCACATTCAAACTAACAACCAACTGTCTACAAAAGAGAGGCAAATTATTAAACGAGAAGGTATTTTTAGACAAGGCATTTTAACGTGTTTTCAATTCGCTCCTCTGATGCTTGTCGGGTTAAAAGTCACAGAGAGAATGTTCACTCGAGTTCGCACTTTCTAACGCGTGGCTAGAGACAAGTAAATAGTGTCATTTCAATATAACGAATCCTATAGGTTTTTAGAAAGGCTGCTAAGAAACTCGGAGAAGCGAGATTAAGCTGAGAATCAAAGAACAATACGATATCAAAATCAACATGCTGCACACGCGTCTTGCGGCGGAAGGCACTGAACGAAAGGCGAAACCCTATATCTATGCTATTACTCAGAATGGAATATTATTGGTTAGACTGGGTAGATTCGAGGCCTTGAGGTCGTGTAGATTACTGACATAGGACAGCTGTCTCTCGAGTGATCTACACAAAAACATAGAGCCCAATAAAAGTCTCAAGGCGCTCCCTGAAATTCTCGACATTCCAGGCCATCCGCGTTAAATAGCGTGCATGCGATGCGGGCATTTGCTATCAATTGCTAGATTGCTAGTCGCAGTTCAGGTCGCAAATTGTGGGCGCTCACAACAACACTCGGCAACATGTCTACCGAAGCGGCGCAAACCATGATGGACAAGGTCCGAGAGAAGATGCAAAGGATTAAAGACAAGATCGAGGAGGCAGAGGAGCGAGAAAGCATGGCTAAAATGCTCCTCAAGGACGCAGAGGAGCGCGCGTACCAGCACGAGTCCGACGTGGACTCCATGCAAAAGCGTATCGATCTGTTGTCCGGCGACCTGGAGAAGACAACAGAAGCGTACGAGGAGAAGAAGGGCAAGCTAGACTCCATAGAGGAAAACATGGAAACTGATGACACGGTTGTGCGCGAGCTTGAAAGCGTAGAATTAGAGGGCGATGAGCGGCTTTCGGAGTTGGAGGAAAGTCTGAAAGAAGCAGTCGCCACTGCCGACCAGAAGGAGCATAGCAATCTTGAGATCAATCAGAAAATCGCCGTTACGGAGTCCGAACTGCTAAGGGTAACGACTCGTCTAGAGGTAGCCATGGAAGCAATGGGACGACTAGAATCGGCAGTCGACGAAACAAGCGAAAATATGAAAAGCTTGGAACAGAAGGACAGCGACGCCTCCGTCTGGGAAGCAGAGACCGAGGAGAAGATTCGCTTCTTAAACGAGCAGCTCAAAGAAGTGTTAGTGCGAGCGGAGGATGCCGAGAGACGGTGCGCACCTTTGGAACGAGCACTGGACGAGCTTAGCACACAGATAGAAAGTACGCGGGCCATGAAGAAAGACGTGGAGGAAGAAATGGAAAGCATGGTGGATCTAGTAGAGGAGAGCATCGACTAGGTATATCATGGACCCGCCCTGCACTATTAGTCAGGTATCAAGCACCGAGTTTTGCACACTAGCGATTTCGATATATAGTGGACTGTAGGCACCAGGACTGTAGATATCTCGTGACAAAAAAAGACTAGGTTAACTGGCAATTACACATCGTGCAAAGAGGGGCTGATGAGCATCACAGTAATAGCATCAGAACAAAACTCAAATTGTTTTCACATTTAGTTTGATTGTACTGTGATTTGATGCCTATCCCTCTCTATGCACAAGCGCTAGTATTAGACTACTTGCTACAATTAATCTATGCCACACAGTGCATTCAAACTAGGATATTCCCAGCGATCGATTCACACGCTTGATCTCACAACAAGACGACTGACAAGTTCTTCTAGCATCCTAATATATTTCTCAGCCTATCTAATATCTATATTGAGAGAACCAGCGAACATTTGGAATTATAGTATTAATTTAATTGTATTTCTTCGCCTATTTCTGCGTTGTTGTCTGATACAAGATCAATAAAAGATCTGGCAATTGAGATTGTGTTGGGTTATTGTATGGGCAATGCATGTTTTTTAAGGGCAAAATCGTGCGTTGAAGGACAATATAGTTCCAAATATAAACAACAGAATGTGTTGGTGGAAGAAAGACATAACTTTTACTCGCTACGCTTGATGAGTTGTGCCCACTTGTGAACAGACTTCATGTTATCAAGCCATATATGGCATGCAATGCCCTTCAATTAAAGGGCTATATATTTGGCATAGCTGCCACTCCGGCGATTGAAGCATTTTCTGCCGTCAGCAATACAAATACAAACAAAAGCCTGGTCTGTGGAGTTTGCCTCTTAGATACCATTCTTGTATATATACCGTTTCCGGGAAACGTTGTCACCCCAAAAGCCTATAAGCTTGAAGCGCAAAGGATAATGGGGGCATCTAAACTGCTACTGTTTAATCTGAATTCAGACAGTTATCGCAACCACAGGTAACATCATTAAATTTCAGCACATTTCTAAGCATGTTTGTTTCTAATATTTTACAAAAATTTAAATAAATCTTTACCCATACTCCCTAGCGCACCAAGCTTCGGTGCTTTTTCCAGTGACAACGTATCCCGGAAACGGTATATGCTTGTCCGTTGCATTCTTGTAGAATATCCTCGTGTTTGATCGAACAGCTATGCTGTTTCCTCGGGTCGCCGCGTGACAAATAGATGAAAGGTCACGCCTTGTGCAATCAGTCATGCAATCTACTTTTCGATGGTATCAGAAGGCTTATGTTACACCCAGCACGCAATACCGACGACCGGTTAGCGCAGTGGTAGAGCGCCGGGCTTATGTGCGGGAGGTTGGGAGTTCAAACCCCGGCCGGGCCAACACTCAGGGTCTTTTTCTAATAATTGAGGAGAAGGTGCTGCCTTTGCCCTAATATCTGCAAATGGTTAGACCTTCGCGTCTTCTCGGATAAGGACGTTAAACCGTAGGTCCCGTCTCTCACATACACTACACTAACCGGAACCAGAGGGACGTTAAAGAACCACGGGGACGCGGGAGTGACCATCCCCAGTGTATAGGGCTCACACCCATACTAACATGGTCGAGCGTTTCATACATGAGCTTCTAGCTCGGGAGATTGGGTGACTACTCCCCACGTTATCGACTTAAAATAAATCATTTACATTACATTTTTACAATACTGCTACAAAGTTAACGGAAAAGCTCGTATCCAGATATCTGGTGATCTCAGTTCTCGAGCCAGCCCTCCCTGGGGAACAGGGTGGTAAAGGAGGGTAAGAATCTCGTTTCGTGGACAAAAATTAACGCTATTTCACGTTTCACGAAACAAAACAAAAACGCTGGTCGAGGTACTTAAACTCCAAACATAACAAATCACGTCTCACGAATGGTAAAATCACGAATACAAAATGTAAATATTGGGGATCGACTCCCCATACCCGCAGCTCATAAGCTGAATTGCGCCGGGTCTCAACGGCGCCACTGGCAGCCAAGTGGTCATAAGCACAGACACTGAGGGTGGTCACTTGCGTCGGACAAGCCAAAATGTTTCTCTGACATAGAGCATGGAAAAGACCCTGATTTCCGTCTAATAGTATGTGTTTGATATTTTCGTCTAGAAAAATCTTCGAGTTTGCCGTTTTTTGCTAGGACATTTTGAATTCCACTGAGAAAAACTACCAATTGACTGGGTCTCATTGGAAAGACGTGAAACAAAGTAGAACAAAGTTAAACTCCCAACTTGAACCAGTTTCGTCCGAGACCCGAACAGAAGGACCACAGCGGTGAGAGAGACCCAGCGCCGTAACGCAGACCAACCGTGCTTCCCTCCGAATCTCGGAGACTATTAGATCCCGTCCACACTACACCGTTTTCAAACGAAAACGGATACTTTTTGCTCCGTTTTCAAAACGATTTGCGTCCACACTTATCGTTTTCGTATTGTTTTCGCCGTTTTCGGTGTCGTTTTCCGGGCGTTGTAGTGTGGACGATAGCCGTATCCGGAGCAAAATGTATCCGTTTTCGTTTGAAAACGATGTAGTGTGGACGGGGCCTTAGGTAACTCCCGTTTCACGAGGTGTCGTTTCCCCGACACAAAAAGATGTATTTCACGTTTCTCAACCAAAAGAGGAACATTTTTGTCAATATTTTTTTTTTCAGGAATTCAAGAATCGTTTACGAGTATGCGAGTGTTTTGTTGTTCGGGACCATTTTCCAGAACCCAGAAGAACGAAGGCTCTGGCCAGTTATTTTAGTTTCCGAGTGGAAATATGGTGGGAAAGGGATAACACGATTGATCGAAGGGAATACTGATGAGGGCAAGATAGAAATGATGCAAAATGTGGCACAAGGGAGATTATAAAATGTCTGGTTTTCGTGCGACAAGTTCTAATACCCAAAAAACTTCTAATTACTATCAATGTCAGTCTCCATGAGAATGATACTTAAATTTAGAATGGATTTTTTGGACAAAGAATGACATTTGTGTGAAAATACTGCCCCTGAGAAGCCTGCTGACCAGTGTAGCGAGGGATTGGTATGCTGACCGGTATCAGTTCATCTCCCTGCTGGGCCGGTGGTAATTATTGAGAGGGTGTGCTCCAAGTGAAACATCCCGCATCTTAAGATTTTCGGACATACGAATACATTAACATAGTAAAATTTACGACGGTCAGGATTTTTTAGATATAATTTAGTTGCCAAAGACTTGCTGAAAAGTGGACATGTTCAGTGTGTTTTCAAAACAAGTACAGCACCTTACTTTTTCTAAAACGAATCTACAAAGGTCAACTATAGGTAAATAGTTTTCGCCTTTATTTCCCGCAACTGGCTTAGATAGCCGAGTATGGAAAAGCGACCACCGCAAAGACAACATAGCAGCGCTTATACGGATGCTAAAAAATGTAACAAATTGTGTCTTGATGTCAGTAGCCTTCGTGGTCTAGCGACGCCATTATAACGGCAAATCCAATTTCCTCGTTTCGATTAAGAATGATTTCAAGTTTCATTTCAAAACTACGGCCCTTAAAGGCTGGTTTCCATATAATCTCTTCGGTCTCATCAGTCTCGCCGATCGCATGAAATTGTGCACGCGCGATCCATGAGATTCATGCGATTCGATGCGATCGTATGTTTCCATATAATCTCACCGATCGCATAGAATATGAATCTATTGTGCGCCATTTTGAAAGTGTACGCGACCGAGATGACTGCTGGTCTCAAAACAATGAATTCTGGGATACATTCCGATCGCATCAGTCGCTTTCGAACGCTTTTGAATGTCTCCATATAATCTCATTCAATCGCATGCGATCTCCTGGATAGAACAGTGTTCTATACGCGCGATCGCGATCGCCCCGATCGTTTCAGTCTCTTCCGATCGCGAGAGAAGTGTTTCCATATAATCGCATGGATCGCGAGCGCACTATTTCATGCGACTGGCGAGACTGAAGAGATCGGCGCGATTATATGGAAACCAGCCTTTAGTACATCAATTAATCAAATATAAATGATGGTCACATTACAACATTGGAAGACATATTCACATCTACATGAGATGACGGTACGTTTCCAAACTGGAGAGTGTCTCCTCGATAATTACAGGGGTGGGGGGAGATCGAAATTTTGTAAATAATGGTAATTGACCTAAGTGGAATGCAATTTGGGCAGAAATCATACGCGTGATTTCAAAATCGAACGAGCGGCGCGAGGTCGATTTGAAATCACAAGTATGATTTCTGACTAAACTTGCACGACACGAAGGTCAATTACCACTTAGTCTTTATTATATCCATGTTGAAATTATTTCATCGAAAATATTTTTTCGCACCAAATTAAGGGAAATAATCAAAATTGAAAATGTAGCACGCGCTAGAAATAGAACGTTCCCCTCGCGCGAGGTCAAAAATATTAAATCAGGTCAATTTAGGAATAAATTGACCTGCTGAGAACCAATCAGATTGCAGAACGCGCGCGTGATTTCAACATGGATATAATAAAGAGTAAAATAAACAAATTAACTATATAACTATATAATAAAACAAGTATATTTTTTCAACGTTAATCAATATATCATCATATCTAAATATTATATCTGTTGGCCTGGTTCGACAAATACGAGTTCCACACCCAGATGCATCATGGGTAATCATGGCAAGATGGCGGAGAATAATTCAGAACCGTAGGAGGAAGCTGTAAAGATCACTCAAACGTCATAGACATATCTTGCAAGTGTTAAGAAGCATTCGGTATAGGTTCCAAGTCTAAAGCTATTCATGTGAGTGTTATTTCTACAATCATATTTTTCGCACATTGTCTGCATTTTTAGACCCGCTAAAAACAAATCGTCAAAAGCAACCATGACCTTGAAATTGATGTGAAGTGAAAAGGAAAGTGAAAAGATGGGGATTTGTGAATTCTAATGGCGATTCAGGGGCACCCAACGATCATTTTCGGTAAAATATCTGTTCGGATGACGAAACGAGAGCTGACAATTTCGCTTCAGAATTTTAAGCTTTAACTTTCTTATGTAGATTATAAGATCCAAAGGTGAAATTTTACTAGTTTTGGGGGTATTTTTGCCGTCGAAAAGGTCACCTAGAATTTTCGGATAGAGTTGGTATTTTCGGGAGACTTTATTTCAATCCCTAAAATTTTCGAAACCCAAGCTACGAAATCCGAACAGATATGAAATTCGTAGGGAATAAAAGTACCCAGTTTACAGTCATTTGTATGCTCGGTACCTAATGATTATAATGGATGTTTTACGGCATTGTCTCGTTGGGTGCCCCTGGGTATTCCAGGCTTGCTTTTCCCTTCCATCTTGCCCTGATTACCATGACCACGAACTCGTCTATTGTAGGTCCTTATCAGGGAAATGAGGGCTTTGATATCTGGACACAATATCACATGGTAATAGAAAAACAATGACTTGATCTATGAGAAGATGTCATGCAATACATCAGTACCATGGAATCCGTTAACTGACTCATTTCAATAAATAGAAACTCTGAGCAGCTGTTGTCTCTACAAAGCGTGATTGGACTCCAGTACAGTCACGTGGCGGGTGACGTGGAATTCAAGAAGCATTCTCTTATAAAGAATGATGTAACAAATGATGGTCCGTATGCGGTGGTCAAACGCGCCGTACCCCGCGTGCAGGCGTGTCCACCCTACGGTGCATGTTTGTTTTGCCTGGACATGGTTCGCCAAGCCAAACACACGACAAGTGGTAATCCAGCCAGGAATCAGTTCAGCCAGGGATCGAACTTGCTGCTTTTCCCCCGCCGCCTGCCACCGCTCTCGAAAGAGTCGAATTCATCATACGTGCCGCCACCAAAGCCGCCACCGAACCCCCCTCCACCTTGCGGCCTCCCACCTCTCCGTCCTCCCCTCCCTCCTCCCCTCCCGCTACCTCCTGCGTCAGGACACTCCCGGGCAAAATGACCAAACTTGCCGCACTTGTAGCAGCCATCACCTGCGCGACACAAACAAACAAGAACAAACGTATCACCGTATAGGCCAAACATGTTTGTATCAGTTTGAGGAACGATCGTCAACTTTAACTGAAATGGTCTTGGAAAACCTCTTAAATAAAATCACCTCACGCCGAATCAGTGCAAGAAAGTGCTGGATTGTGCTGGATTGCTTGGTATGAATACAGTTATTAAGGGGTTTATGGGGACGGTAAAGGTGTCTACCAAACCAAGGAGCCGTCACATCGCGTCATTTAGGCAGTCACTGGGGTGGCTTTCAATAAAGCCATTTCTTGTAAAATCCAGCAATGTCCATCAGGGACTGAGAGTATGTTGTTTCTACCCATACTACCTTGCAGGATGCACAGGCTTGAGCCCCGTGAGATATGGACACCGTTTGGAATTAGTTGTATATTGATAACAGCCATACCTTCTATCCTTCCGCCTTCTCCGCGCTCTGCTTGCATCCTCTCCTTGAAGTCCTCATACCTCTTGGCCATGTCATGAAGAAAATCCGGTACCTCCTACAACACAATACAAACCTCGGGAATTACAAACTTGCATTTCATATGAATCACTCAAATGCTTGAATCTTGTATGGCTTTCGCTTGCTTGCTGCTGTGCAAATTCCACCCATTTATATAATAACTACAAAAATAACCGAACTTTGGAATTGGTTCGAAAATTCATGGCGCAACCACGCCCACGACCGTCGATGTTCTGTCTGAGTTTTGCAACATTCTTGAATATAACTTTCTCATGAAATTTCCCGACGATATGAGATATGTAAAGAAGCCATTTGAGTTCTTTTCATTCTATAGAATCCACTAAGATTACTGTGTAATTTATCTCGAGCGATCAAAGCTCGTGTGACCAAAGAAATTCAGGCAAAACAACCAGGAATGTGGGCGGGATCGTATATATTTCTGTGTGGTTGTGGCAGAAATTTCGAGCTGATTTCACAGTTCTGTGATTTAGTAGTTGTAAATGACTTTCGAACTTGATGAGCTTTCGTGATTTCCGACAGCCAGCACTTCCCTGTTTGTGGTGTGTAAGTGTGTGGTGCGTATTGGCTGATTGCATTTTTAAACCGCCCGGGGTGGGCGACCTACGGAAAATTTTCCAGGGGGACTGTATTGGACTTTGGAAATTCGAAGGGAGGATGTGTGTCTCGAGACTGGAAATTCCAAGGGGGAGGGGTAAAAAAGGTGATTTCCAGGGACAATTGATCCAAAAATAGATCTATTTTTGCCAGAAATTCCAAGGGAGGGGTCCTTTATGAGGTATGAAATTCCAGGGGAGGGGGTCTGTTTCACGAGTGGAAATTCCAGGGGAGGGGCTCTTTTTAAGGGAGGTCCTCAACCCCCCCCCCCCCCCCCCCCCTCCCCCCCGTGCGGTTTAAAAATGCAATCATCCATTGGATCACACTAGCGAAACAACGACAAAAACGCATTATGTCACAAAGGCAAAAGAGTAAGAAAATAACAGAAACGCGCAGTATGTTACCACTGTATGCATTGCTACACGACTTCAAAATTCACTGTTGCGATGGGCGATTTTTAGCCGTCAATCAAAACCAAAACGTTGGTTTCGGCTACTTCAGTGGGTCGACATTGATTTTAAAATCAACTAAAATTATTGTAAGCTATCCTTTGGCCTTCTGGGGCCGGTTCCTAGAAGGTCAGTTAAGAGTTATCAGTGGATAAACGCTTATGCAACGGATAAATCCTGAACAAAACCTATACAACAGATAACTTTTATCCATGGATAACTTTATCCAACCTTTCAGGAACCGGCCCCTGGCCTACAATTATTAACTTTCTGGCTCAAGAAAATTGACATTACAATCCTTTTGCTGAGAATCGCCAATCGCAACCGTGAATTTTGAGGTCGCGTAGCAATGCATACGGTGGTAACATTACTTTATTACTATAGGACTGTGTCCTTACGTAAATTTTCGCTTCCGAGTGGGAGATTTTTTTTCGCGTGACACCGTACTCATGTTGTAATGTCGCTAGTGTGAACCAGGCTGTAGTCGCGTGACTATTAATTATTCCTCGAGCAATAGCCCAAATTGGCAATTCCTCGAGCAATAGCCCAAATTGGCAATGGCAAATGACCGGACCATAAAACGTTTATACAAATTGACCTACTAGTGTGATTGGACTAAAACAATTATTCCTCTCGCCCTCATGGCCTCTGAGTCAATTCATAGTTCCGACCTGTCATTCAAAGCCATAGTTACTGTTGTTATGTCCCACAAACAAACCAGAGGTTTCCTTTAAAAAAGTCCAAAAACATTCCGATTTAACATTCCGTTTACCAGATATCTTTATCTTCGGATCATCGAAGTTTATACTGTCGTAAATGGCAAAAAAGTGCTGTAAATCGGATTGATTTCGGAAGTCCTGAAATACTGTTTGTGGGACACGATCAGTTCCCGTGGGAGAATCTTTCCAACTCTGATTGGTATCTCCAGATAGCGTGAAATGGTTTCATGGTTTGATCGGAAGTATGAATAGCCCATTCGGACTACGGACCTCAGAGCCCATTCGGGTTCGAGGAATAATTGTTACGAATAATCGGGCAAATTTGGTTTGATTCGGCAAAATATCAGTTGGTGGAGCCGTGGTTCGTATACCCATGGAGTTTGTTACCTGGTTAGCCTGTACCATAATCATACCCATGGAGTTTGTTACCTGGTTTGCCTGCACCATAATCATACCCATGGAGTTTGTTACCTGGTTAGCCTGTACCATAATCATACCCATGGAGTTTGTTACCTGGTTTGCCTGTACCATAATCATACCCATGGAGTTTGTTACCTGGTTAGCCTGTACCATAATCTTGATGAGCTTATGAGCTGAGCGCCAGTCCTCGCGGGTGATGAACGTCAAGGATGTGCCGGTACGACTATGACAGACAAACCACATCAATGTCAGGCTCTACCTTCGGAATCCTTACGATTGACATCACTTATTATGAAACATCGCAAAAATCCATTTCGATACCACAATGACAGAGCGGAAATGACCAAAAATGAAATGTCTAATTTCGCCATATTTTAATATATAAGCTCAAGATTCCGTATACAAAGAGTTTCTATGACCAAAAGCTTAATTCCAATTTTAAAGAAATTTGAAGAATATGAATTTTAGATATGACTCAACAAAGTTTGCATAATTCCTGATCAAAGTACTAATTCTCCCATAAAATGGCACAGAAACCAACGCTTAAGGCCTAATATCTCAAAGACGGATCCATTAGAAAAAAGTCATTTTTGATATTTTGTTTTTAATCAGGCAAGGAGTCTGTATGCAAAAAATCAAGCTTATCTGAGTTAACCTGACCTTATTATTTGAAATTTAGTGATCTAAACAGGTCATTTCCGCTCTGTCTACCACAATATATATATATATGTTATTTACCGGCTTTAGGTCGGTCCGTTTAGGGAAAAAACTGTGACCTCGGC
Organism: Scolanthus callimorphus; assembly: GCA_033964015.1. Taxonomy (NCBI): domain Eukaryota; kingdom Metazoa; phylum Cnidaria; class Anthozoa; order Actiniaria; family Edwardsiidae; genus Scolanthus; species Scolanthus callimorphus. The sequence continues at coordinate 14,897,525 of CM066919.1, forward strand.
CTGGAAAATGTTGACCTCGGCCTCCGGCCTCGGTCAACATTTTCGGTCACAGTTTTTTCCTATACGGACCTCCCAGCCGGTAAATAACATATATATATTTTGTGGTATCGAAATTGATTTTTGCGATGTTTCATGATAAGTGATGTCAATCGTAAGGAGGACATGTAGCGCTAGTCACCTTACAGACTCTGTAAGTACTCCTCCGAGCAGTACTGCCTTGAACATCGAATTACACTGGAGTCAAAGGAATTGTTTTTTCGACGAACACATTTTTGCCTGAATTGCGCTGGGTTTCAATACATGAATTTTACAATTTATTTGGTGTTATAAGAAACAATTTTACTCGACAAGATATCAAAAACGTCAACAAGTTGGCAATACGATGGCAGGCCTTCAACTTAACATTTCTCAAAAAATAGGGCTAAATATAGGGCATTTTTCCAAAATATATAGGGCCAATATAGGGCATCTAGAGAAAACAAAGGGCAAAAATCGGGATGTAGGACATTGGTAAAACTTTATATTCTCTACACAATCTATGCACATAAGACTTTAAGCTTCAAGACTTTCAGCACATCGATGCTTCATGTGACAATAACGAATGCAGGGCCCGACATCAAGAGGTGCCATTGGCGCCTAAATAAAACAATATTGTTGCCAAATAATAGAAATCTGGTCGCCATCGTTTTCTCTTCTGTTTGTTATAAGAAAGAGTTTTTTTCGTTAACTCTAAGACCCCGTCCACACCCCGTCCACACTACACCGTTTTCAAACGGACACGGATACTTTTTGCTCCGTTTTCAAAAAGATTTGCGTCCACACTTATCGTTTCCGTATTGTTTTCGCCGTTTTCGGTGATCGTTTTCGGCGTTGTAGTGTGGACGATAGCCGTATCCGGAGCAAAAAGTATCCGTTTTCTTTGAAAACGGAGTAGTGTGGACAGGGTCTTAAAGTATTTGAGCTATTGTAGCAGGTTGAAGGGCTGCGATGGCCATAATGTTGCTGGCACTCCTGGTAGATTCCCTCTTGAATCGTGAATGCGCTTATAACCAAGGATGTAGTACAGGGGTTCTTTACTCTTTTCAGGGCAAATGTACCTCATCTGCCGAGATGCCATGCTCAGAGACACAGCTTTCTTTGCGTTCGTACCCAAAAGGACCTCTTGGCGCTGGGAAGGTTTGATGCTCGAGCAGCGCGCGCATTCGTTATAGCTGAAATCGTCCATTGGCCGATCATGTATCCAAACAATCACAACACAAAGGAATCGCAATTGCCCAGCAGTTGTCTGACGTCTCACGACAAGAGGCAACACACGAATAAGAGTTCTCTTACCCGGCTCGTCCTGTGCGGCCCACGCGGTGCACATAGTCCTCGATGTGTCTCGGGAAATCGTAGTTTATGACGTATCTACACAATACATTGGACATAACAATAAATTTTTCATGAAATGTATGCCGGTATTTCATGCCATCAAATAACCGATAAATATTATGGTCTCATTGGCATTCATACATTTGTTAAGCAATAAAAGTACTTTCCGCGTGCTCTCTGGTTTGTTACAAACACGAGGGGGATGTTGGGAGAACTGATCAAAACTTGTAAGTCTTTCAAGTTTTATCAGTTCGACCACATTCCCCGAGTGTTTGCAAGAAACCAGAAAGCACGCGGAAAGTACTTTTATTGCTTTTAGAAAATAACATACACACGCGCGACATCGTTGCGCGACAATCGTGTTTCTCAGGTCTCTTACAAACACGCCTTTTAACCAATCAGAATGCGCACATTCGCCATATAAAATAGGTGTATTTTCTAACATACTAGTCCAATACTCTGACAAATTTATGCATGATATTGTTCTCCTCCATTGTATTGCCTCGTTCTATAATACACTCCATTGCACTCCATTGTTTTAGACAATGCCTTGCATAAATTTGTCAGTGTATTGGACAACCCTCTTTTCTAATTGCTATTATAAATGAGTTTAATGATATTCACTCATCATCAACATCATCACCAACATCATACTCACGTGATATCCTTGATATCCAGCCCTCGGGACGCCACGTCAGTAGCGATCAACACGCACGCCCTGCCGGTCTTGAAGTCATCTAGCGCCTGCTCACGATCACACTGCTCTCTACAGTCGAACATTTCACAAGTGATGAGAATTAGCGAGAGTGATGGACTTGGTGGTGGGGAGAGGGAGGGATGGGGTCACGATCACACTGCTCTCTACAGTCGAACATTTCACAAGTGATGAGAATTAGCGAGAGTGATGGACTTGGTGGTGGGGAGAGGGAGGGATGGGGTCACGATCACACTGCTCTCTACAGTCGAACATTTCACAAGTGATGAGAATTAGCGAGAGTGATGGACTTGGTGGTGGGGAGAGGGAGGGATAGGGTCACGATCACACTGCTCTCTACAGTCGAACATTTCACAAGTGATGAGAATTAGCGAGAGTGATGGACTTGGTGGTGGGGAGAGGGAGGGATGGGGTCACGATCACACTGCTCTCTACAGTCGAACATTTCACAAGTGATGAGAATTAGCGAGAGTGATGGACTTGGTGGTGGGGAGAGGGAGGGATGGGGTCACGATCACACTGCTCTCTACAGTCGAACATTTCACAAGTGATGAGAATTAGCGAGAGTGATGGACTTGGTGGTGGGGAGAGGGAGGGATGGGGTCACGATCACACTGCTCTCTACAGTCGAACATTTCACAAGTGATGAGAATTAGCGAGAGTGATGGACTTGGTGTGGGGAGAGGGAGGGATAGGGTCACGATCACACTGCTCTCTACAGTCGAACATTTCACAAGTGATGAGAATTAGCGAGAGTGATGGACTTGGTGGTGGGGAGAGGGAGGGATGGGGTCACGATCACACTGCTCTCTACAGTCGAACATTTCACAAGTGATGAGAATTAGCGAGTGATGGACTTGGTGGTGGGGAGATGGGGTCACGATCACACTGCTCTCTACAGTCGAACATTTCACAAGTGATGAGAATTATCGAGAGTGATGGACTTGGTGGTGGGGAGAGGGATGGATGGGGTCACGATCACACTGCTCTCTACAGTCGAACATTTCACAAGTGATGAGAATTAGCGAGAGTGATGGACTTGGTGGTGGGGAGAGGGATAGCCTGAGTTAACAGACGCCCGCTCAAAATCAAAAGAATTGAGCGAGACGTCTGAGCAATATAGCCAAATGTAACGTACTGGATGGCGTGACACTGCACAGATCTGGGTAGTGATTCTGATTGGTCGGCGGGTATCTAGACAGCAAACACTTTTGCGCGTTTGTTTTTTTCCGCCCTCCTTTTCGATTTCTAGTATGGAATGCAATTTACGAGTATTTTCAATGAGTTTCATTTGTATTTTGTGTTTAAAATCCATCGAGGATCCTTCCTCGAGATACAAAGTGGGAAACTGTTCTCAAAGTGCGAAATATTGCCTCAGTTTGATTGAGCAACTCCCATATAACGTGGACGTCGTAAAGAACTCTTCTATTCTATGCAAGACATGTTTTCGTAATCTAAAGAAAAGGGAAGGGCTGAATAAAAGCCTTGAATCCACAGAAGTTAAGCTTGGTTTATCTTGCAAGTCTTCGGGGAAAGCAGTGTGCTTTCATCTCACAGTAGAGTTGAGGGCTCGTGCGTTTTATGTTTAAAATTCATCGAAGATTCTTCGTCGAGGTGCAAAGTAGGGGATTGCTCGCTTACGGCTCTAGAATGTCTACGTTTGATGGAGAGTCTTCCATCTAACGTCCACTTTATAAAGAACTCTTCAGTTATCTGCAGGAATTGTCATCGCAGCCTCAAAAAAAGAGAACGAGTGAAAACGAGCCTTGTACAGGTAAACAATGATCTTAGAGTAATTAAGCCGCAATCAAAATGTTGCGACCCTGTTACGAGTACACCAAAGAAAGCCAGTGTTGTCCCGAATTTCGAGTACTCACCCATAAGTGAACGTACGCTAGGCTCCACTGCCACTTCTACCAAGCCGGATTCTACGCCTACTGTGCCTAAAGAATCGCATGACTGCAAAGCTGTAAAGGTGGGTTAAAGTTGACAATTGTTGCCTTTTCCTTAAAGTGGAAATCTTATGCACTACTTGCACTGGCCGTTGGCTTTTATTTGCGTGTCTGGGAGTTTATTATTCATTGCGCATTTAATTAACAATAAAATTATTGTGGCAAAAGGTAGCAATTTTGCCATAGTCCGGGAGGCAAACCATGGAAGAATAGCCTGAGTTAACGTCGCGTAACTCCAAATCAAACGATTTGAGTGGGCGTCTGTTAACTTAGGCTATCGAGAGACCATTATACTGAATCAAAAAACTGTATGATTTTTGCTGGCCCTGTAGGCTTCATCTCTTACCGTTTAGCCTGAATTTCAGCCGTCTATTCTTCCTACACTCCAACGTTGCGGGAGAAAAAACGTTATCATTTCTGTTACTGTCTTTCTGTTTTATTTCAATTGCATGCAAATTGATTTAGCACCTGTCCCATTTAAAATGACTTCTGACATTGTAGAGGCTTCCAGAGCTTTTTAGTGAGGCTAGAGGCGGATTTAGAGGTGGGCTGAGTGGGCAGCGGCCCCCCTTTCCCGGGCGATTTTCCCATACACTTACAGTATTTTGCTGGAGGAAATTAGAAACTTTTCGTCCCATGTTTTCACTTTCTGCCCCCCCCCCCCCCCTCTTGTGACATTCCTGGATTTGCCCCTGGAGCCAGCTACTAACTTAGGCAATGGTATATATTACAGGTTGAAGTCACATGGTCATCCCAAGTAAAGACGCGAATCCTGATGAAAGAACTCCATCCACTTGGGAAAGCCCTACTGAGAGGGACATACAAGGATATTGCCACAGCTGCTTTCAAGACCAAAGGTTTAAAGGAGGAAATTATTAAGGTTGTCCTTAAGGAGATTTCAAAAGAATGTTGCTCACTTGTGTCAGTAAAGAACCCCTCCATTCTCAAAAAGGTGGATGTAGAAGGAATGCAAACCATGAAACTGGAAGGAATAAGCAATGAACTGAAGACACGTACTCCTTTAATGAATTCTGTATTAATGGCAGTAGCTTCTCCCCCACGATCCCCCAAAAAGGACCTCCAATGGCTTCCCAGCGTTTCTGTAGCTGCAGCAATACTGCTCAAGGAGCGATCACGTTTCATGAATGGCTTCCAGTTACTATTTACTTTGGTTATGAGGCACACTGGTTTTCAGGTAGGATCCTTATCACCCTTTATTGACAGATGCCTCATAGGAATGGGTACTCCCATATTAACATGGACAGATATAGAAATTCAGAAAGGGGTACCATATTCAGATCCAAACATAAATAACCATGGCATTTTTAGGTCTAGCCTGATCCTGCTGTTGGTAATTTATTTTGTGAATTTAAAGAGCTCAGCCCCCTAGTCCCCTACTCCATCCCTGCATGACTCCCAGGCCTGGTGCCAAATAATAGGACAAGCAAATACAGTTTTGCACTTTGAACCATTGGCATGTCATAAGTTTCTAAACTTGTCATAAGTTTTTAAACTTGCAATTTAAGAATTTTAACTCTTTAGTTTGTGCTGCTTTAACTAGCTGAAGGCTTTTTGTGTTCTTTTTCTTCTCTTCATTTCAAAAACCAAGAAGATTCCTAGAAGGCTAGACAAAAACCTGTAAGAAACACAGCCACTTTTTTATTCTTATTATTCCATATCACATTTACATTTCATAGTGTACATACATACTCAAACTATTTTTTTTTTACATTTTGGATTTTAGATATACATACAGCACACAAATACAACACTATACACAAAGTTTGAGCACCATTCACACTTCTATTCAATGCAGATGTGTTTGACACACATTACTGTAATTTTATAGGTGCATAATTATTATTTGTGTAATTCCAAACAAAGTTCATTGATAAATTTTATAATGTTTGCTGAACTTAACCCTCTTTAAAATTTTTTATCTTCCTCAACTAAGTACAAACTGTTGTCAATTGCAGGCAATGTGTAATATGATGTCTGCTCTCAGGATTGGTGTCACCTCTACTTACTACAACAAGAAATGTGAGGAATATGGCACTGTATTCAATGAACAGCTTAATAAGATAAAGCAGCAGGATGAGGAGATATTGAGACAACATCTAAAACAAGGTGAAATGACTCAAGGACAGGACGAGTTATCACATTCCAATCCCACCCATGGGGCTGCTTCTCTAAATAATATCATCAATGGTACTACTTCTCCTACATTTGTTACTGTTACCCCATCAGACAAGAGAGCTGAAAGCAGTCAACAAGACCCCAGAGAAATACTTCAAAAACACCCAGCATTGATGATACTGCATCTATCATGTCCAGGGTAGAACCCCCCAACAAAAGAGCTAAGCATAGTCTAGCAGACACCCAGGGGGACACACTGAACACCCGTGCCACACCCAGTTATGATGATAGTGCACCCTTGTCTGAGGTAGAACCCCCCAACAAAAGAGCAAAGCATAGTCTAGTAGACAAGCAGATGGGCATGTCAAACACCCCAGCCACACCCAGTAACAATAGTACACCTGTGCCTGAGGTAGAACCCACAAACAAAAGAGCCAATCATAGTCAACAAGTAGATGCTGAGAGGGATGCATCAAACACCCCTGCCACGCCCAGTAATGATGATAGTGCATTCATGTCAAGTGTACAACCCCCAAGCAAAAAAAACAAAATCAGCCAAGTAGATTCCCAGGGAGGGCCTTCCACTAGTTACAATGATTCTTCAAATATTTCAACTGGTTTTAAGCTGGTATTCGATAACTTTGACATCTACCAGCATGTCCATAATATGACTGAAGACAGTCAGAATAAAGATATTCATTGGGTCAATCATAATGCAGTACAAAACAGAGTTTCTGGTGACCATTTACCAGACAATGCTCCCCGGTGTGATGTACTGGACTTGGACAATGCTAAACTACTACCAAACATGCAAGATCATGTAATGCAAAGAGAACATTATATAATTTTGGTTGAGAGAGTTCTAGTTGAAGAGATGCCATGCCTGAAGTTTTGTCAAGATGCAGTTGTCTACCACATACTTCATCCTCATTCAAAAGAAATGGCCAGAAAAAGTGAGAAGGTAAGGGATACATGTATTATCAGTTATAATGTATTTCATAATCTCATGGTTTATAGTAACTCTTGTTTGTATGAGCTGATCATATAGACAGGAAAGTGACAACAGGGAAGGGAGGTGATTATGTAGGGAGTGTCGCTTGGGGAAGAGGAACTCCCTTTGTTGGATGGTAGGTATAGGTATGACCATCATATTTTCAAGGGTTCTTTGAATTAAAATGCTGAAGAAAATCTTGTGTATTTTAGGGGTTGTAAATAACTAAATGATGTTACCCAGTACTCATTCAGTAACTTTTTCACTGCTTTTTTTAAAACCAAACAACCATGAACAAACATCACATCATTTTGGTAGTTTTAGTGTATACAGGACCAAGGAAACATTTTAGGCTAAAATATTCTTCTGACCAGGTATTTTAAGGATTGAAATTTTTGCTTCCTGAGAGTATTTTGAGGATTGACATTTTTGCTTCCTGAGAGTAATCCCTACTATTTTAACATTAAAGTACCCCTCTCCCAATGGGGAGTTGTCACTTGTGGTCATTACATCCACTTTTAGCCCCTTGAATTATCAGCGCCGCACACCACCCATAATGATTACCACTCTCTAAGGGGTCAGAGGCTTTCCTTGCTCACAATAAATTGTTTTCATTTCTAGGAATGTCTTGGGATGCTCTTTGCAAATGAAAATACATCAGAAGGATTACTAATGTCTTGCATCAACTGCACAGTTACGTTCCTCGTTCACAAGGAGACAATGGCAATGTAGCATACCATGAAATGGGTATTGTTGGGGATCAGCTCACAATTGAAAGAGCTGTCAACTGTTTAATGTCACTGGCTAATGGGTTTACACCAGATGAGAGATTAGAGGGATTGCATTCAGAGATAGCTGACTGGCATTCGGATTTGAATTTTCTTGCTGTAAGTTTATTATTTTTACACTATCAATTAAAGGCCCATCATCAACCGAGAGCCTATGCAGTCTATTTGCCAATCAGCTGAGTAGCTAAAAAACAATGGATAAATTTGAAAACAAAAGGAAACAGGGTGCATGGCTCCCGGTTGATGTTGAGCCTTTCAGCAACACTGAATCCTTCCTTAACCATTTCCTATAGCTTAATGCATGGATGACAACCACAGCAGAGATCGATTGGTTCATAGAACAAAGGGTGCTTCCACAGTTGGCACAAGAGCATAACTATTATGTTTAATAATTATGTTGATAAACAGTCAATGATGCTAATAGTTTCAACTATTTACTTGAGGGTGGTCCAGTGCATGACATGGCCAACCCTCTTAATTTCTTGTATAGTACATGTATCTTGCAGACCAGAAACATTTTTTCTTATTTTCTAATGTTTTCTTTTTCTTTTAGCTCATCTACAAACGCCTATATGCTACAAGTGCTGGCAATGATAAATGCACTCTTTTCGCAGATAGAAATCTTATTAATAGGCGAAATGTGAAAGCAGATGCAACTAAAGCATATGCTCCCAACAAGCAAATGCTTCTTCTTGCATTAAAAGCCCGCATTGTAGCTGCTGCTTTACTTGAGCTTGGAATGGATAAAATTGATGGAAACCCAACAAAGAACAAATTTGAAGGTGAAACATTTCTAACGGCTTCCAAATCAACTAAAGGTGCTTACCTAAGAAGACTGGCTGTTGGGATAGTTGACAACTATGTCATCAATAGCAGAGCTACTCATACCATGTTGAATGCCGTACTCAATGAGAAAGAGCAACAAGTTCTTGATAATCTGATCCGCAATCCAGATGGGCGTTACCCATGCCGAGCAGTTGGTTGTGACAAGAGTTTCAAGTAATTTTAAAGGGTTGAGCTACATGTATCATCTGAAACTCTATCTGCATGCTCTCTAACTATTCTTGTTTATCCGTCCTTTATATATGTGAAAGTAACAAAAACAGTATATTTCCATTGATTCTTCAGTAATTAAAAATACTCTTATATTATCTAAACCTAATCTTATGGGGAATGTCATATTTATGAACTAATACTTTTAGAGAATAACAAATACTAACTTATAAAACAATCTAATAGTAAAAAATAAAGTTAAAGTTAAGTTGCCTCCTTTTCTATGGGGTGGCTATAAAGGCTAACAATCATGATTTGTACAAGGCAAAATGGTGCCACTTCACAAGGGGGGGATGCATTAAAGATGTTGCTATATGAGAGTTTAAGTTATATATTTTGGGGGATGTGAGGGGGTTTCAGGGGCAGGTCCACGGGGGTGATTAGAGTGGTTAGCCAACCCCATTTTCTTTTATTTCTGGTATAACCTTTTAAAATAGCCATCCCTTGGTCAGAAATTACTGTAGTACTAGCCACCATCTAGCCCACCAAGTACTAGCCACCACCTTGGCTCTGCATCTGCCACTGGTTTTTGGGGGCATGGTGCGGCATGCATTTTGAGGGGTAAATGCAGGATATGTGGTTCTACTTCAAACTGTTTGAATGGTTCATTTATAATAAAAAAAAGCTCTGTGTGCTTAGAGGTGCATGGTGTACATCTTGGATTTGTATGTATTTCCTTTATTTTCAGGCACCATGGTAAGCACAAGGCTAGACATGAAATGGAGCATCATGGCTTGTCACCAGAAGACATCATCAGTACATCAGCTCCAAACTCAAAAGAGCAACATACAGATCTAAAGATGGGGGATGACATGTTTAATTTCCAATGCAACCTTCTTGATCAAGGACTGTTGTACATGAACTTTCTTGATGCAGTGGCAGAGGGTGATGGTAATCGAATCACTAGGTGCTGGAAGTTCCTTCTATTGCACTTCTATGCTGGAAATAGAACTAAGTATGCTATTGAAGCACTGTTTCTGCTACTTCAACAGTATTCCCTGCTTTCTCCTCGCCAGGCATACAGGCAGAGATGGAACAGGTCTGTCAATAACAAGGGAGGTGCAGGTGCTAATGTGCCCCTCGACCTTGATCTTGAACACGACAACAACTATCTCAAGCAAGCGGTCAAAAAAATGGGGCCAAATGTAACAGAAACATCTGTTTCCCGTAGCTGCCATGTATTGAAGATGGCTAGATCTAAGGTTGAGGGGATGGCAAGAGAATGCTCTGTTATGAAAAGGTCTGGGAAACACTTTATGAAAAGCTCCAAAATGACTTGGCTAAATTAGTCAGGAACTTAGTAGACAATAAAGCTTTATCACAACAACCTGGAAGGAAGTACACCCACTATGCAAATATCTCTCAGCACTCTCTTGATAAGCAAAAGCTTTCTAAACTTTGCACCTGGATCAATGAGCACAAGAAAGGCATTATTTTGGGTAGGAAAGCTAGATAGGACTATCGCTATTGATGTGTACCTCAGTCGTGTAACTAAATGGTCTTATCAGAGCAGGACCCTTTCACACCCATACTACAGTAGTTGCTTCAACTATACCCAAAATGGAAAAGGACATTTTTAGAAGAAAAATTGCAGGGATAGCACCCAAATTGTAGGATAATAATTTGCATTCGAAATAATGTGACATTTTGCCAGTAATGTAGTACTCTTGTTTGCCTTGAAGATGAGCAGTACTGTGGCAAAAATACATCCACACCCCTCAACATGATTGTGTGGATTTTTTGTTTAAAGTTGGATTTGAAAATAAAACAGTAGCAACATGCAAAAAAGTAATGTCGGTTATGAGAAAATAAAAAAGAAATGCACAGACCTGAATCAAATTACTATTTTGTTGTCCAAAACAAATGCCAGTCAATCTACCAAAAAAACAAAAACAATGAGAACCTAAATATTTGTAACAACATACTGGTATCCAAATTCCATACCGATAAACTCCAGGATTTGGCAGAAAAATATTTGTTATGAGTATTGTAACCAAATTTTCTAGGTTGAATGCTAGATTGACTGGACCTAACATAACCTGTCCTGAATATTTGGATAATCACTTCCCAGGGATAAAACATTGGGAGACTGGTTAAATTGCAGTCGCTGAATCTCCAGTAATTAGCTGTCAGCTCCTCTGTCTTAAAATCTAATAAATATAAGACGTATGATCAATCAGCACAAACTTTGCTATATAGTGGGATTCACCTCAAATCTCTTTAATCAATACCAAAAATCTGATCATATTTTGATACAGCAATATCAGTTGATTTAGATCTATCAAAGTGGTTTTATCTTATTGAGCACTTGAAAGTTGATATTTTATATGAAGACCATTTCAAAGCACTGCCACACTTCTATGCAGACAAGCTCTGTTTGTAAACAAAACTGATTTGGGAATGTGAAATAATACAATATTATTTACAATATTTTTTTCAAATTGTACTCTTTCTTGAAATGACGCTGGCTTGCCCATTGATCTCTTTAATTAGTAAACAACATTAGCCACATCAATAAGCTTGGTATACATTGATCAAAAAGACTCTATTCCAAATATTTCAGATGAAGGTTTTAGTTTTGTAGTTTAAATGGGAAACTAAAAGTAAATCACCAAATCTGCTTTGGAAATGGCAAAATAATCAGACACGATGTACAATGAAACCTTTTATGACTGCAGCAAATATCTGAAAATGTTGTCTGTTGTATAAAAATAGGGTGATCTACTTTTTAGATTGTGTTTTATAGTGTACTAGCCATGGGCCTCTTCGTAAGGTATAGTAAGTACATTACCCAATGGAGTCTGGCCTGTTCACATGAAGGTGGGGGGCCATATGTAGCTTAAGGGTACCCCGATTGCAGTTGAAAAGTATGAGCTAGCGAAAATGGTGGCTAGAGACATGAATTAACACTTGTGGCAAAAATAATCTTGCTATGAAAATTTATTTATTTATTTTTCGAAGTGGTCACTGATGAACATACCTCAATTTCAGAAACAGATCTTAGTCTGACCTCACCCCAGGGTTGATAAATACACAAGAAGACTTACCCAACCCAACCTGCTGACACTGGTTGCCCACCTACACGGGGTCCCCCGCCTCTCATGTGAACACAAGCAAGAGCAATTAATAAGAGAGATTATGTGGAAAGGGCCTGATAAGTGGGGTATAGGCCCTATTCTAAAGAATGCAATGTTGAATCAATCACTCCTTGTCAATGTCCATGCATGATGTTAAGTCATCACTTGGGGTGGTATCAACTCCTGTTTCACTTACTTGTGAGTCTTCAACTAAAGCTGAATCATTGTCCCAATCAGAGTGGTCTAGAAGGCTCAAGAAAGACTTGTCATGGGCAATTGCATAAGCCATGGTGGAGTTAGAAGCACCATTTTCATTATCAGAGCTGCTTTCACTGCTGTCACTAATATTTGCATTGGGACTAACATCATGGAATACATCCTGCAACACACCCAATATCATTGTTGCATGTTTCTTGTTCCATATGTCAACCATGTTTATAACGTCTTCCTCAGTAAATAATCTATCACAATGTTCAACAACCTGTTGTATATGACTATTTTCAAATTGCATCAGCGTTGTTGGGTAGGTGACATGCTTACTAATGTTACTTGCTTCTGCCACAATCTCCTTTCTTAAAAATTCCAATCTTTGACGTAAAAGTCCCTTTTGTTCCTTGGTGACAACTCTTGGTGGGCGCGTGTTATCATCATCATCACTTTCAATGCCAACAGGAAGGTGCACACTGAAATCACAGTAGGAGCCTTTGCAATCGCAATTCTCTGCACATATGTCACAGCATTTATGCTGTATGGGTTGCACTTCTGGTTCACCTGTACATGAGAAATGTTCCAGCAGTGCTTTTCGTCTGCAGTTCACATTGTTGCTAACATATTCTTTAATGTTGTCTTCAACATATTTGAGTGTGTTACCATTATACAGAAGAATGGCACAGCTTTCCTCTCCCTGACGCCCACACCTTCCACTCTCTTGGGCATATGCCTCAATAGACTTAGATGGGCCAAGATGTATAACTCTCCTGACATTTTTACAGTTCACCCCCATACCATATGCAATGGTAGCAATAAGGACTCGTAGGTGACCTTTGTCATCACTATATTGCTGCATAATGTGATCTTTTACAGACTGAGGTGTCTGAGAGTGCATCATTTCCACTAGCCTGTTCTGCGGTATCTTGACTTTGTCATTAAACAAATGATCGCCTAATTCCTTGGTCAGAAACTGGTAAAGTGATGAGCAACTTGTAATGCTCTGGCAGTAAATAATTGTTCTCAATGAATTTTTGCCCTTGGCCTTCAGTTCATCTACTATACATCTAAAGTGCTCAAATATTGAGACACCTTTCTCCATTTGCTGAACTCCGTAGCAAATGTTGTCTCGATCAGGACTCTCTACAACCTCATACGGTTTTCTTAGCTCAAGGAGGTTGAAGATTTTCTTCTTGGTGGCTTTAGTAGCCGTGGCCGTCAACGCCATGAACGGTAGGCCAGATACCAACGACCGCAGCTCGTTCAAGCGGCTATACCACTTTCTGAATGCTGTACGCTCGCCACTCGCTAGACCCCATTGCGTAACGCAGTGTACTTCATCGACTGCAATGCCCATCAACGACTCTTGGTAGATTGTGCTCGTGATCATAGATCTCCATCTATCATTATCAAGAGTAGACTCCGGTGACATGAACACCAAATTAAAACCTCCGTCCTCTATCTTTTTCAAGATAGACTCTTTTTGATCTCCGGCAACGTATGCGGCGCTAATGCCAAGCTTGTTTAAGTGGCTAACCTGGTCCTTCATAAGCGAAATCAAAGGACTTATTATGACCATTATTGAATGTTTTCTGAAGCAATCATGAGCACGACGAGCCAGCTCCATTTCGACGAAGGGTGCAATTTGAAAAATGATCGACTTCCCCGATCCTGTAGGCTTATTTACAAACACGTCTTGCCCGCATATAAATCTGTGCAGTGCTTGCAATTGGTCTTCGTACAAATTAGCGACATTAAACCGCGTGCCACAAGACGAAACCACTTCTCTGAGAGTTTTCAAATCGACCGATCTAGCTGTCGACGCCATCTTGAACTCACAAAGATAAACGCGACACAGGCAAAACCCGCCGACCAATCAGAATCACTACCCAGATCTGTGCAGTGTCACGCCATCCAGTACGTTACATTTGGCTATATTGCTCAGACGTCTCGCTCAATTCTTTTGATTTTGAGCGGGCGTCTGTTAACTCAGGCTAGGAGAGGGAGGGATGGGGTCTCGTTTACAGACCTTCAATGGCAAAAATGGATCACGCATATTTGAGAAGATGTATGAGAAAATGTGAAATGTCGGGCCCCCTCCCCCGTTCCGGTTTCGGTTCCGGAGATGAGGCGGCAACGAGGCGGCAACTGAACTAAATATGTAATTGGTAAAGAAGGAAGCAATGCAAAAAAGAAAGAATGCAGATCTAAACTGTTTCGTAATATTATTTGCAGTTTATTATTTTTCCATTTTTACAAAATTATACAAACATAAAAATAAATATATAAGATTAAAAAGGTAAGAGAAGCCCGGGGAAACTCGCAAATAATTGCATTACTATTTCGACTGCGTTGCCAGCTTGGTGATGTAGTGGTCATGAAACCGGAAGACGTGGGTTCGAATTCCATTCAGGGCATATGCACGTTTCTTCTCTCCATTTTTTCTAATATATCTATATGAATAAATATAGATTGAAGCAGTTGCGCATGCTTTCTATTTTGAATATAATTACCTGTCGCCATGGATACACTGCACGCCTTCAATACCTGTCAACATGAAATCACTTGAAAGATCGTCGGCCCTACAAACCAACTAGTGTTAGTACAAATGGAATAAAGGTAGACGGTCCTACAAACCAACTAGTGTTAGTACAAATGGAATAAAGGTAGACGGCCCTACAAACAAACTAGTGTTAATTAAGTGACATCAAGCCACTTCAACAACGAAAATCCCTCAACAACCATTCCTACCCACCACAAGGGAGTTTAGCGCAAAGTGAGTTTTCATAAGGTACGAATGTAAAGAGGTGCCCAATCTAGTAATGTCTACTGGCGGCCATTGGAGACCCCGTTCCCGATCGGTACGATAATGTTATGATTGTTCTGTGTTTTTGCGTTGATCGGTACGAAACTGTTCGACGACTATACACATCACTTAAACCAGTTTTAGACTAATGGATGGATCGAAATTCCACGAGATTTAGAAGGATAAACAACCGGCTAGCTGTGTCTATGCGTCGTTGCCACCCAATTCAGATCACCCGACAATCATTTGGGCGGTTATCATTTTTCATTTTGTACTACCTACTAGCATGCACTCGGTTGTGTGAGAAATTGAACAATTGTATTCTCACAAATGAATCGTCAGGTGATCCGAATTGTGTGGCCACCAGAGGTAAACACCGTTAGCCGATCTGGAGAACCTGTTTAGCTTACACGTCTGGGCGTAGCTCACACAATCTGTACTTACAAGACTTTCTTCCCAACAAAGATTAGAAGCTTTTCTCCTGGTAACATGCTTTGTATGAACTCGATGCACTGAAGTAAGAAAGATGATACACACGTAATAAATAAAGAAAACCTAAAAGTAAATAGCAATCTGCCTAGAAAACGACATTGAGGATATTACATGGCCGCGCGGAGATACGGATTTTATCTTCGAGTGTTGAAAATTTATCTCACGAGTGAGCGCAGCGAACGAGTGAGATTAATTTTTAACACGAGAAGATAAAATTCGTATCTACAAGCGGTCATGTAATGTTATGTTTATTATATAAACATCAATGAAATACCAAATTCGAATTTTATTTGAGTTAAGCTTAAAAATCGAGCATTGAGCAAAGGCAAGTGTGATATTTTCACATGTGAAAATATCATGTTATTTTCACGTGTGAAGATATCAAGTTTTCGCGCGGGAGATCACCCGGTATTTCATTGGTGTTTATATAATAACATATTTTATGTGGAGTGATAAAGGCCATTCGCGTAAGGTACTTTTGAAATGGATACACTTAATAGATGTTAGATGGACCTAAGGGAAGAGGTCAAAACAAATGAAATCTGGCTGGACCCAATTTGGGGAGGTGGGGTAGGACCAGCTGCCTACCACCTAAAATTTTCCAAAAACTCAATATTTAAAAATTGTGTTCTTTAAATAGCTTCTTAGTCATAAAACTAATTTCGATTAGAACCACATCAAACAATCCGCAATGTCCTATCATTTCGTTTAATGCATTCAGATTTTGCCCAGCCCCCCTAGGAAAGAAGTTAGGTGTTCAAAATCAGACGGGGTGGGGTGGTACCAGGCGGTGACCGTTACCTCTCTGGCCCAAATTGGGTCCCTATCTGGGGCATGTGTTTTGACCTGCTCCCTAAGCTCACTGCGTCAATGGCTCACTGGCTATGTACAACACAAAGAACAATAACACGTGGATGACACTGATGATTACATTGATGATGATTTCGGAGAAACGAACGTTCTTGTTATGAGATAGTGGAGTCGCTTCACAAACTGCAATATATTTCATGGCATACACGACTCTCCGCGTGACCTCTGTCTTGTAATGCTACCTTTCATAGACAATGCCGACAATGCCATGCTAGATGTGAGCAACAGTGGGCTTACTTACTCTCTCCTTTTTCATGTTCCCGTCCAGCTCCTCCACAAGCTGAGTCACATTGGTACACGCCTGCAAGAGAAGACACATCAGGTGATGGCGAGTGTAAGGACATGTATAAAGTAACCACCAGGAGTTGAAATTCGTGTTAAACGGCGTGTGAAAATTGTTTTTGTGATGACGTTTCGAGCGTTTACCCTTCGGGTTGTGTCCTGGTGAATACAGCAAAATTTGACGAACGTCTCGACCAATCAGCGCGCGGAATCGCTTGAGTAAGTATACTAAAACTTGTTTATCTTCTGTAGCGACAGCACATTGGTATCCTAGCTCGCCTAAGATGGCTGAATAACTTCTCTTATTCACGAGCATCCAACTTCCCTTCTCACGGTCAAGGAAGGAAGGGTGTCAGCGAATAAGTAGCACGCTTAGTCTAGGAAAACACCAGCAATTCTCGATAAATACTTACATTAAGATCTAGACATCCTACAAATACTCGTACGGGATCTGTCATATATCTGTCTGCCATCCTTGAACACCAGGCGGCCAGGTAGCACTGCAAAACCATACAACCCTAGTACACATGCTTACAATTTTAATCAACTACAAAATAGCCTTTTCCCCAAATCTAGATGTAGCAAATTTAAATGAAAATTGATTTTTATAAGAAACGAAATACATGGGTAGTGACTCAGATGAGACGTTTTTACCCCTGAATCCACTATTACCACGTCGCTTTATTTTTACATTTTTATAGTTGCTGTGCGAAAAGCTAATTTCCGACGAGAGCGTGGCAGTTGGAATTTGATGATTGACAGCTGAGTATTCCAAATCGCGAAACACACACAAAAAAAAAATGAAAAAGGCACGACAGCGTAACAGTGGATGTGGTGGTGTCGCTATTTTAGCCGTTTTGATCAGCTTAAAAGAATTTTTAAAATTCATACGGAATATCTAAAAGAACCATCTAGGTTAGCCTGAATTTTATGTCCCTACACTGCAACACTCGTTACAGGTGAAAAAACGACTGAATTCCGAGTACTAAAAACTAACAAGGTGCTACTAACCTTGTCATAATAGTCTGTCTGTCTGGTCTGATGTCGAGTAAGATCTTTTTTATCTCAGGTTCAAATCCCATGTCCAACATCCTGTCAGCTTCATCCAGCACCTTGGCAACAACAAAGAACAATGTCACCAGGAACAATCTTATCAAAATAGTTTGGACAACTACATGAAGCATTTTCAAACAAGAATACCGTCGGTTGTAGCTACCCGTCTACACACACGTCAAAAACATGTTCTGTCGGCACGTGAAACTTCAAAGGTTTGACAGCGAAACTTGAATGTTTTCACGGGCCAAACTTGAACGTTTTTGTCACAATATTCAAGTCCGCACTTCGTTTCAACAACAAACATTGAAAAAAGCTAATATTCTGGTTACTCACAATTTTACTGGTCAAAAAGAAATAAATCAACTAAGAGTTTTATACCTTTTTCTACTCACGAGCGTCACCAAAGCTTCACGCTGGGCGGGAAAACTTTGAAGTTCAACTGTCAAAACTTCGAAGTTTCACGTGCAGACAGTTTTTGTCGAGCATGTAGACGGGAAGATGCAACCGACGGTATCATAATTTTACGAAAAGGGATGAGACTCATTGTTTTTAGCGGATCCGCGGTCTGTCAAGGAACCCAGGATGGAAGGTTCACTTGACGCCTGTGGGCAATGATGACTTTCGGGTCCCTACAAAGGCTCTTTACTATCATTTTCAATTGGACTAATTTAACTAAATTAATTTGTCAAAAAAATGACACAAACCCAAAACCTCTTCCTAACATGCGAGTTTGACAATGCACAAGTAGGGCTGAGTCACAATATACCTTCTCTCACACCGTTTGTATAAATGCGCTAACTGCAAGCTAAGCCTGCAACTTGCTGCGAAAAGCATGGGGTTCATTTACTATAATCTGTATATATATATATATATATATATATATATATATATATATATATATCTTTTTTTCCCACATGACACTTTTGCACATGCATATGGTGAATTAGCATTTATGCGCATGGTAAATTCAGTAATTTGCAACATGAATAAAGGCCTGTCCAGGTAGGAGAGCACATTCTCGTAAGCTCTGTTACCCCACGATCTTCTATTCCCGAGGTGGTAGTCCATGTCTCTTGCAGGCAGGGCGAGAGTGCAGACATCATTTGTGCTATGTACTCAGCAGGTAGGTCACACTGGTGAGAGTGCAGACATCATTTGTGCCATGTACTCACCAGGTAGGTCACACTGGTGAGAGTGCAGACATCATTTGTGCCATGTACTCACCAGGTAGGTCACACTGGTGAGAGTGCAGACATCATTTGTGCCATGTACTCACCAGGTAGGTCACACTGGTGAGAGTGCAGACATCATTTGTGCCATGTACTCACCAGGTAGGTCACACTGGTGAGAGTGCAGACATCATTTGTGCCATGTACTCACCAGGTAGGTCACACTGGTGAGAGTGCAGACATCATTTGTGCCATGTACTCACCAGGTAGGTCACACTGGTGAGAGTGCAGACATCATTTGTGCCATGTACTCACCAGGTAGGTCACACTGGTGAGAGTGCAGACATCATTTGTGCCATGTACTCACCAGGTAGGTCATGCTGGTGAGAGTGCAGACATCATTTGTGCCATGTACTCACCAGGTAGGTCACACTGGTGAGAGTGCAGACATCATTTGTGCCATGTACTCACCAGGTAGGTCACACTGGTGAGAGTGCAGACATCATTTGTGCCATGTACTCACCAGGTAGGTCACACTGGTGAGAGTGCAGACATCTTGTGCCATGTACTCACCAGATAGGTCATGCTGGTGAGAGTGCAGACATCATTTGTGCCATGTACTCACCAGGTAGGTCACACTGGTGAGAGTGCAGACATCATTTGTGCCATGTACTCACCAGGTAGGTCACACTGGTGAGAGTGCAGACATCTTGTGCCATGTACTCACCAGATAGGTCATGCTGGTGAGAGTGCAGACATCATTTGTGCCATGTACTCACCAGGTAGGTCACACTGGTGAGAGTGCAGACATCATTTGTGCCATGTACTCACCAGGTAGGTCACACTTCTCATGGAGATAATCTCATTCATCATCAGATCATTAAGTCTACCAGGTGTTGCTGGAATTCACAAAAAAATGTAAAATAATGTTGCCTTATTGAGTACAATTAGCGGAAATTCTTTTTATGGCGAATATCATTTACAAAAAAAATACAAATATAAATATACATGGCAGGTTTTGCACGCACTTTCCAGTCTTCTCAGTTCAATTCGAAAGTTTCAACCTTGAATGAATTCTTAGTTTGGAAATGATGAAATTAATTTGCTTCTTCCAGAAGTACAAGACAGACAGGTTTTATTTTTTTCTAGTCCAGACCAACATTTGTTTTTTAAATTCCGAAAAATGAACCTTTGAGTAGGGTAGCTGTTTATATAGAAACGGGAACAAGAGATGCCACACTCCCAAAACTTTCGATCAAGCCTTAGCGCCAATTTAAACGTTTCAGGTTATTTATATTATCCGATACAATCGAACCAGAAAAGAAGATTTTATTGCAGTACACAGCTATTTCAGAAAAGGTTTCACCATCACAACTGTCTGTTGAAGCCCGCAGTGCATCATGGGAGAAACTATGAAGAACGAAATTTCCGTGTTATCCAGTGCAATATTTAATGCGAGCGATTTAGTCTATTGTAGAATCATTTGGTATAAGCAGGGTGATAAGTATGGCTATTTATCGTAAAAACCATGTCCATGATTTGGTATATAGAGATTATTACATGGTAAGAACTTGATATCGTTTTTATTCACGAGTTTTCGTGTCGTAGCGCGAACGAGCGAGTCTTCGAGCGAGGGGATATTCTCGTTAGCGAGGGAAAACTGTGTACATACCAAAACATGCGCAGTCGATTTCCGTCACTCAATTTCTCAGACTATTTTACTGTTTTCGGGATGTATAATCCCATTCCCATTAAGTGGAAAGTTATGCTAAGAAATAATCATTATAGTAACAAAGTGGAGGCGGACTCCACCATCCATGATGGCCTAATATTTGATTTTGGAGACAGGAGTATAAGGCTTGAAAACCTGACGTCAAGAATGGTTTACTCGTTAGTACTGGTTAAAGTAAGTAAGATTCCAAAAGCCCAAGATAAATTTCATGAATTATACCCATATCTCAGTTTTTAATGAGAGATGATATATACCCTTCCATATAAAATTACCATTGACGAAAAACATCGAGAATTCCAATGGAAAATTTTGCATAGAATCCTATACGGAAATAGGGCTTTGAAAAAAAATGGATTTAGTGAGCTCTTCCTTGTGCACTTTTTGTGGTACTGCCGAAGAATCCCTCGAGCCAAAAGGATCATCCTAATTGACAAACGATTTATATATTTCTGACGTTTCAAAAGTATAAAACCTGACGGAAATATCAGCCTTTTTTGGAAAAATGTCAGGTACATTTATGATCTAGAAAACCGTATAGCACAGCAAAACAACAAACTTTACATTTACACTTACAGTTTTACATTTACCATTACACTAAATTACAAACATCGAGACTAAATTATACACTTACTATTAATTGGATAAGAAAAATAACAAATCAGGGCAGGGTATCTGTGGCAGCTTCTGCCAATTACCACGGACCCAAAATTAAGACAAATAAAAGGACAAATCCTATAGCGTTAAAGGTGCATCACCAACTGACAGCCTTTGCGGACTCTTAGCCAATCAGAGCACCCGAAAACAATGGATCAATTTGAAAACAAAAGAAAACGGGGCGCAAAGGCTCCCGGTTGCTGATGGGCCTTTAATAGTATGAAATTGTTCCTTACCAATGACGATTTCAACTCCTTTCTCCACCACTTGTATCTGGCCTCTTCTGCTTCCACCACCATAGATACAAACACTGACACAATAGCAATACAGCGGAGTTCAGATGAGTATCAAAAACTAAGACACTTAGCCAATCAGGAGCGAGGCAACAAAAGCAAACCAAAACCGGGGACATAAAGTATCGCGACTTGCATTTAGACCTAAGACGATTTTGAGAATTGAGCATAACATCAGTTTCAGAACGCATGTTATTAAACAGTTACAGAACTCATGGATTTCAATGGTATGACTAGTTTTACGGGAAAACTAGGTGGTCTGCGTCGGCGGAGACGTGAACATGAACAACAACAACCAAAGGTTGAGATTTATGTTAAACGCCGTGGAAAAATGGTGTTTTGCTGACGTTTCGAGCGTTAGCCCTTCGTCGGAGCTTTCTCTCTTTTTGCTCCGACGAAGGGCTAACGCTCGAAACGTCAGCATAACACCATTTTTCCACTGCGTTTATCATGGATTTCAGTTACAGAACTATTTTTTAAATAACGTTTCGATTCAGCCTATATCAATCATGAAGTGGATTATTACCTCAGCCCCGCTCACGGCTACCCTGGGATATACACATACATTTCTCAACGGAGTTTTCCACTGTACAAACATTAGATATACTGTATTAACAATGTACCAGTGTGTTATCAAATGCACTGCATCTAACCTTCTTATTCCCCGGTAATGATACTTTTTAACTTCTTCCTCAATTTGTAAGGCTAATTCTCTGGTTGGGGAGAGAACAAGTACAGAGGGGCCACCTCGCTTTTCTCTGGGCCTACAGGAACACAGAAAAAGGTGAAGCATATTAGAATACAGTACGGGTGTCAGAGCTGGAAATATATAATAATAGCTTGAACTGACACATGTCCAATCGTGGAGTTAACATGGTCCAATCAAACCTCTATTTCGGCCCAGTTATTTAAAATTGGTTTGACATAATATTCTCATTGTCATCAAAAACAAAAACAGAAAAGAAACAAATCAAGCAAGTGAATCGCTGGGTTTCAGATGCTTTTTAATTGGATTTATGATAATGACTTATTGCCCCTGGGATAAGAAGAAATGCAAGAAGGCGGCAAGAAGAAATTTCAACAACTTTTCAGGCTTCGTATGCTCAGAAATTGGAAAAAATCCATTTCCAGGAGTTTTCCAGGATACGGTAATTTTTAGCCTTGTCAGTCCATTTTCAATAATGTTTCAAGCTTGAATACGATTTTTAGAATGATTACATTCTTGATTTTGTGAATGATGAAATTCGTTTCATTTTTCCAGGAGTTTCAAGGACTTTCCAGGAGTACAGGTCACGGTACAGGATGGGTTGCACAGGTCACGTGACCCAACACAAATCTTTCTTAAAACTCAATATTTTAGCTCATACTTGACAAAGCTATGTAGCAAAATGCAATGGGAAGCAATGAGTATAATTTTTTTGTCAAAACAACTTTTCGCAGTGAAATTATCAGATATGCAAATATTTAATGAGCATTATTTGCATATGTTATCATTTGTGTTAGGAAAGAAAAAATGCATTCTGCGATTTTCATAATTCTGCTAACTCTTGCTAATGATTTCCAGCCGTCAAACCGCCTTCTGGCTTCTGCCAATCAAACTCCCGAGTCTTTTCATCGTTACTCATTGTGCTTTTTGATTGGCCAGCACGTAACCCTTACTTGGGTGACAGGAAGCCATTTTAGCACTGCTTAGGCGCTGGCCAATCACAAAGCACAAAGAGTAACGACAAAAAGACTTGGGGCTTTGATTGACGGAAGGCAGAAGGCAGTTTTACCGTTGGAAATCGATAGTGAGAGTTCACAGAATTATGAAAATCGCAGTAAAATGCCTTGGAGCAATGGTATTTATATGTTTTTTATTAGCATAGAAAATTCCAAATACAAAGCAAACTCCCTATATTTACATTTTGGCTTAGTGGCGGCCATCTTAGATGGCAACTTCTAGCATCCAGGATGGCATAATCGATCATTTTCCTCCAAAAAGACATTTTGCCAAAAAAATCATATTCTTTACTTCTTATGGCATTTTCTTATATAGCTATTTATTATATACTGTGACCAGATACCATGTGATAACACCAGTGAATAAAAATCGTATCAGTGAATGATACGATATCATTCACGGCACGAATAAAATGCAATTTTTCTTTATTTTTTTTGCTATATTTTTATCAGACTCAGAATAATAAACAAATTATGACATGGCAAGAGCTTGATATCGTATTATTCACTCGTTTTCGTATCATACCGCTCACTCGCTCGAAGGCTCGCTCGTTCGCGCTATGACACGAAAACTCGTGAATAAAAACGATATCAAGTTCTTACCATGTAATAATCTCTATGTATTTTTGGAATAAAATATTGAATTTTAAGAAAAAATTTAAACTTTGCTTTGGTCACATGGCCTGTCCCCTCTATAAAAATCCAGGACTTTCCAGGTTTTCCAGGAAGCGTACAAACCTGCTTTTCTGTAAATGCATCTGTTCAGCTGTTCACAGAAATGGCAAAGACTGTTCTTAAAGGCAATATCAACTATTTACAAGGGAAATGCACCTAGAGGAACTCAGAAAACATCAACCAAAACCAATCAACCCAAACCAATTCTTTACAGTTACATGAATACTTTAGAGCCCCATGCAGAGTAAGAGGTATAGTGGTTAACAGATGTTTCAACTTACACTTCTTGCCCATCAATATGCAAGAATGCTGGAAGTAAAAAAGCCAAGGTTTTACCAGTACCAGTCTGAAACAAATTAAACTCATTTACTTACACACGATGCTTAATACTATCCACCTATGCTTTGTCTGTAAGCACATGAGTATTGCATTACAAGTTCAATTGTTAGGAACATCCATTTGGCCCTACCATTTTTATGCAATTCAGGTTTATCATCATTTTAATTGGACTGCAAAAGACAAACGCCACTTAGCACTCCCAAAATGAGACTCCTGAGGTATCTGCACACTCAAGCCTAACATGACTGATGACATATTTGATCTGGGTCAGTTATGTGGCCAGTTTGACTATATGATATTATATTTTATAGCACACAAAACATTTTAATAGTGAAGAATTCAATACACGATTTTGCTAATGCATGAAATGTCTAGTCACCATGCTCCTCAGGGATAAATAACAAAAAACGAAATGACCGGCCTCGTTCAACCGTGGCTTCCTTCTTTTGTTTCTTGCTCCTTGAGGGGCTTGGTCCGAGGCATTACTCGTATTAGCAAAGTCGTGTATTAAGATGAAAAATGATGTGAACAAGTTTTGGCTCTCTTTTGGCAAGCGTTAAGTGGTGTTGGTATTTGGTTGAGCCATCACACATGTAGGAGGACTACGTGCAATATTACATCAGGGACGGTGGAGCCATGGGGGGCTTTAGCCAAGTGCCCCCCCCCCCCCCCCCCGCCACCTTGCCATACAATCTTACTAATGAACCCCCACTTTGACAATTGTTCCGCCGTCTCTGTACATTGGCACTTGCAACACTGTTGTTAGAAGGCTGTTATATGGCAATAATGAACACCCCAAGTGCCTTTGAACTTTGCCTTTTGAAGCTCGGTCTCTTTCAAAATTTTGTTGAAAATCAGAGCAAAGAGAAGCAGCAAATCACCGAATCCTGACTGGAATGTTACCTGGGCTATGCCAATCAAATCAAGACCAGACATGATGACAGGCCAAGCTTGACACTGTAATGGAAAATAATCATCACATTAGTTATGCAATAGGAGCACCTACATCAAAAACAGGCATGATGAGTCACAGAAGATGATATACACGCAGTCATGTGTTGCATGATTCTAAGGAATACCCATAACCACTGATGGTACAGGGGCATACCCCAGGAAAATGTGAAATTTCAGTAGCAGAAAAGGTGTTTTCCTGCATTTTGAGGGCAAGATAATTGGCATATTCATGTACGGTATTCTGTTGCTTTAATATTTTCCTTGAAACTGATCAGTTATACAGTCCACGAAAGTTGCCGGTGGACAGAAGTGAAGTAGACGGTGGTTCGCACCAGTAGCCGCCTTCTATTGAAACCCCTGCATTCAAGTTTCAAGTTTACTTATTTAATATTTCAGAATTACATTTTAGTGCATTATGTGGTTCCAGAAATTATCCATACCCCCCTCCTACGGAAGGGCATTGGAAATTCCGGAGGGGTGGGGGTCAATTTAGCTGATCATTTCCATACAAATACTGTATTTTTCCTCGGAAATTCCAGAGGGGTTGGGGGGTCACTTTTCCACACCCTTCCACCCTTCCTATTATGTGACAAGTAGGTATCATAGTGACTTGTTGTTTTAAAACAAAAAATAGTAATTACCTGGATAGGTGAGGGTTTGGTAAAGCCTTGCTTCCTAATTTCATCAAGAACCTCAGCTGTTGAAAGTGAAATGATAACTCTTTTCAATAACGCTGTACCAGAATAAATTGCATCTGGAAAAATACTGTATAGGGGTTAACAAGAAAATCCTGAAACTTGATTGCATAAGAGTTATCGGTAAAGTGCCACTAGCACCTAACTTATCTGAAATTCCACCAAATTTGGCACACAAGTACTAGACATCATGATCTTCAGCACTACCCAATTTATTCAGGCCTTCTGATATTTTGTGGAAAAAATACTGAATTCCGCGGAATTTTAAGGTGTATTTTGCAGGAATTTTGCGGAAAAACTCAGCGATTTCGCGGGGTTTACAATGTAATTGGCTAAAAAGATCTTCCTAAATAGAGGAGTAGATATCTTGAAACATCTATCGTGCTTGCTAAGAAGGGAATACAGAATTTTCAAATTCACACAATTTTTACAAGTTCAGAACGAGTTTTTGATTTGCTTTTCTAAAAACATGAAGAATCCAATAGCTTTTAGTGCCAAGTTCCCAGCGGTATTACACTTGGAACGCCTTGCAGTGTTTTGTTGGGCAATGAACTTGATTAATTTTGAATTGGTTTTGAAGGCAATTTCCTGACACATTTGGACTTTATGGCACAAAAGCGACACCAACAACTGTGACAAACAAACTGCAGAAACCTTGTTTAAATAGCCTATAACTAGCCTCTCTGTATTTTCCCCAAAAAATCGCTGCAAGACAAAAATGCTGTAAAACAGCCTCTAACCAGTGGCTTTATCATCTAGTGTGCTTTGAAAAATCACATCATTCTGAAACTGAGAGAATGAAACACCTAGTACGCTCCTCAAATTTATACTACCAGTACCAAAAAGAACCAAGTCTAAGTTTTTGGCGGATAGAATGGTTGTTTACAGGAGAATTTGAAAATATGCATTTCTATGCATATTTTACGGATTTACCTAAATTTTGCGGTCCCGCACCCATGCGAAATATCACAATGCCTGTTTATTATGCCAGAGGTTGAAAGGAAATAGGGTATTTTGAGGCTAGGTATTTCCACCAGAATCTTGACCCGAAATGATATAAGATTCAGTCAAAGAAATGCTCCCCACATGATCTATACAAATTTATATTCTTCAACATTCCAGCATGTGTATTGTGTCATGAACTCCAATCCAACAGAAATCGTGAAAAATTGATCGACAGCTTTTTTTACCTTTAATCATAAACAAAGTCTATTAAAATAATGCAAAATGCAATGACTAGAACCAGAGAACTAAGAAATATTACAGTCCAACTAATTTTTTGGAGAGCTGCCCTAAAAATAGGCAAAAGGCGCATTTAAGGTCTGCACTTCAGGGTCCCTGTGCTGGGCTGAGATCACGTGGGGGCATTTTTTCGACTAAATCTAGTACTTGTGTGCATAATTTGGCTACTTATTTTATGACTTTATTGAACTTGGCAACCCAATTAATGCACATGTGCATACTGTAAAACACTCACGATATTGATCAAAAGCCTCTTCAAAGATTGAGACTGGGTTGGGGACGCCTCTCTCTTGAATCTTTTCTCCGTAGTTTTCAACCATAATGTTATTACTGTTCAATCTACATGTTACAAAGCAAAATGCTCAATTAAGTATAATTGAATTTTAAGCATCAATATTTTTGATCAGTATCTTTTGTCTTCCCAATGACCCTCTCTAAGCTAATGGAAGAGAATAGCTACAACAAGAGGAATGTCATGTTGTAATAGGCAAGACAAGTCACTGAGTGCTGTAGTTGAGTGCAACAGGAGGTCCTACTCTACAGAACCATACATTATACAGATACCATACATGCACCTGCATACTGCTATCATACATGGTATGTATACAGTTATCATAGATGCACCATAAGATTACCATACATGCACCATACTGTTACTATGGATTATATTTATATTAGTACTGTAGATTAATATGTATTTATTAGAAAACCTGAAGAGACTCGGTGGGTAAATTAAGATATTATATTTATTATTATTATTATTATACTGTAATTTACAGTACATGTACAATATACCTAACGGTAGTAAGCTTTCTCAAAGTCCTTGGTTGGGCTTTGCTCGCTTTGGTTAGTATCCTTTGAGGTCGACTTGTGGCAATTCTAACAATATAGTTGCCATACAATATGTAGCCTACAGTTACCATACATGCACCATACACGTACCATACAGTTACCATACATGCACCATAAATTTACCATACATGCACCAAACGGTTACCACACATGCACCAAACGGTTACCACACATGCACCATACAGTTACCATACATGCACCATACAGTTACCATACATGCACCATACAGTTGACATACACATACCATACATTACCTAAACTGTTCCACCTCCTCTGGATCTTTGTATTTCACAGAATCTGCTTCAATGTAAAAATGCTTCTTTATTGGTGGTAAACCTGGTTACAAACAAGTGATCAGTTCATCAGGTGGAGAAATAATGTAACCTACCGTGTACTGTAACCACAACTATGTGTACTAGCTACATGTACACTCAGGGCTTCGGTAGGTGGCAGGATTTCGGAATACACAATCTGCATAAACTCACACAATTGCCCACAATTCTTCTACCACAAAATAACATGGAATTATAACACAGGATTATTTACAATTTTCCTCATAATAGCATGCTTACATTTGATACAATGAATTTTTCTGGTTATTTTTCTGGCAGATAAAATTACAGGCATTCTATTCTACCGTTACTTCTATTGTACTGTGAAGACTAAGAGTACTAAATCCTGTCCTTATTTGTTTCTTTATTGGCTGGTACAGTACTTTATAAAAAAACAAGATTCCTTGTTAATCATTTCTTGATTACATTATGGAATAATGTCCAAGATATACTGTTTAACTGACCAGAACAGCATATTTTTATATTGATCCCCACAAAAAGAAGAGAAAGCTTGTGAGAAATCTTGCTTTCACAAACATTTTTTGACACCATTTCCATGACAATGCACATCTCCTGAAGTACTACCTGGTTTTGGAAATGTGCTCAAAAGGAGCATGCAACTGTCATGCAATCCTAAACAAAAAACGAGTTTTGTTTTTAGTTTGAGATTGGCAATAATATCAACAAAATACAACTTCTGTACACCATCAGAACCACTTACCAAGCCACTTCACTCTCTCGCTCTCCTCCCTGGTAGCATGGATCTGTGCAAACGTTACCTTAGGTTTTCTGAATTGACGTTAGAGCACAAAAAAGAGAAAAGAGAATGAGCAACTTCATAACATTATGGAACACGGATGCTGGAAGTCAATAACTAGTGAAAGGCACTTACTCAACTTCAGCTGGAGAATCTACACAAACAGAAAGAAAAAAAAAATAAGGTCATTTAATACTTCTAACAAAGCATGGACAGCAGTCAAACATTTTCTATTTGTCACAAATCTATCTACACAATAAATATTGCATACTGGGTAAGCCTGCATTAGGACCTCTAAATAAAACCAATAAAACTGCTGGCAGTAAGAGGTTTCACTGTGAGTATGAATTTTTGGAAATAATAGAATAAAATAATCCCTAATCCAAAGACACTTGAGTTCAAGGAAATAGAACAGATCTTGAATAATAACACACTAACCAGAGCTAAAAGAAGATACATGTCCTGATTCATCAATTTCTTCAACCATCTGTTTGGCCTTCATGACAGCCTCCTCACTATCACCACTGATCTCAACAGGCGTAGAAAAAAACGTTCCTTCTTCTTTCT
This sequence comes from Scolanthus callimorphus, assembly GCA_033964015.1. Classification (NCBI taxonomy): domain Eukaryota; kingdom Metazoa; phylum Cnidaria; class Anthozoa; order Actiniaria; family Edwardsiidae; genus Scolanthus; species Scolanthus callimorphus. The sequence continues at coordinate 14,927,304 of CM066919.1, forward strand.
TTATCTGCAAAATAGAGTGCATAACACTTACCAACTGGCACCTTTGAGACATAACATTAGCAACAAACACCAAGGTGGAGGAAGAGGTGTATTTATGTAAAGGAAATTGTAATCACATTTTAAAATTCTTAAACGAACGTAATCTGAGCAATCACTGTAAATAGTCCAGTTTTAAATTATCTGCTCTACCGCTGAATGGGCATCAACTGCACATCAATCAGTGAGCCTGAATTTGAAGTAAAAAAACTTGTGAATGCCATAGAGTCCAAAACATTTTATCAAGTTTGTCTATTGTCTCAATTCAAGCTTCAACAATTTCTTGTTGGTATTCGCAACTTTTCCTGCTTCAAATTGTGTGTTTCCAAAAAATATCCATACCCCCCCCCCCCTCCCCCACGGAAGGGTGATGAGAAATGACCCCCCACCTCACCCCACCCCCACCCCTCTGGAATTTCCGCACAGAGAAATTTTACCCCCCACCCCCTCTAAAAAATTTCAATGTCGGAAAAAACGTTGAAAGTGACCGAGTATGGAATATACAGAGTATAATTGCAAAAGCGTGTTCCGAAAAGTTGTAACAATATTAATACAAGTGTAGCATTGATATTTGTGTAAATATTGCGTTCTTGGCAAAAAGATGCATGAACTGGGCAAGACAAACATTCACGCAAAACTTAGCAAGTTTCCGACTAGGTATGAGAAATGGGGTCTTTCTTGGTGTTGCAAGATGTATTGTATTTTGGATTGGAGCTATTGTATTCCATCTTATTGTCTCGTTCTACGGTTTTTTGTCTTCTATTGTCTTTATGCCTCTGGTGCCTTGCAACACCAAGAAAGAGCCGAGAAATGCGGTTTTCTAACCATCTGGATATTTTTTCGGTCGTTAAATCCCCAACCCCTCTGGAAATTCCTAGGCCTTTGACCTCCCCACCCCTCTGGAATTTCCAATCCCTTCCGTGGGGGGGTATGGATATTTTGGGAAATACACATTGAGGATCCCACTGTATTAATGCACCATTGATTGAGCAGAGAATTTGAAACTTGATTATTAAAAGACCTGTAAAAAGTAATAAGTCCAACACTGGTTATGACCTCTGGGATACTGGTGAGTTGCTCTACAAACTGAGCTCTGAAGCCAGATATGACCTGACTAAAACAGGCTACAAGCAAATCCTACAATGCAACTCCAATATTTTGACTATCAAGTGCCAAAAGGGCTTTACTTATGCTGTAGTATTTGCCTGCTCTGCTACAAAGTAGATATGAACAAAATATTCAACTTATCAGAAAGACAACATTTTGTGGTTTCTGGAATCTCAGAATTTTATAGGCATGTCTTGGATTCTCATTTTCTCTTTTTTTTTACCATTTGCCAACATTCATGACAATCAATTTATTTTATTGTATAAAAAGAGTACCTACTTTCACATGCGCTCCAGTTGTATCTTGAATTTCTCTGATTGTAGAGCCTCCTTTACCTGAAATAACAAGCATCAACGTTATTTATTAAAATTGTTATCAAAAGGAATAGAAAACTGACACAGTTACAGTAGACAGGAGAGGATAATAGCTGAGCTTATGGGTTACAGTATTTTATCAATGAAACAATGAGTAAATTTGCTAAAGCTTTAAAAATAGAATAGTCTAGAATAGTCTTCATTTAACAAATGAAATTAAGTGTGATTTTAGAAGTTAAAAAACCACAAAGAGACCAAATGCATTAGATGTAAACAAATATAAAGTGTAACACACTTCAGCACATTTTACAGGTTAATCAAAAACCACTCTATGCTTGGACAACTTTGCAGATGATATTCATCATTTTGTGTTGCTGAGCAGTAAACAGAAAGATTTTGTTGCGAGTTGCTACATGCAACACCACCTTAAAGTGCATATGAAATGAAATCAGTTTTCGGATCTCTGGATAGAGACAGATTTGATAAATTGCCACAAACCTCGCAGCATTTTACCAATATTATTTCAAACTTGCAGTCCTTACTTTTCCTACAATTCTCCTGATCGAAATATAGTTAATGTATGGCAGTCGTCTCATTTTTTTTCCTGGGAGAAGTAAATCTTGAGTTGATGTCCTTGTTGATGGATCTTGTAACATACCTCTTTGAAAATACTTTCCGTAATAATGAAGGACTCAAATTATTATCATATTATTATTAAATTGAAGACTAAAACATTGGTAAAGCAACAAAATTTTAGGTGTACAGGCACAGTTAAATTATTTGGAATAAATCAGGTAGTTTGTAACTTTAAAGTTGGAATGTTATGCATAGTGAACAAAATGCACATACCGTATTTACCCGTATATAAGACGCACCCGTATATAAGACGCACCTTGAATTTTGAGGTCATTTTGGCAAAAAAATCAATTTCTAAAGATATTCAATTTGTATTGCGTGCAACAGCACTTCCATAAAGAAATCTCATGAGAAATAGACTGGCAGTAAGTGGAAAATGACAATTTAAACATGAGGGCAAAATGTTTTACTCCACGAACAGATGAGTGAAATATTCCGACCATTTCTTCATTTTATTTTGTTTGTTTGAGATAAATCTTGTGCTACACACGATTTCACGCAAAATATAAGTAGTTGTGCTAATACTTCTATGCATTGTAGCCTTCTAGCAGGCGTTTACAGGCTGATTTTATCACAAAAATCACGGAGTTCGCAGTCGCGAGTGCCGACGAGCGCCATCTTGGATTTTTGGACGGGCCGAGTGACAAAATCCAAAATGGCGCTCGTGACTACGAACTCCGCAATTTTTGCAATAAAAACAGCCTCCAACGCCTGCTGGCAGGTTTCACGGATTAAAATCCTAGCTTTATTATGTGCAACCGAACCACACAACCATGAATCAGCGAATTTGTAAAGGATCTTTTGTATTTGTTGTTATGCAAATTCCCAAAAGTGATGTTCCGTGTATAAGACGCACCCCGATTTTGAAGGTCATTTTGGAGTGAAAAAAGTGCGTCTTATATACGGGTAAATACGGTATATCAGATGTAATTTCCTTAAGCAATAAAAAGCAGGTTTCCGTGGTTTATAATGTGAGAAACACATGAGCCGTTTTTCCTGGGAGAAGTAAATCTTGAGTTGATGTCCTTGTTGATGGATCTTGTAACATACCTCTTTGAAAATACTTTCCGTAATAATGCCGGGCTCAAATTATTATTATATTATTATTGAATTGAAGACTAAAACATTGGTAAAGCAACAAAATTTTAGGTGTGCAGGCACAGTTAAATTATTTGGAATAAATCAGGTAGTTTGTAACTTTAAAGTTGGAATGTTATGCATAGTGAACAAAATGCACATATATCAGATGTAATTTCCTTAAGCAATAAAAAGCAGGTTTCCGTGGTTTATAATGTGAGAAACACATGAGCCGTAGGCGAGTGTTTTTCCAGCATCCCAAGTGCGTTTATCACATTATAAACCACAGAAATCCACTTTTTATTGCTTTTATACAATAGCATTGCATCTGCCGTGCGTTTATAATGTGAGAATGCAGCTCTCAACCAATCAGAACACATGTTCTATCTTAGCTATTTTATAAAGCAATATATGCACAATGGGCTAAACACATGGATAAGGGAGCATTCATAATTTATCTAGAGGGGGGCCTATGATGATTTCCTTATTTTTTTCTGTTCATTCTTTGAAGCCCCCCCTGATGATCTCAGGCTTTTTTCCCTGACCCCCCCCCCCCCCCCCCCCCCCCCCTCAAAAGATGTCAATTAATCAAAGAAAAATATCATAGCCCCCCCCCCCCCCCCCCCCCCCCCCACACACACATACAAATTACGCTACAAATATTACAATTGGGAAGAGCAGCTTTTTACTGAAGGGCTGAGCTCCCTTTACGTTTCTGAAAGCTGAAAAAAAGAAAAACTGGAACTGATTATCACTCATTTGAAAGAGACCAGGGCTAAGGCATTAAGAACCATGACAGTAACAGGACAACGTACTTTACAAGACTCGAAAGCAATCTCAGATGATGATTATGATGACAATGGCGACAACACTGTCTTGGGCGAATTACATGGAGCGAGGAGAGCGAGAGTGAGGAGAGCGAGAGTGAGAGTTTCAGACACTGGCAAAGAGACCTTGCAGCACAAGCAGTGGACGCCATGCTTTTAGTTCGTACTTTAGTTCTCAGTATCAACATTTGTCACAATGAAATAAAAAACAGGAATAGACCAAATCGGGTTACAATTGTCAAATTTTTCTCCCCGGACCCGAGTGCATGAGTGTATGTGCAGAACTAACAAAAGTACCCACCCAAAGGATCTGAATTGGGTGACTGACAACAAGATGTAAACACCGTTTATATTCGTATACTTTTTTGGGAAAAATGGTTGGCCCCCCCTGTGCTCGGTGTTATTTTTGTTGGAAATTTTCCATTGCCCCCCCTAAATGATATTAGAGAAAAAGAGAAGCTGCCCCTCAAAATCATCATAGCCCCCCCTCTAGATAAATTATGAATGCTCCCTAAGCATGGTTCACCTACCTATCACCTTCCCCACTCTGTCTGGGTTCACATCAACCACCACGCTGAACCCTCTTCTGCTACCACCTCGGGAGCTTTCACGTTGGTAACCCCCTGAGGAATCACCTCTACCCCTGCCTCCCCCTGGCCCGCCAAATCCTCTTTGATTTCTACTGCCTCCCCCTCCCTGGTCACTACCGCCAAATCCTCCTCGGCCTCCGCTTCGCCAGTTGCCAGACGTATCATCTCTTCGCCCGCGAAATCCTCCACCACTGTGATTTAAACTTTGCTCTCCATAATCACCATTGATCTCTGTTCGTCTTTCTTGGCTGCCAGGTTTTCTAGCCTCGTAACCATTATTACTAAAGTTCTCGAAGCGCTTGCTGCGTCCTCGACCAAATCCCGGCGGCTTTCTCCTCGCTTCTGAAGGTCTTTGCTCGTGAGAAGCGTAAAAGTTCGTCGGTTGAACATCAACGTTATTGCTCACATCGTCCCAGTCCTCCATTATAGCGATGTATATGATCTGCTAACGTGTTTGTGCTGTTACTTGAGGTCCGACTGGGGAAGTGAAGCCGGGAGAGGATGTGCTGCTTCTTAAACTTCACTCGACCGCCATTTTGTCACTTCCACACATGAACAGGCTTGGTTGCCAAGTCACCGCGTGCGCAAAACTATGCACAGGTATCCCGCGCTGCCACCCAGACTGTAGCCTCCCCGGCCCGTCCCCGCAGGCTCTCTTCTGGTGTCAGAGCACGCCGGGAATTGCAGCTCGAGCGCGCACGTTCGTATGGGATTTCTGCACACTCTCGTAAAGCTTCTACCAAAAAACTAGCCTCAAAAAAACGTGCGCGCGCTCTGCCATTCCTGCCGCGTGTAGCCTGCCGCGCGCCCAATAAAAAACGAAAACTTCAACAGAATCAAAGAGAGCCTGCGGGCAGGCTACCCAGACTGCCACCATCACGTCTTCGCATATCACCAAGGGCAGTTTTCCCTGGGTGGAAAAAATTTCCTTCTTTCGTTAAGAATGTAAATTCTAGTAAAGAGGGTCTTTACGCTTACCATAATGAAGCGTAAAGTCGTTCTTAACGCAGCTTTACGGAGAATGTAAATTCTAGTAAAGAGGGTCTTTACGCTTGGGATATGTGCGTAATGGTTCGAAAATGCGTTTATAGATTTTTCTGTTATACGGCGAAACTTCGCGTTTAGACAGCGTTAACTTCATTTGGAATATGCTTTCTATTTGTACTACGTTTGTTCACACAGAGGGGCAGCTTGTTGCGCTCCTGCAGGCCTGTAATTTGTTTCACCCAAGAATAGAGAAAGCCTTTCACCTCGCGATTAAGAAGAAATGTCCCTGGTACGGTGAGGCGTGGTATAAAAAATGAGCATTGTGAACCTAGTCATGAGGGCAAGCTGCACTGCAGCACAAATACAAGCACAATGATTTTGAGTACTGTTCTTTTATTAGAATTTACCCTCCAATCTTGCCCTTATATAATATATTATTAAGAAATACAACTTTGCCAATCATCATTTCAATATTATTGTCCTAAATTTAAGCGAGAAGAGGAACATTTTCATCTTCGCGGAGAACGTCGGTTTGGCAGGCGAATTCTTTCAACAAAATTATGAGTGTTTCCGCGTCGGAGTACAGAGCGCTCTTGTCACTTCTGGCGTAGTACATTGTACAGATGCATTTCGCTTGGGAACTTTGCTCTTTCGGTTCGCCTTTGTCCATAACGTTTTCAGCCACTCAAAGTCGATGGTCAACTTTCTGGAGAAGAAAGCAATAGGAGCATAATGAGTATGAAACAAACACCAATATTTTGGTTTTGGTTTTATCTGGGATAAAACAATATACAGACATTGGTTGTGACGCACATACCGGTACATGCATATGCATTTTACCATACTCTTCCCCCCAGTGCATGTTACTAAAACGGGGACCCGGGGACGGGGAATAGCGGTCTGGGGACGAGTAACCAGAACCAATACGTCCCATAACTGCATAGATGTGCAAAAATGAAAATAACGGAGATTTGTTTCTGATGCGAAAAAAAACAAACAAAAAAAACGGAAACCATTATTACGCCGTAAAAATAGAGCTTTGTAGTGCAAGTGGGATCAATTTTCATCGGCATGTTTTCATTCTTGTAAATCAAAAGCCTGTTGAGAAAAGGTATATTTTGCTATGATGTATAGGATGGAAATTACACGACTTCGCATTACTAACAGGCGAACACATATATGCTAGGGGGAGTTGACAAGAACGCATTTCCTCACTCAACTGCCAGACAGTAAATTAACATGAGGCTGATCCTGATTTCCTGGATACAGAAACATGACCTTGAGTGTGATAAGCTTGAACAAAGCAGCTGTGACCTGTATATTTTGTGTTATTAACTTCTCCAGTGAGACTGAAATCCATCCCCACCATCATCACAAATTCACCTGCTTGCCTTTGACTGCATTTAAAAAGTTATTTTTACAGCCGATTGCGTTTGAGCGTTTTACCCTAACAGTTCGCACGTTATGTTTGAACGTTTAAAAGTTGTGTTTCTAGGATGAAACGAGACGTTTCTATGGCGAACCAAAGAGTTCTGTCCTCTCTGATTGGTCAGTGAAAAATACACATGGCGGTTGCCCTTGGAAACGTCCGACTTTTTGTCTCACAACGCAACTTTCAAACGTTCAAACGTAACGTGCGAACTGTTTGGGTAAAACGCTCAAACGCAATCGGCTGTAACACGAAAACCGGCAAAACACCTTGCATTTCTTCAAAAAGAATTTGCACTCGCGAACGGCCGCCATGTTTATATTATGCAAAATGCACAAAACCTGTGGTTCCCCGTTCCCCAGATCCCCTCTCCCCGTTTTAGTAACATCCTCCCCAAGTAGACTGTTACGCCTTTCGATTTTTCAGGCTGCCGGCAGCTGTCTCAAATAGACGAGTTGCGTATGTACCACATGATCAATATTTGGGAGCGCTAACTTTGAGAGATTGGCCAGACAAATAGACTCCTTTCAGTATATTAAAATTCCTACTTGAATATGAGGGTCAGGGGAATAACACAAAACAAATAAGTTATTCATTTTTCGATGCCAATGCAGTTTCTTTTTATTTATTCCCCTGAGCCTCGGCTTAAAATAAGAATATTACTATATCGAAATTTGTTTTGCTACTTTCCAACAAAGTCTTCGGCCAAAATTGTAGATCACGTGGTATGTAAACAACTTGTCATGTGGTACATAAAAAGGTGACTCGCTCGCGATCAATTTCAGACAGCCACTGGGGGGCTGAAAAACTGAGAGGTGTACTAAGGGTCTACTGGGAAGAGTAGTACAGACTCCAAAATCTAAATCAAGGTTTTCTCAAACAAACTCACTTTACACACAAGGCAAGCTTTAAGCCTGCAGCCAAGGGCGTGAAAAGGATTATGGTAGGTCTCCCCTTCCATTAAAACATAAATCAAATTTTGAGAAATTTCTGAATGGCCCCATTGTGGGGTACATGTTCTGAAATTGCTCCATAATGACTTTATAATATAGAGCAAATTTTTAACGCAGTAGAAGTAATGTGGTTTATATTTTAATTAAAGTCATAGCATTGTTCCAGCTAAGGGAAAAAAAAATATCCTGCACAGCATATTTGTCATAATCCTCGACTAATTTTACGAAATAAATATCCTACAATATCTTAGAGACGTAAAAAAAAATCTTGCAAAAAAAATCATTCCCCCCCCTCAAAAGTCAAATGGTCGGCCCCTAAGGCTATCTTTCCATGATGCCAGGGTAAGCATCAGCCCAGGTTGTCAGGCTAATCTCGGTCAACCCTTCTGCTCATAATCCTTTGAAAGTGTTTTCATCCTGGGACAGCCCGGTTCTCAGACAGGATTGCCTGGATGGAAAATCAATTGATAACTATACCCATGCACACAATCACCATTGCCATAGCAACATTTCATTTTTAATAATAATAATAATGCTTTCTTTGTTGAGGATTGCACTTAATATTAGAAGATAACACGCATGTGGCCTTTAAAATAAGGAAAATATTGTTTCTTATAGAAAACACCAAAGCAAATTTTGATTCTGATATTCTCAATTCCAGGGATAGGGGTGATAATTTGGCTCTTTGTTGTGTATTCTTTGTAAAATGTGTTGGAAACTTTTGTGTGATCTGGTAAATCATTAAAATGCTGATATTAAAAAAGAAACATATTTAATGCACTAGTTATTTGTTTCCACCGACCCCCAACCCCCGCGACATAGCAGGGGAATATGAAACAGATGTTGTTAAACTTGAAATAATTCCACCGCCTACCAGGGGAGAACGCCTTGGCAAATTCCCTACACCCCGGGGAAACATTTCCTACACCCAAGGGACAAATTCCACCCTCCACAAGATGGATACAAGAAACTTTCCTAATACTATCAAAACCAGTAGAGTGTCTTTGCCGAAATGAAAAAGACAGGTGTTTTGTTTCTCCCGCCATTCCCCCGGCCGATTATCTGAGTCATAGCAAATTTGAAGTAAACTCCCTGGGGATCGGGGCACGAATACAAGACAAACCACTGATATTTCCCCACTATTGCCTGGCAAAATCCCTGCATGTCGCGGGGGTTGGGGTCGGTGGAAGCAAATGACTAGTGCATAATACTATGGTATAAATTTATTAGTTTACTGTAAAATATAAACAAAGTCTTATTTAAGACTATTGTAAAGACTATTTGAGCAATATCGTTACTTCAGAGTTTGATTCCTATTGCCTTTACATCAGTTTGTTTTTGAAGGTTCCCATGAAAGGAATAAGCAGTGGTAGTCGTACCAAAAAATATTCATGGAGACCTGAAAACAATTTTTTTAAAGTTTCCTGAAATAATGAATAGCAACTTTTTTATGCCTTCCTGTTCAAATTGCTCAAAGTTCTAACACAATCTGTCTTAAATATTCTCATGTAATTTTGTCTCCTGTCTTCCAGGCACTAATGATATTTTCACAAAAACTAAATTTGTAACAAACCTCTCAGCAAGCCTTGGACCAAGGGCATCTTTCCTCCCCTCCATGGTCAACAATTACTGTCTCTTTGACTTCATCTCTTGTAGCCATTTGCAGCAGATTCTGACCTGTTGAGTTAGGTAATCATATTAAATGTATTATTCACCTGGCAGTCCTTAACTGGCAACACCTAGGATAACAAGAATAACTCCTGCTTTCTCAAAATACACTTCATAAGTACCAATCTACAAAAGTACTGGTACATAGGTCTTTCTTAGGATAATGTGGATGATCTACTGGAGCCACAATAGCTGTGTTACAGAAAGAGCAACTCCTTAAATAAATGAACCACAAGTCTTCTAGTAGCTGTAATGTTTTTGTCTGCATTCCTTTCTCCGCAGGCCACGCAGGCCATGTTTCAGCTATGTAAATCTGTAGCAAATAAATCTCACTTATTTCCTTTGATGTCTCTCGTTATAATCAATTTGGTGGAGGGAATCACTTGGAATCGAACAGAATTTACGTAACTCTTGGTACATGTATGACTCACTTGGATTGCCAATTGGAAGGGATCTAGGGTCATTCAAACTGGTTCCTAGTCTGCTGGTTTCTCTCTACTATAATACCTACACAAGGTATTCAGCAAAATGCTCGACAATGGCAATGCCACTCTAAAACTATACCGGCCTTGAACTTCACCAAGTTACACACCGAAAACCTACTCATTTCAATTTAAAATTTCAGTTAACTTTCAAAGAAAGTTTGAACAACAACTTTAACAACTGGAAGCTGTTTCGGCTCCTCTGGTCGGGTAAAGTATCATAAATTTGCAGCTAACCTTGTGTTGTTAATATACATTGATATTATATTGATAAAGTAGGGAAGTGAGCGGAAAATAAAGCAAAAGGGATCATCCAAATGGCAACACAATTTAGTGTTCAACTAACAATTATGCAAGTTCCATTGGATTGGATACCAAGTTATTTCTCCCCCAAGTTGAATATACGAGAGACATACCATAAGAGGAAATAAGTGAACTTTATTTAGAACCACAAACATAATAAGCTTTAAGCTAGCCTTCGGTTTGGTAGGATGCTCTGAGGGAAGTCAATGTTCACTAGGTTGGTGTGTATTATTTGTAAAATAAGCATAACTGTGCAAGCTGTCTGCGGGCTTCGAAGTGCTTACCTGCTCTAGTTCTTAGTTTCAATCCTTGCTTTGTACTGTCAAGTTGAGCTTTAGGTCTTCATATAACACCAGGAAAGCTTTATTCCGTCTGATACAGCGCTAAAATGTCCACAAGAAGCGACAAACAACGACGACCAACACTCGTGTTGGAAAATAACGGTTTTTCCGCCGATGCTCAGAGAGCATGCGTACTGGAGATACCGCTGAAGCAGCACGCAGTCACTTTGAAAATTACCCAGAAGAACTTGCGATTGGACGACATTCGCCGCCGTCACTCTAAACGTATAATTCGGCGCGCGCTTTCTTTTAAAAATACGAAACAAAAAGTGTTTTGTTAAAACAACGCTAGATTACTCCTCTTTTGGGGAGTTATTTTAGCTCTAATCAAATTCACTCAAGCGAGTACTAGCAGTACTTCTCTTCGAAATTCTTACTCCTGTCATTTAGTACTCCCGAGTACTCCGTCAAAGGGGCTATTCTAAATTAAAACATTTTGATATCCACTTTTCAATTATTGTTTAATCTAAATTAAAAACAATTATACACCACAAAAAGAGTTTTTTTTTTTTACCAATCGTTGCTGAATAGACTGTTTGCAGTCCATTATTTATCACAGTGTGTGCATAGCCTTGACGTGACTCAACCGTCTGTCACACAAACACAAGTGAATCATATGTGTTAAGAATCATTTTTCAATGTAAATACTGTAAAAAGGGTAGAAACCTTCGCCTTCGCACCAATGCTGCAGGCGATCAAGAGTGCGCTATTTGTCCGTATATCCGTGCTTTTTCGCATTGTATATTTTCTTGATTTTGAACCTTGATTTTGGACATTTTAGCGCTGTATCAGACGATTTTGAACCTGTCGCGAAAATGATTCAACAGAGTGTTATGTTTGTTATCCGCTGTTAGTTTGCTGTTCAACTTGTCCTATTTTGTAAAATCGCAACTTTTTAAAGGCTCCTTCTTTACAGCGATTTGTTTTGCGTAAATGTCTGTAAAGAACGCGATCCTAAACGCACATTTACTTGTTGCGTAAAGATTGTTGGGTTTACACAACTTTACGCTTGCGTAAACGTTTACAGTCACTGAGTACGAAAACCGTGAATACTTGAAATATGCCATGAAGTTTCGTTTCATTCTCCTTCACCAGTTCATCCGAATGAAAAATATTTTCCCTTTCCTTCCTGCATGACTATTAATAAAAGACAACATAGTTATACGTTTTTTAAACGTTTGGCAGCTTGGTTCAGGTCTGAACAAGGCACCGTTACGCTGATTTATTGCAAATGATTACATATCTAAATATATTGTTTGCTACTGAAAAGCCTGCGAGGTGCAGTTCTTTTACATACATGCTATTCGCTAGATCTGATTTACAATGGCCATTTTAGAGGCGCTCTCTTGATAGACAACCAGTCACATACGCTATTGTACAATCGAAGTTGCACTGCCTAACCCGGAAACTGTGTAAACCGAACATGTCTGTTTTGTGTCCAGTGTCCTAAAGCTTGAGGAGTGACTTGAAACATTCACGAAATAATGTATGACATTTTTCTTTTCCTACTTCTTGTATTTGTTGATAGACTTTAAATACGATACATTCGTAAATATATAGTCAGGATATACACAATGATTAGACGATGTCTGCGTCGACTAAATAACGACTTTTCATAGAGCCAACTAAGCACAAAACATGAGAAAGTCTAATAGACATCTTGTCCTTCCCTGAATACATTAGTCTTGCTTTCTGATACTTTTACTATCCCAAGTGTAACCATGCGTAACGCCGGTATAAAGGTGTGAGTTCAAACTAACTCGTGGTCAGTTGGTTAAGCTTTCGGTCCGTTAGATAGCTATGGCGGAGCAAGTACCTAATGATGCCGTGGTCGTCCTTCCTGCTAATGTGGAACCCGAAGACGCCCAAGCTCAAGCGGGTGAACCTCAACAAAATGATGAGCCTCAACAAAATCAACCCAACGAGGTATAAACCTTTTCTTTTATCCCTTTTTTACTTCGTCTCTGTCTCTGGTAGTGTGTTTGGTTGGGGCCAAAACTATGATGCTTTCACACCTTGTGGCTTCATGCCCTCATTACGTTGCACTTTCTACCATGTATTTGGTGATCGCTGTTAGTGGCCAGCTCAGATCTGAATTTTCACAGTACAGGGCTTTACAATCATGTATCTTTGTAGTCGCTGGTAGTGGCCAGTTCAAGCCCAGATTTTCACAGCACATGGCTTTACTGTACGCATTTTGTAGTCGCTGGTAGTGGCCAGCTCAAGCCTAGATTTTCACATTACAAAACTTTCTTATCATGCATTTTATATTTCATGTTGCTGGTAGTGGCCAGCTCAAGCCTAGATTTTCACATTACAAAACTTTCTTATCATGCATTTTATATTTTATGTTGCTGGTAGTGGCCAGCTCAAGCCTAGATTTTCACATTACAAAACTTTCTTATCATGCATTTTATATTTTATGTTGCTGGTAGTGGCCAGCTCAAGCCTAGATTTCCACGTTACAAAGTTTTTTATCATGTATTTTATATTTCATGTTGCTGGTAGTGGCCAGCTCAAGTCTAAATTTCTACATTTTTACAATCACGTATTTTGTTTTCGCTGGCAGTGTCCAGCGCAAGTGCTTTACTATCATGTATCTCGTGTTCACTGGTAATTACCAGCTCAAGTCTTAATTCTACATTACAATCATGTATTTTTGTATCGTGCTCAAGTGCTTCACTATCATAATGTATCTCATGTTCGCTGGTAGTGGCCAGCTCAAGTATAAATTTCCATTCTACAAAGTTTTGCAATCATGTATTTGTATCGCTGGTATTCAGACTAATCAGTGGCCAGCTCATAACTATCATATGTATTTCATGTATCGCTGTAGTGGTCAGCTCAGGTTTTCACATTATTGTGCTTCACTATCATGTATTTTGCTTGTAATTGCTCGGTTGTTTGTTTTACTGAATTGTTACCATACATATTTCACTACTCTCCTCATATGGCCGGTATAAGACTTTATGGATTTTACAGCTCTTAGCACCGTTTTCGGTAGCGACCGAATTACTCCATATTTGTCTTAATTCTATTTTGGCGGCTTCTCTCCCAGGTATAGTCTCCCAGCTTTTGTACCTAGTTCGGAGTTCATGCTTATTTCAGTAGCGCGGACCGGATGGAATTTAATGTAGTAGTTTTAGCTACCTTCGCTTCTGTCCGACTCTGTCTTCTAGTATTTTACTTACAGGCATCCGTTGCGCACCTCAATTTTTGGCAAAATTCGTTGTTCGTATCGTTAAAAAATTTACCTCCATTTCATCTCATTTGCATTTAGAAGTTAGCCATGCTTGTCGTTTAGGGCCTTATGTTGTTCTTCGTCATACCATGGGCGTTACATCCATTACATATTCAGACACGTTCCCGGGCTATACGATCTTCAAAATCTGTTCGTTTTGTTACACAACCTCTAAATTAAATGTTTCTATACTTTACCCATTGGCCGATAATTCGTAGTCGTGTGTTTTTAGTTCAAATTCCCTTTTACGCGCCGTTGGTTATGTTTCTGTATTTAGTAAAGCGGGCGTATATATTACAGGGGGCATGTGATTTATCCCCGCCTTTCCCCCTTTCTCTTACACATTTAGATCGTGGACCAAATTAAAGAACTGCAGACAGAACTTGCGGTCCTCAAAGCATCTAAAGGGTCTGGTTCTGGAGGGGTTGCCGCTGCTTTGCAAATGGTGCGACAGCTGGCCGGCGCGCCTTATAGGCTGAGAGACCCTTCCATGATTCTCTCAGCCCTGCAGAACCTTGCAGACGAGGCTAGGTGTAATGGCGACCCAAAAGCTGCAGAGTATGAGGCAGTCCTGCGGCAGACAAGGCCCTACATCTTTAGGCAAGAGTTCGGGGAGGTAATAACTAGGCTTCTTGGTACTAAGGAAGATGTCGTGGTCGCCACCACCATTGCAAAGATGATAAAGAAAGATACAGCCAGGCAGCCCCAACAGCCTTACAGACGTCCCCAGTTTGGGCGTGGTCGTTGGGCAAATAACCAGCCAGGTGGTCATTGGAGAGGCAGACAATGGGCCTCTCGCTGGGGATACCCTGGCTCAAGTCAGGGGCGTGGCAGGGCATCATGCTTCTCGTGTGGCCAATTCGGTCACTTCCAGAGGCACTGCCCCAATATGAACAATAAACAAGTGTAACTTTTATTAATGTCTTTCCTATGTAACCTACCTGGGCAATAAAACGGTAGACATATGTAACTTGGAATACTATGTATGAAGCCTTCTGGATATCGTCTGTAAAGCTATTAACATATTTATCGTTCCGATTCATGTTTTCGTTTTGCCGTTAGCGACTGTATCTTACCTGCGCCTCGCGGTTTTCTATTGTAGGGTACGCATAGCGCGTGCCCGGGTTGATTACTCTGCGGGCACAATCCTCTCCCCTTCAGTCTGCATTATACTGCAATTAAACAGCAATTGCGAATTGTATTTTTGTTTCTGGGTGCCAGTCCGGTGTTTGTTCTCCCTTGCGTAAACAAAGCTATGTTTTCGCTAGCATCATTTCTCACGCATTATATATGCCGACATACTTTTTACTCACACATGGTTGCCTTAGCTACCGCCGTTTCAGGAAACACTTTTACTCGTGCGCGAGTAGTTAGATCTTAAGTTTAACATCTTCATTGTTATGGCAACATAGCGTCTTAGTAGCGGAGCGGAGCACCATAGGTATCGCAGGAAGAATACAATAGAACTCCGGTATACGATCGATTTCATTTTTCATGGTTCAGCGGTATTCCCATTTGAGTATCGGGGGCGCGTCCGTGTCTGCGCGCCTCTACCACAGGCAACCCAGAAACTGTATTTCATGTCGGCGGGAAAATACTGCGCGTCCGTTAACAGAAAAAATATGTAGCCGGGAGCTCCTCTTTTAGCCAGTGGCTAAATCTATATTAATTCCTACGCCATTGGTATCTTAATTAAAGCACCTTCGTACAGGCCTTTTCTCATTTTCTATATGCAACATTATTTTCAGAACCTTAACAATCGATTTGTATTATTTCAGTTGATGTTGATTTATTCGCGTTTCGTGGGGTGCAAGGTAATAATTAAAAGGTGCCAGTATTTTCTAAGGAGGTTATTTCATTTTGGAACTGTAACGCATGTTTTTATGCGCATGTCCTTGCATGCGCACGCTAAATCGCTAAATCGCGTTTACAATTTTACTTTGTTAGTCCGTCAATTCTGATAGAATCTTTTCGGTCAGTCTCTGTTTTGGTTTTTCGCCGTGCGCCTAGGCAGGGGTTTCTACGCCCTCATGCCCTCAGGGGTTGCCTAGGACCGGCAATGTGGTGGGTAGTTAAATCCCTAATTGTAATACCCTTCACCTTTTTCTAGGGCACTCTCTCTTCCAAGCGTCCTCGATTGGAAGACACTTTAACCACCCGCAATTACAGTCCTAGGCTTTGTGTGCAGTGGTGTGATTGGAAGGGTCTACCTACCAGCTTTGTCGGTCCTAGGCCCCCACCTAGTATGGTTTCAGCGGCTAAGGTCCTCGCAAGCCCCAAAGACATAATCTTTCGAGACCCCTCATCTTTTGTGCCGGGCGAACTTCATTACCATTACGATTATTGGGAGGAAATTGTTCGCGATGGCGAGGCGACAGAGGTCTTGTCGTTCGTTAGAAATGGCATAGATGCATGGTCTTTCATTGTTCCATATAAAGGAATCTTTGCGGGCCAACATTATGACGCTCTTCAGCCTCCGCACCGGATATTTCCTAACAGCTATTCATGCGAAAAGTTTAAAGAGTTCATCGGCACCACTATACACGATAGAGTTCGTAATGGTTCTTTGCTGTTCTGGGGCCTCGTCGGGCATGTAAATCCGCCGCATTTAGTCATGCCCATAACCGTCGAGCCCAGCAAACCGCGCATGTGCCATGATGAGAGATTTCTGAACCTCTGGGTCCGCGATTTGCCTTTTACTCTTGATTATCTATCTGACCTCCCTCGATATGTGGGACGTGATCATTTTCAAACTGTCTGTGACGACAAAAGTGGGTACGACCATTTACTGTTAACTCCAGAAAGCCGGACTTTATTTGGTCTACAATGGGACGGGCGCTATTATGTCTATGCATCGCTCCCCTTCGGCTGGAAGGCCAGCGCTTATGTGTACCATACCACCGGTCTGCTCGCCACAAACTATATTCGTACCCTCAATGTACCCTGTAGCCAGTATATCGACGACCGCCACATGGGCCAGTTGGTAACTCCCCAACGCTGCAACTGGTCGAATTTTCAGAAAGCCGAAGCTGCAGCATATATTGCTACATCTGTACTTACTTCGCTGGGCTACACGCTAGCTCTTTCTAAGTCCACTCTGCACCCTTCCCAGAGCATCCGTTTTCTGGGATACCTGTGCGATTCACATCTCACAGCATTCATTTTGCCAGAGGATAAAAAGGAGAAATTCCGCCTTCTCAGAGAATCAATCCTTGCCCAAAAAGAGATTGACTTACAGTCATTACAAAGATTCGCCGGAAAAACAACTTCCTTTTCAATCGCAGTGCCGGCAGCCCGTCTTTATACTCGTACTTGTTACCGTGCAATCGGAGCCAACCGTAGAAAGACCCACAAGCCTATTAGAATATCAAAAGATCTCAGAGAAGAAATTACATATTGGAGATTCCTCGATAATTGGCAAGGGCACCTCCCCTGGTTTGAAGAAAAACACCTTGTCGTCGAGTTCTATTGTGATGCTTCAAACTCGGGATGGGGCGGACTTGTCTACTCCCCTAACTCAGAACCTCTCAATATCCGCGACTATTGGTCTCCGGATCAAAGTTCCAAGCCGATAATAATTAAAGAGGCCTATGCGCTCCACAATACTCTGTTAGCTGGAGCGGATTCTCTCCGTAACTGCCGCGTTGACGCGCGTACGGATAGCCTCCCTCTTGCTCACGCCTGGAAAAACCAAGGCGCCAAAAGCGATGAATTGAATGTGGTCATCAAATCGATCTTCGAGACTTCTCTCCGCCTTAACATCGCTCTGAATTTGTTTCACGTCCCCTCTGAAGCAAACTTGGCCGACCCCCCGTCCAGGGCCCTTTCTGATTCAGATTGCATGCTCGGTACCCAGCCTTGGAGAAAGCTAGAAGCTCGATGGGGACCCCACACTTTGGATCTGATGTCCCTCGACTCTAACACGCAGCACGGTCAAGATGGGGAACCGCTACGACATTTTTCCCCTTGGCCAACCCCCGGATCGTCGGGAACCAACATATTCTGTCAGACCATTGGCGTCAGCGAGAATGCCTATGTGTTTCCCCCCCTGGCGCTTGTCGGTCCAGTCATGCGCTTTCTGCTCCCTTCTGGGTGCCCATTCACTATCATCGTTCGGGATATCTTCCCTAGGCGTTTCTGGTGGCCTTTGGTCAGTGGTCGCAACATTGACGCAACATTGTTAGGTGTCAAAGGCCAGGAGGGAATACTATTTTTCCCCACCCGTCAAGGAACTTTCGTATCAAGACCCCTCCGCTGGGACCTCTGGGCTTTTAGGATGTAAGCCGCGTCTTCAACAATTCTTGCAAATTAGAACTTATTATTTTTTTTGTCATAGACTATCCCACGTATTTGGCGTCCTGCCAGGATGTGTCAAAACTGTCGCTACCCTAATGACGACTGTGCCCGATTTTGCCAGCAGTGTGGAATTGGGCAAACCGTAAGCGACCGCAGCGACCCCAACTCTCAAATTAACAAAAGAATGAAGTTCGATGTCCAAGTAATCGATGTGAGAATAAGAGAGTTAGAATCAACCCTTACTTCTTCCTGCTATGGAAAGCAAAAGTCACAATTGGAACAGGAACTTCTAAACTTCCTTGGCGCTCTGGATCCGCCTAAGACCCTACTCTCTTGTATACCAAAAGACATTGTTCGCTTTCTAGTTTGGAAAGACTGTAAGGGGAAAACAAAGGTTCATGTACATACCTGTAAATTTCTTGGTTCTAAAGGTTCTTGTCCGTGTAATTGTCCCACGCGGCTTGCAGCTGGAACGGTAGATTCCACTATTGGAAAGCTGCGCTCCATATTTAATAGTGTTGAACGAGCTGGAGAATGGGACGATCGCCTTGGTTGGGGAAACCCCGCAACTCACTTTTCGGTTAAACAATACCTTAAATCAGTTCATACAGAACAATCAATGGCTAGAGTAACTCCTAGACAAACCGCCCCAATCTTTTTTGACAAATTCAAGGCAATAGTGTTCCACCTCCGTTCTCTGCTTGCCAGCTCATCCACGTCAGTAATTAACAAATATATTTTCGCGCGTGATCTAGTCTTTTTCACTTTTGAATTCTTTACTGGTCAAAGAGCTTCTGACCTAGGCAGGTTAAAGACTGTAGACGTTTTGCAAAGTCCTGAAGGCAAATCCCTCCTCGTTCACCAAAGGATTGGTAAATGTTTGAGGGGTAGTGCCTCAAGGCCATTCTCAGTTGTACAATGTAAAAACCCAGCCTTTTGCCCGGTCCGCAATCTTACGTTCTATAGGGATCTTTGTAAAACAATGGGTATCAATTTGGCGCCGGGTTTTCTCTTTCGCACAACCTCCAAAAGAAATTTAGTGTCTAACGCTCCACTCTTAGCATCTGCAGCCCAAGCCCGGCTGGTAAAATACCTTAAGGTTCTTAATATTCATGAGGATGAGACAATTCACGGTTTCCGCGGTGGCGCAGCAATTCTATTGAGCTTACTAGGCGCATCGAAAAAAGAAATTGCTGAGCACATCGGCTGGTGCTCCACCCAAATGGTGGACCACTATACACAAGTGGACAAAGTTCTTACAGCTTCAAAGGCGGCACAGACCGCCGATAAACTTAGCCATAGCATTCTAGCTCAGGCAGATACACGGAGTGCTGAGACTCTTGGTATTGAATTTAGAGACCTTAACAACCTAGTTGGGTTTTCCCCTTTCTTCTCCACATAGGCCCTTATCAGTTTTGGGGACGGAATAAGTTTCGGGTTAGGGGATTTAAGTTACGGGTATAATGGAAGGTTTAAAGTGGCGCCACGCCTCCCCTTTGTGAGGGCTCTGCTCCCGCTGGAGGACTTGCATTACCCGTAACTCTCCCGTATGCCTTAGTGGAGCAGGGGGCACTTGGGATAGATTACTATCCCAAGTGTAACCATGCGTAACGCCGGTATAAAGGTGTGAGTTCAAACTAACTCGTGGTCAGTTGGTTAAGCGAGAGGCCGGCAGGTAGTTTGGGGGTAGTCGGTATTGTCATTTAGCGGGTAAATAAAATGGGATGTTGCATATAAGAAATGTTGGTGTTCTTTAATTTAATAAACTCCTTAAGCGGTGAATCGGTGTGACTTTGCCCACCCCTCCCTTCCCCTTTTCACACCATCTGCCTCCGGCTCCTGGGCTTACGGACTTGCATTACCCGTAACTCTCCCGTATGCCTTAGTGGAGCAGGGGGCACTTGGGATAGATTACTATAATATGACCAGGAAAAGCGGTGATGTCGCATGCCCTTATTTTAAGGAGCTTCTCAGAACGAAAAAGCCCTGCAACGATAAAACACATTTAGTAATACGTATATAGTTCAGTGAAGCTTGATCCGTGGCATATATTCATATCTTGAATTAGGCAAAACATACTCCTTTACCCTATATAATTGGTTTAATCTATATCTTTCTTCAACTTGTACTAAATTGCAACAGATACTTGCAACCTACGCCGGGGATTGTGCGAAAGGAAGATGGCTAGCATTTCCACTAGAGTACATAACAGACTTGCATCTCTTGGAAGTCTAAGCGCACATTTCTCTTGTATTATAAACACGCGTGGATGGCGCAGCGCTGGAATGGAATCTAAAAAAAAAACGTTTAGCAAAATTGTAACAACAAATTATAAGAACATTGCAAAGTTCTTATTTGGCCGCCAGGAATAAACTGTAGTGAGGTGAAAACATCTCTTTGTCATCTTTACACAATGGCGTAGTACAAAATTAAACAACAAATCCAAATACGCAAATCTTCAGATTTCTTACATAAAACGCGGAACTGCCATGCATCCAAACACTCGTCATCAATTTCTATGCAGCGAATGTGTCACTCGACTTCGCTCCTACAATTTGCCAATCAGCTCTTAGCATCAATTTCGATGAAGCGGATGTGTCACTCGACTTCGCTCCTACAATTTGCCAATCAGCTCTTAGCATCAATTTCGATGCAGTGAATGTGTCACTCGACTTCGCTCCCACAATTTGCCAATCAGCTCTTAGCATCAATTTCGATGAAGCGGATGTGTCACTCGACTTCGCTCCTACAATTTGCCAATCAGCTCTTAGCATCAATTTCGATGCAGCGAATGTGCCACTCGACTTCGCTCCTACAGTTTGCCAATCGGCTCTTAGCATCAATTTCGATGCAGTGAATGTGTCACTCGACTTCAATATTAAATCAATAGTGAATAGTCTAATAATGAAAATTATGTCATTATTCTACATGCAACGATATTTCCATTCCAATTACTAGAGCCAATGACAGACCTTTCATTTCTACCATGAATACAAGCTTCTCTTCCGACAAAATAACGACAGCCACGAATGAAAACTAGAATACTTAACCATAATAATGACCAAAAACTGGCAGATGGCCATGCAGGAACAACTAATGTGATTGATACATGTTGCCTACTAACAAAATTCAAAATGGCCGTGGAAGACAATCCTTTCTCCTCTCGTGCGTGAAAAAACAGCAATTTATCACCTTTTTATTTTTATCATTGCTTGTTATTCAATGTGTGACCAGCTCATTGTGACAATTGCAATAATTTCTGTAATTTTCCTGTTATTACGCTAGAACTTACTTCAATTACACAATATTCATTAATGTGAAAAGAACATTCCAAATCTTTGCAGCAGCAATGGAGATTGACAAAAACTGGTCATTAGATTGGGCAATCGAACTACGACTGGACTAATAATATATATTATAGATACCACGAAACGAATGGTTCTCTGCTGAAAAATCAATTGCAGCTATATAGTATTGTTCATAACTCTTGTTGCTTTCTCGATCCTTCTGATAAACAATGTCAAGTCATCCCAAACAAATCAATCTCTTGAATGATACGCAGCATAACAAGAGGTATAACATACCAATTATCCGAATACACAAGATCTGAAAACGTTGATGAACAAGAAGAGCGCGTTTCTCCATTGGGAAAAATCCATGCAAAACCTAAATATGGTCTGTGGAAAGATATCTAGATGGTCATATCCACTTTAGAAATCAAATACACAGCAAATTATGTTCCAGAATGGAGAAACTCAAAATGCTTGATGTAATTTTCATACTTGAATTTGAATTGGTACAAACACCTGTTGATCAATCGATCGATAATAAGCCTATTTAATTCTTTCCCCATGGTTGGATGGAGACAGACATCGATATTGTAAACACATTCACTTCAACTTCAAAAATTATATCACCAAGCAAAAGTTCCTGAACAGATTCAATTCAACTACAAAATATTTGTGCAAAAAGCGCACAGAATTATTGTTTTAGAAGGATTAAAGAGATACTTTCTTATAGGCCGATGGCCTTGATGAGGTCATTGTTTACATTCACGAAATTTAAAATGCTGTATCTAGGCTCGTTCAAGCTTTTCAAAATTGTGTGAAATCATTGAGGCCAAAACGCTCACATGTTTCCTCTAAATTGTACAAAGGACTAACAGTCAAAACTTCAGCAAAACACCATTTTTCCACGGCGTTGAACATAAATCTCAACCTTTGGTTGTTGTTGTTCGCGTTCAGATCGCAGACCACCTAGTTTTCCCGTAAAAGCAGTCATACCATTATCATTGATAGCTCCCTCTACTCGGACGTTCTGATTCAATATTGCTTAATATGCTAATGAGCTCAAAATACCTATCCTGTATTTGGCAGAAATAATGAATTCTGGTGCTACTATATTTCCATAACGGTTGGTATGCTTTTAACTGACCTTGCACATTGCAAACAATGTTGTTATTACATATGACTCCCTCTCCCCATCATGTAAATAGTACCTCCAGTTCTTGACTCATTATTGCTCATTATTACAATTCGTCATCTTCATTTTCCCGTTCCTGACTTATCTGATGTTGTAGTCATTATTTCTACACAAGCGTAACCCAGCAAAGTGGTGCTTGTTGGAATTCCTGCGTTGCGCGTTGAGAAGCGTACGTCATTTGGTCTATAGAAATAGAAAATACAATTAAGAATGGAAAACAATAAAACATTTTAAACGGCCTAGCAATGGTAAACCATAATAACTGCAAGAAAAAAAAAATAGCGTAAGCTGTAACGTGCCGTGTGAACCTGAAACCTGGATACTCTAGACTTCTTCCATGCTCCTTATAAACCTGAAAACTTGTTAGTCTAAACTAACAAAGTTAGATGCCATTACATAACTTCATACATACCAAACATGACTTTACGTCATGCTGCGAAAACAATGGAAAATACATTTTCATTCTCCTTCACCAGTTCATCCGAATGAAAAATATTTTCCCTTTCCTTCCTGCATGACTATTAATAAAAGACAACATAGTTATACGTTTTTTAAACGTTTGGCAGCTTGGTTCAGGTCTGAACAAGCTATGGATATAACAAAGAAAGGGCAATATAGGTATTAACTAGCTTTTAGGCATGTAATTTACCTCAAACAAGATTTCGGTTCTCGATAACAACCGTTAGGAACATCCAGGCGTCGGATGTTTGCGAATCTCGTTTGCCTTCTTCTGAAAGAGGACCTTGGTTGCCTTTTCTTGGCCATTTTGGTTGACTTCTCATCGTCTGAATTGTCCACAAGCTCCTATACGCCTCTTATTAGTTTTTTGTATTTTATGAACAAGTCCTAATGTAGATTTCACAAACCTTTTGGCTTGTCTACACTTTGTCTCCTTGAATAAGTTTAGAGTCTAAAGATTGGTTATTAAAATTCTTAAGCTTGCTAGGTTCAATTTGTCTCTGAACATTTTAGCCCCCAAATCTGATGAAACATCAATTTCGTTAGGTTTTGGCTTTCGAATTTCGGCTAGCCTAGAGCCACCATACGATTTGAATTTCTCCCAAAAAATAGCGTAAGCTGTAACGTGCCGTGTGAACCTGAAACCTGGATACTCTAGACTTCTTCCATGCTCCTTATAAACCTGAAAACTTGTTAGTCTAAACTAACAAAGTTAGATGCCATTACATAACTTCATACATACCAAACATGACTTTACGTCATGCTGCGAAAACAATGGAAAATACATTTCGTTATTCGCTGTTAATTTGCTGTTCGAGCTGTCTATTCGTAAAAAAACGTAACTTTTAAAAGGCTTCTTCTTTACGACGATTTATGTTTCGCGTAAATGTCTGTAAAGAACGCCATCCTAAACGCACATTTACTTGTTACGTAAAGATCGTTGGGTTTACTCAACTTTACGCTTGCGTAAACGTTTACAGTCACTGAGTACGAAAACCGTGAATACCTGAAACATGCCATGAAAGTTTCGTTTGTTATTCGCTTTTAATTTGTTGTTCGAGCTGTCTATTATCGTAAAAACGTAACTTTTAAAAGGCTTCTTCTTTACGGCGATTTATGTTTAGCGTAAATGTCTGTAAAGAACGCCATCCTAAACGCACATTTACTTGTTACGTAAAGATTGTTGGGTTTACTCAACTTTACGCTTGCGTAAACGTCTACCAGTCAGACTATGAAAAACGTGAATACCTTGGGACGCCACGAAACTTTATCAGTATTTTGACTTATTCAAAAGAGCTGGTAGGAGCTTCAAGTCTTGGTATTGGTGCTCTTTATTCTATTCTTTCAATTCTTGTTCTGAAAATTATTTACTATAAATATGATCCATTTTATCAGTGTTCTACGCATGCAAGAATTCATAAAAAACATACTTCAGATATATTTCAGGTGTTTACAGTTTTCACAGTTTGTGTGTAAAAAGGTTTACGCTTCTTTAATATCTGCGAAAAGGTCGCGTAAAGGTATTTTAACCTTTTACGCAAGTTTACGCGTCACGTAAAAATGCGTAAATGTACAGGCTACCTTTACGCAAAAATACGCCGATAGCAAAATTCCGTAAAGTCCTCATTTCGTGCTGTGTACTTAACTAAACCGGCTTCTAACACTTTACTGCAATCGGTGTATTTTCCATGCTCTATCCATGCCAAGTAAAATTTTGGCTTGTCCGACGTAGCAACAGTAACTAGGGAGTAGAACAATGAAGCGGGATCGGTCAATTGCCTCTGCGATTGTCCAACGATGGTCACAACCACAATCATGTTACATGTAAGCTCACTTCATGTGTACCTCATTATATAAAACCTGAAATTTACAATTGTATATTATCAAATACGGTTTACAGTTGGGAGATTTCTGATCTCTAAGATGCGGACTGCTAATACCACGCCGCAGAAAATACAGCCAATCAGAATACATGTGTGTGCCAAGTTTCCCTGCTAGCAGAGGCCGTCTTTTCTCTGCATTTCGCTGGCTGAGGTTCGGGATTGTGGTCATTTCTAAAAATAAAACTGAAAATTCCCCGCCCCCGGGCTAGCAAAAATGCAAAATACCCCACGGCGGGGAACACAAAAAGCGGGAAAATGCCCCTCCCCCGGCTTCACACAAAAACTTCAACTCCATTTATACCATGTCCGAGCATTCATAATTCGTTTTTAAATGTACTTTAGTTTTCTCGTCTTTGAACGAGTTCTCATTTCACTGAAAGTGAGACAAAATATAAATAAAGAATTGAAACTAAGACCCCGTCCACACTACACCGTTTTCAAACGAAAACGGATACATTTTGCTCCGGATACGGCTATCGTCCACACTACAACGCCGAAAACGAGCATCGTAAACGGCGAAAACAATACGAAAACGATAAGTGTGGACGCAAATCTTTTTGAAAACGGAGCAAAAACTATCCGTTTTCGTTTGAAAACGGTGACTGTGGACGGGGTCTAAGACGAAATTGCGAAGTCTTTTCCTCTCTTATAGAAGACGTTGCTCTGCTCTGCTCTGCATTATATTTTATGTGGCGTTATTTTCGGTAACTAAACTGGGACATTGTAACTGCCAATCGATAGTTATTATAACTGGTGTTGTAGTTCCGCAAAGCCCGACGCGCTTGAGATGAGAAAACCAAAATTCCCCACCCCCCTCCCCGGGGAAAAACAAATCCCTCAGGGCCAGCAAAATTTTCAAAATTCCCCACCCCAGGGAAGGCAGTGGTGCCCCACGGTGTCCCGGGTGGGGGGGGGGGGGGTGGTCACCGCTGGAATTGACTGATACATAAATGCATAAAGTCAGCAGTCTAAATATTCACCTTTGATTTTTAGAGGAGGTCCTAAAGTTTGTTTTATCAGGCAATAATTAGCAATTTTAATTATTTCCGCTGAGTATGATGTGGATAATTATTCAGATCTCGGGGGGGTCTAGCACCAGCAGCACTTCCAAAGCCGAATACGAACTATCTTAAAGCTAGTTTCAAATATAGCGGTGCCATGCTTTGGAATAGTCTTTCTAAAGAGGCAAAAGCATCACGATCTCTTCTGTTTTTTCGAAGAGTAATCGACGCCTCTAATGCTCAATGCTGTAGAGCTGCGCTGAGGCACCGTCCACACTACGCCGGCTAAATTTGAAAACGGCTAATTTGCCTCGAAACGGAGCAAAAGTTTTTCGTCCACACTACGCCGGCTCAATTTGAAAACGCACAAAAAACGTCAGCTTAGCGCATGCGCAAAAAGAAAAACGAGAGCCCATGGTCATAAATTCCTCGCAGCCGTGTGACATGATGTCATGTTTTCAAAAAAGCTCCGTTTTCGCCGTCCACACTAAAACGCGTAGCCGGCGTTTTAAAATTTATCCACTTTCGGCAGCGTTTTCGAAAAGATCCGGTTTCGGTGGAATTAGCCGGCGTAGTGTGGACGGAAGGCACAACCGTATAAATATTTAGCCGTTTTCAAATTTAGCCGGCGTAGTGCGGACGCAGTTTTTATTTATCGCCACATACGTTTGTAATCCACGTCCCCAATGTACAGTTGACATCGTTTTCATTTTTATCCGGATTCGACCGTCCACACTAAAACGATCTGTACGTATACGGATTCGTTTTTATTCACTTTCGAGAGCGTTTTCAAACTTATACGGATTCGATGAAAACGATCAGCGTGTTAGCGTGGACGGAAGGCCTAAACGTATCAAAAAGTATACGGATTCAAACGAAAACGCGTTATAGTATGGACGGGGTCTAAATACAACTGTATGTATGTATATATGGGTGTTATACACCTCGGCCGCCGAGGGGGGGGGGGGGGGGGAAGCTGGATTCGATGTTTTATTATCCATTCAAACCAACCTTTAATTGTTTTGTTATTCATTCAAATTTAATTTTCCCGCTTCACGACAGGGTGCGGGAACTAAACATGATGGGAAAAACATGGGGGGGGGGGGGGGGAATCCGACGGAGCTTTATTTCAGCAACCCAAAATCGTTATTCGATCACTTGTCTCTTTTGATTTTTGTCCGTCTGTCTCTGGTTCGGGGTGAGATTTCTCGCGGTCTCGCTCTCGACGCTCGGATATAGATTCCCGGATGTGAGAGCATGCACGCTAAACGTAACGCGCGCTCTGATTGGTCGATTTCTATTAAGTTTTGGATGGTTCATGGAAATTAGGTCATCACTCGGAGTGAACGAAACGAGGCAAGAATGAGTTCACTACTACTAATAATCTAATAATAATGTGACAAAAGTTTTCACAATTATTACCGTGGATCTAATACAAGCTCTGGAGATTGAAAGCAAGGGAACCTAGCCAGAATTTCAGCCGGCCCTTCGCCCGATCGTAACATTGCTATTACTATTTATTATTAACCTCGCTCTGCTGTCTCTGCGGAAGAGGTTTGAATTTACCACGGGAATTTCTTATCCATTGCATTATGTAGCATCATATAATAAACTTTGCAGATACCTTAAATACTGGTTTCCATGACAACCAAACAACTTTATTTCTAATATAGTTTCCTGACCCCCTCCCCCAAACAACAACACACCAGTCATCGCCAGGTGAAAACACCGATAATTTAATTCCTCGCTAATGTAAATATAAGAATTGTCCACTAATATTTATTTGTGTTTTTGATATAACTTTGCATGTAATTGTAATTAGAAATAATCGTTCTCTTCGAATATCAAACTGACACCTGAATATCGCTGTGTGTCAATTGTCGTGTGATTGACTGGCCAGTGTCGAAGCATTCTTTCTGTCAGTCTTTTAGTAGCTAGCAAACCTGTCCGCCCATCTGGCAATCGGACGCCAAACAAAACAACAACGCCATATAACAGACACGCGAACAACTTTGCTCGTTAAGAAGACTGACAGAGAGCTCTGCTCGCAGAGTATGTCAGGGGATTGATGTATTCTCCTAGCCCGGAATCAGCTATGTTTGTGAACTGGCTAGTGTGTTTTTTACGATGCTGCCTTTAGGGACAGGCCATTTAACTTGTCAGCGGGTGAGGGAGGGTGACTCTCTCTCTCTCTTAAGCAACTTTAAAGGAATTTGTGCAGGAATTGACTTTCAATAAAACCGCGCTCCTTATAGTGCGCTAAGTAAATGGCCGGTCAGCGGTTTGCCATCAATATATGGGCGTGAACTCCGCTAGAGAACAGAGTTCATTTTGCAGTAGCCAACAGTCGGCCTCTGATCACTCACACGAGCGAGTTCACAGCTTATAATAACAACGGTTTCAATTTTAATTCTTATTTGATTTTAATTTATAGTATGTCAGAGCAAATCATGTAATTGGCAATTTCAAAATGCATGTGTTCTTCATAGCTGCCCATGTACCCGTTTGATTCATAGTCGGCAACACACTTTGTTATAGCAAAACAATAGGAGTGATGCATGTTAATGCATGTCTTCTTCATAGCTGCCCATGTACCCGTTTGATTCATAGTCGGCAACACACTTGTTATAGCAAAACAATAGGAGTGATGCATGTTAATGGAGCAACGTTTCTGAATCAGCTGCATTCTAGAAATTTGTCCGTCTACTCTTATTTACATGTTCTGTCACTCTTGGCACGAGTGAATAAATAGACTGCTCGAGAATTCATGCCCCTTGTTGCTTAGTAACACACCTATTTCGACAGTATGCAAATAGGCCATTCAAAATCACGTGATGTTTTCATCCTTACACAGCACTGTACACGAGCTTCATGAAAACTGAAACATCACATGCTATGAAATCGGCCATTTGCAAGTGTACCGAAAGAGGTCTATTCAATCTGCGTAAAGGGACATGATCCCAGGCCTTTCTAGCACGTGACTATCACGTGATCGCCACATGACCTAAATGCCAGCGTGCTTATTCTATACTGTACAACATTAAGTCTGAAGAGGTTTCATTAGAGTCGGTTTTATGAACCCTGGAACACTTTTCAGCGTGTAGCACTAATCTCTTTGTTCCTTTTTGTCATCGAAGACTAACACTTTCGACAAGCACACGATGCTTGTCCCGACGGGGAATGGCAAAGCTCGTGGGATAATGTATTTAACAGGTATGTTCCGCAGGCTTATAAAACCCTCTAAGATAGCCGCTTTTATACATACAACATGAGACCCTTAGGGGCGATTCTCTGCCGCCGCCTGTAGCAATTCTGAGTTCCGTATGTGTTCCATTGCAGAGCCTTCTAACGGACTGCGACTGCGCAGGCCCGGAGGACCTATGACAGGCCCCAGCATGCTCCGCCCGCTAGGCGCTAAGAAGCTAGGCATGGGATGTGGGTGAGAGACCGCTGGCATGGCTGAGCCGGGTAAAAAATGTGAGGCGATAGGAGTACCTGGTGAGAACATAGCAGCTGGGTGAGGAGGGTAAGGTCCGAGTCGTAAAGGTGGACGAGCGAGTCGCAGGTCGAATTGCTCGCTTTCATAAAGTCTCTTGTCTAGATAACTGATCCCATGCATGTGTGCGGTGTGCTTGTCTGTCGGAATCATCAACACGTCACGATCCTCGCCCACCTTATCTTCGTCTCGTCGTACCAGAGAAGCCCCCACTCGCTCCCGTTCCAATGCGAGGGCACGCGAGTCAAGGGCCATCTCTGAGCGAGCGTCATTCGTCAAGCTTGCTATGTTAAAACTCGATGGTCGTACAGGACGCGATGGTGGCGGGGACCGACTAACGTCCGATCTACGGTCTTCTGTCCGCCGCTCTTCGGTGATTCGATCACTTGTCTCTTTTGATTTTTGTCCGTCTGTCTCTGGTTCGGGGTGAGAAGCCGACGCGACTTTTTCTCGCTCGCGATCTCGCTCTCGCTCGGAGAGATTCCCGGAAGTGAGAGCATGCACGCTAAACTTATCATTTTCAATACGTTCTCTTTCTCTGCTTTTGTCCCTGTCTCGTTCTCTCTCCCGTTCGCGACTACGCTCGGCCATCTCCCGACTGAACCACGACTGGAACGACGGAGAATTGGCGGACATTCGTCCCCAATCCCTGCCAATGCCTGCGAGGCCACCGTAACTTGAGTTGAAGCTGGAACCCAGTCCTAACGAGCTGGCAATGGAGTTCGACACGGAAGTGCTCCTAAAACTACTCGGTGAACTTCCTGTGACTCCTCCTAGCCCGGGGAGGCCATTCGAGCGGCCGAGGACACCTCCATATGGAGTTATACCCTGAGTCAAACCCACTTCTGAGCTAGCGGAAGTGGATGAGAGTGGACCAACGCCCAGGAAGGCTCCTGTTGATACAATGATACGGATAGAAGCAAAATCACATGGATACATGGCGTACAACATAGTACTAGGTATCAGTACGAGGGTGAAGAGCATATGCACGGACTTACTGAACAATACTGAAATAATACAGGCACACAATGTAATACAAACAACCTCTGAACAACAACAACAAACCTAAAAAGAGGTCAGCTAATAGTGGGTAGCTATTTCAGAATAAGAGTGATACGAATGGGTTTACCTCTAGGTCTAGTGGGTTCCGCTTGGTGGGGTGTGACCGGCACGGGACTCACTGTGCCCTGGTTACTGCCATGAAGACGAGGGGAGCGGTACCCCACTTCGGGAGCGGCACCTCCTGGCCTGGAGTGGGACGTTACCCCGTTACCGGATCGACTGATAGGGATCTGTTCAGGCTTGATATGGGGATCCTTATGAAGCTCTGCTTGGACCTACAAACAAGGTGGGATAGGATAGAATAGGATAGGATCAACTTTATTTATACACGCTAGCCTTTTCCACTGTCGCTGATTTCCAACAGTGGCGTGTTCTACAATTTACAGAGATTCTTATATGAATGTGAGTTCATGTATCAGCCATGTATCACACCGGCGTCCGTATATAGAGATTTTATTCACGGCTTTATCGTATCCGGCCACAGTACATAGTAAATTTCTGTACTTGATTTTACATGAAAACGGTCTGAAGAAGCAAGCCCAATATGGGTTAAGTTTGGGTTCCTGGCACGCGTCATCTGTACATGAACATCTAAGATTAAAAAAATCAATATAATGGCGCAACGCTGATCGACTTTGTTTCGGGGCGCAAATATGTGATTAAGTGGTCTGTACCTTCTGTTGATGGTAATAGATTTGCCATGCTATTTGGACATGTTGTGCACACCACCGACCAGGCTTCTGTCAATAAATCATTTAGATGTAAAAGTTGAAAGGAGTGACGGACACACCAAAAGCAACCCAGATGTCTATCAAAGCCAATAGTTGTTGAGGTTTGCCTTACCCTAGGAATGAGAGGTGGCGGCAGAGCCCCAGGGGGTGGGGCACAGGGCGAGGGTGGTAATCCGATAACGTGTGGCTAAAAACACAGCAAGAGATTAATATTGGTGATGACAAGGGAAGCCTCTTTCTCCCTAAAAACTAAAAAGGATACACAGCCTTCCCTTGCTATTATAATATGCCCCCTTGGAAATGACCATCGCGGCCTTAAACGTTTCTTAATCTGACTTTACTCCCCAAGAAAGCTGACGCCTTATTTGTGACAACACCACCACATAAGACTTACCACGGCGGGACTACTGGGCACCAGTAGTGGATTGACAGGGCCACCTGGAACGCCTTGTGGGGAGTGGAAATGTTGATGCTGATGTTGATGTTGGTGCTGGTGTAAGTGTTGATGTTGGTGCTGGTGTTGATGGTTGTCGTAGTGTAAGTAGTGCGCGCGGTCGTGAGATTGTAAGAACCGTGAGTTGAGCTCCTGTCGCAAAAGGTCTTGGCCTGAAATCAAATCCACACATTAAGCACATATCAGTTTTATACACATTCAATTCAACGCTTCCTTACGTCCGGTTAATGAATAAAGAATGAACAATAACATATTCGTCACAGCTTTATAAGAATAGACTGAATATAGAGGATTTCAGGCGAGTGTGAAAACTTAGGGTTGTCCAATACACTTACAAATTGTACCGGATATTGTACGGAATTGACATAACAGCAACACAATGAAAATATCACAATGACATGCATGAATTTATATCTTATTAGACATTTTAATGTACAATATCGCTGGATTTTTTTTCGAGTCTGGAGTATTTTGTCGAGCCCGTCTTCGGGCGAGACAAAATACAAAGACGGGAAAAAATGTTCAGAGATATTGTACATTAAAATGTCTAATAAGTTGTTTATTATCCGACATTCTATTTCCCGCTGTTTTGAAGTGAGAATGGACGAGCTTAGTGACAATAGTTTGGAAGTGTACGATATCGCGGGATATTTGTACTCGCCCCAGGCTCACTCCTGCGATATTTGTTCTCCTCTCGTTCCAGTTGGATAATAAGTATGAGTATTGGACGCGTATGGACTGTTCTCTCTGTCCCAGTCTACAGACTGCATTTGAGTACAACCTACCAGATCCCATGACATATCCAGGAGGACCTAGTGCGTCTTTATTACCTCGCCATCCTCCTGCAAAACAACACAAAAACATTAGACAAGCGATAGATTCCTGTGAAACGAGACTTGTCTGTCTTACAAGAGGTGATGATAAACTAAACTACTGCCACGCTTATTATGCGGCTTTACGCTAGATCAGCATGGCAACAATTTGTCTGGATATCGTAGCTATAGCATAATAAGGAAGAGAAATGGTTGTCATTGGTAACCAATGGCCAATAGAAGGCGAGGACACTCACGGTATGGGAAGTCGGGTGAGTGGTTGTAGGACAAGGGTCCGCCGGCCGCATGGAATGATGGGAAGTGCGGGAAGAGACTAGGAGGGTGCGAATGTCCAAATGACGGCGTCAGGGGGTGGGAGGTGGTGGTGGATGTGGCTGCAAATGATAGCGTCAGGCTAGAACTCCCGGGTGTACTTGTGGAACTGGCACGGGGGAAAGCGGATGCCGCAGAACTGGAACGGAAATGAAAAAAGAAACTAATGAAAATCGCTTGACTATGAGTATACTGATGAAAGAGCAAGCACCATCGCAATACAGCACGAGTAAACTATAGTGATATTATTATTATCACTGTCATTGCCATCGTCATAGTCATTATCACGAAGCAGTATTATGAGGCGCCAAATGGGCCAATATTAAATGGGAAAATATTTCCATCGATCACAGGAAATATAAATGATAGGTTAATATATTTCAATAGACATCAAGGCTTCAAATATGTACTTGAAACGGAAAGTCAGAGCGTGTGCAAATGTGATTTAAACTCTACTTCTGTTTTTGTGCTGTTTTGTTTTGCCTCAAAAAAATGTCAGAGGGAAGGGGGAATAACATTGATAACTTCGTAAAAGACATTTCGATACATCGCCAAGATAATCACTTCGTAATCACTCCTATAGGTTTTATTCAGAATTGGTGTAACCACTTTCAGATTGGATGCACTACAGTAATATGAAATCCGCTGTACACATGGGATCTACACTCTTTTTTTTTATAAGAACGTCTAAGAATCGACTTCAGCCTGGGCAAAATCAGGTATTTTTAACAGTAAATGTATCAGAATGTTCTTAATCTTTGGCCATATTTCAGCCTTGACGTTCTTATAAAAAAGGTTCTTATAAAGAAAAAAGAGTGTATTTGTATCTGACCTGGGCCAGTCTGATGGCTTGGATACACTGGGTTCCCGGTCCTTGCTAAGGTCGATAGATGCCTTGCTTGGACCAACTCGCTCACTTGCATTCAACAACTGTGGTGCTGCAGAGATTGCAAAATAAATAAATAAATAAACGCGAACAAACAAGCACTAAAGGAAACGGGATCTGGCGCGTCATACAGTCGCTCATAGCAAAAAACCTTTCTGATGTGGCATAGAAAAGACTGACATTTGTTCTGATTCACCGAGCTATTGCCTCATACAGCTATTCCATAAAACGTTTTCGGACGCCGTACGCGCCTTAAGTTGTCTGGGTAGAAGGTCTTGAATCTGATCGCTGTTTGAGTACGCGAGTTACAAGTTAGCTACTGGGCATCACTAGGTTTAAACAAAGCTCTGTTTGTAGAATTCAGCCACTAGATCAGTTATGGTCGCTCAAGGACGACAAACTTGATTGAACTAGCCGTATACCCCGGACGTCATGCCATCAAGAATAACCTGGGGGAGGGTTTTTGTTTAATGTATTCATGACGTTCTAAAAGCTGTAAGCGGCTCTGCAAAATACACAATAACGTTAAGGTTCATGTTCTCCAAAGGGGAGGAGATATAGGAATACAGTGGTACCTCTATTAAGCGGCCACCCTCTATAAGCGGCCACTTTTCAAAGTCCCAAAATAATGTATTGTCACTCAAGTACTGTACTCAATTCAGCGGCTAACCTCTATTAAGCGGCCACTTGGCTCGGTCCCGAAGGTGGCCGCTAGAGGTACCAGTGTATAACGACAATGTAAACATAGTTCGTCAGAACAGATTACCACGCACGCTTACCAATCATACTAGAAATCAAGTAAGGGGGAGGAAATCCCTCATTTCAGGGATGCGAGTGTTTTTCAAATGGATGTAAAATTAGTGAATTTGATTTTTGTGCACCATTTGTTTTGTGCATTGCTTTTCTACTTAATGGATGGTGCTAACTCTACAACGCACACTGCAGACAGTGGTTATTGTCGTGAAAAACAGAATATATACAAAAAACGCATGGCCTTCGTCTCGAATGGAACGACTGAAAACGCTGTCAGGTTTGCGTGGCGAAACTCGGCCGCGACAGAAAATAGGATGACAAATCAGAGACGTGGTGTGCTTCATAAAGCACGTCTACAGCAGTGCACTAACGGCCACTAACCTACATGGTTGTTCATTCTGTGGAAAGAGACGCGTGAAGCTCATAATCCACGGATGGCGTAAGTGAGAGATATTCGGGTAAACGTTTTCAGATGGCTTCAATATGTCCTGTGCGACAGGCTGACTAGTAGCGCTCTGCGGAAAAAATGACATGGCTCTCTCTCGGGCCTTTACGGATGTCGTATGGCTTGGATATTTAGCATGAGCAGCTGTAGCCGTAAACGACTGGCTGAAATACTTAGTGGGATAACAAACTCGCTATACTTACATAATTATACGGCTTTACGCGGTCTTGTCGAGAGGGAATCACTATATAAAAGCGTTCTCGGCGATAAACGAGAACAAAGCGCCCTGTTTCTTACATTCCCACCGCGTGAGACGGCGCCCTGTCTATCATATCAATACTGAAAATGCTTATTTTGCTGTGAAGTTTGTGCGAATGAACGAAGGATTTTAATTAAAGACAAAGGCTGCGGCAACTGAGGCCGACAGGAGAGCTCATTTGGAAATCAAACTGTTTAATTTATGAAGGGCTATTGCAATATCTCCTTCGGAGGCAATTAAGATGGGTTAAATAAAAATATTTTGATAATAAAATCATCAAGTCAAAAGTGGATTCAAAACGCGTTGAATTAAGCTCTTAAAATCAGCTCAGTAAACTAGGCATGAATGCTTTAAACTAAGCGGTTTTTCTACTAGTCTTTGGCTATTACAATCTCTGCCTCGGGCTATTTTATAGAATAAGTTTCGTATCTGACACTCGGCGAGGTAAAATTAGAGAGTTCTGAACCGACTTGCGTAAGTAACCAGACTGCCACCAGACGGCATAATACGGAAGATACTCATGAAAATACAGCCTAGCCATACACCTACAGCTATTTCAATAAAGGTTGCAAGAAAAAAACACGCGACTTCACTACAGAGGAAGTAGTAGACAACATAAAGAGAATACGAAAACGAATGAGGTGCTTAACGTGCGATCAACAACTAGTATTATTGGTTTGCTAGCCTTGACCCATATTCCCTTGCGGTCTGGACGCATACGCCTAAGCGCTATCTCGACAACGTTTCTATAGTTGTGCGGCATAGGCACAATCATAGATGCATGTGAATTTTTTTAACCTATGATGCACCCTTATAGGGTAATATTTTACCAAGAGAGTAACGGTACTCCCTTGATGCACTACACATCCACAACCGCATAAAGTCAAAGCACCCGCAGTGTGCCAAATGGCGCATTTTTCACTGTGAACTCTAAGTAGAAATAGCAGTCTGCAATACAGGAGAATCCAGAGATAAAAAAGCAGATCTCGAAAAATACAGATCTACCTTCTCTACAAATGGCGTGCTTGATTTCCATCCTCCTCTCTCGCGTTGTATATATTTTCCCGCAATCTAAGTATCTAATTTGATTTTGTTCGCGCGTCACGCGTATTAAATTTTTAACTGTGTGTACCCCGCTGATCGCCTTAGACTACAAGTCTACTGGAATCCCTTCCAGAGACGTCAATATACATCCAACTGAGATTTCTCCACATGTGACCACTTGTTTCACGTCCATTTGCATCTTCTCCGTTACTCTAATTCAGACCATTTGACCCCCCTCTTTCCGACGAAACAAACACTTTCAAAATCATCGGTATATCTAGAAACCGGTTTTAGTGTTACAGGTCAAACATGGGTCCACTCCCATCTTCGACAGTCATCTTATATTTTGTTGGCACTGGATTTGATTAGATCCTTTGTTATTCAATAAATCATTTGCCTCAAAAGATCCCTAGACTTAGCCTTTGGATACAATGACCATCAAGTGCCAATGAGTAGTCTGCACTGTACCATATGAACATACAAAACCATCTCACCGCGACTATGTATTTCTATTGGAAAACTGACAGCTATTGAGAAAAGACGTCCCAAAATAGCTTGAATTTCACTGTTTTTAAGATAGGTATTATATATCATTTTAAAGTTTTTGAAAAGTAGAACACAGATATGATATTTTCATTAATAAATTATTAATAATTATTTGTCAACAACTGATTTTCTCGTTTGAGCAAGTTATAGTCCGTCAGAATTTAACAGAACCACCAAGTTTTGTACCATCTTGAATGATCCTAAGGTGGACTCCAAAATATTTGAGTGCCAGCGATGTTTACTTTGTTTTAATTTTATGACGACTTTTCTTTCAGTCCCAGCTTTTTCAGTTACTATCTAATTTCAAAAAGCAATAAAACCCTATCGAACATACAAAATATCGCTGGCACACTCTTTGGAGTCCATTTTTAATCATTCATTTTGATACAAAACTGGGAATTCTCTGACGGACAAAAACATAGTGAAGCGACAAAATCAGTTTTTGACAAATAATTATTATTTTATTAATAATTTATCAATAATTAATGAAAATATCATATTTGTAATTCCACTCTTCAAAAGCTTTTAAATGATATTTAATACATATACCTATCCTAAAAACAGGTAAATGATAAGCCAAAGGACCCCTTGAACCTTTTCACATACCTTACCACTGTATGCATTGCTACGCGACCTCAAAATTCAATGTTGCGATGGGCGATTGGCGATTTTTAGCCGTCAATCAAACCAAAACGCTGGATTCGGCCACTTCAGCGGGCCGACATTGATTGCAAAATCAACCAAAATGGTTTTAAGCTATCCTTTGGCTTCCTTGACTCGAATGTTTAACTTTCCGGTTCAACAAAATTGACAACAATTTTCTTGCGTAAAATCGCCAATCGCCCAACAGTGAATTTTGAGGTCGCGTGGCAAAGCATACGGTGGTATGCATTGACGCACAATGCGTTTAGCAACAGGTCGCTATTTTGGTTCTGACGTCATCTCGGTTTTTTGACCAAATCAGGAAACCAATCAAAACCAAAATGCGAATTAGCAAATGGTAAGCGTCATTCCACTTGGGATTTCACCCCAACCGGTTTTCCTCGAACAATGGTAAGCATCACAGCTTAATGTAGTCCAGTGTCAGGAGGGGCGACGACACCTTTCCTAGAATACTTTTTTGTCAGCCGTTCACTCTACAAACGCCGAGTCTGATATGTTCTGATATGCTATTGCATGTGTTTGTGAGATAGGAGGCATCCTGGTGTTATTCAATAAACAAGTAGCAGTTACGTTGCCACTACATGAAGTGAATAGAACGGCTAGTATAACTCGAAGGTTGTGGGTTGACACTACATGTTTCAACCGTCATCTTCCACCTGCCGAAACGTTCTTCAGTTCTTAGATTTTTACAAAATGCAGGAAACAATATGAAAACACAACGTGCGGAATAGCGATGGCAGCTGTCGCTTTAAGTGCCTGGATTGAGTTTGCCAAAATGCCACTCCCTTGAGTTATACACAATATAAGAGCGAATGAAGAATGTTGATGAGAACACGAGAAAGCCAAGAATAGCCGAGCTACCACTGTAAGTGTGTCAAGCAGCCTCTTCTCTCAAGAGATTAGCTCTGATCAGGTAACAAAGGTTAGGGCGGCGAGCAAAGCGTTCTATCTCGAGATGAGAAAAACATGTTCCACGAAAAAAGCCGCCAATATGATTCCCAGATATACTTGGTTCAACTCGAAGGAGATTAGCGTGCGTGCAGCCGATACTGGATGAACAAGTTTGAAAACAAGATATGAATAGATTTGGACGTCATTTGAATGGACGATTCAAGCTATAATGAATGCGCATCGGTACTTGTGTTACATTTCACAAATCAAGTGCCTTGTATGCGCGCACTGCACCCTGGTAGTTGTGTTATGATTCCAAAGGCATTTCTAAAGAAAATAGAGTGAATATCAGCTTCCAAGACAACGCGCTTATAGCTGGAATCGTCCATTTACAAACAAACATTTGCCGCCACACAAGGAAGTCCGTGGCTAATTCAACCTGACACACACCAGGGCGTTCACTACTCCCTGCACACACTAACCCTATCTAATCAGAGTGTTTCAAGTGGATGGATTTCCTTTTTTGACCTATAAAATATCTTAAATGTCGCCTACAAGGCAAAGAGGGTAATTTAGTTTTAGTCTTTTTTTGTGTGTGTGTGAATTAGCCATGGGCAACCTTAAAAAGCCTGTGTCAGCCGCCATTTTGGCAGCATAGCGATATCAAGACGAAGAAAGCATCCATTTCCATCGGCTGATTTAGAGAATATAGAGCAATTTTCTCGATTGAATTTGGTAAATAAAATATGACACTTTGTTTTTAGATGTCTATTAAGAAATTTCTACACGTAATTCGTCTTCTAATATTGAACGAAAGGAGTGGCTGAAACAGGCTGTTTTTAAATAGGATGCATTGCATACCATGCGGTGTTGTTGACTTGGTGACGTGTTCCTCGGGTTCGGAGATCTGCAGGAAGAAGGACTGTGCGTCACTTAGCGTGGGGCGATGGGGTCAAGGGGAGCTTTCAAGTGTTTCTTCACTTACGCATCAGTCGCGCGCCCGAACAACAGATAAACCTTTGCTGCTGGCTATTATAAGCACATGCTTGTTGTAGTTCTTGGCATACAAGATTGTATAGGGGTTTTCAACACCAAATCTGATTAAATCCTCTTTATAATGTGAGTTTTGCTATCGAGAAGGGGGAGGAAGATTGGACGGCCACAGGGACAGCTGTTGCGTCAACGTCTTGCTCTGCGTGCTGATGTTGCTAGAAATCCGAAACTAAAACTACACTTGCCCGCCTCATAGTCGTTATTCATTTAAATGTTTTTAGCTTCCGGAAGAAACTCCAGTTAAAAAACAAAAACAATATAAATTCGGAAAAGAGTACCCATCCCTGGCACCAAATTCCTACAGACAAGCCAAACAAGGCTCCCTGGCGAAACACATGCACGCTTCACAGAAGAGGACAACAAATGAG
The DNA here is from genome assembly GCA_033964015.1 of Scolanthus callimorphus. NCBI lineage: Eukaryota > Metazoa > Cnidaria > Anthozoa > Actiniaria > Edwardsiidae > Scolanthus > Scolanthus callimorphus. Next base: position 14,967,212 of record CM066919.1, read on the forward strand.
CAATTGACCGATCCCCGCAATTTAGCAGTTAAGCAAAGATTTCGTATTCCCGCTCAATTTTCTATGCTCTAGCTAGAATGCCCCAAAACTAAGAAGTCGTAGTGATAACTTTGAAGTATTGCAATAATTGGGATCAAAGTTATAGGCCGCTAGAGTTCCGTATTTTTAGAGACATTGTACTCAATCTGACCGACTTCAACTCATGAAACTCGTAGTTTTGAGGTATTCTAGCTATAGCATAAGAGATTTGAAAAGAAAACCGGGGCATTGTCAAACTGCTAAAATGCGGGGATCGGTCAATTGACCAATCACCAGACAGACAGAGACAGACCGACAGAGCCTTACCCTTTCATCTTCACTTTCTGAGTCGCACTAGAAAACAAAACATGCACTATGTTAGCACTACTATTCTCGACAAGACGCTTGAGTTTGTGTAAAAATATTGAAATTCCATGAAAGGCCGAGCCTTTCTGCGCTGCTGAACTAAGAAAACCGTATTAATTTCGGCATTGGAAATGTATTTTTCTCAGCTGAAAAAAATAATAATCTATTAACAAAGTGTACTTTGATTTCGAAGGAGGTTTAGGTGATGATATTCCATTCCACACTTGTGGGAATTTTACGATATTGCTTTCAGTACATTTGCTTTCTTTTAATTTTTTTTTTTTAGCAAAATAAGTCTAGGGGGAGAAAAAATATTTCCTTTATACGTGTTTAAGTATTTCACCAGCTGTTCAACTAACGCTGGAAATCGAATGACCGCACGAATAACACAATTCCTGGTATTGAAGATCGGAGAAAATTTTCAATTCTAGAAGGAAAATTCAAACTTAAGTAATAGCTTCAATAAAGAAACACAGATTGAAACTGATCGGTTTGCTGTGCATGGCTGACATCAAGCATTAAAAACACAACAATGTACCAGGTGAACATAACAACATGATGAGACTGAGTGAGCATGCGCACAAGGTTATCAACTGCGGTTGGTAATGACTGGCGTACAGTAAAGCCATTTAGCAATAAATTCGAGTATCTGTCAATCATGATTGGGTAAGAGTACGCGTCGTATCAGGATCCGCTCTATCACGTGTCTCAGCTGACTAACACATTCTCCAGCCTAAATAAACTTAGCCCATGGTCTATGTAATAAGCTTACGTGTTTCTTTGCACGAATTCGCCAAAATCTGATGCGATATTTCTAAGCAGCTTACCATATAGCCTTTATCTGAACCACCAGAATCAGAGTTGTCCTAGAAAATAGAAAAAAGAATAAACTTTAACAACAACACACTACGTAGTTGATGTTAACAAACATCAGTACATAAAATCATTCCTAGAAAATCGTTTAACTGAACATTTCGCCGTTATGCAGTAATAATATTCCCATGTATATCTTATCTTATCCAAGGGAAGGGGTGTCAAAGATTACAATGTCAGCTGATAGCAAGTATGTAATCTCGCTACTGCCGTATCATTAGGCCACGCATTAAACCCGTGGCGCTCACACAATCAGAGGAAGTCATAATCATTTATGGAGCTTTAGGCAGTTGTCAACGAACCTTTAAAAACAAAACCGGTTCATTAAAGAAATATAGGGTTAACGTTAACCTGTAGTCTGCTGCTCATGTCGTCACAATGTTAAAACTCCTCTCAATTACCACCATATGATATGCTGTTAACTTTGCATTACGTTGGCAGTTAGCGGCCGTGCACCATTTAGTCCGTCCTAGCTGTAAAACTGTACAGGAGAACCCTGATAATGTGCCAAAGGGTGTCTTGGAAAATACAAATGGCACTTGGCCGAATGACATCTTGCTCTAAGTACTTCCTAAGAGCTCTCCAGCTAGACTCATCTGCCCTAAAGGCCCTTCACATGTACTTGACTATGATTGACAGAACTCGAGTAGCCAATATTGCCTACTTACAACACAATATCGCAGAATAAGGTTCCTAATGAATAACTCAATAGATCTCACTATCCGTGCATAGCATGAGAAGGAATTCAAGGCTCTCAGAGTGTTACAAGAAGGGAACGGCTGGGCAAATGCATCATTCCGTGTTTTTTTTTAACGAAAGACAAATACGTTGCAAAAACCACAATCCAGCTGCAGGCAGTAGGCGACAGAATCCAGGAGCAAACAACAGCCATCTATTTTTTGCACAAGGGCATCTTGACGCTTACTTCCGAACTCAAGAGACTTCACAATTTGAATCAAAATGACAGTTAGAATGGCTTGGCCAATTTGCGGTGACAGTGGGCACATGACAAGATAGAAAGGCATCCTAATCACTCTGCCCCGCCAAGCTCTACTATTAAGAACATCGTGCTACTAATCTGCTTATTTGTGTGCTACAGCAGCCTTCATCCACCTAAATATTACAAAATAAAAAGTGCAGTTACCCTCGGTTATTTCAATTTGAATTTTGTTAGGAGATCGTCGATAACGTGACTGCCCCCATAAACAACAGATAAAGCATCATGAAAGTTCTTAGTGAAAGTCTAGAGCTAGTAGATTGATTTCCGTGCAAAGTTTAGAGAAGCTTAATGATCTCTTCTCGTTCCACTCTAGAGAGAAAGCCTGCTTGTCTGCCTAATGTGTTTCTGTTGACTCAACTGATTGTTTGCCGTCATATTCCACTGCACAGTAAATTCAAACTGTAATACAGAGTGCATTATTTAACTGTCAGCTCTCACCGGCTCTCGCCACTTGACAAAGACAACTATTACAAACTTAAAGTTTCCTCTCATTTTCTCAGGAATAGGGAATCTAGAAGATTTAGTCTATATTTATCCCCTGGCACTAAAATCTTGACTTAAGTAGAGTGATCAAGAAAAGGCAAATCGAATAAGAGAGTAAATGCCTCTTATGAGTTTTGTTAGCCAACTAATGGGATAGTGTGTGTGAACCGAAACAATAATGGCGCACATTATTACACACCACCAACCAATAATGTTACTTACCATTACACTCCCACAAACCAATAATACTACCATTACACTCCACCAATCAATGTTACCATTACACTAGACCAAACAATAATGTTACCATTACACACGACCAACCAATAATGTTACCATTACACTCCACCAACCAATAATATTACCATTACACTCCACCGACCAATACTACCCATTACACTAGACCAATTAATAATGTTACCATTACACACCACCAACCAATAATTAACACTTATTGGATGAGGTAGAGCATGATAGTGAGATTTGTCAACGCCGAGGTTTGTGAGGATAACACTAACTCGAGGTGTTAACAAATCTCACTAACATGCGAAAACCGAATTCAATAATTGTTTTATTATTCAGAATTCATGATGAATTCTTACCTAGCTTAATGAAGTCGATGATGAGGCCTTGATTGGCGAAACGGTTTTTCAACTTCAGCTTACATTTATTCGTATTTTTCTCTTTGTATTCAATTCAAATAGCCATAGTGGAGGTTTAGATATCCTGAGCAATGATCTCTCGGCAAAAAGCATAACAGATTCAACAAGAATATTGGCAAAATTGGCTTTCTCTTCCGAACTGAAAACCAACATGGCAGCTAAACCTATTGGCTTGCGTTATGACGTCATTAGAGTGCATCAATCGTAATGTCTGTAGTGTAACATCACACACTGCGCACCAACAACATTTCGCTGCGTACTCTTAGCCAATCAGAATCAAGATAGTGGCATGGCTGAATAATAATGTTACTTATTACCATTACATTCCACCAACCAATAACGTTACCATTACACTCCACCAACCAATGTTACCATTACACTAGACCAATCAATAATATTACCATTACACTCCACCAACCAATAATGTTACCATTACACTAGACCAAACAATAATGTTACCATTACACACCACCAACTAATAATGTTACCATTACACTAGACCAATCAATGTTACCATTACACTCCACCAACCAATGTTACCATTACACACCACCAATATCAATAATGTTACCATTACACTAGACCAATCAATAATGTTACCATTACACACCACCAACCAATGTTACCATTACACTAGACCAATCAATAATGTTACCATTACACACCACCAACCAATGTTACCATTACACTAGACCAATTAATAATGTTACTGTTACACTTCACCAACCAATAATTACACTCCACCAATCAATGTCACTAGACCAATCAATGTTAAAATTACACTAGACCAATCAATAACGTTACCATTACACACCACCAACCAATAATGTTACCATTACACTCCACCTACCAATAATGTTACCATTACACACCACCAATCAATAACGCTACCATTACACACCACCAATATCAATAATGTTACCATTACACTCCACCAACCAATAATGTTACCATTACAGACCACCAACCAATAATGTTACCATTACACACCACCAACCAATAATGTTACTATTACACACCACCAATATCAATAATGTTACCATTACACACCACCAACCAATGTTACCATTACAGACCACCAATATCAATAATGTTACCATTACACTCCACCTACCAATAATGTTACCATTACACACCACCAACCAATAATGTTACCATTACACTCCACCAATATCAATAATGTTATCATTACACTCCACCAATATCAATAATGTTACCATTACAGACCACCAATATCAATGTTACCATTACACTCCACCTACCAATAATGTTCCCATTATTCCACCAATTGGATGTGATTGGTGGGGGAATGATGATGGTGGAATGGTGAACTTACATCAGTGTGGTTCCCAGATGCATTGCTTTGCACAGTATGTCGACTTGTCTCTGGTTTGGCTCTGTCATCAATTTCATCCTCTGTGTCAGAATCTTTCTGTTTGGCATCTTGCATCTGAACACACCAGCAATAAGTAAATTAGAAATATAAAAGAAAGTGGTTCATATGTTTCTGTTGTTTTTGGACTAGATTCCCTAGGTAATGGCAACATTCCTCAGACATGGAATTTAAACAATCAGAGACACAAACCTGGGGTCACATAACTCTGACCTCACTTGTCTTTCCAATGATGTTCTGGACAAGTGTACCCACTTTTTTTTACCAACGTGTGTGTGTTGGGGGGGGGGGGGGGGGGGGGAGGGGGAAGTAAGAGAATGAAGCACATTCTACATTGCGTGATTGTGAAACAAATCCACACCTCCCCCATGGAATAGAGTTGGAAATTCTACATTTCTGTATTTAGCATTTTTCTACATATTATTTTGCTGACTCAGCATAAAATGTCATCCATTGTAGCATTGCCTCAAATGTTAACCCATTGACTTCTGCACTTGTAGTATCATAGAATCATTTATTCTTGATTATTCATGTATAATATGAACAACAACAACCAAAGCGAAGGGCTAACGCTCGGAACGTCAGCAAAACAACTTTTTTCCACGGCGTTTAACATAAATCTCAACCTTTGGTTGTTGTTGTTCATGTTCATGTCTCTGCCGACGCAGACCACCTAGTTTTCCCGTAAAACTAGTCATACCATTCATGTATAATATCTTTAACAATTATACCATACTTTCCTCTTTTTAGTATGTTTTCAGTGTTGTAAATATTCACTTATTAGCCTTTTTGAGGGGTAAGTATTTAAGAATGTGCAGTGAGCCATATTCATTGCAGTTTAGCAATGTTGAACAGTGGTGTCAAATCAATTGAACATGGTGTGTCCAACTTCATCTTGAATGATGTTGTTATTAAATGTTGAACTGGTTAGATACCAGCCTTAAGAAAAATATTATTCAGAACATAATTTGCTGAGTACTAATAACTCTGCATTTTTTACAAACTAAAAAGTGTCTATTATGGATTGTCAATCTTTGTGAAAATGAAGTACAATACAATAATCTGTAGAGTGGCTAGACAAATTAAACAATGTTTAAACAATATTTCTAAAACCATAGTATTTCAGTTAGTATTATTCCAGATCTGTAGTTTCAAGTATGTGACAAATTTTATGGTCTCACAAAATGAGTGAGTAACTCCCATCTGAACATTTTATTAAAAGAGAGAGGTGTGTACCGGTAATGAGGAATACATTAACCAGTAGCGAGGCAGGTGAAAAGCTGAACCCATAAGTCAATGGATAACCTTCTTTACACTTAACATAACGTTTGTTCACATTTCAAGGAAAATAAAATATATAAAATTACGTACATGTAAATGATCAATTTTTATCCATTTATTAATTGATTTATATTATTTTTATTCTATTGATAAATAAAAACAAAATAATATTGCTGTTTGACCTAACTGTAAAACTCTTTCTAATAATAGTCTCTCTCAAGGGAAAATATGCATAAATGACAAATAATAAATGTTATTGCTCTCACTACATTAACTTTTCTTTCCTGATTATCTTTATTCCCGATCCATTATTAAAGTAATGCATGTTCAGACTGTTGTGAGGTTGGAAGATACTGATAAGTCCCAAACTGGGTTATCATCATTATGGCTTATTAGACCTGACTGCAGATAATACCCAGGACAAGGTGATAAACTAAAGTGTAAAACATTTTCACCAATCATGGCACAACAAACAGCAACTCACAAACCCCTTTAGACAGAAAACGTCAATAAAGATATTAGTAAAAGTTGACCTGAACAATGGTCTCGTTTTACAAAAAATAACAATAATCACTAGTTTTCTCGAACATCTCTTAGACGAATTTTGTGCAGAGGATTCTAGACTAACACGCTTCTTAGCAGTTTCGCTACAGAAAACTGAGGGATTCTCAAATAACAAAACACATTTTACTATATTTCATTGTTTTTTAAAGGTGATTAATTAATTGTAGAAAGCGTGAACAGCGTCTTTCAGCGAAAAACAAAAACATTCACGCAAAACTTAGCACGTTTTGACTCGGTACAAGAAATGCGGTTTGCTAACCATCTGGATTTTTTTTTTCGGTCGTTAACCCCCCACCCCTCTGGAAATTCCTAGGCTTTTTGACCCCCCCACACCTCTGGAATTTCCAATCCCTTCCGTGGGGGGGTATGGATATTTTTGGAAACACACAATGTAAATGTGTATTATACAGTTGCAAAGAATTTAGTCTTAGTCTTTGACTATGCCTATGGTACACAATGCGGTTTCTAGTGGTTTTGTTATGAGTTGATGATTTTCAGCAATAAGAAGTTTAAAATGTTTTTTTTTTCCATTTTCGCGGAAATTAATTTACTAAGAAAATAATTTTGCATGCGAAAATAAAGACCCACGAAATATGCCGACCTGTTTTTCGCGAAATTAAAGCAACACAAAAATTAGTACCAATAAGGTATGTCGAATACATTTAAAACAATAGATAATTTGCTATTTGAAAGTGTCAGTATCTTTTTTTTAAAGTGATTGGTCAGAGCCCGACACTGCGACCATATGATCGCCAATGGCGACTAAATATGGTGGCTTGGCAACCACAATTTTAGAGGTAGTTGCCAAATGGCACCCCATCTTTCTGAGTTCAGCTGAGATCCACGTTTATGTGGTGACTAAATTTTGCTTTCTGGCAACTAAAATGTTTGAATTAGTCGCCAATGGCACCTTGCGAAAAAAGTTAATGTTGGGCCCTGTTGGTGCAACCTTAATTTGATGTATGTGATCAGGGCGACCTTAATTCAATGTATGCCCTAGGCCTTAGTTATGGCAACCTAAGAAAATACATTTGAAAGTTTATATACAATAATTATATGGGGATTTGTATAGAAGTGCACTTGACGTGGAATTTTCCTATTAGTACTCTGGGTGGTGAACTTTGAAATTGAATTGTTCCACTTTCCATGATAATTTCCTGATGGGAGAAACCCAAGGTAAAGCTCACATGACTGTAGTTTGTCCAAAATAAAACAAAGTCAAGACAAGAGATTCTCAACTTGAGTACCATATTTACCCGTATATAAGACGCACCCGTATATAAGACGCACCCGTATATAAGACGCACCTTGAATTTTGAGGTCATTTTGGCAAAAAAATCAATTTCTAAAGATTTTCAATTTGTATTGCGTGCAACAGCACTTCCATAAAGAAATCTCATGAGAAATAGACTGGCAGTAAGTGGAAAATGACAATTTAAACATGAGGGCAAAATGTTTTACGCCACAAACAGATGAGTGAAATATTCCGACCATTTCTTCATTTTATTTTGTTTGTTTGAGATAAATCTTGTGCTACACACGATTTCACACAAAATATAAGTAGTTGTGCTAATACTTCTATGCATTGTAGCTTTCTAGCAGGCGTTTACAGGCTGATTTTATCGCAAAAAATCGCGGAGTTCGCAGTCGCGAGTGCCGACGAGCGCCATCTTGGATTTTTGGACGGGCCGAGTGACAAAATCCAAAATGGCGCTCGCGACTACGAACTCCGCAATTTTTGCAATAAAAACAGCCTCCAACGCCTGCTGGCAGGTTTCACGGATCAAAATCCTAGCTTTATTATGTGCAAACCGAACCACACAACCATGAATCAGCGAATTTGTAAAGGATCTGATTGTATTTGTTGTTATGCAAATTCCCAAAAGTGATGTTCCGTGTATAAGACGCACCCCGATTTTGAAGGTCATTTTGGAGTGAAAAAAGTGCGTCTTATATACGGGTAAATACGGTAACTGGATTTTCGGCCACTTTTTCTTAAACTTGCTCCACATCCTGGTAAAATCTCTCTTCATTATTTTTCCATCTACAAAAATAATGCTTTTCCAGGCTTTTTACAGTCATGAAGACTGAAATTGGGAAAAATAAAGGAAAACAAGAAATATATATCCCGTTTTTTATATTTTCTGCATTTTTTCCCAATACATTTATATTTTTGCTTCTGATGCCCCTGTAATAATTAAGCATTAGAGCACAACTTTCTATGACTTTATAGGCGAAATAGAGCACGCGTGATGAGCCACAGGTGAGTGATTTTAAAAAGTTTCGAGTGTCTCTCTCAACATCACAAGTGCTCTATTCCCCGATAAAGTCATAGGAAGTTGTGCTCTAATGCTTTTATGATATAGCGGGGAGAACCATTACTTTATCGGTGAAATAGGGCAAAGATTTGGACCAATCAGAGCAAGCGTTATATAGTAGCTATATTATAAAGGGCTTATAATATACAGTCCTCTATGGCCCTTTGTGCATTGTAAATTATCAGTGAAAACAAACTGTACATGTACACGTGCTATCTCTTCTAAATGTATTTTCTGTTTCCTCCTACCTGTGACTCAGTTACAGCATTGTATGATTGCATGTCATTGTTACATGTATTATTGATACAATTGTTATTGTTATTCAGTTTTTTATTGTTATTCAGGCACCATCTGATTTGAAATCTGGCGTGAAAGGTAACAGATGCAACAATAATCATTTCCTAAATTTTAAGCTATTTATACTAAAAGAAGATCAAACTGCTATGATATGTATATCTATAAAAAGACATTTTAATTCAGTAATGAAGTAAAAGGGCAAAATATAAACATTAAGAGAATAGTACTGTAAGTGGACATTTAAAATAAAATATTGAATGTAAAGAGTTGTGATAGAGTACTTTGCCTACCATCAAATGCTGCTGACAAGAACTTACTAGTAGCACATTAAAGTGATAGTAATACCTTCTGTAATCTGGCCATGAATTATTTAGTAGGAGACAAGATGCTGTAAATTAAACTCTTATCTCTGTCCAACAGAGACAAGTGAAGTTAGCAATCCAATAACAGATTAGCAACTTCCTTAATAGGACTTATCAATTGACACATTATGGAAGTAGTGCAATATCTACAATAGTACAACAAGAGTAGGGAATGTTTTATGACTTGAAACTAATTACGCAGTGCTCTCCACATTACCATACATTAGTGAATAACTTAACTTTCTACCAAACATAAAATGTTTTTGTAAAAAATCTCGTTAGAAAAAAGTTGTTAGAGATCTATTAAAACTGAAAAGAACTTCATTAATCAACCAACCAGCAAACGTTCCTTTAATGGCATCCAAACATAGCCATAAAAACCTTAAAAAACATTTACTGGATGTAGGAATTTCACATATTAATCATAATGATAATTAGATGTCTTTACTAGTAGCATACCATAGACGAGCAGAAGAGCTCTATTTTTTAATAAATAAGCTGGAACTGGTCACGTTAGAGTTTAGTAATAACCTTCCATTAGTATCAGCGAATCACTTGGTACACAATACATCACCATCAACCTCAGACAAATGATGGTCTTCCCACAATTACAAGTTGGTGGGAAATTGGATTTTGTGGGAAAAATAAACATCTTGATTTCAGTTATAACTTCAAAAGAGTGCCTCTGCCTCTGGCCATGTGCCAATTTGACAATGAAACTAACATTGAAAGGAAACAAGCCTGCTACACACAACTGCTTAAACTGTATAACACAACCAGCATATAATAGAATGGATAAAATAATCACAACATTTAGTGGTCCTGTTCAGCCTAGAGGCAGCTTATTATTCAATCTGATGGGTTCATTTTTTTAAACCTCTTTTCAATCATCTTTTTCTAAAGCAAAAGTATGCTACACGATTTACTTACAGACCATTTTAAAGAAAATTGAAGAAATGTTTTTTAATCATTACCTACAGCATAACATATCCAACTCCTTTTATGTGGTGACAAAACAATACAGTATTGTAATTATTGTAGCAATAATCAACCTACTGTACAAAATGGTTATATTAGGTTTCAAGGGCGCGGAGTGATAACATTTTTCACAGGTTAAACATTCTTTATGATTAGTTCTGGGATTTTAGCACTTTGGGGTTGACAGGTGATCGGGTTTGTTGACAGACTCTATTCTCTAAAAATGTACATTTGTTCAATAACAGGTCAGGAAGATCAGAAGTGGGTAGTCAATTATGACTTCCATTATTCATTTTGTTACTTTTTACCAATATTGATAATATCACATGTTAATAGTGAACAATTTCTTATAAGTTCTTAATTTCTTTTTTTTTTCAAATTAATTCACATCTAAAATGTGTTTTTGCATGTATCTCTGTTTTATGTCAATAAAAGCTTGATACAGTACAGGATTCCTGTTTTTCATAATTTCAAACTAGCGTGTGACTGTAGTTTCTGTATATACCTCATCTTTTCCAGGGGTTATTCTCCTGCTTGTTTTTTAAATAAACCTTATGAGGGAAGCACGAAAATGACTTTACAAATTAATATCACCCATTAATTACCACCTAAATACCACCCAGTAATTCACAAAATCTGATTGGCTGAGAATCATTGTTAATAAGAGTTAAGGACACATTGCTGGCACACAGGAAAATCCTGACCACACAAACCAACTTTTTGCCAGGATGAGAAACTGTTTTGCAACAAAATGGCTAAATAAATAGAGTTTTTTCACTGGGAATTCTAGAAGGGGAGGGGGGTCATATCTCAAAATTTCTGGAATAACACAGTCCCTGTTATGTGTCAATATTTTATCCTCTATAAATAAAAGATTTCGGTTTGGCAAAAAATTAAAGATATCATTTTCATTCACACAAATTATTTTTTGTTGCAATGAAAACCAAACAACTACGATTGGGAAGACAAAGCTGATGGGCCCAGGCAGTTAAACATTGAGTCTCTGAAATTTAAGGGAGTGACTGTGCTGTACTGAGCCATGATGACATTTTCTGTTTTTAAAAATGAATCTATATTGCAAAAGGCATTCAAGCTCAAAATGGCTGACACTGCTGAACACAACAATTTAGTCACATTCAGCTGATTTGCAAACATTAAAACTCCAAATAACTTTGGAAACAAGAAAGCTTACAAAAAAGAAGAAGTTCTTTTGTAATTTTTGGACAGTAACATTCTGCACTTTTTAAAATAATGTTGATATGATAATATAAGCGCCACACAACAATTTGGTAACATTAGCACCTTGAAACCTTACATAGGAATTTCTGACAATATATAATATAACAAGATCATATACTACATGTGTAGTTCATGGCTTATAAATCACTTCAACATGGAAAAACTACAATTGCTACTTTCTCATACAAAATATTTTTTTTTACATTTAACCATGCAAGGCTGTAGATGATGTAGGACAAGGGCAATTACTGTATCATCTCAAATTTATTGCATGAAAATTTAGAGATAAATTAATAACACAAACCCCCCTCGGAGACTAGGGTATCAACATTTAATTTGAAAAACATGTTTGACAACCGACCTTTTATGCACTGTCACAATTGATCATTTGTGTACTCACTCGAGCGCGGCGTTTCTCAGCACGTCTCTTCTTGCTGCTAGTTCCATTTTCGAGACTGCGCTTGGCTATTTTATTGTGGCCATGGTGGCCATCATTGACCAATACCGGCTTGCTAGGGCCCCGTGTCTGAAACAGGATGATGGACAATCACTTAGACACTTGATGAAATTGCACCATCATTTTGATTACATTTCCTGCTACTAATAATTTCCTTTTCCCTTTAAATTAACAAATGCCACTAGCCAATCGAGAACGACTACAAAATGTTAGATGTGAGCAGAAATACCTGTTGGTATAATTATTTTCTCATTAAAGTCTAATCTATTAGAGGTTTCTTATCTAAAGTACCTGTGTCAAACACACCAAAAAATATGAAGCATTTTAGTAGAAATATTATAAATAATACATGAACTGATTTGCCAAAATCCTGATCACCAACACCTTAAAACTGCACTTGTTTGAAAAATATCATAGATTATATGACAGAAGGAGCATGAAGGCATGAAAAAGCATGACACATCTGAGATACAAGCCTCTGTGGTTACAAATGGAAATATTTGGAAGTAGAGAGAACCATAACAATTTGAACAAGCTGACTCTTAGATGAGCTAATAAATAATGCAGCAAAAATTGTACACAACGTTTATCAATTACTTCCCTTAACTGTGTGACACCGAAAAAAGCGATTGACTTCAATTTCAATAGCATGATTCACTATGACTATCAGGTTGCAGAAGGAAAACATGGGTAAAAAAAAAAAAGAAAAAAATGATAATTCTTTATGAAATGTTTTTGGGATAATATTTTGCAAGAGTTCTTTAAAAGTGTAAAAAGTGCTAAGTGTGTTCAATAGAATGTTGTTTGCACTGTTCCAAAGACATATTTACTGAGGTTGTAGATTACCAAGAGACAGAGCGATTGGTAAAGAATGGGGCACGCGAAGAGTTGAAGAGCCACACCACACGAAAATTACGCTGCAATAAACTTAACCGCGGTCTGTCAATGATATGGGAGTTTACTAGTCCAAAGGCTAAAGAGAAACATCCATAAAATATTCCAAATAAAGAAACGCGCACACATGAGCGCAAATATTAATTTCACCGAATTGTTCGAGAACCTCTATCTTGCCAAAATTATTCGTAACTGGTGGTATAAACAGTGACTTGTATTATTTCATTAATCCAAGCCTTGCCAGACATGGGGTCAAATTAGAATTGCTGTCCTCAACCACTGGACAAGGGTGTATACTTTTAGTACGCTCAGTAATTTGCACCAATATCCCTCGAGATCTTGAAGCACCTATTTCAGAGTGGAATTTTTTGGAGCAATAAAATGTGTAAATGAACTGGCTGGAATGTCATTATTGTTCCCTAGTTTGGATCCTTTGTATTGGCCGGGTTTGTACAGACAAGCTATCGAATAGAGTAATATTCGCAGAGCAAATTACACAAGGTCTTATAAATATATTGAAAATATCAGCTTCGATTATTGAGACTGTGCGAGCAAGAGAAAGGTAAATGCAGCTTCAATTTTTGTGCTAATCAGTTAATCCAATCATCCGCTACTGTGCTAGCGTATGATCGGAGATGCAGTAAATAGTTGAAGATCGAAATAATTTCAGCTACACGCTAAAATAGAATAAGCTTCCGTTGAAAACACTTTTAATATTGCCATTCTTAAAATACTTAGCGACTGGTTTTGTTCAAATCATGCCCATCGTGAAAAATGAAGTGAATTTTGAGCTGGCAAAATCCAACCTTTTGACCGATTGTTTGAGAATGGTTGAATCAACTCCTCCAATGTGGTCACAACACTATAATATAAGCTTACAAAGTTTGATAATTACAAGATGATGGGAAATGTAGAAAGAGGAGTGCGAGCACTAGTTGAAATTTTATTCCGGAAGGAAATCAAATGTGAAGAAGGAGAGTTTCTTTCTATCGTCAGAACTTATTTATCAGCTTGTCAAACGCACGATTGTCTGAGTTAATAGCAATCACCTCGAGCCAAAAACTATATCCACATTGGCTGCATTATTCTAAACTCAACCTCAAGATATATGTTATTTAAAACTCAAATTCAAACAAGCCAAGACGAAGCTGTTGATCCCGTCTGCTGTGTGTCTCTCCGCTGAAAAAGCTTCATGCTTGAAAGCCTGGCTGAATGACTGATGAAAGATGAGTACTCAGATCTTACTGCTCGACAGAAAGCCAAGAAAAGCTCCCATTTATCAAAATGACGATAATTCTTCAAATCTTTCAAGTTAGGAATATTTTTAGCAGATGAAGTACACTTTTAACTTTGCCTTGATGAGAGCTCCTTGCTGTCGAAGTTTAAGAGAAATTATCAACAAAAGTAAACATTGGAAGAAATGCTTTCTGAACGCCTTTGGTACACAAAAGTCCTGCTATCTTAAGACACTGGCGAAAGTTCTTGGCGATTTCCCGAATGAAAAGTCCTCCTGTTAACCAAGGAGAAGGTCAAACAACCAAAACCTAACGGAGTCAAGCTGTTTGGTAATGTTTACAACGCGAGCTGGCCTACACCAGTTGATGTGCTGTTACATTAATAGTATGATAAAGAAACGCCACAAACAACCCACCTCCAGCGACTCCAACGACGAAAACGAAGAGATAGCGAATCCATCAATAATGTCTTCTTCTGGTGAGCTTGTACTCTGTCGCTTTCGGTGAGGTTTCGAGCGAGGTTTGCCGTTAGCGCTGACTGCCGCGTGTGTGGAATTCTCGTCCACCATGTTATGAGTCGTGTCTTCGCTATCAGCCTGACCGTTCTCCCGACTCGCTCGTTCTTCGTCGCTCACAGTCGCTCGTTTGCTCCCCTCATCTTTCATCTTCATGATTCAAGTCATCGTAGAAGCACACCCTGGCAATTGGTTGATTGTTTGAGTTCTGTAGCGAAGCGGCTGAGCGCAGTGTTCACAAGTCAACAACATGAAGAAGTTGAGCCTGAGTTGGTAACAGCGGCCTCTCAGTGGAGTTTGATTGACACTCTGACCCGCCCCTCTTTGTCTCGCATACGCCGCACTTAAACTGAGTTGAGCTCGCTAACCAAGCGGAGATCCTCGGCTATTTTCACGGTAAACACAATGAAAACCTCTCGGCTGTGGTTGTGCAGTAATGGGAGAAAAAGATAAATGCCCTGCACGACACGAATGGGTATGATGCCAGCTATCGCGCAAGCGCAATGCAATTAATTATCAAGGTTTTGAGAGATCAGCTGGCCGCGTCAAAAGTATATAACTAACAGCAACTGTATTTGTACATCCGCCACAAGAATAAACTTTTCTGTGTGCTTGGGCCAAACGTAAAATGAGCTCATAAGAGAATAAAGTACTTAACTGTATAAGTCAGACAATGCAGGATGAAAGAATAAGACTGGAGTTTTTTGCGCGCGAAAACGAGCTACAAAACTCTTGTCGAAATTGGAAAACTGCTTAGTTAAACATAGAATTTATTTTTAGGTGAAATAATCCTACTGCCCAAAGTATTTATAATGGCTACTGTTTGTAGAACCGAGAGCCTAAAGGCTTTCGGTAAACTATTGATCATTTTTACATGCTTTGAAAATAAAATCACCGGTTCGCGTGCCGGGATTAGGAAACACTTAATTTGGGCTCAATGATCTATCATGTGTGGGGTGAGAGTTAAAGTTTCAAACAAACCTTATTGCTTGCGGTAAACGTTGTTTAATAATGAAGTGAGATACTTAGATGGAGGGAGCCATGGAGTCACGAGTTTATAGTCTCATATCTGATTGTAGATTA
The DNA here is from genome assembly GCA_033964015.1 of Scolanthus callimorphus. Taxonomy (NCBI): domain Eukaryota; kingdom Metazoa; phylum Cnidaria; class Anthozoa; order Actiniaria; family Edwardsiidae; genus Scolanthus; species Scolanthus callimorphus. Next base: position 14,983,230 of record CM066919.1, read on the forward strand.
TTAACTGGCACGGTTTTTTTGACGCTTTCAAAGTGTACGAAGTAGAGTGATAAGGGTGATTTAGAAGTAGCGAGTGACCGCTGGTAGTACTTTCTACTACACTACAGGCAGTTGAGATAATTGCAAGGATGCAAGTTGGACTGACATAGGGCAGATTAATACAGAGATAGAGTCGGCAGATATATTGCGCCGTGCTCGACGGACATGCGGTCATGCCCAGTTGACGGAATAAGTGAAAGGTTATTATAAACTGTGATAAGAGAGAGAGAGAGAGAGAGAGCAAAGAGACTAACACGAGACAGTACTAAATATGTCCGCAAATCGTCCGGCGCTGTGCAAGGGTCGCCTGGCGCGGCCGATTTCTTTCTTGGTTTCAGTGTTCGCCGAAAAGTCAGGCTTGCACGAGTAACTGTGAGTACAACTGAGGAAGTCATCAAACCTCCGTCTAGTAGTTTTCGCTGTGTTTTACACAGTTCACTTCACTTTAAAGAGTTACTGTAGAAAACAATACACGAGTCGACACGAGTCCAGCAAAAGGTGCCTCAAAAGTGGACACGCTTGTATCCTAGAAAGCAGGGACGGCGGAGCCGGGATAGCGGGATGGCTGGGGAAGCTTTTGGCCCCCAAAAAGCTTGAATCTCACTAATGAGCCCCGTCCTGAAAACTGTCCCGCCGTCCCTGGAAAGGCAGTGCAGTCTGCCGGCGGAATACTCTTAGTTGTGGCAGACCCAAAGTACGCAGCTGCGTACTAAAACTATTTAAATATTTTCTTTCTTTTTTCATTTTTAAAATGTCTGTTGACAAATTGTTTCACTATTTTTTTTAAAAGAAGTTTCATTTGACATGCACCTGGATGTGGGCCTGTTTTGCAGAGGCCTTTTGTGCGATTGTTTTTCGGTGGGGGCGGATACGACAGCAGTCAACGACGTAGACTAAAAGAACATGAGATTGGCATTCGATAATTATACACTTTCTTCCTTACAGCATGCTTAACAGTGTCACGATACCACAAACTCTGGCTCAGTGAAATAAATATGCGGTCGTGTCGTTTGAAATTCATAATAGAAATTAATGATACAAGAAAAGATTTATATGATGATGTGAAACGAATCTCTTGCGTACCTTCTAACGCCCCTGTCTGGCATATGCATGGTGAGTTGGTAATGTCCTGTGTTCGACCTGTGTGTGTGACGAGACTTTTACTTCAGCTTATGGGGCAGCCAGGCCATGAATACCTTTCAGCCGCACATAAACAAGAAGGTTGGATTAAAAAAATACCCTGCTGGGATTTTTGTTTTCTTCTATGAGTTTAGGGAGAAAAATGTTCTGTTGGTGAAAACATTCTCGTGTTCACTTTGCTGGAAAATGATTTCATCGTTTTACGAATTTTTCAAAAAGAAGAGATTAGTTTTCCCCAAGCAATTTTGAAAACAACACACAAACAGGTGGAAACACATGCAAACTGTAGTGCCGGATGCTCGTTGCATGTCGTCCGCCCGACCTTTGGTTTAATAAGACTAAACACAGTCTTTTCATTAGCCTACTCTTTTCCAACGATCTCCACTGCAGCCAAAAAAACTGAAGAATCATTTTAAAACATTCTTCCTATAAAAGGCACTGGCCTTCTTGCACACGCGACGGCAAGAGTGTGACAGGTAATCGCCAGTAGCTTGAGCACAAGTACTCTGTCTCTAGGATGCCGCTAAGCATCAGTGTTGTTGAGTTGGGAATTGGATCTGTCGACGCGGCCCTGAGTATAGCTGAACGGTCCAGTAACGAGATACCAGTCCGAATATCAACGAAAATGTAAACGAAGATAACATAATGAGCGCGACAAAGCAGGGAGAGTCGCCCCCTCGAAAACAAGGTGGTCAGTGTGATAAAGCTCTCAACGTCCCATAAGGGACTGGTCATGAATTAGAGGGAGGTGGGGGAGGGCTGGTGCAAATATGGGGAGGGCCTCTAATTTTCATGCAGGTGAAAAAGGGAGGGTCAACAAATTGGTGCAAATGATAAAGGGAGGGTCATTATTTTTACGCAAACGTTGTTAGGGTAATACAGGGCCGTAGGGATTAATACAGGGTCAGCGAGGCCCATGCCCCCACAGTTTTTCCCCAATCAGTTCCCCCAAACATGCGGCACTTTTCACATGCTGGGCTCTAAATTTTCGGCGCGCTTCACGCGCAAGAGCTTCAACTTTCCCTAAAATCTGACCTGAGTTGTTTATATGTTGACCCCCCCCCCCCCCCCCCCAGTTTTTAGCGTTTGGAGGCATGCCACGGCCCTGTAATATGATCTCTAGATTTACCAATAACACTGTAAGTAACACACAACTTGGCAAGATAATTATTATCTGGGATTTAAGCAACATAATGTGCCTATCTATGTAAAACAAACACAGAATAAATAACTTTCGGGTTCTTTTTCCTAAACGAAAGACAGGTGGGGGGGGGGGGGCAACATTTTTCCTGCATCGTGTCAAGGGACCAAAAAACATGTAGACCAAAATATAAATGCACCGAAAAAGAAAACTTCGATCATACCGATAGAAAAGATCAATTTAACCATCATCATGCTAGCCATCAAACCAACATGTGAGAACGAGAAGAAATTTGGGTATATCTGAGCACATCCTGCTGAGGCAGTGCCTAATCCGACTAATCCGACACTGGCAGACCTGTCTCTCTCTGCAGTTTCAATTTCAATACATATGAGTACAACCAAACATTTTGAAGGAGAACTTGTAAGCTCAAAGCTACAAGTATAGCATACTTGTAAATCACTAGTTTTGCATTTTGAACTTTTGGGCCTGAAATTTAAGCCATCGTATAGTACACATTTCTCACTCCATTCTAGAGGCTCACCAATCTCAAGCCTTCAAGCGAGACAGAAGTACAATGTCGTAGAGTATTTTGCAAAGCTTGCACCTGCTTTCAGCGGACTAGCTTTAACTTCCGACTTGCAAAAACCTTTTAAAAGACCTTTCATTTCAGGGAAGAAGATTAGCGGCAAAACACTTAAAAGATATCGAGATGCTTTTATTAGGAAGCTATCTATGCGTTTCTAGATAAGTTTTCCTCTGACCCGGTTAGAAAATACGTGAGTTGCGCTCGACTAGGCCTCAACGATTATCTGTCGAAAATTCTGCGGTTTCCCTTTTCAATAGCTCAGGGCAAGTTTTATACCTCACACTATATTTGTCAGATAGCTATAAGTGTTTTGATTTGACGGCCGGATTTCATATATTTCTCGACGAAACTGTTTGTGAGTAGTATTATCTCTTTTATCTGTAGATACCGTAAGCATCGGTTTTGCAATCGCAATGTCATTACGCAATCAGCCTCGTATTGATTACACCGATGGTATCACATAACGGTTCAGTTATATTGAGGGGCCGAAAGTTTTCCTCTGGGGTAACCGGGGGGGGGGGGGGGGGGGGGGGTAAGGGGATCTACAAAAATTCCTCTACGACCCGAGTTGTTACACGACACCATCGTGGTATTTTTTCGCGTCATAATTTCGAAAAAGTCGTATCTTGACAAGCTTATTCTTCACCTCACTCTATGACATTTTTTTCTTTAACTTTATCAACATAATACAGACAGCTCGCACGCGAATAAAACACTGCTTTCGTTCTTTGACAAAGTTTTTCTTATTGTACCAGCTCTCGTGTATACTCGCGAGCGTGGAACTCTCAAAAAGTTGAACTCATGCATCAGAAAGGGAACTCGCTGAAACATCTGGGTTTTTGTTAGGTTGAATAAAAGTAGATACCATAGTTTAGCCCAAGATTGCGCGTTATTCGCCCCTTTGTTCTGTATTGTTTGATTGTTGCTGCTGCAAAAATGGAATAATAAACATTATTATTATTATATAAGCTTTAAAATAAGCCATAACTGTCAAGGTACGGCATATCTTTAGTGAAATTATTCCACTTTAATCATTGTATTTCACTTGTGTAAAAATGCCAGTTTTCATTTCTCGCTCAGTAAATTTGCTGCAGTAGGTGCTTATCGCGCAGAGGGAAAAAATAAGTGAGTAATATCAATGGGATTTAAATATTGAATTTAAATATTATCCGCCCTCGATCTGCTCTTCGCTAAAAAGGACGAATTTATAGAAAGATTAAAAAAAATAAGACAGTAATAGACACGAGTTCTAGACTGTATACTTTTATTTCACTGTAAAATCGTTGAATATCTACTTCACCTGAAATTTTATTTCCAAAGCAAAGATAGAAATAATCAATTGAATTCTTCGTGGAATAAAATTTGAAGCAGAAAATTTGGATAAAGTGATCTTAAAACTATAGCAATGTCTGTCTTTCAACATTCAACATTGGTATATGTACGAGTTCGGATACATACAAACGTATCAAATCTATTTGCAATTTGTTTGCTAATTCATGGAACAAAGAGTAGAGCTGCCAAAAAGTCATGAAATTTTCTGGAACTGCTGTTATTCCACGAGGCATCGGGCACATGGTTAAAACTAAGACCCCGTCTACACTAACGCGGTTTCGTTTTCATCGAATCCATATGTTTGAAAACGCTCTCGAAAGTGAATAAAAAACGAATCCGTATACATATCGTTTTAGTGTGGACGGTCGAATCCGGATAAAAATGAAAACGATAACGTCAACTGTGCCATTAATTTGAGACTGTCCTTGCACACGCCAACATCAAATAATAATTGAACGTTTCATACTAGTCCAATACTCTGACAAATTTATGCATGGTATTGTTCTCCCCCTTTGTATTGCCTCGTTCTATAATACACTCCATTGCACTCCATTGTTTTAGACAATGCCTTGCATAAATTTGTCAGTGTATTGGACAACCCTCACAAGTCGTCTCCTGATTGGTGGTTGTTGTGTAGTTTTCGTTTCTGTCTTTACTAAAGACACCTAGCCATAGCGTACAGTTCTCAACACTAATCTGAAATCGCTAACCGTCCTTCCCGTGATAAACTCAAACCAGAGACTGGTCTAAATCGAGGTCCGAGCCGTGAGAGACCACAGGAGTTCAGTTATTCCGTCACAATACGGAAAGTATTTAGTTTTACCTCGGCAAGAGTCGTAATCTGATCTCAACAAAAACATCATCTAAATTACTCGCATCGGCAATTCGAGGTCACTGCGCTATTATCCTCATTACAAATAAATATTATTACTTTTTACTTTCTCTCAAGTTCAAAATACTCCTGTAACTAACTATAATTGATCTAGCTAAGCTACAGATTACTCCATAGAATCACTATATTTGTTATATTCTTCTCCCCGAAAACAATGCTTTGCAATCGTTAAAGTCAAGCAAACCCTTTTAAAATATCATGGTGCGGGATAGAATTAAATACATAGAAAACTGATGCAAGGTGTACATGGAATCACTTGGTAGCACAGAAACTAGATCTGTTATGCAAGGCTTAAGGTGACTCGCTCGAAATGGTTTGTGCGCTCATCTGTGTCCAGAGCTGGACTACCTGGCTTTAGTAGAAACCCACTCGCATACTATCACGAATCTTGCAATGTGATTGGCTCCGCTACTCGCTATCTATCACGTATTAGATAGTGAGTAGCGAAAACGCTAGCGAAAAACTTTCTAAAACCATGAAAATAATTCTTTTTAAAATCTCACTATCTATGACTCAATAGACAGTGAGTTTTGAGCCAATCAGAATGCATGATTCGTGATAATAATATATAGTTCGACATGCATCTAGGTAACTTGTCCCAAAAATTGATAGGTTGAAATGCTTTTATTAGTGCGCAAGAAATATTTACATTCATGCCTTAGTGACAGGCTTTATTTGAGGGGCGTCTTCGACACCTCGACCTCACTAATACATTTCCGCGCCTACCAATTTTCTGAAACTGGCCAGAGCTCAAGTCTTCTAATGAGCATCCCTTAAATTTCAGCCGAAAATATCGGGTCGGGGATAGGGTCGTCTTTGTATTTAAGAATTGTGACTTGAGAATTGTGATAAAAATAGATTGCAAAGATCGGATAATTCACAGGAAATCTAGGATCATTTGTGCTTGATTTACAAAAAGAATGACTGGAATCGGCAAAAAAAACCGCAAAAGTTATAGCCCGATATCTATAACCTGGTAGTCCAGCTCTGGACACAGATGAGCGAACAAACCATTTCGAGCGAGTCACCTTAAGGCCTAATAGAATACAGTTCATCTATTGTGCGAGGAATGTCTGATAGAATCCAGTTCATCTATTGTGCGAGGAAAGTCTGATAGAATCCAGTTCATCTATTGTGCGAGGAAAGTCTGATAGAATCTAGTTCATCTATTGTGCGAGGAATGTCTGATAGAAACCAGTTCATCTATTATGCGAGGAAAGTCTGATAGAATCTAGTTCCTCTTTTGTGCGAGGAAACTCTGACAGAATCCAGTTCATCTATGGTGAAGGTCTGATACAATCCAGTTCATCTATGGTGCGAGGAAGGTATGATACAATCCAATTCCTCGTTTGTGCTAGGAAGGTCTGATAGAATCCAATTTATCTATTGTACGAGGAAGGTCTGATAGAATTCAGTTCATCTATTGTGCGAGGAATGTCTGATAGAATCCAGTTCATCTATTGTGCGAAGAAGGTCCGAAAGCATCCAGTTCATCTATGGTGCGAGAAAGGTCTGATGCAATCCAGTTCCTCTATTGTGCGAAGAAGGTCCGATAGAATTCAGTTCATCTATTATGCGAGGAAGGTCTGATTGCCACTTGATGTTCATGCTCCCTTTGCATCTCCTTCTCTGACAACTTTATACTGAGAGACTAAACACAGGAAAAAAATCATATCTTTATCCGTTCTTCCCTGCTAGCAGAGGGCCTCTTTTCTCTGCATTTCGCTGGCTGAGGTTCGCGAGGAAAAGAGACCTCTGCGCTGGGTCGAAACTCGCTTGTTTTGCCGCCGTCACAACCTCGGACGGTTTGCTGACCGTTCCTTGAGCCCACTATATGCGCACGCATATCTACAAATGTGTTTCCGCTGGGGGGCTCAAATAATATCAGCAGAAAACGTCTGTTAGATATGCGTGCGAATACAGTGGGCTAAGGAAACGGTCAGCAAAACCGTCCAAGGTTGTTAGCGCAGAGGTCTCTTTTCCTCGCGAACCTCAGCCAGCGAAATGCAGAGAAAAGAGGCCTCTGCTAGCAGGGAATATCCGTTCAAGAGATACAAGCCTTTCAATTTTTCAGCTTTGACCATTGTTTATATGGGGAAATGGTTAGGAAACCTGACACCCTGTTATTCTACTGGTTGAAATGCTTGTATTGTTTGAACCGATAAAGATTCCAGAGCGAAATGAACGACATCCATCTATGCTATATCCTCTAGTATTTTCATATCAAGGATTTAGATCCATAGCAATAGCCCCCCGCCAACACGCACCTACCCTGTTACCCCGGTCAATGTTGTTGCTGTCCTTGTATGTGGCAGATGTGATTTCAACATGGGAGAGGGGAGGGGCGTTGTATGTTGTCGATTGTTTCGACCGTGATTGAATACAGAGAGTGCACCGATTGTAGGTACCTACCACTGGGATAAGGATATCTTCTTGCATGCCCTCCAGGTGTCGAAGTCTCTCATTTGTCTCAAACAACCTGATTTGATAAAATAAGAATCAAAATAATTATTGGATGATCTACTAAAAAAGGCCATACCTTAATAGAGAAGAATTCCAATTGATAGCCTTACCCCTGACTCTTACGTAACACTTTGGCTGTAGCACAATCTTCATAATAGCTATCGTTGTTCTAAAGAGAACTTTGATTCCTAGCAAATTATAAGCAAGACACAATAAGAGACACGAGAGCCAATTATAAACAAATGCAACGGTAGAAAAAGGTCACATATATTAAGTCAAATGGCTCAATCCGTTGCATCCACGCCTAGAATCCAGGGACAAATTTCTCGAAGGCAGATAACTCTTACGCCGTATACAAACTTATAGTTTTCGGGAAACGCTTCTCTCCCGAGATTATTCGGTGTATTTTTCATGGATTTTGAGGTTTCAATGAAGCTGAAAAAGAATATTTTGGTGAGGAAACGTTTTCGGTCACAAATATCAATGAAAAGGAAGATCTAGTATAAATAAATAAATAAATAAAATGGAAAACGTTTCATCAATCGGATGTTTCGAGAAATGGCTTCCATGTCTCAGGAAGAACGTCTAAGCAGTGCAAGGGTTTAACTGTTAACACGGCTGGTGGGACACTATGACATCACTAGAGACTGTACAAGGGTTGAAAAGGTGATACGGCTGGTGGGACACTATGACATCACTAGAGTCTGTACAAGGGTTGAAAAGGTGACACGGCTGGTGGGACACTATGACATCACTACAGACTGTACAAGGGTTGAAAAGGTGATACGGCTGGTGGGACACTATGACATCACTAGAGACTAGAGACTGTACAAGGGTTCAAAAGGTGACGTGGCTGGTGGGACACTATGACATCACTAGAGACTGTACAAGGGTTCAAAAGGTGACGCGGCTGGTGGGACACTATGACATCACAAGAGTCTGTGGGACACTATGGCATCACTAGAGACTGTACAAGGGTTGAAAAGGTAATACGGCTGGTAGGACACTATGACATCACGAGAGACTGTACAAGGGTTGAAAAGGTGACGCGGCTGGTGGGACACTATGACATCACTAGAGTCTGTACAAGGGTTGAAAAGGTGACGCGGCTGGTGGGACACTATGACAACACTAGAGACTGTACAAGGGTTGAAAAGGTGATACGGCTCGTGGGACACTATGACATCATTAGAGACTGGACAAGGGTTGAAAAGGTGACGCGGCTGGTGAGACGCTATGACATCACTAGAGTCTGTACAAGGGTTGAAAAGGTGACGCGGCTGGTGGGACACTATAACAACACTAGAGACTGTACAAGGGTTGAAAAGGTGATACGGCTCGTGGGACACTATGACATCATTAGAGACTGTACAAGAGTTGAACAGGTGATACCGCTGGTAGGACACTATGACATCACTAGAGACTGTACAAAAATTGAAAAGGTAACGCGACTGGTGGGACACTATGGCATCACTAGAGACTGTACAAGGGTTGAAAAGGTGATACGGCTGGTAGGACACTATAACATACTAGAGATTGTACAAGGGTTGAAAAGGTGATACGGCTGGTAGGACATTCTATGACATCACTAGAGATTGTACAAGGGTTTAAAAGGTGACAGAGCTGGTAGGACATTCTATGACATCGCTAGAGTCTGTACAAGCGTTGAAAAGGTGACACGGCTGGTGGGACACTATGACATCGCTAGAGTCTTTAAAAGGGTCGAAAAGGTGATACGGCTGGTAGGACACAATGACATCACTAGATACTGTACAAGGGTTTAAAAGGTGACACAGCTGGTAGGACATTCTATGTCATCGCTAGAGTCTGTACAAGGGTTTAAAAGGTGATACGGCTGGTAGGACACTATGACATCACTAGAGACTGTACAAGGGTCGAAAAGGTGATACGGCTGGTGAGACACTATGACATCACTAGAGACTGTTCAAGGGTTTAAAAGGTGACATGGTTGATAGGACATTCTATGGCATCGCTAGAGACTGTACAAGGGTTGAAAAAGTGATACGGCTGGTAGGACACTATGACGTCGCTAGGGTCTGTACAAGGGTTGAAAGGTGACGTGGCTGGTGGGACACTATGACATCACAAGAGTCTGTGGGACACTATGGCATCACTAGAGACTGTACAAGGGTTGAAAAGGTAATACGGCTGGTAGGACACTATGACATCACTAGAGACTGTACAAGGGTTGAAAAGGTGACGCGGCTGGTGGGACACTCTATGACATCACTAGAGACTGTACACGGGTTGGAAAGGTGATACAGCTGGTGGAACACTATGGCATCACTAGAGACTGGTAGGACATTCTATGACATCACTAGAGTCTGTACAAGGGTTTAAAAGGTGACACAGCTGGTAGGACATCTATGACATCGCTAAGAGTCTGTACAAGGGTTTAAAAGGTGATACGGCTGGAGGGACACTATGACATCACTAGAGACCGTACAAGAGTCAAAGGACACTATGACATCACTAGAGACTGTACAAGGGTTGAAAAGGTGATACGGCTGGTGGAACACTATGGCATCACTAGAGACTGGTAGGACATTCTATGACATCACTAGAGTCTGTACAAGGGTTTAAAAGGTGACACAGCTGGTAGGACATTCTATGACATCGCTAGAGTCTGTACAAGGGTTTAAAAGGTGATACGGCTGGTAGGACACTATGACATCACTACAGACTGTACAAGGGTTTAAAAGGTGACATGGTTGGTAGGACATTCTATGGCATCACTAGAGACTGTACAAGGGTTGAAAAGGTGATATGGCTGGTAGGACACTATGACATCTCTAGAGTCTGTACAAGGGTTGAAAAGGTGACGCGGCTGGTGGGACACTATGACAACACTAGAGACTGTACAAGGGTTGAAAAGGTGATACGGCTCGTGGGACACTATGACATCATTAGAGACTGTACAAGAGTTGAACAGGTGATACCGCTGGTAGGACACTATGACATCACTAGAGACTGTACAAAAATTGAAAAGGTAACGCGGCTGGTGGGACACTATGACATCACTAGAGACTGTACAAGGGTTGAAAAGGTGATACGGCTGGTAGGACACTATAACATTACTAGAGATTGTACAAGGGTTGAAAAGGTGATACAGCTGGTAGGACATTCTATGACATCGCTAGAGTCTGTACAAGCGTTGAAAAGGTGACACGGCTGGTGGGACACTATGACATCGCTAGAGTCTTTAAAAGGGTCGAAAAGGTGATACGGCTGGTAGGACACAATGACATCGCTAGATACTGTACAAGGGTTTAAAAGGTGACACAGCTGGTAGGACATTCTATGACATCGCTAGAGTCTGTACAAGGGTTTAAAAGGTGATACGGCTGGTAGGACACTATGACATCACTAGAGACTGTACAAGGGTCGAAAAGGTGATACGGCTGGTGAGACACTATGACATCACTAGAGACTGTTCAAGGGTTTAAAAGGTGACATGGTTGATAGGACATTCTATGGCATCGCTAGAGACTGTACAAGGGTTGAAAAAGTAATACGGCTGGTAGGACACTATGACGTCGCTAGGGTCTGTACAAGGGTTGAAAAGGTGACGTGGCTGGTGGGACACTATGACATCACAAGAGTCTGTGGGACACTATGGCATCACTAGAGACTGTACAAGGGTTGAAAAGGTAATACGGCTGGTAGGACACTATGACATCACTAGAGACTGTACAAGGGTTGAAAAGGTGACGCGGCTGGTGGGACACTCTATGACATCACTAGAGACTGTACACGGGTTGGAAGGTGATACAGCTCGTGGAACACTATGGCATCACTAGAGACTGGTAGGACATTCTATGACATCACTAGAGTCTGTACAAGGGTTTAAAAGGTGACACAGCTGGTAGGACATTCTATGACATCGCTAAGAGTCTGTACAAGGGTTTAAAAAGGTGATACGGCTGGTGGGACACTATGACATCACTAGAGACCGTACAAGAGTCAAAGGACACTATGACATCACTAGAGACTGTACAAGGGTTGAAAAGGTGATACGGCTGGTGGAACACTATGACATCACTAGAGACCGTACAAGAGTCAAAGGACACTATGACATCACTTGAGACTGTACAAGAGTTTAAAAGGTGACATGGTTGGTAGGACATTCTATGGCATCACTAGAGACTGTACAAGGGTTGAAAAGGTGATATGGCTGGTAGGACACAATGACATCTCTAGAGTCTGTACAAGGGTTTAAAAGGTGACGCGGCTGGTTGGACACTATGACATCACTAGAGACTGTACAAGGGTTGAAAAGGTGATACGGCTGGTAGGACACTATGAAATCGCTAGAGTCTGTACAAGGGTTGAAAAGGTGACGTGGCTGGTGGGACACTATGACATCACTAGAGACTGTAGAAGGGTTGAAAAGGTGATACGGCTGGTAGGACACTATGACATCACTAGAGACTGTACAAGGGTTGAAAAGGTGACGCGGCTGGTAGGACATTCTATGACATCACTAGAGACTGTACAAGGGTTTACAAGGTGAAACAGCTGGTAGGACATTCTATGACATCGCTAGAGTCTGTACAAGCGTTGAAAAGGCGACATGGCTGGTGGGACACTATGGCATCGCTAGAGTCTGTAAAAGGGTCGAAAAGGTGATACGGCTGGTAGGACACTATGACATCACTAGAAACTGTACAAGGGTTTAAAAGGTGACATGGTTGGTGGGACACTATGGCATCACTAGAGACTGTACAAGGGTTGAAAAGGTGATACGGCTGCTGAGACACTCTATGACATCACTAGAGTCTGTACAAGGTTTAAAAGGTGATACGGCTGGTGGGACACTCTATGACATCACTAGAGACTGTACACGGGTTGGAAAGGTGATACGGCTGGTGAGGCACTCTATGACATCACTAGAGTCTGTACACGGGTTGGAAAGGTGATACGGATGGTGGAACACTATGGCATCACTAGAGACTGGTAGGACATTCTATGACATCACTAGAGTCTGTAGAAGGGTTTAAAAGGTGACACAGCTGGTAGGACATTCTATGACATCGCTAGAGTCTGTACAAGGGTTTAAAAGGTGATACGGCTGGTAGGACACTATGACATCACTAGAGACTGTACAAGGGTTTAAAAGGTGACATGGTTGGTAGGACATTCTATGGCATCACTAGAGACTGTACAAGGGTTGAAAAGGTGATACGGCTGGTAGGACACTATGACATCGCTAGAGTCTGTACAAGGGATGAAAAGGTGACGTGCTGGTGGGACACTATGACATCACTAGATACTGTACAAGGGTTTAAAAGGTGACACAGCTGGTAGGACATTCTATGACATCGCTAAGAGTCTGTACAAGGGTTTAAAAGGTGATACGGCTGGTGGGACACTATGACATCACTAGAGACCGTACAAGAGTCAAAGGACACTATGACATCACTAGAGACTGCACAAGGGTTGAAAAGGTGATACGGCTAGGGGAACACTATGGCATCACTAGAGACTGGTAGGACATTCTATGACATCGCTAGAGTCTGTACAAGGGTTTAAAAGGTGATACGGCTGGTGGGACACTATGACATCACTAGAGACCGTACAAGAGTCAAAGGACACTATGACATCACTTGAGACTGTACAAGGGTTTAAAAGGTGATACGGCTGGTAGGACATTATGACATCACTAGAGACTGTACAAGGGTTTAAAAGGTGACATGGTTGGTAGGACATTCTATGGCATCACTAGAGACTGTACAAGGGTTGAAAAGGTGATATGGCTGGTAGGACACAATGACATCTCTAGAGTCTGTACAAGGGTTGAAAAGGTGACGTGGCTGGTTGGACACTATGACATCACTAGAGACTGTACAAGGGTTTAAAAGATGACATGGTTGGTAGGACATTCTATGGCATCACTAGAGACTGTACAAGGGTTGAAAAGGTGATACGGCTGGTAGGACACTATGACATCGCTAGAGTCTGTACAAGGGTTGAAAAGGTGACGTGGCTGGTGGGACACTATGACATCACTAGAGACTGTAGAAGGGTTGAAAAGGTGATACGGCTGGTAGGACACTATGACATCACTAGAGACTGTACAAGGGTTGAAAAGGTGACGCGGCTGGTAGGACATTCTATGACATCACTAGAGACTGTACAAGGGTTTACAAGGTAAAACAGCTGGTAGGACATTCTATGACATCGCTAGAGTCTGTACAAGCGTTGAAAAGGCGACATGGCTGGTGGGACACTATGGCATCGCTAGAGTCTGGAAAAGGGTTGAAAAGGTGATACGGCTGGTAGGACACTATGACATCACTAGATACTGTACAAGGGTTTAAAAGGTGACATGGTTGGTGGGACACTATGGCATCACTAGAGACTGTACAAGGGTTGAAAAGGTGATACGGCTGGTGAGACACTCTATGACATCACTAGAGTCTGTACAAGGGTTCAAAAGGTGATACGGCTGGTGGGACACTCTATGACATCACTAGAGACTGTACACGGGTTGGAAAGGTGATACGGCTGGTGAGGCACTCTATGACATCACTAGAGTCTGTACACGGGTTGGAAAGGTGATACGGCTCGTGGAACACTATGGCATCACTAGAGACTGGTAGGACATTCTATGACATCACTAGAGTCTGTACAAGGGTTTAAAAGGTGACACAGCTGGTAGGACATTCTATGACATCGCTAGAGTCTGTACAAGGGTTTAAAAGGTGATACGGCTGGTGGGACACTATGACATCACTAGAGACCGTACAAGAGTCAAAGGACACTATGACATCACTAGAGACTGTACAAGGGTTGAAAAGGTGATACGGCTGGTGGAACACTATGGCATCACTAGAGACTGGTAGGACATTCTATGACATCACTAGAGTCTGTACAAGGGTTTAAAAGGTGATAAGGCTGGTTGGACATTATGACATCACTAGAGACTGTACAAGGGTTTAAAAGGTGACATGGTTGGTAGGACATTCTATGGCATCACTAGAGACTGTACAAGGGTTGAAAAGGTGATATGGCTGGTAGGACACTATGACATCTCTAGAGTTTGTACAAGGGTTGAAAAGGTGACGCGGCTGGTAGGACATTCTATGGCATCACTAGAGACTGTACAAGGGTTTAAAAGGTGACATGGTTGGTAGGACATTCTATGGCATCACTAGAGACTGTACAAGGGTTGAAAAGGTGATACGGCTGGTAGGACACTATGACATCGCTAGAGTCTGTACAAGGGTTGAAAAGGTGACGTGGCTGGTGGGACACTATGACATCACTAGAGACTGTAGAAGGGTTGAAAAGGTGATACGGCTGGTAGGACACTATGACATCACTAGAGACTGTACAAGGGTTGAAAAGGCGACATGGCTGGTGGGACACTATGGCATCGCTAGAGTCTGGAAAAGGGTTGAAAAGGTGATACGGCTGGTAGGACACTATGACATCACTAGATACTGTACAAGGGTTTAAAAGGTGACATGGTTGGTGGGACACTATGGCATCACTAGAGACTGTACAAGGGTTGAAAAGGTGATACGGCTGGTGAGACACTCTATGACATCACTAGAGTCTGTACAAGGGTTCAAAAGGTGATACGGCTGGTGGGACACTCTATGACATCACTAGAGACTGTACACGGGTTGGAAAGGTGATACGGCTGGTGAGGCACTCTATGACATCACTAGAGTCTGTACACGGGTTGGAAAGGTGATACGGCTCGTGGAACACTATGGCATCACTAGAGACTGGTAGGACATTCTATGACATCACTAGAGTCTGTACAAGGGTTTAAAAGGTGACACAGCTGGTAGGACATTCTATGACATCGCTAGAGTCTGTACAAGGGTTTAAAAGGTGATACGGCTGGTGGGACACTATGACATCACTAGAGACCGTACAAGAGTCAAAGGACACTATGACATCACTAGAGACTGTACAAGGGTTGAAAAGGTGATACGGCTGGTGGAACACTATGGCATCACTAGAGACTGGTAGGACATTCTATGACATCACTAGAGTCTGTACAAGGGTTTAAAAGGTGATAAGGCTGGTTGGACATTATGACATCACTAGAGACTGTACAAGGGTTTAAAAGGTGACATGGTTGGTAGGACATTCTATGGCATCACTAGAGACTGTACAAGGGTTGAAAAGGTGATATGGCTGGTAGGACACTATGACATCTCTAGAGTTTGTACAAGGGTTGAAAAGGTGACGCGGCTGGTAGGACATTCTATGGCATCACTAGAGACTGTACAAGGGTTTAAAAGGTGACATGGTTGGTAGGACATTCTATGGCATCACTAGAGACTGTACAAGGGTTGAAAAGGTGATACGGCTGGTAGGACACTATGACATCGCTAGAGTCTGTACAAGGGTTGAAAAGGTGACGTGGCTGGTGGGACACTATGACATCACTAGAGACTGTAGAAGGGTTGAAAAGGTGATACGGCTGGTAGGACACTATGACATCACTAGAGACTGTACAAGGGTTGAAAAGGTGACGCGGCTGGTAGGACATTCTATGACATCACTAGAGACTGTACAAGGGTTTACAAGGTGAAACAGCTGGTAGGACATTCTATGAAATCGCTAGAGTCTGTACAAGCGTTGAAAAGGCGACATGGCTGGTGGGACACTATGGCATCGCTAGAGTCTGTAAAAGGGTCGAAAAGGTGATACGGCTGGTAGGACACTATGACATCACTAGATACTGTACAAGGGTTTAAAAGGTGACATGGTTGGTGGGACACTATGGCATCACTAGAGACTGTACAAGGGTTGAAAAGATGATAGGGCTGGTTGGACACTATGACATCACTAGAGTCTGTACAAGGGCTTGAAAGGTGATACGGCTGGTGAGACACTCTATGACATCACTAGAGACTGTACACGGGTTGGAAAGGTGATATGGCTGGTAGGACACTATGACATCACTAGAGACTGTACAAGGGTTGAAAAGGTGATACGGCTGGTGGAACACTATAACATCATTAGAGACTGTACAAGAGTTGAAAAGGTGACGCAGCTGGTGGGACACTATGACATCACTAGAGACTGTACAAGGGTTGAAAAGGTGATACGGCTGGAAGGACACTATGACATCACTAGAGGCTGTACAAGGGTTGAAAAGGTGACGCGGCTGGTAGGACATTCTATGACATCACTAGAGACTGTACAAGGGTTTAAAAGGTGACACAGCTGGTAGGACATTCTATGACATCGCTAGAGTCTGTACAAGCGTTGAAAAGGCGACATGGCTGGTGGGACACTATGACATCGCTAGAGTCTGTACTACTCTTCCCAGTAGACCGTTACACCTCTCGATTTTTCTGCCCGCCGGCGGCAGTCTAAAATTGATCGCGTGATCAACTTTTTTGTACCACGTGACGGGTTGTTGATGTACCACGTGATCAACCGTTTTGGGCGTAGACTTCGTTGGAATGCAGAAAAACAATGAACTCTCAAAGTTTACGCCCACAAACATTGATCACGTGGTACATAAGCAACTCATCACGTGGTACAAAAAACGTGATCACGCGATCAATTGTAGACAGCCGCCGGCGGGGTGAAAAACCGAGAGGTGTAACGGTCTACTGGGAAGAGTAGTAAAAGGGTCGAAAAGGTGATATGGCTGGTAGGACACTATGACATCACTAGATACTGTACAAGGGTTTAGAAGGTGACATGGTTGGTGAGACACACTATGACATCACTAGAGACTGTACACGGGTTGGAAAGGTGACATGGCTGGTAGGACACTATGACATCTCTAGAGACTGTACAAGGGTTGAAAAGGTGATACTGCTGGTGGAACACTATGACATCACTAGAGACTGTACAAGAGTTGAAAAGGTGATACGGCTGGTGGGACACTATGACATCACTAGAGTCTGTACAAGGGTTGAAAAGGTGATACGGCTGGTGGGACACTATGGTATCACTAGAGTCTGTACATGTGTTTAAAAGATGATACGGCTGGTGGAACACTATGGCATCACTAGAGACTGTACAAGGTCGAAAAGGTGATACGGCTGGTGGGACACTCTATGACATCACTAGAGACTGTACACGGGTTGGAAAGGTGATATGGCTGGTAGGACACTATGACATCACTAGAGACTGAACAAGAGTTGAAAAGGTGATACGGCTGGTGGGACACTATGACATCACTAGAGACTGTACAAGGGATGAAAAGGTGATACGGCTGGTGGAACACTATGACATCACTAGAGACTGTACAAGAGTTGAAAAGGTGATACGGCTGGTGGGACACTCTATGACTTCACTAGAGACTGTACACGAGTTGAAAAGGTGATACGGCTGGTGGGACACTATGACATCACTAGAGTCTGTACAAGGGTTGAAAAGATGATACGGCTGGTGGGACACTATGGCATCACTAGAGTCTGTACAAGGGTCGAAAAGGTGATACGGCTGGTGGGACACTATGACATCACTAGAGACCGTACAAGAGTCAAAGGACACTATGACATCACTAGAGACTATACAAGGGTTGAAAAGGTGATACGGCTGGTGGAACACTATGGCATCACTAGAGACTGGTAGGACATTCTATGACATCACTAGAGTCTGTACAAGGGTTTAAAAGGTGACACAGCTGGTAGGACATTCTATGACATCACTACAGACTGTACAAGGGTTTAAAAGGTGACATGGTTGGTAGGACATTCTATGGCATTACTAGAGACTGTACAAGGGTTGAAAAGGTGATATGGCTGGTAGGACACTATGACATCTCTAGAGTCTGTACAAGGGTTGAAAAGGTGACGCGGCTGGTTGGACACTATGACATCACTAGAGACTGTACAAGGGTTTAAAAGGTGACATGGTTGGTAGGAAATTCTATGTCATCACCAGAGACTGTACAAGGGTTGAAAAGGTGATACGGCAGGTAGGACACTATGACATCGCTAGAGTCTGTACAAGGGATGAAAAGGTGACGTGCTGGTGGGACACTATGACATCACTAGAGACTGTACAAGGGTTTAAAAGGTGACACGGTTGGTAGGACATTCTATGGCATCACTAGAGTCTGTACAAGGGTCGAAAAGGTGATACGGCTGGTGGGACACTATGACATCACTAGAGACTGTACAAGGGATGAAAAGGTGATACGGCTGGTGGAACACTATGACATCACTAGAGACTGTACAAGAGTTGAAAAGGTGATACGGCTGGTGGGACACTCTATGACTTCACTAGAGACTGTACACGAGTTGAAAAGGTAATACGGCTGGTGGGACACTATGACATCACTAGAGTCTGTACAAGGGTTGAAAAGATGATACGGCTGGTGGGACACTATGGCATCACTAGAGTCTGTACAAGGGTCGAAAAGGTGATACGGCTGGTGGGACACTATGACATCACTAGAGACCGTACAAGAGTCAAAGGACACTATGACATCACTAGAGACTGTACAAGGGTTGAAAAGGTGATACGGCTGGTGGAACACTATGGCATCACTAGAGACTGGTAGGACATTCTATGACATCACTAGAGTCTGTACAAGGGTTTAAAAGGTGACACAGCTGGTAGGACATTCTATGACATCGCTAGAGTCTGTACAAGGGTTTAAAAGGTGATACGGCTGGTAGGACACTATGACATCACTACAGACTGTACAAGGGTTTAAAAGGTGACATGGTTGGTAGGACATTCTATGGCATCACTAGAGACTGTACAAGGGTTGAAAAGGTGATATGGCTGGTAGGACACTATGACATCTCTAGAGTCTGTACAAGGGTTGAAAAGGTGACGCGGCTGGTTGGACACTATGACATCACTAGAGACTGTACAAGGGTTTAAAAGGTGACATGGTTGGTAGGAAATTCTATGGCATCACCAGAGACTGTACAAGGGTTGAAAAGGTGATACGGCTGGTAGGACACTATGACATCGCTAGAGTCTGTACAAGGGATGAAAAGGTGACGTGCTGGTGGGACACTATGACATCACTAGAGACTGTACAAGGGTTTAAAAGGTGACACGGTTGGTAGGACATTCTATGGCATCACTAGAGACTGTACAAGGGTTGAAAAGGTGATACGGCTGGTAGTACACTATGACATCGCTAGAGTCTGTACAAGGGTTGAAAAGGTGACGTGGCTGGTGGGACACTATGAAATCACTAGAGACTGTACAAGGGTTGAAAAGGTGATACGGCTGGTAGCACACTATGACATCGCTAGAGTCACATTTGCCTGACAAGCAAAAAATTCAAATCGCAATCCAATTCCATCCTCTTGATAACAGATAAAAAACACTATAGATTTGTATCGATTAAACAGTTTACTGTGCGACTACGTCAACCGGGCCATCCCGTAAAAAGTTTGTCATTTAGAGATTCAAACCATTTTAAGCAAATTTGATACCTGCAATACATCTGACGATGAGTAGTTAAGTGTTTTGAAGTTATTTCTGCCCATAATTTCCACAATTGTTACGAGAAAAGCGATATTTCGGTGTCTCAGATCTCGAGAAAGTCGAGATCCTTTGTTCTGTACTCGCTTTCTGATTGGCTAACTTCTTACAAAATGGCCCGGTTGACGTAGTCGCACAGTAAATGTCATTTAACAAACCTGGACTGTTATTTTGGTTATTCCCCATAAACTTAAATGTATTTTTGTGATTAGAATTAGACTTATTTTTTGACAGGCTGTACGAAAATTGAGTGTGCGAGGTGATACGGCTGGTGGGATACTACACTATGAAATCACAAGAGGTGGAGAATAAGTTCTACGCATGCGCTAGAAAGCCAAAGGGAATGGAATCTGGTCAGAGTGGAGCGTTGCGTTTCGGTTTGTCCCATCGATTTCTCTGGATTATTTCTGCGTAAATGTTGCTGAAGATGCTTAAAATATTCCTCGGCATTATCCTATTGTCATTCAAAAGGCCGGTCGATGCTTAGGATGCTTCAAATAGCGGCTACATGGTCAAAAAATACGCTTCTCGTCCTTCTCAGTATGGCCAGAGAAGAAGTCCTTCGTAGCAAACATGGCGGCCATTGTTATGTTATAACAGCACCATTGAAAGATTGTTTGTTGACATCGACGTAAACTACAAATATATAAAAGCGAAAAGGTGAGTTAATTTGCTTCATTTATCTTTTTAAACTGCATTGTTGTCCATTCGGAGTCGGTCATTGCCGAGGCATTTAGTTTTAAATTTGCTCAAATCGTTCTCCTAGCAAATTAAACCATGAATTCATAGCTCGCAGATCATGGTACCAAAGGCTGAACCGGTGATTTAAAAACAGAAATGTATAGTTCAAGTCTCTATTTCTCACGTTACCTCCAAACCAAATTCAGAAAAAATCGCCTTTGCCCCCAACTTTTGTATGGAATAGCTTTGGGTCAGTTAGCGACAAACAGGTTGTAGTTGGGAAATTAGTGGTTTCAGTGTCATATGTTTCTGTGATGGCCAGTAAATATTTTTTTTTTAGTTTAACTATGTTGGCAGTCTCTTGACAAACTACGATCGGGACAATCAGTCATTCGGTGAAACTGTAGATTTACTTCGTATAAGCACGTACAATTATAGCAACTCTATAACAATTATTTCAGTTGCTGTTCAGAAACCAGTATTTGAACCGGTCTAAATTGTCCATGATTACAAAACACATATATTCTAGAATTGGTTCTAAGCGCTATTAATCGTGTCAAAATTTGCCTTTTGCGAATAAAAGTGATGATTGTACTAATTTCTTATGCTTCTGTCAAAGTTAATTTGCATATTTTTTGACCATGATCTCTGCCAATCTGGCTACACGGACTGTGTATTGTTCATGAGTTGCGTCACAAAGCCTCTTTTGTTTACTAGAACGAATCACGATGAAATAATTGAACACAACAATGATGTCCTCTGGGAATGGTTCTTACACGGGGGTAAACCCGCAAATCTGGCTGCACATTTTGTTTACAATTTGTATTCAATATCCTAGTTCTTTCCTCCTCTAATTTAGCTGACCACATTTTATCACAAAAATAATTTAGATTCTTATGTTTGTTTGTGTATATCTTTATGCTGAAGACAAAATAATGAAACAGTATTTATAAATATATTTTTTCTACTTTACAGCTGTCTTCTGTCCTCCAGTCTCCTTCTCTAATGAAGTTGCTTGCCGTAGATGGCTCTTTGGATGGTCGACTTGAATTTTAGCTTTTTCTTTCCAGGAAGCTAAATTGCATATAATAATTTGCGCGATAACGAAATTTCAAACTTATCTAATCTCATAATAATTGGGCTCGTTGTATTTAACCTTCGTTTTAAGAGTTTGTAATTAAAAACTTATGAATAACAAGATAGTGTGTTTATCTCTTCTGGCGATTGAAATCTTCATAAACCTGACAACGCGGCGCACACTCCGAATTATGTGCACTGTTTCCCTACTGCTCGATATAAAGT
Organism: Scolanthus callimorphus; assembly: GCA_033964015.1. NCBI lineage: Eukaryota > Metazoa > Cnidaria > Anthozoa > Actiniaria > Edwardsiidae > Scolanthus > Scolanthus callimorphus. The sequence goes on from CM066919.1 coordinate 15,005,268, forward strand.
ACGAGGAGAACAATCCCGCGAAAGCGGACAGCGTTCGCGTCATTTCTTCGCCCGCAAACGAAAAACATTTCAGCGGTTTCTCGTTTTACGAGCCAGCGATTTGTTCGGTGACCAGCGACCCAAGCGCATACCAAGTACCGAATCTCCACATGTTTGAAATCACTAGAGGCTGTACTACATGTGTGACTTGTTTAGGTAAAAACAACCCTAGTTACCTTCACAAAAGAACATGTCCCAGACATGCAAAACAGTTGCGAATGGTAAATTCCTATGAACAAGAGAAAGATAGCTACCATTAATCATGCCTTAGCTCATCTAATCATCTCAACGTCAATCCAATTTCAAGGTCCTCTAAAATTAATAATCACCCGAACCTCATACAACAAGTGATTACCTTATACAACAAGTTCATATATATCTCACATATAAAAGGGAATAAATAAGGACATAAAACATATGACTAACGAACAGATGTGGGGAAAGTAACAGACTCAAGTCCCAAACAGTAAGCCCCATTTTACAAACACGCGATACTAGCAAGTACAACAATTCAAAATGGTAGGGAAAAACAACAATCACGGCACGACTGAAAGTACTTACCTTGCTAAGATACACATGAACCATTCTGTCATATACATCAGGGGGTCAATATGGTGCTTCTTCTGCAAGATGTCAAAAAGAGTTTAGTATGTTGCGTTGGTGTTAGAGTTCTGTTTTCTTGCTTACCATGTGTTTGGCAATATGTGGCACAGTCTTGTCCAGCAATCCTCCAAATATTGCTCCATCAAGCTGGATAGCCTCCTGAATAAAGACAAACAGATTAGCACTTAAACATGTCCAAATCATATGTCAGCGCTCAAGCTGTTTCTTCTCATGCTGTGGGTACATCGTAGCCAGGCAAGTCGGCATTGTAACCATTCTGTACATCGTCTGAATGTACGTGACTCTGTGTCAGCTATGGTGTTCTCACACCCTGGTTTAATCGTACCAGTTTTGGTCCATAATATCCAGGCATGTACGCATATAAGTGGCTTACAAGTTTTGGTTTTAATTATAGCCAGGCATGCAAGCATTTTACATTAAATAAGTGGCTAACCACTTAGGGTTCATAATTACCAATGTCCATGTTTAAATTCTTCTTTAAATGTAATTTACGTACTCCATGCTGCCAGATCATAGTATTTTAGAAATAATTTAATGTTTGTAAAAGGAGGTTCATCTCGCATAAGCCCTGTGGTTTCCTATGGCCCTCCTTGCATGTATAAATGTATGTATATTGTTGTAGTATCTTTGTAGCTAAATTAATAAACTGAAACTGAAACTTAAGCATTGAACGAATTAGTGACTTACCAATTTGGGTCCATAGTAGCCAGGCATGTACTTTTCACAGATCATTACCAAGCACCAGAATGCCTCCTAGTAGTAGTAGTAGAAGTAGTAGAGTGTCCATAGAAAACCATCAATTGATTAATAACTGCCAACCTTTAGAAGTTAGAATGGGCAATTCCAGAAAATAAAGGTACCCTCCCCACGGGCGGCACTGGTTTTTGACCCCCCCATGCATCCAGAATTTCCAAATGGTTTAACCCCCCCCCCCCATGCATATGGAATTCCGGGCAGGTTAAAGAAATCCAGCTTCGAAAAAACCCCCTTGCAATCAGAATTCCGGGCTCTTAAAACCCCCTCATCCCATCGGAATTTCCAAATGCCGCCCGGGGGGGGGGGGGGGGGTTACCTTTATTTTCTGGAATTGCCCAATTCCATCCATGCAACAGGTTTGCAAATAAAGAATTTATGCTAATCTTCGTCTGTCATTTCTCGAGGGTGGCATAGGGACCCTCGAATACTGTAATGTTGTGTCGCAAAATCCATAATATCGCGTCAAAAATTCGCAAATACCGCGATATCGCGTCTAGAATTCTGGCCGTAAATAAACTGGTTCAGGAAGCCAAACGCAGAATGTTATAATAATATTCGCCAATACCGCATGGTATATCCTCATGGTATATCCTCATTAAGACCAAAAGAAATTGCAGCTCACAGCTCATGAAATACCAGTCACCACAGAGAAAGATAATACTGAATTACCGTCATTTCAGATTTTTTTCCCGAAAAACCGTACGTTTTAATGTTAAATCCCGCATACCGAGCGGAGTCACAATATCGGAATATCGCGTCTTTTTAGCAGTTTTACCGAAATATCGAGGCTAATTTGTTCGAATACCATAGTACCGTGAACCCCTACGCCCCACTCTTTCTCGCTTAATAATGACCAGATTTCAATGAAATATTTTCTATTTATTATATAGATATCGATGAGATACCTGTGTTTCTCCAGTATTGAAAAATTGATATCTTGGTGTGAAACTGGTATTTATTTTGCTTGTTATTTGAATTTCATTTGTAAACTTTAAAATTTAGCTTGATATTTTTATAACATTTTTTAAGTGTTTTTGTATCAAATTTATTAAGCTTTGCTAGTAGAGAGTTTCAGTGCCAGAAGCGTTTTGCCGGTTTATCGATTCGGTTTTAATAAAAGGCTTTTATTTATTTTTTTAAATTTATCTCATCAATATCTATATAATAAACAGAACATTACATGGGTGCTTGGAGATACGGATTTTATCTTCTTGTGTTCAATTTCAATCTCTCACTCGCTGTTGAACACTCGAAGATAAAATCCCTATCTCTGCGCGCCCATGTACAGGGCTTCTGGTATTTCACGCAGTCGCGGACCCGCGAAATTTGGGTAAATCCGCGAAATATATCAAAGCACGCGAAATCCCGCGAAATCCGTCACAATTTGCTATAAATCGTAAAGAATGACAATACAGCATACTTGAAACTCGTTTCAGCTTTTTTAGTTATCTACTTGCTTTAAGAACAAGGTAAACCTTCTAGTCTAGGAGCAGCGACCGGAAAAAATCGCGTCGTAGCACCCAACGCGTAGACACAGGAAAATAACATAGAAATAATTTATACGCATCTAAATTAATACAGCCGATTGCGTTTGAGCGTTTTATCCTAACAGTTCGCACGTTACATTTGAACGTTTGAAAGTTGCGTTGTGAGACAAAAAGTCGGACGTTTCCAAGGGCAGCCGCCATGTGTATTTTTCACTGACCAATCAGAGAGGACAGAACTCTTTGGTTCGCCATAGAAACGTCTCGTTTCATCCTAGAAACGCAACTTTCAAACGTTCAAACATAACGTGCGAACTGTTAGGGTAAAACGCTCAAACGCAATCGGCTGTATACACATTGGGAACTTATACGCATCTAAATTCCTCATTCAAGGATCAAATGTATCCAAAACTTCCCATCATTGTACGAACTCACACACTTTAAATTCCTAGCTGTAAATCTGTCCTTAATTCCCATTCTAACGTCAGAAACAGAAATTAAGAGTTAGCAGCCATATTAGTTCTTTGTTATTCAAATGAGTTGTGCCTCCTCTCCTGAAGACATAAATATAGGCTGTAGGGCTACAAGTACAGCGTGCCTAAATGTGTGCGTTGGCAAAATATATCCCTCCAATGCATTGAACATTAATGTGTACATTTTACTGATTTGGTATGTTTCCTGTGATCTCTGCTGGCATAAACAAAACATTATAGATTCATTAGAATATACCAAAAAAACATTTTCTTTATTCGAAATTACCCAGTGAAATGATTCTAACAACGTCGGTGAAGAGATACAAGACCATTAAACCAATATACTTTAGGCCGGGAAAGCTGTACAGTCTATGTCATTCTTGACTTAGTGTCAAGTGTCCCACGGCCCTATTTTGTCAGATTTTTGTTTTTTAATTATATTCTTTTGTTATTTAATGAGATTCAATGAGGCAATTTTATAGACTGTAGCACTGTTCAGAAAAGCATTCCAATTTGCAATTTGCTCGACTGTAGCACTGTTCAGAAAAGCATTCCAATTTGCAATTTGCTCGACTGTAGCACTGTTCAGAAAAGCATTCCAATTTCCAATTTGCAGTTCTAACCTGGTCCTGGGGTTACTGGAATGGGATAGACTGGATGAAAGACATGCAAAACGAAAGGCATTGGCAATGCATAAAGTTAAAAATAGCTCTGCACCAGAGAGTGTTGCAGGGTTATTTGAAACGGTGGGAAGCTCTACAAATTATAATTTACGGGGTGGAGGTACTAGATTTGTATTGCCCCGCCCAAACACTGGATCTTTAAAAAAGAGCTTCTCCTTTAGCGGTGCCAAAATTTAGAACAGTCTCCCAGAGGATTTGAGACAAACTCAATCATTTGAGAGCTTTAAGAACAAGTTAAAATCCGTCACTCTGCTCGACAACGGGTAGTCTATTTTTCTTATTATTATATTAATATATTGTCAGTTTTATTGTAGAATAGTTTTATCCTGTATTTTTATTATTATTATATATATATTTATATGCACGACTTACATGTAAACCAGCCCAATAGCTGTTGTAACTTTCGTGGTTAAATAAAGTATCATTCATTCAATTTATTACCAGAATTATGTTTGACCTGCATAGGAAAAGCAGGCAGCTGTTTATATGGGTATGTTAGTCAAACTATGGTGCAATGATCAGGTCATATTACCTCAACTGTCATATGCATCAAGAGGACTGCAACAACTGGTGCCATGGCCTAGAATATATCAAAAGGAGTAAAGCTGATTACCTAATTGTTTTTAATTCCCATTGCCAGTAATTACTAGTACCAGCTGATCATTGTACAAGTCAAACCCAGTTTTTATTTGACATAAGTCTAACATTTTCTGTGGATCGATGGAAAAGATTTTACGCTCAATTGCAATACTTATTTAGAATCAGTTTGGAAAGCTTGGCAACAAAACAAAAATCATCCTGGTTGGCTAATTTAAGAGCATGAAATCAGCTGGTAAAGAAAGCACGCAAGAAAACATTCTGGGTAATACAAGCACAGATCTGCATTGACTACTAACCTGACAATATCCTGTCACCGGATCATACAGGGAGTAGGCCTTTAATATCCTGAATAATCTGTCTGTCTGCAAAGACAAGGTGTGAAATCATAAACAGAATCAATTTTAAAAATTACTAACTAAAATGCAAAACAAAAGACAGAAGGACTTTAGAATACGGAACCAAAATTTCTACCGTGTTTTGTTTTTATGTGCACTGGTTTGAAAATGGATATTTAAATAAAAGGGTATGATTGTTGGAAGCTTTTACTGTGGTGCCATGGTGCATTGGTATTAGGCTGCATTCATTATGTATACTACAGGGGGGCAGAGGATTTTTTTGACAATGCAAAATTTTCAGATCCCCCAAGGCACAACATATTTTTTACGAATCCCCCCTCTTGGTCAAAAGGAACAATAGAATGATAGAAAAAATACAAAGCATAAAAATGCAAATAAAAATCCTAGGTGGCTGTACTCTTTTGTGTGTAGTGACTTTCTACCAAGTGATCTGGTGCGCTCCTCGATTGGAACCTTACTACATACATTTGTATTTGCTTGTTTGGTTTGTTTTCTGTTGTGCACGCGAAGCGTGCCGCAATTTTGATCAAAACTCCAAAGGCGTTTTTGTCTGGCAGACAAAAGTCACTGAAGAGGACCTCGAGGAATTGTGGTAAAACAAGAAGTCTTTTTACGATTTTTAAAGTTCGCGCGCAGCTTTTTTCAACATATCAGTTGAAAGAGGGTAAATACACGAGAATAGTAGTGCAAGTGATATTTCTTCAGGAGGTTCAAACTCGGTGTTCAACCATTGAGCCTTCCTTCATTTACTATCAAACTGCATAACCTTGTCTTAAATAATATAATACCTCAACAAAAATATGCATCCCCCTTCATGTTATGAAAAAAACTTGACATTCCCCCTTTTCCAGTTCCTGAATTTTGAGATCCCCCCTCAAAATCCTCTGCCCCCCCCCCCCCTGTAGTATACATAATGAATGCAGCCTTAATATTGATGAGGCAATGACCCTAAAGCACTGTGACGGAGCACATCAATATGAATCAATAGGTTCTCCATTATAGGGTAAATTTTTTCTACTTAAAACAATGACTGCAGAATTTTCAGGGGTTTTCAGGGTGGCAGGTTATTCTAGAGCACAAAGTGTAGAGCCCAAAAGAAAAAAAATCATCACATGTACGGTAACAGAGATACACACCCTCTACCATGTTTTTCTGAAAACTGCTCATGAAATGGAAACACCCGACAGAGATCTTTCTCAATGGTGCTCTCCCACTCAGGTGATGGCTTCCTGTCCAGCTCCTACAATAGAAGAAAAAATGCATAGCCCCACCATGGAGGGAATTGCATAAGAGCGCTCGTCTGTAAATATCAACCTAGCGTCGAAATTAGAAAATTTTCGAAAATCCAAAAACTTTGCCAAGCATATCCCTGCGAAAGTTTGAGGTCGATCCGATTAATACTTTAGGAGAACGAGGCCCGAATTAGATCGTACGACAGACAGCTGATTTCGAGTAGTTTTTAGCCTGTTTTACCCCACTACAAATAATATGGTGTAAAATCTGAAAAGCGCACTTATTTTTAAACCTAAAATAGGTGTATATCAACAGAACAGATGTTAGACTAGACATCACTATGAGTCACATTGCAGGACTATAAATCAAACGAAGAATATTTTACAGATTTTAACATCATTTTCTATTTTGCGATCATCATTTCGGACGTCAAATTCACAGGCTTATTTCCCCCAATGGTATCTAGAAATTATACAGTTTTACACATCCCAGCCCAAGAACTAATCCTATACTTGCATTTTATCAAATAAAATCATAGGGCTCTTCGAAATCTCCACTTCGACAAATTATTATTACTATTATTATTATTAATATGACTTTCCAATGGTAAAAATAACAACAAAATGAGACACACTTTTTTGCCCATTATGTGGTGATTAATTTGATGCATTTTGCAAAAGATTTTTAACAGGGGAAGTTGTGGAATAAGTTTTCTTGAATATACTCAACTGCTTTTTCAGTTTTTTGCCCATTTCTAGATTGTGAAAATTGAATTACAGTATTAGTAAGACCAAATTGGATGAAAAGCACGCTCTTGAGAGTATTCTACGAAAGCCGCCACAGAAACACCTTAAGTTAACACAGTTAACACCTTAAGTCCTTAAGTTTTAATGATAAAAAGTTAACAAAAAATACAATGTGTGTTTCCAAAAAATATCCATACCCCCCCCCCCCCCCTTCCCCCCACGGAAGGGTGTTGAGAAATGACCCCCCTCCCCTCTGGAATTTTCGAAGAAAAAATACAGTGTTTGTATGGAAAAGATCAGGTAAATTGACCCCCCCCCCACCCCTCTGGAATTTCCAATCCCTTCCGTAGGGGGGTATGGATATTTTTGGGAAACACACAATCTGATAATTTATTGATCACAACTAAACACACTTTAAAGCTCTCACTGCAGACAAAATGGACGTGTAGTTAGTTATCATATGATCATGTGTGATAACAGGGGCGTAGCCAGGATTTGAGCAAGGGGTGTCACATCTGTACAAATGTATAATATAATTATAATAATATGGTGCCCTTTTCCAGATTACCAATATTTTTCTTCTAAAAAGGGGGGGGGTCACATGCACCCCCTGGCTACGCCCCTGGATAAACCTACTTGCTACTAGTCCATGATTTTATTGACAAGAAAAAATCCCAACAATATCCAAGCCATTGATGGGTAATGCCAGATTTCCCATGTTAGAAACTATGGGGCTACAATATTTTCCAGCCATGATTAAGTAGCCCTTAACATGGTACCTTTACCCAAGTATATTATGAGGGCTTTGGACAAAGAAAGGTCCCAGCTACACGAAGTTTCTAAATGACAGGTGTCTGCACAATAGGGGTAATGGTTTGGGTCTCCTGGCCCATGGACTAACAATAATATCTGAAATGTTCAGCTGTCTCTTTTGGAATAAGCATTTTTTACACTTGCCTCAAAGAGATGTGGATGCTGTTTTGCTTTCACTATACTTCCAGATAAGTGCTGCCAAGCTAGACCCCTAACTGAAGGGGGAATACCCTTGCGACACCTCTCTTTGACCTAGAGACACAATAAGAACAGCTATAAGTCGAGAGTAGTTCTATGAAAAGCACCCCAACTTGTATCTCAGTGGAACAAACCTTTGTAATTAAATTATTTCAGGTCAAAAATGCCCTGACTTACAGACCTCATTGCAGGATTCTCTAGTAAACTAGTAAGAACAAAATTATGAACAAAAACCTTCTGTGGTTCAATTTGTTACAGGTTGAGTGGTAAATTTACTGGACTAATAGCCCAGCATGGCTTTATTTACTCACTACTGGAATTCCTCATTGACAAAATTCAAGAAAACAGAAATGCCCCAGATTTTGAACAAAAAAAAAAACAGCAAGCTGGATTTCACCTGCATTGATGCTAAAAAAATTATAGGAAGAATAGGAGATTCGGGACCAAAAAAATAGGAATAAAACAACCTTTGATACCCTGCTCTCAGGTTTAGTGGTAGACTAAGCCACAAGTTGACCTCTCTTAGGATACTGAGAGTGAAAGAAGCTGGTTGAAATGAAAAGCAAGCAAACGTTTTTAAAGAATACTGCGTAAGTCCAATTTGGTCAATATATAGCCATGATTTGGTCATATAAAAGTACAAGTGGCACTAATAAAACCCAATAGGCCTTTTGCAACAGATGGTCATGTGACCCGGTCACCCTTAAAATGAGAAGATTCACCCAAATGATGCTCAGAAATGAAAAGAGCATACTGATTTTAGTTAAAAGCCCAAATTTGTGCCCGCTACAATGCAAACTCAAAGAATGGGAGCAAAAATAACTTTCTTTTTAGTAGGGTTTGTATGATTGGGTTGGGTTGCAAGGCATGCAATCCAATCATACAAATCCTTGTAAAATAAACAGTTTTCTTTTTGCTCTCCCTCTTCGCGTATACATAGTACAGAGCTGAAACTCTGCCTTTTTATTAAAATCAATACCTTCAAAGTGACCTCAAAATTCAGGGTGCGTATTATATACCGGTAAATACGGTTTGCTCTTTTCATTTCTGAACATTATTTGGGTGAAGCTGCCCATTTTAAAGGTGACCGGGTCACGTGACCATCTGTTGCAAAAGGCCTATTACCTTTTTTGCTTTTTTTGCCATCCATTTGTCAAAATTATGGAGCATGTCCAGCCATTTAAGTTCTCTCTCACGTAGGATTTCCACTGGAAGTGTGGTCTCCCTGTGGGTATCCAAAATATGTGGTTTTAATAATAATCATAATAATAATAATGGATTACACACATTAGGCACATCCATGAGGTAGCTCTTTGTCCCATGCACCTGTGAAGTATTTTAGTTAGACCTGAAGACCTGTATCAGCATCCCAGGGTTCTTTTACATCCCCCTCAATTGGATATGGAAGCAGAGATTTTTACTTTATAATTACTTAACGTAATACTATGAAGTAGTTGATGGATGAATACTTTTAAAATTCTTTTGCCCAAAATTCTAAAAAGGCTTTTCCTAAAATTCTAAAAAGGCAATATAAGATACCAGAGTCTAAAACATGGCTAAACTATTGAGGATATAGTTCTCTTTCAGAATATAGGTTTTTTTTTCAAAATAACTCACTAAAAATGAACTGTCTTGAGAGGTGAACACCAAGTATTCTTGCCAGAGATCTGAGACTCCCAGTGGTTGTGAGAATGCAAGAACACTTGGGTTAACAAGCACCACACAACTTGCAAAGTTCAGCATGTTTTGTTCTGGATGGAGTGCCACCTTGACCTCAAAACCCTGACCCTATCTCAGACCTCAATTTGAAAAATATGGCACCTTTCCCAGACCTTTGAGTGGAAAAAGAACCCTACACAGCCCACATTGTCAGCTAAATGTGCGCTAGAACTAAACATGATTTGATCGACTATTAGCCATACAATATTGCTGCAGTTGTATTGTATATGGTAGCTTTATAGGAATTACTATGAAACTATGGAAACTACATGGCCCACCCATGATTTCAATGACTAACACGAAGTTTTCCATGTCTCACAGAAAAAAAATATATTGTCACAAAGTACAACTGCAATATCACGAAAATGCGCATAACTTAAATATAACGATGCAATGCCCCCCAAATGCCCTAGACATCTCTAGAGATGACCTTAGTGGAACGGCCCTTTGGGACTGACAGAAGGAGTGATAACATGAAAATGTTCAGAGTAGTACGATTTACATACATGTCATGTTTTAACTGCGCCACACAGACATGATTGAATACTTACGAGGCCTGCTTATGGTCGCCTACAAATCCATATCTGTCGATGGCTGGCCCGTTCGCCTCGGCAAGGTTCTCCATACTTGCTCGCAAGATTTTGTCAGGATCTATGGCCCTTATCGCGTTCAGTCTCACCGACTGAGGTTCGTAAAATTCCATTGTGGAATAAAATTAAGCCACTGTTTACGAATCGAGATTGAACATAAGCTTGCTACTTCGTCAAAGATCAAAGTTTCCCAAGGCAGTCGTCAAAGATGAATCCTCCGCGCTATTTGAAGACGGCCCAGTTAATCCTTCCATGGATCGAGCCTTTGCCAAACAATCATATATGGACAATCATGGCGGATGTCAGTTCTTTGCGGGGCGAGAAAAAAATCTCCAGCTCAGCAAAACAGCAATTAACAGATAGAATTGTACAAAATAAGACTCGAAATCCCTCTGTGGCTAAATTGTTGCAGTGTTTGACTTGTCTTCGCCACAAATTCCGTAGAGTTCCAGGACGCACGTCTACACAGAACAACACCTCAAAAGATACTCTCATGGGCAATTCCGCTGTACCTTTGAATCGCGAGAATCCACAGGAAACCCAATCACGACTCAGAGCGCTAGTAGTTGGTTTTATCAGGGCAAATGGTTTTATACAACATAACAACACTAGTAAAACGCGCGCTCTGATTGGCTGACATGCCGTCTGTTATTAGAGTACACACGCACGATTGGCGTCATAGCGCGCGCATGCAAGCAAAACCGACACTGTTTGAACTCATCAGAAGCTCATAATAAGTAGGAGCGTGCATCCCCTATTGGGTGATTCTCACATGTGTTTTATAGCTTGGGCTATTTTTAGATTTTCGCGCGAAAAATTAACCAATCAGAGAGAAGTAAACAAATTACGTCATACACGCAGCAGGCGCACGGCTTTATCCCTTTGGCCAAAATGAAGCAAATATTTTTACTAGTCTAGTGATTTAGATCCAGTGTGCAAAAAATAGCAAAGCACACGATGAAGTGCCAAGCTAGCAGGCGTACATATCCACGAAGTGCTAAAAATTGTTATGATTGTTAGCGAACAGCAAATGAATAGGCAAATAAAAAGACCAAAGCAGTACGCTACAAGAGGAACATCGACAACTTAATAAGCTAACTTCTGGCCTCAGACTGACTGGCCTCAGACTGATGCCATCCTCGACTGCCATGTATTTCACGGAAATCAAAGCAGTGCTCCGTTGGCACATGTTGGCCGACAATTTTAGAAAATGCTTGCTGTTTCCTGTCGATTCGCAGAGTGCCATCATGCAGTGCCTACACCTTTCGCACCGGTACCATTCATTTTTTTTTTCAAATAGTTTTTAGAATGTAAGCAATAAACTTCTGTCGTTTATAAAGTATACCTTTTAATAAACGCCTGATCAAACTCTTTAAGTTCAACGCTACTACGTCCTTACCACCGACTCCAGTTCTCGCAAACAAAAAACAAACTTGACAAATTTCGCGCATCAAAAAAAATAATCACACAAATGAAGACGACATAAAAGAAGAAACTAAAAACGTCCATGTCGACTTAGGAATTGAAAAAGTTCATAGTCCCGGCTTACCGAGTTGTATATGTGTTCAGTTTTTTTCGGCGAACACGTTGTAAAGTTTTTGACAAACTTTCATTCTCGCCTTCCTGCTTGGATCGTTTGTATGTAGCGAACTTCATCTGTCAGTGTACCAAATTAGAAATCAAATCATCCACATAGTCCTGGTACTGCGTTGTAAATCCTTTATGCTTCCCTAATCCATCCGTCATCCGTAGCCACCAAATTCATCAGCTTTAGTGCATAAATTTATAGTCCTTCATCAACTTTCGCTGTGCGTGAACCGTGTCAGAAGAAGCGGCGAAGCCGCGGTTCTTTTCTGCTTTCCCTTATATTAGTCGTTTAGATTGTTTTCAAGTAATATTTTTCTTGATGTCTGAAGCCATCTGTTATCTGTTTTAGTTTACTCAACTTGTACAGTCAGAAACCATGCAGAGATAACATTTTCTACCGGTTTTCCATCTCGAAAAGAACTGCAAGTAAAATAGATTTAGCCTAGCCTGAGTATCAGGCGGAATTTTATTTTTCTGTGAGAAAATGAGAGAGGAAAAATAGAATTACGCCTGACACAATCACTTGTCGCGGCGCCTTCCGCCCCCTTCAAGGCGGCTGTCAAAATCATTTAGGGGTGGACCATTAGAAGTTGGGGGAGGGGGGGTGGCAATTCCCAAAAAAAAATTCGCGCAAGGCCAATCCTTCCAAAAAAAAATTCTTGCAGAGATTCAAGCTAGGAAATAAAAGTCCTACAACGACATGGCTTGGGCTCTCATTAAAAAGATGTCTTAAGTAGTTATTCCAGCAACTTCTCTTTTGCATTTTTCACTTCACAAAATTTCGGCGCGCTTCGCGCGCATTGAAAATACCGTCAAATATATAGTCGGCGAGAACTCACGCACCGAAGACACTGCCCTCGTGCCGTTTACAAGAACAAGTGTATCTTGCCGAGGAAAAACAAACTATCCCAAAAATGCCCTGCAGTGACAGGTCTGTCAGGCAGTCACTATGTTCGAAAGAAGAACACTTAGGTAAGCGTGAGTTCGACGTTACAAGTATAGAAATTCGTCATGTGGACCGCTTCACACAATGAATAATAATAATTTCGGAATTTGCGGCATCAATAATAAAACCTACAGGCTGTGTTTACTATACACAAAAAACGAAACGTTCGTCTACCCTTTCTCTAGGCTTGATGAAATGCGTTTATAAAAATTCGAGCGCGCTTCGCACGCAACGGAAGAAAAAGACATCTACCATGTCAAATAGGGCCGGGGGATGGCGAAAACATATACAGCTTCATTCTTTTTTAACGGCAACCAATACAAATATAACATAGAAAATTTGTTGTATCTATACATACAGCAACAAGATTTTCTTAATCCATTTTTGAACCAATATATTATATAGTATACGAAAATTTTGTTGATGCGTTGATGCGGATTTGGACGGCCTGTGGGAACGGAACGCTACGGGAACAGGTAGTGCTCGATGCGCAAGATACCCCACGTGGGTTTATCCTTTTCAACTTTTTTTGTGTGTGTGTCTGCAAAAAAAAAAAAAAATTCGTACATGGCCTTCGAGTCTCAAAAAAATTCCTGCACAACCTGATCCCCGAAAAAAAAATTCATACGGAAAAATATTGCCACCCCCCCTCTCCCAATTTCTAATGGTCCACCCCTTAGAAAATAACACCTATGTTGTATTGTGAATGTGCGCATTCTGATTGGTTAAAAAGCGTGTTTGTAAGAGACCTGGGGCCGGTTCCTGAAAGGTTGGATAGAGTTATCCACGGATAAAAGTTATCTGTTGTATAGGTTTTGTTCAGGATTTATCCGTTGGATAAGGGTTTATCCACTGATAACTCTTAACTGGCCTTCCAGGAACCGGCCCCTGAGAAACACGATTGTCACGCAACGCTGTCGCGCGTGTGTATGTTATTTTCTAAAAGCAATAAAAATACTTTCTGCGTGCTCTCTGGTTTCTTACAAACACTCGGGAATGTTGGTCGAACTGATAAAACTTGAAAGACACTCGCCTTCGGCTCGTGTCTTTCAAGTTTTGATCAGCTCTCCCAACATCCCCCTCGTGTTTGTAAGAAAGCAGAGAGCACGCGGAAAGTACTTTTATTGCTTAAATCAAAAATTGTCGTCAGCTGTCATCGCCTATTGTCTCGCTCAAGTACGTTTCCCTGAACCAAAACCAAAACAGTCGAGCTTGCTTGTTTTCTTTCGTTTGTAAAAGATCAAGCTTATTAGATATGCTCAAATCCGGATCAGTACACTTATTTTCTCCAACAAAAGTATCTGGAAAGCTTGGAGCTCGGTCGGTTATTTTGGGAAACCTGCTTGAAAGTGTGGACTGCGTGGGAACTTCGGCGAGCGGGTCTCGATGTGTGCAGGAATTCCGCAAGGAAATTTCTACTACAGAACTGCATAAGCTTATCACGAGCTCAAAGGACCGTTTCTAGCGAAAGCTGCCGACTCCTGCGGGAACAATTTAGCCTGAGCTAGGAGAAGATTTAGCGCTGCGATCTACGAGGGATGCCGTTGAAATTCCCTACGCTTTTAGCACGACTTGCTGCTTTCGGGCCTAGTAACGATACTCGCAAGGGTCTTCTTTCCATCTTTCTAAAGCCAGAAGCTAGCGTACAGCATCGGTGTTGATAAATTAGCGTTTGTCAAAAGCAGTTGGCAAAACTACTAGAATTTGAGGCACGCGGTCTGCTCTTCTTTTACTTGTATAGCAGGAAAAAACTGTATTCCAGATTCTACATCATCTTCAAACTCTCTTTCGTCCATGTTCCGAATTTGAAAGGACGAATTTATTAAAATCTTTGCGTTCGTGTTCCCGAAAGATTCCTCTCCCATCGCGGCTTGTACTCGAACGAGCAAACGCTTCCAGTTTCGCTTCCGGTTTAACTCACGTGACGCGTCCCTTTGTCTTTTGGCCAATCAGCGCAGCATTCAGATTCTGAATGTTGAACATGAACTTTTGAATGCATTTGTGTCAGGCCCTCTTCCCTCCTTCTCTCATTTTTAACTCGTGGGTTACTATGGTAACCCCGAGTTGTAGTGGGGACCCGATGTCACTCACTCCGGTGTAAACTTTTTACATTAGCATAATTAGCATAATTGATTATTTGTTTAGTTATGTGTTCATTTTACCTACCCCTCCCTCGAAACATTCGCTTATCTTTTCGCTCCCCCATCCACTTTGCCGTCGGTCACCCATCCAAATACTAACCCTGCCGGATCGTGCTTAACTTTAAAAGATTGCCCGAGTCACGCGCTTACCAACTGCGCCACGGGGACTTCGTGACGTAATCACTCAGGAAAAACTGATTTTAAATCAGTTATATGTGTCAAACGTCCCAGCGCAGGTTCTCTGTCTCATAATCTCTCACAAGTTCACTGTGTTTTGAACGGCTTAAAATTAATCTTAAGTTGACTATGTACGAATTCGAACAATATTCGACCGATGTGTATGCTCTCATGACCGTGAGATACGAATCTCCGATGTGAATGCTCATGAACGTGAGATACGAATCTCCCAAACTTCGCCGGCAACTTCAGGTTCACTCAGTTCACTGTCTCGCAAGTTAACTGTTCACTGGACTTATATCTTCCCTAAAGCCGAAAATCACGACTTTTACTCATCGAACATTGTTGTTGTGATGCTAATGTCTTTGCCAATGAATCGTATCCCGTCAACGGTTTCAGTTCGCGGCTTGAAATTACTCTTACTACGAGACTCGTGTTTTAAAGTGCCGAGAATCTGCCAGCTGCCGCACTCTCGCCACTGTTGTCACGCCGAAGGTTATAAAATATTTTTTGGAATCTTAGTAGTGGTTATGACTCATTATTATCACTACGCGCGGTACTCTGACAGGAATTAAGAAGCGATTCATCGCCAAATCACACCGGTGAGCAGAAACCTCAACAACAACAAGCTTAGTCTCATGTTCGAAGCGAAGGCGAACAAGTTGTTTACTAGAAAAAGAAAATATTGTGGAACCGAAACATAAACTCGCTATCAGTCTGGGAAACAAGTGAAACAGTACTTAATTCGACAACCAGACAGAACATCGACAAAAAATGGAGGGCTCCGGAGATATTGGTTGAATTTATCTGGTTTTTTTTTGGTGTGCTTTCGTTTCGAGGACGGGAGGGATGGCGAGAGCTGACTAGAAGTAACTAAGCCTACAAAAAAGCAGTTAAAAAACATTTGCCATGTTTTCATTTGTATTCCCTTTTGGGATTCTTATTACCCTGCTAGCAGAGTAGATTTTTTTGTGCTTTTAAAAGTTGTGATTCTTTTTGTTTCATGTATTAACCTAAGTTTGTATCTCAACGGGCGAAATAATTGTGAACGATACGATTTTTTTTGCCTTTATCTAAGCTTACAGTATTCAATTAGGCTGGACGAACACTATCATGCTTGTATTATTTGGCCTTGTGTAGTGATAATAATGATAATAACATGATTTTTGTCGGGCATATAGTTGATTTGTGTCCCTCGTAGCATGCTACTCGGGCCCCAGACGTCCGCGGAGTTCAACCTTGAGGTCAACACATTTCTTCTTTTTCTTTTTTAAAATCCTTTAGATAAAAAAAAATGATGTTCTCGAGAACAATATTGAAATACTTTGAGGCCGGGTTTTTTTTCACTTTCAAGGAAAAATCCAGCTTTCAAAATCGCGCCAAAAGTTGGGAGCACTGAAGCTTCAATTAGCTCATACATTTACTGTGGATTGAAAACGCCCGATTTTAATATTCAGCAATAATTAATTTTTAACTCTGCTGGATTCAAAATGTAAACATTGGAACTGGCTTATACCCGTCCGTTTCCACAGAGAGAATGTTATTTTTTCCCGGGGGGATGGGGGGGGGTGGGGGGGGGGGGGTTCTCCCATGTTTTTGGGGCGGGGGTGCTCGTCGGGAACTTCTATTTTACCCCCAAAAGGTACCAACAAGACGATTTTTCCCTCGTAATTTTCTCTTGTATTTTTTGAGAGCGAAAATACGTCTGAATTCAGGCTTCAGACAAGCGTGATTTGCTAGAACGGACCCCTAACTGGTACCCATCTTTAAAAAATTTAAAGTCTTCAAATTTTACCCCTCAAAGGCACTACGACGAGCACCCCCCGCCCCAAAAATATTGGAGTACCCCCCCCCCCCCACCCCCTGGATTTTTTTCGGGAAATTTCATTTTTTTTAATGAGCAATCCCACCTATTCAATATGAGAGCCTTCCCCGCCCTGTCCTCTTCACTCTTCATTACCCACGAGTTGGCGATAGCTATAGCTTTGATTTCTTCGAGGAAGGGGAGGGTCCTGATACTCAGGCTAGATTTAGCCACTGGCTAAAAGCAGAGCTCCATCTGAATTTTTGATGAGGCGTGACGTCAAATGTAAGGAAGAATTCTGATTGGCTAATTTTTCCCGCGCAACTGTTTCTAAAAATAGCTCAAGCTATAAAACACATGTGAGACCCACCCATTTCGTAGGATGCACGCTCCTACTTATGAGCTTCTGGCTCATTCGTCTTTAGAAAATTATTTACCACTTTTTACACCATCATCGTGGTCAAAATTTGCTGTGGAGTCACTCGCCTTCGGCTCGTGAGTCCACAACATTTTGACCACGATGATGACGCAAAGCGTGGTAAATAAGAGTCCACACCACTCAAAACCCTGGAAATTTGTTAAATTCATTCAACACTGTCATCATTCAACACTGGCTTCCTAAATTCCCTTGACTGGAAGGGCTAGGGGATTCATTGACTGACCCTCATGAGTTTCAGTTTCAGTTTCAGTTTATTACTATTTTCTTAATATATTAAACAAATTACTACCCACAATAGCAGTAGGCTAATCGAGGCGGGTAGTAATGTCATATAATTAGTATATATTTACAAGCTCTATTGACATAAGAAAAAAAAAAAGAGGAAGAAAAAATAAAGAGAATAATAACCAGTAAGCAATAAAATTTAAAAAGTATCAGCAAGTTTACAAACATAAAAGCAGACAGCAAAAAGGAAAAATAGTAAGTACAGATACTATCTGGGAAAACGATCGATCAATGTGGCCAAGTAAATGTAGTTATCCTTTTCATTTAAAATTTGCATAATGAATTTATGGATATGGTGTTTGAAATTGTTCCTTGACAGCGATCGAGTGGCAGAGGGGATGCTGTTCCAGTTCTCATGAGGGGTCGGTGTTAACAGTTCCAGTCACATCCTCGCGCGCCAGGGTCCTTCCCTCACCTCCCCCCAGGGGACAGAGGAAAAGGACCCTGGAATGGTCTGGTCACGTGTCACCCAGATTTCGGGTGATAACAAAAATTCCCAAGCGGGGGTAGGATACGCGCACGTTGCTCCTTGCGTTTTCTAAAAATGGCGGCTCGTGACCCTGTGACTAGCAATGCAACGGCGACTAAAAAACACTGCGAAACAAGTAACTTTGTTGAGAAACAGTTTACTTTTCCTCCAAAGCTAAACAACTTAGTGTTTTTGCTGAGGATTTTCTGGATGGAGAGCTTTTATATCCTGCTATGGAAAAGTACATGAGTGGCTTCAGTTTCGTGTTTCTTTCTACTGGCAGTCCTTCGAGGGTTCATTGCGTCGGTTGCTCGTCACGAGACAACAAGTTGAAATGTTTTTGCCGTCTAATAAATCAGCTTGTCCGGCAGCAAGCTTGAAGACTAAGATGTACCAATAAAGACAATATTAACTCGTGAACACATAAAAACAAGTGGAAAAGATGATTGCAAACCCGAGAACATTCGTCTCTGGCCCAGATTTTGAGTGCAGAGTTGACCGGTTTCGTCTTGAGTGTTCTTCGCAAGGTGGAAATGTTTAACTTTGCTGCCCTAGCAAGCTGGGAAAACTACCCTGCTCGTCTGCATGGTTGTTCGGCTACAAGCTTGAGTCAAGGAGATATTTTCGGTAAAGACAGTAAACTCGCAAACTCTTGAAAGCAAGTGGAAAAAAACTAGATAGCAAAAACCCGCTTGTCGCCGAAAGCTGGCAAATACTCATATTTGAGAAAAAGACTCGTTTTCCTGGCGAAACAAACAGTAATACAGTTTCAAATCCTGACAAGAAATACTGTATGTAGTAGCTAAAAGTATAGATTGCTTCTTTAGGTAAGTTGACTTGAATGAATGTACATACTTAAAATAAACAAGCACGCTAAAATAAATTGCTCAATATCCTTGTCGTTTCTGCTCGTGTTGTTGCTTTGACTTAAAGTTTATATTTCTCAACTGGGAAATAATGGGTCAGTCAGCCTGGGAATTAGTTCAAAAGTTCTTTGAAAAACAACGGAAAGTTTATTTTCCATATTTTTTGATTTTCGTGACTAATAGTTTTGGGCAAAATGAAGAAATCTGACAAAATGTCTTCAGTCTCTTTTTGTCAGAAATTTTCCGTTGGGACCCCACCCCGAGTTTTGATTTTTGTTACCACCCGAAATCTGGGTGACACGTGACCAGACCATTCCACTGTCCCCTGGGGGAGGTGAGGGAAGGACCCTGGCGCGCGAGGATGTTCCAGTCAGTGCCTGTTTCACAGTAAACATTAAAATTTATTTATAGAGTATACATAGTATGAACTGAACTTGACAAGAAAGCGCAAAAACGGGCTTATATGAAATTTGAAGTGTGCACTGCTAAGTTTAGGAGTAAAATCAGCTTTAATAATATTTTCCCTGTTTGGTTTGGGAGGGGCGCTTAAATTAGAGAGTGGGCTTATCAGAAACTTGAGGCACTACTAGAGGGAGCTTATTAGAGAGAGAATACAATTTTTTTAACAGCAGCAATAAGCAAATTTCTTCTTAATTATGACGTTTAAGGTACGAATAGCTTTTAGCGTAATTTGATCAATATGCGAGCTCCGGCATTAGTCGTTTGATGAGTTGAGTGTGTGGGGTTTGTCTCTGTCACATCCAGCGGGTCCCATATACAGCCGGAGTAATCTGGCCGTGGTGTTGATGGACGTTTTGTAGTTGGAAATTTACAGGACGCGACACTTGGAGGAATGTCCACGCTGCTAACTTGTCGAGATCAGATTGTTCTAATGTTGCACCGACCATAATTAGTAGAGGAGACTGGCTCCTGTACTAACCATGACCAGACAGAGGATTAGGTCTAAGCACAAGGCACACTCATCCGCAGATCGTCAGTTAAGTAAACACCGAGTAACTTAATTTTCCAATAATGGACCCGCCCATTATTGGAAAATTACGGGGAAGCCACTTCTATAACGATCATCCACGAGGTTTCACCATTACGACCTTCGTTATTATTTGCGACCATCAATCCATGTATTTGCCACCTTCGATGGATGTATCATGCCACTTAGAAATAAGAGCCACTAGATCAGAGGTTATCATGGCAAGCATCAGCGCTTTTTATTACGATAGCTCAAAAACTTGTCGTTAGAAATTCTTTAAACGTTTTTATAACAGGAAAACGATTGTCTTATCAAAATGGTAAAATAAAAAATAAGGGTGCTGCCCATTCTTGTTTTCGCGCACTATCCCCAAAAGCGATGGGGGTGCATTTTTTTTCTTAGTATTTATCGCTGAAATGGGTGTATTCAAGCCTAGTTTCCATATAGTCTTATCTGTCGTATCTTTCGCATCAGTCGACCGTGAAACAATGGAAATTGGAATTATTCTTTTGTTTCACGGTTGACTGCCACGACAGATACGACTATATGGAAACTAGGCTTTAGCTTGCGCGCGCGCTTGATGATGTCATTTTCGAACGAATAGCGCGTGCGTCGATGCGCAGAACAGAGGCGCCATGCAAAACAGGGGAATAACCTTAAAGCAAGAAAAATCATGGCCGGCATGATCGGCGCCTGCGCACAGCAGTAAATACAAACTGGGTATATGTTTAAGCCTTGGTTTTTGATGGGAGCATCGTTAACTGCCAGAGCTGGAATACCAAAAGCTGAAATCTCGCGTAGCGCAATAGCATAGCAAACATTAGTGAAGGAACTCCTATTTCCAAGAACAGTAATATTAACCACGATGCTGTTTTCCGAGTATCATACACATTTGCACATTTGTACATATGTCATAAAATTTGGGCATTTCCGAAGAACGTCCACGTATATTCTAGCTTGGGATGGAAAATGGAGGCGAATTCTAGAAACTGTCGCAATACATGCTCGCTGTATAGGATGTGGTACCATCTACGCCATCAAGCAAAGGTTGCCGATTGGTCAGCAGGAGATTTCGGAATTGAGATAGACTGTTTGAGTGGCGCCACATAATGTCTCAGCTCCTCTCATCCTTCAACGTGTGTGAAAGCGTCTATCCCTACAGCCAGTTGCTATTTGCTGAAATCCAGAGGATTTTGAGAGAAGGAACCCGGGGATGACGTCCTGAATGAAAAGACTTAACTCCCTGTACGCATGACAGTAGCCTCACTTTAGGATGACACAGCACGAAAACGTGAAGAGTCCAGATTGATTAAAACAAGGCAATGGCTCCACGTGGAATGAATACTGACCTACGAGAGTCTAATGGCCCGTTCACACGGCGCGAAGAGTCCAGATTGATTAAAACAAGGCAATGGCTCCACGTGGAATGAATACTGACCTACGAGAGTCTAATGGCCCGTTCACACGGCGCGATCTTGGCTGCAATTTCCGCGGCGATCGTCGATGACGTCATATCGCGTGGTGCGGTTTGTCGGCGATCTCAAGAAATCGCAGTGGAATATGAACACGTTCAAAAACGCCTTCGAGATCGCGCGTGAAATCGCCATAAGATCGCCGGCCGTTCATAGAGTGATATGTGGTATCGCCGCAGAAATCGCACCTCCAGTCACAGCTGAAATCGCCCCTCCAATAACTATGGTGTGAACAAGACATAAGAACGCGCACTTCTCAGTTCCAGTGCGCTCCCTTTTCGTAATCTATTTAGACTCTTCATGGAACGCAGTTGCGGATGCAGACCCTTTAGAAGGGGGCGCACTTCTCAGTGCGCTCCCTCCCTTTAGAAGGGGTGGCTAGTACAAAGGATATGCTAGAGATTTCAAACCAAAGGGCTGGCTAATCTAAATGTTATACCAGAAACATGAGAAAAGGGGAGTGGCTAGCCACCATAATCCCCCCCCCCCCCCCCTGGAACGTTTCTGTTGCTACTGACCTTGATAAAGGTAGCCTCCGGGCAGCTGCTTGTGAGGAGAAAAAGAGATACGCAAGTGGCTGGATACGAGGCTGTGACAAAGGCGAAACTGCCCAATTTACACTAAAATTACTTTTATCTTCTCCCTTGCGAAAAGCGCATTTGTGAAATCCCACCAACATCGCACAGTATTAGACATTTAACGGTCAAATATCCCAGAAGTGGACCATCTTGTGAACTTGCTGTGATCCTATAAGTATCTGGGATGCATAGCAAGATCAATATTAGATAATCCATAGCAGTTGTCACTTAATTTTATTTTTCATCCTACATTCCTCATCTTTCTGGGTTCTCCAAACACAGACTTGTGCAAAGTCACATCTCTGGCATTTCCATGCATCCTCTATATCTACACCAACTGTCATTCTGTCTCCCTTCCAATATGCAATCATTTTGATTAACTCTTTCTCTAACCACTCATCATCAGCTTGTATATTACATTGCTGCAGGACTGCACAGTTTCCTTGTGAGATGTATTCAACTGACATTATATTTATTTCAGGTAGTTTAGTGATGCGAAGTCTTTGAAATACTACATCTACAAGCTCTCCTAGAGTTTTGACCTTTAATCCATATCCTTCGGCAATATCTAAAGGGTTCCCTGATAGCTCTTGTTGTCTAGAAAGACCAATATGCTCAAGAAAAGTATGATGTTTTACTTTTCCTGATACCAAATCATTAAAGAGTTTCCTGTATGTGAGGACTTGAAGTATGTTCTTCCTCTGTTGAGTTTTAGATGGAAGGGACATTCCACTGTCACTTGATCTAGTCTTTAACTCAACCAATTCAAGTTTTCCTTCCAAAGTAAATCGGAGCTCATCAATCACTCCATATACAAATATCCCCTTAGCATAAGGTTCGGCAAACACAGGTAACTCACGAACAGTTTGCCCAGCATCCAAGGCTGAAATTTGAGTCAGGAAGTTCAGAAAAATCACAGCCCATTTGTCTTCTTTTGTTATAATATTAACAGGTACAATATCATAGAGCTCCATCTCTAAAATGGAAAGAAATGTACTGAGTTAGTACCTCTCTGATGATGAGAAAATGGAAAATCAACCAAATGTTTGAGTCTATATGTTACTTTAGTAGTGCAACAACGTTGAACCTTTAGTAATGCAATTTAATGGGTGTGCAGTCTCAGCTGGGCTCTAAAGAAGTAAACTTTGGACCATTGTCTCTATTTGGGGGCATCGCTGTCCATATAAAACATAGGTACGCAGAGCGTACAGGAAGCTATTTGCTGATGTTCTTCGGCACTTATAGGACAGGACGCCCCACATGGAAATCAGCCGTTTTTATGTTTGTAAATTCAGTTGTTGTGGCCAGCGTGGCTAAATAAAGGTTTATGTATGTATGTATGTAGGACCGGCCGTCATAACCTTGTTCCCAACATTCCCATTCGCCTTTGTCACACGGCAGCCATCTTGGAATTTTTCTTACAGAAATGACTATGCGTGGGTGATCTTACACGCTTGGCCTCGCTCTCATGTCAGCTTCGCTGTATTAGAAAATCCAAGATGGCTGCCGTGTGACAAAGGCGAATGAATGGGCTAATCATGAGAAAAGAGATTAGACTTGTTTGCGTCACCGGTTAAAGCAATGCGGTGTTAATTTTCATTTTGGTTTTAATTAAAGCAGGCGATAAATTCCAGAAAATATTGTGCATATGCTCACTGGCAACTTTTATTAAAGACCTGATTGTCTGAAGTAGTTCTACCCTTTCCCTATCGATTTGGAATAAAACATGACTTTTTTAATCACGACGCGTCCGGTAAGAAAACACAAAAAATTCTTGCTTTTGAGAAAAATGCAAAAAAATAAAAAAATTGCCAACCCGGGATTCGAACCCCGGACTATTACTTTACAGAGCGAGAGTCACACCATTCGGCCACTCAGTAGATCAATTACACAAAGAGGAACTTTTATTATTTATACATAATATTGATGTCGACCTTGGATTCAATAAGACTTTGATCTCGAACTCATTTCTTAGACTTGTTCTTTCTCATTTCTCACCTGTAATGTTTTCCCCTCTCAGTTTCATCCATATTTGTGTATGTCTTGTACTTTTATGGATAGTTCTTTGTTAATTTCGACCGTTGTTTGCTATATTCCACACTCGATTTAAATAACTGATCGATCGCATGACTATAAACTCGCAAAACATTCACCTCGTAAATTAGGTGATTGGAACAAAGCAGCACGACGTTGAAAACATGCAGCACAAAACTGAGGAAAGGTTTTATTTTCAAGCGCTCTGGCATCATTTGATCGCTTGTAGCAATAAAATTAAGAAAATATATTGCGCATGCTCAGTGGCAACTTCAATATTGTTAACGTTTTAGTACCTTAGCCATACTTATTTACTTGTCGTAATGGAAATATCGTAAATAATACACGATAGTGGGCATGTATGACCTGATACCGAGAGCATGCTCAATTGACATCACCTCCAAGAAGAAAATGCTCGTCCCACATGGACGACTGATTGGCCTATGTGGCCTATATATGTGTTGTTAAAGGTAAAGTACTTAGATGGGAGACGGGACGAGACACAGGATACCCAGCGCCGAACAAGTGAATGCCATGATGATACAAGGGAGGGGATGGTGGGGAGACGTACAGATTGATGTAGCAAAGGAGGGGAGGGTAAAAGTGATGCAGTGCTATGATTGGCTCAATTCAAATATTTGTAAGGCAGAAACTTCATGACCCGTGATTCTTGTGCAACTGAAGTATAATCAATGTAGAAACAGGAGCAACATGGAGTGCAAGCTGGACGATTCCCGCGAAGTGACATACATAGCCACATAGTCACATAGTTCGAGGGCGATGACTAAGAAGCGATTTGCTGAGCAAATAGCTTCAAAAATGAGGATTTTTGGTATCTGATAGGGTCAGGTTTAGGAGACCTTGGCAGCACACCACTACCCAAAAATCAGTACTGTACAGTTATGTGTCTCATTGAATTGGTTGACTTCCATTTCTGCTCCTGCAAGATTGCAAAGAACTGCAGCAAGTATTTCTCTGTCAAAAGACATATGATGTGAACTTGCAGCTTTTGTTGTCATTCTTGAATGCATGTCAAAGATTTCCCGTTTAGAGCTAAAGACTGCATGCCCACTTATTAGTGATTGACATTAACCATATAATGAACAACCCACTTTGGTAGAAATGCCTGCTAGTTGATACAAAGCACTGTTGGAGAAAACTCTTCCACTCTGATACTAAACCACTAAAAATACCTTTAGCCATATGTATGTCTGCCCCCTGTTGTACATGTTTGGGAGCTGGCAGCAGCAGCTCTGGGTGTGAATATCTATACTCCATCTGCTGTTCGCACCAGTGCTGAAGTGCAAGGTCTGTTACACTAATATAGCCCAGATGGCTACGATAGGACTCAAGAGAGGCAGGTTTGACAATCTGCTTCTTGCTAGCATAGCCAAAGGAGCTGGCTCCTGTAAATTGAGATCAGAATGCATGTGCATGTCTGCTAAATAATGGCACGTCCCTTAAAAATTATTATCCCAGCAAAAGAACACCAGGAGACAACCAACCAAGAAACTTGACTAGAAGTCAATAGGGATGAACAAACAAAATAGTCACATGCTATGATGTGATGGCGATGATGTCATCAGTGACAAGCAAACACCGGGCAAACACCTCAACACACAGATTAAGGTCTGCAACATGACCTCGCAAGAATCTCATGAGATGATCAGTGGCATGCTTTGATTAAAACAATAATACAGATTTGCCTGCGAAAGCAGGCACCACTTGGCCCACATCGAAAGAGACTCACCAAGGGGTGTCTGCGCGCTCAAGGCAAACATTCCATACTGATGACGTATTTTGACCCAGATCTGGTCAGAATCATTACGCAGCCAGTTTGACTGTTTGATATTTAATTTTTAGAGCATACAAAGCATTTTATAGTAAGGGATTCAAATAAGACGAAAAAAATGCAACAAAGTTATAATGGCCACGTAATTCTTCTGACCAGATCTGGATCAGAATACGTAATCAGTATGGAATGTTTGGCTTGAGCGCGCAGACGCCTCTTTGTGAGAGTCTCTTTCGACGAGCGCCAAGTGGTGTCGGCTTTCGCAGGCTACCAGCGGAGAAGTATAATGCACTAGTCATTTGCTTCCACCGACCCCCCACCCCCGCGACATGCGGGGATTTTGTCAGGCAATACTGGGGGAAATATCAGTGGTTTGTCTTGTATTCTTGCCCCGATCCCCAGGGAGTTTACTTCAAATTTGCTATGGCTCAGATAACCGGCCGGGGGAATGGTGGGGGAAACATACAAAACACCTGTCTTTTTCACTTCGGCAAAGACACTCTACTGGTTTTTGACAGTATTAGGGAAGTTTCTTGTATCCATCTTGTGGAGGGTGGAATTTGTCCCTTGGGTGTCGGAGGGGGGCCTAGGGGTTTGCGGTGATGCGGTATTTGCTGTGTTTTTGCGCGGTTTTGCGGATAAAAAGCTTAAAAGTTACGGTTATGCGGTATTTTCAAAGTCTTTGGTGTGCGAAAATTGGTGAAATAGTCTGCGATCGATCACACAGTAATTTGTGTACAAAAATGCGGTATTGCCGTGTTTGCGAGTCCTACGGTTAACGGTATTTAGCGTCCCGAGACTCTCGAATTGCAGTAAAACACAAGTTACACATTGGCGGATGGTTGTAGGGCTCAAGACAATCTTCCGCTCACGTTTTGCTTGAATAGAAGGTCTGATTGCCATTGGATACCACGGAATCGTTAGCGGAAACGGCATTTGATTGACTTCGTGTGTGATTTCGGCGCCATTTAAGATATAAAAGAAAAACGTTTTTGCGGTGAGCGGTATTCCCGAAAAATCTGTGCGGAAAGGCGGTATTTTCGAATTTTTGTGCGGTTTTGAGAACCTCCCTAGGCCCCCCTCGTGTAGGAAATGTTTCCCCGGGGTGTAGGGAATTTGCCAAGGCATTCTCCCCTGGTAGGCGGTGGAATTATTTCAAATTTGACAACATCTGTTTCATATTCCCCTGCTATGTCGCGGGGGTTGGGGGTCGGTGGAAACAAATGACTAGTGCATAAAAGTCGCATTTTGCACAAAGTTTTAAAACACTTGATCGTGTTTGCAAATAACTAAAAGCATACCTTCAGTACTTAGAACTTTCTCAACAGTTCATCAATGAGTGCAAGCTCTTCTTCTTCGAGAAAGTCGCCTTCCAATTCCGACATCCAAAATTCGTCTTCCACCAGATCGCCCGCCATTTTATCTACTAACTCCACAGGAAGACCAATTGTGAAATCACTCAAACGGTGGTTTAGTAAGTAGGGAGGGGAGGGTAAAGACTAGTGTTTGGATTTCGGATTCTTCGATGAAGCTGCTGAAGGAGCGAATAATCTGTGAATCATTTCTCTCTCTCTTTATCTTATACTCGACGGTAAGTAGGTCTAAGGCCTGATTTGTGCACGATAACATATTTTGACTGTGATTTTATACCCGTATAAAATTTCAAAACTTCCTTTTTAGACGCCAAAACATTTTCACCTCCAACCCACACGTGTAATGTTCTCGAGCGGACAAATTCCCGGGCTTTCTTGTACTTTATTATATTTCAGCTGATTTTCCGGGCTTTGTTATTTTTAAGGCGTGTGCTTCGAGTAATTCTTTAAAATGGAGGAGATGACAAACGGGTTGAGTCAGGACCATAAAGTCTACAAGGTTGTGTTGACCGGAGGTAAGTTAAAAGTTCCTTCGCGGTCTCCTGAATGAGACTCGGTCTAGTAGTCCAAGTCCAAATGAGACAATATTCGAGGAGGAAATTGATATCTTTTTATATTCATATTAGCATAACAGGACAAAGGAACTTGCTAACAGGATACCGCTTTTTCTAGATAAGACTTTCTCCCTCTCAGCATTTGTGTTGTTTAACGTACTATTACTTATTATGGTGGAATGTTTTGTGTTGTGTACAGGGACCCTTTGACTTTGTACTGCCACTAATGGATCACTGACAATTAAGTTAATGGCACTTTAGAAAGCTTTATATATTGTTGGGGCAAATTTAGACATCCCATATCTACCGTATCTTGTAATGAATGAATGTACGTATTTATATATTCTGAGGGTTTCATTTTATTTTAGCGATTTATCGCTCTTCTGTGTTTTGGAAATCAATAAGTTTAAGTAATATGGCGGGAAAAATGTAAGGTAACTTTATAACTTAAGCTTATTCTGTGGCCCATTCTCGAAACACGCGAGAATTATCAAATTTGTTTTTGCAATTCTAATAAATTTATTTCAATGTTTTCCTTTTTATTTCCTACTCTGTGATTTAAATAATCTAGAACTTTCTATTTGACGATGTTTATAGTGCTTATACCCGGCATAACTAATCGAACAAAATCGAACAAAATTTCAATCGAACCTAATCGAACACCAATCGTTCGCTTGGTTTTGATTGGGTTTGGTGAGTATGATTGCCGAACTCAATCGAACATAATTATTCCTATAGCCCCCCTCCTCCCCTCACAGGTTAAAAACGATCTGCCCCCAAATTCAGTTGCTTGTTGTTTTTGGAGGGCAGGCAGTCTAGTCATACAACATTGTTACCACTATTCCAGAGTGCTTTAAAAGACACACTTTTTCTGGGATTTTGCCAGAAAAATACAGATTATACCGTATTTTTTGCAGCCTATGTTTTTTGTTTAGAAAACTCCTAAAAATACTGGATCACCAATTTTAACCCCTAGAAAATATGCAGTCATACCTACCATCCAAATATAGGGCTAGTACCCCCCAGGGTGCAAAACAATCAAACAGCGACCACACATAGATTTTCCATTGCTAAGCATAAGAATTCTGTTAATAAAAATGATTCTCTTTTGTTTAGGCAGGATAAACAGTCAACATTTGAAGAAATTGCAAGCTTACGTATGGTCTTTATGACACGAAGAATATACTGACAAATGCAGTTGCAAATCAATATAGTTGTGAAACTTTTTGGCACATGGAGGTCGCAATGTTTAACATGCATTAAAGTTCCATGATGTTTACATTATTTTCTTGTAAAGAAAGTTACTCCACAAAGAAAATTTTAACAGAATTGTCATGAACATTATAATTTTTTCCGGGCCTGTTTCTCATGACAACATGGTGGAAAGTAACGCCTGTTTATTGTGCTTTGATGAAAATTCTTGCTGATATTCTATTCATTTTTTGTTCTACACCATCTCTTATTGTCTTGAAGTTCCACATTGTTTCTCTGATATTATACTCTCAGTTGCAGTCACCGCAAACCTAAACAGAGAAAAAAACCTAGATTGACCGGCTGACATTATGACCTACCAAATCACAATTTTGGTCAGACATTTAACAATTTTGACCAGACAATGTCCGATGACCGGCAGTAATTTCCAGCTCTGCTTTCTTTCAAAATCCTAATAATTATCTCTTAAATCTTTATTTCAACCAACATTTGTTTGTCATATACACATTAACAGGGCCATGTGGAGGGAAAACCACCACACAAGCCAGAATGGCCACTTTCTTTGAAAACATTGGGTGGAAGGTAAGAGCAGTTAATTCACCATAACGTACACTGAATGTTATCTAACAAACTTATTATTAATTACTAACCAGAACATTTCCATTGGAAAACTCATTCATATTTAAAACTCTGATGATCTCATCTTTGATGTCATCACATTATCGTTTGCTCTTATCCAAAAATAACTTTACTTAGGCAGCGGTCGCACTAGCGGAGTTTGTGTTTACCTAGCCCAGGAACTTTTAAAATGTTCGATTTAGATTTGGTGACAGCTCGAACTTTTTGTCACGGTCGCACTACACCTTCAAAATATATTTGAAATGGTTCAGTTGTCAATCAGAGAATAAAGATGATAGAGCCGAAAACAACAATGCAGAAAATGAAAACTAGACAAGAAGGAATTGTTTCGACATGTGGCCACCTTGCTATACGGATCCTAAAACTGGCTTCCACTAATCGTTGAGAAGCGAGGTCTAGTAAACTTGTGATCTTGGCCGACCAGATTGCAGTAAGTGCCGACAGGCCATGTTGGATTAATGTTCTAGAACAAAAGATTTGCTTGGAAAAAATTTACCCCACTCAGAAGCAGGTCTGCGGTGCCTTTGAAGAATTGTGGAATTCCACAATTTTTATCAAACCTACAAAATTTTACAGATTGCAGTCGCACTAGTTTTTTGTCGAGTGATGACAGAATACGACTCTAAATAAACACAAATTTCACTAGTGCGACCCCTGCCTTATTTTAAGTAAGTTTGGCTGTCTTAATGACTATACTATATTTTTTACTTCTTATAAGTTAGTTTGGTTGTCTTGAACCCTGTGTATTCTTTAGATGAGATAAGAATTCCAAGGATCATTAAAGACTCCTTTAAATTTTTTTGGGGGGGGAGAGGGTACTCCCTTATATTTAGAAAAAATGTTTGTTAGCCTGAAGGTGATGAACTCTTGTATAAGCTGCTAATAAAAAATATATATCTATGAAATATCTATCTAAACGGGTATGTGCCACGATGCAGGGTACTGAAACACCTGCACTTTCTCTGGAACAGGGTCCCTAAAATCGACAATTTTTCTCATGAACAGGTATGTTTTTTGATTACCTCTCTAGATCAGTCCAGCTTTTATCAATAATATACTTTTAAATGTTAGTTCCTTTTATTCGACTCGGGTACCTATTTTTGAAACTTTTCTAGAACTTGAAAGTGACTTTTTGCTGTCGCACACTTGTTGACTACTGACAAACTTTGTACATCTTTGGTTCCCTCACTGACATGAGAATGTTAACCCTGTTGACTTGTAGTGAACTTGTACAAGTTTGCTTGTCTGACAGCATCTCTTTTTACTGAAGTAACTCTTGTTAAACTTGTAGGTGTATCGTGTCCCAGAAACTGCAACCATTCTTCTTGGGTGAGTTCTTAGCCACTTCATTGCAATATTGTATGTCCAACTAGATGTAATTATTAAGCAGTTACATATGTAACATGGGTTCCCTGTGTTCACCCAAATGCGTGGGAGACTTGGCCTGGCATGGGTTGAAGGGAACCGGCGTGTGTGTTAGGAGTGCGAGTTAGTTGGAATTCGGGCAAGTCAAGAGAAATAATAGTTCTGCAATATCGGTTGAGGTCTAGCTTTTAATAGTGCCCTGTACATCACAAGTAAATTTGCTCAAAAAATATTGCCAGGAATGGGTTAAAGTGGGCAGAGAAAAATCCTGTATGATTGATCTCATTAACATAGAGAGCAAGAGCACTTATGTCCAGAAATGGACTGGCAATACGATTTTTGTAAAATCTGTAAAATCCTAACAATCAGAAAAAATGTTCAAGAATTGTTTGTCAGTTGTTTTACTTCAATCTGAGCCTGACGTAGCTTATAACAGCCAGTGTTCCCTTTAAAGCTAGGGAAATATAAGGCACAAAATTCCTCAACTTGTCTTCTATTTGTTGTTCGTTTTTCATCAAATGCACAACT
This sequence comes from Scolanthus callimorphus, assembly GCA_033964015.1. Classification (NCBI taxonomy): domain Eukaryota; kingdom Metazoa; phylum Cnidaria; class Anthozoa; order Actiniaria; family Edwardsiidae; genus Scolanthus; species Scolanthus callimorphus. The sequence continues at coordinate 15,036,831 of CM066919.1, forward strand.
TACTTGTCATGCAACGTTTTTTTATGATCGCACATGCAAGTCCAAGGCTGATTTTGCCCCTTAACAGTGAAAAAACCCGGGAAGTGCAACATCGATCAAAAGCATGCAACACAACAATGTTGTGTGACTACCGTAATAAATTTGAATTGTAGGCAAAATGTTGCGCAGCAAGTTGTGTGTTTGATGAAAAATGAGTAATAAAGCCAGAATTTGTGGCTCAAAGTAGGCCCGCGCTCTACTTTGTGCAGTTTTTACAACAATGTTGTGTGACAAGGTGCCAGGGATTTTGTGCCCTGTATTTTCTCGGCCTAATGGCCCGTTCACACAGCGCGATTTCAGCTACGATTTTAGGTGTATTTTGTGTGGCGATTTCATGGCGGTGTCATATCGCGCGGTGTGAACGACCGCCGATCTTATGGCGATTTCACTTGCGATGTGGCCGCGACGTCGCAGGCGTTTTGAACATGTTCATATTCCACTGCGATGATCTTCAGATCACCAACAAACAGACAACTATCGCAGAGCCAAATCGCCGGCGTTCACACCGCGTGATATGACGTTGACAATTGCCGCAAAAATCGCAGCTAAGATCGCGCTGTGTGAACGGGCCTTAAGTATCCAGTTCCACGATAATGATGTACATTTTACAATACTTTTAGTGGTGGTGTCAAGTTCGCTGATCTTAATGCTAAACAAGGTGAGCAATATTCAACCTGAAAAAGCAACCAATCCTATCTAGGAACTCTGTGAATTCCTTGTAAATAGACAACCAGATAAGGACTCCTCAAACAAATTCAACAGTACATTGGATATATTTAATTGAATTGCTCATGATGGTGGCTCTCTTTAGACGGTTTGCTGAGGGCAATGATGCGGTTGGAAGTGATTTAATTGTAAACCATTTCATCGCTATGGGATGATGTATACTCAACACTATTATTTATTTATGCTATTTCCAGTTGAAGTGTTTCAAGAGAATCTTCTCAAGACCATGCTGCAGCTGGAGAAGACCTATTTCGAACTTGCCGAGCTCTGTACAAAGGACTGCCTGGTGATTTGTGACAGAGGGGCCATGGATCCATCTGCTTGTAAGGGCTGGAGATGATTAAGTATAATAAAAACTATTTTTTAGAAACTTAGCTCTTGAAGCCTATAAACTCCTTGCCAATAGTATAAAAGAGTCAGCATGACATTGCTTTGTTCAACAAGCAACCTTTTAGTCCGTTTATCCATTCATAGACTCAGACCCCAAAGAGTGGCAGCAGCTGATGGATGCTAATGGCTGGAAGACAATGGATCTGAGGGAAGGCCGTTATGACCAAGTTGTTCATTTGGTAGGGCAGCGTTATAGAGTTAGGCAGAGAGTCATCAGATTTTCAAAAGTTTGCATGTAAACAAGGCTGGCAAGAAAAACAATGATAACTGCTCAGGGAAACCTCATCTCTCCAACCTTAACCATGTTCAGAAATTAAAAGAATATTAAAGTCTTCTTCACGAGATGAGGTTTCCCTGACTGCTGGCCATGTTTGTCTTACCACCATGTTTCCGTACAAATCGCACCATTTTAAAAAACCGTCTAAACAGATGTCACTGAGATTCCTGAGATGTTGTAACAAATTAACAAAAAAACTAAAACACGAGTTACAAAAGTATACCTTTTAAAAAGAAAAACTGACTACGATCTAACTTCTAACTTTCTTGGACTCTCTTGGTTCTTGGCTTGAATTTGGCTTGAATTAATGTTCATGCAGATTTAGTCCGAACACATTTAACAGGGACAAAACGAACGAACATTTAACAAAGCCGGCAACAATACTGCCTTTGTTTTTGGTTTGTCGGCGGGTTTTTCCACTGATCCAGACTGAACTTGAGCTTTTTAAGGCTTTGAGTTCTCCTCGTCTGTTATATGCCCCAGTAACTGTTTTTTGTACGAATTGCCCTTCTAGTTCAGGGACGGCGGAACAGTTTTCAAAGTGGGGGGAGGGGGAGGGGGAGGGTCGTTAGTTAGATTGTGAAAATGTATGAAAACCTGACGAAATATGGGAGGGCTAAAGCGCCTCTTAGCCTCCCGGCTCCACCATCCCTGTGGTTCCCTTCTGGTTCTTCCCCCGACACAGACTCCACTCCGACTTGACTGTCTTACAACAACTTTTCCCTCACTTCAACTCCTTTGCATTTGGGCGTCTTTAAGCATTTCAGGCTCACATATTACAGAACTAAAAGAACATTTAACTGACTGGACAAAGAACAAGCATGAATCTGAATTTCAAATTACATTCTTGAAACAATAAAAAGGAAAACTTGGTTACATAACAAGTTGCATAACATAGTATTGTTCTTTATTTTTGAATACAATTGACGTTCTTCAAGAATGAATAAGCTTAAAGCATTGTATAACTCTATTATTGTCACAGATGTGTTTTGGAAAAAACATGTACATGTTTGTAACCAAATATGCCAATTTATTTATGTTTTGTTTACAGCTATCAGCAGCATGTGGTGCCGAAGCATTCTACACCTTGGCTAATAACAAGACAAGATCAGAAGGTCTAGATAATGCAAGAGGACAGGACAAGAAAACACAACAAGTTAGTGCCTGTAGCCTCACTAAATGGACTGGAAGTTCTTATCACGTTAATATGGCTGATTAGTATAATTACTCAAGTGATTATAAGAATTCCCGCGTGCTGATTGGTCGAGAGGTTTGTTTTCTCTTGCTATAATCACCTATAGGTGATTTTCTTATAGAAAGGATTGGGAGTGTCAAAAGCTCATGATGTAAAGCGTGAAACGAGCATTGTACTCGACCCACTCCATTTTCTCAAGTGTAGTTATTTTTAGATTTGCCTAATTTACATATTCCGAAATCCGGCAACTAAATGGCTGCCAAAAATCCCCAAACCTCTATCTAAACGCCGTCCTTGTGAGGTTTTATCTGTTTCCATTCCATTTGAAACCCATTCCTTATTTTTTCCAATTAAGGGGAACCAATAATAAGTGTCGAGACGCAAATTTCAAAGCAATGTGTTGAAGCCTTGGCCTGATCGAACCGAACTTAGGACTTAAGATATCCGAAAACATAAATGGCTGTGTCTCCGGGTCAGAAAAGCACACATTGGTTTTGGAAAGATATAATCTTCTTGAAATAGCTTTGGAGATCTGTACTGTGAGGTTTTTATCATGAAGCGGAACAATTACGAATGATGATTCTGACAAGAGTGAACATCGGTGCGAGCAAAATTCTATTAAATCCTTAAAAACCTCTCCTTCTGACTCTAAGCTCTCTTCTTCTGATTCTAAACTCCTTTCCTCTGATTCTGATTTTTCTTCTAGTTAGCTGCTTTCGAAATAATCGCTGCTAGTAGTACTCTCGCTTCCCTCCGCCGTCTCGTCCGCCATTTTTAATTTCATTTGAAATATGCTAGCTGTTACAGAGCGAGTGCTGTGATTGGTCAGTTTTTCGCGGGAAGGGTTCTAAAAATAACATCACTTATGAAAATGGAGTGGATATACCCTAATGACAGCGATTCACGCTTTTACATCATGAGCTTTTGGAGTGTGCACGCAAGTTTTGTTATGATCGTGAAAAAGTCTAACAAGACTAAGTTTTTGTTCCCTGATTGGCGGAAAAATAACTGTCAAAACAGCAGCCAATCAGCGAGCGAGCAACGCGACAACTTCTCGACAAAACGCGCACGTTTGAAATGAAAACCTACGCGAAAAAAGCGTCAAGCTTCAGGGTTGAACGCAAATGGTAGTATCTTGGTCAGTATTCAACCAATCTTCGCCAAACTTTGCAGCTTTACTAATACGGATGTGCTGAACTGAATACTGGACTTCGTTTCCTGATAACTAAAAGATATCATTAAGCCATATTAACGTGATATGGGTCTATGGATGATAACATTTAAAAAAATAATAATATTTATTACTTGTTATGCGCATTCTAGGATGGACTTTTTGATCGTGATGGGAATAGGGTGAAACATTCCAAACCATATCAAGCACTAAAAATGTAACGGCAGAAGTGCACCAAGCAGGATTTTGTTTGTAGAATCCCATAGCTCAATTGGCCTAAATACAAGTGAGATTTAATGCTGAATTCGACAAAACACGGGTTACTTGCGCGCGGAAAGAAAGTTCAAAGCTCGAACCATTTCACTAAATTAATAAAAATACTTGTTGTTATGGGCTTGAAGAAAAATTCATCATTCGACTCGAATTTAGCCTGCGTAGCGACAGGCTAACTCGAATTCGGACACCCACGAAATTAAATTTCTACACGACAAATATACTATTTATCAAGCGAGAAAGCAAGAACAATTACTTTCTTAAGTTGTAAACTGTATGAAAACGGCAACGAAGACGCTTCGCTAGCAAGATTTTTAAGTTGCATTTTCCTGAAATTAAAACAGTTTTGCAATGGCTTCCTTGGCGCGCATAAAGCCTTTTTTGTTAATTATTAAATCAATAAAACCTCCGGCATGGGATTCAAAGAAACATTCCTATACTTTTTGTACCCTGGAGCCAGATATTCACCATTTTTAATTCTCTTCTACTTAAACTTACTTGAAATGTATTCTTACTGATCTCATTGTGTAATGAGAACGGGAGAAATGGTGAAAGCAGTGATTGCAGAAGAAGCTGGGGTGGGCTGGACAAGGGCTCTGGCATGGACCACTTCCTACCTCCGCGTCTGAAGAAAGTCACTGAAGGAGAATCATGTGAGAAATATTGACCAACCACAATGACGCTTTCATTTTCCTCCAACTACTATCGGTAAATCCGAGTTCAACTTAAGTACAAGCTACAAGAGGTTTGCATATTAAGCTTGCTAGAGGGATCTTTTGGTTGTGATATCCTGTCCTTGTCATCTGTGTAAAGTAAAGGAGGATTTAAACGATTCGGGACAGACGAAATACAAGACCAGGCAGAACACTCGACCTCGTGACGGCGATCAGATGCGCCGGAGGTAGGAAGTGCCAGCAAACTGTACCGTAGCAGATGACAGGCTACCAGGGCCACGAACACAGCAAGAAAACGTGCCTTATGGGACTGAGGAAAGAGTGAAATGACAAATATGCTCATGACGGAATGCGTTACTTGCACAAATGAGACCATTGAGGATACGTCATACACAAAACAAGGATTCTAGTTTACTTCATGTTACTTGTAGTTTTGTTTGCTTTGTTTTCTTTCTTCCTCTCAGACAGAAAGGATAGGCTTCGGGGAGACTATTTCTTTTGGGAAATGGACATTACTTAAAGGAAAGTATCCCCAAAGTCGACTTGTATTCACTCTCTCTCTCTCTCTCTCCCTCTATAGGTTTGGGTGGGACACCCTTATTTTGATGTCATTGACAACAGCATGGAATTTGATGCAAAAGTACACAAAGCGATACGGGTGAGTCTGCTTCGTGCATTTTACTCAAAGTGACATGTCTGAAGGTGATTTGTAACAAGATTGGAATTGAAGTTGGCGATAGATTGGCATGTCTGACGTTTGTTTTTATATGTAGGTGGTTTGTAACAATATTGGAATTGAAGTTGGCGATAGATTGGCATGTCTGACGTGTGTTTTTATATGTAGGTGGTTTGTAACAAGATTGGAATTGAAGTTGGCGATAGATTGGCATGTCTGACGTGTGTTTTTATATGTAGGTGATTTGTAACAAGATTGGAATTGAACTGTTGGCGATAGATTGGCATGTCTGACGTGTGTTTTATATGTAGGTGATTTGTAACAAGATTGGAATTGAACTGTTGGCGATAGATTGGCATGTCTGACGTGTGTTTTTATATGTAGGTGGTTTGTAACAAGATTGGAATTGAACTGTTGGCGATAGATTGGCATGTCTGACGTTTGTTTTTATATGTAGGTGGTTTGTAACAAGATTGGAATTGAAGTTGGCGATAGATTGGCATGTCTGACGTGTGTTTTTATATGTAGGTGATTTGTAACAAGATTGGAATTGAACTGTTGGCGATAGATTGGCATTTCTGACGTGTGTTTTTATATGTAGGTGATTTGTAACAAGATTGGAATTGAACTGTTGGCGATAGATTTGCATGTCTGACGTGTGTTTTTATATGTAGGTGGTTTGTAACAAGATTGGAATTGAACTGTTGGCGATAGATTGGCATTTCTGACGTGTGTTTTTATATGTAGGTGATTTGTAACAAGATTGGAATTGAACTGTTGGCGATAGATTTGCATGTCTGACGTGTGTTTTTATATGTAGGTGGTTTGTAACAAGATTGGAATTGAAGTTGGCGATAGATTGGCATGTCTGACGTGTGTTTTTATATGTAGGTGGTTTGTAACAAGATTGGAATTGAAGTTGGCAATAGAATGACATGTCTGACATGTGTTTTTATATGTAGGTGGTTTGTAACAAGATTGGAATTGAAGTTGGCGATAGATTGGCTCCTGATAGCATCAAATTAAAGTTCCTGATTCAACAAATGCCACCAGATGAGGTACTGCTGTTTACAGTTTCAACCTTTTCACTGAGCGGCGATTGTTGTCGTTATTGTTCGCAGTAAAACACAGGAAATGCCGCAATACACGGGCCGATCCCGACAGGTTTTCTGTAGTAAGGTTATTGCACGCCGCCACACACTGGCCGATTTTCGTCGCAAGAAGACAAAAAAATGTTGACTGATCGGCACGTGTGTGGTGCCCCACGACGAGTATACAACAAGTTTTTTTGTCATCTAGTTTCATCAACCATGTTTTATTTTCAAACCGTCGGCGACAAAATATCGTCTCGCGTGTGGTAGCGCGCGATATCTTGTCGTGAGCTCATCGCGCATGTGCCGATCAGTCAGGGTTTTTTGTCTTGCGACAAAAAATCGGCCCGTGTATGGCGACCTTAATATAACGCTTACTGGCCAATGAAACTACACCCTGCAATTGTTATGCATGTTTTGTAGAATGTGTATGTTTTTTCTTACCAGGCATTCCCGCCATTTGAAGATTTTGATGTCATGCATGACTACATAAGGATGACTGACCCCGAGTCTGGAACCCAGGCCAGGCTGCGCAAACGTGGAAAGAACGGTAGGAGTGAAAGGCGTTTTGGGTCCTTATGTTGTACATGGGCCTTTGTTACAGAGCAGCCATCTTGGATAAGATCCTTTGTTTTCCCCGTGGAAACTCGTAATCATGACGAGGCTGCATATGCAAGAACAAAAGATTTGACCAAGATGGTTACCTTGTGTTTGAGGCCCATAGGGTGAGGTGAGGTCGATGATCTAAATCGATTCTTGCACGTGCCAAAGAAGAAAAGATCATCGCATTTTACAGTTATAAATAGACACTCGAACCGTGAACACTTGGCTAAATTATATATTACTGTTTATGCTTGCTATTCCCCCTGAAACTGTTTGAAAAATGCAATGAAGTTTTATAACCATGGCAAAAGTTAAAATATATTTTCATTTCGGAACCTGAGTCTCCCAAAACCGTAGAAAAAATGTAAAAGAAATGTACAGTTGTTCACTGTTCGAGTGTCCTGACTGTAATAGCAATATATCGTTGTATATATTTCCTAAGATTAAAATCCGACGGTAAAGCATGTAGGGGTTCATTTGCATGTTCATGGTTAGCGTGCCAGTCCACATGGCCTCGAACTTAAAATGAGGATTATCATCAATTGTTAAATGGCCTTGAAATGATGTTGTTCTAGTAACCACATGTTTTACCACAGGTTACCCAAATCACTAAAAAAGTATGCTGTCTATTGTTATCTTCAATTTTTAGGGCAGTACATGTACATGCACACCATCAGAAGGCCCAAGATCAACCGGCAAATCGTGGAAGTGAGGAAAAGTTTGAGCAAGAGAGAATACGAGGTGAGAGGTATAGCTCTGGAAAAGTGCTACGAAAAGACAGAAACAGAGCAAGGCGTACTGCGGATTTCACCGAACCGTCTAAAAAAACGTCTAATGATTCTGCCCGCTCGGGCTCGAGGTTTTGTCTGCATTTCTTTCTCCACGAGCCGGCATGCCTTCTAAAACTTCTCTGAAAGACCTGAAAGCTGGCGATATCCATGCATCAGTTCTGCTGTGGCCCATTTACGTTCGCAGGCGAGTTGTTTATATTAAGAACATATACAAGCCCGTGGTGAAAGGAATGTACTAGACAAAAACATGAGCCCGAGCGAGAAGAATCGTAGACGTTTTTTTTTTCGACGCGCACCACTGTTCGGGGAGATCCGTAGTATATTCTCGTTTCTTCCAATACAAAAGTGGTCCGGTATGTGCCTTGCCAATAGGCCTTTATCACGTTAATATTGATTGATAATAACTAATAGTTATCAGCAAATGGAAACCAGTATGCGATTCTACACATGCGTATTAGTAAATTTGCAAAGTGGTGAAGATTGCTTAATAGCGACTGAGATATGAATTTTCAAAACTTCATAATCTTCAAGTCGAAGGCTGGGAGGGCATTGGGCATTCATGCCCTCCCAGCCTCGACTTGACGTATTTGCCCATACATTTCTTTGTAAAAAGTAAGCCAGAATACAAAATTTTGGAAATTCATATCTCAGCCACTTTCAAGTAGTTCTTCTGAACCCAGTACTCAATAGGTCACTTGCACTAACTGGGTCACCTGACCTAAATTCAATACATTCTGAGTAGTTTTGAAAATTCATATCTCAGCCAGTCTTCAAGAAGTTCTTTTTTAACTTTGCAGTTTACTAATATTGAACACCGGGCCCTATTTCCTCATAACTATTAGATATTATAAATCAATATTAGCGTGATAAAGGCCTATAGCGTATGAATATCGTTCCCCATAGTTTCTCCTTGGACTGAAGGACCCATGCCGCCAGACAGTGTACAAAAGAAGACGCTGTTTTATCTGGAAAAACCAGTATTACCAGTTAGACATGTATCAAGAACCCTGTCACAAGAGGTGAGTACCCGGGAACGATAGAATCTCTAGACATTTGAAGTTACCCTTCACCATTTAGTGATGTCTACCCAGGGTGCTCGGTGGTGAGGGGGGGGGGGGGGGAGGTAAGGTGTTTCTAAAGATGCTATTGAAGACCAAACCGATAAGTAGATAAGCAGTTTTTTCGGAGCCTGATGCCAAGTATGAACGGTGACCATTTGGTAACTCATGGCGAATTTGCACGGATTCAATTAGGGAGTCATGTCCTGGACATAAACTAGTACCTACCGTTGGGAACTAGTTCGTACCGTTGGGAACTAGTACCTACCGTTGGGAACTAGTACGTACCGTTGGGAACTAGTACCTACCGTTGGGAACTAGTACCTACCGTTGGGAAATAGTACCTACCGTTGGGAAATAGTACCTACCGTTGGGAAAATAGTACCTACCGTTGGGAACTAGTACCTACCGTTGGGAACTAGTACGTACCGTTGGGAACTAGTACGTACCGTTGGGAACTAGTACGTACCGTTGGGAAATGGTACCTACCGTTAGGAACTAGTGCCTACCGTTGGGAACTAGTACCGACCGTTAGGAACTGGTACCTACCGTTAGGAACTAGTGCCTACCGTTGAGAACTAGTACCGACCGTTGGGAACTAGTACCTACCGTTGGGAACTAGTACCTACCGTTAGGAAGTAGTACTAGTACCTACCGTTGGGAACTAGTACGTACCGTTGGGAACTAGTACCTACCGTTGGGACCGTTGGGACCTTCGATTACCTTACTAGTGCCTACCGTTGGGAACTAGTACCGACCGTTAGGAACTGGTACCTACCGTTAGGAACTAGTGCCTACCGTTGGGAACTAGTACCTACCGTTGGGAACTAGTACCTACCGTTAGGAACTAGTACCTACCGTTGGGAACTAGTACCTACCGTTGGGAACTAGTACCTACCGTTGGGACCTTACCGTTGGGAACTGGTACCTACCGTTAGGAACTAGTACCTACCGTTGGGAACTAGTACCTACCGTTGGGAACTTAGTACCTACCGTTGGGAACTAGTACCGACCGTTGGGAACTAGTACCTACCGTTGGGAACTACTACCTACCGTTGGGAACTAGTACCTACCGTTGGGAACTAGTACCTACCGTTGTGAACTTGTACCTACCGTTAGGAACTAGTGCCTACCGTTGGGAACTAGTACTGACCGTTGGGAACTAGTACCTACCGTTGGGAACTAGTACCTACCGTTAGGAACTAGTGCCTACCGTTGGGAACTAGTACCTACCGTTGGGAACTAGTACCTACCGTTGGGAACTAGTACCTACCGTTGGGAACTAGTACCTACCGTTGGGAACTTAGTACCTACCGTTGGGAACTAGTACCGACCGTTGGGAACTAGTACCTACCGTTGGGAACTAGTACCTACCGTTGGGAACTAGTACCTACCCTTGGGAAACTAGTACCTACCGTTGGGAACTGGTACCTACCGTTGGGAACTAGTACGTACCGTTGGGAACTGGTACCTACCGTTAGGAACTAGTGCCTACCGTTGGGAACTAGTACCTACCGTTAGGAACTGGTACCTACCGTTAGGAACTAGTGCCTACCGTTGGGAACTAGTACCGACCGTTGGGAACCAGTACCTACCGTTAGGAACTGGTACCTACCGTTGGGAACTAGTGCCTACCGTTGGGAACTAGTACCTACCGTTGGGAACTAGTACCGACCGTTGGGAACTAGTGCCTACCGTTGGGAACTAGTACCTACCGTTAGGAACTAGTGCCTACCGTTGGGAACTAGTACCTACCGTTGGGAACTAGTATCGACCGTTGGGAACTACTGCCTTCCGTTGTTGAACTAGTACCTGCCGTGTTAACGACTTAATATTGATTGTCAACATCAGTATCAAATTATTGATTGTGCGACGTGCATGTTTTCTGGGGTCTAGGTGTAAAGGGCTGGTCCTACTGGAGACCTACTCAACCAAGTCCTCTGGTGAGCTTCACTTGCCGAACTTTCTGGACATCAGGAAGGACGTGACTAGCGATCCGGACTACTCCATGTACAATCTTTCATTGAAAGACTAACCCACTTCTACAGCAGCCTTACAGCTGTTTTGAGTATTCTGCGAACTCTCGCGTTCGACTTCCAATGGCGTTCTGGCTCCCGTCTATCAAACTATCGGGTCTAATTTGAGTCTTCGCCGACCGTAAGTTGGGCCATTTGTTTAGAAAAAGATAGTAAAAGATGCTGTGTGTTTCCAAAAAGATTCAAAGTTTGATTGACGAATGCCAGAAAGCAGTTTGACGGTTGGAAATCGATCTCAAGAGTTCGCAGAATACTCAAAACAGCTGTAAATGAAGATAACCATGTCACTAGGCAGATGACGCGATGGGAAACCGGGTGGACAGGCTTCATTCCCCACGGGAAATAATTGGCCACAGTTTCCGTTACTAGGGTTTGGTGGCAGAGGTTATTGGCTTCCTGAACTATGGTTCATCTGCTATCAGAACCTCTGACCTCCTGCCAAAATAGAGGAACGATACTATTATAGGAATCTTCTTGGTCCCTTTAAGAAATGTTGTGCCATTCCTTTGGTTTGAAAACATTTTACACGGCCGGTGCAAACCGTGAGGTACAGTAAAAACCCGCATAAAAGAACAGGTGTTTTGGGGAATCAGGCTGATTTTGTTCTTGTATATTGGGTGTCTTCTGCAAAATCAGCCTGAAAATGTTCTTAAGGTGTTCTTAAAGTTGTTTCTTAACATTGGTAGAAAGGTGACAGTCATTTAGTAACAACAATTAGTTGTTAAGTCTAAACAACAATTGCTAAATGTACCCTGGAATTCCTGCTGTAGAACTGTGTGTGCATGGTCTAGCGCATCATATTGATCTCCTGGGTACTGTACCACACAGTGGATTACTGTACACGAATCTAACTGGCAGCAATTTTTTTTATACAAGAACAATTTTCATTTTTCAGGCTGCATGTGTTATGTATAAAGTACCTTTTTGACCAAATTTCAGCCTGAATGTTCTTAAACCACATGTTCTTTTATGCGGGTTTTTACTGTACATGCGCCTCCCTCCGAATTAACATTAGAAAAACAGTCAACAATACAAAACTATAGACTATTGAAACAAAACAGAACTCTGTAAAAGAAAAAGGTTTCACTGACCAATGAAGGGCTGCATGTTTTAACTCTTCTCATCTGGGACTTCTGAAAATCTCAAATTACTAGCTGTATATATGTTTTATCTACTCACTCAAAATCTATAAAAGAACACGAGAAGTGAAAAAACGGTGTCTGAAAGGTGAACATTATAGTGTGATGTGTTTTCTTGTTTTGAGAAAGACAAAATGTTTGATAAATCGATAACCTTTTTCAACTTAATGTAATTATTTGATGCCAATTTTATTCCACGCAGGTTTATACATTTTCTACAATTACACAACTTTCTTAGAACGTTATTTATTCTCAATTAAAATTAAATTGTAGCCCTGTTTCATAATTGGATATTTCAGGTATTTATTGAATGACAGGGTTATACATATTGAAATGCTACGTTAATACTCAACCCAAACCGCAATACTTATGATCGCGTTGAGCACTCACCGCCGATGACGTTTTTTGAAATAGTCCGACGGCTGTTATGTAACTGCCTAGGTTCCCATGGCAATTTTCGATGCAACTTCTCTCCTGGCTTCCTCGAGTCCACTGGGAACCACTTGTGGTCGTCTGCAAAACTAAGCGCGCGCTATGGTGAACCACTCTGATGTCAATCATTCCAGTCTCTTCATTCCATCAAGATGCCATCAAGATGCAACGGCCAAACCGGCGCCTTTTTGTTGCAAATTCTCTGCGGAAACAGAAAGTAAAAAAAAATCTACCAGGGTAAACATTCCTTAAAGATTTTTGGCAAGTTCCTTTTAAGAATAGATCAGCGATCAGTGAAATTTCTAGATATTCTCACTTGGGACCAACAGTGCCTATATAGGATATCAACTCATTAGCATAATTGTCAGTTGCCTTTAGTCCTCGTGCTGAGAAGACCTCCTCTGCTCTGGCCTCGCCGTTCAACTGACTCAACTCTCCTTCCTTCGTCAAGAATTAAAGTCTACATCATTCTTCTCGTCGCCTCCTATCGCTTTCCTCCCCTTTGCAGCGTTCAAGATTTTCGTTATTCAGCAGTTTGATTTTGTGTGTTTTTATCGCCTTTGAATTTCTTTTCGCGCTGTTCAGTTATGCTAAATTTGTGCTTTGTATTCTCTTACAGATCTACAGCTCCGCCTGGAACCTTTGGAACCATAAGTTTTGCTCCTGGAATTATTGTCGTCTATTCAGTTTGGCCAAGCTGAACTGTGTTCATTCTTGCGGATGTTTTCTCGCCCTGTAGGAACATTTAGTGTTTTACTTGCGTCTGGTGTGGCCTTTGAATTTCACGGTGAAGGCGGTGAATCTAACGATTGTGTTTCGCATGTTAACAGTCATATGTTGACCAGATAGTTCGGCATAGGCGTTAGACCTGGGCAAATTGTTGCCGCTACGTTTGGTATATAATAGGCGTTGGACCTGGGATACCTACAGTTTGGCAGGCGAATTAGTTCAGCCACCAGCGAATTTGTTCTGCTCTAAAATTATTTCTCTTACATAAAAGTTTGGCAGGCGAATTAGTTCAGCCACCAGCGAATTTGTTCTGCTCTAAAATTATTTCTCTTACATGAAAGTTTGGCAGGCGAATTAGTTCAGCCACCAGCGAATTTGTTCTGCTCTAAAATTATTTCTCTTACATGAAAGTTTGGCAGGCGAATTAGTTCAGCCACCAGCGAATTTGCTCTGCTCTAAAATTATTTCTCTTACATGAAAGTTTGGCAGGCGAATTAGTTCAGCCACCAGCGAATTTGTTCCGCTCTAATTATCTGGAAAAGGCAAAATAAAAGTATTTAGTCAATACCGAAAGTAATTCTTGCATTCTGATTATACACAAAGAAAGGTGAATGTGTTATGAGTTCAGCCAAGCGAATTTTGTTATTGTTCCTTATTCTCATCATGCTTATTCAATTTTGCAAAAGCTCAGAGATTTTATCATCTTCCTCAATTTTTGTCTTGACTATTCATCACTTAATTTGAGGGTGTCAACGTGTTTAAATACGATTTTAATGAGCTATTTCAATCGTTGTTATAGTGATATAACAGAAGATGGATATTTAATAGCTCGGTGTTCTCTTTTGCAAGGAATTGTTTTGTTCCATTCTCTCGCTCTCCGGGGTAGCCGAGGCTACCTTTTTTGTTTAGTTTTCTTTTGTTTTCGCCACACCTTATTTAGGTTGCTTGACTCAGGTTTCTCAATAGGTTGCCTCGGCTTCCCGGAGGAGTTATCTAATACTCTTCATTGCTCTGTCCTCGGACGGGGTATTCCGGGGCTGCGGACGGCTGGCTGTTGAAATCCTGGTTTGGTTTCTCGCGTGTACATTCAAGTCGTTTCTGAAATTGTTTACTTGTTACCTTTGCTAACTTGATCCTCTGCTATTGATTAGAAAACAATTTTCATCGTTTCTGACCTTAATGTACCTGTATTGGTGTACTTCTCGTTCTTGTTGTTATTGTTCAAAATTTCCTTTGTTGAATTTTTTGTCTCTTTTCTGCATACTCGATAGGGTCCGGCGGAATCCGCGAGAGTTCTTAGCGTCTCGTCCCCTCGAGCATGCTTTTTCTGAGTTTTGGGGAGAAGTACACCTTTTGTGTGGTATAATTAGGTTTATTTCATTGGACTTCCCACTCTCTCCTCATCTCCATGGTTGTAATGGTATTTTGTCAGGGTAAATTATTTATAAAGTTTCGGCAAAGCGGCGCTTCAAAATCTTTCGGAGTTTGGGCTCTGCCTCCGTGTAAGAATCTGTGTATTGTTCACGAGTTGCGTCACAAAGCCTCCTTTGTTTAGTAGAACGAATCATGATGAAATAGTAAATGAACGCAATGGCGTTCTCTGGGAATGGTTCTTACACGGAGGTATACCCGGAGTTTGGGAGTGAGTCGATTTTAGTAAGTGGAGGACCTGCAGTATTCGTCATACAGGCCGCGGAGCCAGGTCTCCTTACCCATATCTTATATAGAGCACAATGGGACCAAGTGAGAATATATAACTATTCTCACTTGGGACCAACAGTGCCTATATAGGATATCAACTCATTAGCATAATTGTCAGTTGCCTTTAGTCCTCGGCGCAAGATGGCGTCCTTGGTAGAGGACGCTGTGTTGGCGGGTTTCATTGTGCTTATTTCGAGGCCTGATGGAGCTACTTTTCTTGTTACCCGCCCTCCCTCCCTCTTTGCTCTGTATTGTTTTGATTTCGGGTTTCATTGTGCTCATTCCGAGGCTTGGTGGAGCTACTTTCCTTACCCTCCCTCCCTCCCTCTTGCTAGATTGTCATCTTTAGCTCCGCCAGGTCTCCTTACCCATATCTTATATAGAGCACAATGGGACCAAGTGAGAATATATAACTATTCTGATGGAATTCACTCCGGGTGGGTTTAATACAGACAGATTTACATATTAAGTATACTGACGCCCGGAGATATCTGTCTCCGGAGTCCTGTTGCCCTGTCCTGTTACCCTTTGGTGGCAATGTATACTCGCAAGCATGATGCTACCCTCAAAGACCGACTGTCCACACCGTCCACACTGCTCCGTCTGTCAAAATAACACTGGAATTCCTTTCCTATGCCTTCGACTTGAACGTTCTAAAAGTAATTGTGAGGCATAAAACCATCATTTTCGTTTACGCATGCGTCGGTGGATGTCACCATAGCCTCCCCCGCAAGGTGACGGTAAGAGAATGCACTGAAAGCATAAGAGCGTTTTCATACGGATACGTGTTGTAGTGTGGACGGGCGAAAACAATACGAAAACGATAAGTGTGTACGCAAATCTTTTTGAAAACGGAGCAAAAAATATCCGTTTTCGTTTGAGAACGGTGTAGTGTGGAAGGGGTCTTAGGCGAGTCGTTTATAACTAGTGGTCATAATAAGAGTCTTGTTACACGAATCTTGAAAAAACTAGAGAGCACCCCCAAGTGCTTCGGTATTAAGGGTAGTGGCCCACAGCAAGGAATTCAAGAAACTATAAGGAATTCATCAGGATGGGAAGTAAGATTTTGGAATGTTTTGAAAAATGGAGACATGTGGACCATGTCCTAGGCATGACTCTAAGACGAGGGCTGCTTTTTGGTAACTTTGTTATTTTTCAACGAAAATCTTTCAAACTTGGGCCTCAAACTTATTTTGAAATTCTGATTACGATAAAGCTGTTGTTGCCATGGTAACGATGTCGCGTGACTCACCGTCCGCCATCTTGGATTAAGCTCGTATGTTAAGAAGATAAAAATCAGACATTTCTGTTTAGCATAATGTTTCTATTGATCTTTCTGTAAACCTAATTGGATATCTAGGATAATCTTTTAATAAAGACAGTTTTTCAAAAATATTTCAAAACACGAAAAATCATATATTTTTTTACTGAAGAAATGCGACTTATCCAATAAGCTTCATTTGAAGGTAGTTCCCTGTATCTAAATATGTGATTGCCTTTCAATTTCAGCTTTCCATGGCCTGTCCTCAGAAGATAAAATCCAAGATGGCCGCCACTGAGTAACGTGATTAGCGTTTCCATGGCAACAAAATATATTAAAATATAGCTCTTGTTGAAGTTATCATTGTACTGACCAACTTTGATGATGATCCATAGTATAGAACACGAGTTATGACGAATAATCCATTTTTTTAGGCAAAACAGTTTAAGCCATGCCCACTGCGAATGTGGTCAAGATTGGAAATCCCTGTAAGCGTCCACCGTTCACATTGTGTCACTGATGATAGGGATGTTAAGAGCGAGTTTCTGTAAATATCAACCAAGTTGGGAAGAGTCGAAAAAATCAAAATTTCCCAAACTTTCCTTAAACATAGTCTATGATGAGGTGTCTTCGGCGCTGAAAGAATTTTTTGATTTAATTTAAATGTCGGTGACAAAACCCGGATTTTTCATTTTTTGCCCAAAAAGGGGTGAAAACCTGGTAATTTTTGCCCCAATTTAAAGTCTCCCTACAGAACAATCGCAAGTATTTATGAAAATACCAAGTTATTTTCTGAAAAGTACATATGTGCGTTCGTTTTAACTTCTTTGCACAAACATCCGCTTCACATAAAATATTTTCTGTATTTTTAAATATTTTTGAAAAAGTGCACGTTTTCGAAATGTAAAAAAATAACCATATTTGCGACCGAATATCGCCCATGTTGGGACGTGTTTGAACATAAGAAAGATATCATAGAAAAGGGCATTCATTCCCTTCCAGAAAATACAAAAACATTTTTGTGCAATTAAAATGGCGAGTTTCTGCAAATCCTTGAAGGCGACGCTCTAACCGCCTAAATTAACATGGGATTTCTATGTATATGCAGAATATTTTATTTTTACCACGCAATACGTTGTAAATGTTTAACAAAAAATAACTAAAGTAGCTATTAAATACATTGCATTATAGCAAAACATATTTTATTGTCACATTTTGCTAATTTTATAGCGGAACTCCCCGTGCCGAAGGCACGGAGTGGAGCCCCATACGTATCATTCAACGTCACATGAGAAAGCAACCCATCCAAGCCAAAACGATACGTTCAGCGGCTTACGAAAACATCGCGGGCTCTTATTTACGCATGCGCACTTGCGTTTTTGGCGACCCGTGTACACAGCCAATCACAGTCCGTCTTGGATCACTGAGCGCGCGCGTCATTTTGTCCTCCAGCTCAGCGCCGCAGAGGACACGGACCGGAAGTCGCTCCTTCATTTTCCCGCCGAAAAAACTCACAAAACACGCGCCCGCGTCGGCTCACTCGAGTTCATAATTTTTGTTGAGTCAAACTGAGACAAACTCGTGGGTGCGAACCACGCCAAATTTGCTCAAAAGAATTCTCTAATGATTGTCAAAATACTTCGGATTCGATTCCTTCGCCGAAATTTCATAATGTTGTTTAGTCATTTTGGAGAAACTATGAGGGAGTTGCAAAAGATTCAAAGGCTAGATTGCAGAATACCCGCCCACGGCGAAGCAAGACTTCGGCGTTCTTCTGAAGAAAAACAACAGTTTCTTTCGTAAAAGCTGCAAACGACATGTTCTTCGAATACTCATATGAGATCTACGAACAGGGAGCCAGAACTGGATTGAACAGGATTGACAATAACAGAAAATTGCAATGGTTTTAGCAGAATAATATATTTAGGAAAATTGGCTTTGTGCAAAAGCTTGCCAAGTAAGAATGAATTCAACTCAACACGACGGAGACTTTCGGAGGAAAGAAACGACTTCACTATCAGTTATCGGTAAGCACAAAGCTTGAAATTGCTTCTTATGCTATTTATATTTTTAGCTTCCAAGTTATTGCATTCCTGATGAGAAAATTCTGACTTTACATGTAACTTTTACGTTTTGTTGGCTCCCTCGAGGTTTCTTTTTCTCCGGCTAAACTCGAATTATAGTTTTGAGTAATCTTTACTGATATTCTAGCCTTTGTTAGATTTAGTTAGTACAATGAGAAAAATACTATGTCAAGTATTCTTTGTTGTGGATTTCGCTGAAAATCTTATTATTTTTCATTTTTATTTCAAGGAGATTACTTATCTTTTGCTGGTCGTGAACAGCGACTTGTTAGCATATCAGAACGCGCTAATACTATCATTGCCATATAATGGTAACATGAATTTTCTTGATTTAAACTGTAAAGGTGAGCTCCCTGTGAGTAAGACGTGGGGTGTGTATGATTGGAGTTCCGCTTTTAGGCATTGCCTAAATCTATATATTAGCATTTTAGTGATGTTTGTACAAGGGAGAGAGGGGAGGGCCACCACCTCTGAGGTTTACTTGCGATATTTTCGACAGGCTTTAGAATTAGGACACCAAATTTTCAGTAGCTGTTGATGTTGGAAATTGTCATTTCGTTACCATGGTAACGAGTTAGAGCGTCATCATAATGTTCAAGTTAGAGCTATGTTCGGCAATTTCTTTCTCCTTTGGCTTTCAATCAAAACTTTTAGGGTTTAAGACTTACTACCTATAGCAATAAGTTACGGAGGTTTCAAATCAATTTCGATCATGCCATCCTTAAAAAATCTTGACGGGAATGAGAACCCTTATTTGCATAAAATTTGCCTTTTTGTGCATATATTTGCCAGCCTTTGTGCTGATTTTGTGGAAAGCTGGTCAAATATGTAAGGCATTTTAAGTAGTCTACTAACAGGGTATCAGTTTGTTTGCAACATAATAAAAATACAGGGAAACAACGGTGAGTTCTATTTCGCTGATTCAGCACTTTTGGCTAATAAACGTTTCACTGGTTGGCAATGACTACCGCAAACCAAACAACAATATATCTAGTAAATATAGCTTCAATTAATTTTAGCTTAGAAAAATAAACAAATACACGGATATTTTCAATTTGTAAAAGAAAGTGTAAGCCGTACTCACTTGGCTTAAAGGCAGACACGCCCCTGGCATTAACTGTGTCAGCGGATTATGCGCCAAGCAGATATTAAATTTGCATTTTCGACTTTAATGAAAACATGTTTGACCCTAGATGTGAAGATAAAATTCGTATCTCCGCGCGGCCATGTGATATCCTCTATGTATTATCAAAGTGGAAACAATTTGGTTCATCCCTTCCCAAGATATAAACCTTTTCTTGTTTGGATGACGTCATACCACAACAACCTAAAATCAATTTTTGCACTTTTGCACTTTTCCATAATTGTTCTAAAATTGGGCATTTTCCAGGAAAATCATTCAGTGTTTTACCTTTTCTGGTCATTTTACTTAAATTCAGTGCTTAACAACAGCAACAAATTTAACAAATCGGTCATTTCTGCGAAATATACCCTCTCTGGGTTGCCTTGCTATAGGGACGTTTTTCAGACTTTTGATAAATCACTGCCTCGGAAAAAAATATTTTGGGTCAAAACAAGTATTCCGAAAAATGGGACCTATGATAAATGTTATGATAGGCCTTTATCGGTCTTTTTAATGAAACAGGCAGCATACGCTATGCCCATGTATTGGTCGTTTTGATCGGTCTGGGGTTAATGGTGTTGGTCAACTTATCCGAAAGGGACTTTTTTGTATTTTGTAAATCAGCAAATGCGTAATTCACCCTCTATTTGACCGTTTATGCGCGCTCCATCGCGTTTTTTGTTTGCCATTAGACACTGGAACAACAGAACGTTCATATTACATACTTTAGGAATATCAGTGGTCGTTCTTGCAAGGAAATAGTCCGAAGACGAGACATCACTGAATTAGTATTGTTTTTATTAAATGGGACGGATCCTGGCTATCAAATATCGAAAACCATTACTGAAAAAGGGGCAATTAACATTTATATCACACTTTACCTGAAACCTTGAAAAGGGGGCCATTCGACGTTCCAAGTAATTCCACAAAATTTGCCGAAAAGACAAACAAGGATGAGCAGACGCAAATTTTTGCGCTCTGTCAAGTTCGGACAAACTTGTGTAGAGAGGCGTGTAGGAGGACCAGCACAAATTTGTGCTGTTCTACCTTGTTCGCCTCTCCACACAAATTTGTGCGCTCTGTCAGCTTTACACAAATTTGTGCTAAAAGGAGAGCACAGATGAGCTGCACAAATTTGTGCGCTCTGCTGCAGGCTCACACAAATTTGTGCGAAAAGGCGAGCGAGGCGAGCTGCACAAATTTGTGCGCTCTGCTGCGGGCTCACACAAATTTGTGCGAAAAGGCGAGCGAAGAAGAGCTGCACAAATTTGTGCGAAAAGGCGAGCACAAACGAGCTGCACAAATTTGTGCGAAAGGGCAAGCGAAGAAGAGCTGCACAAATTTGTGCGAAAAGGCGAGCGAAGAAGAGCTGCACAAATTTGTGCGAAGAGGCGAGCACAAACGAGCTGCACAAATTTGTGCGCTCTGCTGCGGGCTCGCACAAATTTGTGCGAAAAGGCGAGCGAAGCGAGCTGCACAAATTTGTGCGCTCTGCTGCGGGCTCACACAAATTTGTGCGAAAAGGCGAGCACAAACGAGCTGCACAAATTTGTGCGAAAGGGCGAGCGAAGAAGAGCTGCACAAATTTGTGCGAAAAGGCGAGCGAAGAAGAGCTGCACAAATTTGTGCGAAAAGGCGAGCACAAACGAGCTGCACAAATTTGTGCGAAAAGGCGAGCGAAGAGCTGCACAAATTTGTGCGAAAAGGCGAGCGAAGAGCTGCACAAATTTGTGCGAAAAGGCGAGCACAAACGAGCTGCACAAATTTGTGCGCTCTGCTGCGGGCTCGCACAAATTTGTGCGCTCTGCTGCGGGCTCGCTCAAATTTGCACGAAAAGGCGACCAGCACTTGTAAATTCTATGTCCGGTTTTCACAACTTAAGGCGAGCAAGAATGAACTACACAGATTGCGCACTCTGTCTGGTTTTCATCAATTTGTGCGAAGAGATGAGCAAGGATGAAGCATTCACACAAATGTTTCTGCTAAAGGATCACACGTTTACACTAAGACTCCTTTTCATTTGCGTGCTAACGAAAAAGCACTTCTTTTTGGTATATGTCAAATTACGATGTTAGCTCGCCTTGATGAAAATCATCAAGCGATGAAAAAATTAAGTAGCAATGCAAGTGTGACAATCTAAAGTTTATTTCAATAGAGAATGTGGATATTCGTTAATTGACTATGACGCCATCTCTTAATAAGTGTTTTGAAGTGGAGTAACAACGGGTTGGTAGTACAAGAGTGGTACCGTGATTTAGCCACTATATAGCGTCTTTCTCGGGTAAATATTTGACTACATAAGCAGTAGGCAGTTGCATTAGCTAGCCTGTTTAGTTGTTTTTTTTATGTATTTAACTGTAAATGTAAGAGAAATGGCGAATAAATTGAAATTGGAAAATTGAAATTGCATTTGACTTAATATCCACACCTCGAGTTCTTGATTACGGCAGTCTGAAATTTCCTCTAGCAGGGAAAAATACCAGTGTCTCTCACAACTCGTGTCTCTCCCAACATCACGCGTGCTCTATTGCGCTGATAAAGCCATAGAAAGTTGTACTCTAATGCTTAACTAGTAGTATCGTCACTGTATATCCGACCCTAAATTGCTTTTGGGCAATGCTCATATCATTTTCAATGCTAAAATAAAAGATCTTCCGTACTTGTACTATCTAAGTGGTTGCTAGCGACTCCATTTTCCGAGAGGAGAGGATCAAGAAGATGACCAGGGGAATAAATGGAATGGCCCTGAATTTGCCCTTCAATGACTTTTAACGGCGTACCAGAGTGAATGTTAATATACCTTTTTACCGATACGGATGGCCATCTTGAATTCTAAAGAATGGGATGACCAGGGTGCAAAGTCACCAAAAGGTTGAACGACGTGATTTTTTTCTATAATTATCCGCGTGGGTATTCATTATCGTAAAAGGTTGTTTGCTTTTAGATGTTTACTCGCTTGAAAGCTTTGGGAATAACTTAAAACTCATCCAGATGGCTGTGCATATACTATAAAATTTTTCAGCGTTTGCACCATGGGCATCCAATAAAATTTTTTGCTTGAACTATAGAATCCAAGATGGCCCGTATCAGTAAAAAGGTCTATTGTGCTACAAGTAGCCTAGCTCATTCGAAGTCTAGGGTTTCCTCTGAATCCTGGCTCTCAACTTCCTTGGACGCAGCTGTGTGCCGCTTCTCTCTGGGGATCACTTGCAACGACGACACATCACCTTCTTGTTGAAGTGCAGGCAGACATGGCATCAGCTAAAAATAAATAAATAAAAAATGCCTTTAGGCCTCGAAATATCCGGAGTTGAAAAAATAACTCAAATTTGCCCATAAAATGGTCAAATAGGTTTCATAGATTTGGTCGTAGCAAGTTCTGGAGAACCCTTCTCGTAAGCGACCAGCTCCGTTAACGACCACAATTTCAATCCCCGATGTGGTGGCTTACGGCAGCTTTGACTGCATGGCTGACCATCCACGGTACTACAGATGTTTGAGGTTACTGAGAACCTTCGCGGCACGTCCTCGGAAAAACAATCATACGCGCCCTTAGTTTAACCAAAACATGTCAACCTATATATCGTTGGACAGCTTATAGAATGGACTAGCGGGCTATGGCAAAAAGAAGGCACTTATTGATACCTGTAATTTTTGTTAAAGCATTGATGAAATATTTTGCTGTGCCATTTTCACGAGCTAACGCTGTCAAACTGCTTGATCCTGACTCCCAAGTAACATGTTGTTTTAATCCTTAAAGGTGTTTCTGAAAAACAGTGTCTGCGTTTTTTTAAATTTTGTTCAGTTCAAAAGTTCTGAACTTTTAAAATTTTTAGAGCGTGAAAATTCTATAAAATTTTACCTTCGAAATTTGATAGTTCCATAACTTTTGAACAAAGCAAAATTTTAAAAAACGCAGACACGGTTTTTGAGAAACACCTTTAAGGATTAAAACAATGTGTTACTTGGGAGTCCAGGTCCAGCAGTTTGACAGCGTTATCTCTTGAAAATGTCACACCCGAATTTTTAATAAAACCTTTACAAAAATTATATTTATGAAAAAATAATTTCTTTTTGCCATAGCCAGCTAGTCCATTCTATAAGCTTTCCAACGATATATAGGTCGACATGTTTTGGTTAAACTAAGGACGTGTATGAATTTGTTTTCGAGCACATGCGCGACGGTTCTCAGAAATCTTAAGAACGGGGAGTATTGCATGCAACCTGACCTAAATCGTGTAGAAATTTTTTTGCAGTTCTTTCGGTTGGTAAGAAAAGGTATTGTAAAATCCAAAAGAGGTTGAGCAATTTATAGATGGTTATCTGACATACAGTTAGATGTGGGCAGATTCTCTAATATCTTTAAAATGAGCATTTGTCTCTTTTTTGGGGGGGTGGGGGATGGGGGTGTAAATCATAACAATTTAAAAAAAAACAGTTGTGGGTCACCATTTACTGTGAACTACTCAAAACATTAGCAGATTAGGTTCTTACCCAATCTAGTTGCACTATGAGTTTATATCCAAACCAGGTGATATCAGTTTTTAGTATGTACCAAATCAATGAATAGTCATTTTCGCGAGCTCTGATTGGTTCCTGAAATAGTAGATATCAAACACTTAATAACTGTTTTGAGAAAACTCTCAAAATGGTGGCTCATTTCGGGTGCGTGACTTGACCACGCAGTTGTACCCCCATAGCCACTTAGACATTTTCACCAAAGTTTGGTTGTCTGAGGCTCATCCCTCCCTAAGATATAAACCGTTTCTCGTTTGATGACGTCATCTATGATGTCATAACACGTGACAACGCAATTCCACCCCTTTGTCACTTAGATAATTTCACCCAAGTTCTGTTGTATGAGGTTCATCCCTTCCCAATACATATACACTTTCTCGTTTGATGGCGTCATCGATTACGTCATACCCCGTGCTGTTGCACCCCCCTTGCCATGGGAAGGTTCATCCCTTCCCATGATATACATAGCTAAAAATAAACTGGTGGGTTGCCTGTGTGACCCCGGACGAACGCACAAACCGGAAGTCAATGACAAAACAGGTCGATGCCAATCTCGTTCCCAGAGCCTACTCTGCTGTTGTTGTTTGTCGTAGGCACTGACGGCAGACAATCGTAGCCAATTCTGATTGGCCGATATTCCCGCCCGCTATTTTGAAATTTGCCTAACGAACAAAGACGGTCACCATATATGGAGAACCGGATACATCCGATTTCGTCTGCGTCCCGAGTAAGCATGACCGAGAGGCTCTGGGAACGAGATTGAGGTCGATGCATTACACTTTTGTTTTCTTTCTTCTTTTTCTGCATGTAGCTATGGGGCTCTGCTGGAGCTCCGCTAAAATTAAATTTCAAGTTTGAAGAAAATGTGTTTTTTTCTTCTTTGAAAATTGAAGGAAATTTTTTAAGGTGATAAAAAAATGAAGGTGATATTTTTACCGTGGATAATAAAGTGGAGATACACATAGGCATTTCGTAGCGCCTAATAATGTATGGACTGTTTTATTTGTCAAAATAGTTTGATATATTTTTCGTTTGCATGAATTCAAACGACATTGTTTTCAACGAACAAAGAATGATTAACAAACAGAGATGGAGAAACCCGCATGCTAAAATATACAATTTAAACACGTATCTATAAATCGTTAAGCCAAACAAAAGCATTTCATTGAAGTTCATTTTTACTATATTTTTTCCAATTTGCTGCTAAGTATTAATGTTTAGTCCATTCCAGTAAAAGTAATTAAAAAAATACAGAAAAACAGGCTTAATAGTTTATTTTTTAGCCAATAAGTGCTGAATCAGCAAAACTGAATATTGAGTTTTTTTCTACCTTGATCTTCATTACGCTGCAACCAATCGAAACCTTTTTAGTGGAAAACTTATAGTTCTTTATCTTACCTGCTTGACCAACTTTCCACAGACTCAGCACAAAGGGTGGCAAATATATTCACAAAAATGTCGACTTTTATGCAAATAAGGGTTCTCTATCCCGTCAAGGTATCTTGTCTGCAAAACCTCCGTAACCTATTGCTAGGAAGTAAGTATTGAACCTGATAATAGTATTGGACATCTTCATCGAAAGCCTGCGCGGACAAAGAAATTGCTGAACATTTTTTGATGTTATACCTCGTTACCATGGTAACAAAATGACACCTTCCCAACAAACGTTGTGCAGTGGAAACACCAAAGCTACTGAAAATTTGATGTCCTAATTCTAAACCCTCTCGAAAATATCACTAGCCAGTAAACCTCAGAGGGGGTGGCCTCCCCTCTCCCCTCCCTTGTACAAACATCACTAAAATGCTGTAAAATTAGTCAAACGTGACAATGAAATATGTTTTGCTATAATTCAATGTATTTAGTAGCTACTTTAGTTATTTTTCGTGAAAAATGTACAGGGTATTGCGTGGTATAGACAAAATATTCTATATATACCTGGAAAATCTATCTTATTTTAGGCGATTAGGCCGTCATCTTTAAGGGTTTGCAGAAGCTCGCCATTTTAATTGCACAAAAATGTTTTTATATTTCCTGAAAGGAGAATGAATGCCCTTTTCTATGATACCTTTCTTATGTTCGAACTCGTCCCAACATGGGTGATATTCGGTCGCAAATATGGTTATTTTCCTACATTTCGAAAACGTGCACTTTTTAAAAAATATTTAAAAATACAGAAAATATTGTATGTGTAACGGATAATTGGGCAAAGAAGTTAAAACGAGCGCACATACGATGTACTTTTCAGAAAATAACTTGGTATTTTGATAAATACTTGCGGTTTTTCTGCAGGGAGACGTTAAATTGGGGCAAAAATTACCAGGTTTTCACCCCTTTTTGGGCAAAAAATGAAAAATCCGGGTTTTCTCACCGACATTTAAATTAAATCAAAAAATTCTTTCAGCGCCGAAGACACCTCATCATAGACTATGTTTAAGGAAAGTTTGGGAAATTTTGATTTTTTCGACTCTTCCCAACTTGGTTGATATTTACAGAAACTCGCTCTTAAAACGTAGAATGGCGTTTTAAATTATATTTGAAGAAAACTAGGGCGATAAAACGTTCCGAACTTGTTCTTACAGCCGAATTTTCGGACAAGCTTGGCAGGTTATACTTATAACACGGTCTGAAATGTAGTTATTTCAGATATAAACCCTTATGGTTGCCTCTATCCCATATATGCTGTCGCTGGATCTTGGTCCCCTAGGGTCCCCTCCCCCGTGGGTCAAGGCCTCTGCTCGACTCGTCCCCAGTCGATCCCGAGCACTATTTCGCTGGCCATAAACTACGCGGGCTCAGAAGACTAGTCCGGATCAACTTTGGATCAACGATAGCATAACCTTCGCTTTTCTCTATCGCCTGTTTTCACTATTGAAATTAATTAAAAAGAAGATTAGGACAATCCACAGATACCTTGGAGCTGAGAGATATCAGTTTTCTGGTTAACATGGCCGCTATTGCGGAGATCTCGACCCTCAAAGAATGGGATGAGGAATGGCGATGCGTGGAAGACGACCTGCAAAATTTCAAGGTTTGCTTTCTACAGCAAAATAAGCTTAAGTTATAACTCAAAATTCTGACTAATCTCATGCATGACATAAATGTATGTAGCGTCTTAATAATGCACATGTGGTTCGTGAACTGATAAACGTACCAAATGGGGGGCCCATCATGGCAAGAAATTATTGGGGGAGTTGACAAAAGCTGGGTGATGTAGCCAAAAAAAGTATGGTGCTGTGCTCCAGCTGGTCCTGTAGCCGGCTTTTATAAGTGGCCAGGATGTGAGCTTCCACCACTGAGTTTGGGGATTTATTTTTTTCTAGTTTATTATTTTTTTTGCAGTTCATTCCTAAAAAGAAGGAACCCTAACAATTTTCCATATAAGTTAATCCCTGCAAATATTTGAGGTGGCGTCTGCATATGTTTCATTTAATTTCCTGTTATTGTTTCTTCTAAATCCATAACCTTGCCTTGTAGTGCGTTGTTCTTTTCAAGGGATTGACTGTAAATTAAATGAACATCATTTTGCAACTTCACAGCAGTTTTAAATTTAAATGCAAAACTGGCTTACTAATATTTTGTGGTAACTGAAAAATCATACAATGAAGGAGATCTTCCAACATAATTTACAAAAATATGAGTCTTATAATAATAAAATAACAATTACATCCTTTTGTTTACTTGTTCAACTGAATCATTACATGATTTTACAAATGATAATAACTTGAAAAATACCCTGTCACCAGGTTTGAAATTGTTTTCTTCCTGAACATTTCTAAATTGAGGGAAGACTGAGTAATCTTCAAATTAGGACTCAGCAAAATATTTTGCAGGCTGCTTGTGTTGAATGCATGCATGTGTGCAAAAGGTGGTGGTAAAAAAAATCAGCCAATCACAAACATTCCCTGACAGATGCTAAGGATTTTAATATATAAGATAATAATAATAATAAATAATAACCAGAGAATAACTAATTAGATTATTAATTTTACCTCCTGAAAAGAAGTGGAGGGAAGACTCATTAATCTTGAGGTCCTTGCCTTGTTAGATTGCCTGGTGCAGTTGACTAGGTCTTAATTGTGACAGAGCCAGGCAACTGCTGTCCCCCAGACCCCCACCTTCTTAATATGCCCATAAAGCATCTCATACTATAACTTTTATTAGTATATACTACACGGGAACCTCCATAGATCGCGCGTTTTGATTGGTTCGCTATCTCGGTATATTGCCACAATATTCCGAGATCGGAAGCATTATCCCGAGATTGAGAAGCCCGAGTGCAGGTGGTTCGGATATTTTTACTTTCTAAAGGAACTATCTGATTCGAAATGCAACAGAAAAATCCTTCCAATTAACTTATGTTGTCTCTTTAGTTTTTCAAGGTGAATCAGAGAGAGAATGTATTTCTTGAACTTTGAAAACTTGCTGTTCTTGTTTTTCAGTTCTTCGGAATCACAGAGATCGATGATTCGTTCACGGCAATCTTGTCGAAAACATATCTACTTTGCCGAACATTTACATGTACCTGTAGGTTGAAAGGCACAGTAAATCGTAGAAGCAAGTCATTGAGTGCAGTTTAAGAGAGAATTTCAGTTAAGCTTACCGTCGACATGTTGATTCACTTGATCACGAGCCATCCGACATCAAACGTATTTAAAGTGGTCTCTCTTTTTATGAACAAGGTCCCAGAGTTTGAAAAGGTTAATTTCCCAAATTTCTGTTTGAATTTCAAACGAATCTTGAATTTCTCTGCCAGCGGGTTGAACAATATAGTCATCCTTCGGTGGTGAAATGGCGACCAAAGGCAAAGTGTTTTCAGCGAAGCAACTCTGCAGTTCACAATCCATAATCCAAGGCACAAAATGCGAATTTATCCCTCGAATACATCCTTGCAACCTTCTAAAAACTTAAATCATTTATCGTAGTCGATATTAAGGTTTTAAAACAAGTGTTTTCTAGCGTTTTTGCTTCTCT
Organism: Scolanthus callimorphus; assembly: GCA_033964015.1. Lineage (NCBI taxonomy): Eukaryota > Metazoa > Cnidaria > Anthozoa > Actiniaria > Edwardsiidae > Scolanthus > Scolanthus callimorphus. Next base: position 15,065,789 of record CM066919.1, read on the forward strand.
AAAACAGCAGCAAGTTTTCACCATGTGTTTAGTAGCCGAACGCTTGTAGTGAAGTCTGACGTAATGTCACGTGCGTGACAAACGTCACGCATACAGAAAGAGGCTACAAAATGTCGGCAAATGCCACATTTAGTGTCGTTTGGATATTTTTTGGAGTGTTCCCATGTAGTATATACTAAAACAATTATTCTCCTCAGGCTCAGTGAATAGTGGCGAATAGTCCCCTCGACCTCCGGTCTCGGGGACTATTCGCCACTATTCACTTCGCCTTCGGCGAATAATTGTTAAGTATTATTTTGTTGTTCTACAATGGTTTCTTTCAAAATGTTCCATTCTTTAGTAATGAGAGCTAGGTTCAAGTGACAAAACTATTTTTTATGATTAGCAAACCAGATTTATTGAGTACCAGAGGAAGATGGAAGATTATCACAAGAGCCAGAAGTTGTGTGTGTCCATGGTCAGTCTAAACAAGAGAAAGATCAAGGACTTTGAACAAGCACTGAAGAGGTAATGTATGGTTCCAGAAAATAATTCTGGAACCACACAGTGGGACAAAATCAGTCCTCATTCAGGTCATGTTTTGGACTAAATTGTTTTTTAAATTAAGAGACCCAGATCAGAAGGATTATCAAGTTACTGAGGTACAAACTGTGGTAATTTCACAAGAGTGCCAACTAGTAATCCTATCACACGATATGTTTTTGTCAGTTAAAGGCCCATCACCAACCGGGAGCCTTTGCACCATGTTTTCTTTTGTTTTCAAATTGATCCATCGTTTTTTGGGTGCTCTGATTGGCTAAGAGTCCATGATGATAGGCAAAATGTAATTAATGTTACAGTTGTTTCTGTGTTTTCAGGTTAGAAAGAAAGGAACAAACACCAGAATCTAAAAAGAAAGTGGCAGAGCTACAGTACAGGATTGGTGCATTGGATAGTAAGCTAAAAGAGGTGCAGGTTTCTTTACCCTCATCTGCTGGGTGAGTTATTGTTAATATCTACATATGATACAGTGTCATAACTTATAGGGAAATAATCCAACAGGTGTATCTGATATCTGTCCATGCTCTTGTATTTTGGTTGTGATATTACATGTATCAGTGTGTTACATCTGTGTGAGGTTATGTGATTCTTCACTAAAGTTCTGTAAGTACCAGTAATAATAATAATAATAATAATAATAATTGTTTAATAAAGCCATATCGCAGCAATTGCTGAATTACAAGGCCGGTCAGAACACTAATTACAATATCGATATTACATAAGTATAAATATTATGGTACTGAAATGCTATTTACAGTTGGCTCTGATATTTGATCGTACATAGATTTCCGAATCTGTTTGTTTTAGCCGTCACAGGTACAGTGGCGGACGAACCTGATCTCAGAGTATATGGCCTTTCGTGTGACACTTGTTGAACTAAGCTGCCCAGCAGAGGGGAGGAGGAGCAGGATCGCCTAAGAAATTTAATACATGCATCCTCTCTCCTCTGCTGTAGCGTCTTTAGGTCTGCTTGTGCGAGCGCATCCTCATACCGCAAATGAGGAGAAATGATCTTCAGCGCCCTTTTTTGCACCGATTCTATATGGTCACTCAGATACTGAGTGAGGCCAGCCCAGGCGGGGCACGCATATTCTAAGACAGACCTAATGACGCTGCAGAAAACAAGAATTAACTGGTTATTCGATAACCCACACTTCTTAAGTGCACGTAGTGCATACAAGCGTTTGCTGCCTTTCTTAACAATATGTATGACATGCTCGTTCCATGTAAGATTATCCGTGTTTTATTATATTGTGTTGTAGGTACAGGGTGCAAAAAAGTAATTTTGCAGACATGCTAGTAGGAGGGGGCATAGGGGCCCCCGAAAACTGCAAAATCACCTCCAAAAATTGCAAAAACTATAATATTGCATCCAAAATTTGCAGATGCTGCAATTCCATGTCGAAGACTCATAGATGTAGCAGTCTTAGGAACTCTGAGTAATCCTTGGAATCGAGGTCACCACTGACACTTAGCCTGTGAATGTATTTGCAGGCTAATGAACAGAACAAGGTGGCCTCATAATGCTGAATTGATGACCACATATGGTACTAGCAAATCAGTCGATTGACTTTCATCATGTTTTTATTTCCAGGGCTTTTCTCAGACTGTGTTTAGGGAACATTGATGTTTCTCTTTATCAGAAAAAGTAAGTAAGACAATCATAGTTTGAGTATCAAAGACACTTTCAGTCTGTCACATACATAAACATTCAAACTTACCTGCACTATTGTTTCCTTTTCTCATAAACGAGGCCCTACCAGGATGGGGTTGCCGTGTCGCTAGTCTGTGTTTCAAAACTGATCGTGTCAAGATTTTGCAGAGCTTGTGTGTTGTTTGTCGATATTTCGGTTATTTTAGTAAGACCACACAATCGTTAGTTATTGACGAGTTGCGAGCGCGAGGCCGATTTGTCAATCGTAAGTACTATTCGACTTTATTCGGGAATTGTGTAATTGTGGAAAAAAATTTTCAAAGACTCGTAAAGTTGTTCATCAAAGAGGCGAAGAGGGCACATGTCGCTGTCAACGCTGAGGAAATTATAATGTCGCTGTTGATTAGGCTTTTGGTAGAGTCGCTGTCAGTATTTTGATAGAATTGCTCGACGTTCATCGCTGTTTCGTAAAGGCCCTGTTGCGTTTTCAATGTACTTCAAGGCTGTGTCGCTTGTCGGAATTTACCCCTGGTAGGGCCTCACAAACATGCCCAATAATTATTAATAGTTTCTGCACCGACAAGCTTTACTTCACATCAGACTGATGCCACACCTATCAGGGCACAAAACATAGAACTTTATAGGCATATACATTATTGTTATTGATAGGCATATGTACATTGAATGTATAGTTTATTTATATTACTAACATTATATCTGTATTTGGTGCAATTTCAAGTAAATGAAATTATTGTAATACAAGACATCATGATAGAACTCCCATTACTTGAAAAGCTTCAAAACATTCAAGGATGGCAGCTTTTATATGAAATGCTTTCCATTTTATCTTTACAGACTTGAATACAAGGATAATTATGAGACTTTTAAGCTAAAGATGACAGTTCTATGCTTTGTATTTGCCTTCTCCAATTTATATTTTTTCAATTACAGGTGGGCACAAGAAATAATTTGTTTTGTTCTAAGAATGGTCACTAGCATTATGACAGTTTTTACAACTGTACTAGCAACTATTCTGCCCATCGTGTGCAGAAAATTTGACATATATACATGTCTTTGAATAGAAACACCAAACAGATTCGTGGTAGTGGCTGAAAAGAGATGCAGTCATGCAAATGGCAGAGTACAAAACCAATGAACCTCCATGTCATTTTGCATGTGGATGGACACTGCGTGTTTCCATTTTGCATTACTTTTGTCACACCCTGTAGGAGTAGTTGATGTAGTAGTTGTTGTAGTAGTAGATACTTTATTTATTGATAGCATAGTTGGCGATGTCAGCCACAATCCATTTCCCTTTCCCTTTTCCTTTTCCAAATTCCATGACATTCCATATTTTGGCTTTTCTTTTCAACAGCTGAAAGGTTAAAATGACTTGTGACACTAATCATCAATAAAATGTTGGCTATTTGTTTCATAGACTGACAGATAGTATATTCCATGGCATACTGGTCTGGTACTACAGCACTCTCACATTACAAGAACACATACTAATAGCTAATGGTTCAAGGTTAGTTGAGACAACAATAACTAATAATTATCAGCCAAACTACTGTAGGTTTTTCAACAGTTTAGCTGGTGAGTTGGATATTAAGTAGGATTACCTAAAGAGAGTCACATCTATCTCCTGGTCAATCCTTTCGTGGTTTGTGCTCATGCATGGTTGTTTCTTATAATTTTCAAAAGATTCAACAGGGTTGTACTGCTCTGGAAAACCTTGCAAGTTCTTGATTTTTATTGTACTCCTGGAAAGTCTTTGAAATTGCTGGAAAAATAAGAAGGAATTTCATCATTCACAAAATCAAGAATGTACATTTTAAAAGTCATTGAATAGTTATCGAAAATGGACTGACAAGGCTGAAAATTATGCTGGAAAACGCCTGAAAAAAATTCCAAATTAATAGCTCCTTAAAAAAGTGATTCAAAAGTATCAAGTAATCTATTATTGTCAACATTGCCATTTAATAGTTAGCAATGGCTCTGGAACATTCTTTGTTCAGCCACTGCAGAGTACCCTGGCTTATTGCACTAATAATATTGTACTACTCTGCACTGTAGAGTACGATGGCTTATTGCGCTAATAATATTGTACTACTCTGCACTGTAGAGTACCCTGGCTTATTGCACTAATAATATTGTACTACTCTGCACTGTAGAGTACCCTGGCTTATTGTACTAATCATATTGTACTACTCTGCACTGTAGAGTACCATGGCTTATTGTACTAATAATATTGTACTACTCTGCACTGTAGAGTACCATGGCTTATTGTACTAATAATATTGTACTACTCTGCACTGTAGAATACAATGGCTTATTGTACTAATAATATTGTACTACTCTGCACTGTAGAGTACCCTGGCATATTGCACTCTAATAATATTGTACTACTCTGCACTGTAGAGTACCATGGCTTATTGTACTAATAATATTGTACTACTCTGCACTGTAGAGTACAATGGCTTATTGTACTAATAATATTGTACTACTCTGCACTGTAGAGTACCATGGCTTATTGTACTAATAATATTGTACTACTCTGCACTGTAGAGTACGATGGCTTATTGTACTAATAATATTGTACTACTCCGAACTGTAGAGTACCATGGCTTATTGTACTAATAATATTGTACTACTCTGCACTGTAGAGTACGATGGCTTATTGTACTAATAATATTGTACTACTCTGAACTGTAGAGTACAATGGCTTATTGTACTAATAATATTGTACTACTCTGCACTGTAGAGTACCATGGCTTATTGTACTAATAATATTGTACTACTCTGCACTGTAGAGTACCATGGCTTATTGTACTAATAATATTGTACTACTCTGCACTGTAGAGTACGATGGCTTATTGTACTAATAATATTGTACTACTCTGCACTGTAGAGTACGATGGCTTATTGTACTAATAATATTGTACTATTCTGCACTGTAGTGTACCATGGCTTATTGTACTAATAATATTGTACTACTCTGCACTGTAAAGTACCATGGCTTATTGTACTAATAATATTGTACTACTCTGCACTGTAGAGTACCATGGCTTATTGCGCTAATAATATTGTACTACTCTGCACTGTAGAGTACCATGGCTTATTGCGCTAATAATATTGTACTACTCTGCACTGTAGAGTACCATGGCTTATTGTACTAATAATATTGTACTACTCTGCACTGTAGAGTACCATGGCTTATTGTACTAATAATATTGTACTATTCTGCACTGTAGAGTACCATGGCTTATTGTACTAATAATATTGTACTACTCTGCACTGTAGAGTACGATGGCTTATTGTACTAATAATATTGTACTACTCTCCACTGTAGAGTACCATGGCTTATTGCGCTAATAATATTGTACTACTCTGCACTGTAGAGTACGATGGCTTATTGTACTAATAATATTGTACTACTCTGCACTGTAGAGTACCATGGCTTATTGTACTAATAATATTGTACTATTCTGCACTGTAGAGTACCATGGCTTATTGTACTAATAATATTGTACTACTCTGCACTGTAGAGTACGATGGCTTATTGTACTAATAATATTGTACTACTCTCCACTGTAGAGTACCATGGCTTATTGCGCTAATAATATTGTACTACTCTGCACTGTAGAGTACGATGGCTTATTGTACTAATAATATTGTACTACTCTGCACTGTAGAGTACCATGGCTTATTGTACTAATAATATTGTACTACTCTGCATTGTAAAGTACTGTAGCGTCCAACTACTTATAAGATACTTAAACCGCCGCCATGTAATGTATTCGTCGTTTATTTTCTCTCTATAAACGTAACGTAACGTAACGATTCACTAGGATAAAACATAAAAATACTTTACAATAAAATTCCTTTGTACAAACTCAAACTGACACTATACTTACAAGACATTGGCGACTTCGACTTCACTTCACTCTCAACGTCCAACATTCAACGGTTATCTACTGCCCTATTTCTTCTCTTAAGCAATTCAAATTTTCTTCCATACTTTCAACTTTTCATGAATTAAAATATTTTTGTCTTTTTACAATAGATAAAATAAACACTTGGCAGCTTAGCACTATGGGTCTAACATTCCTCCCCCCCAAGACTGCTTTGCAGTCTTATATCTCTATATACAGTTCTGAGTGGAAACACCACAGTTCTTCTAGATGCCTGTGTGTACTGTACCACCGCAACAGGGCTCATCGCTGCCCTACATCCTTCTGGATCCGCCAAAGAACGAGGAGTGATATTTCATTGATCAGCATTCGTCGCTTTCTCGATGGCATGAAATATATCTCCTTCTAGCATGCACAGCTTTCTGATGTCTCGCCGTAGCTCTCCTGTAGCTGTCTTGACATCGACTTGGCGAACAATTCCATCTCTGTCCGGGAAAGTCCTTTTCACTATCGCCTTCAGCCACTGGCCTTTCGGGATACCTTTGTCCACGACAAGCACTAGGTCGCCAACCTTCAGACTAGGTTTTTCATGAAACCACTTCTGCGTTTGCTGTAGAGTCGGGAGATATTCCCGTGTCCAACGCTTCCAAAATTCCTCTCCAAGACACATGACCTGCTTCCACCTTAATCTGTAATCGTGATCATGTTCATCTCCAAGTGGAAGTCTCGGATTTCCTCTCAGCAGAAGAATGTGATTAGGTGTGAGTGCCTCCAGGTCATTGACATCACTTGATGCTCGGGTGATTGGTCGATCGTTCAAAATGCGTTCCACCTCGACTAGGGAAGTTGTAAGAATCTCGGCGCTAACTAGACGCTCACCAAGCATAGATCGTAGAATCCTCTTCAGTGACCTAATGAGACGCTCCCAGACACCACCTTGGTGACTTGCTGCGGGGGGATTAAAAACCCAAGTGATTCTTCTCTGCAAAAGATCTGCGCGTATTCGCTCTTGGTCTAAAGCTCTCAAAGCTTGTAGAACTTCTCGTTCTGCTCCTCGTAGATTGGTGCCATTATCGCTATAGAGAATAGATGGTGGTCCGCGTCTCCCAATAAATCTGATCAGAGCATTCAGGAAACTGTCTGTTGACAAATCTTCCGCTAGCTCGATATGTACCGCTCTATATCGCAAACACGTGAAAATGCAACCGTAGGTCTTCTTTGTAGAACTATGCGCTCTTGTACTTCGTCCCGTTTTTACGATCATTGGACCAAAATAATCTATTCCAACTGCTGCAAAAGGATATATCAATCTTTCTTCATCTGAAGAACATCTGACGGCTGGTAACGGTGCAGTAACTTGCTCTCCTACACGCGCATTTTCTCGTTGACACACATGGCACTTCCTGAGAACTCTTCTAACAGACGACACTCCCTTCACGATCCAATACTTCTTTCTGGTCAGGGCCAATACTTGATGTGTACCAACATGCCCATTAGATTCGTGGTAATGGCGAACTAACATCTCCGTCACTAAATGTCTTCCTGGGAGGATAGATGGATGTTTCATGTCGTGACAAAGCTCGGACCTCTGTAGGCGTCCTCCCACCTTGAGAATCCCTTCTTCGTCATAAGGCTTGAGTGAAGAAAACCGTCCATGTTTTCTAGACTTGTTGGATGCTCGTTCTACTTCGTCCGGAAAAGAAGAACATTGAACCTGCTTCACGATCTGCTTCTCGGCCTTCTCTAGGTCTTCAACTGACAAAAACTTCATTTCCTTGCTTGTGCTTCCTCTTTTGAATCTCTTCCATACATTCGCGATTCTGATCAACCAAGCTACTGTCTTCACTAACGAGCTCCATGAAGAATAACGGCGGAAAAGGTTATCCCAAAAGTGATCATCTTCAGTTGCCACAGCGCATATCGTCACTTTCTCCTTCTTCACTCCCTCGTCGTCATCACTTAATTCTGTTACCATACTGTCAGGCTGTTCTGGCCAACTTCTCTCATCACTCCACAAAAATGCAGGTCCTTTCTTCCACACGTTAATCTTTTCTGACTCCGATGTTGCTAATCCTCTTGAAGCAAAGTCAGCTGGGTTGTTGTCAGACTTCACATGACGCCATTGTGATGGTTCTGATCGTTCTCGAATAGCCGCTACTCGGTTTGCCACGAAAGTGAGAAATCTCTTAGACTCATTTCTTATGTAGCCTAGAACAATGGTACTGTCTGTCCAATAGATGATCCTGTCAATCTGCAAGCGGCCATTGAGTTCCTTCTCGATCATGTCGTTCATAACTGTCGCTAGCGTCGCGGCAGTCAACTCCAACTTAGGCACTGTCATTGCGCTTCCAAGGGGCTTGACTCTTGACTTCCCTTTCACAAATGCGCAGTGGATTTCTCCATCTTGCTTAACAAATCGCAGGTAAGATACGACGCCATATCCATCATTCTGAGAGGCGTCGGCAAAATGGTGCAACTCTGTTGTAACAACGTCACTAAAGTGGGGTGGACAATAACAGCGTGGAATAGAGAAGCTCAAATTCTGCAACCCTTCTCTCCACAAATTCCATCTGCATAGTATCTCTGGCGGAAGCACATCGTTCCAGTCGTACTTCATCTTGCACAACTCTTGGTTGAGTTGTCGACCAGGAAGAACGAGAGGACTAGCAAATCCAATAGGATCATAGACGCTAGCTACAGAAGCCAGAACACCCTTCCTTGTCTCTGGGAAATTCTTCTTTTTACCACCAACTCAAATGTGTCTTCCTCGATATTCCATTGTATTCCCAGCGCCTTGTCGCTTGGTAGGCCCTCGGAATGAATACTCAACTCCTTGACACTCGGCGCGAGTTCTGGTAATGGGAAGGCTTCCATCACGTCTCTGCTGTTGGAAAGCCATTTCGTTAGAGTGAAACCTCCCTTGAGCAGAAGTTGGTGGAGTTGCTTTGATACCTGTACCGCTTCTTCAGGACTTTCAAAAGACTTCAACAAATCGTCTACGTAAAAATCTCTATATACTGCATCAACAACCTGAGCGGGAAAGTCATTGCTGTTATCTTGTGCAGTCTTGCGCAGAGCGAAACTCGCAATACTAGGGGATGAGGTAGCACCAAAAATGTGCACAATCATCTGGTGAACTTTAGGATTTCGCGATATATTTCCATCTGGCCACCAAAGATAACACAAAGCTCCACGATCTTCGGGCGCGACATACACTTGGTGAAACATACGTTTTACATCTGCCGCAACAGCAACATTACTGACTCGAAACCTCATGATGACTCCGAGAAGTTTGCTTGTGTTGTCTTGTCCGCTCAGTAGCTGGTCATTCAGGGATACGCCGTAACTCTTGGCTGCACAGTCGAATACCACACGCGGATCTGGCTTCTTAGCTTGCCATACAGCATGATGGGGCAAAAACCACAGGCGTTCCTTGCGATTTAGTTCAGCGAGTTCGTGGTCTGGTACTAGCCTCGAAGAACCTTCCTCTTGGTACTTGGCCAGCACATCGTTATACTTCTTTCCGAAATCAGGATCCCTCTCGATTTTTTTCTTCAATGAAAGAAGTCTCCTCTCAGCCACACTTAGACTGTCTGGTAAACTCGGCGGATCGTGACGAAAAGGTAACTTGATTTGATAGTGACCATCAACGAGAACTGCTGAATTCTTCATAATCTTATCCGCTCGAAAATCTTCAATCGACCAACCAATCTCGTAGTCATGTGACCTTGAATTCAATTGAATGTTATTAGAAATATTGAACGATCTACTGCACTCCTCATCATACTGACATCTTGTAAAATGGGTATTACAAATATTCTGAGAATACTCGTTCATTGGACCGAACACCGTCCACCCAAGAGGAGTTTTAGCTGCATATGGTTGACCGATTTGACCCACCCTTTTCTCTAAGTCGTCTTCAATTATATCGGGTCTGTCATTTCCAATCAGAATTTTTACCTCTAGCGCTTTACAAACGTCAGGTAAACTAATACCCTCTAGATGAGACCATTTTTCAATGTCACACTTTGTTGCAAGATGTCTCTCTGAAACTGGAATGTTCTTTGTTGTCAAAACACGATCTAGATTAAACGCACAACTTCCATCGACATTCTCTATCCGTAGTGAAACTTCTGAACCCAAAATTTGTTCTTTTCCATTAACAGTACTCATTGTATACTTCGCAGGAGTGCATTCCAAATCTAGCTCTTCAGCCAGACTGTTCACACACAAACTTGTATCCGAACCATTGTCCAGAAAAGCATACGTATTTGCTACCTTTCCATTCAACTCGTTGCATACTATTACAGGTACTATCTTGAAACAGACTCTCGACCTCGCCACCTCTATTGCTCCTACAGAAGAGGTTTCACCTGCATTCAAATTTGTTATGGGTGGTCTACTTGATTCCTGACTACTTCCAGACCTTGACGGCGCTTGACTACTCCCTGCAGTCTCTTCCTCTGTACCATGTTCGGCCTGGCCACCTCTTCTCCAATCATCTTCCTGTGACCGGCGAAGAAGCGTATGGTGCGGCATTCCGCAACCATCTTGTTTGCAAAAGAACTCCCTCCTGCAAGAATCTCTAAAATGATCATCACCCAAACAACGTATACACAGTTTATTATCTCTGACGACCCTTAATCGCTCTTTCAAAGGTGAATTTCTGAATTTTCTGCAACGCCAAATCGGATGCAATTCTTTACACTTTTGACACTTTCGCTTGTCTCGGTTATCATTTGTTTTGGAATCCTGTGACTCCTTCTGAGTTGCCAAAGTAGTCACCTTACCGACCGCTTTTGACTGCTGCTGAGCTCCAGTTTTTTGTTGCTGACCGCTGCCTGAAAACGATGCTGTCAGTTTCAATTCTTTGCCAAAACGATTGTTTGTACGCTCTCCTATCTTGCGTATAAACGAAACAAAGTCTGAGTACTCAACATAACCTTTACTCAAAATGATATCTCCCGCTTTCTCCGCCCACTTTCGCTTTTGTGATTCTTCGGGCAATTTCTTCATCAATAATATGATTGTTTCTTCATTTTCCAAACGTCGGTAATAACCCTCTCCCATGTTTTTTAAAATTCTACCCGTATCTTCAAGTTTCCTTGCGAACTCTAGAAGCGAGTTTCCGTCAGCCTTTCTGAGATGCATATCTTGTAATCGTTTAATACAAGCATCAGTTACCATAAAATTCTGTCCAAAATTTCGCCTTAGAATTAACCATGCTTCAGCGTATTTTGAGCCAGATGGCAAGGTTGCACAACCTCGAATTGCTTCCCTAGCTTTTCCTGTACACTGCGCCATTAAATAAGTAAATCGCTGAGAATCATCCTTGACTTGTTTCTCTACAGTTTCGCGGAAATTTGTCTCAAAAGATGCAAAATCTAGGGAGTCTCCACTGAATTTCATAGGCTCTATTCTAGGCAAAGACGGTCCTTGGCGAATTGCATCAGCTATTTCGACCCAAACCTCTGTCGAACCGAAAACCTTTCCTTGATTTTCGACCTCCGCGGACGAATGTTCAACTTCCGCTTTAGAAAGCATGTTCTCTTTACAAATAACTGACTTCTCAGAAATATGCACCTTGGGATTAAATCTAGGCATTTCCGGATTCTGAAACGTCATAACATCCGGTTTAAACTTTATCATATCCGGTTCCTCAGACTTCATAACGTCAGGTTTAAATTTAATTGCATCCGGTTCCTCAGATTTCAAAACATCCGATTTAAACTTCATAACATCCGGTTGATCGGACTTCATAACATCCGGTCTAAACTTCATAACATCCGGTTCCTCAGAAAACTCATTTGATTACGAACCTCCGATTTCTCTACGCCCGAAACAATCGGCCGTCTATCAATTGATTTAGAGGTATCCTGTCGGCCTACCATCGGAGTTCGACTAGTACGAGAAACGGGCTTATCATCTAAATAAATGTAATGGTCTGACCTTATACTTCCTTGCGACGCATTTTTCTCAAACATCAAATCAACTTGTGCCTTACGTAGGGTAGATTCAGCTTCTAACCGTTCAAGGTTCCGTCCAAATTCAGCTTGTCTATCCCTTCGTCGCCCCTCTTCTTCCGCTTCTTCTAGTTCGAAAATGCGTTGCATCCTATGTTTCTCCTCTAGTTCCCGCAAATCAATTCTGGCCCTTTCCAGCTGCTTCCGTGCCTTACGAGAACTGCTACTTCTCGAAGAACTCTTTGAAGAACTCTGCTTTGTTGAACTCTTAGTAGCCCTTTCCGCTGTTCCGGCACTTGATTTTTCCGCCTTACGACGCTCCAAGCGCTGCTCCATTGTCCATTTTAAATCCCTCTGACTCTCATAGACTGAGTCCAACAACTCCCGTCTCTCATCGTCCTTTTCAAGATCCATGCACTTCTCGTGTGCAACCACGAACTTATGAAACGCTTCATTGTACTTATCGACCAGTTCTTCTATGGCTGTCCCATCTGAAGTTGCCGAGAACACCTCTTGTAATGCTTTAAATTTCTTCGACAAATCTCCCAAATGTCCAGCACGACTTCTTCTAAGTCTCTTTAAATTCTCCTCATCAATTGCATCCACTCCGGGATAGGCTCTTCTTCTTCAACATTTCCAGGAGCTTCAGTATCTGTCCCGGCTTCCCCGGTAGACATAATGTCTTTGAATAATGTAGCGTCCAACTACTTATAAGATACTTAAACCGCCGCCATGTAATGTATTCGTCGTTTATTTTCTCTCTATAAACGTAACGTAACGTAACGATTCACTAGGATAAAACATAAAAATACTTTACAATAAAATTCCTTTGTACAAACTCAAACTGACACTATACTTACAAGACATTGGCGACTTCGACTTCACTTCACTCTCAACGTCCAACATTCAACGGTTATCTACTGCCCTATTTCTTCTCTTAAGCAATTCAAATTTTCTTCCATACTTTCAACTTTTCATGAATTAAAATTTTTTTGTCTTTTTACAATAGATAAAATAAACACTTGGCGGCTTAGCACTATGGGTCTAACAAGTACCATGGCTTATTGTACTAATGATATTGTACTACTCTGCACAGTAGAAGTACCATGGCTTGATTTGTTTCTACAGCTGATGCAGGTCCAAGATTGAAGCCAAGGATTTCCTTTTTCTCTGCTTTCGATCACTGTATATTATTTGTTGTCTTTTTACCAGGATAAAAGGTTGGTGGGTGCTTCATCACTATTTCTCCATACTCCTGTCTGGCTTTCTCCTCATATGGTGAGCATTCATCACTTACTCGTTATTCACACTAGTCACATTATCCACTTCTGGCCAAGTTAAGTACAGTAAGTTTTTCATTTCAAGACAAGAGAGGTTCGCTTAAAAAAGAGGCTAAAAAAGCTTGAAAAGCTGCTGAGGTTTACTCATGCAAAAGAAACTGCTCGCTTTCTTCATTTTACTAAAAAAGTGTGTTGTGAATGACTTGTTTCCCATTCCAGGCCAGAGGGGAAAATCTATCAGATGTTCCGTGGTCAGTTCTTTGCATTCTCATGTTACCTGAGCTTAGTCCAGTTAATCCAGTATCGCTATCAGAGTGGCGTACTCTACCGGCTGAGAGCCCTGGGTGTGAGTTATGGCATGGACGTTACATTAGGTAATGGATTCTAGTATTGTACTCCATTCTAATGGCCCGACTATACTGTCCAACTCAGTGTTTATCCAAACATTTATTTATGCAACGTTTGCAAGCTCCATGCAAAGTGGTGCTCGTATAACGTGTATTTACTTTCATGGTTTTATTATAGTTGTTGAAAGAGTTCCCGAATCAAACATCTAAACACCCCAGTAGCGATGTTTGTGTTTTTTATGTGTTAGCCTTAGCGAATGGAAGGAAGTTGCTGAAACAGAATTTGAATTTTGGAAACCACAATAACCACATTGTAACAGAAAGGTTGCAAAGTTTGTACCTTTGCGCGGTAAGTCAAACTTGAATCACCCCTTTTTAAGTCTCTAGAAAAAATTGACCAGTAGTATCATTGCCATAAAGTATCAAGTTTAGTAAATGTAGGTAGTGTAAAGGATGCTCTCACTTCCTTTTATTGATCGAGTAATTATTTGTTATCTTGTTATCTTAATTGCGGTTTTATTAAGGCCTCGCTTTTGTGCCAAAGTATATTGATTCTGTGATTACATTATAGCTCAGGTATTTACCGCCCTCACGTCCCATTTCGGAATATTACCTTGTGCATTTAGCCCGTTTAGTCAGTAGTCGTTGTAGATTCAAGGAAGGTTGTGGTTAAATCGCTTGGCACTTGGTAAAGTTACCTTTTGGATACCCTTTGGGACCGATATGTAAGTGATCTTTATTGTTATATTATTTAGTTTTAGTTGCGCTATTAGGAATGCGTTTTTAGTCACTATTCGCGCAAGTTTATTAGTTTTTTAGCGAAGTTTTGGTTATTATGGAATTGCTCGCCTTTACTTTAGCCATTTTACGCTCGCTTAGAGTCATTTAGCATTACGCACTAAAATCTTAGTATGCGCCTACGTTTAGTCGCTTTCGCTTAGTTTTCGCTAGTTATAGTCAAATTACTTCGTATTTGGATTGCATAGATTTTCGTTAGTTATAGTCTGTTGTTCGTTAGCCTATGTATGATACTTGATTATTTATCTGATTTATGCTTGTATATTATTGCTTGTTATATTAGCCTTAATCTTGTATAGTTATTAGCTTTTAAGACCTTTTTTGTTACGTTTTACTTTCAGTTTACGGTGTTAAATAGATGTGTTCTTGTATGGTTTCGAGTATTTGATTTCGTTGATTGTTAGTCCGAGAGTTGCGAATAGTTCACATTTGGTTTCGGTGGTCAGTTCGTGAGAGTCGTTCTATAATCAAGGCGTTGTCTAATCGATCCATAAGCTAGTAGCACGTCTTCACCAGTAAAATAGTCCCTAATTATCGTTTCGCCTGCATGACCCGTCACGACATCGCTGTTTGGTCCTGATTGTCATTGCAAGCCTTTACAGTAAAATATCGCCATTAGATCCATTGGTTTTGGTGTGCCGAAAAGTAAAGAAACAATCTTAAAATATGAGTCATTCGGATGCTCAGGAATTTGTAGAAGACGAGGCAACGGAAGCCTCGTTGCCCGCCTCGTTGCCGCAAGAGCCGGCGGAAGTTCGAAGAAGCGAACGTGAAAAAACATTGACAGAAAGAGGGCGCGCTTATCAATTGGAGACGCGTGATAAAGATAAGATGCGAGTTTTCAGGAACTTATGTCATCGAATGAATGAAGTGCTTTCCTCACTCAACGTTCTATCGAAGATTGAGTTAGAGACGGAGAGAGACAATATTGATAATATTAAAGAACAATTTAACGCCGCGCATCACGAGTACGCGGAGCTCTTAGAGAGCGAGGAGGAAAGGCAGGCCTCTTACGATTGGTTCGATATGCGCGAAAGGGATTATATGCAATATCGCATTAAACTCTGTCGTCAGATAGATAAACTTGATCAAAGTGATCGACGGTCGGTCACTTCTCGTCGTTCCGCTGGGAGCAATCGATCAGGGTCTTCGACTCGGTCACGTAAGATCGACGTTAAAACAAGATCGGCGAGGTTAAAGGCCGAGCTGGCATTTTTCGATAAAGAGATTGAATACAGGCGTTTCCTAATAGAAAGAGATCTCGCCATAGGTCAGGCCGAGGAAGGGGTTTTTGACAATTTGGAAAGGGAGCAAAGGCCCGAAGTCCCCGAAGTTAAGCCAGACCCAGTTGAGCAAAAGCCCGAAGTTAAACCAGACCCAGTTGAGCAAAAGCCCGATGTTAAGCCGAACCCACTTGAAGTTAAATGCAAAGTTAAGCACGATTGTAAACCGGAAGTTAGGATTGAAGTAGAGCAAACATCCGGTCCAGACGTCACGACACCGTTGCCATCGCAACATAACCAGGGGATAGGGACGGACATCATTAGCGAGCTGATAAGTCTTCAGAAAAAACAAACTGAAATGACCGCACTAATAGCCGATCACCAAAGAATCAGCTCGCTACCCGTTCAGGAGCCCCCTGTTTTTAGTGGAAATGCCTTTGACTTTCCGGCATTCATTAGTGCGTTCGACGCAATAATCATTAGCAAGGTTTCCTCAGAGCGCGACAAATTATTTTTCCTAAACAAATATACCGCGGGGAAAGCTAATGAAATAGTGAAAGGCTATCTCTCCCTAAGTTCGGAGAACGGCTACAAAGAGGCTCGCCAAGTTTTAGAGCAGAGGTTCGGCAACCAAGTTCATGTCGCCGAGGCATTTAAATCGCGCCTAAGGGATTGGCCGCAGATTGCGGATGGAAGTACCGCAGCACTACAGGAATTTTCTGATTTTCTTGTTCGCTGTGAAGAGGCCATGAGGGTTATGCGCTCGCTAGATGAATTAAATTCAACTCAGTTTCTCAAGGAGATAAGCGCTAAGTTGCCATCATATTCGGGGGTTAAGTGGTGTCGTCAGGCACATGAATATCAGAAGAAACACGCCGGATTGGTCAATTTTCATGACATGGTGAAGTTCGTGCAAGAAGAAGCTGAACTTGCCAACGACCCCATCTTTTCCCCCGAAGCGCTTAAGAGTCTGAGAAAAAAGGCGTCCGCAGACAAAGAAAAGCCTAATACCCCAAAGCGCCAAACTGGCAAACCAAGTAGCGGCGGCGCAATCAGTCATAGCATGGCTACAGGCACAAAACAGGTGCCCCCTAGTAAGCCCCCTTGTCGCAGATTATTCTCGGTAGATAAGGGACTCGATTCGGAACGCAACAAACAGGATTTATTTCACTTCTCTCTCTCGATCTTGTCAACAACAAACTCTAATTTTTACCTTCGCTCAGTAAAATTACATGATCACGTGACCCGTGTCACATCCTGCACACGTGCTTCCGGTACATTTGTTTCCGGTTTCTACACACTCCCCCCATTTGAAACGCGGGAGAGTGTTCAAATGTAAGACTGCTATAACTTATAGATTACAATGTTAACATCGTCTAAACACGCAGTTAAAGTTTAAATGTCCGATTCATACTCTTGAATCGCCTGAATGTTCTCTCTAGCAACTTGCGCCGCTCTTCTCCTTGGCCGGAAAACCTCTGCAACGGGGTTGAGGGGTGCTCGAGGCTGTACATCAGCGTTGCAAGTCAGTTCAAGGGGATACAGATGCTGGACTGCTCGTTCGATTCGTCTGTTTCCTTGCTTCCGCAGGGATACTCCTCGGACTACTCCGTCTCGCCCCTCGAACAGCTTCTCAACTACTCCGATACTCCACTTCCCTCTGTTCCTTTCATCGCCTCTTATCAGTACGACGTCTCCCACCTTCGGGCACATCGTCTTCCCTTGTGCGTCAAGTTGTGTCTCTCTCGGAGTCCTCTGAGGTACTCCCCCGTCCATCTGTGCCAAACTCTATCCTTACAGCGCTTGATATGCTTGGCTCGCTTCCTTAGTTCCTTGTCTTCAGAAGACTCTTCATCGTCTCCATCTCCTTCCACGAGGGGATAGTGCTGGCCTGTGATCATCACGTTTGGGGTTAGGACCGGAAGTTGCACATCATCTTCCACATATGACAATGGTCTGTTGTTCAGACATACCTCGACGTCTAGTATTACATCTTGGAGCTCCTTAAACGTCAGCTTTGCTTGACCGACGACTTTGTAGAGAGCCTGCTTCGTTAGACCAATCAAGCGTTCATACTGTCCCCCCCACCAAGGGGCTCTACTCAAGTTGAATTGCCACACGATGTTAAGCTTCGCTAAGTAGTCGTTTAGCTCCTCACTTCGTTGTATCTTCTTTATCCACTTCGAGGCTGCACAAAATGTCTTCGCATTGTCCGAATACATCTTCTCCGGACGACCTCTTCTTGCGGTGAACCGCTTGAAGCTCTCTTTAAACTCGCCTACCGTTAGGTCCGGTAATACTTCTAAGTGAACCGCTCTGGTCAGACTGCACCCATACAATAGGATGTACGCCTTTCCTTCGCTGCGTACGCTCTGCTTGTACATAATCGGCCCAGCATAGTCCACTCCAATTACTTGGAACGGTCGCGTACCTTCCGTCCTGTCAGCTGGTAGGTTCCCGGTTGGTGGCGCAGGGAAGGGAACTGCACGAAATCTCTTGCACCCAAAGCACTTCTTTACTACGCGCTTCACTAGACTTCTCAACCTCGGAATCCAAAACCTTCCTCGTACTGTTGTCATTGTAAGACCTACTCCTCCGTGGAGAGCGCTTAAGTGCGAATCCATGACTAGCCTCTCGGCTAACAGAGTGTCTGGGGGTATGTAAATCGGATAATGCCCTTGTATGCGTCCTCTGCATTCCAGCAGCCCCTTCTCATTCTTTACAAGGTTGAGACGCAGTGTATCTTCCTTGATCTGTTCTGATTTCGCCTTGCTCTCTTGAACTCTTCTTACCCACCAGTCAACTTGCCTTTGCACTTCATCTGTCTTAAGTGCTCCGTGTCTTCGCTCTTGTCTCTTGGACCTTGCATTGTAAGTGAACCTGTTCACCCAAGCGGTTATTCTCATTGCTTTCCAAAATCCGTATTTCTCTAGTATCTTGTCAAACTTGTCTTCGGATTCTTCCTGTGCGCCTCTGAACAGCTCCTTCATCGGTTTGGCTTCGACCTCAGACTCCTTTGTCGGCTCCACCATCTTATTTTCTGGCCACGTACTAGGATCCAACAACCACTTCGGTCCAGTGAGCCACTCGTCGGGTAGCCTTGTTCCGTAACTCCCTCTGCTTCCAACGTCCGCCAGGTTGTCCGCTGTCCCAACATGCCTCCACTCTATGTAGTTCTTCTCCTTGATCGCCTTCACTCGATTGTTCACAAACTGTTTATAGTTACCTCCTCCACCGATCCAATACAGGGCTACCGTGCTATCTAGCCACCCATAACAGTGCCGAACCGGCAGACCCTCCAATGCAACTCTCAGATTCCCGATTAGGATAGCCACCATGTGACCTGCGACTAGCTCAAGTCGTGGGATTGTCAAGGTTTTCTTGGCTAACCTTGCTTTCGCAGCCACGAGACCCTGACTTGTTCCTGATTCCTGTTCTACAACGGCATAAACTACTGCAGCTGTGCCTGCACCACTCGTATCTCCAAATCCATGCAAATCAATGGCTTGGATCTTCTCCTTGTAAGCAGCTAGGCTTCTTGGCACTTCTATCTTCGCTGGCAGTCTACTTGACCAGGCATTCCAGCGTTTTGCTAAAGGTGCAGGTAACTCTTCGTCCCACTTTAGACCCATGTCACAGGCGTCACGAAAAATGATCTTTCCCATCAAAGTGACTGGTGCCACGATGCCGAGCGGGTCATAAACTGCTGCTAAGTTGCTCAACACCGTCCTCTTCGTAACTTTCTCAGGATTCCCTGGAAATGCCACGCCCACCTTGTCGGATACCTTATTCCAAGACAGACCAAGGATCTTGGTGTCTTCACTTCTGGTGTTCAGCTGTTGTTTCGCAAAGCTCTGGTCTTCATCCGGGTCTTTTACTTCGTTTGTAACCTCCAGACTGGCTTCATTCGAGTGCCATTTGTGTAAGTCAAAGTGCGCTGTCTTGAATATGTGCACGGCCTTTTCCTTTAGCTTCTCTACTTCGCCCACGGTCTCTCCTCCTAGCAACACGTCGTCGACATACAGGCTTCTCTTAATCTCTGCTACTTCCTGCGGATACTCTTCCTCGTAGCTGTCTAAGTGTTGCTCAAGCGTTCCTCCTAGAAGGAACGGTGACTGATTTAGACCAAAAAGTGCTTTCGTGAAACGATAGGTTTCGATTTGTTTGGGATCTCCGTCCTTAATCCAGTGGAATCTTAGCGCGTCGCGATCAGCTTCTCTTATCCCGATCTGAAGAAAGGCCTTCTTTAAATCTCCTGCTAGCGTTACTGGTTTGAAACGATTGCGTGACACGATGTCCCATATCCGGTTCTGAAGGGGCGGACCTGTTTCGAGGCAGTCGTTGAGTGATGGCGAGCTGTCACGTGACTTAGCTGAAGCGTCGTACACAATTCGGAGTTTGGTAGATTCTGCCATTTCCCTCACTATTGGCTTATGGGGAAGATAAAACTCCCTCCCATGTGCTTCCTCTGTAACCTTCTCCACTATTCCTTGATCTTCCTGTTCACTGATCACCTCCCCGTATTGCTTGAACAGCTCTGGCTTGGTCTGCAATCGCTAAACGAGTTTGTCTAGTCTTGCTAGGCTCCCAGCTTTGTTACTGGGCAGATCGGGGCAGCCCTCTTTCCACAGGAGACCCGTCTCATACGACCCATCTTCACGTCGGACTAGCTGATCCTTAAACTTTTGGTAAACTGACTTTTGGTCTCCTACCGAAATATCTTCTAACCCGAGTATGTCTAGACTGCATAGCCTATCGTAATCTGTGGTTGATGTTTTCACAAAGTTCAGGATCCCTGTGTCTACCTCTGTCCCAGGGGACATCACCGTCCAGCCAAAACTCGTCAACTCTGCGGTGGGCTCTCCGGGTTTTCCCACACGTGGTCTGGTTTGGGTCTTGATTTTTGAATACTCACTAGCACCCAATATCACATGCACTGGTAATTCATCCTTACAATCTTTATCTGTCATCTCTACGCCCTTAAATGTGGATATTTCTTAATAAGCTCTTCATATCTGGGGTTGGGTAACTTCATTAGAACCTCCCTTTCTACCCTGTTTGCATTGACAGTCAGCTTGAAATCCCCCTCAGGACTTTCCACCCCCACTTCATAAACAGATATTTTTTTAGATGCAGTTGTTAACATCATGTCTATTTGTTTATACTCCCTCTTCACTGGCTTTTTCCCAAGTCGTTCGATGAGTGCGCTAGATACATAGGAGCCCCCCGACCCAGTATCAAGTAACGCCCTGCAAGTTACACCGTCCACCTTGACTACTACGACCGGGTAAACAACAGGCTCCCTGGGGTCTCCATTCGCCAACATCATGCCACTGCTTGCCCCTCCCTCATCCTTCTCACAAATAGAAGTGTGATGTTTTCCATCACACTTCAGACAATTGGTTTTGCTTCGACAGTCATTTGCCCTGTGCCGCGCCCCGTGCAGTTGAAACAGAGCCTCTTAGAACTAAGGATTTTTCGCCTCTCTGAGACCCTTTAACCCGGGCACAATCCACAGATTTGTGATCTTCTGTATCACAATATACACAGGGTCGTTGCTTGCGCGTCTCCTCTCTAGCCTGGAATGCTCTGTCGCGTCGCTGAAATTTCTGTGGAGTATGCCCTGGGGTGTATTTGGCTGATTGCCACCAGAAAGGGGGACTGGATTTCGCTCACACCATTTGCTAAGGGCCTCTATTAAATTCTGGAACCCCCACTCCTGCCAGTTATCATCTAATCTCACTAGGTCTGCTCTTATCCCTGAGAGTTTATCAAGTGTGAGCCTGACATATCCCTTTATTTCCTTTAATTTGCCCATTGTGTCAAGAGCTTGAATATGGGTTACTAGAGTATCATAAAATTCATGAACTTTGGCTGGCTGGGACCCAGTGACTGTTGGGAGGGAAATTATTTTCTGGATATGGGCATTTGCAACTTCACTCTCTTTTCCATACTTTGTTTTGAGGATATTTTTGGCTCTCTCATAACCTTCAATATTAAATGGTAGACCGTCCACATAAGCTCGCACTTTTGGTACCAAAAGCTCCTTGAGATGGGCAAATTTTGTGACCTTGGGAATATCTGATTTATCTATTTCGGCTTCAAACATGCTCCAAAACCGCTGCCAATCTAGATGAGTGCCTGTGAATGGAGAAATCTGCAGCTTGGGAAGTTTAGCATTACTCTTTTGGCCAACTAGAGTCTCTGGGGTTTTTTCTTTTACTTTACCCTTCCCTAGGACCGAGATCTCCTCATCTTTCCTTAAGTCATTTATTATTGTCTCAAATTCAGTGAAACTCTTCTCAACTTTCTCACTCCACTCGCTAATTTCCGTTTCGCTTTTCTCGGCGACGAGTTTTGCTTCATGAAGCTTCAACTTTATTTCCTAAGCCTCGTTTATTTTGCTCTCGAATGTCTTCCGCTGTCTCTCTATCTGTGTTAGGTTACCTGATTCACGGGCCTTGACGGCTTCGCCTTTGATAAAAGCAAGCAGCTTGAATTTTACCTCGAGTGTTTTCGCTAAATCGTCGTGTTCTATTTGTTTCCATCTGTCACGCTCGGTTGTTGACCCAAATTTGTCTCAATTCTCTCGCTGAAGTCGTTCTCGTGTCCCACCAGGGGTGCCACTGTGTCGCAGATTATTCTCGGTAGATAAGGGACTCGATTTCGGAACGCAACAAACAGGATTTATTTCACTTCTCTCTCTCGATCTTGTCAACAACAAACTCTAATTTTTTACCTTCGCTCAGTAAAATTACATGATCACGTGACCCGTGTCACATCCTGCACACGTGCTTCCGGTACATTTGTTTCCGGTTTCTACACCCTAGTGGACCGGCTAAAGATCAGTCTTCCTTCTCATGTCTCCTGTGCAAAACCAATTCGCACAGCCTTGAAAAATGCAAAAAGCTTTTGGAAAAGTCCATAGAGCAGCGAAAGGATTTTGTGCAAAAAATTGGCATCTGTTTTGGCTGTCTAGAAAGCGGCCATAGATCAAGAGATTGCAAGAACAGATGCACGTGTAGCGAGTGTGGACGTCGCCACCCTACCCCACTTCACTATCCTAGGCCTCCAACAGAGGAGAACGAGCCCGCAGCGCCACAAACGCCCAAGGAAGAGGCAAGAAGTGTGAACACGGCCATTACAAACGGTAGTTCTGCAGGGTCCGGAGAAATAAAGACAAATTGCATGATCCTCCCAGTCTGGCTGCACCATAAAGATACACCCGAGACGCAGGTAAAGGTATATGCGTTACTGGACGATGGCAGTGACACTACCTTCATCAAGTCCAGCGTAATGGAGCGCCTTGGAGTAACGGGGAATGGCACGACACTCCAACTCAACACCATGCTTGGGAGAGAGAGGATCACGGTAGAAAGGGTAGAGGGTCTCGTGGTGCAAAGGCCAGACAAGCAAGTGGAACTGGACCTCCCCAAAACATACTCGAGGAACGACATCCCTCATCGGCGGGACCAGATTCCCACACCCCAGAACGCCGACCGATGGTCACACCTGAAGAAAATCAAAGATAAGATAGCACCATACGAAGAAGACGTGGAAGTCGGACTTTTGATTGGTTGCAATTGTCCGCGCGCACTCAAGCCGAAGGAAGTTGTCCAAGGAGGCGGCGACAAGCCTTATGCGGTACGTACCATTCTGGGTTGGGGGATTCTGGGTCCTGTCGAAATAACAGAGGGTGGTGAAGAAGATGAAGTCTCAGCCTGTAACCGGATCATTACTCGTGAAATTATCCCCCAATCAAACGACACAGTCAGTTTTGTCCTGCAAAGCGAAACTAAAGAAATCATAAATCCCGCGGAGATCCGTCGTTGGTTTGAGCAGGACTTCTCTGAGAACAAAGATTTGTCGTCACTAGGACTATCAAGGGAGGATAGGCGCTTCCTTGATATCGCAGAAAATGGCATAACCCAGCATGAAGACGGGCACTATCAGCTCCCTCTCCCCTTTAAGCAACCCAACGTAAAGTTCCCTGATAATCGCGAAATTGTGATGCGCCATCTGATGCATTTGAAGCGCAAGTTCTCCTCAGATCCAGAGTACAAAGAAGATTACGTCGCCTTCATGGAGAAGGTTATCACCAATGGCTATGCAGAGAAGGTGGCTAGCGCACCAGGTGAGCAGCGGGGGGAGGAGGGGTCCATCTGGAGAATCCCACATCACGGTATAAGACACGCAAAGAAACGAACCGTAAGATCTGTGTTTAATTGTGCATTTGAATATAAGGGAGAGTCTCTAAACAAGTACCTACTCCAGGGTCCAGACCTCACAAACAACTTAGTGGGAGTCCTGTGTCGATTTCGAAAAGAGCCAATCGCATTTACCTGTGATATCGAGTCCATGTTCTATCAGGTGCGAGTAACGGAAGAGCACAGAGAAATTTTGCGCTTTCTCTGGTGGGAGGGAGGAGACACTAGCAAAGAGCCAGTAGAGTACCGTATGACAGTACATTTATTTGGCGCAACATCGTCGCCAGGTTGCGCGAACTTCGCGCTTAAGAGAGCTGCGCAAGACAATGAAGCAGATCTGGGCACCGCAGCCGCGCAATTTATAAGCAAAGATTTTTATGTTGACGACGGGCTAAAGAGCTGCGCTACCGTCAACGAAGCCACTGATTTGATCATCTCAGTTAAAGAAATGTGCAAGCGAGGAGGGTTTAATTTGCATAAATTCGTAAGCAACGACAAGGATGTCCTTAGAAGTATTCCTGAGTGCGATCGCGCTGAAGGCGTTAAGAAGCTTGATCTAGATCTCGATTCGCTCCCAATAGAACGCACTTTAGGAGTACAATGGTGTGTAGAGTCGGACGCCTTTCCGTTTCGGATCCAACTCCAAGACAAACCATGCACGAGGCGTGGCATTTTGTCGACAGTCAGCTCTATCTTCGACCCTCTAGGATTTGTAGCACCGCTGTTACTAAAAGGCAAATCGATCCTGCAAGAGTTATGCCGCAAGCCACTAGACCGCAAGCCAGTAGACCGTGAGCAAGAAGACCGTAAGCCACTTGGCTGGGATGACACCATTCCCAAACCGATCAAGGCCGAGTGGGAGCAATGGAAACAAGACCTGCAGCAGCTATGCAGCATCACCATCCCGCGCTGCTACAAGCCTCGAGACTTTGGTACCGCAGTAGTAACAGAGCTTCACCACTTCTCGGATGCAAGCACCAAGGGGTATGGGCAATGCAGCTATCTACGACTGGTCAACGAGCGAGGAGATATTCACTGCTCACTGGTGCTTGGTAAGTCAAGAGTCACCCCCCTTAAGGAAGTCACCGTCCCTAGACTGGAGCTGACCGCAGCGACAGCAAGCGTGAAGTTAAGTCAACAACTCAGGAGGGAGCTAGAGCTAGACGATGTTAAAGAGACCTTCTGGACTGATAGCAAGGTAGTCATGGGTTATATCGCTAACGAGAGTAGAAGATTCCACACATTCGTAGCAAACCGTGTTCAGCAGATCCAAGACGTCACTGACAAACACCAATGGCGGTATGTCGATACGAAAGACAACCCGCTGACCACGCCTCTCGTGGACTCAAGGCTGAAGAGCTCCAGTCTTCCAGTTGGCTAACAGGCCCCGAATTCCTATGGCAAGACGAAAGTCAATGGCCAAGTAAGTACCAGCAAAGCAGCGAGCAGGATCTCATAGACGCAAATGATCCCAACGTCAGGAAAGCAGTTGTCATGGCAACAGCCGCTGAGTCTGAACCCGAAGATAATCTGGTAAGCCAGTTGAGTAAATTCTCTGATTGGTATCGCGCAAAACGAGCTATCGCACTGAGGATTCGAGTCGCTAGACTGTGGCGCGCCAAAGCAAGAAAACGCGGTCAGAAAGTCAAGTTAGAAGTGTCGGTTAGCGATCTTGAAGAAGCTGAGAACGTTATAATTAAGGCAACACAGGCTAAGGCGTTCAAGCAAGAGATTGCCTCTCTGCGTTCTGGCGAAGCAATTGGCAAGGCAAGTGCGCTGTCAAAGCTAGACCCAAAAGTAGGCTCAGACGGTGTTTTGCGCGTTAATGGTCGCTTAAATCGTGCTCAGTTACCAGAAGAGTTTAAGTTTCCCGCGTTACTACCCAAAGAAAGTCACGTGACGACGCTCGTGATTCGGCATTTTCACGAGAAGGTCAAGCATCAAGGCCGAAGCATAACGCTGAACGAGATTCGCGCGTGCGGCTATTGGATCGTCGGTGGTGCGAGTGCGGTAGGAAGCTATGTAGGAGAGTGCGTCACCTGTCGTAAATGCGTGCGCCTGTCCAAGAGCAAAAGATGGCGGACCTACCAGAAGATCGTGTAGAACCCGCCCCGCCATTCACCAACAGCGCAGTAGATTACTTCGGTCCGTGGTTAGTCAAGCAAGGAAGGAAGGAGGTGAAGCGTTACGGTGTGCTATTCACCTGCCTAGCCTCAAGAGCTATACATCTAGAGACAGCGGCGTCACTAGATACAGATAGCTTTATCAACGCTCTACGTCGCTTCATCTGTCGCCGTGGTCCCATCAGACAACTAAGATCGGATCAAGGTACCAACTTCGTGGGCGCTCGTCGCGAGCTAAAGCAAGCACTGGACGAGATGGACGACGACAAAATCAAGTCAGAGCTGTTAAAGGAGAACTGTGACTGGTTTAATTTCAAAATGAATGTTCCAGTGCCAGTCATATGGGAGGAGTCTGGGAACGCCAAATCAGGTCAGTGCGTAACGTACTAGACGCGCTCCTGACGAGCAACGGTGCTCAACTTGACGACGAGTCACTTCGGACTCTAATGTGTGAAGCTGAAGCTATAGTTAACAGTCGCCCGCTTACAGTCGACGCTCTCAGTGATCCCGATGCACTGAGCCCACTTACGCCAAATCACATCCTCACGATGAAGTCAAAGATCGTACTGTCACCGCCTGGAGTGTTCGAGTCCGCCGACATGTACTGTCGGGCAAGATGGCGACGAGTTCAGCACCTAGCTAACGAATTCTGGTGCAGATGGCGAAAAGAGTATCTGGCAAGTCTACAGCAGCGCCAAAAGTGGACCAAGCCACGGAGAGATGTCGCAGTCAACGACATAGTCATCATCAAGGACGACAACGCATCGCGAAGTCAATGGCAGCTTGCGCGCGTCTCCGCTGTCAACCACAGTGCTGATGGGCATGTACGTACGGTCCAGTTAGCCCTTGCGGACGGCTCTCTGGACAGCAAAGGAAAGCGGATCAACCAATACGGTACCTGGAACGTCCCGTGCAAAAGGTGGTAGTACTGCTGCGTGGAGATGAGTGCTAATGAGACCGGGAAAGATCCCAACGGAGGAGCCATTACGGTAACAGTAGTATAGTTTAGTATAGTATTATGAACATTGTTTGTTGAACATTGATTTATGAACATTGAATTAGTGAAATACATTCAGTATTTCGGGGGGAGTGTAAAGGATGCTCTCACTTCCTTTTATTGATCGAGTAATTATTTGTTATCTTGTTATCTTAATTGCGGTTTTATTAAGGCCTCGCTTTTGTGCCAAAGTATATTGATTCTGTGATTACATTATAGCTCAGGTATTTACCGCCCTCACGTCCCATTTCGGAATATTACCTTGTGCATTTAGCCCGTTTAGTCAGTAGTCGTTGTAGATTCAAGGAAGGTTGTGGTTAAATCGCTTGGCACTTGGTAAAGTTACCTTTTGGATACCCTTTGGGACCGATATGTAAGTGATCTTTATTGTTATATTATTTAGTTTTAGTTGCGCTATTAGGAATGCGTTTTTAGTCACTATTCGCGCAAGTTTATTAGTTTTTTAGCGAAGTTTGGTTATTATGGAATTGCTCGCCTTACTTTAGCCATTTACGCTCGCTTAGAGTCATTTAGCATTACGCACTAAAATCTTAGTATGCGCCTACGTTTAGTCGCTTTCGCTTAGTTTTCGCTTAGTTATAGTCAAGTTACTTCGTATTTGGATTGCATAGATTTTCGTTAGTTATAGTCTGTTGTTCGTTAGCCTATGTATGATACTTGATTATTTATCTGATTTATGCTTGTATATTATTGCTTGTTATATTAGCCTTAATCTTGTATAGTTATTAGCTTTTAAGACCTTTTTTGTTACGTTTTACTTTCAGTTTACGGTGTTAAATAGATGTGTTCTTGTATGGTTTCGAGTATTTGATTTCGTTGATTGTTAGTCCGAGAGTTGCGAATAGTTCACATTTGGTTTCGGTGGTCAGTTCGTGAGAGTCGTTCTATAATCAAGGCGTTGTCTAATCGATCCATAAGCTAGTAGCACGTCTTCACCAGTAAAATAGTCCCTAATTATCGTTTCGCCTGCATGACCCGTCACGACATCGCTGTTTGGTCCTGATTGTCATTGCAAGCCTTTACAGGTAGACTGAGCTCGGTGTTGTTATTTTGACAGATGGTTTCCACAAGTGGATGTTCAAAGGTCTTGGTTTTGTTCTCCCTTTTCTTGTCTTGGGATATGTAAGTTCAGTGTTCTCCATTGTTGACTATACCTCATTTGTAACACCATTATAGCTTGACAGGGTTCATCTTTGTTACCTTATGTACATGTTTCTGCTGCTCAGCAGTTATAGACGATCATTTAGTTATACAATGCTTTCGAGTGACATATTGCAGAATATCCCACGCGTCACTTGTGTTTTCCTGTATAGTGTATGCTAAGAAGATACAAGTGACAAGACATGGGATATTCTACAGTATGCCACGAGAATTCATTGTACAACTATTTTATACCAGGCTACAGAAAATAAAGGCAACGTTTTACGTAAATGCAGTGCCAATGGGAAGGTTGAGTTGAATACCGCCGAATAAACAACACAATTCCTGCATTCTGACTGGCTGTATTTTCTGTGGCGTGGTATAAAGTGCTGTATGTGTGCGCGGTATGTAGGTACATGTGAGGAAGGGCGTTTTCAAACTGAAGAGTGTCACGCACTTATAGCTGGCATGGTCCGTTAGAATGTCACACTGACGAGTGTTGTGTTGTGATAGCTGTTAGAATGTCACACTGACGAGTGTTGTGTTGTGATAGCTGTTAGAATGTCACACTGACGAGTGTTGTGTTGTGATAGCTGTTAGAATGTCACACTGACGAGTGTTGTGTTGTGATAGCTGTTAGAATGTCACACTGACGAGTGTTGTGTTGTGATAGCTGTTAGAATGTCACACTGACGAGTGTTGTGTTGTGATAGCTGTTAGAATGTCACACTGACGAGTGTTGTGTTGTGATAGCTGTTTCAGCTCTATAACGCCTACTCTCTGCTGATGTTGGCATATCATCCGTTCTGTCATGAGTGGCAGGTGAGGCGTACCGGATTTACATGCTTGTACAGATATCAGAAGACAACTTTCACCTATTATCACCTATGTCAATATCATGCTCATCTATCTGGTTTATGTCAATATCATGCTCATCTTCTGTATTATGTCAATATCATGCTCATCTATCTGTATTATGTCAATATCATGCTCATCTATCTGGTTTATGTCAATATCATGCTCATCTATCTGTATTATGTCAATATCATGATCATCTATCTGTATTATGTCAATATCATGCTCATCTATCTGTATTATGTCAAAATATCATACTCATCTTCTGTATTATTTCAATATCATGCTCATCTATCTGTATTACGTCAATATCATGCTCATCTATCTGTATTATGTCAATATCATGCTCATCTATCTGTATTATGTCAATATCATACTCATCTTCTGTATTATTTCAATATCATGCTCATCTATCTGTATTACGTCAATATCATGCTCATCTATCTGTATTATGTCAATATCATGCTCATCTATCTGTATTATGTCAAAATATCATACTCATCTTCTGTATTATGTCAATATCATGCTCATCTATCTGTATTATGTCAATATCATGCTCATCTATCTGTATTATGTCAATATCATGCTCATCTATCTGTATTATGTCAATATCATGCTCATCTATCTGTATTACGTCAATATCATGCTCATCTATCTGTATTATGTCAATATCATGCTCATCTATCTGTATTATGTCAAAATATCATACTCATCTTCTGTATTATGTCAATATCATGCTCATCTATCTGTATTATGTCAATATCATGCTCATCTATCTGTATTATGTCAATATCATGCTCATCTATCTGTATTATGTCAATATCATGCTCATCTATCTGTATTATGTCAATATCATGCTCATCTATCTGTATTATGTCAATATCATGCTCATCTATCTGTATTATGTCAATATCATGCTCATCTATCTGTATTATGTCAATATCATGCTCTTCTGTCTGTATTACGTCAATATCATGCTCATCTATCTGTATTATGTCAATATCATGCTCATCTATCTGTATTACGTCAATATCATGCTCATCTATCTGTATTATGTCAATATCATGCTCATCTATCTGTATTACGTCAATATCATGCTCATCTATCTGTATTATGTCAATATCATGCTCATCTATCTGTATTACGTCAATATCATGCTCATCTATCTGTATTATGTCAATATCATGCTCATCTATCTGTATTATGTCAAAATATCATACTCATCTTCTGTATTATGTCAATATCATGCTCATCTATCTGTATTATGTCATATCATGCTCATCTATCTGTATTATGTCAATATCATGCTCATCTATCTGTATTACGTCAATATCATGCTCATCTATCTGTATTATGTCAATATCATGCTCATCTATCTGTATTATGTCAATATCATGCTCATCTATCTGTATTATGTCAAAATATCATACTCATCTTCTGTATTATTTCAATATCATGCTCATCTATCTGTATTACGTCAATATCATGCTCATCTATCTGTATTATGTCAATATCATGCTCATCTATCTGTATTATGTCAATATCATACTCATCTTCTGTATTATTTCAATATCATGCTCATCTATCTGTATTACGTCAATATCATGCTCATCTATCTGTATTATGTCAATATCATGCTCATCTATCTGTATTATGTCAAAATATCATACTCATCTTCTGTATTATGTCAATATCATGCTCATCTATCTGTATTATGTCAATATCATGCTCATCTATCTGTATTATGTCAATATCATGCTCATCTATCTGTATTATGTCAATATCATGCTCATCTATCTGTATTACGTCAATATCATGCTCATCTATCTGTATTATGTCAATATCATGCTCATCTATCTGTATTATGTCAAAATATCATACTCATCTTCTGTATTATGTCAATATCATGCTCATCTATCTGTATTATGTCAATATCATGCTCATCTATCTGTATTATGTCAATATCATGCTCATCTATCTGTATTATGTCAATATCATGCTCATCTATCTGTATTATGTCAATATCATGCTCATCTATCTGTATTATGTCAATATCATGCTCATCTATCTGTATTATGTCAATATCATGCTCATCTATCTGTATTATGTCAATATCATGCTCTTCTGTCTGTATTACGTCAATATCATGCTCATCTATCTGTATTATGTCAATATCATGCTCATCTATCTGTATTACGTCAATATCATGCTCATCTATCTGTATTATGTCAATATCATGCTCATCTATCTGTATTACGTCAATATCATGCTCATCTATCTGTATTATGTCAATATCATGCTCTTCTGTCTGTATTATGTCAATATCATGCCCATCTATCTCTTATAGCCCACGATGTACGCCCATGGGTTGTAGGGCTCAAAGAATTATTAAACGCTTCTCGGGCTTTTCTTTATTGGGCTGTTTCAATTATCACCCGTTACCTAGCAGAGTAACATTTCCAGACGGGCTTTCTTTTTTTACCCTGGATTCTTCTTTTTGTCCATGAAATGAGCATTTCACGAAGGTGTGTAATATAAAGTTGCTTAATCATATGTGATATCTGGAGGAATAATATGTTTTTCTTGTTTTCAGGTACTTGCCCTTAGTATTACCTTCTTCGTGCTGTTTTTGGGTAACATGACCACGCTTTTGTTCGTCCTCAATCAAAAGTACGCTCAGAAAGGCAAAATCACATTCCCCTGCAACTGAGCATTTACACGGCATATCACAGAGATCACTTGGAAAGTCTTTCCATCTCATCGCATCGCATCGCATCGCATCAGACGTTTTGTTTGGTTGTGGTTATCTATCTATCCAACTAGATTTATGATTGTAAATTTATGATTAAGGTGTTTTTACAAACCCGTTGACAAAGGTAACTTAGAGCTATTTAATAATAGAGGTTATTTAGAGCGTAACAGACAAGAAATGCAAATGAAATAGAGTGTAATACGCAAACTCGTAGTCTGTGGATTTATGACAACCACTTTAGAGATGGTTGAGCAGCAAGTCGTGCGGTTCGACTGGATGAGAACCCCGATACAACACAACCAGTGAATCTAGCAACGACCCCTTCCCTCAGGACAGACAGTTTAACGTTTTTTCTGGACAAGATGCCACGATAGCGAGGGTAGCAATTTCAGAAACGATACGATTCAGATTTTAAGGAAGCAGGAGTTGGGTTGGCGTCACCAGTTTGTTTTTAATTGAAGAATACCAATAATTATGTAAAAGTATCTGTGATCAACATTTACTGATATCAACATATCAGTAAATGTTGAGGAAGAAGGTAGCATTGTCGGAAGGTTGGACATCATTAATTATTTATAGTATTATTAATAGTATCAGTCTCTGTTCAACATTAAAATACTTTTCACGGGCACTCCGCAAGATTTCGGGTACATTTTGTCAATTCCGTCTCGTCAATTGTGCATGTTGTCCTTTCATACTAACGTATGGGGTAAACCCGTATAAAAGGTTCGTGAAAATGAGAATGCTTATCCTAGTTGTTACTGTGAGCAAGTTAGACCTGCGTCATTCTTAATAAACAAACTGTTTTCAAAACACATTGCTCATGGTTGCATTTTAGCGCGCAGGCAGCAAGAGGCCCGCACAATAGCGTTTCGTGTGAGTCTTAGAAGAACGGTACCAATACTTCATATGGTGCCGTGCTTCCACAATGTATCCCTTTAGGAATCGCCATAGCCAATGGTGCGTCCAATGGGCAGTTGCATAAAGAATATGCACACCTCCTGTTGAGGACCTCAGAATTCCAGGTTGGTCATCATGAAAAAGCACTGGAATTCCAAGGTGGAAATCCTGGCGCTGGAGCAAAATTCCAGGGTAGTATGGATTTCCAGTGTGGCTAAACATAATTTCCAGGGTGGTCATGAGAACATTCACTGGAATTCCAGGGTGGGTAGCTGAACCTGGGCTCCTCAACAGGGGGTGCGCATTTCTGTGACTTTCGTATCTCACCAGACCTTGAAACTGTATGGTAGGACAAAAATCCCTCCTGTACGCCCTCATAACTCACCACCTCACCACTAGACAAGCTCATTAGATGGACTGAAGTCCTTACCAAGAAACCGAGGCTTGTAGTGTCCAATTAGGACGGCGATGGACGATTTTGTAGCAACCATTGAGCAGTACGTTCAATTTGCACAAGACTCATAAATAGGTACAGCACATGGATGGGAAATAGGCAATGTTTATTTTACCGTTTAGATATCACACCTCACTTGTTAAAATCGTAGACTTTTTATTTGCCTTCAGTACTCATATGATGGGTACATAATTCAGTATAATATGAAACAATAAATTACTTTGTACAATCCATGGTATAAAATTGCTTAAAAATATACATATAAACAAAAATAGATGCACGTGTAGTCTACTTGGCATCCAGACTTGACTGAGAGACAATACCTAGCTCTCTCAGCTTGTTGAGCAGGACTTCCATGAACTGGTCAACAGTCCTGAGGAAACAATGTCTAGAGTTACTGCGGTTTTCGTAATCAAGCAACAATCAACCGCGTTTTAGAAACTTCCTCCGGTATCACAACTTACACTTAGCAACCATGATGAACAGCACTCAAGGTTTTGCAAAGCTTCCAGGTTGTCGCGCCCCCATTTTATTCGAAATAACCGTTGAAAAATACATGCGTTAGCAAAACAAGGCCAAACAAACAAAGGCGCGCGACTTATGGTTTTAGCGCGACATGCCGCTGCAGACAATATATTCAAAGCAGAAAACATTTAGGTAGTAGAACTTGTATTATTTCTGCCTAATTTGTACAGAACTATGTAGTTTAGAGCCATCGTGGAGTATGAGCTGAGTAATCGGCAGTCCATATTCTTGCTGCATTAACCCAATTGGATAAACTTTTCAATTCCCGAAGGGAAGTTAAACTATACATTTTTTCACTGCATATTCATTACAGCATCGCAGTCAGCTGAGTTACGGGAAGGGTCTGCGACTGCCACGGAAATATGATTGTGGTTGACTGGCAAAACCCAAAGAGAAACATTTCATCGTCTTGTCGAGATGAGCGCGAAACTGGCACCTGGCAAGACTGAGTCCCAGCGTTATGCCAGGCCGCGCAATGCATTACCAATAACCGGTTTGGCCAGTTTCAAAGAATTCCTGCATGATTTATTGAAAAACATCGTATGAATACAAGGATCATGAGCTTGGGCGCTCTATGGAACACGTGACCAAAGTGACCTCATTATCTTGAAGTTTCGAGTCAAAAATACACTATTTTCCTTTCAACCTCTGGCAAAATGAATGGGGTAGTGCTGAAGATCATGACTGTGCCGAATTTTGGATGGATTTCAGTTAGTGACAAATTAGGTACTAGTGGCACTTTTACATGATTCAGGAAACGCTTTGAAAACCAGTGGCAGATCCAGGGGTGGTGCGGACTCACCCCCTCTTTGAGCAAAAAGAAAGAAGAAAAACTGATTAAACAAGTTAAAAGTTAAAACAACGATGCAGCATGTTATATGCTATTGATAGCAGCAATGGAATATCTTGCTTGGAAATTGACCAACTTTGTAAAATTGCAAAAAACGCAACCCCTTTTTCTAAAACCAGGATGCACAGTTGGCAGAACTATGAAAACCACAGCAAATGCATGTTACAGCGGAGCTCCTTTGCGGCCGCAGAGCGGAGCACCATAGGTATCGCGTAGGACGAATTCAATAGCTCAAAGTAGAACTCAGGTATACTATCGACTTCATTTTTCAACGTTCAGCGGTATTCCCATTATGGTATCGCTGGCGCGTCCGCGCGTGTCTGCCTGCCCCACCACAGGTAAACCAAGACCCTTCTCCGTTAATTAATTATATCTCAGGAAGGGATGAAGCTCAGAGACAACCAAACTTGGGTGAAGTTGTCTTAGTGGCAAGGGGGGTGCAACTGTCTTGTCACGTGGTATGACGTCATCGATGACGTCATCAAACAAGAAAAGGTTTATATCTCGGGAAGAAATGAACCTCAGACAATCAAACTTGGGTGAAGTTGTCTTAGTGGCAAGGGGGTGCATATGCATGGTCACGTGGTATGACGTCATCAATGACATCATCATAGGAGAAAAACAATATATCTCGGGAAGGGATGAATCCCAGACAACCAAACTTGGGTGAAGTTGTCTTAGTGGCAAGGGGGGTGCAACTGTCTGGTCATGTGGTACGACGTAATCGATGACGTCATCAAACAAGAAAAGGTTTATATCTCGGGAAGGGATGAACCTCAGACAATCAAACTTGGGTGAAGTTGTCTTAGTGGCAAGGGGGTGCATATGCATGGTCACGTGGTATGACGTCATCAATGACATCATCATAGGAGAAAAACAATATATCTCGGGAAGGGATGAATCCCAGACAACCAAACTTGGGTGAAGTTGTCTTAGTGGCAAGGGGGGTGCAACTGTCTGGTCATGTGGTATGACGTCATCGATGACGTCATCAAACAAGAAAAGGTTTATATCTCGGGAAAGGATGAACCTCAGACAACCAAACTTGGGTGAAGTTGTCTTAGTGGCAAGGGGGGTGCAACTGCATGGTCACGTGGTATGACGTCATCAATGACGTCATCATAGGAGAAAAACATATCTCGGGAAGTGATGAACCCCAGACAACCAAACTTGAGTAAAGATGTCTTAGTGGCAAGGGGGTGCAACTGTCTGGTTACGTGGTATGACGTCATCGATGACGTCATCATAGGAGAAAAATAATATATCTCGGGAAGGGATGAACCTCAGATAACCAAACTTGGGTGAAGTTGTCTAAGTGGCAAGGGGGTGCAACTGCCTGGTCACGTGGTATGACGTCATCAATGACGTCATCAAACGAGAAAAGGTTGATATCTTTGGATTGGATGAGCCTCCGACAACCAAACTTGGGTGAAATTATCTTGGGGTGCAAGTGATTAGTCACGAGTGATATGACTATGGCAGGCTATCTATGTACAATGACATTAACAAAAATATTGTAACCGGGAGCTCCGCTTTTAGCCAGTGGCTAAATCTATATATTACGAGCATCACTTTGCATGGAATTTGGCCCCAGTCTAACCCGCGCGAGAAACAAAGTGAACTGCGCCTTAAAAACAGATCTGTAGAGCAAGGGGACTGTTAATTATGGGGTGCATCATGCTGACCCCAAACAGACCAGTCGAGTTTCTTATAATAACAGGAATCCTCCAACACCCCTCCCCCTTACCTATCGATTGGCTTGATAATAACAGGAATCATACTGACTCCGATAGCAGTAGTTATCCATGTCTGTGCATGAGGTGGTACCCCGCGTGCCACTCGTCTTAGTATGTGGCCTGACGCCAAACAGATTCTGTTGATTGTGAACCCTGGGATAATGACGGAGGCTAAACCCTGCCAGACTGCAGCCTCCGCTACCGTCTCTAATGTACAACGCCTTCTCAGGTTTGCTGGCAGGTAAGACTTCTCCTGGGAATATCATGAATTACTTTCATCAACAGGAAAGTTTATCGTGATGGCAGTTATATGGAGTATTTGACGCGACAAAACCATTCATTTTTAGCCTTGCTTGGAGGAGTTCTTGTTTCCATGTGCAATATCCAGTGCGACTGTGATTTTCCCTTTTCAGGGCCCAACATAGACATTTTTCGAGAGAGGGTATTGGCGTGTAATAAAAAAATATACTAGTCGCCAAAAAGTGACGTTCGCTTTTAACAGCTAATTTTGAGGACATTCTTCAAAAACCTACAGACTGGAAAGGCAAGTTGGAGTTTTTGCTCGCCACATCCTAATGACTTAGACATGGTCGCCATTTCGGGCCGTGCCTCTATTATGCTATATTTGAAATGATTCTCTTCTAGTACGTGCTTGAATATTCTCACCTCACAAACGTGTTTGCCTTTGACAAGTGAGTCCGCTAAACAATATGACGAGGACACCACATAGCTACCAAGGTAAACAGACTTGGGGACGTGACTCTTGAACGCTTCACCGACCTCGTTAGCATACCCTATAGACAAATCAAACATTTAACTAATAGAAATACTCAACAGAAACGGATATTACCACCAAAACATGGACATAAACATAACAGTCATATCCATTAGCGATGTTTTTAAAGGGCGAGCTAGTTTAAACCTGAAGATGTGCCAACCACAATATAAACAGGACTATATCTTCCCAAGCTTTTTTAAACACCTATCGCCCTTTAAACTTGGATGCTCGTCTCTTAGGACTGGTTCTCACACGAACGCAAGCACAAAGCGCAATGCACTGTTAATTTTAGGGTGTTACATTAACTCCATAAATGGTTTTGAATGCCGATGTCAAATCTAGCACCAATTTAACACATAATAATAATTAACACCCAGAGATGGTGTCGAAGTAACACCACCATAGGTGTTACTTTAACACCCTGAAAATAACAGTCATACATTTTTCTTTGGTTTACACTAAAGCGCAAGCACAAGTAGATGGAGACATTGTGCTTACGTCTAGCCAGGCAAACCTGCCTTAGTTTCACTCATTCGATTGACACTCGTTAAGGTATTTGTCGACACATTTAAGTTCGGAGGAATTCATAGTAAGGAGGTGAATGAAGAAACCGGAACGAAACGTTTCTCGCCGCTGCAGTTCGGCTAAGGTGAACGACAATCAAGAACAAGAACTTAAACTGGTTATTAGATGTAAGATGTGTCAACCTTGTTCGAGTACTGAAGAAAAGCACTAGACATAGCAAGCGTGTCACGATGTATCACTGTAAACAGAAACAGTCACACAACATGGCATCTTATACCCATTCACACCGGCGCTTAAACTAGTTTAAAGGTAGTTTAATTGAACTAGTTTAAATCTTTATCTCCCAAGAGGAGACAGCTGGAAGGACAAAACGGAATAGACTGTACTGTACTTGTTACTAAGTGATAATTCAGCAAGTAAGAGTTTATTGCAGTTAGAAACTTGGCTGATATGATGCGAAGAAATCCATGTTTAACTAAACATGGTTTTGATGTGAATGGGGTTTAGGCCTAGTCTAAACGTCGAGCCAGCGTCGTGCCGAACCGCAATATTGGATTGAACTCGACGCTGGTGCGACTCTAGCACGACGTTTAGAGCCAATTTTTAATTCGGCTCGACCAAGCTATTGGGCTCGACATTCTCTGTCGCGCTACCCGACTGTAGCACGACTTGGCTCTAAACGCCGTGCCATCGTCGCGCCGAGTCTGATGCATACATTATAGAATAAATTTAAAAAAGTGTTTTGCTAAGAATCCAGGCCTGTCACGTGGCCACAGGAATCCCCAGAACTTCGCATTGCCGGCTCGACTCTGGCTCGACGTTTAGAACCGCTACCGCGCCAGCGCCGAGCCAAATTAGATTCGGTTCGGCACGACGCTGGCTCGACGTTTAGACTAGACCTTAGTCATAGCCCACACACCGGTCTAACCATGAGCCGCTCCGCTCTGCCTATAATGTGCCGTTGTCTGGGCACATTCGAAAAACGTTCCAGTTATTAATCTTCTTATCTTGTAAAACGATTGTCGCCACTGACAGGTGTAATAACAAAGGTTTGACCCACCATGAAGATTATCATCCTTATTTAGTGGAGCCCAGCACGTCATGAGATACCTTGTCAGCAAATTGATACCATGGATCTCGATCATAAGCCAGTATTTCAGCTTTTCAAAAACACTATTAAATTTGATATACCTCTCGCGTTAGCCGTCACACTGATCAAAGAGACAGCCACCTTGATTTGTTTTTTAAAAGATGTGAGTCACAGGCAAAAACTTCAACTCACCAGGGGGGCAATTAATCTACTGACCCCGATAATAATCTGTTCAACTTTCTAAACATCTTTTGGTGTTCCTCAAAACTCGCGTTGTTATGGAATCCGTAATGTTGCGATATATCGTCAGTTATTAATTAACCCAAAGTATCGAGCTCGCGTTGCAGAAGTATGAGGAAGTATGTATTATAAAAAGGCTTCTTGAAAGAGCTGGTGCTGGTTTATGGTACTGGTATGGGCGGAGTTGCCAGGTGTCTTACTTCCAACACTTAGTCAAAGGAAAGGATCTCCAATAAGGCGATCATTTCCAATGAAAGCTGTGTGTTTGTTCTTCTGCCGGTCTACTCCTACAAACGCTGTGTCCATCGTGCCTGCGAGTGAACCTCTTGAGCGAGAAGGGATGACGAACTCTTCTATGGCTCGGCTGAGTGAAAGTTCCGTCTGGGGATTGGACCTCTGATAAACGATCATGGCTAATGTAAGTTCACAATTCTGTTAGCCTCCTTCACGGGGTTGTGTAGTACGCGGCAAAACTTACAAACCAAAGATCTTTAAAGATCTGTAAACGAACGTTGTCTTGACCTGACAGTCGAGGGCGTTCAACCGTAGTCACCCGACAAAGTTTCTTACAAATTTATTGAAACGTTTATCTCCTTAGTTGTTTCTGCTAAGTAGCCAAGAGAAGGCTTTCCATTTTCTCGTTTCCTCTCGCTTCATTTTTAATTATAAAATCCGGAAAAGGGATAATATTCCTCAGAAAAGCAGAAAGAAACAGTACGAAACGTTGCTCGGGTGGCCACGGTTCGACACGCCTGACAGTAAAGGGGCCACATGATCCTTATCTGTAAACTAGCATCTCTTACAGATTTCCTGAAAAATTTGAGATTTCTTGAAGAATTTCAAGGATCTCGTGAAGTGAAAGATCTGATGACTGAGATGTGTTATGGTAATTAATCCTACATTTTTTTAACCACGTGACTTGTCCGAGCAAGTTCGAGTTTGGTGATATGAGGGTGGTTCAAGAATCACAGGCGCGAGAGTTCAATGTCTTTTGCATACGCATAGACGGTTGTTGTGAGTTAAAAGGGCTATGAATTTTACAAGTAAAAAAAATTAATCGCGTAAGTACTTTGTTAGCGGAACCTTGCCGACAAAGATTGCCGACCACAACAGGACACAGTATGGTGGAATAAACAACTCAAAATAACATCAACAAGAACATTCAAGGTAAAAGAAGCATGGTTGAATCTGGACTCATCCATGTTTGAACATGGACTCATCTATGGTTGAACCTGGACTCATCCATGGTTGAACCTGGACCCATCTATGGTTGAACCTGGACCCATCTATGGTTGAATCTTGACCCATCTATGGTTGTACCAGGACTCATTCATGGTTGAATCTGGGCTCATCCATGGTTGAATCTGGACTCATCCATGTTTGAACATGGACTCATCTATGGTTGAACCTGGACTCATCCATGGTTGAATCTGGACTCATCCATGGTTGAATCTGGACTCATCCATGTTTGAACATGGACTCATCTATGGTTGAACCTGGACTCATCCATGGTTGAATCTGGACTCATCCATGGTGGAATCTGGACTCATTCATGTTTGAACATGGACTCATCTATGGTTGAACCTGGACTCATCCATGGTTGAATCTGGACTCATCCATGGTTGAACCTGGACTCATCCATGGTTGAATCTGGACTCATCCATGGTTGAATCTGGACTCATCCATGGTTGAATCTGGACTCATCCATGTTTGAACATGGACTCATCCATGTTTGAACATGGACTCATCCATGGTTGAATCTGGACTCATCCATGGTTGAATCTGGACTCATCCATGGTTGAATCTGGAGTCATCCATGTTTGAACATGGACTCATCCACGGTTGAACCTGGACTCATCCATGGTTGAATCTGGAGTCATCCATGGTTGAACCTGGACGCATCCATGGTTGAACCTGGACTCATCCATGGTTGAACCTGGACTCATCCATGGTTGAATCTGGACTCATCCATGGTTGAATCTGGACTCATCCATAGTTGAATCTGGACTCATCCATAGTTGAATCTGGACTCATCCATGGTGGAATCTGGACTCATCCATGGTTGAATCTGGACTCATCCATGGTTGAATCTGGACTCATCCATGTTTGAACATGGACTCATCCATGTTTGAACATGGACTCATCCATGGTTGAATCTGGACTCATCCATGGTTGAATCTGGACTCATCCATGGTTCAATCTGGACTCATCCATGTTTGAACATGGACTCATCCACGGTTGAACCTGGACTCATCCATGGTTGAATCTGGAGTCATCCATGGTTGAACCTGGACGCATCCATGGTTGAACCTGGACTCATCCATGGTTGGACCTGGACTCATCCATGGTTGAATCTGGACTCATCCATGGTTGAATCTGGACTCATCCATGGTTGAACCTGGACTCATCCATGGTTGAATCTGGACTCATCCATGGTTGAATCTGGACTCATCCATAGTTGAATCTGGACTCATCCATAGTTGAATCTGGACTCATCCATGGTGGAATCTGGACTCATCCATAGTTGAATCTGGACTCATCCATGGTTGAATCTGGATTCATCCATAGTTGAATCTGGACTCATCCATAGTTGAATCTGGACCTATCCATGGTTTAATCTGGACCTATCCATGGTTGAAGTTCGCGCAGAACGCGAGAACATTGGCCTCCAACGATCCAGAACTAGAAGAGCCCAAGGGGCCCTGTGATAAAAAAGAAAACTTCGCGAAGAAACAACTTGGCGTTAAGAAACCAATATGGGACTTATTTTGCGAAGAAAGACGACACCCTTGCCGTAACCTTCCGTAACAACTAGGTTTCGAAAAGTTTGCACCGCAGACGTTTGGGTGTAAAAACTTTAAAGTTGTGCAGCTTTGCGTGGGAAACTTTCAAGTTTTGAACATCCTAATTAAATGGATGGCTGAGAGAAAAGCACTAACGAGAATATTTTTCAGAATTTGATTGCTCAATAAATGAGTACTATCTTCAATGTCAACTCGATAATCATCAAATAAAGCTTTCATGGTAACCTGTGATGGATTATAGCAGCAAACTGCACACGATTTATTCTCACGAACGTTTTGCAATTGAGGTTAATTGTTGTGTTTAGAGCGGATTTCACATGACTGTCGTGAAAACAATTGCAATTAGGCAATCGCTAGCCAATCAGAATCAAGAGAAATCACAACTTGCACCTGAATGGCTTTCTTCTCAGCCAATAACAAGCCGAACCAATTACACAACTGCATTTACAGCAGAATTTGATTGGCTGAGAAAAATGAGTAGCCAATGAGAACGCCAAGCAATCGCAATTACATAACAAGTCACGACGGTCATGTGAAATCTGCTCTAAATACCCACACCGATATATCGCGATGTCTTCCTGAGAATGCTCAGTAGTTGAAGCATAACATAGGATTCTGTCCAATGGTCTTTTTGTAACATTTTGTCGAAACAATCGACGTGACATAGCCCCTTTACTAGTAACGCTCGTAGTTTTTAACGTGATTTAATCTCGCGCGACCTAAATTTACACGAACGAGGGGAGCAAAAAAGGGGCTTAAGATTGTAAAATGAAGGAAATTAACGCGGTCGAAAAAGACGACAGAAAGTTGCATAGTCAATCTTCAATCGTTCGAGCACAAATGTACGTAGAATAGTGCAAACAATGACTAATACAATCATGTTTACATATGCTAATTAAAAGAAATATTTGTGATCTAGTAATAGTGAATTCTTCATGTATTTGTCGATCTGGAGTATAATAGAAATTAGTGTGTTATTAATGATGTGGAAATTAACGTTAAAGGCCCATAAGCACCCAAGTCGCTTTGCAGGCTCACAGAGAATAAAACGTAGTTGAAAAAATAAATAATAAAACTCTATGCAAATTTTCAGTTTGAACTTTTGAAATGCGAAGAGCAATAAGAACCCCTTGGGACTTACTGTATCAGCCAATCACAGCTGTTGAATGACAATAGATCCAATTGAAAACAAAGCGCAAAAGTTCCCGGTCGCGTATGGGCCTTTAAAGGAAATTCTCGCGTGGCTTCCTTGTTTTGTTCCTTGCTCCTTGAGGGGCTTGGCCGGGGTATTCCACGGATTAGCAATGTCGGTTTATTTATTTTATAGTCTATTTATTATTACTTTTTTCTCCTTATATCCGCTTTCAAGCCAACCGCTTTGCGGATTGTAATATATAAATAATTAAAATTAATTAACTGAAGCGTCAATTTCCTATAACAAGGTACTCAAAAACCTTTCGAATCTATTAAATACTTTGTTTTGCCTGATTGGATGGACCAACTATCAGTCACAGTGCTAAAATAAACATATGGAATATTACGTTTCCTGATCCACCTGTAGCTCATTTAATTGATAGTTTCACACCATCACATCATTGTCGGGGGTCGTCCTTAAATCAATCCATAAAGCAAATTTACTGTCGTTCACAGATTCCCGCCCAGACATTTGTTGGAACCATTCCATTTCCATATCGTTCACTTAGAAGTCCATCAATGTTTATATGGATACGTACA
The DNA here is from genome assembly GCA_033964015.1 of Scolanthus callimorphus. Taxonomy (NCBI): domain Eukaryota; kingdom Metazoa; phylum Cnidaria; class Anthozoa; order Actiniaria; family Edwardsiidae; genus Scolanthus; species Scolanthus callimorphus. The sequence goes on from CM066919.1 coordinate 15,109,239, forward strand.
GCTAAAACCGCTGCATCGCGCCCCACGTTTTCAAAACATCAAAATATGTTTTGATTTTTGACTTTTGACTTTGCTGTTCCGCCAATCAAACTATCGGGCCAATGAAACTCTTGCCCTGTTTCGCCTAGTACAGTCAACAGGCTTCCCTCTGAACTAAAACAGACAACGTCGCAACAGGTAGTTTGTTTGTTGAATTTTCGCGGGAACGGTCAAAATGGCGTCCTATCTTGATGGACAAAATTCATGATACCAACAATCGATCTCTGACAACAGTATTTGGATCACGCATTCTCGTACCCAGAGCTCCCCCGGCTCGTCTGCTCGCAGGGGAGGCTCTGGGGACATCCACTCGAGGGCCGACACTGATTGGTTGATTTTGAGTGTTGGAGCATGCGCTGAAAGGTCTTTCTCTCAGCAGCTCTGTATTAAATCTCGCGCATGCGTCAGTGGCTGTCACCAGAGCCTCCCCCGCGAGGTTACGAGTCGGGGAGCTCTGGGTTCGAGAATGGAGAGTTCAGGGACTGGACTAAAAACTAGACGACTGCACTAGGCGAAACTGGGACAAGAATCTGATTGGCTCATAACATTTCACTGGTAGAACAGCAAAGCCAAAAACAAATCGATGTTCATTGAAAACGCGGATCGCGATGCAACGATTTTAGCTGTAATGCTTGGATTTACAAATTTTTCAGAACCACGTGCACCAGCATTATATGTTTCTGTGAAAACACATAATATGCCAGTCATGGATCGTCTTGGCACATTGATATGTCATTCATTAATAACTGAATCAGTTGCCTTGTTGTTGATATTGAATATTTCATCCAAAACAACATTTTCATAATAGATTCCTTTACGTTGTTGACAAGCTAATCGAGTTTCATTAGCAAAATGTGTTCCTCAAATATCCAGTGTTTGCGTGTCTATTCACTCCATTCCAGCAAACTACTTGTGCCAGTGGCTGCCGACGAATAATTTTCATCTCGGAAACTTTTTTGGCGAATATGCTTACAGATGATCAATTTGAACCTCAATCCACCTTGCTCGTTACAGGTCCAATTTGGCTGAAAATTTCCTTGAATTGTCCACTTTTTTCCGCACCGTTTCGAATTAAATGCTTACCAACTTTCGAGAGCTGTCAAACTCCACCACATGTTTATGCAAATTACTTAGGACTGCAAATCAGCCAAAGATTGCGTGCGTTTTGTCACGCGCGTACCTTGAAAACGCTAACACAAGCTTTTTATTGTTGTCCTGGGGTCGGTTCCTAGAAGGTCAGTTAAGAGTTATCTGTAGATAAACGCTTATTCAACGGATAAATCCTGAACAAATCCTATACAACAGATAACTTTTATCCATGGATAACTTTATCCAACCTTTCAGGAACCGGCCCCTGACTGACAATTCGACAGGTTCCTTGCTGGTATATACTAAAACACTTATTCTATTTCAAATTTGGTGGATAGTGGCTTTATGAATATGGATATTCTGACACTATCCACCTCAATTAAAAAGAATAAGTGTCAAAAATCTGCTGTTGATGCAGACTGGATAAATTACTCCATGATCTTTTAGAATAGGATGATCTAACGGTATGCAATATTTTGTTCCATGAATTGCGGCTAAAGGAACTCCCTTTGTATCACTAGTTGATTTATCGCCTGGGGCTGTTCTAAGATCTCTTCTCCTTTGTTAGAAACAGATCATATGTTTTAAATAGATCACAACTATCAGTGTCGTAACGTCTCACCTCCATGTTTAACTTTAAACCTAGAGACTAAATTTCTACCTGGATTGTTGACTAGTGTTTTATTAGCGCGTCCGGTGAGTTTGATATTATAGATAAATTCGTGACATGACGAGTCAATTCCACGGTAAATTTCACGCCAAAAACGAAAAGCGCAAAGCGACGTTAAAACGTGGAATTCACGTCGAGTGATGAATTTTTCTTGAATCCCATATCAAAAAGATTTGATATTGTTTTAGTGAAATAGTTCGAGCTTTAAACTTTCTTTGAGCGCGGGTAACCTGTGTTTTTGTCGAATTCAGCTTTCCATTGCAAATTTCACTTGTCAATCAACGCGCGTGTAAAGGCTGGTTTCCATAGTCTTATCTGTCGTATCTGTCGCATCAGTCGACCGTGAAACAATGGAAATTGGAATTATTCTTTTGTTTCACGGTTGACTGATACGACAGATAAGACTATATGGAGACTAGGCTTAAGAATTGAGCTATGGGATTCTGAATAATAGTTTAGCGCTGACTGGTACAATAACCTTCTTTTCACTCAATCGAGGAATGTCTATATGAGGTTCTCACCAGGATTCACTGATGATGGATACAATGTAGTTCGATTCAATAGAGTGAATTTCATATGACTGTAGTGAAACCAATCGCAAAGTAGAGTGGAGATAAGGAATTAACCTTGTGTGAAAGCTAACGTGCTAATGAAATGGTCCCATGTGTGCTTATGAGCGTTAGCCCTAGTAAGCGGAGAAAGAGAAAAAAATCTCTGACCCCGAGAGGGATTCGAACCCCACTCTGTTGAACTTAGTGCTACGCGGCCACAGGCTTGCCTGAACATCTACAATCGCAAAGTAATTACACCAATTCTTAATAAAACCTATAGGAGTAATTACAAAGTAATTACCAATTACTCCACGACAGTCAACTGAAATCCGCTCTATCAGCCTTTAGACCCATCGGTTTTCGAGGATTTTTATTAGGTTCTAGTTTTTCTGAGATAGTAGTCCATTTCGATTTTTTCATTTTAAGAAATAAAATACTAATCTTTAAATGGATACGAGACTATCAAAGATCTATTATTCAACTGATGGTTATTGGAGAGGATGTTCAGCTATTTCAAAACTTGCAAAATCAGCTAAAATTAGTTGGACCATTAAAAAAACAAATTACACACACCACAGGGGCGGATCCAGGAATTTCAGAAAGGGGGGACCGGATAGTTAAAACATGGGACAAACATTTTCAAATTTCCTCCAGCAAATACAGTAAATGTATGGGAAAATCTCCCGAGAGATTTGTCATCAATCAGAACAATGATTTCTGTTGTATTGTCCATCTAATAAAAACTTGGTTCCAGAAACATCTTCATTGGTGCAATTAACAAATAAATGTTTAACAGATTCTATTCCTTGACAATATTCGCAGTTAGGTGTGTTAACTATTTTCATCTTAAAAAGCCAGGCTCGGTGTGGAATTATGTTATGTATTATTTTATATTGAAATATACAAAGTTTTGTATCTCTTGTTAGTTTGAAAGGCAAAATGTGTATAGTTTCTAAGATATCCTCGTCAAACCCTTCCCGTAGCAAACGAAAATTTGCTAGAGGTTCTTTGAATTTTTTTTTCGGTTAAAAGTATACGTGCGTATTTAGACGTCAATAGCTTCTCCTTCTTTACAATGTTTTGGGAGTCAGTTTTAAAGTAACCGTTTTGTTTTAATAAAACCTCCCAGTTATACGGAATAGCTGATATCACTCCCAAACATAGTGTAAAGGCCGGTTTTAGTCCAAACTTCCGACAAACTCACTATATGATAGAAATGCATTACGTTCGTTAAGAAGGTCACCCATAGTTAAAACACCTGCTTTATACCATGTTTTCCAGAAAATTTATTTCCTATTTATCAATATATTTCTATTATTCCATAATATTTCCTTTTTTACATTAATTTGGTCCCTTCTAGAATTTTTGAGCTCTTGAATTTCCTTCCATGTTTTTAGAATATCTTTATAAAAAAAGTGGTAGGGCTGTGATCTTCAGCAGTTCCACGTTGTAGTAACGCTTAAAAATAAAAGTTCCACGCACATCTCGTAAATAACAGGAAGAAATTAACATTCACTCTTCGTCAGCACCGCGGATCATCCTTCGAACCCAAGACATTTGTAATGATTTTGATATTATCCCATACTCTGGTAAATGCAATCCACCCTGTGATTTTGGACCTATAATACTTTCTTTTTTAATTTTGGTGTCTTGTTATTCCACACAAAATTGTCAACTATACGGTTGACTATTTCTATAGCCCCAGAGGGCGAATGTAGACAGCTACTTGAGAATATCAATGTTGATAACCTTAATGCTTTAATAATCGTACTTTTACCAAGAAGAAACAAGTCTCGTTGGTGCCATATATTAAAAGCTTTTGTGCTTATGTGATTTTATTTATGAAATTTTCAATTTCACATGATCTTCTGTCATATGAAAAAGCTACGCCAAAGGTTGTAATTGGTCTGTCTGGCCATAAGAAATCGAATAGCTTGTCCTTTTTGTCTGCATCCTTGCCTAACCTAATAACTATATGTAACTCGATATAAAGACGCAGAACCATTAACCTAAAAAAATTCAAATGAATTAGCTAAAGCATCTGAGAAAATTTACAGTAGAAGGTTGTCTTTTCATAAAACAAGCTCAAGCATGCGTTTAGAGAGCTAATAGAACTCTGGATGATAAATTGTTCTATCATAAGTATGCTCAAGAGATGGTTTCAGAGGGTCAATGATCTAGATCTAGATCTGGGTAAAATGTTTACGAGCTATTTTGAAACATTGAATTATGAGCCGATTAGAATAACAGGAAAAGAACCTAGAAGCCTTGAATATGAATGAGGTAGACATGAAACCTGTGAAGTATAACAGGCTTGTAGAGTCCTGTAGGTCGTAGTGAAAAAGGGTTGCCACCTAGTCTTAGAGTAAGATACCTGTATCCTCCTGGGGAATTAGAAGGCGGTGAACGTAGGAGAGCTACACTAGTAGTATAGTAGGGCCGAATTACCCTTATTTTTGCGGAGCCCGGTGCGGAGCCCGGTGCGGAGCCGTGTAGCTGTTTTCGGAGCCGCGGAGCGGGTGAGCCGGATGACGTCACAGACTATTTTTAACCCTTTTTTGGTGGTGAGGATGGTAGTGAGAAGCCCTATTGTAATTGGAGACAATAGAAGGATACCCCAACCCCCCCCCCTACTTTTTTTCTCAAAACAATAGAAGGAGAGTGGGTGAGCATGCGAAGCCTATTATATTCGGAAACAATAGAATGATCCCACCCCCTACTTTATTTCTCAAAACACAACAAGCAAGCAAAAGCAAAGAGGGGTGGTCACCAAGTCTTTGTTCTCGGGAAAAATAGAGGAAATATAGGCACTATCTGTATCCATCTCAGTGTTCAAAATCACACACAACTTTTAAAATATCAAAATAAATGTCCCTCCTTTAAACAAGGATAGCTAGTCAGTCCTACAGAACCCTTTTAGAACCCCTTCAGAACCCTTTAAGAACCCCCTCAGAACCCTTTAAGAACCCCTTCAAAAGAAGGGTAACCACGGGGTAACTATGGGGTAACCACGGGGTAACCAAAGGGAAACCAAAGGGTGACCGCGGAGAAACCAAAGGGAAACCAAAAGGTAACCAAAGCGTGTCCACGCTTCGCTGCGCTTTAGCCTCGTTTTCATGTTTTGACCCCAAAATCACTACGATTTCGTACTCGTCAAACCCCATTTTTCCTTCTTTTGAAGGGGTTCTTAAAGGGTTCTAAAAGGGTTCTGTAGGACTGACTAGCTATCCTTGTTTAAAGGAGGGACATTTATTTTGATATTTTAAAAGTTGTGTGTGATTTTGAACACTGTGAGATGGATACAGATAGTGCCTATATTTTCCTCTATTTTTCCGGAGAACAAAAGACTTGGTGACCACCCCTCTTTGCTCTTGCTTGCTTGTTGTGTTTGAGAAATAAAGTAGGGGGTGGGATCATTCTATTGTTTCCGAATATAATAGGCTCCGCATGCTCACCCGCTCTCCTTCTATTGTTTTGAGAAAAAAAGTAGGGGGGTTTGGGGTATCCTTCTATTGTCTCCAATTACAATAGGGCTCCTCACTACCATCCTCACCACCAAAAAAGGGTTAAAATAGTCTGTGACGTCATCCGGCTCACCCGCTCCGCGGCTCCGAAAACAGCTACGCGGCTCCGCACCGGGCTCCGCAAAAAAGCTCCGCGGCTCCGCACCGGGCTCCGCAAAAATAAGGGTAATTCGGCCCCTACTATACTACTTACACTTCGTTTAGAAACTTTCTATATATCTAGAAGTATTGTTTCAGAAAATGAGCCTGTGTTGTATTATTTAGAAAACGGACATAGGAGAGCTTCAGGTAGTGCCTTTGATACTGAGCTTCTACCAGCTCATGTTGTAAAGCAATTCTATGGAAATACTTTTATGATTCATTAGTGTTTTATCTGATTTAAATTTTTGATAGTATTACAGTATCTACATAATACACTAAGATCCTTCATGTAATTTATAATTTCTGTAACAATTAAATCATAATCATCAGATACAATACATTTATAACAGTTCTAACAACTCTCTGTGTTGCGTGTATAGTATATCATAACCCTCAGGAGTCTTAATGCAATACACAATAAATAATATTAGTTTTTTTTATTTTTTCTATACGAAGCAATTCGTTTCTCTTATGTAACTTGCTTTCCTCCCCGTGGGTGATTATAGCTTTAGGATAAAATCTTCTAATGAATTGAACAATATTACTACGAAGATCAAACTCATTCTCAATTTGAACACGTTTTGATTATATTCATTATTGAAACATTCTGTAAAAAACACATTTTCTTATAGAAGGCAACCTCTGAGAATATCCAGTCTTGAAACATTTTAGGTGATTCTAACTTTGAAGTAAAAATCAGAGAGTAAAGACCATGCAGGTATTTATATGAAGACAGTATGTTGTTCAATATTTTTTTTAGGCAAAATCTAGCTTATATTTTTCATCAACATGATATTTCAACGCTTCGTTTGTATTTGAATACCCAAGCGCAGCTAACGCTATATGTTTCCTATGAAATAAGTGTTTTACTTATTGTCAACATACGCATCAAATAGATTAATTTTTTCACGTTTTCTCAATTAGAGCAACTTTAGTTATTAGGATGTATCATCTTTAGGCTGCATTCATTATGTATACTACAGGGGGGCAGAGGATTTCTTTTTGACAATGCAAAATTTTCAGAACATATTTTTACGAATCCCCCCCTCTTGGTCAAAAGGAAAAAACATGCCCCCCCTCCAACATTTTGTCAATTTATATGTCGAGGAAGGGTTGCGTCAATAACATTTTTTCAAAAGATGCAGAACAAGGCTCAACGATAAAAAAATACAAAGCGTACAAATGCAAATAAAAATCCTAGGTGGCTGTACTCTTTGTGTGTAGTGATTTTCTACCAAGTGATCTGGTGCGCTCCTCGATTGGAACCTTACTACATAGACTGAGTATCATTTATTTTGTATTTGATTGTTCGGTTTGTTTTCCGTTGTGCGCGCAAAGCGCGCAGCAATTTTGACATAAAGCTACAAGACTATTAATCAAAAGTCCAAAGGCGTTTTTGTCTGTCAGACAAAATTAACTGAAGAGGACCTCGAGGAATTGTGGTAAAACAAGAAGGCCTTTTACAATTTTTAAGTTTATAAGTCTTTAGGCGCGCGAAGCGCGCAGCTATTTTCAACATATCAGTTGAAAGAGGGTAAATACACGAGAATAGTATTGCAAGTGATATTTCTTCAGGAGGTTCAAACTCGGTGTTTAAAATATATATAATACCTCAACAAAAATATGCATCCCCCCTTAATGTTATGAAAAAAAACTTGACATCCCCCCTTTTCCAGTTGCTAAATTTTGAGATCCCCCCTCAAAATCCTCTGCCCCCCCCCCCCCCCCCCCCCCCTGTAGTATACATAATGAATGCAGCCTTAATCCTCTTCAATAACAACTTTAGATCCAACCCGTTGAATCGACGTGTCAGCTTTATGATGCCCGAAAGCGTAAGTATGGATTCCATCTTCTTGTATAATCCGTTTGTTATCATGAATGGATATAACGTCACCTTGTTTACTGTTTCTGTATAGATTTCATGTTTATGACTTCTAACAACATTCATTTGCCACATCTGTTCACAATTATTTAATAAACAATTTTTTACTATTCTCACTGCATACATTATTGCCACGCCACGAAAGAATTTGAACAACAACCCAAATATGGAGTCTTGAGAGTCTGCGCGTTGTAGGCAACATGTTTGGCAGCGTGGTTTCACAATCAGTCACCCATTTCCCTGAGTTCGGTTCGCAAGAAGCTGCCGCCGGGGAGTCTTTCGCAAGCCGTGAAGTTCATAATTCCTCGTCGACCACCACCAGCACCTCAAGCGTACTGTACTTGTAATAAATGGCCGCTAGAGATCTCCCTCTTCCTCCTGGCGCTTCCCTGCCGTTGTTCCGGCTCCTGTGGCAGTTCCAAACCCTCAGGCAGTCGTTTCCCCAGCGCCAGTTTGGACGTACCGGCAAACCCGGTTCCCGCAGCAGTCGCTGCTCCAGCTCCGAATGAAGCCGAACAGGTAGAGCTTTACAGTTCTTGAATGCCTTTATAGTATTTATTTATTGTCGCACATTCTGTCCCGGCTCTCGTCCGTCCCTGTATTCAGTATTGCCTTTACACGTTCGTCCGGGGACTTGGTTTGTGTAGCTTACGTTTACACCTGTTCGCTCATCTCCGGTAACTATTTTTAGTCCGAATTTGCAACTTCGGTTGCTTTGTTTAACTCTCTGATTGGTTTGCGTTTTCGTAACATGTTTACATTCGCTATTCCATTTCCACTACGGCATTCGTTTGCTTTCTTACTACAGTACCCAAGGGAGTTCTACCTGCTTTTATGTCTTGTGTTTGGGTGTACTCGTAATTCTAATTTCGTATTTCCTCTTCATCTACTCGTAAACTTTTGGTCCTTATGTTTTCTCTTCATTACGGGAGCCGGGCTCGGATACAGAATTGCGGCTAGATAATTTGTGTGCACGGTAGTAACTACTAGGGGTATGTGTGCAGTGGTAGCTGCATGGGATAATTGTGTGCGCAATAGTAACTGCATGGGATAATTGTGTGCGCAAAAGTAGCTGCGCGGGGCAATAGTGTGTGCAGTAGTAGCTGCATGGGGTAATAGTGTGCGCAGTAGTAGCTGCAAGGGTACTCGTGTGCGCAGTAGTAGCTGCAAGGGTAATAGTGTGCGCAGTAGTAGCTGCAAGAGTAATAGTGTGCGCAGTAGTAGCTGCATGGGGTAATAGTGTGCGCAGTAGTAGCTGCAAGGGTAATAGGGTGCGCAGTAGTAACTGCAAGGGTACTCGTGTGCGCAGTAGTAGCTGCAAGGGTAATAGTGTGCGCAGTAGTAGCTGCAAGGGTAATAGTGTGCGCAGTAGTAGCTGCATGGGGTAATAGTGTGCGCAGTAGTAGCTGCAAGGGTAATAGTGTGCGCAGTAGTAGCTGCATGGGGTAATAGTGTGCGCAGTAGTAGCTGCAAGGGTAATAGTGTGCGCAGTAGTAGCTGCATGGGGTAATAGTGTGCGCAGTAGTAGCTGCAAGGGTAATAGTGTGCGCAGTAGTAGCTGCATGGGGTAATAGTGTGCGCAGTAGTAGCTGCAAGGGTAATAGTGTGCGCAGTAGTAGCTGCATGGGGTAATAGTGTGCGCAGTAGTAGCTGCAAGGGTAATAGTGTGCGCAGTAGTAGCTGCATGGGGTAATAGTGTGCGCAGTAGTAGCTGCAAGGGTAATAGGGTGCGCAGTAGTAGCTGCATGGGGTAATAGTGTGCGCAGTAGTAGCTGCATGGGGTAATAGTGTGCGCAGTAGTAGCTGCACGGGGTAATAGTGTGCGCAGCGTAGCTGCATGGGATAATAGTGTGCGCAGTAGTAGCTGCAGGGCTAATAATGTGAGCAGTAGTAGCTGCCAGTGTAATAGTGTGCGCGGTAGTAGCTGCAGGGGTAAAAGTGTGCACAGTAGTAGCTGCAAGGGTAATAGTGTGTGCAGTAGTAGCTGCATGGGGTAATAGTGTGCGCAGTAGTAGCTGCATGGGGTAATAGTATGCACAGTAGTTGCAAGGGTAATAGTGTGCGCAATAGTAACTACAAGGGGCAATAGTGTGCGCAGTAGTAGTTGCAAGGGTAATAGTGTGTGCAATAGTCACTACAAGGGGCAATAGTGTGCGCAGTAGTAGCTGCAACGGTAATAGTGTGCGCCGTAGTAGCTGCATGGGGTACTAGTATGCGCAGTAGTAGCTGCATGGGGTAATAGTGTGCGCAGTAGTAGCTGCACGGGGTAATAGTGTGCGCAGGTAGCTGCATGGAATAATAGTGTGCGCAGTAGTAGCTGCAGGGCTAATAATGTGCGCAGTAGTCGCTGCCAGTGTAATAGTGTGCACGGTAGTAGCTGCAGGGGTAAAAGTGTGTGCAGTGGTAACTGCAGGGGTAATGGTATGCGCGCTCAGTAGCAGCTGCAAAGGGTAATCGTGTGCGCAGTAGTAGCTGCATGGGGTAATAGTATGCGCAGTTGTAGCTGCATAGTGTAATACTGTGGGCATTAGTAACTACAAGGGGTAATATTGTGCACAGTCGTAGCTAATAGGGACATTAGTGTGCGCAGTATTAGCTAAAAAGGGGGATCGTTGTACGCAGTGGTAGCTATTAGGGTATCTTCGTGACAGTAAGATGTCGGCGATACTCGCTACGGGAGGTGATAATATTCGTAATTGCAGACACGAGGAATAAGAGTAGTAACTGCAATGGTTGGTTGGGTGCGCAATATAGATATAGTTGTGGGTGCCTATATAGCAGGCGCAACAGATAACAATGTCAGCATGTCGTAGTGTCTGCTAATAGCACCATTAGTAATTTCTTTTTCTTCCCCTTTTCACCATCTTGTAGCCCGACCGGGTCAAAGTATTAGAAGACAGGGTAAAAGCCATGGAATAAGAGAGGGCATCTGAAAGCTGCACTGTCGCATTAGCTTCCTTGAGGCGTTACCTTAACAGGCATATCACAATGTTCGACCGGCTAGAGGTTATCGAACTCTTGCAGGCTCTTGTGAGGACATCACGTTCCCAGGCCCATGAGAAAGCGGAGGAGTATCCAGCCGCCCTCGATGAAGTCACTGCTAGGCTCTCGTCTATCGAGGATGCTCAGCTCCAGCGGTTATTGGTCGGCCTTCTTGGTGACCCATCCGCACCAAAATGGCCAAAGAAGCTGCCTCGATTTTGAAGGGAGGGACCAAGCCTCAGCCGCTGTTGGGGCGTACCCTCAGGAGGAACTGCTCAGCTCCGTACCAATACGTGCAATGTTATAATTGTTATAAGTGGGGTCGTTATGCTAGAAGTTGCCCTCTCCGAACCCAGCAAAGGGAAGGAATTCGGGACGAGGACTGTGGAATGGAGCTCAGTACTAACTTTCCTTATCTGAACTGTACCCTGGATAATAAAAATAATAGATAATAAAGATATAAACTAGGCAATGAGCTGGGATGTACAACCAGTCTGAATGAATTATAATTAAAGGTTCTTTGCATTTACGAAGTTTGCGCTCGTACTTAGACCACCTTTTATACAGCATAATTGTTTGGTTAGTATATTCTTAGGCATCTATTCTCCACCCTTTATCCCTTCGGTGATCGGGGGGGCCTTAATAGCGTCCACATGGACATAGTCCAAATCCGGATCACCGAAGGGTTGGGTTCCTTGTGTTTTGGTCTTGTCTCCTTGTTCGTCACCTTGGCCTTTTCGTTCATTTCTATGCAAATTGCCCCTCATTCTCATCCGCAACAAGAGTTCACCTGGCTAACGGTTAAGGCCGGTGTCGTTTCTCTTCGGGGCATCTCACAAGGAGCCCAACCCTTCGTTGGTCCTTTCTCCAGAAGTGGTAGTCAAGCCTTGAGAGGTTATGATTTTCGACCCCGATCACTTAAGAGCGGGAAATATCTATCGTTACTTTCGTGTTTGGGAGAGGTTGTTTTCCGGTTATCTCTGCGGTGAGGGTACTTTCTCAGCGTGATGGGATTGAAGTCGCGAGCATTTCTTCCAACCTTTTAAAGGTCAGTTTACGAGCATAAAGCCTGATTTCAGTTCCCCTCCACCTGTGGTGCTTAAGACCTCGCCCAGCCACAAGAACTCCCGGGTCTCATCGGGAATTTTGTTGATATGTGGAGAAGTGGGCAAAGTCGACCCTCCACACACTTGGTACTACCCCTCACAGTCGAACCGTCCAAGACAAGGCTGTGCCATGACGAGTGGAATATGGACCTTTGGATTCAAGATCTCCAATTCACGTGAGACCATATCGGTGATCTCCCGCGTTATCTGTTCCCCAGTCAGGTTCAGACCCCTCGTCTTACACCTTGTTCGGGCTCGAATACAAAGGCATGTCTTTCGTATTCCTCACATGTGCCTTTCTATAAGCTCGGGTTGGCTGTGTCTAATGCGGTTTGATCATGGGAGTGCCGGACTCGCTCTATACAGACCGACGTGTGGGCTAGGTGTTTATACCTCCCTCTCATGTACCTTTCTATAAGCTCGGGTTGGCTGTGTCTAATGCGATTCGATCATGAGAGTGCCGGTCTCGCTCTATACAGACCGACGTGTGGGCCAGTTGTTTCTACCTCCCTCTCATGTGCCTTTCTATAAGCTCGGGTTGGCTGTGTCTAATGCGGTTCGATCATGGGAGTGCCGGTCTCGCTCTATACAGACCGACGTGTGGGCCAGTTGTTTATACCTCCCTATCATGTGCCTTTCTATAAGCTCGGGTTGGCTGTGTCTAATGCGGTCCGATCCTGGGAGTGCCGGTCTCGCTCTATACAGACCGACGTGTGGGCCAGTTGTTTATACCTCCCTCTCATGTGCCTTTCTATAAGCTCGGGTTGGCTGTGTCTAATGCGATTCGATCATGGGAGTGCCGGTCTCGCTCTATACAGACCGACGTGTGGGCCAGTTGTTTATACCTCCCCCTCATGAGAGTGTCCTTCAATCATGTACGCGCGGAAGCGGCACCGTATATTATATGCCTATTAGTAAGCTAGCGATCCCTGGAGAATAGTCGAGCTGCTCTATGATCCCGACAATTAGGAAATCCACACGTGTATTATATAACAACCAAAGCTGTATTTAAACTGTACGCGTTGCAGTTCGCATCTCAGAGATTAACACAAAAGTGGACAGTAAAAGTTTATAAAGTTTAACCAACTCTTAAAGATTAGGAATTCTGAGTGATGGGAGGGATGTGCTCTTTATTTGGTTCACGCGCACCCGTAGTGCGGACAATAGGGCTTAAGCTTGCAAACGTAGCAAATGACGTGTTACGCGGCAGGAGCGATCACCTCCCATAACTTAATTCCCGTGACGGGGTAATAGGTATGCAGTGAGGATAAGATACTATTCTCACTGCATACATTATTGCCACGCCACGAAAGAATTTGAACAACAACCCAAATATGGAGTCTTGAGAGTCTGCGCGTTGTAGGCAACATGTTTGGCAGCGTGGTTTCACAATCAGTCACCCATTTCCCTGAGTTCGGTTCGCAAGAAGCTGCCGCCGGGGAGTCAGCAAAGCCGTGAAGTTCACCCACCCACCTCCCCTGGTGGTGGTCGACACCACGCCTCGCATGCTCACCGCATGCCTATTACCCGGCAGTCGCGATCACCTCCCATAACTTAATAGGTATGCAGTGAGGATAAGATACTATGAATTTAATTTTATTAAACTATTTTAGATCCAACCCGTTGAATCGACGTGTCAGCCTTATAATGCCCGTAAGAGTAAGTATGCTTAAATATAATCCGTTTGTTATCATGAATGGAGATAACGTCACCTTGTTTACGGTTTCTGTATAGATTTCATGTTTATGACTTGTAATGACATTCATTTCTCTCATCTGTTCACTATTATTTAATAAACAATTTTTATAATCTTCAAATTTTCTATAGATTTCTTAACCACAGCCTTTTAAAACAACCTTACACTTTTATTTTACTCTTTATCATTGAATGAATATAATGCATACCTGTAAACTCCAGACGTTCTGAAACCTGGATAATTCGTCGGAACCATCTTGTTTTCCCGTGTCTTTCCCGAACCTTTCCGAATCCATTCCGAAAACCGTCCGAACTCTCTCCGAATCTTTGCCGATGGCGCGGACTTCGGTTGAATTTTTGTGTCTGACTATGAATCAGAATATGTTGAAAAACCTGGAGATTTGATGTTTTAACCTGGACACCGGGAGAATTGTTAAAAAACCTGGAGACTCCATGTGAAACCAGGAGATTTGGCAGGTATGATAATGTTGCTCTAAAACCGACAAATTATTTTATATTATTAAACTAACTGCTTCATCTTTATACATTCCGTAAACATTCTTATTTATCTTTAAGCAATAAAAGTACTTTACGTGTGCTCTCTGCTTTCTTACAAACGCGAGCGGGATGTTGGGAGAACTGATCAAAACTTGAAAGACACGAACGGAAGGCGAGTGTCTTTCAAGTTTATCAGTTCGACCAACATTCCCCGAGTGTTTGTAAGAAACCAGAGAGCACGCAGAAAGTATTTTTATTGCTTTTAGAAAATAACATACACACGCGCGACAGCGTTGCGTGACAATCGTGTTTCTCAGGTCTCTTACAAACACGCTTTTTAACCAATCAGAATGCGTACATTCACAATACAACATAGGTGTTATTTTCTAATATATATTACAATCCTTAGCGTCTGTCAAGGAAACGTTTGTGATTGGCTGTTTTTTTTCCCGCCACTTTTGGCGCGCGTGCGTGCAACACAGGAACGAATTTGAAGATTACGGAGTCTTCCCTCCATTTCTTTTCAGTGAGAAAATTTCAGGACGTAAATAATTTAAACTTTCTTGTCACAAGGTGACGGGTTATTTTCTGGCTTCATTGAATAAGAGTAATCCATTTCCCGAGTCAAATCCGAGTCCGAGTCAAATGCGAGCCCGAGTCAAATTTACGAGTCAATGGTAAAAACTGCAATATATGTATATATAACTTATTTAGAATTTGAGTCTAGGGCTCCAGGTAATTACACTTTGTTTATTTTGGAACTGAATGCATACATCGATACCGTATAACACTTTGACTGTGGCCCGTTTTGTCCTCTTATAAACCTGAGCTTATCTGCATTACAAGTATTTTAAAAATACCAACTAGCATTCTGCAAGTTAGCTGAAGTCAGGTCTTTCATTCTCATTAAATAATTAATTATAATTGATATGCTATATAGTATTTTCACGCGCTTTTTGACACTTAGAAAAGTAGAAACAAAAGAAACCGCAACGTAAAGAGAAGATTCGAGAGCGAACAAAAATACCTTTGGAGACCTGCTTGAATTATCTAAAATAACGCCTGTTTACCGCTATCAAAATTGTCGATTCTTTTTATATTATGGCCCACTAAAACTCGTATACAGTTGTTTTGCTATCTGATGATAATGTTATAATTTAAGCGATCTATGGCAATAGACCACTTCTGTCCAAAAATAACCATCGGCGGCGATATGTTGTTATCGAACATCAAAACTTGAAAAAAAACATAAGCATGAAAGAAACCTAATTTGTATTTTCTCTGTTAAGCGTATTTTGTGCTAATCAAGCCAGGGAAAAGCCATAGTATATTTTAAATGCAGAAATTCCCCATTTTGGAACAAAAATATAGCTGACTCGGACTTTTGACTCGGGCTCGGATTTGACTCGGGAAACCGGTGAACTCCATTGAATAATGTATGATCTTTTGTGTAATTAGATATATCAAATCTACGATGGATGCTAAAGTCTTAGCTAGCTTTCGTCGGGGTCCTAACCTGAGAGACATGCTATACCAGCGCAAACGTATCTCTACTAGTGACCCTAGTGTACCCTTTGGTACCCATCCTTGTGGGAGCAGGGGGTGTCATACGTGACGGGGGAGCTTCTTGTTGGGTCTGTGACTGGTGACTCGTTTAATACTAACTGCAAAGCTACGTGCGCGTCTAAATGTGTTATTTACTTGGCCACGTGCAGCATTTGTAACAAACAGTACGTCGGTAACACTACAGAAGAATTGCGCAAGCGAGTCACTGGTCACAGAAACAAGAAAGAATCTGCCTTGTATGGCCATCTTAAATGCCACAATAACCTTGAGTTCAATTTTGCATTCAAATTTCTTGTTATTACGTTTTCCGCTACCGAAAGACTTCTAGATCTTGAATGCTTGTGGAAGAAATTTCGGCGGACTATTTTTACCGTATTTTCTTTTTTTTTTTACACCGAATTTCTTTTTGCGATATAATAAAACACTTAATGACTGCATTCCTCGGTTAACAGCGAGTTTTGCTTTCCCTCGAATCTCGATGTTCGATGATCTCGACTTCGTCTCGGGAAACATCGAGATTCTCGGGAAAACAAAACTCGCTGTTTCCTCGGAAGCAGTCATTAAGTGTATAATGTAGCCCGCGCGGGCTACAATTCAAAAATCGTTGCCCGCACGACATTGCTAGAGCGGGAAATTTCGGAGGGAAAGTTGTTTGTTATTTTGTTGTGTTTTCTTAAAGGCAGACACGCCCCTCAAGATCTTGGGTCGTTTGTGGTTCTATCAAACCATGCGCTCTATAATCTTACTTACTTAAAGTTATTATTATTATTATTATTACTTCGCCACCGAGAAAACAAGGATTAGGAGCAATGGGACAAAGGGATTCCATCACAATCAGAAAAAAATGTATTGAAGTAAACGCCTTCTTTGTACGATATGACGGATATCTGTAAAGGAAGGGAAAGGAACCCTACACATGTTGCATGTGCTTTTTAAATCTTTGTGCGCGCAATGTTCGCTAAGCGAACAGTAGAGGACACAATAAACTGCTTTGTTTGTTTGTTGTTGTTAAGCCTTTCTCTCCTGCTCACCCTTTCCAGCTGATTCTACTTTTTAATGTGCAAATTCTGCGCAAAATGGGCGATTGCAATATCAAAATTTCTGACCTTTTTATAACCAGAGGTGTGGGGTCATATCCATTGGCGTAGCCAGGAGTTTTTCAGATGTGGCCATACCACCTGGAAATTGCTGATTAATTTCCATCGACTCTCTGACTCTTACATTTTTCTTATATTCTTCGCGAGCATTTCAGATACGCCATGGCTACGCCCCTGATATCTCATCTGGCTGGGGTTAGTGATGGACTTTTTCTTGAATCACACAATGTTCACTTTCAAAATGCATAGTAGAGGATAATATCATCACAAGTCTTCCTTTTTTTATATTTTAAATGCTAGGTTTAATAGTCTATTTAGTACCTGCTGACCATTTTATTTTATCATCTCACAGGTAAAATTAACAGAGGGGTGATAGACAGATAGGCAGGTGGTGCTGGTAGTGTTATTGATCAACACGTTCCAGCTCAGTTCATCTTGTGTGCCAGTGTACTCATGACCTTGTCTACTTAACCCTAGCATCAATATCATACATGTGTAAATGGAGCAAAATAGCAAAACTGAAGCCTACCTTTATTAAAGCAAAAGAAACAAATACAACACCCTGAATTATGTGAAAACCGAAAAAGAAATATGAATATCTGACCTATATTATAAGGTGTAGGATTTTTAGTTGACAACTGATTATTAATAAAACATGCTGTCACCTAATCTTACTTCAGGTTTTGCAGAGAACAGGGTTAACAAATTAGTATACTTATCAAACTTTCATTCCCTGCTTCTGACAGAAAGGCAATACAAGGAGACATCCCAAATGTATTTCTAGCACGTAAAATAGAACACACAATAAAGTGTTGAGAATCACATAGTGTTATTTTGTCAACTTGTGACCACCTGAGCTGACAGGTATGTAAACACAGTGTAAATAACTGCTGATGTAATGCATGTACCACAATATATACTACTTTATATGACACATGTAGTCAAAAATACTGCCTAACAGTTTCCCAGCTGCACCAACGGCTGTCTGGAATGAAGGTAAGAGGTCAACACACTGTGTACATGCTAACCTGGCACTCCTGTGTGGATGTGCAACACCTTTTTAATATGGTTCAGTGAGCCATGAGATGGTTCGATTGTCCTAGTTGCCAAATTGCTCTCCCTCAAAATCACTTTGCCTCAAGCCCCTCCCTTTTTTAGCAAATTATTGGCACTTCAATAAATTGTACACACTATAAAAATCTTGGCAATGTTGGCTCTTTTATATGGCTAATAATATGATGTCCATACTCTTTGTCATGTTCCAGTTCACTGGTCCATTCATGATTTCACTCAATACAAGTCACCCAACCATGATGTTAAAAAGGCTACAGAATTGAACACAATATTTTCATTCCCCATAAAAAATCTTTGATTTTCAATACCATCACTTTATGCTTTGGTTACAAAGGGCTGGACTAAGTCACCTAACTTTGTTGTATTTCTGCTGAGAGTTTATAAGTACAGTATGCCAATGGCTGTTAATATGGTATAGGCCATCTTTGCATGCTCCTGCAGTGGGCATGTGTATATTGCCAAATGGGCAGGAAATGCTTGGTCACCAAAGATACATTGAGTTTCTCCTTTGAAAAAGTGATTGCAGCTTTTAACTTGTGGCTAGTTGCATAGCAACAGCCAAAGAGACATATCTGCAATCTACTCGATTTTGAACAGAAAGCCGGGGTCACTTCATAATTACTGCTAATGCGACTCGTCAAACTGAAGTTCTAATGGATTTTATGCTCTCTTTTATCAAAACCTTGTCGTGTCGCCACAACCAATACATCATTTTAAAGATAAAATATCAGATTTATCTGCTGTTAAGCTTTTGTAGCAGTTTCATGAAAATTATTTACGGCGCACAGCAAAAACCGCGTTTTCGACCGCCCCTGATAAACGCTTTGATAGGCCGCGGTAGTTTACAGGCTTGGCAAATCTGACTGCGCAATATCAATCAGCACATTGTTGTCTCTCAAAGTGTGTCGGGCTTTTTCAATTGAAACAAACTATCGTTCTAAACTGGAGAATATCATTTTTAATTGTAGATTTGTTAGGGTGCTAACCCCTAAGGCAGGTCTGCCCTTGAATCAACCAATCAGAGACACTATAGCATTTTCCGTGACTGAAGCCGGCAGACCTGGAAGGTTTTAACCAATCAGAGGTGTCAGATTTAATTGGCTCCACAGTCCTGTGATAAGAGCGCCAGTCATGCATGAAATGCCTGTTTATTACATTTCAACGCATGTCAACACCTCGTTTAACCTTTATGTTTTCCTTTATATGTCATAAAAGAAAGCAAATCATGAAATGCAATACAAACTTTCAATAGCTAACTAGAACATAATTCATGGTTTTGTTTCGTCTTTCTAAAAACAGTGTATATTTCTCACTTGGAAATGTTCTTAGTGTTTTTCGTTCCTTCACTTACAATACAAGTGATTTGAAATCTGTGTGTTCAATTATACAAATAGTAATTATGCATCGATTGTGGCGCGAGTTTTTGGCGCGCTGTTTTCCCGCAAAATGTTTGTAAAGACCGCACAGCTTCACGAAAAACTGATTATTAATTGCAGATCTGTTGTATGTCAGAATCTACAATTTAAAGCGTTTAAATCATGGCCTCTTTAAGCGGCAAAGGATCTACTTTTTACTGAGTTAAACAATCGCTAAATACTCCACTGACTTGCAGGGTTTTGTCTAGAACGAACTAATAAGCACAGCTAAGCACAGTCCTACCTTCAACCCCGGGCCTGTTACATCGTGTCGTTGTAAAGCCTTCTTGCAGCGCGAAGTCCAACGGAGGACTCCATTTGTCACAATTTCGTATGAACTATGAGCTTTTCACAACTCTCTTGCACTTTTATCCGTATATGATGATTCTGCCAGAATGTGACCTCTCGGAGTTGAGCTTCTTAATTCTCTGTTAAATTTTAACATCGCTAGGCAGATCTGCCAGTGTTAGTCCAATAAGACAAAACCACGTAACTTTTGATGACAGTTTCATAGGTCATTATCATGCCTGTCTTATGATAACAGAGCCGTCTTTACTCCCTCTCTGCCCGACCTGCCGGCAACAGTCACGTTTTTTTCCGGCCTGTTCTTTCCTACGAAAAAAAACTACCAGACATAGAATATACTTTTCTCGCTTTTGGCGTTTTACTCATTGTCGTTATTTAAGCGCTCAATCAAGTCTCGCTTGTACATGTTTTGATTTTTTTAACAACAATTCTGATTTCTCTTTCTACAATGAATCGAAACAAGTTTTGAGCACTCTAAAAAGTTGGCCCGGCCTGACGGTTTTTCGGGGCATAAGTGTCAAGTGTTATTTGCCCGACCTGCCGGTATTCGTCCAATGACCGTCACAGTTCGTATGGACTATGGGCTTTTCACAACTCTCCTGCACACCCGTACCAGAATGTGACCTCTCGGAGCTTAATTCTCTGTTAAATTTTAACATCGCTAGGCAGATCTGCCAGTCTTCGTCCAATAAGACAAAAACACGTAACTTTTGATGACAGTTTCATGGATCATTATCATGCCTGTCTTATGATAACAGAGGTATTTGTTATGAATATAAACCCTCCTCTGCCCGACCTGCCGGCAACAGTCACGTTTCCCGGCCTGTTCTTTCTTCCGAAAAAAAAAAAGACTACCCGACATTAGGAGATTTGCTGTAAAAGAATACCACGATAGAAGAATAAACTATGTTTTTTTCTCGCTTCTATTCGGCACAAGCGAGACTTGATTGAGCGCTTAAATAATGGCAATCAGTAAAACGCCAAAAGAAGCGAGAAAAGTATATTCTTCTATGTCTGGTAGTTTTTTTTTCGTAGGAAAGAACAGGCCGGAAAAAAACGTGACTGTTGCGGGCAGGTCGGGCAGAGAGGGCAGAGAGGGAGTAAAGACGGCTCTGTTATCATAAGACAGGCATGATAATGACCCATGAAACTGTCATCAAAAGTTACGTGGTTTTGTCTTATTGGACTAACACTGGCAGATCTGCCTAGCGATGTTAAAATTTAACAGAGAATAAGAAGCTCAACTCACATTCTGGCAGAATCATCATATACGGATAAAAGTGCAAGAGAGTTGTGAAAAGCTCATAGTTCATACGAAATTGTGACAAATGGAGTCCTCCGTTGGATTTCGCGCTGCAACAAGGCTTTACAACGACACGACGTAACAGGCCCGGGGTTGAAGGTAGGACTGTGCTTAGCTGTGCTTATTAGTTCGTTCTAGACAAAACCCTACAAGTCAGTGGAGTATTTAGCGATTGTTTAACTCAGTAAAAAGTAGATCCTTCTAACATACAAGAGATCTGCAATTAATAATCAGTTTTTCGTCAAAATGTGCGGTCTTTACAAACATTTTGCGGAAAAACAGCGCGCCAAAAACTCGCGCCACAATCGATGCATAATTACTATTTGTATAATTGAACACACAGATTTCAAATCACTTGTATTGTAAGTGAAGGAACTAAAAACACTAAGAACATTTCCAGTGAGAAATATACACTGTTTAAAAAGACGAAACAAAACCATGAATTATGTTCTAGTTAGCTATTGAAAGTTTGTATTGCATTTCAGGATTTGCTTTCTTTTATGACATATAAAGGAAAGCATAAAGGTTAAACGAGGTGTTGACATGCGTTTAAATGTAATAAACAGGCATTTCACGCATGACTGGCGCTCTTATCACAGGACTGTGGAGCCAATTGAATCTGACACCTCTGATTGGTTAAAACCTTCCAGGTCTGCCGGCTTCAGTCACGAAAAATGCTATAGTGTCTCTGATTGGTTGAATCAAGGGCAGACTTGCCTTAGGGGTTAGGACCCTAACAAATCTACAATTAAAAATGATATTCTCCAGTTTAGAACGATAGATTGTTTTGAAGGCTTTGTTTAGGAATGATCGAATGAAGTTCATCTCGTGTTTAATAGTTAACTGGGACCCTATTGTGATGAATATTTTTGAAATACTTCGAAATTCACAAAAGCCCGGCACACTTTTGCTTCCCAACCATTTATCTATCTCATGGTAAAATTTCAAAGCATTCCGTTTAAATCCTGTTGGTCTATCAAAGCATTTATACACTAGATTTAGCAAAATCTTAGAGGCGATTTTTGGGCTTCTAAAGTTGTGTAAACATAAGAGGGATTAGTGACGAATCTGTCATCACGCACTTCACCTCCAGCCAATCACGGCAGGCACCCCCTGTGTGCCAGCAAGGACATACTCTTTCGCACAGAATAGATAATGAGGCTTCTTTCCAGTCTCCTGTATTAAATTGTCAAAGCAAACATTTATTATCGTCTTGGAATTCGAAATTAAACGGTATGGTTAAGCCGCGTCCAAAACCGAGTTCTAAGAAGTGCCCAAACTTTGAAAAAGGGAAAAGCGAAACCAAAGCAAAGGCGCACGCCGAGAAAAACAACAAAGACAAATTGCTTTTGGCTTTCAGACGATTCTTTATCAAGTCCAAATATCTTTATTCTCGAACTTGATGTAATTGGTGGATCTTCTGTCCGCTGTTCTTCGTCTTCAGCATTCTCCTTGGATTTGGGTTGATTGAACATGAGCCTTTGTCAGGCAGAGCGAGTTGTTCTTTCTTGTTCTCCTCAAAGCTTAAAGATTTGGCTTTTTGACTCCTTTTGCACGCTTTGAGACCCAAGGACTGCCGTTAAGCTTTTTTCGCTTCCCCATGATTGGGAATAGAGAATTTTCAGAAAAATCGCTTCTACACGACACTTATACACTAAACCACAGAACAACAATGTGTGACAAAATATGGCGGCCCATAACAGTCACCTAAATGTCCCGTATGTTACGCAAAAATGCTAGTGATGTGCGCTGAACCGAGTAGACATCACAATAGGATTAAAGGATTATCTCGCCTGTATTGAAAGACATATTTCTTGGGCATTTCTAGTTTTCTATAAATTTCTCACGCTGCTTTTAAGATTTCAAGATTTTTTTGGGAGAGAGTAAAGATCAGGCCTCGATGCGGAAGAACTGTGATTTGCGAAAATTTTGCAAATAGAAGGCCGCGAATTACCAATTAGACCTCAAGTCCGAAAGGGCTATGGGCTAATAGCCCGTGAGGATGCATGTTTTAGTATCACCCAACTAGCTTTTGCTTTTGTGACGCAGCTTGTGAGTTGTTTTAGGTTCGTACATGGGATAACGGCCAAAACACCTTTCTGCACATGCCCCAACATTAAAAATCAGCCAATCAGTGAAGGCCCTCAAATGGAGGTGATGAGCTGGGGAGCTCTGGGTTTGAGAATGATGATGGATAATTACCAATTAGACCTCGAGCCCGAAAGTGCTATGGGCAAATAGCCCATGAGGCTGCATGTTTTAGTATCCCCCAACTAGTAGGACAAAAAAAGTGAAAAATTGCAGTGTTAAAAATCACCAGAAACCTTGACAAAATGAGAACCGAGAACAGCCGCGTGCCATGTGTTTTCATGTTCAAAATCGGCGCTTTCGCTACTAGAGGTCTATTGATAATTAGTAGAAACCCACTCGCATACTATCACGAATCCTGCAATCTTATTGGCTCCGCTCGCTATCTATCATGTAATAGATAGTGAGTAGCGAAAACGCTAGCGCAAAACTTTCTAAAACTGTGAAAATAAATACCTTTTAGCAACGCGCCTCTTTAACTATCTATTGATTCATAGAAAACTCGAACTCGTAGTCTAATTGTTAATAATCCCCTAGCATAGCCAATCAGAATGCAACATTGGCAATAATACTAATAAGTGAGATTTCACTTCTGTTGCTGACAGCGTCAACACACGATAAGTACATTGAGTGAGCTCACAGATATAAATACTTCAGCTCCTTACCTAGATACCGCACGGGAGTATCACGGAAAATATCCACATCATCATGAGCAAACAATCGTGACTTCCACGTCCCTCCTCGACCTCCGTCGGCCGCCATCTTGGATTACGCAACAATAACACGCATGCTTAGAATGAAGACCGCTGAACAATTTCTACCGGTCAAGTTTAGTTATGAAAACTCTCCGAAAACGTACTTCTTTTATTAGTTCGTACTCTATCTTTGCAATAAATAACGCTTCTTTGCGAACAGCACTAATGTATATGTAAAAACTGTTGTTCTTGGAATAATAGACTGTACTGTCTATAAATAGCCACTGCCGTCACTGCGCAACAGCCAATCAGATGGTTTGTTATTGTGCGAGGGCGATCGAACACAACGAATTTTGTATCGTGCAAATTTTCTTCGGCATTTTCTATGCGTTAGAGAATCAAGGCCCTTTATGCTTAGAGAAATCTATCTCATTGAGATTCTGTTGTTTATTGGTTATATTTGCGAGGACAAGGTTGACTTGAAGATCTTCGGAGGCCTTCGGAATATTTTGGTTCGCTGACAAAAACATGGCTTCAAGTTCTGCAGTAAGTTTATCGTCAGGGAGTTGTGGGGATAATTCGTCTTCCTTCATCTTCACTTAATTAGCTGATGTAGATGCTTCAGTTTCGGCCGTTTCTACGAGCTGGGTCTGCAAAGTCGTTGCAGCTGAATCTTGGTGATTTCTTTTTTTCGAACGCTCCTGATCTCATAGTTTAACCCTATTTCAGGATGGTGAGAATCGGCAGCTCAGACCATCGAGGAGAAGACCAGTCCTGGTGTAGCATTTGATATTCCAGTTGGAAATGTAAACTCCATACATCAGCTGCCAAAGCGACTGCAAAGCTATGTACGAGAGAACAAGCCTATCCTAAGTGCAGAGGAGCTGCAGCACAAGCAGAAAATGGCAGATGAGAGAAGAAAGGTAAGCATTGCTTGACCCGGGGTTGTTTGACCTGGGGCCGGGGGAGGGGGGACTCCCCATAAACATAGACGGGGGTGCTCGTCCTATCCCTTAAATAATCAATATTTTCCATGGATCATCATTAGATTACTTCACAAAAGCAATCTTATGTTATTTTTGTCGACTTCAGCATTTTGAAACCACTAAATTTTGATAATTTCTGGAACCACACATTGTATTCTGAACCACTTTGCAAGCTATAACATCATCACAGGGTGTGTGAGATTTGATGATTCTGGACTTATCTTTCTTTAGAAAAAAGAAGAAGAGAGACTAAAAAGAATTCATCAAAGACAAGAAGCAGCAAGAAAACTTGCTCATAATGTTAACATCCTGCTTCAGGGGAGAGCTCGGGCCCAAGGTCAAGGGGACAGGTGGTCCAATGAGAAACTCTCATATGGCCAGATCCTTGCCATTGCTAAGGAAATTTCCAAAAACTTTTACCAACTGGAAGAAACAGATAATAGATGATCTTAAAATAGAGGATGGTAAGTCTTCTGCTCCATACAGAGTTGCAGATCATAGAAAGCCAGTCACAGATTATAATAAAAATAAACAAAGAAATCAAGGTCAACATTCAAAATCAGAAAAGAGCAATACTGTCAAAGGAGGGGTATCATTTGTGGTTGCACTGGATGATGTGACAGAGAATAAGAGTAACTTTCCCAAGTGCTTATCAGTGAGTCAAAGCAAACCTAGCAAACTAGGATTACCCAGCAGGATTTGGAAGAGAAGCAGAGGAAGGCGGAGCACAGACGCAGGGTAAGTGGGAATAGCCCATTTCGCAGTTAAAAACGCAGCACTGTGGGAAGCCTGTATTTAACACCAAAGAGAGGCTCAAGCGGGCACTGTTTTTTCAAGTGCGTGTGTTGTTCGAATGGTGGGAAGAAAAGTTGAGAAATACATTTTCGCCACTACTGGCAGGTAGATCAAATGACTTGCTACAGTATTTTGGCAAAGGGAAGTGCCAACAGAGAACATTGCCTGCCTGAGCCTCTCTTTGGTGTATACAGGGATTTTAACCGCGAAATTGGCTATTGTCCTTTGTCAAATATTGGCCTGCATCCATATGTAATTTTAGCCATGCCACAAAAAAATGCAACCAATGAGAATGCAGGAAAGGTGTTGCATATTTGGCTCAGCCTTCCCATCATGCTCTGTATTTCTTCAAACTTTGACTTTTTTCTGTAGCATGGTATAAAATAGTAATGAAGATTATACATCAATTATTTTTCATAACATGGCTTACTGCTGAACATCCCATGCCACTTGTCTCTTGTAACAAGTGATGCATAGGATATTCTGCATTATTATACAACTGTGATGTCATTTTACGATGATGCCTTTTTATGATGATGTCATTTTTTGTGATGCCTCGGAAAAATACAATTTGCAACTTGTAAAATATCCGCCCGTATTACTATAACATGAAAAGACATTAATAAGATTGTACAGAGCTGGAAATAATTTTTTCACTGACCTGACAATGTCCGATCAAACTCCTAGAGGGTGGTCACACATAATAATTGCAAATTGGTCGGACATATCAATACATACAATATATCTTTATTCACATTTCACTTTTTCAGATTTTACAGGGACAGTCAATTTTCAGGATAGAAAGAGATTTAATTATGTATTATTAAAGACATTAACTGAAAATATAGAAAGAAATGCCTAAGGGCCTTAATGAACCATTAGGTTTTCGGGTTAGATATCAGATTTTTTTTGTGATATCAGAAAATTGTTTGGACATAAACTTGCATACCTTAATTTGAAAGACACAACATCCGACATTATGACCAACATGGACAATGGGTAGATCCTTCATTTATGGTACACTATAGTGTCCTCTGTATAAATATCTCTGATGTCTTATAGAACGAGGATATGCAGAAGGACACTAAAGTGTACCATCGATCTATGAAGGATCTAGGGGACAATGTCCAATGGCCGGCTGTAATTTCCAGCTCTGATATATATCACTGGAAAGCATTGTATATTAATTAGTATGTATTTTACATCCATGTGTAGCCTACTGTAAATACATAAACCATCTCCCAGCTGCACACAGGATGTTCTTGTGTAAAATACATTCTATTTGGAAATTTTGGTCTCCATCTATACTGGTAATGGCCATCCAGTATCCCAATTTCCAGTGCTTGGTTGTGGGTCAATACTTAAAAAACAAATAGTGAGGCCTGAAGGTTCTGCTTGTATGGTACCTGGCTACAGCAGGGTTTTCAGTAACTTTTGACAGGTAGATGGAAAATTATGGTGAAATAATACCAATTACCAAAATTTCTCAAATGACATGGAGAAAGCCTCCAACTACATGTGGCTGCTACCCCACTGTGAACGTGGACTTCGGAGGAATGGTACCTCAGCTTCTAGTTAGTCCCTGTTATATCCTGTGTGTTAACACCACTAAATTTGACTTTCAGAGGAAGCAGCAAGAACGTGTAAGGAAAACTTGTGAAGGTCGTGAAGCAGTAATGAAGATGGCTGCAAAAATGGAGAGACTTTTTAATCATGAGGCTGCCCTGTGTGGATATGAAGGTTATGGAGAAGACCACAAACTGGCAAAGGAAGAAGCATTCAAACTTGCACATGAGATTGCTGATGGGTTTGATATCCAGAAACAGAGATACAAAACTGACTTGATAAGGGCTGAGAGCTTCTTTGTGCAACAGCCACATGGCCTCCCTAAGAAATAGTTCAAGCTTTTGTACATAAGAATTATGTAAAATTGCTTTTGGAAAGAAATGAGTGATTTTTTCAGGAAAGTGTGAGAAGAAATAAAGAAATTTTCCAAAGAAAAGTTAACAAGTGAGAAGAACATCCTCTCACATCCTCTCTTGTATCCACTTTGAGACTGCATGCACATACAGTGTAAGAGGTTCATTGCATGCTAAATGATGGAACTGTACTCAAGTTCATCGGCATTAATTTTCTTTTCTTACAATGTGTAAATATCTTCATCTAGCATTAGACTAACATTTTAAGATTGTGGTGACACTCACATGTATTGTACCAGCAGCACTAGACAGCAATGTTTAGGGGGGTGATTCAAAAAGAAAATACAAACGTCTACAGTCAAAAGACATGAATCATGCCCCCATAGAGCTGAATATTGAATTCATTATTGCATTATTGATTTCATTATTCATCCAAAGAATGCATTCATCAGCTTGATATTTAAAATCATGCTGAATATTAAAATATTGATCTCTGACTATAGTGGTGCTCATCCAATTGAAACCTTTTAAGGTGACTCATGCGAAAGTCAGAGCGCATTTTGCAAAAATATATTTTCGTCTACAGCTTAAAAAATATACTCGCTGTGAACTTCAATCTTGGAGAATATAAGCAAGTATCTTTTGGCAAGACAATATTAATGCATTATCTGATCTCCATTGGCATTAATACTTTTATTAATAATATCTGAGCTTAAATGGACCCCTTCCTTGAGAGATCAACCCAGCGCAAAACAAAAAAGTTGCTGGTATTTTTGAACGAAACGCCATTAATCATATTGAAGTCAGTTGGACTAAGTGTTAACGAAGTTTCAGGAAATTCATTGGAAGCAAAGTGCCTTTTTAGAGTTTTAGTCGTGTATTTTGGCCTATTAGTGCCTAACAGGCACTATGCTTCCAAAGAATTTCCTGAAACTTCGTTAACACTTAGTGTATGAGTCGTATGAGTCACCTTAATATGTGGATATTAAAAAAGTTGAATATTCAATTGCAGCATGCAATTTCTTGGCAGGAATAATGAAATCAAGAATGCAATCATGAGTTCTATATTCAACTCTATCTGGGCACAATGGTGTAGACTGTAATCTTTAGGAACTTACCACATATTTAGCATACATACAAGTACTTAACAGATAATCCTTGGATTAATTGAAAACCTTTAGAAGTCCAGAGTAAATTGTTTTATTCTGATGCATTTCATAAAAACTATTACAATAAACACCATCAACCTCAGGTTTGCCCTTTGAAAGCTATTCTCGGTTTTCATGTGACGTCATCAAAAAGCTAACTTCTAAACCAAGAGACCTACAGAGATGTCCTTCCTTTCTATGTATACTGTACATAAGTATTTAATTTAATTGTCATGCAATTATAAAATAAAATTACACAAAATTAAAAAATGGGCAGTATGGTGTTTACAGGACTGGTTTATTATTTTTGAAGCTTCATGCATAATTTCACAAAACATTTCTTGACAAGGTTATACCTCATTTTAAAATGGTATATTACTTTATTTAATTTTACAAATATTTTCTAATGAATTCTCTTTCTGGTGCATCAGTTCAATTTTTGAGAGTTCCACCCTCTGCTAAATATTTTGGGGTTTTTATTTTACACCATTTTAGTGTCAGCTAAGATGTGTTCTCAAAAGGAACGTGTTGGGGATTTTGGAAATTTGATTACCTTTTCAAGTTATGATTTTTTAAATACATTTTTTTCACATTAAAAAAAAATCCTAGCATACACACAGAATGACTCTAAAACTGGCTCTTAAATTTCAAAAATCTCCAACACCGTTTTTAGAACATATCTTAGGCTGTAGTAAAATATTGTTAAAGAATGAAAGCAATGTATATTCATGTGCATGGAACTCTCGAAACTTGACCTGACACATCGGAAAGGGAACTCACTAAAAAATAATGTGTTTTTATCAAATTAAAGTTGCCATTGTCGAGTTTTCACTTGTCAAGATTGCAAAATTATGCCATTTTAAGGAAAAATACCACAAAGGTGAGCAGTAACATTGAGTGTGACCAGTGAGTGTGAGTGATGCCACACATTTAAAAAATATTTTGGCTTCTTCCAGTCAAACCATCAAATTTCTATGCCAGAAATGGTACATCTCACAGTGGCGTACACAGCCTATAGGCCTGCAGGCACGGGACTGCACATTTTTTGGTTGATTTTGGTACAAGTACTACACTGCATTCTTAAGTTTGGCCTATAGATTTGCAAAATCCTGCGTATGTCCTTGGCTGTGCGTGCAACTTTTAAAAATCCTGCGTACGCCCCTGTCTCACATGTAGTTATGATGTTTGACCTCCATACCTAGCTGGTACAAAACTAACACTGTCTCTGTACTTAATACTATGTGGCCCTTGTGACTCAAAGAGTTCACCACTTCTATTTTCTGGTTTATCAAAGACAGTGGATATGACAACATCTCTAGTTGCACGTGGCCTTTTCACATGCCTTTCCAGCTTTTTCCCATGGTATCCCAAACCCCTTTTTGAGCTTGGACCCTGGCCATCAGCTGGGATTGGCTCTGTAATGCCGAGCTGGGAGGATCCCAGACTCTGACCCTCTGTCCAGCCCTGTTGACGCATAACACTGCCCCCAATACCCCTGGTGAACCTCTCAAACCCACCTACTCTGTTTGGGTCAATATCGTTGCCTGCTTTCCACTGTTTCTCCACTCTCATCTGGAGAAGGTCTTTGGCATCTTTATCACCTCCCCCTGTTTGTAGACAAAAAAGTTATAGTCACGAAAAGTGTATTTTGGGAATGCAGTCTACCAGTGTGATTTAATATAATCTAAGTGCACTATGTAAAAGGTAGTACATATCCAACACGGCACACCCTAATCAGATTGATCATAACTTTCTTTTATAATTCAATGTTTTATGTGCAAAGTAATGTAGTTTTCTCACATGATGTAGTTTTCAAAGAAACTTGGTGTAAGCTTTGGCATCCTTCTGATGCCCAATTTTGGACTCATTTTGTCAAATAAGAACAGAGTTGACAACTGTAAATTTGGATTTAGGATAAAAAGTAAAATGGTCTGACTTCAGAAAGCTTTCAGGGAAATATGAAGCACTGACACTAGATGAACTACTATTTTAAAATTGTTACATTGTAATGTGTTGTGAAATGTTCTAATTATGGGTCTGCATAATGAGTACAATTGCTGATGCATAGCAATTGGCACATAGGTCTGTGGTATTAAATCCTTGCCTAGTGGATAGAGCCACATATAAATAAATAAAACAAAGATTTGCAAAAAAAGTATTGCAATGAATGCTTCTGCAATTATTTGATACAACGTAAGTAATCCACAGCTCAAGTCGTTTGGGTACATTTAAAAATTCGAATCACTTTTTATTCTTACCTTCCTCTTCATAAATCCCCATGTCAACATCCCAATCATCCACAGTCTCCTCATCAAAGTCAGCTTCCTCTTGTTGTTTCCAGAAGGCAGCATCAGTATACCATACAAGGCCGCTACCTCCCTTTTCCCACTTTAACTCTATCTCCTCCTCAAACAGCCTCTCCTTTGTCCGGCCTTGACTGTCAACATCATTATGGAGGGTGTTGTGCCTGTCCCACTCTTCTAACTCACCATCAGAATCTTTGTGGTCACTTTCATTGTCACTCTCAGAATTCCTTATTTCTCCAGAGCCTTCACCAAGTTTGGCTTTATTGATTTTTAGCTTACTAGTTCTAAAATCCTGGAATGTTGACTGTTCACTAGTGTTGCAGTGAAGAGATGAGTGATCATTAGAACATGAATCATTACTGATTGAACAACCATCTTGATTTTCTGGTTCTTCCTGCTCCCATTCAAACTCATTCCCATAATCAAATGGCACATTCCCATATTTCTTGATCCGACTTCTTGGAAAGCTCAGCCCCAATTTTTTAATCAGATGAGGAGGGAATTTACACTGTCTGATCAACTCTACATACTTGATGAGCGGGGTACCAACATTACCATTTGGCATTATTGGTGGAGGGTTTTAGTTCTGATAATCTCTTGAGATCACTTGCCAGAAACTCTGTAGTAGACCTGAGTTTGTGCTTTTTCTCTGCTTTACTCTGATAAAGTGTTCCATCATCTATAAAAGAGATGGAAATAAAGTGCATGGGTGATGTCCAAAAAAATATTTTCATGGTTACAGCAATGGTTAATATTAATATGTTTCAGGTGCCAATGCCCATTTCTGCTGGGGGAGCTGGGATGTATACACCTATATCAGAAATGGTTGCACCATCACAACTGTCTGCTGTAACCAACATTGCATAATGGGGGCAAATAGTTATAACACAACAGAATAGTAGACACTGTTTTTTTTACCGGTAGGAAAAATAGCCATACGGTACTTCTCACCCTGCTCATGCAGATGATTCTACAATACATTGCTTGCAAGTAATTTTGTACTGGGTCAACACTAGTCTCCTCTGTTCCTTGCAGCCGCCCGGACGCGGACCGGTGTCACGCTATGCTCTCCTGGTCAACACAAGCCATTTCATTCTTCTTAATTTCTCCCATGATGCACAATGGGCTACAACAGAAAGTTGTGATGGTGCAAACTTTTGGTGTATACATTCATTAGTCGACTTCCCCGCGAGCAGAGGCTACTTTTTATCTCCTGTATTTTCTTTTTAACTTTAATGTTTTGTTGTGTTTTTCAACTACACAAAAGTAGCCTCTGCACACAAATGTCATTTCACTGTCGCGCATGTGTGAGAAAATGGCATGAGCTTGGAGAAACTGGTCAATTAAGTTTGTGCGCGAGCAAGAAAATAGGCAATTTATCTGCTCTACAACTTACACAAAATCACTTGAACACAGCTCTGATACTCATTCTAAGGTTTGCTCTACATCTACATCTACTTTATTGACTGATAAACCAATTCCGGTATCACATCAGTGCTTTTGTGAATTTGCTGGAGATTGTTTAGTTTTCTATATAAATTTGAGCAAAATGTTGTGTGTTGTTCATTGAACGAGAAATCACTCGCGAAAGCGTGTGCTGTTTTGAAGCAAAAACACTGACGCCATTCTTGTAAAACCAGCCAAACCAGTCAAGTACGTCCACGATCCTGGACGAGGTTGTGACATTTGTGTGCAGAGGCCACTTCAAGATAAAGTGGCCTCTGCTAGCAGGGAATTAGTCGACATGAGTCCTGATAAGTATTCTGTCATTGAAAAAATATCTAGCAATGAAGCGTCTCAGGCCCTCTTTTATTTGTGGCGTTTAATACCGTCAACACAATTCACCCGATCAATTTTACACGTATTTTGATGAGACAAGCTTCTAATGACTTGTTGGCTAAAAACCTACCCTCCTCTCCATTTTGAATCTTTATTCGTGAAATCGCTGCTCGCTCGCCGTAGGTTTGTCCGGCCTTGTCAGTCCAGTTTTCCTTGTTATACATCCTAATAAGCTCCGCCATCTTGTAGTTTGATAATCTTACTACACAGCAAGTCGTTTTGGTTCTATTGTTGCTTTCCTCTCTAGCTTCAGGACGATGTCGAAAATGAAAGCAGTCAAATCCTTCGCTCTCGATGAATTGCGAAAAATAAGCTCTGAGATCTGCTGAATGGAACGCTTCGGGAATATTCCCAATAACACCATGACACAAAGCATTATCTTCCATTTACGGACTAGAATGAAAATAAATGAACACTCTTTATGGCCAATAAATTTACGTAAAACTGCGTCTTGAGAAGAAATCCACTCGTCCGCCATTTTGAAATTTTGAGAAGGTAGACAAATCAGCTGTACCGAGAGACTGCAGGCTCGAAATTTTACTGAGCATTGTGGGTATTTGGTGTTTGTTGCTATAGCAACAGCTTATCGGCCGAGAAGCCATGTTTTGACTAAAGTGAGCCATTCGAACGTTCGATGTGAAATTCTCTCTTTGACTTTCTAACCATGCCGATAACTAAACATCCAAAGACCCGGGAGCCTTTGTGGAAGGAATGGGACTACAAGGCGCAGAAGAAAGGCGTCCATCACACGGTGTATTCGGTAAATGGCGATCAGTACACAGGAGAGTGGGACGGGAACAAGAAGAACGGTGAGAGCCCGCATGTTAGCTCATGTTTTATCGAACTAGTGCACCCGCCGTTTGCAGAACTCTCCTAGTAACTTGTTAGAGCAACAGCAGGGACACGGTAAAATGTACAAGATATGAGAGAAGCAAGCCTTTCAATAATAGTTAGTTACTTACCGATACAGCCTACCCCTCGCAAACGAGAATTACTGGCTGGGGGTGAGCTAGATACTTATTAGAGTCCTAAAGTGTGACGTCACAAATTTGAAAAATTTCGAATTTCAGATTTTAGTCCACGGATAATGAAAGACCAACTTCGAAGAACGTTGCATGCAAAAAATGAGGTGAATCGGCTGAAACGCGACCGAGATATGGCCCGCTGAATACATAATTTTCTTTAACAAATCACTGTATTTTGGACTCAGTTCATAACTTTATGAACTGAACCAAAAATACAGTGATTTGTTAAAGAAAATTATGTATTCAGTGGGCCATATCTCGGTCGCGTTTCAACCGATTCACCTCATTTTTGGTGTGTAGCTTTCAATTGATATGCCCTTTCGAAATCAAGGAACAAATATTGCTAAATCGAAAATTTTGTTTTTGTGACGTCATCACTTTAGGACTCTATAAATATATAACTTAAGCTTACAAACTAAATCTCATTTACAGAAAAAAGGAAAAATATATTTAAAATAAAAATATATATAAATAAATAAATGTCAATATCAACTGGAGTATGATTTAAACTGGAGAATATAAAAAAGAAACTCAACAACATTACTTGAATTTGACCAATACTAAGGGCCTGTTTACATGGAAAGAGGGTGCCTTCTATCCACGTGACTAGCAGTTATCATAACAAAACATAGCCCTAGCCCCTAGGGCTGGCCCTCCTGTTTGGTTTTACATGGGCTTATGTAAACAAAACTTGTCCCTACTAGGTAGGGTTTCCCCCTACCTAGGGGCACCCTATCGCGCATGTAGAACAAACCGTATAATACAATAGGGAAGGGAAACTCTTATCGGTAGGGTGCCCCTATCCCCCAGGGGCACCCCCCCTCATGTAAACAGGCCCTAACTTTGACATTTTGTAGGAAAGGGAACAATGCAGTGGAAGAAGACTAATGCAATATATGATGGTGACTGGAAGGACGACAGACGCTGTGGATTTGGAACATACAGTTTACGGGAAGCTAGTGGCTTTAGAAAGATTTATTCTGGAGGGTGGAAAAATGATAAGAGGCATGTAAGTCTACTGGAGGATAGCAAATGCTGTAGGGCTGATTTCATTTCCATAATACTATACTCTATTTCCCTTTTAAGTCATTTATAACTCGAAAACAGCGACTGGGGACAGGTGCGTAGCCAGCCTAGTATTTGAGAGCAACCTTTTTTCATTTTGAACCCAATCTGGAACATTGAAATCCTGGCTATGCTCCTGGGGGACTGGGTTTGTTCATTCATCTGATTGCCTGCTAGAACATGATGTCAGAGTTAATTGGAAGGGAAATACCCTGGGTACCAGAGTCTCCAAGCTTCACTTGTTTACAAAACGCATATTTACTGATCGACGAGTGAAGCGAGGAGCCTCTGGCCTCACAGCCTTGTTTTCTCAGTTCCAGTCACGCATGGTTTCAAGTTTCTTTGTCTCAGCTGTCAAAGTTTGATGTTTGCAAGATACGCTTTGACGATTTAATCAAAGCTCAAAAGCTTTACTCAAACTGCTAGAACCACGGCAAAAGTCAATCTTTTTGTTTAACAAACTTAAAATAGAACCTCTCTTTGGTCTTTCTTTAAAGATTTTAGTTCGAAAATCTGAAAACTTAGATTATCAAGCGCCTGGAATCAATTAACTTTGCCTGCGCCTCCACGCATCGGTTTCAAAGGTCAAACATAATAAGAATCACGTACTGTCAACTCACAAATCATAAAGCAGCTTCTGTGGATTATACGCAACCAGCCAATCAGCTCCGTAGTACAAATTCTGTACTAGCGGAACTGAAAAAACAAGGCCGTCTTGGCTTAGCGTGTCAGTAAACACGTGAAGCTTCAAACCTCTGGTACCCAGGGTAGAAGGGAAAGTGCTTTAGTTATTGCAATCACTTACAAATATCAGAGGTACCTGCATTGAGAATGTAGCTAGCTTCACTTACCTTGGACATACCATCTCAAATGAAGAGGGTCATTCTGTGTTTACTATACAACGCATCTCTTCTGCCCATAAAAAGTGGAACGAGCTCAAAACCGTTCTCACGGATCGCTGTGTAAAGCTGCTAACACGAGTTAAATTTCTAACTGCCTGTGTACGCAGTCGGCTCACTTACAGTATACAATCCTGCTACCTTGATACAAACTGGCAAAATTGGAGTCAACGTGGACCAACTTTCTATGAAAACTTGTCCACAATGGGTTCGAGCGTGTCCCCATGCACCAGCTCCGACTAAACAGCATGAGCACAGCTAACCCCCCTGAGGATGGTGATGTAGACTGGCTCTACAAATACTCCAACACTGACATTCTGCTACTCACCCATTCCATACCGATCAATACGTTTTACCTTCAACAACACCTAAAATACATCGCTCATGTCACTCGTCTCCCTAACTCTTCACTCCAAAAACAGATTCCTTTTTGAACTAATAAAAAACCGTACAGCCGTGATAAATGGAAACAATATGAATCGTTTACGACCTACCAAAAGAACATCTTCAACGAGATATGCAGGTCAAGGAGAAGTTCCTGCAGCTGCTGGCAAGGGCAGTCGGCACCCCCACCTGCTGAAACAGTGGAGGGGGAAACACGATGATGATGACTGAGTATTAGCCTATTGTTTATTTGTGTCTTCAGGGGTATGGCACCAACTTCTTCTCAAGCACTGAGTATTATGAGGGAGAGTGGTATGCTGACAAAAGGAGTGGGTGGGGACGTATGTACTACTCAGATGGAGCAGTATATGAGGGGGAATGGTATGACGACAAGAGAAATGGTGAAGGCATGCTTAGACTAGGTAAGTGTGATAATTATAAAGGGAATTGTTGCTTATTTCTGTTGTGTACCTCTTTCTTGGGTTCCATCAATGGACTAGAGTAGCTGAAAATTGTGTGAAGTTGTTTTAGATGCAGGGGGCTGTATGACAAAAAATCCTAATAGTATATGTGGGGTGAAATGATGAAAAGGTAAAATTTAAATATTAGTTGGGTGGCAGACAAAATTTTGCGATGCTCACCTATTGCAAGCCTTGCAGACCAACCATACAAACTATTAAAAAGCAAGTGTTATTTTTGATCCCATTCTCTGAGTTTGCATTGTAGCTTTCTGAAATTTGGGCTTTTTACTAAAACCATCATTCATTTTTCAGTTCTGAGCATCATTTGGGTCAGAAGCTACTCATTTTGAGGGTGACCGGGTCATGTGACCTCTTAGTGTAAAGACATTGAAAAGCTTTTCCATTCCTTGGTCTGATTGATTCTAGCCACGCCCAGTTAGTTGTATCTTTTGTTATACCACAATGCGCGCGTTTCTCGAATTCTGATTGGCTCTCAGCCATGGGTACATAAAAGTATATACCACGGAACGCGCCATCATCTGCGCGC
Organism: Scolanthus callimorphus; assembly: GCA_033964015.1. Classification (NCBI taxonomy): domain Eukaryota; kingdom Metazoa; phylum Cnidaria; class Anthozoa; order Actiniaria; family Edwardsiidae; genus Scolanthus; species Scolanthus callimorphus. The sequence goes on from CM066919.1 coordinate 15,146,334, forward strand.
GCGCTAAAAAGAACCAACGAAACACCGTTTGGCCGAGCGCGCGCGCTGTTTTTGTATTTATTTTTGCCTTTTTGTTGTGGTATAAAACTTAATAAAGTGGTCAAAATGTACTGCGGACCCACTCGGCTTCGCCTCGTGAGTCCACAACATTTTGACCACGTTATTACGTCATTCCGTGGTATATAAGAGGACATACCACGGTAAATCAGAGGACATTTGTTAAATGGATTTCTAATGAATTTTCTTTCAAATTTTTATCACTGCTTTTTCCTCATTTCAGCTAACGAGAACAGATATGAGGGGGAATGGAAAAATGGGAAAAAGCATGGAAATGGAACATTTATTACTTAGACAAGGGGCAGAAATACACAGGTGTTTGGTGTGAGGACATACCTAAATGTGGGACAATGGAAGACTTTGGTCGTGAGAAGGCTCCTGAACCTACAACCTACCCTCTTCCTGAGGTAACGTCTTATTGTACATTTGCTTGTGCCGACACAATGGAATGGAACCCAGTACATGCAGTTATAAACATTGACCATTGTTTAGTGCTCATCATTTGTCTGTCTCTTGTTATTTTCAGTGTACATTAGAGGACCCTAAAACTGTTCTGAGAGAAGCTGAAGACATGTTTCTAGATGAGCCACAATAGCAACTTCAGTCCCTTTTCCAGTTCAAAAAATAGAGAACGCATTTTATATTATTGATATTGACCAAAAGTGTAAATAGTGTAAATTTTATTTTTCAGTTATTCGCAACGATAGGAAAAAGTAGGGAATTTTTATTCCGTTCAGGAAAACATAAGCTATTTCTATTGAGAAAGCTGCAGCACAAAGTTGGTTCATTTGCATACCTTTGCAGTGCTCTAATTGAGCAAAAAATAAAGCCATTTCACAGCTGCTTTTTTAAAATAAGGTCAGTACCTTGATAGAGTGGGTGAGTCACCGAAATCAAGGCGAACGTGACGACATGTAATTTCGAGTTCTGTCATGCTGGCATTCCAACGTGTATTTGTCCTCGTCTAACTTCACCAGAGCACTTAGACCTCGTCCACACTACACCGTTTTCAAACGAAAACGGATACTTTTTGCTCCGTTTTCAAAAAGATTTGCATCCACACTTATCGTTTTCGTATTGTTTTCGCCGTTTTCGGTGATCGTTTTCGGCCTCGTAGTGTGGACGATAGCCGTATCCGGAGCAAAAAGTATCCGTTTTCGTTTGAAAACGGTGTAGTGTGGACGGGGTCTTAGTTTAGCTTTAAATAAGTCCAAGGGCAATGCTCACCATATCACGTGACCTCCCTAGTGGCACGAAGAGGACTTGTTTCTAGTCCTGTCTGTTTGTGTGGCAGTCAGTGAATAGTTGCAGGAAAAAAGATCGGACCACTCATAACACCCAGGACAAGTGTCCTATAAAGTTGTTTTGTTTGACGAGATCTAGAATGTATAATTTCCAGAGCTGTTTGTGTGCTCTTGCAGTTTTGATATAACAGCGGTTTACAATCGCCACAAGAACATGGCCCTTGTGATGACACGGCTCTCAACAATTCATCTAAAACACAAGGCAGCAGAGAGCGATATCTGTCAAGTTTTATTGTAACATTTTAGTAAAGCCAGTATAAAGTAACGCTTTCCATTACAGGTTGTTAACTTCATCTTGTTATTCTATTGGGCTGTTCCATTTTAGATCCTTTACCCCCTATCGAGGAACCGGACATCTTTCATAGTGGCCGTTGTGTTTGGCCCTGGAATTTCCGCGGGGTCGCTGTTTTTTTCCACAGGGTCTCTCTTTCTACCCAGGATTTCCACAGGGTATTCATTTGCAACTTTGGAAATTCCACAGGGGACGCAAGAGAATGTGGAATTTCCACAGGGGTGGCCTCAAATTTCCACAAGGGTTGTGCAGAAACCTGGAATTTCCACAGGCCTAGACAGAGGAAATTTTCTTTCTGTTCTGGTCACTGTCGAAATTGGTTCATATTGTGAGTTGAACTTTGTTCTATTATGTTTCGTTTCACTTCTTTCGGGTGAGACAATAAATCGAGGTCCCGTCTCGCCTTTCTACTCTCCCAGTTCCAAGGGAGACGATAAAGAACGACTGGGGAAGTAATAGAGCGGTTTTCACATGACTGTCGTGAAACAATTGCAATTGAGCAATCACTAGCCAATCAGAATCGAGAGAAATCACGACTTGCTCCTAAATGGCTTTTTTCTCAGCCAATTGCAAGCCAAACCAATTACTATTGGTTTTTTATTACTATTTTTTATATTTTTATATAATTTAATCTCATATAGCCCTTGTAAGAGAACCGAGACTTGGTGGGGTGCCCCTAAAACCGTTATTATTATTATTATTACTAAGTAATTACACAATTGCATTTACTACAGAATTTGATTGGCTGAGAAAAACGAGTAGCCAATGAGAACGCAAAGCAATCGCAATTACATATCAAGTCTTGACAGTCATGTGAAATCCGCTCTAAACAGAATGGGCAATTCCCAAAAATATATGTACCCCGGGACGGGCAGCATTTGGAAATTCTGAATGGGAGGGGGGTTTTCAAGCTCGGAATTCTGCCTGCATGGGGGGAGGGGTTATGAAGCTGGAAGCTATGTTAACCTCTCAGGAATTCTATATGCATGGGGGGCTAAGCCATTTTGGAAATTTTGGATGTATGTGGGGGGGGGGGGGGCAAAAACTAGCGCCGCCCGTGGTGGGGTACATATATTTTCTGGAATTGGCCATAAACTTTCTGGCAGTGACTACCCTCAGTGTCTGTGCTTATGACCGCTTGGCTGCCAGTGGCGCCGTAGGGACTCGGCGCAGGAGCCCACTCGGCGTAATTCAATTTTCTAAAGATACGCACTCCTGCTGTAAGCAATCAGCCATGTGCTTGAACTATGTCTATCTGTTTGGTAGATCGCCAACACACACAATACACAGCTCTATGAATGTACCATGAGATATGTTAGTGTGAATTGATAAGCCCATGCGGATAAAGCTGTCCCGGATGGTACTTACTGCATCTTTCGGTAATAAGGGAAGACGCCCGATAGTGTTTGATTCGCCATCCAAACAACAGCTGTGGGTACCATCTCGTCGCTTCGTTCTTTTGATGATACGGTCTCACTAAAGGCTTAATAGAGTATAAAAACTGTGGTCGTGCCTCGCTACGTTTTGGTACACGGGGATCTGCTGGTATGCTCAGGTGTGTTAAGGCCTGACTTGGAGCTTATACGTGGGCAGAAAATAGTATTGCAAATATCTATAATACGAAAATAGCTACAGCAATGAAACTTTGCATCAATGTTAATTCTTGTACTAGCAAAATTTTGACAGTTTATGTTTCCATGACAACCAATTTAAAGGGACGTGCGCCATTTTGTCCTTTTTGGGGACATAACTTAAAATGGGGAACAGAAAACCTCAACCTATTCTGAAAACACGATGAAATTCTCCTTTACTGCATCGATTCCTTCAACATAGCGCCTTTTAAGGCTGACCACCTTGAATATTAGCGGAGATATGAGAAATACTTGGTTGCTGGGGCAACAGTTCTCACGATCACGTGACCCTGGACACGATTAAAAGGCGTTATCAACCGCAGAAGTTCATGAAGATTACGAGTTTAGGGTCAAAAAGTAGGAAAATTGGCGGTAAGTTTTCCCCGTTTTTGATTGAAAGTAAATTTTAAACGGTACTTACAGACTCTAAAATTGTGTATCCATAGCAACTAAATGCATGGAACAGTTAAGGTCGGGGGATGTGTTACTCATACCAAGTTCCATCTCGGTAGCTATTTTGTGAATGTAGTTATTTGCAAAAACTGCTTTTTGCCTTAAGAATCCGCGTATAAGCCCCATCTCCTTTCAAGTCAGGCCTTAACACACCTGAGTGATATAGTGATTTTGAAAGGATCGCACATTAACAATTGGATGAGTTGAGCATGATAGTGAGATTTGTTAACGCCGAGGTCCTTCGCTTCGGCGGATAACTCGAGGCGTTGACAAATCTCGCTACAGCCGATTGCGTTTGAGCGTTTTACCCTAACAGTTCGCACGTTACGTTTGAAAGTTGCGATGTGAGACAAAAAGTCGGACGTTTCCAAGGGCAACCGCCATGTGTATTTTTCACTGACCAATCAGAGAGGACAGAACTCTTTGGTTCGCCATAGAAACGTCTCGTTTCATCCTAGAAACGCAACTTTCAAACGTTCAAACATAACGTGCGAACTGTTAGGGTAAAACGTCAAACGCAATCGGCTGTATCATGCGAGAACCGAATTCAATAATTGTTTTATTATTCAGCAACAAGGAATTCTTACCTAGCTAAACGAAGTCGACGACGAGCCTTGCAAGGCAAAACGGTTTTTCAACTTCAGCTTACGTCCATTAGTATTTTCCTCTTTGTATTCAATTCAAATAGCCATTGTTGATGTTTAGATATCCTGAGCAATGGTCTCTCAGCAAAAAGCATAGTAGATTCAACGAGAATATTTAAAAAAAGCTAAATTGGCTTTCGCTTTCCAAATGAAAACCAGTGGCAGTCAAACCTAATGGCTTGCGTTATGACGTCATTAGAGTGCATCAATCCTAATGTCTGGAGTTTGACGTCACGAACTGCGCGCTAACATGCTTTCCCTGTGTACTCTTAACCAATCAGAATTGAGATAGTGGCATGGCTGAATAATAATGTCTCTTGGTGTCGCAGCAAACTACTGCAAACGGCAGACATGTAACGTGTTTACTAAGTAAATATAATCAGGTCAGAAACCCAAACATACAAGTGCTTAGTCATGTTTTAGGAACGTCCGTTGTCCACCTGTACGAAATGCAATGCTTCAGTGATTCACTTGAAACAACTATACTGTGGGTCAAAGACAAACACATTCTCTCCTTCCATTCTGGTATTTACACTTGTACGACTATTAGCCGCACAACAATCTTTAGGAAATCAAGCGCACAGAGCTCCTCGCCAGGGCTCCCTAGTATGGTATAATACAGTAACACAGGTAAGCAGTACTAGAGAATGATGAATTCTTTAGCAGCTCTCTTTTTTAATTTTATAATCAAACGAGGCAAAGATATCTAAGATTGCTCTACGACGACATTGATTCATTGTTAGGAAATCGGAAATTCTCGACGTTCAAGCAGTAAACTTTATAGCAAAATGGCAAATAAGTGAATCAATAGCAAAGTTACAGTTTATTATTTATTATCTGAAAAAGAAGTGAAACGTCAAGGATTTTTTATTTTGCGCAGTTAAGGGCGTCAAATAGGATCTAGTTCTATATTAATGAGCAAAAGGTGTTTATATTAACAATATTAATGGGAGAAAAAAACGAGGAAGTTAGATCTAACAAAACACTTACAATTTCAGGAGGTAGGCACGTAGAAAGCGCGATAAGTCCAACGAACCCCCTCAAACCAAAATGTTACAGTTTTTGCCTCATATAATAAGCAAGAATCTCAATCGTGACAAAAGCCAGGAAAACAAGCAGAAACGAACCTCAATGAAAATTTACGGAAACGAGCTCCAGCTACGGGCCTGGGAAGTATTGCTTCGAAAAAAAATTAACACAATAAAATAGGCGCAAGGAATTTTGTATGATATCCAGGTGACCATTTCATGATGAAATATTTGACCAAATTCACAGCAAAATCTGCGATGTGTTTGAATCAAGTACTACAATCAGTGTACTGAGCATTTCGCGACAGAAGAACATCTATTGAAAACGCATAGTGCTTTTAACAGATTACGTTTTCGAAAAAGAGAAAACAAATAAATACTCATTGTAGGATTCTTCTGCCACCCTATTGGAGTAAACGTTTTTTTTTGTCACAAATTAAGAGGCGACCGTATTGGGTAATCAAGGAAGATTAAGAATCACTAATCTTTGTAAATAAACCTGCCATGTGTAAATAAACACATGGCAGGTAACTTTGCAGGTCACAACTTTGTCACGAAAAACAATAGCAATAAATCGATATTTAATGCTTCTGTCAATGCTAATTTAGAAAGAATGGACGTTTCATACCTAATAATACACATGAAAAAATCTCTGGATTCTGATTGGCTGAGAGCAGTGCAATTTTTTAGGTAACAAAGTGCCAAAAAAAGGTAACAAAGTGCAAAAATGGTTAACAAAATGTCTTTTGAAATGCTCAAATATTTTGATAACATTAGAGCTATATTATGGCCACTTTGGTTTTTGTTCATGCTCAAATTCTGTCAGGTTTTGGTCCAGATTCCAATCAAGGAAAAATGCGTGCGGTTTGTTCAGTTTGTAAGCAGATTTGTGAATGATTCCTTGTACATGTGTATTATTAATACGAAATCATACGACTTTTCTCGTTCAATTTGGAATTTATTTACACTCGTGGGTTTTTCAAAAAGCTCAAATTGCACTCGCCTGCGGCTCATGCAATTTTGATACTTTTTGAAAAACCCACTCGTGCAAATAAGTCGTATGATTTCCTATACTAATGTCGAAAATGTAAGAATCTGAAGAATATAGAAGATGAAATAGAGAGAGAGAGAGAGCTGAAAAACTTCCTTCTGTATGTAGGTCTTTGTTCATTATTTTTTCTTGATTAGGTAGAACGTCATGGCTTGGTGGTATGGTGCTCCTCTTCCGTTTCTCATCGTCTTTGCGACTTTAGATTTCGGGTAAGATAAAACTAACGACATCTGAAATACTCTGGTCATGCCGTTTCTCGACGTTTCTTTCTCGATCAGCCCCCTCTATTGCATTGTAAATTCGATGACCTTCAGAGACCGGTGTCCTATGACCATGAAGCCACCCGCACCTCCCGGTGTCTTACGACCACTTGAAGACGTCCCATCCCCCGCCGCTTTTGTAGAAAGTTTCATACATTTTCTAGATTGCTTTTTTCTTCTCATTATCAAAAACACACATTGTGCTTTCAATGATAAATCCCGGCAGCAGAAAGCACTGAACCTTGTTTTTCTTCCAGATACGCATCGTTCTGCAAAGTTGCTCTCCCGCAATGCTCTCCCCAAATCTCATCCGTGCTACAAGTCCCGCCAGGTAGAGCTTGAGAGATTGCGACAAATATGGCTCCTGAAGCACACAGACTTCCCCTTCACTCGCCTAGATATGAGCAAACAGAAATTTCGGGCACAGATTAAAGCGGACCCTTTTTTAGCTGTGCAAGCTAAAGCACTACTTGCACTCACTACCGTTACAAATGCAGTTTATAATAAGTACAAGAACAGACGGCGCAACTACCAGTCATACCACGCATGGTGGAGTACGCCCAAATATGGTCATGGTTTAGGCAAGTACCGGAGAAATATTTAGGGTAAGTATGGCGTGAGGGCTATATAACTAGGACTTGCGACAACTAACCAGTTCCTGCTTGTGATACTTGTTATATTAAATTATGACATCGACCGCATTACCAGACAAGCGCTCCACCAATAGGAGCATACGATCAACACAGCATTTAGATGTTGATTGTTGTATCAAGAAACATTCTTGGCTTTCCATCATAAAGTTGACAGTTTGTATTTGTCGCATGTCAAGGAGTTTGTTCTCCGCGTAGACGAGCATGGTGCCTTCCAAACCAATTACTCGAACTGGTTGACAGATGAGTTATTCGCCGAGCAGAGACTGGCAGGAGCGAACCCTATGACTCTAGAACAAGTTACCTTCTCAAAAAAGCGTAAGTCGGCATTTCATTGTCACATCTGCGTGATCATGGTTGTGCAAATGGTGGTGTTTGTGATCAGCAACATAAAGGCCGGTTCACACGGCGCGATTTCACCTGCGATTTTGAGGTGCGATTTTTGCGGGGATCTTCGACGTCATATCGTGGTGGTGTGAACGGCCGGCGTTTTGGCCCTGCGATGTTTGCCAGTTTGTAGGCGATATGAAGAAATCGCACCCGCATCGCAGTGGAATTTGAACATGTTCAAAACGCCTGCGAAGTCGCGGCGATCTCGCAAGTGAAATCACCATAAGATCGCCGACCGTTCACACCGCGCGATATGACATCGCGATATCATCATGTCATCATGAATCTTTGCAGTTTATTTGGTGCTTTTCAGAACAAGGCTTTGTACAGGATGTGTTCTAGACTGAGTGTGTTGAGTCTTTATCGCATTTTAAGGTGGAATTCGCTGGGATGACCTGAGAAAGAATTTGAATCCGAAGTTTAACTGGAACACAGCTTTGGTGAACGTACTTAAAGGTCTTCCTTGTCATCTGGGAAGCAAGTCGTTAAAATGGGTAGGTAATAGCGAGGCAGTGAGAAAATAGTAAGTCAATATTGGGGTCGCCCTATGTAAGGGTCGCCCTATGTAATCCAGAGTGTGGGATTCGGGATCCTGAGGTGTGGGATCCGGCATCCAGAGTGTGGGATCCGGGATCCAGAGTGTGGGATCCGGCATCCAGAGTGTGGGATCCGGGATCCAGAGTGTGGGATTCGGGATCCTGAGGTGTGGGATCCGGCATCCAGAGTGTGGGATCCGGCATCCAGAGTGTGGGATCCGGGATCCAGAGTGTGGGATCCGGGATCCAGAGCATGGGATCCGTGATCCATGGGTCGGGATCCGTGATCCAGGGACTGGGATGCAGGATCCACTGGTCGGAATCCAGGATCAAAAACATCTGTGGACCCCTTTACATGGGGCGATTGGGGACTAATGGGGATTGCGATATAGTAACCATGTGGGAAATTCCACAGAGGACCAACAAAGTATAAGAGTCACCGTGTTTTGGGGTTTTCTTCGCTCGACTTCGCATTCTGATTAATTGCTGGCTAACAAACGTCCAAGACATCCACGATTAGCAACATATAGAAAACGCATTGTCTGGTTTATTAGGCCACTGTGAAAGGACCACGAGTAGGCCTAACATTGCGTCTTTAGAATATTGGGGTCCTTGAGAAAAATAAATTATATAACGCCTCCTTGTTTCATGTCAGGCCATTCACAAGGGTTACGTATACACGTATCGCGTGCCAATGTGCGATGACCTGACCACTACGGAAGATATGTACAAGTTCCCTGGCGAGGGATTCAACCGAACTATGTGGCCCCTCAAGTCGCCTATCGCGCTGTTTGTGACAGTTCCAACAGATATGAAGGACAGTGAAAGTGCGAGGAGATTTCTACCGGTAGCAATACAAATGGACTCCAAGCGAGGTGAGGCATGCATGGTCTAGTAGGAGGGATTGATGGATGGCTTGATGGACGGACGGAGGAAAGGGAGGGGAGATCGCCATAGGCGGTGGACGACGGGTGCTTAGGCCCCTCCCCACCACACACACAGTTAGATAGGGAGAGGGATCTGAGCTCCTTGAGAGTCCAAGCGACAAAAAGGGGATGAAGATGCCATATGAAATGTTTTCGTGATAGCCAGAATATGCAATGGTATACACCAAGGAAGCCAATTCATTGTTTTTGTTTGCACAATCAACCGTGGCAGAAAATTAGGGCTTGTGATAAGCCATGAGTAAAACAGATCGCTGAGACATGCTGTCTTTGTCGATAGATTGTAGTCAAAATGTTATGTAATCGAAACAAGAGGCGTTTCCCTCATGTCTACTATAGATTCTCCGGTGTACCTACCAAATGATGGCGGTTTCTGGACGCTAGCCAAGCTGAACCTACAGCTCACAGACTTCGCATACAGCCAGATAATAGAGCACCTCTGTAAGGTCCACTTCCAAATGGAAGTGATGTGCCTCAGCCTCTACAGACACATTTCAACGCTTCACCCTCTCTATGTCATGCTGAAGTACCACTGTCGAGGGGTGGTGGTGGCTAACACTGTTGGCGCGCCACAGCTTTTGGCACCCAAGGGAGTGGAGGATCATTTGCGACCGTACGGATGGCAAGGCGCGGCAATGCTCCTACAGAAAGCGGCTAAGAGTGTTTCTTGGGAAGACTTAGATTTGCGGAAAAACATCAAAGTAAGAACTTTGTGTACTCAGGTGTGTTAAGGCTTGACTTGGGGCTTATACGCGGGTCAAAAACACTTTTGCAAATATCTCGTGAAGGAAAAAAGCTGAGGTTACCAAACTTGGAAGTTATCTTAATTTTGTCATCTTCAAGATATTGACAGTACGGGTTGCCATGGAAACCAAATTAAGGGGGCTCGATGCTGATTTTGCTTTTTTGACGTTCAATTGAAAATGGGGAACATAGAGCATCTAAGGATATAAACAATTACGTACATTTTTATTGTTTACGTTGTTCCCCATTGCCATAGTAACAAACGATACCTGTTTATCACAGCCATGCTTAAAGGTGGCCTGCCTTAAAAGGCAATTAATTATGGGGAACAACGTACCCAACGAAAATGTACGTAAATTGTTCATATCCTTAAGTGCTTTATGTTCCCCATTTTCACTTATGAGGAAATTACAAAATTAGCATCGTACCCCTTAATTTGGTTGCCATGGCAACAAATACTGTCAATATATTAAGGATGACACAATTAAGATACCTGCCAAGTTTTGTTACCTCAGCTCTTTCCCTTCACGAGATATTCGGAAGATGTGTTTTTGATCCTCAATAAAGAAAAATGGTATGCTCCAAAAAATACCCGTACCCCCCTATCGAGGAACTCCAAATTTTGGAAAAATGCTCTTCCCCTGTGGATATTTATGGTTTCTGCATAGACTTTCCCAAAGTCCGCTGTTCCGCTTTTTTTTTAATTGGCTTATTTTGTACAACGGACTTTTCTCGCTCGCTTCCCGCCAGTTTTTACCGACCTAAATTTAGGTCGGGGGTGTGTTGGAGGTGTGTCTGATAAACATCCAATCCGAGTGAGAGAAAGATTGACGTCACATTTTACGCCATCGTCGTTAATTCGCGCGATTTGAAACGGAAAATATTTTTCACAAAAACATCCTCTGTTGGGCGAAAACATGTTTGAGGTATCAAACGCTGCGCTTCGAAGTCTTTCTTCTTGTAGATCTATTCTTATGAATCTTCGTAAGCATTTCTCAAGATAAATTTTCCAAAACTAGCATTATAACACGACGAAATCATGCAACAAAAGTCTAGATTCTTAGGCAAATGTTCAGTTGTTGAAAGACTTAGTTGTTGACAAAATTCACGGCGCGCACTGCTGACGAAGATCACGCCACTTTGAGCGCGCGCTGTTTTTCATTCGTTTTTCGCGGCCAAAATATGCAAATTAAAATCGAAAGCGTGCGAGCGAAACAAGTCGTACTCTCCCACGCTCCAACCGTGTGCTTTTTTTCACTTTGTTCTAAGGAAAAACATAGAGTACGACTTGGGGCAAGTCTAGTTTCTGCACAACCCCTGTGGAAATTTGAAACAACCTCTGTGGAAATTCAACATTCTCTTGTGTCCCAAATGATGTGTTTCAAATGATGAATATCCCGTGGAAATTCCAGGGTCGAAAGCTATGACCCCTGAGGAAATTCCAGGGCCTACAACAACCTCTATGGAAATCCTCGGTAGGAGGTAATGGAACTAAAATGGAACAGTCCAATGAACTGGCGCGAATCTAGGGGAGGGCCAGGGGGGCCGCTGCTCCCCCTTTCCAAGAGTAAAAGTGTAGGTAATGTATGAGCATTACATATGCTAGCTTTTCTTTTGCCATATTTTTTATATAACGGTGCCCCCTCCTTTGGTTGTGTGCCCCTCCCTTCGCCAAATGTCCGTATCCGCCACTGTAATGTTATCATTAATATCAAGGCCGTGTCAGGGGGCGTGTCCAGGCCTTATTCGTCAGTACGCTATTGTGCAAAATTAAAAAAATTTCACTCTAGGTTCTCGTCAAATTTGCCCAACAGAAGCGTGGAATGACTGACAGACAAGCACTACCATACTACCCATACAGGGATGACGGGCTGATGATCCTGACGGTTATAGAAGACATGGTTAAGGAGTACTTGGATATGTATGTATAATAAGTGCCTATTATCCTCTTTGATAGAACTTGGGCTGGAAGGCATAATCGTTTCTCTGATTGGATCGAGCCGAGGGGGGAGGGAGGTACTCCCATATATGTTAGCCATCACTTTTGGCATGGAGACTTCCAGTTCGATCCTCTAAGAAAGGGCACCTTAATTCCTCTTCCTCCGTGTCAGTAGGGTCTATTTTGTATGAGATACTTCATGTCCGCACTGATATGGAGCCAGAGTAAAGTCAGGAGGAAAATACGGCATGGTCTGCATGTTCTATCAGTACTGTCAAATATACCAACATGCTTTCAGGATTTCGATTCTGTTTTCAATAACTTGTCTTTCTTGGACCTTCACAGTTATTATCCGGATGACTTTGCCGTGCAAGCTGATTACGAAGTACAGAACTGGGTCAGTGAGATTTCTGCAGACGGTACGGGACCGTTTGGGGGCACGGGGAAGGTATGGATTTACGGCCCTATCATCTTTACGTCGACAGGAGCCCATCAACAGGAGCCCGGATCAACAGGAACCCCATCTACTCCACGAGGTCTTGTGATCATATGTGCACTCTTGGTACAGGAATAGAAGTCAGAATCTATGTTTAGACTATGAACTTTGAATATGAGCGGGAAATTGGCACTTTCAGAATGTTGGTTCAACGCGTGATTTGAGTCATCTTCCTTAGTTTGAGAGAGGGCGTAATTTGTGACCATGACTAACTAATACTCGCCGGGTTAAAAAAAAAAGCTAAAAATAGATTTATCGTACTTCTAAGCCAACCAATAGGTGGTGGAGGCTCCTGTTGATGGGTTCCTGAAATCGATTAATGTATACACCACGGTTCCTTTGCTTGCCTAGGCCCGGAGTACCTTCGCTCTGATCCAAATGTTAAAATGGCGCTCGAAAGGAGAAACACGCGTGCACAACGATAGGAGTCTGTGAATTAGCGCTGAAAGCCTTCTGTCCTTCGTTAGAAATTTGGGAAATTTTGGCTTGTCTCTTGCGAGCTCTTCATCATTCGATCTCTAATGATCTAAATATGATTATTTCTTGTAGATTCGCAAATTCCCCCCAAAACTTGCCTCTAAATGCGAGCTCCATACCGTGGTTAGCCGCTTGATATGGGCTTGTCTTGTCAGCACGCGGCGATGAACTACCCTGTTAGTGATTACGGAGCCTACACTCCTAACATGCCAACTAAACTATACCATGACACCAGGGGGCCCAAGGACGGCTCGTTCTCCATGTACAGCCTTGGCCATAGAATTAATGCAGCGGTAAGGCAGGAAGGAGAGGGGGGAAGGAAGCTAACGATGGGGGCAAGTCATGGGTGGGGAAACTGGACATGGGGTCAAAAGAGCAGGTAGAATGAGAGGCAACACGAGGAAGGTGAAGGTCATGGGAGACAGTTGGGTACAGACTGCAAAGAGAATAGGAAGGGACTGCTGAAACATCACAAACGAACGGGAGGGAACCAAACGTACGGGAGGGCAGACTCAATCATACGGAAATATACGCTGGTTTTTAGTTTTCCTCCAGAGATCTGGGCCGAGAGATCTGCAAGATGAAATGCTATCCTCCCTGATAACACATGTTTGCGCGATGAACAACGGAGAATGACGGATCATGCATTCAAAATGAGGGGTGGCGGTAAATACGAGATTTGTTTGAAATTGAAAGTGCGAGACCGCTCTCTAAAATTCCAAGACGCGAGAATCCCTAAGAATTCCGTGAGACTTTGCATTCCGAGCGACCATTCGCCACCCCTACGATATGCATGAAAACAGTAGCTTGGGGTTTTGATGAACGCGTTCGCATTCCACGAGACTTGTTTCTAGTAAATAACTGACTTAGTCTTCCCGTCGTTTTTTTCTCGATCCAGTTTCAGGTAAAAGTATCCCTGAGCTTGGCACGATTACGTCTTGATCGGCTGTTCGATTACGCGCCCTTTCTCGATGACAGACGCGCCCGAGCGGTGGTGTCCAAATACTTTGACAGGCTCCAGCGCCAAGTTGGAGCAGTCCTGGAAGCGAGGAACAAGCTAAGATATGACAATGGCCATCTAACCTACCCTTATTTCGAACCGAGGTGGATGACCAATGGTATTCAGAGTTAAACGCATGCGCATTTGTATAGTGCTATGAAAGAGTAGAAATGAATCATTTATTTAGGGCAATTGCAGAGGCAGAGCGTATGTAAACTCGTAATAAGGACAGAAGAGTCTTACCGCGCTCGTGACTCAATTACGAATCCATGTGTAGTTAAACAAAACAACATTATTGATCACAATCAACAGGACGTTTTATGATAACCGACACTGATTGTCAAGCGACGTGCAGCAGTAAATATCAATTAAAAGAGCTTCACCCTGCCCCATAATGCATTGCCTTTGCTTTGTTGATTCAGTGCAAGGTAAACTAATGCACCTATCAATGTTTTGCCCAGGGTTGGGGGGGGAGCAACCCCACGGGAATTTGACATTTTCGTTCTCCATGAGAAAAGGCCGAAGAAAACGCAGAAATTCTGTCTCCAGGTGGTTTCTGGGTATTTTCCAAGATGGCGGAAAGCTAGTTCCCAGGACTTTCCAAGATGGCAATCAAGTCAAATTTCCCTCCCTGGGGACTGCTGTAGATGTCAAAATCACAACCCTCGGAGGGCCTTAAAAAGTCAAATCCCCCTGGGTTGCCCGCTCCCCCCCCCCCCCCCCCCCCCCCCCCCCCCCCACACCCTGGGGCAAAACACTGATAGGTGCATAACAAGGCCAAGAAAAGATTTCAGCTTTTTGTCGAATCTCTGAAGTTTGATGGTATCGTCAAAAATGGCGCCGGAGCAGTGCATCGTAGGCAGGGTCCTTCAACTATACTTGATACTTTTCTTCTAAAAATATATGTATAAAAGGCATAAATAGAACAAAGGACTACTTTTGACAAATGCTTTTGAACGTCATTTAGTAATAATAATAAAATGGTTTATTAAGGGCCTTTCGCAGTTAAGAAACGGAATTACAGGCTAACTGTACATTAAAGTATACTACTAATAATAAATGACAAACTTTAAACCTGGAATTTACAGTCACTTAGTTTACAGTTGACGCGGTTTCCATTGTTATTCGTAGGGAACTAACTCGGATAATGACTCTCAACAAACTAAAAGTCGGGGAGGGATTTGAATTCTCCAGGGAAAGGTTGGGGTTGATCAATAGAATTGAATTGAATTTCTAGGTAAATATACCCGGGGGGGACTCCCCATATTTTCAGACAGGGGTGCTCGTCCTATCCCTTATAAAATTGACAGATGTGCTATCTCTTAGGGGTGTTTAAAATTAGCCCTATTCCTTAGGGGAGTCTCAGACCAATCCTTGCCCAGAAATATAATGGTACTGACACCAGAACCGATATTTACAAAGGAAACTTGGTTGAAAACCCTAAAAGACTTTATTTGTTTTTTGACCTGCCAATTTTGCTGTCTTTAAGGGTAAATTCGGCGGTCGCCACGCCAAATTGCTTTCTTTTAAGGGTAAATTTGCTGTTTGCCACACCCATTTTGCTATCCCTTAGGGTCAAAATCAATTTTCCCGACGAGCACCCCCGTCTAAAATATTGGGAGTCCCCCCCCCCCCCGGTAAATATATGGCTCCTTATGGATTCATAGGTAAGTATCTAGATACTTACCTATGAATCCATAATAAGCCATATACTTACCTGTAAAATCAATAATGTGTGGTTCCAGAAAATATCCCCCCCCCCCGGAAGAGTGTTGAAAAGTGCCCCCCCCCCCCACCTCTCTGGAATTTCCGAAGAAAAATACAGTATTTGTATGGAAAATATATCCTTTCCTATTATCCTTCCTATGGATAATTTCTGGAACCACACAATAAGCCATTTTTACCAAGACTTCAAGGGGCACTGTCAGCTGTCACGTTTGTTTCATCAAAATGTTTTAAAATAAGACCAGTGTTCTACAGAAACAACTCCGAACCTATATTTTGTTTCAAATTAGTCTTAGAAAGAAAAAGAAACTTGTTCAGCCTGTTCGAAAATCAAAAATGCCAATTAGCAATCCAATTCCATCCGCTCGATTATACACGAAAATACTCCAAATTTGTATTGATCTAGCAGTTGAAAGGTTAGTTAAAAAACGTAGACCATTATTTTGTTGATTTCTAGGAAGTTTGACTGCATTTAAGGTATGAGTATACCTTTGAGGGGTTGTCGCGGGAAAAAAATTCGTATCACGTCACAATTTACACCACAGTCGTCGTTCATATGTCATTTTAAAGCTAAAAGGTTGGTCTATCCGATGAATAATTTTGTTTTCATTATATTGTAAATAAACATATATTTTTTTAGCTCTAAAGAAAAAAGTACCGACTTTCTTTAAAAAGTTCCAGCTTCTTCCAATCAAATTGCACAGCTCCAAATTTAAGCAAAATCTATTCTTTAGAAGGCGATCTAAAATAGGGTGTGCGGGATTTTTGATTTTCCTTTCAAAACATATTTTATGCTAATTTTTGTGTTAGCATTGCCAAAAATATCGATTTTCAACCTGTTTTACGTGATATTTCCGCAAATACGTAAAATATCGATAATCCCGCACACCTTTTTTCAGATCGCCCTCTAAGGAATACATTTTGCGGAAATCTGGAGCTTTTAACATTAACCGGAAGTGGCAGGAGCTCTTAAAAATCAAAAATTAGTACCTTTCCTTTGAAACACAAAACGACGAAAACGATCCATCAAATTAACGTTGCATAGAAATGTACCACTTAGTAAGTAAGGTCGTTCCATAAGCTTTAAAACGATATATAAATGGCCCTTGTAGTCTAAATAATGACGCGACAGTGATTTTTTTCGCGAAAAATTGACATCCCTCGCGCAAAGGTATACTCATACCTTAAGCTACTTAAAATGACCCCAAGCTAGACCAAATTCATGATAGACCATGACAGTTGCCCCTTTCACAATGACTAATTCAATTATCAACCCAAACATTTAACTAGTGAATTCAAATCCATACACTTACCCCGAGTAAAAAACATCCAATAATCTCAGTTTATGCATCTATGCTGACTGTCTGTCTATAACCAATATTTGCTCCTGATTACCTTTATGCGAATCCCGTTGAACGCCACAAAACACGATTTCCGAGAACGCCTTCACTTGAACCATAATTGAGAAGCGTTTATCCAGTCTACTTGCTTGGTCTCATTGCCGACGTAAACCTGAAAATACAGATAAAATCATGCCCAGGTTAATTGCATATCTAATCGTAGAGAGCAACCAACGAGCGCAAAATACCTGAAACTTGCCTTCAGTTTCTCCATCTTGAATCAGTTCCATCCGTTTTGCTAGGCACAACGTTATGCAAATTGAGCTGTAGTAGCTGTAGCTGTCAGGGCGTGGTACAAATGAAAATAACCAGTAAGGACGTAGTTGCTTTTGTCTCTATTATTTTCGTTCTGAAGCACGGTTGGTCCAGCGTCGGCCCAGCACGGTTGGTCCAGCGTTACGGCGTTGGGTCTCTCACCGCTGTGGTCCGGGTTCGACTCCTGGCCGGGACAGAGGAAATTTTCTTTCTGTTCGGGTCTCGGTCGAAACTGGTTCATATTGTGGGTTGAACTTTGTTCTACTGTGTTTCACGTCTTTCGGATGAGACAATAAACCGAGGTCCCGTCTCGCCTTTCTACCTTACCCAGTTCCAGAGGGGACGTTAAAGAACCACTGGGGACGTAATAAACCCTCTGGCAGTGACCACCCTCAGTGTCTGTGCTTAAGACCGCTTGGCTGCTAGTGGCGCCCTTGGGACCCAGCGCAATTCAGCTTACGAGCTGCGAGTTTGGGGAGTCGGTCGCACATACGTACGTACGTACGTACATACGTACGTACGTACGTACGTTCTACAAAGGAGCTCTTTTGTCTGTAGTCTATTATCCTCGTTCTATATGTTGAGGTATAGGGTATTGTTGTATTATCCAACCAGAGAGGAGCTTTAAGCAGCTACGTACCGACCAAAATAACAGCGCTTTAATGGGTGGACCATTAGAAAGTGGGGGAGGGGGGGGGGGGGGGGGGGGGTGGCAATTCCCAAAAAAAAATTCGCGCAAGGCCAATCCTTCCGAAAAAATAATCTTGCAGAGATTCAAGCTAGAAAATAAAAATCCTACAAGGACATGGCTTGGGCTCTTGTTAAAAAGATGTCTGAGGCTCCATATTTATTTAAATACGAAAGCAGTCTGGATGAAGTAGCGAAACCTGAAGTCCTGAAAGGAGAGACCAAACATTTCGGCGCGCTTCGCGCGCATAAGAAATACAACTAGTAGAATTTATTTGAACTCGGCAACAAAGACATTGTCTTACAAGAACAAGTGTCTTGCCAAGGAAAACAAACTTTCCCAAAAATGCCCTGCAGTGATAGAGGTGGCAGGCAGTCACTATGTTCAAAGAAAGAACACTTAGGTAAGCGTGACTTCGACGTTACAAGTATAGCAATTCGTCATTTGGACGGCTTCACGCAAATGAATAATAATAATTTCGTCATTTGCGGCGCGCAGTTGCGCGCATAAACAATAAAACCTACAGGCTTTGTTTACTATATACATAAAAACGGAATGTTGATCTACCCTTTTTCTGAGGCTTGATAAAATGCGTTTATCAAAAATCGGGCGCGCTTAGCGCGCAACGATAGAAAAATGCGATACCCTATATGAATATAGCATCAGAAAATTTGTTGTACATATACATAGAGGAACAGGATTTTCTTACTCCATTTCTGAACCAATATAAATATGGTATAAGAAAATTGGGTTGATGCATATACATACAGCAATAGGATTTGGGTGGCCTGTGGGAACGGAACGCCACGGTATATATCCACTGTCCAGCTGTCTTGCTTCTCACTCTGACAAGTTTCGGTATATATGTATATAACGTGTTATGACTACAAGATATGTTGTGTGTGTGTGTCTGCCGAAAAAAAAATTCGTACACGGCCTTCGAGTCCGAAAAAAAATTCTTGCACAACTTGATCGCCGCAAAAAAAATTCATACGCAAAAATATTGCCACTCCCCCCCCCCCCCCCCCAATTTCTAATGGTCCACCCTAATGAGTTGCGCTTTTACAAAAGGCCGCTTGATTGATAGGACTGGCTGTTGTACGAAAACAAAAGACGTAATTCGTGTTTGGAAACCTTTGTCAATCATGGTTGAATAAAAGTTGTCATTCATTTTCTTCAGCATCACAACTTTATTGTGCATGGTAAACATTAATTGCAACAAGTTTCTCTGGGGAACCCACTTCTATGAAAGCAGCTAAATAACTAACAATAGTTCCTATTGGAATCCGCTATCTTTTTCAATTGTTAACTGTACTCCTTTTCAAAAACTGTTCAATTCAATGAAAATAATGCATTTCATTTGTTCCTGTTTCTGAAAACCTTGTCTACTGTAAACTAAGTCCGTTAATTACCTCGATTCTCGGCAATAACCCCAATACATCCCAATACTCGTTAGACATTGTCTCAGGCTCTCACCACTTGTCCTTCTAGTCTGCGACAATGTCTGGCCCACCCCTAGACGGGAGCAAAAACGTCACAACGGTTTGTTTTTTTCCACGGAGTCGGGGCACGTCCCTGCCGTGGATTTCAGGCCGAATCGACGAGGCTGAAAAGATTCGCATTTATATCATTCAGAGAGGGTTGTTATCCACGAAAAAGGTAAACAAGATAGCTTAATAGCTGTACTTTAATTCTGTGAGGTTTGTTTGAGCAAGCGACCATGATTTTAGGGAAAAAATCGCGGATAGTTTTGGATCGCCGAGTGTTCGGAATTTTGCAGTTTGCAGCCTTCCAGAACATATAGTAAGAGTAAGAGGTGACAATAAATTGGCTAAAACTCGCTTAAAAGTGCATTTCTGACCAAATAAATGCTAGTAGTGGTTTATTTAGGTACTAAAGGACTAGATAAGGGCGTTTTTCAATTTTTTTATTTTTCGTAGGTACTTTCATTTTAGCGCTCATCGAACTCAGTCAAACTTCACACACAGTGACACAAGAAAACTGCAAACTATCAACTCTGGAGTTCGCTCAATGATCCTGGGGAGCCTGTGGGTTTTGGTCAACGGTTTGATAACTTGGCATAGGCATTTTCAAAACGGCGGAACCACTTTTTGAATAGAATCCTATGATATCTTTTTTGTCGTTAATTGAGGACGAGATATCATAGGATTCAAGTATATTCAAAGCGTTCAGTCGGTAGATTCCGCCGAAAATAGCACTCAAAAAGGCGATACAGTAAAAACCCGCATAAAAGAACAGGCGTTTGGGGGATTCAGGCTGATTTTGTTCTTGTATATTGGGTGTCTTCTGCAAAATCAGCCTGAAAATGTTCTTAAGGTGTTCTTAAAGTTGTTTCTTGACATCAAATACTGCATACAGTACCAACAGTCAAATAAAGAAATATGTGATTGGTAGAAAGGTGACAGTCATTTAGTAACAACAATTAGTCAAGTCTAAAAAACAATTGCTAAATGTATACCCTGGGATCCTGCTGTAGAACTGTGTGTGCATGGTCTAGCACATTATATTGTTCTCCTCGGTACTCTACTAAACAGTGGGTTACTGTACTTGAATCTAATTGGCAGCAATTGTTTTATACAAGAACAATTTTCATTTTTCAGGCTGCATGTGTTCTTATGTATAAGGTACCTTTTTGACCAAATTTCAGCCTGAGTGTTCTTAAGTAAACCACTTGTTCTTTTATGCGGGTTTTTACTGTATCGCCCTCGTCGCTGCGCGACTCGTGCGATATCGCTTTTTTCGTGCTATTTTCTTAGCGGAATCTAGCCTGAAGCTTTGAATAATCCTATAGAATCGACAGTCGTATGATATATCTTTTGTTCAAAATTGAGGACACAAGATATCATACGGGCAGAGGATCATTTCATTTTGGGGTGGGCGAAAGGGGGAACTCTCGAAACCTGAAGCCCTGGAAGGGGGGATAACAAGAAATTTTCTGCGGAATTATTCCAGCAATTTCTATATCATTTGCATTTTTGTAGTTCTCTTCTTTCAATACGTTAAACATTTCGCATAAGGAAGAAACATGTAATATTGCGTTTGAGATCTCCCGCAAACAAAGAGAATATGCTCGTGCCGTTTAAATGAAATGCCCGTTACAAGAACATTTGTATCTTAGCGAGGAAAAACAAACTCCCCGCGAAAAGCCCTTCAGTGATAGGCCTGGCAGGCAATTACTATGTTCGAAAGAAGCCCGCAAGCGTGAGATCGACGTTACAAATATAGAAATTAATCAGTTGGGCCGCAAATATGACGATTTCGTCATTTTATATCTTTTGTTCAAAATTGAGGACACAAGATATCATACGGGCAGAGGATCATTTCATTTTGGGGTAGGCGAAAGGGGGGAACTCTCGAAACCTGAAGCCCTGGAAGGGGGGATAACAAGAAATTTTCTGCGGAATTACTCCAGCATTTCTATATCATTTGCATTTTTGTAGTTCTCTTCTTTCAATACGTTAAACATTTCGCATAAGGAAGAAACATGTAATATTGCGTTTGAGATATCCGCAAACAAAGAGAATATGCTCGTGCCGTTTAAATGGAATGCCCGTTACAAGAACATTGTATCTTAGCGAGGAAAAACAAACTCCCGGCGAAAAGCCCTCCAGTGATAGGCCTGGCAGGCAATTACTATCTTCGAAAGAAGCCCGTAAGCGTGAGATCGACGTTACAAATATAGAAATTAATCAGTTTGGCCGCAAATATGACGATTTCGTCATTTGCGTCGTGCACGAAGAATACAAACTACAGGCTTTATTTGCTATACACAAAAAATGCAATGTTCATCACCTTTTTTCTGAGGCTTGATGAAATTCGTTTATCAATTAACAGGGCGCGCTTCACGCGCAACAGAAGAGAAATTCCTGTAATATCCCATGTTCAAATAGGGGGATCACGAAAAGCCTTTATAGTGATAGGCCTGGCGGACAATCACTATGTTGGAAAGAAATCGACATTACAAGCATAGCAATTCGTCATTTGGTTGCAATAATAACAATTTCGTCATTTGCGGCGTGCATGTACAATAAAACCTACAGGACCAAGAGATAGTACCGATAAAAGCAAGAATCTCAATTTTAACATCACAGTTTTCGTGCGCCGGGATTTTACCTACTGGTCCTACCGGGAACGGGATTTTACCTACTGGGAACGGGATTTTGCGAAAAAAGCGGCCGGGAAACGGGATTGGGACCCCCCCTTCAGGACCCTGCTTATAGATTTACATATCTATTCCATTGTTCATTTTTTGTTGTTTTTACTGTTCTTAAAACAATAGAATTCTGGTATGAATTCTACACCTTCACCATCTATGCGCTGGAAGCACAAGTACACAACATATACCAAAAAGCCCTCCACCATGGAAAGCGTTATGTCACGACGACTACGTGTTCCTTTCAACTGGTCTAAAGCACAGACGAAGCTTTCAAGAAAGCAAAACAGCTGATCTCATCTGCTCCAGTCTTAGCCTACTATGATCTTCACAAGCCAGGGGCGTAGACCGAGCACTTATGAGAGGGGGAGTTCCAAAATTCAAAAATAAAAAAACTCCACATAGATCGGACGTGTTTTTTGCGTTCTCGCCACAGTAAACTCAGCCAAAATATTGATCTCGGGGAAAACTAGCGTTTGTAGAAATTTGCTACATTTATTGGAGCTTTTATTTGTTGTCTATTAAATATTTACCGAATTTAAGTAGTAAGTCGGTCCAGAACAGAGGCGAGGGGGGTTCCGCTGCGGGAGTGGGGGCGGGGGGGGGGGGGGGGGGGGGGGGGGGGGTTCCATAAATGGAACACCATGCTGCATCCCGATCATATGCACTTGAATTACGTACTCATCATATGCACTGTGACCTTAAAATTAGAACAATTTGGTGAGGTGCGATAGACTCAGCGAAACAATCGATTACATAGCTCAGATATAAATGATTACTTTCCTATGATTACAAAACGCCCTTAAATGACGACGTCATCAACGACGTCACATCACGTGACCATGTCACAGCGACCCCTTTGTCACATAGATAAGTAATCCCAAGTTTGCCGGGAGAGAAATCGATTCATTGCGAGGAAATGAAAAACTGCTAATCGTACAGTATCTAATATTGTCCACACCCGTGTCAAACCACAGTGTTCATTGATGCTTGGCATTATCTTCACCACCTCTCCCCCTCAACAACAATAACAACACAACAATAATAATAATGAATAAATACAAGTTCCACCAGGTGGCTCTTCCCCCTACTAAACACTCGGCACGTCTTTTTGAAGCTATTTGCTCAGCAAATCGCTTCTTAGTCATCGCCCTCGAACTGTGTGGCTATGTATGTCACTTCGCGGGAATCGTCCAGCTTGCACTCCATGTTGCTCCTGTTTCTATTCGCACTGGGGCCCAGTAGTACGTAGATAAGAGATCAACTCATTAGCATATGTCTCAGTCTCAGTTGGTTTGAGAACGCCGCGCCGTCGACGTCTCTCTGGTCCGACTAAAAGTTCTCTACTATACACAAGACTTCACAGCCATTCTACAATTAAAGACTACAGATTTTCATCGTCTCCACTTATTTCTTCTCCTGCCTACAGTCTACTATTCGCTCGGTGGCGTCTGCAATTTCGGTTTGAATTTAAATGTTGTGCTTTATATCCTGTCATTTGCCTCCATGCCGTTTCACTCAAGCAAGGGCAAACTCTTTCATTTATTTTACAGGTCCACAGTCGTACCGGGTTCCGCGGGAGCTCTTCTACCGGCGCTTTCCTTCGTATACATACGCGAACCCCAAAGCCGACTTGGCCGCGTGTTGGAGCATATTTGTCATACTTCTATCGGCCATTCTTCTCTACCGCCATATCTCGTCACGCTCCCTCTGTAGTAAGCTGGTTTTCAGTATCCCTAGCTTGTCTGCCGCTTAGTTGTTGCCATTACAATTTTGCTTATGTGTTCGCTGAGTACAGCACAATTTGTAGCTATTATCTCCCCGCTCCTGTCAGTCTGGCAGAGTTAGTTCGCTTACCACGGATTTATATGGAAATTGCCTCGCCATTTGTTTTGTTTCTGTCATTGCTTTATGCACATGGGCGACTGGGTGAACCTCGCCGTATATTTTTTCACTCATTTTCTGTGCATGTGGGCGACTGGGTGAACCTCGCCGTAAATTTTTTCACTCCATTTTCTGTGCATGTGGGCGACTGGGTGAACCTCGCCATATATTTTTCACTCAATTTTATGCACATAGGCGACTGGGTGAACCTCGCCATATAATGCTTCTCTCAATTTTTATGCACATAGGCGACTGGGTGAACCTCGCCGTAAATTTTTTCACTCCATTTTCCGTGCATGTGGGCGACTGGGTGAACCTCGCCATATAATTTTTCTCTCAATTTTTATGCACATGGGCGACTGGGTGAACCTCGCCATATAATTTTTCTCTCAATTTTATGCACATAGGCGACTGGGTGAACCTCGCCGCAAATTTTTTCACTCCATTTTCTGTGCATGTGGGCGACTGGGTGAACCTCCTCGCCATATAATTTTTCTCTCAATTTTTATGCACATGGGCGACTGGGTGAACCTCGCCGTAATCTTTTTTTTTTTCACTCCATTTTCTGTGCACATGGGCGACTGGGTGAACCTCGCCGTAAATTTTTTCAATCCATTTTCTTCTGTGCATGTGGGCGACTGGGTGAACCTCGCAGCAGAATTTTTCACTCCATTTTCTGTGCATGTGAGCGACTGGGTGAACCTCGCCGTAAAATGTTTCACTCCATTTTCAGCATCCCCCTTCTCAGCACTCCTGGAGAGGCTATCTAATGTCCTCTGGGCAATGCCGGTTCCTTTTGTCCCTCGGGACACCTGGAATCCTTCCAGTGCCCTGTCTTCGGACGGGCATTCTGGGTTTGCTGGGTTGGGGCTGTTCCCTTTTGCCTCAGTGTATAGCTATTTCAGTACATAGACGTATATTTATGGGCGTGGGTGCAGCCCCAAACCCAGTAAACCCCTTGTACTTAGCCTAGTTGTGCAGTTATATACACAATGTCAGTTGCATGCTATATTCCCTACATAACGAGCCTTGAGGGTTGAGTTTTGGGGAGACTATTGGTTGTTCTGGCTCTTATATGTCATGTCTTGCTTGTGCCCCTTTTGTTTAGCCACATATGGCGAGTTTTGTTGGTACGCCTTAACCTATAGCACCTTCCCTCCCAGAAAATATAACTCCTCAATCTGTCTACCGTCTATTTTGTCTATTTTGCCTTAGTACTGCGCTCGACCCCGGTTCGACCCAGCCCTATAAAGTGTGTTATTGTGATTGCAATTGTTTTCCCTGAGTTATGGGGTAGTTCTAGTTACGGGTAGTTTTGTGTGGGCCTAGAGGATAGTCATGAATTATGCCAGGATATGTCTTAGTTGCAAGATAGTTCTGAGTTGTGGGCTTGTTCTGAGTTATGGGTTATTCAGAATTATGGAAAGAACTAGTAGGTAGTAGTTTTGTGTAAGCCTAGAGGATAGTCATGAATTATGCCAGGATATGTCTGAGTTGCCGGATAGTTCTGAGTTATGGGCTAGTTCTGAGTTATGGGTAATTCAGAATTATGGATAGGACTAGTAGGTAGTGAAGTGGTGCTTGCAGAGTGTCAGATCAGCGTAGCCAGGCCTACTTTCCCATAACTTATATAGTACAATGGGACCCAGTGCGAATATAGTACTACATTGATTATACTTCAGTCGCACAAGAATCACGGGTCATGAAGTTTCTGCCTTACAAATATTTGAATTGAGCCAATCATAGCACTGCATCACTTTACCCTCCCCTCCCTTGCTACATCAATCGGTACGTCTCCCCACCATCCCCTCCCTTGTATCATCATGGCATTCACGTTTTCGGCGCTGGGTATCCTGTGTCACGTCCCGTCTCCCATCTAAGTACTTCACCTCTGCCAACACATATATAGGCCACATAGGCCAATCAGTCGTCCATGTGGGACGAGCATTTTCTTCTTGGAGGTGATGTCAATTCATAGTTCCGATGAAACAATGGAGCCATTTCACGCTATCTGGAGATACCAATCAGAGCTGGAAAGATTCTCCCTCGGGAACTGATCTTGTCCCACAAACAGTATTTCAGGACTTCCGAAATCAGTCCGATGTGCAGCACTTTTTTGCCTTTTATGACAGTATAAACTGAGATCATCTGAAGATAAGGATATCTGGTAATCCTAAGCGGGATCGGAATATTTTGGACTTTTTTTAAGGAAAACCTGGTTTGTTTGTGGGACATAACAACAGTAACTATGGCTTTGAATGACAGGTCGGAACTATGAATTGAGCATGCTCTCGGTATCACGTCATACATGCCCACTATCGTGTATTATTTAGGATATTTCCATTACGACAAGTAAATAAGTATGGCTATTAAGGTACTAAAACGTTAACAATATTGAAGTTGCCACTGAGCATGCGCAATATATTTTCTTAATTTTATTGCTACAAGCGATCAAATGATGCCAGAGCGCTTGAAAATAAAACCTTTCCTCAGTTTTGTGCTGCATGTTTTCAACGTCGTGCTGCTTTGTTCCAATCACCTAATTTACGAGGTGAATGTTTTGCGAGTTTATAGTCATGCGATCGATCAGTTATTTAAATCGAGCGTGGAATACAGCAAACGACGGTCGAAATTAACAAAGAACTATCCATAAAAGTACAAGACATGCACAAATATGGATGAAACTGAAAGGGGAAAAACATCACAGGCGAGAAATGAGAAAGAACAAGTCTAAGAAATGAGTTCCGAGATCAAAGTCTTATTGAATCCAAGGTCGACATCAATATTTATCTATACATAATAAAAGTTCCAACGGGGAATTGATCTACTGAGTGGCCGAATGGTATGATTCTCGCTCTGTAAAGTAATAGTCCGGGGTTCGAATCCCGGGATGGCAATTTTTTTTTTTCATTTTTCTCAAAGGCAAGTATTTTTGTGTTTTCTTACCGGTTTTATTCCAAATCGATAGGGAAAGGGTAGAACTACTTCAGACAATGAAGTCTTTAATAAATGTTGCCAGTGAGCATATGCACAATATTTTCTGGAATTTATCGCCTGCTTTACTGTGCGACTACGTCAACCGGGCCACTTTTGTAAGAAGTTAGCCAATCAGAAAGCGAGTACAGAACAAAGGCTCTCGACTTTCTTGAGATCTGAGACACCGAAATATCGCTTTTCTCGTATAAATTGTGGAAATTATGGGCAGAAATAACTTCAAAACACTTAATCACTCATCGTCAGATGGATTGCAGGTATTAAATTTGCTTAAAATGGTTTGAATCTCTAAATGACAAACGTTTTACGGGATGGCCCGGTTGACGTAGTCGCACGGTAATTAAAACCAAAATGAAAATTAACACCGCATTGCTTTAACCGGTGACGCAAACAAGTCTAATCTCTTTTCTCATGATTAGCCCATTCATGGGAATGCTGGGAACAAGGTTATGGCGGCCGGTCCTACATACATACATACATAAACCTTTATTTAGCCACGCTGGCCACAACAACTGAAAACGGCTGATTTCCATGTGGGGGGTCCTGTCCTATAAGTGCCGAAGAACATCAGCAAATAGCTTCCTGTACGCTCTGCGTACCTATGTTTTTTTACACCTGTGCGCAAGATAGAAGGAACAAAAACGATGCAAATAGCTTCCCGTGCGCCATATAAACCTATGTTTTCCTTAGCTATGGAGGCGCGAGTATGACCACACATCACACCACTTCGTCGCGCAGTCGCCATAGCCATAGCTCAGTCGCGTTTCAACCGATTCATCTCATTTTTTGCATGCAACGTTCTTCGAAGTTTTTATGTTTGTCCGCGTTTCACACACTTGGAACACTCTGCCAGTACAATACAGACTCGAGAGCTTATCTCTCAACCAGTTTAAATCTTTACTTCTTGAGTACTACAGGAGGGCGTTGGTACAATCCTACAGCCCCGATGATCCGAGGTCATGTATCTCGCCTCCTGGACACGCCCATCTCTTGTTGTTTCTAGTCATTTTAAATGTTACATGTTGTCTTAACGTTTTTCGTAGTTTTATCCAAGGGCCCACAAT
Source organism: Scolanthus callimorphus (assembly GCA_033964015.1). Classification (NCBI taxonomy): domain Eukaryota; kingdom Metazoa; phylum Cnidaria; class Anthozoa; order Actiniaria; family Edwardsiidae; genus Scolanthus; species Scolanthus callimorphus. Next base: position 15,174,414 of record CM066919.1, read on the forward strand.
AATTGGCTTTGCTGTTGTGGTGTCCCTGTCTACATGTCGTGTCAATTTTTAGTCTTGTTTTTCTCCTCGCACGTTATTTTTTTTTCTTTCCTGTATTATTTGTAGACGAAGAAGCATAATAAATAAACAAATAAATAAAACTCTATTTATGAATTTTTCAAGCTTTGATAACCTCATCGATGACGTCACGTCACGTAACCACTTCGTTGCGCTTCGCTAGTCACGTAGAAAATTTTGCCCAAGTTTCGTTGGAGTCTTCCCTTCACGAGATATAAAATCTTTCAAGCAGGGATGACGTCATCGATGACGTCACATCACGTGATCATGTTGCAGCACCCCATTGTAGCATAGACAAAATACCCCAAGTATTGTTGTTTTAGCATGTTCCCTTGAGGAGAAATATTTTTTTGTATACCACAGGGTTCCCATGTGTATACGGACGGATAGGTTTATTCAGGAAAAAGAAAGAAAAAAATCATAACTCATGAAGGGAAGCTTCTAGTTCATTGTCCAAACGTGGACAAACTTTCAAAGGCCATAAGAGGATGTCTACACCAAAGTCACGTGCCTCCACGTTATCAATGACGTCATCAAAAGGAAAAATGCCCGTGTGACGTTCAAAATGAACTCCATTGGTCAAGCTGTATACGTTATTTTCTTAGTCTATGGTGCGCCGCGCATGGGAGCTCCGCTGAAACGGGTTGGTGTCACCCCTCTATCTGGCCTTTGGGGAGGGGGAGGGGGCTCCGTTGGCAAGATTTTTTTTGAAACTTGACAATATTTTTACGTTTTTAGAGCATTTTCACGGGACAGAACAGGATCGACTTTTCACAAGCACTGATATATCTTGGGCTGTTGTGCTTGCACGCTTTACGTGACAAAAGAATCATAACACCGTCACCGTGACCTAACGAGAGACGTGACGTGACGTACGACCGTCAGTTTCTCTGGATCTGTGTTTAGCTCAACACACAAAGAATGTATCGCATTTGGTCCAGATATGTCCACACCATAGCCCCGTCATTGCCGAGATGCATCGTACGACACATGGCGAGTCAGAAGAACGGCAAGACGTTGAACGTACCCTTGTCTCCAAGCGAGATGTTAAGACCTGGCGGGATATGCACGATGATGCGACTACCGTATCAAGCGACTGCTGAAGGGCTGGATGTGTGTTTTATTGGCATTCCTATGGATATTGGCGCCTCCAACAGGCCAGGAACACGGTAAGAAGGAACTCGCTATTTCATTTGGGCAATCGTAATTTCGGCCGACTTGGAAAAGTTTTCCAAGGAACAGCGCTAAAACATCTACAACCATTCATAAATTATAAGCTTATATCACAGCATTTTTATCGGATTTTCGTTGCCACCATGTCACATGTTGACGAAATTGAGATCCACGCGGGGATGGACGTAATTATTTTATTATTCATTCAAATTGAATTTCCCCACTTAACCGTCTTTGAGATAGCAGGCAGTTTGCTAGCCTGCCTACAAGTGCATCACACATGCAATTTTAACTTACCCAATACCTGACTTCATTATGGAATAAGTCACTGTGTGACTACTTCAACTGGGCCATCCCGTAAAAAGTTTGTCATTTAGAGATTCAAACCATTTTAAGCAAATTTAATTTTAAGCAAATTTTAAGCAATACATCTGACAATGAGTAATTTTAAGTGTTATGAGTAATTAAGTGTTTTGAAATAGATAGATAGTTATAGATACATAGATTTGATTAGCATTGGAACCAGTAGGTTGAAATGCTAAATACATAAATTGATAAAATACTAATATTGATTATAACAAATTGAAAAAATATATGAATAGCCATGCCAATAACGATCGAAAAGGTTCTTCCAAAACATGGCTAAGCCTTCAAGGCAGTTTGCTAGCCTGCATAACTTCTATTAAACCCTATGCAGAGTCCTTAATATTATATTAAGTAACACTTGAAATTCTTTGTTTTCTCCACTTGTAGAACTTGTCAAGTTCCAAATTTTTGTGCTCATTCCCATTCTAATATTTTCCCCCAAAATGTCAAAAATTTCAGACCCCCCTACAAAAAACTGTTCCCATAAAAATGGATTCTGTATTTGGAACAGTTTGGACTTTTCGGGCTACTGCCGGACACCCTTACTCCCAGGAGTGTTGTCTGGGCAGTGAAAGGGGGGGGGGGGGGGCATAATGAAGGCAGCTTTATTTTCCTCTTCCCCAAAAACCTATAACTAATGACGATCCCTAGTGAAGCAACATTATTATACATTGGAATCACTTTGCAAATCTGATTGGTCAAGAGCAAACAATCAATACTCAATGTTGTTTGAACTTGGATTGCTAAATGCAATAACGGCAGCAGAGCATGGCCGCAGAACCCCTTGCGGCTGCACTTGTTTCTGTTTTCACTTACCTGGACTCCCTCCCTTCCCTTATAGAGCTGCTTGCAAGCTTGCATGTGCCTGTGTTATATGTTTCTGAGGGTGTACTTTCAGACTTTTAGGCTTGTTCACTCAAGTTCTTTTCCTGTCCTTAAGAACAGAGCATGTTACCCACTTCAAGGTTAAAATGGTAGGGATGACCGTTGGGAAGCTAGAATTTCCACCCTAAAATAATTTGTGTGGGTGGGTGGGTCATAATTATTTTTCCTTCCAGTTTATACTATTAGGGGAGAGTCACAATTTTTGCGATTGTTACTCGCAATAGAGTTCACTGTTAGCTTACTCTTGTAGACAAATTTTTTAGTGATTCAAGCAATTTGAGAAGCCTTTTGAAAGGTTTGCATGCAAGTAGTTACTCCTGTTAGTCCAAATAAAAATTCTTGATTGCAACCAAGGAACATACGATTTCAAAGTTTTTAGTATAAACCAACTAATGGTCTATTACAAATCCTGCATTCTGATTGGCAGAGCTACTAATGGTCTATTAGTGATAGACCCCCGGGGGGACTCTAAGGTTAAAATGCTAGGGGTGACCGTCGGGAATTTTGAAAAATACGTGGTCGGAAAAAATTTCCACCCTAAAAAAATACCCATCAGTCTGAAAATACCCTAAAAAATACCAACAATTTTGACAGATTCAATTTTATTCTGGCCATTTATTTAAAATACATCAAATGTATCCTATCGACTTTCAAATGAACTACCTTATTTGCGTGAGAACCCCCTAAAAAATACCTATTTTTCTTACTATACCGTTTTTTTTATTTTCGAACCCCTAAAAAATACCAGATCGCCGATTTCAACCCCTAAAAAATACGACGGTCACCCTAGCATTCAAATATAGGGAGTCATCCCCCCCGGGATAGACCGTGCCTGGAAAAACCACCGCCTTTCTTTGCAAGAAAACTTGATTTTTTCAACATAAAATAATGGAATTCATTGCCACAACCGACCACTAGTTGGTTTATACTAAAGCAATTAGACCTCTCGTCCTCATGTGCTATGATATCAATAGACCATTCGGCCTTCGGCCTCATGGTCTATTCATCATAGCACATTCGGCCTTGAGGTCTAATTGTTAAATATACAACACCAGGGGCGTAGCCAGCACTTATGAGAGGGGGGGTTCCAAATTCAAAAAATAAAAAACTCCACATAAATCGGACGTTTTTTGCGTTCTCGCCACAGGAAACCCAGCCAAAAATATTGATCTCGGGGAAAAACTAGCGTTTGAAGACTTTTGCTACATTTTATTGGAGCTTTATTTGTTGTCTATTAAATATTTACCGAATTTTAGTAATAAGTCGGTCCAGAACAGAGGCGAGGGGGGGTTCCGCTGCGATATCGCTTTTTATTATATAAACACCAATGAAATACCGGGTGATCTCCCGCGCGAAAACTTGATATCTTCACACGTGAAAATAACATGATATTTTCACATGTGAAGATATCACACTTGCCTTTGCTGGATGCTCGATTTTTAAGCTTAACTCAAATAAAATTAGAATTTGGTATTTCATTGATGTTTATATAATAAACAGAACATTACATGACCGCTTGGAGATACGAATTTTATCTTCTCGTGTTAAAAATTTATCTCACTCGTTCGCTGCGCTCACTCGTGAGATAAATTTTCGACACTCGAAGATAGAATTCGTATCTCCGCGCGGCCATGTAATATCCTCTATTTTCGTGCTATTTTCTTAGCGGAATCTAGCCTCCTGAAGCTTTGAATAATCCTATAGAATCCTATGCCCCCCCCCCCCCCCCCTATGATATCTCTTTTTTGTGTAATTTGAGGACGAGATATCATAGGATTCAAGTATATTCAAAGCGTTCAGTCGGTAGATTCCGCCGAAAATAGCACTCAAAAAGGCGATATCGCCCTCGTCGCTACGCGACTCGTGCGATATCGCTTTTTTCGTGCTATTTTCTTAGCGGAATCTAGCCTCCTGAAGCTTTGAATAATCCTATAGAATCCTATGATCTCTTTTTTTGTGTAAATTTAGGACGAGATATCATAGGATTCATGTATATTCAAAGCGTTCAGTCGGTAGATTCCGCCGAAAATAGCACTCAAAAAGACGATATCGCCCTCGTCGCTGCGCGACTCGTGCGATATCGCTTTTTTCGTGCTATTTCTTAGCGGAATCTAGCCTCCTGAAGCTTTGAATAATCCTATAGAATCCTATGATCTCTTTTTTTGTGTAAATTTAGGACGAGATATCATAGGATTCATGTATATTCAAAGCGTTCAGTCGGTAGATTCCGCCGAAAATAGCACTCAAAAAGACGATATCGCCCTCGTCGCTGCGCGACTCGTGCGATATCGCTTTTTTCGTGCTATTTTCTTAGCGGAATCTAGCCTCCTGAAGCTTTGAATAATCCTATAGAATCCTATGATCTCTTTTTTTGTGTAAATTTAGGACGAGATATCATAGGATTCATGTATATTCAAAGCGTTCAGTCGGTAGATTCCGCCGAAAATAGCACTCAAAAAGACGATATCGCCCTCGTCGCTGCGCGACTCGAGCGATATCGCTTTTTTCGTGCTATTTTCTTAGCGGAATCTAGCCTCCTGAAGCTTTGAATAATCCTATAGAATCCTATGATCTCTTTTTTTGTGTAAATTTAGGACGAGATATCATAGGATTCATGTATATTCAAAGCGTTCAGTCGGTAGATTCCGCCGAAAATAGCACTCAAAAAGACGATATCGCCCTCGTCGCTGCACGACTCGTGCGATATCGCTTTTTTCGTGCTATTTTCTTAGCGGAATCTAGCCTCCTGAAGCTTTGAATAATCCTATAGAATCACATACCTCTATTCTATCGCGTGCGCTGATTGGCTAAAAGGGCGAGGTATTTTTTTGTGGAATATCCCAATTACACAAGGGACCCTGTCATTTAAGTTAAAAAATCGACGAGTTTTTAGTTAGTACAGCATTCCCGGACTATTAATCAGATAGCACATACACAAATTAAATTTGTTTCATATTTTTTGATAGAAATTAGTTACGATAAAAGAGGGGGAAATGTATTTATCTCCATTTTCGTATCACAGTTTTTCGTGCGCTTGAAGTGAATTGTGGCACACGCGCCTCCACAAAACACTTCATCAAACTCTCGTCTGGTCAACTCAACAAGTTTTGGAAACAAAATCTCTCTGGATCCTCCAAAGTTTCGGATATTTCGTCCCTGGCTATGCAAAGCAATGTCCAGATATTTACTTCAGAATTAGAGAATTTCAAAGAGAAGCTGTTGGCTCGTTCGATAAAAGTTCTGTCATTGATGAAAAGAGGTGGCCAACACAATATGTAAAACGAAAAACACTTAACAGGAGCTGCACTTTTTATCAAGAATAAAGGAGATAGAGAGCCGTAAAGGAACAAGAAATCAAACAAGTAAGCGTTAAAAGTTCAAACTTTTACAATCGGTAATATAATTTTGCTCATTCAAATCATTTGAAACTTTGAAGACTCGATCGCTTTCATTTTGAAATCGGACTCAGTGTGTTCAGTTACATTAAATTACTTTAGACTTGCCATTTTTTCAAACTAGCACTGGCTATTTCTAACATTTGAGATTCATAAAATACCCTCGCTTCGCTTTTCGGCTTTCAAGTGCACGAAATTCACTCACTGTCAATTCTCTTAAAGTTAGACTTTTCTAAAAATGTCTGGTACAAATATGTGATTCAAAGAAAATCCATTACCACCTGACTTGGGAATTCCACGCTAAATTTCTCTTGAAAAACCAATATCGTTTTTTTGCGTGAAATTTAGCATGGAATTCCCTCGTCCGCGATGGATTTACCCCCAGGGGGGTACTCGGGTATAAAAATGACGGGGAGGTCCGACGTATTTTTTTGGGTATGAAATTTGTAGTAAAAGTATTTTTTTGGGTTGAAAATCCGCCGGGTATTTTTTGGGGGTTGAAACTTCTGACAGGCTAGTAGTTGATGATCAAGATACTAGGCTATCTCTATTTCCGGGCAACATAAGCAGTTTAGGGACGGACCATTTGATACTTGATGGGGGGTGGGGGGGGGGGGGGGGGGTGGCTGTTTCCCCCAAAAATATCGAGCAAGCCTCTGACCTAGAAAAAAAATAACGCGCAAGCAAAGCTGGTGGCGAAAAAAAAATCGAGCAAGCTCACTCTAAAACTCTCTTCTGATTTCTGAGTTTTAGGGAACCTGATGCCTAATAAACAATGTTTTTTTTTCGTCGGCTCGCGCTGCGCGCTCGCCACCTACAATAATAAATAACTTTACTAGGTTTGGGCGCATAAAAGCGAATGCTGTGGTGTAGCATTTACAAACTAAAACATCGTACTGGGCTATAATTTATTTTGTAAAATTTCTATGATGTTTTTTCAATGACTCCATTTCTTCTGCGTGATTTTCATCTCCCAGAAAGAAGAATTTCATTCACCTCGTAGTTTGATTTTCAAACTCGCGGCGCGCTTCGCGCGCATCGAGAACCATAAAGCAAACTACTCAGTTGGTCAGCCCTCATTCGTAAATTCGTGGACCCGCCACTGCCTGAGCATCTTGAATAGCAAAGCTTTTGTTTAGTTAGGAGCAAAAGTTTACAAAGCATTATTAGAGATGCCTCGATTCGTGCAATCTAAGAAGTCTCTATTAACTATTTGAAATTCAACTTTTACCTCTGGAAATAGGAAAATTGAGGTGGTTTTTAGTAAGGCAGGAGATCTACCGACCAGTGCCGCAGATTTTTAACAAATTCCAACAGAAGGCTCTGTACTGATACACCAAAGAGCACTTAGATAAGAAATTGAATCCTCACCGTGGGCTGGGAGGGAATCAAAATCACCGGTTTTAACGGGATTTTGAATAACTTTCGACAAAATGCCAAATATAAAATTTATTGGACAAACGTGTCGAAAGTTATTCAGAATCCCGTTAAAACCGGTGATTTTGATTCCCTCCCAGCCCACGGTGCCTGAATCCGAACATCTTCATAGTAGCGCGAAAATCCAAAATCCGGTGACCAAAAACCTACACTGATCCGGATGCTATAAGCATACCAATTTCGCAAAATGCTAACATAACATAACAGGAGAGCTTGAAATCGTAATTTATTGAAGTGATCAATTGTCGTTTTGACGGCGAAATAATTTAAGTGATATCTCAAGCCAAAAAATTAAAAGAAATATCCAGGAAAAAAATCGAGCACAGTCACTTTCTAGGAAAAAAAATTCGAGCAGCAAGACTGGACGCGAAAAAAATATCGAGCAAAAAAAATTAGCCACTCCCCCCATCAAATATCAAATGGTCCGTCCCTTAGCATCATATGTATGCTGGTATGAAATAGCCTTTTTAAGCTAAAAAAAAGTTGGGTAGTTTTTTGGGTATAAAATTTTGGGAGCAGGTATTTTTTTGGGTATAAAATTTATGGCTGAGGTATTTTTTGGGGTATGCAATTTGGAGCTCCGTCGGACCCCCCTGTCATTTTATATCCGAGTACCCCCCTGGGGATTTACCTATAGAATTTCCCTTGACATGGAATTTTCTATTATGTAATCCAGGGGATGACTGTTGAAATTTCATGTGGCACTAACTATAGTGTATAGTGGTAGTAAATAGGGGTGCAGTGACACCGATTACTGAGACTCAGTGGCATTGAGGGGGCGCTTTGGCACAAATTTACTTCAGTGGAGGTGTGTGTGGTGTCACTATGTATGGAGTGCAGTAGCACTAACGGGGTATACAGTGCAATGTGTGGGTGCTGTTGCACAAAACAACCACAGCACAGTGGTGCTAAGGGAAGTATAGCCACGAAGAGGCTTTGACAAATTTAGTTTGTGATTTTTTTAAGGACTGTGGTAAAAGAACTAGTTCAAGTTTTGTAGCGACTGAGAGGCAGTTTCTAAGGTGGTTGCATTGAATTGTTACTTTTTACATGGGGGTAAATTTTGCTTACCATATGTCAACAAATATTGACAGGTGAAAAATGCCTAGCTACGCTCCTGACACTCAGTCGAGTGAGATCTGAAGAGGAATCATCACATGATCTGTAGTATGTGTGGTTCTGCAGTTAAGCCACATCGTGGACCCTGAGTGTTCAGCCCCCACATCAGTACGTTTTGTGATACATTCTTTCTTAAGCCCCACTTCCCTCAACTTTGTCTGTATGTGTTTGACTTCGTTTGTAAGTGTTTGATTTTGCTGGTATGTGTTTGACTTTGTATATGTTTGACTTTGTATGTATGTGTTAGACTCTGTATGCATGTGTTTGACTTGTATGTATGTGCTAGACTTTCGATGTATGTGTTTGACGTTGTGACGTTGCATGTATGTGTTTGATTTTGTTGGTCTGTGTTTGACTGTGTATGTATGTGTTTGACGTTGTATGTATGTGTTTGATTTTGTTGGTGTGTGTTTGACTTTGTATGTATGTGTTTGACTTTGTATGTATATGTTTGACTTTGCATTTATATGTTTGACTTTGTATGTATGTTTGATATGTAGGTTGGTCCTCGCCAGATTCGCTCCGAGTCAACCCTTCTCCGTCCCTATAACCCGGCTACCGGGGCCGCGCCCTTCAAGTCTCTAATGGTAGCGGATATCGGAGATATCGCCGTGAATACATTCAACTTGCCTGCCTCGGTGGACATCATACAGAGTAAAATAGCTGAGGTCATATCTCACGGGTGTACGCCCCTGGTACTGGGCGGGGACCACAGTATATCGTATCCTGTCCTCAAGGCTCTGAGGGTAAGGGATCCCTGAATTACTCAGTCTTAGTTCCTTCGCTGACCGGAGCGCGGGCACGTGTATACAGTCCTCACGCGTTACTAGTTCACCGCTGTACATCAATACTGAGCTTTAAAAACTGTTTTGTAGAATTTAGCAGCAATACAGCGAGTATCTTGAAAAATGATATTTTGTTTGTACCCATACTGCCCCTAGGGTTTAGTAGGTAGGCTTCGGCGCCCACACGGCCGAGAACCTTTACTGAAATAGCAGTATACAATAGCCGTATTGGTACACCAAATCCGACATTAACAGAACATTAAAAAAGTGATGGGGAGGGAAATTTTTCTGACTTTTTTTCGGAGCATGCTCTGCAGTATTTTTAGTGGGTTTGTGGCTCTGCTTGACTTTTTTTTCAAGGTTTGCTTGCTCTGAGGGTAAAGGAAAAAGCTTTCGTAAAGGTGTGACAAATTAGTCACCGAGAGGGCGTGCATCTGACAGAAAAAAAACGTCGAATCGCGCATGCACGGTTTAAGGCATAGGGAATAGTTCAAGGGGTGTTTTGCCAAAAGAGTTGAAATTTCGTTTCCTATCGTTTTAAGGCGCCCAAGACGCCTTCTTTTGTTTTTATCCGTTGCTACTTGTTGGTTATACCAAGGAGCCGAGGGACGCGCTATGATCTCACGCCGTTTACAGCATGTTTGTATCAAGAACACATGACACAGTGTTCGAACTGTCCCACCAGTCCATACAAACCTTGGTTTGTGGTGCTGCAATTCACAATTAACAGCGTAGTGGTCGGCGATTGTTGAATTTCTGACCCATGTGCATCGGATTTTGTGATCCGAAAGATATAAGAAATGAGAACGAAAGGGCTGAATTCGGAAGTGGTGATATTGCTGGTGTTCATGCTTTTTCCTATTTTGCACTCATATCCTCGTTTTAATATCTAAAGCATCTGCTCGGCATCTGCTCGACGTCTGAGCAACTAGTTGATACATTCCATTTTGATGACGTAGGAGCTCTGCTTTCAAAACTGAACTAATTAACCGCGCAAGCGCGTGGATTTGGTGGATAACCAACACTGGTTACCAATAACTCTTAAACATGTCGTTTTATAAGCAATTATTGGATGAGGTTGAGCCAAGAGTTCATAATTAAGAGTGAACAACTCCGATACAGTATTCGTGAGAGGTCCTTTGTACAGACCTAGTTATTTTTAGAACTGTTTTTCTCGCTGAATTATAATGCTATTGTTTTTTGTAGCCAATCAAATTCATTTGATCAGTAGCTCATTACAACTTCGGTATTTAAAACCGCTCAACCGATACGCACGCTCTTGCAAGACTGTATTCTTTAATTAGGCCTATTGTTTTCTGCCTTTGTTGTTCTCTGTGCGTGACCCTAGGGGATGTATAGAGAAGACTAAGTGCCAATCTAAAAATAACTAGGTCTGTCTAAAGGTTCTCTCAAGCCCTATTATCATGTTGTACACTCTTATTTATGTACTCTTGGTTGAGCGTGACATCGATAATTGGCAAGGCCGAGGTTTGTGCGCTTCGGCAGATAACACAAACCGAGGACGTGACGATTATCGATGTCATGCGAAAACCGAATCCAATAATTGTTTTATTATTCATTGTCTGACATAAATTCAATTTCTTAAGTCGAACACGTCGCAAAGCGAGCAGCCACCGTGAAAAGAAAAGAAACACAAAATTTGCCGGGTTTTTGTAATTTCGAACTGCCGCTGAAATAACTTGCAGGCTCGGTCCAAGTAGCGCGGGCTCGGTCCAACAACCTCTACAGAGAACTGTTCCCGCCGAAAATAGCGCGGGCTCGGTCCAACAACCTCTACAGACAACTGTTCCCGCTGAAAATAGCGCGGGCTCGGTCCAACAACCTCTACAGACAACTGTTCCCGCTGAAAATAGCGCGGGCTCGGTCCAACAACCTCTACAGACAACTGTTCCCGCTGAAAATAGCGCGGGCGCTTGCAAACTGCCAGAGTTATACGTATAGACTTTGAGCCAATCAGAAAACGCTTACTGAGTACAATGAAATAATAATAAAATAAGTAGATTGTTCCTTAGTCTAATCGAAATGTTTCCGTAATCTATGAGCGTATACAGTGTGTTGCCCAAACTCCGGACGCTTTTTATGTTTAGCGCTATAACATTTCGAAAATAAGTCGCAACAGTTTGAATATTTGTAAGCGGTAAGTAAAACTGTTTTCTGGTATAAACAGCGTAAAAACTCTCATTTTTCTCTAAATGATAAGTAACTGTGTGGTAAAATTCTGTTGTTCAAAATTGCCCAAACTACGGACAATTTGCCCAAACTCCGGACACAAACTGCACAAATTATTTTCGCCACTCTCTTTGCATATATGTGTTATCAATCAAGTTCAAATTGCTAACATTATTGTATTCAACATTTGTGTCTACTTATTAGCTTTATTGTGAGCGAAGAATCGCAAATGAAAAGAAAACTTGAGTGGGTATTTTTTGTTGTTGTTGCCTAACGAGCTTATCTTATTTTTCGTTTCTAATTAACCCGCTTCGTTGAAATAAATGCAATTATTTTAATATTTAGCATTTCTACAATTCAATTTTAGAAAACTTCAGCTCATTTAACAGAAAAAAAATCTTCAAATTTAACGTTTTGTTCTTCCTCTGGGTTGGTATCGATATTTTGTAGCTGCTGACATGCGAAGAATTGATTACACTAATTAGCCCTCGGCTTGCTGCGAAAATCTAAATCTCTAAATTCCCTTTGAGCCGTATTAAAAAGCGGCCAAGGCTAGAAAGTTTTCTAATTATGAACATTAATGTAATACTTTATTGCTAAGAAGCAAGCTAAATAGCATCTGACGAATAAACTAGAATATTTTACCAATTTTTGAGGTACGCGACGTTTCAAATGCAAATTATTCATAACTTCTTCTCATCCTTTTTAATTACGTTGTTCGCTCTTGCAGTATTTTCTGGAGACTTCTGTTAAATAACGTTAAAACAATACCTGGCCAATACTAAACACTTATTAAGTATCTAAATCCTGCAAAATGGAGTCATTATATTTATCTCTCGTCATTTTTTTAGACACAATTAAGGTAGTGCTATATTTGCGTCCGAAGATGGGTTCATTTCGTGAAAAACTCCAGTAACAGTATGAAACGTGATTTCTTCCTAATTACAAGCGGAAACACAAAGTTTTCATTTGGGTTAGAAAGAGCTACTATATAACTCCCTTTCTAAACCAAAAAGTAAATGGTTTCTTTTACGCAAAAGATACAATCTGAAAAGATACACTCACGGAGCCGCTAACATACAAACTAAAGCCACATGCGCTACAACTTGCCTCAGCAAAACTTTAATTCTCCCGCTTCAAAAGACGACGAGCAGGTAAAAATTGCACTACAAGTGAGAATGATACTTTGGTTGTTAATTTGTGCGCTATCAAAACTTAAATTTCTTTTGCGTTTTTAAAATATTGTACATTAAATGCAAAGTGTCCGAGGTTGAGTACCGTCCGGAGTTTGGGCAACACACTGTACTTGCAATTCCGGCTGGGCAGAGGAACTCTTTTTTTCTGTTCGAGTCGTGATCGAGATTCCACATTGAGGTTCACATTGTGCGTTGAACATAGTTCCACTGTGTTTCCTAAGTCTTTCGGATGAGACAATAAACCGAGCTCCTGCCTTCCCTTCTAGCCCTGTTCAAGGTGGACGCTAAAGAACCCATTGCACGGCTATTTGTATGAGTAGGGGATTGTCCTCCCGGAGCAATGGCCTGACTACCGGAGGCACATATACTTTTTAACAGCCCTTATGATTGTAAGCTACGCGGCAGCAATTTGCGCCATCTAATGCAGCCCGTCCTCCAACCTCCTTGTCTAGCAATCGAGTATTCCGACCGCTTTGAATTCCATCACGATGAGGAGAAGACCTATACATCCGCTACTAACCTCCAAGGTGCTTAAAACCTGCGGGGTGCCTGCTTGGGTTGTAGCTTAAAGAGATGTCATGTGTCTGTCATGACCTAGAGCCCCGGGGGGGGTTCTCCCATGTAAGAGTGATAGGGGTGCTCGTCGGGACATCGGAAAATATACCCTAAAAAATACCAGGAAATAAAAAATCCAACCCCTAAAAAATACCTTATAAAACAAAATGACCCCTAAAAAATACCAACAATAAACCTTTTTTGTTATTGTTTATTGTTTCTCATCTCAAAACAAGCTTATTTTAGAGCTATAAATGAACGAAGAAAGAAAGAAAATGTTTCACTGGGTTTGTGACCTTTTCATTCATTTGCGTACCCCTAAAAAATACCATTAATTAGTGAAGGCCACAATTTTTCTCCGATACCCCCTAAAAAATACCTGAAACTCGATTTTGACCCCTAAAAAATACGACGAGCACGACGAGCATTTACAGAACACAGACAACTGGTCATGGAAGACTTTATTATCATCCTAACTCTACTGTTTATCTGGCGGCAGCAAAATAGAAGTCGAACAAGACGTCGGAATAGAGCTCGAAAAGGAGCCGAGGCTCATGTTGCAGTGAATGTTTCAGCTCACTTTGAATGACAACTGTCAAATTTTGTTTGCTTAGCACGACTCAAGCGTACTTTTTTCGGGCTTCAAACGCGCTGCGGCACCTTTGACAAATTAGCAAATCATATCAAGTATCAAGCACGAATTCTGGCTATCTGTTAAGCCGGTCAGACTTCTAGCACGACTCTAGCGCGCTGTGTCTATGGCAACATAGCTAAGCACGGCATCTCTAGCTCAAGTCTGACTGAAATGCTGTTACTAATCGTGTTCAGGTCACGCAATGAAAAATAAATTTGCATAATAAATTACAATTGAGTAGCCTGTGTACATCCGCTACTATAACCTCCCTCCTCTGAAGCAGGCTGAGTGTGTGTGAGGAAGATTTATCAGCCAATCAAATTCGACTGAAAAATTGATAACGTGATCGCGATCAGGAACGAGTTTCCGAGTCCTGAAGAAGGGATTGCGTGACCTGAACACGATTAGTAACCGGATTTCACAGACGCTACTATCCTCTTGGAGGTTACTAGCGTATGTACACAGGCTAGGCTAGAGAAGACCCATTCAATAAATGCCATTAGGCTAACCGGCATTGCAGTAACTCTACGAGCCGTATCGAACTGATTGTTCTCTGTTTCCAGTCCAAACACGGCCCTCTAGGGATGGTACATGTAGACGCCCACTCGGACACGTCACCAGGGGTAAACCAAGAGAAGATCTTCCACGGGAGTCCCTTCTACTGGGCGGTAGAGGAGGGGCTCTTGGATCCAGCTTGTGTGGTCCAAATAGGGCTGCGAGGGCCTTGGTACGATGAGGTAGAGTTTGACTGGGCGCGAAATAAGGTAAAACGCTTGTACAGCACCTTTCTTTGTTCTATTTTCGCGCACGCGGAGGATCTCATTTTACTCAAGCCGTTTTAGTTGATATTTTAGTTTTACGTCTAATTCGTGGGAAATCTCTTTCGCCTTACGATCAAGCGTGCTCGTTTTAATTACGAATTCAGAGCTTCTCCCGTAGTGAATTGAACTTAGAACGATTATCTGCACATGCTGTGAAATCGTGTTCGAAAAGCAACTGCTTGGCGAGTTCCTTCATGAGTTCCGTAGTCATTCAAACTCATTGTTATCTTGTCGCCTTTTATCAGGGGTTCCGTCTGGTGTTTGCTAAAGACTGTTGGCATAAGAGCTTAACACCGCTGATGGATGAAGTGCGGGCTCAGGTTGGGGATGGTCCTGTCTACATGAGTTTTGATATCGATGGCCTGGACCCGACATTCGCGCCTGGGACTGGTGAGTACATGCCTCTCTATATCAGTCTTACCCTGAATTCTTGGTGTGCAACCATTCCTTTGGGAATAAAATAAGAAAAGCGAGGCGGCCATGTTGGAGGAAAGATGAAAAGGGAACAAAGGAACTTTCTTTTGTTCTATACATCCAACATGGCCGCCAGTGACGTCACATGCAAACCAAGAATACTATGGACGAAGAAAAACAAGTATGAAGCCGGCCGTATGCTCGATAAACCAGCGCCTCTGAGGGCAGGGCTGACCCGAACCTGACAATTAGTAAACAGAACTTGTGAAATTCGGAATTGAATGATGAAATGGTTCAGTGTTCAGCTGATACATGTGTTTTTTTTGTCGACATTTCCATTATATACCAACCTTCAGGATACACTTAATTAACACAACTTCTAAATAGTCAACTGGAAACACTGCTAAAGCGATACAAGCAATGGTTATTGACTGGGAGTCTCCCAAACTTGCCTAGTCTCCCGCGCAGCCCGTTCTTTGTGTCGGTCAACGCTTCCCTCCCGAGAACGGCTGCTCACATTCGAACCACATTTTAAATTTCCCTTTGTTCTGAATTTAGTCACTTTTGAGACATTTCCAAGGCAACCAGACAAAACAGAAAGTTGCCAGCCAATAAAAAGCCCCCCTGCCCACGTGGGGTGCGTGTCGTATCGTTTTCGCGACTTCAAAAATAAACCGTTAGAAGGTAAAAATGTAAACAAACCCGCAATCACGTTCAAAGCGTACAAAATGTGAACAAAACTTATTTGAAATTGTACTTTCTGTTAATCTAACAGATAGTTTGTCAGTTTCTATGTTTCGAATAACATGAATTGACTGGAAATATTTCAAGCTTGAATCGATTAATGAATTTGAGTATCGACGTCATAGTTTAAGACAAGATCTCTGATTGGATTAATCGGACTGGCGGGGAAAAGTTCCGATAGAAAGACTAGCGAAAGAATTGTCGAATTTGAGCGGCCGTTCGTGGGGAGGGAAGCGTTGCGTGACCGACACAAAGAACGGGCTGCGCGGGAGACTAAAGCTTGCCAAGAAAATGTCAAAATTTCAGATATGTTTTATGTTGAAGTTATATACTCAAGGGTTATCTGCTATTATATCTGCCATAATATACATTAGAAAAGTTTCACCAGTTTCATTTGGTATGTAGTATGTGGTTTTCCTAAAGGTGTCAAATAGAAATAGGGCCGCTAGAGTTTCACTTTAGTCAGTTGTTGTAAAAACTGTAATAGATGCAAAGATGACGTCGTAGCGTGTCATCAACAAAAAAAACGTCTGTTGTTGATGACACGCTGTGGTGTCTTCTGGATATCTATTAAGCCTGGTGCACACTTGCGACATAACGACATAAGGAAAATATCACGCGAACAGAATTTAGTGGTTTCAAAACATTGAAGTCCACCAAAAATAACATAAGATTGCTGTGGTGAAGTGATCTATTGATGTTCCATGGAAAATATTGATTATATAAATTATTTTCTCATGCTTTTTTCGTTGCAACATAACGTCCTTTTGTCGTTATGTCGCGAGTGTGCACCAGGCTTTATACAGACGCACGGGAAAATGAAATCTATTTGTTTGTAAACAAAGCGATAGCCTACCTATGTTTTGTTTCTTGAAATAAACAATGATTGTTTTTATTCGCGGGTTGTATTAACGCAATTAGGCCCCTTCACCTTTTTACATATTTAGGCTCCTTCTGGCGCAGAGACGCGCGCGCGCGTTCGTGCGCTTGCTGTTTGTGTCTTTTTGAAGGCAAAGTTTCTCACGACCAAAAGCCCAAACATGCACGCGCATTTCAAACTTGGGTAAGTACATGCGCGCGACGTTAATCGTGTAATCACACACGGCCTGTCGACCAGTCAGAGCGCGCGTTTCACTAGTTTTAATTGTTGTCAACCATTCAATTGAATGTTACTATCAGACGCCACCACGGTAGCAAAACGCTAGAGTCAAACGCAAGAGTCTTGTTGTGATTACCAGGTACACCGGAGGTTGCGGGCCTGACAAGTATTCAAGGATTTGAGATTATCCGTGGGTGCAGAGGACTCAACCTTGTGGGAGCGGACCTTGTCGAGGTACTGAGCATCCAGTGTCATTCTGTGCCTACAGTCTACAGGCAGAATGACTAGTCATTTCATGACTGTAGTGAAACCAATTGCAAGTTGATTACACCAATTCTGAGTAAAACCTATAGGAGATTGCAAATTAATCGGAAATTACTCACGACAGGCATCTCCGCTCTATAGCGACTGTTTTTATTTGCGTTGCTAGGGTTATAATACCGATTCAATGTATCCAGTGCCGTGATAGCATCTAATGACTTGTTTTGCTTTGCTAGGTTTCTCCTCCTTATGACCAAACAGGAATGACGGCGTTGATGGCTGCAAATCTAATGTACGAAATGCTATGCGTGCTACCAGGAGTCAAGTACCTCAAGTAAAGACTACCTCCACCTCAAGTGGAGGGAGATGTGGATTAAACTGGACTACAATGTGCAAGTTTATCTCATTAGCAACCAACACATAGCAACAGGCTAATATGCCCATCCCCGAGAGCAATCGCCGCGCTCTTGATGGGGACTGATCCATGCACCCATATTGCTGTCTCTTAGGGGTGAAAATTCCTTCTTCCTGTTGAGCATCCAAACATTTTATATGTGAGTCCTATCCCTATCATATCCCGAAATAACAATAACATTGTAATATTGTAACAGTTTTTTTCAAAAACATTATATTTAACCTCTATTATATTATTATTATATTTCACCTCTATTATATTAGGTATGTCACAGCGTTCTATCGAGGGCATCGTGAAAAGCAAATATTGCAAACTGTGTTAAAATTAAAAGCAAAAACGTTTCCCAGAAAGAAAGTTAATATACATTAAATAAGTAAATTAGAAAAACACATAAAGGCTGCCTTCATGAACTTTGTAAGAAACTTAGATTCCAGATTTCTTGGAAAAGGTTCCCTATTTATGCCAAATTTAGGTACATTTTATCTGTTCAACAAACATAACAAGTTTCACACCATGTTGCCTCTAGCTGCATGAAACGTTTCTGCACACAGCATCAAAAAATATTCAAACAGACAGAGCGCTACCAATTAATAAGGAGTTATTTAATTATAATTACATTGTTATGCACTTAGTTCCTGGCAGATGCTCACAAAAAGGGTTAAGGGCCTTTTCTAATCTCTGCCCATATTATGCATACCCCTGAGGGATACCCCTACTTTATACTTACCCCAGGGGAAACCTCATTATACCCCAGTGGGATAAATGAACATAAACATGAAAAGGAGGGTTCGACGGAGCTCATATTTTGCACCAGCGCAAAAACTAACTTCAAATAAAAATTAGGGTTTAGTTTTCCTGAAGGTTGAACTCCCTAAAATAGCGCTATTCACTGTTAACATTGCTATTCTAATGCTAATGTGCCAACCGTAGATTGAATACCGCCCTTTGTTCTGTGAACCAATCGATCTCATGGATGACGTCAGCGTGAACAGCGCTATACCGTTGATATATTTTTCTGCTCGAGTAAAGGCTGCCTTCATGAACTTTGTAAGAAACTTAGATTCCAGATTTCTTGGAAAAGGTTCCCTATTTATGCCAAATTTAGGTACATTTTATCTGTTCAACAAACATAACAAGTTTCACACCATGTTGCCTCTAGCTGCATGAAACGTTTCTGCACACAGCATCAAAAAATATTCAAACAGACAGAGCGCTACCAATTAATAAGGAGTTATTTAATTATAATTACATTGTTATGCACTTAGTTCCTGGCAGATGCTCACAAAAAGGGTTAAGGGCCTTTTCTAATCTCTGCCCATATTATGCATACCCCTGAGGGATACCCCTACTTTATACTTACCCCAGGGGAAACCTCATTATACCCCAGTGGGATAAATGAATATAAACATGAAAAGGAGGGTTCGACGGAGCTCATATTTTGCACCAGCGCAAAAACTAACTTCAAATAAAAATTTAGGGTTTAGTTTTCCTGAAGGTTGAACTCCCTAAAATAGCGCTATTCACTGTTAACATGTGCCTGATCCTATTATACATTATGAGTGCCAGGAGACAGTGACTGCGCAGATGGTCCATCTGTCTGTAACTGGTTAGCTATTTGCTGTAGCTCCTCTATACCTTGATAAAACCTCTCATACTTATGTTGCACTAAGGAGCGATAAAAATGCACTGCAAACACCACAAACAATACACAGACAGGCATCAACACTGCTGTTGAGGCTATTGCAGCAGATATGCTGTAGTTATAGAACTTGACCCAGGATAGAATGCCAATTTCTCCAAGGAAAAGAAGAGTTCCCAGGCCAGTTGAGAAGATCCAAGCAATTTCTATGTAGGTATGCAGCTTTTCATGTGGAGAATCACTGGGCAAGAGGTTTGAATGCTGGTTCATGCTGGCAACACTTTCAATGTTGGGTAGTATACAGACAGATATCATGAGCGCAAAGACATGAACAGATATTAAAATGGTTGTCATAACACTGAAGGACACCAGCAAGCCATTAGGGAACCCTTGCTCTAGTTGGATTTCTACCATGGCAATCTGAGGAGGAACACATTAAAATACTTTTAGGAATGTCACAAGGGAGGTGAGCTATTCATGAAGTGGGGAGGCAGAAGCAAGGGTGGATAACTCATTGTGCCCGAATTTTGGGCAAGTTCAGAGCGGTTTCCATTAAAGCTTACATACTCTTTATGATTGTGAATTGAAAAAGGAATGATACATCAGGAAATGAGAGAGGAGGAGGAAGGGGAATACATAATGAATTCATGCACATGAGGTCCGAATAACGTCATAAGGGAGATACCTGTCCCCTCCAATTTTTTTAAGCACGGGAGATATCCTTCCCCTTGCCCTCCCATTCTTCAATAAAAAAATACGCCTGAATGGCTAAACCTACCAATCTACCCTCTGATTGGTTGAAATTGACCTTATGGTTATTTTTGGTACCCTATTGTTCTCAACATCTATAAAACTAGAGCTCTATCGGCTCGAGTCATTTCAACCCAAGCAGTCGTGAGAATTAAGATAGAGCAAAAAATGTGCAGCGGAGATGAATAATAATATAATAATGATGATGATGATGATAATAATAATAATAACGCGATGTTCACAGCGGATGAAGGAGCCTTCTGTAGGCAGGCAAACGACACCAAGAACTACAGGGGTCAACCACCACAAATGGAGAAGTTTGTAGAGGCCCCTTTTTTTTGGGGAGGCCTTTGGAAGAGGAAAGGACAACTGGTGAGCAACGATGGATGCAGAAAATAAAGGAGGAGTCGAAGAAGAAGGTCCATGATGTACGGAATTAAGATAGAAATATCTGAGAGCTCAATCAAACAGACCATCAAGAGGAGGAAGAAATGGTCAGTCCCGGGTATGGATGGTATCCAGAACGTCTGGTGGAAGCGCTTCCCAGCGACCTGGAATCCCCTTTTGAAGGTCATGAAGGGTTGGGTTCATTATCCAGACAACATTCCTGAGTGGGTAGCGGTTGGAAGAACAGTGCTGTTACAGTCCAATAGCCTGTCTGAACACCTCGTACAAGCTGTTTACTGGATTGCTCGGCCGATTCATGAAAGAACATGCGGAACGCAATGGCATATGGGATGCGGGACAGCTTGGAGCCTCTGAGGGAGCACTCGGCACGGTAGACCAACTACTCATCGACAAGTGCATTTTGGACGAAGTAAGTGAGTATAAGAGAGACCTCGCCGTGTCCTTCTACGACTACAAGATGTATGATGAAGTACATCATGACTGGATGCTGATGGTCTATGATTGGATGGGGATCCCTGAGAGCGTGATTCAAGTGCTACGCAAATTGATGTGTAGCTGGAAGACGAGGCTGGAGCTGAACGTTGGAGACACGAAGATCAGGAGCAGGTGGATCAGGATAAGATGTGGATTCCTGCAAGGGGACAGTTACTCCCCCGAGGGATTTTGCTTAACGGAGGTCCCTGTAATGATGCTGCATGATAGAAAGCACAAGAGGGTATATGATGGTACCACCGCGAGAGCGGCGTACGAAGAGAACCCATAGCCTCTTCATAGACGACCTGAAGGTGTACCAGCAGAACCATCAAGACATGGAAGCTGTCAATCAGATCATTGTAACAGCAAGCCACGATACCGGAGCAGTGAACGGAGTAAAAAAGTGCGCGGAAGTAGTGTTCAAGCGAGGAGAAATGGTCAAAGGCGAAGGGCCCAAGATACTTGAGGACAGGGCTCAGGCCCTGGATCCTGAAAACGATGAAACGTACAAGTTTCTTGGACTTGAATAGGGAAAGGGGATAGATAAGTGTCAGGTCCTACAAAGAGTCAAGGATGAGATGAGGAGGAGACTAGAGAGCCTTACAGGGTTAAGCTCTACGACAAGAACTTGGTTAAGGCAGTGAACTCCAGAGTGATTCCAGTGGCAGCATACGCCATGAATGTGTGTCAGTTCAGCCTGAAAGAGTTATACGAGCTCGCGAAAATAGGATGTTGGGAAGGCAGGCGAGCGATGAGAGGTTTTATATGAAGAGGGAAGATGGAGGGCGTGGACTGAAGAGCCTACGCATGGTGTACAACCAGTCGAAGGTGCATATGGCAACGTATCTGCCGTACAGCACGAGAAAGTGGATGCAATTGGCTTGGAGAAAAGAGCTCCAGAGCGAGTATAAAAGCCTGAAAAGAGAAGCAGAGAAGGCGATGCAAGAGCTGGGAGAAGAGGTCGAGTTGCGAGAGGACCAGGTGAGAAGGAATGGCGAGAAGATTGATAAGAATCGGAATGAGTGCTGGAAGGAGTTGAAGGAGGTAATGGGGACACGGTACAGAGAGCAGCTGAATACGAAGTATGCACAAAAGAACATGCAAGTGTTTGCTGGCAGCGCTCTGGCTCCAGGCAAACATCACACCGCAGAAGACCTCGAGTATAGTGGACATGATTGAGCAGATGGTGTGGAGACGCGCAAGTGGAAGGCAAATGAGAGCATAGGAGGGGATGACGGACAGTTCAGGCTGTGCAAGAGGCGCGACGAGACCGTTCAGCACCTTCTCTCAGGATGTGAGATCATTGCGGCGACAGAATATCTTCGCCGGCACAATAATGCCCTCATGGTGCTAGCAACGAACTGGGCCATGGAAAAGGAGCTGCTGGCAGCAAACGACGCATGGCAAGGCGCATGGAAAAAGGGACATGTACTTAAGGGCGGTGGATATAAGCTATGCTGGGACTTTGAGTACAATCTACGAAAGACGACAACGGCTAGACGACCAGATTTGACCCTGGAAGATGATGAGGAGAAGTAAATCAGGTTGGTTGACATGGCTTGCCCCCAGGAGCGTAGTATAGAAGAGACCAGGAAAACCAAACTACGAAAATACCAGCAATTGGTATTCGAAATCCGAGAGCTAAGGCCAAGTACCGTGTAGAGGTGGTGCCGGTCGTCAGTGGTGGTATTCCAGAAGCACGCCGAGCGGTGCAGAAGCTTATCCAAATCAGTGACGAGGTTGACCGAATAGTGGCCTCCATGCAGAGAACTGTCCATATCGAAGGGGAAACCCTCTTAAGGAAGATATTTGGAGAAGTCGTACAGGCCGAATAGATTCCGTGTATTTATTCCTATTTATTTTTAGTATATACTACACGGGAACCTCCATAGATCGCGCGTTTTGATTGATTCGCTATCTCGGGATAATGCCACAATATTCCGAGATCGAAAGCATTATTCCGAGATTGAGAAGCCCGAGTGCAAGTGGTTCGGATATTTTTACTTTCTAAAGGAACTATCTGATTCGAAATGCAACGGAAAAATCCTTCTCAATTAACTAATGTGGTATCTTTAGTTTTTCAAGATGAATCAGAGAGAGAATGTATTTCTAGAACTTCGAAAATGTGCTGTTCTTGTTTTTCAGTTCTTCGGAATCACAGAGATCAATGATTCGTTCACGGCACTTTTGAGAGACGAATTACATTCACAACAACATATTAATTAAGGCAATTTTGTCGAAAACATATCTACTTTGCCGAACATTTACATGTACCTGTAGGTTAGAAAGGACAGTAAATCGTAGAAGCCAGTCATTGAGTGCAGTTTAAGAGAGAATTTCAGTTAAGCTTACCGTCGACTTGTTGATTCGCTTGATCACGAGCCATCCGACATCAAACGTATTTAAAGTGGTCTCTCTTTTTATGAACAAGGTCTTCCTCGTTGTCCCAGAGTTTGAAGAGGTTAATTTCCCAAATTTCTGTTAATATTCCAAACGAATCTTGAATTTCTCTGCCAGCAGGTTGAAAAATATAGTCATCCATCGGTGGTGAAATGGCGACCAAAGGCAAAGTGTTTTCAGCGAAGCAACTCTGCAGTTTCACAATCCATAATCCAAGGCACAAAATGCGAATTTATCCCTTGAATCCATCCTTGCAACCTTCTAAAAACTTAAATCGTTTATCGTAGTCGATATTAAGGTTTTAAAACAAGTGTTTTCTAGCGTTTTTGCTTCTCTAAAACAGCAGCAAGTTTCCACCATGTGTTCAGTAGCCGAATGCTTGTAGAGAAGTCTGACGTAATGTCGCGTGCGTGACAAACGTCACGCATACAGAAAGAGGCTACAAAATGTCGGCAAATGCCACATAGTGTCGTTCGGATATTTTTTGGAGTGTTCCCGTGTAGTATATACTAAAACAATTATTCTCCTCAGGCTCAGTGAATAGTGGCGAATAGTCCCCTCGACCTCCGGTCTCGGGGACTATTCGCCACTATTCACTTCGCCTTCGGCGAATAATTGTTAAATATACTTCACTTTTTTTAATATACTCGGGCGGACAGAATGGATGGTGAACTCCCAACAATGCTTGGTGGGGAGATAGGATGGCCGAATTAAAGGGCGTCTCATTTTCAACCTCGTCTGCTTCTCTCTCTCCTCCTATCTTTCTGCTAATCTCTTGGTCTATAAGAATGTAAATCTTTGTCTATAAGAAGGTCTTTCTGGTTCCCCATTAACCATCCTCTCGTATCCAACCACGGTTCAACATATCACTTTCTTGCTATATGCTTCCGGGTAACCTCAGTTCTTCATGGACTCTGCCCAGTCTTCCATAAATGTGGTTCTGATACTTTTGTGAAGGCGGGCGTGGTCTTGTGTTTCTGAGTAGTTCACGCAATTGCCCCACTTCATTCGTGAAGGCATAGCAGCCCTGTAGAGGATGCATGGTCGGAGGAGATGCCAGAAGCTTCTCATAGAACATGAAGTCTATGTTGTCATCTTCAGCAATCCTCACTTGTAAGTCCAATATAGGCATCCACCCGCACTGATGGCGGCTTGCTATGTGCTAGCTCCAGCATTATCTTCGCTGTACGCTCATCATCCGGTATTCACATATCCTGTTCCACCTCTTGCTGCACAACGTTCAACTTCCCCTCTATTGACCTAGATCCTCCATCACCAAGTTGGTATCGTCAACATAAAACCATCGTTCAAAGCGTGCAGCGCAAAACCTACTACCCAAGCACTAATCTGACTCCTCTTCAGCTCTCGCGTCCAACTGCAAATAAAAACCTTGGCCCTCGCCCCTGTCAGCTGATTACCAATCGCCCCGCCCCGCCCCTCAAGGGCCAATCCTAACATATGCAGCACTTCTGCTCACTCATTTAGTGTTCTACAAGTGTCCTTAAACTTACTCACAGACCTTTCCCTCTATCGACAGTCTCCTCTGTAGACATCAAGATTTTCTTCACTCCCTCGTGCTTCCTCTTAGGAATTACATCATCTAACTGATTTTCAGTAAGTTCTCTTTTTCTCTCTTTCTGGGTCACGATAACCACATCAAATCCCAACTCAGCCACGTCTACATTCACACTCAAATCCGACCCAATAAACACCTCCGCAACTGCTCCGCTACGTTTACGACGTCCAAAGACGAACAAGTTTTGAAACTGCACTGCCGACCTCGCGCTCGGCCCTACCCTCGCCTCGATAGGGCGCTCGGCCCTACCCTCGCCTCGATTCCCGTCTCCTCTCCAACACCCTACGATTAAAAGCCACGTCACACATCTGACGTTTTTTGTTTGTTTTGGGCTTATTTCCCTCTTCTTATAGCTTAATTGGCAACCAGGAATTGAGAGCCTTTTCATCAATCTTGACTGCTATTTTGTTTTCAGTGCTTGAATCGTTTTGTACCGCCTGCTCCATCTTGCACCTTTCTTGCTCTATCTTACTTCTTTGATAGTCTCCTTTTGCAGCCGTAGCGGTCTCTGTCACGCTAGCGCTCGAAGCCCACTAACTGCTTGGGGTGAAATGACTCGAGCCGCTAGAGCTCTGGTTTTATAGAGTGCGAGAACAATAGGGTACAGAAATAGACAATAAGGTCACCAACCAGAGGGCAAGGTTGGTAAGCTAGGCCATGCAATCAATCGTAAAAAGGGTCAGGGAGGAGAGGGAGGGTATCTCCCTTGCTTGAAAAATGGGAAGGGGAGGTATCTTCCTTATGACATTTCAATGATGTCGCATCATTCGGACCTTTGATCCCCACTGAAAAATTAGCTCATTATTTATTTCCACTCAGAAATGAGTATTCCCCACAAAAGGGGATAATTTCGGTGCGCCCTTTACTACTGAGACGAAATTTCCAGCTTTAATTAAGAGTACAAAAATCTACTTCAAGAGTCTATATAAAAGTTCCTTTTTTCAAAGCACATTTATAAATTACTGTTTTCTAAAAATCCATTTGAGAACTAATGAGACATTTTTTTGGCGTTTCACATAAGTTACTTATACTTAGACCCCGTCCACACTACTCCGTCGACACTACAACGCCGAAAACGATCACCGAAAACGGATCGATCCGAAAACGCTCTCCAGAGTGGAGCGATTTGAAAACGGAGCTGTTTGAAAACGATGTTTTCTAGTGTGGACGGGTGAAAACGATGCTATGTGAAAACGATGACGTCACCGCAGCAAACCCGACCAATTTCGCGGGCCGGCAGATCGAAATGCGCAGGCGTTGAGATTGTTTGAGCATTCCCACTGAATGCATAAGAGCGTTTTCGTACGGATACGCGTTGTAGTGTGGACGGGCGAAAACGATATGAAAACGATAAGTGTGGACGCAAGTCTTTTTGAAAACGGAGCAAAAAGTATCCGTTTTCGTTTGAAAACGGCTCTAGTGTGGACGGGGTAGTATACTCTCAACCTTGGTTGTTTCAATCATGTACTAATTTGCATTTCAGTTTTATGTATATCTAATATAGAATGATTACAAAGTAACACATTGAAAAATAAAAAGCCACAGAAAGAGTACAATGTAATGATCAACTGGAATAAAACTTTTGTAAAAGTCACGAATACACAGCTTTGGCCTGAGTATGGCTGATATAATTATGCATCGGAATCAGCATAATGACTGTAAACAACCGAGTAAGCCAATATATCATACACGTATGCACCAGCCAAAACTCTGGCACCACACAGTAGTAACATACAAATTTATAGTAAAGAAGTTAAGTGTTAATCTCACCATAGCAAAGCCGGACATTAGTGCTGATGTTCTACTAGACGCCTTCAGTTTGCCTCGCGTCAGAAAAAGTCGCCTCCAAGACAAGCTATCCGCCTGTAAATTAGATGCATTCTCGGGATCTGATGATAGTTTAAACATCCTAGACAGCTGAATAGATTATTATCCGGCAAACGAAGGGGGGATTCCTATAGCTCAAGGTTTCTCTCGGTGAGAAGGGAATGCCAAGTGAATACACTGATCAAACCTACAATCAAACCATACATAAGCAAGACAAGCAATATCGTTAATTTAGTGGGATTCTCACAACCTGCCAAGAAAACGTCAAAATTTCAGATATGTTGAAGTCATAAAGGGTTCTCTGCGCATTATATCTGTCATAATATACATAAGAAAAGTTTCACCTGTTTCATAATTTTGTTATGTATAGTTGGTAATTGGTATATAAAATAGGATCGCTAGTTTTACTAGTCGTTTGTTGTAAAAAATGTAATACATGCAAAGATGACGTCATTAGCGAGTCATGAACAAAAAACTACGACACGTGTCTGGCGCAGTCGTTTCACTCGCCCTATTTTTCGCTTGTTTCCAGGCATCTCTGCCCTGAAAACTTCACGGCATGAGATGGAACGACACTTGCTACGCGAGCTGCTGCTGTTGGTCGTTACACGCTAAAGACAACTGAAAAAAACATAGGTACGCAGAGCGTACGGGAAGCTATTTGCTGATGTTCTTCGGTACCTAGGACAGGACCGGCCGTCACAACCTTGCTCCCAGCATTCCCAGGAATGGGCTGATAATGAGAAAAAAGATAAGACTTGTTTAAATGGCGTCACCGGTTAAAGCGATGCGGTGTTAATTTTCATTTTGTTTTTGTTTTTATTCAAAGCAGGCGATAAATTTAGAAAATATTGTTCATATGCTCACTGGCAACTTTTAATTAAAGACTTTATTGTCTGAAGAGTGATCGATTTGGAATAAAACATGCCTTTTTTAATCACGACGCGTCCGGCAAGAAAACACAAAAAACCTTGCCTTTGAGGAAAATGCAAAAAAAAAGCATTGCCATCTCGGGATTCGATCCCCGGACCTCTAGCTTAAAGTGCCCAGAATCATACCACCAGGCCACTGAGTGGAAACGTTAGAGGAAAAATCCCCTGGGTCTCCGAGGATGAGTCGTCCTCGGATTCGATATAAGACTTCGATCTCGGAACTCATTTCTTAGACTTGTTCTTTCTCATTTCTTAACTGTAATGTTTTTCCCCTTTCAGTTTCATCCATATTTGTCTATGTCTTGTGCTTTAATGGATAGTTCTTTGTCAATTTCGACCGGCGTTTGTTGTATTCCACGCTCGATTAATAACTGATCGATCGTAATTCACTGACTAATGTATCAGTCAATTCCAGCGGTGACCATCCCCCCCCCCCCCCGGACACCGTGGGGCATTTGCACACCACTGCCTTCGCTGGGGTGGGGAATTTTGAAAATTTTGCTGGCCCCGTGGTCAGGAATTGTTTTTCCCCGGGGGAGGGGGGTGGGTAATTTTGGTTTTCTCATCTCAAGCGCGTCGGGTTTTGCGAACTACAACACCAGTTATAATAACTATCGATTGGCAGTTACAATGTCCCAGTTACAGAAAATAACGCCACAAAATATAATGCAGAGCATGGCCCGTATACACCACGTTTGGGGAAGACACATTTGCACATTTCGCAGTTAACGTCTTCTATAGAGAAGAAACAGATTTCGCAATTTCGTCTCAGTGGAAAACATAAAAATGAGTTGACACTATAAACAGAGTTCCAATTTCGCAAAAATTCAAGTAACATAACTGCGAATAGGTAAATTTCGCATTGAGAGATTCCGGACAATTTGCAGCCAAATGGCCACGACAACCGCGAATGCCCTAGGAATGTCTACCGATATTGTACTAATACCTTAGTTTCACTTCTTTATTTATATTTTGAGAACTCGGTCAAAGACGAGAAAACTAAAGTACATTTAAAAACGAATTATATATGCTCGACAGTATAAATGGAGTTGAAGTTTTTGTTTTGAAGCTTTGTCACGCAGAGTCGATGGAATCTTACCATCTTTTTCTCGTCCCGGGGGTGGGGCATTTTTCCGCTTTTTGTGTTCCCCGCCGTGGGGTATTTTGCATTTTTGCTAGCCCGGGGGCGGGGAATTTTCAGTTTTATTATTAGAAATGACCAAAATCCCGGGGGTTGCCCGGGGGGGGGGGGGGGGGGGGGGGGCATGGTCACCGCTGGAATTGAATAAACTTGCAAACATCCACCTCGTAAATGAGGTGATCGGAACAAAGCAGCACGATTGAAAACATGCAGCACAAAACTGAGGAAAGGTTTCATTTTCAAGCACTCTGGCGTGATTTGATCTCTTGTAGCAATAAAATTTAAAAAAAACATATTGCGCATGCTCAGTAGCAACTTCAATATTGTCAACGTTTTAGTATCTTAGCCATACTTATATACTTGTCGTAATGGAAATATCCTAAATAATACACGATGGTGGGCATGTATGACGTGATACCGCGAGAGCATGCTCAATTCACATCACCTCCAAGAAGAAAATTCTCGTCCCACATGGACGACTGATTGGACTATGTGACCTATATATATGTTGGCAGAGGTCTGCCGCTTAGAAGGGAGAAGGGACAAGACACAGGATACCCAATGTCGAACAAGTGGCTGCCATGATGCTACAAGGGATGGGGTGGTGGGGAGATATACCGAGAGGGGAGGGTAAGTCATGTCCGTAGCCAGGGGGAGGATGGTTTAGGGTTCAAAGGTCGTTGCATGGACCCGAAAGCAATGGTTTGGCGATCCCCCCTGTCAGTAGCAAAGTCATAAAAGTCAACTGGAAAGGGTCCATTCCAAATACACTGCAGCACGCACATGAAATAAGTGGGAGAGCACTAACAAGCAGGGAGGGGAGGGATGTTAGATACATTAACGGTGAACTTCATGGAGAACCATCTATTGAACCGGAAATTGATACATACATAGTCCGAGGGTGACGACTAAGAAGCTATTTTGCATACAGCAAATAGCTTCAAAAAGAACGAGGTCGAGAACCACACAGCCATAACCATCGTCCTACATTCGAAAACTAATATTTAACATTATTATATAGCTCGTGTTTATTCGATCAAAGCGCGCGCTCTGATTGGTTCTATCATGGTCACGTGGCGGGCTACAAATCCAATGTAGCCCGCGCGGGCTACAATTAAAAAATTGTTGCCCGCGCGGGCAACAATTCGACTTCGTCTCGGGAAACATCGAGATTCTCGGGAAAACAAAACTCGCTGTTTCCCTCGGAAGCAGTCATTAAGTGTATAATATTGACTCAGAGGCCATGAGGGCTTTTTCGCTACTAGTAGATTAGTAGCTCAACCAATCAATACGCAGCATTGACAATAGACTAAATAGATTGTGATTTGACTAAATAGATTTAGGCACTGCCTAAAAGCGGAGCTCGCAGTGTGCTTTATATCTTTCATGGTGCCATCGCTGACGTCACATCACGTGACCACTTTGCTGGTTGTTCCAGACAATAGACCTCTTTCGCTTGGGCGTAATGTTGTCTCATTTCAGATCACGTGGCATTCCAATGAGTATTCTTTCTTGTTTTTCTGCTATGCACCGAAGGATATATGCCCATTTGGAAGCAACCCAAACAAAGAAAGATTATTCAAATCAATGCCACGTGATCTGAAATGGGCACAACATTATGCCCATTACGCGAAGTGGTCTATTTAGCCCGAGTTTTGTTCTCTTTTCTTCTCCCGATGACCTCACATCACGTGACCATGTTGCAGCACCCCCCTTGTAGCATAGACAAAATACCCCAAGTATGATTGTCTTGGCATGTTCTCTTGAAGAGAAACTGCCCTACCACTCCCAATTTCTGTATTATTTATTTTTTACTTGTTGTTGTCAGTGTATTGTCTGACATGGCGAAGTTAATAAAATAAAATAAAGAACCATGTTTTTCTATGTAATGTAGTTTATTCCATCCTATTGCAGTATAATACTGGATTACAGGAATACACACTTAGAGACAAATACAAATAAATATATAACAATATACATTAATTCAATTTCAAATGGTGGCCGTACTTTACGGACACAAAGTTCTTGAATCTGTCCGTGTGGCAAAGTTGCGTTTTTGGGACTGATGCCTGCCTGAGACTGTATTGCTTAGAGGGCAAAATTAGTCTCCCTTAATTAGATTGTAAAGGGGTTTGGCCTTGTCCAACCTCGCCAAACACTTGGAACAAAGAGCTGACCTGCGATCTTCTAGGCTAATCAGACCTGTTGCTGAGAGGGCGAGCTCGTATGAGACGCCTGGCAAGATTATTCCGAGCGCGCGCTTTTGGACCTTCTCCAAGGCGTCGGAGAGGTAGCGAGGGAGGTTCGCAAATGCAGCGCATGCGTACTCGACAACAGATCTGATCAGCGAGCAGTATACAGATACGAGGTCCTTAGTAGGGATACCGCTTCTTTTTAGCGCCCTTAAAGCGTAGAGACGCCTGTTAGCTTTCCTGATGACGGCATCGCAGTGTACAACCCATGTGAGGTCCTCCGATATATGGACGCCAAGCAGCTTAAACGATTTTACACGACTCATGGCTGCGCCTCCGATGTTGATGGGTTGCCACACACGGCTGTCGTACATCAGGAAGCTAACAGACATCTCTTTGCATTTGGCTGGGTTCAGGCGCATATTACAAGCGCACGCGTATACCACAGGGTTCCCATGTGTACACGGACGGACGTATGTACGTACGGACGTCTCAAACATGGACAAACTTACAAAGGCCATAAGAGGAACTTAACAGCATTGTCACGTGCCTACAAGCACGTTTTACAAGTAGACAGTGTTAATTGTTAATTGTTGTAAAAAGGCCATCGTAAACCATTGTTGCTCTTCCAGGTGCACTCGTGCGTAACGGCAACTATTTAAGTCACACGAACAACAGATCGTGGCCCAGTTTCGTTTGAAGTGAGCGACACGGTTTGGGGCAGGGTTAGGGTTGGGCTCGGGTACCGTTATCTATCTAGTATTTTAAGGCCCGCCCACCCACCCCTTACTCACATGCGCCCAGCTGTTTATCCAAGTAATAACATGAATGGTGTGCGCTGATTGGCTAATAAGAAGAAAACGTTGCCTCGCGAGTTGCAGAGACATGTCACACGCAGCAATTTTGCTCGCAACGTTGCGAAAAATAGAATCAAATCTACTTTTTCTGCAACTCGCGCGCATCGCAACATTTTGTTGCGTTGCCAGAGTAAGTCAGACGCGCAATATTCACTGCAATTCGAGTTGCAAGAAAAATAGCCTCGCGTGACATGGCCTTATGGGCGATATGGCCCTGTACCAGGAGTCAAGTACCTCAAGCAGAGGTTACCTCCACCTCAAGTTGAGGTACTATGTGGATTAAACTGGACTACAGATGTGCAAGTTTATCTCATGAAGCCTGATTTCCATATAGTCTTATCTGTCGTATCAGTCGACCGTGAAACAATAGAATAATTCTAATTTCCATTGTTTCACGGTTGACTGATACGACAGATAAGACTATATGGAAACCAGACTTTGAGCACCCAAACTTTTTGAAAGTGAGTCCCATCCCTGGGATCATATCCTGATATAACAACAATTTTGTAACAGTTTTTAGAAAAACATAATATTTATAGCAACCTCTATTACATTTATTAGGTATGTCACAGCATTCTATTGAAGGGA
This sequence comes from Scolanthus callimorphus, assembly GCA_033964015.1. Lineage (NCBI taxonomy): Eukaryota > Metazoa > Cnidaria > Anthozoa > Actiniaria > Edwardsiidae > Scolanthus > Scolanthus callimorphus. The sequence continues at coordinate 15,206,744 of CM066919.1, forward strand.
AGTTCTACTGCATCTTGAAAAGCAAATATTGCAAACTGTATTAAAAGCAAAAACTTTTACCAGAAATTGTTTACCAGAAAAAATAATATACAGTGAATAAAAAAAATTACAAACCCAAATAAATGCTGCTTCATGAACTTTGTAAGGAACTTAGATTAAATAGATTTATTGGAAAAGGTTCCCTATTTATGCCAAATTTAGGTACCTTTTATATGTTCAGCAAACATTACAAGTTTCACACCCTGTTGCCTCAGCTGCATGAAATGTTTCTGCGCACAGAATCAACAAAATAGTGAAACATAGAGAGCACTACCAATTAATATTAGTAATTATTTAATAATAATTACATTGTTATGCACTTAGTTCCTGGCAGATGCCCACAAAAAGGGTTGGGGGCCTCTTCTAATCTCTGCCCATATTATGCATACAGTAGGGTGCCCAGTTCCGTGCCACTTCAACTTTAAATTACTCTATATTTTAGCTGTGACGCCATTTTACATGATTTTTACTAGGAATAATCCAAATTTATCAATTGTTATAATCAACAAGGAACTGACTCCAACATTTAAAATTTTTCCGAGTTAAAGGCATATTTTTTAGAGCAACTCGCGTTACCAGTTCCGAGCCACCGCGTACCAGTTCCGTGCCACTTACAACTTTGCAATTTGCTTATGATTTAAGAATCATTTAAAGTAATAACTGAGACAAAACTCATATCCTTGCCTTCTGGTTGCTTTTTTATTCTATTACTGTAACAGAATTTTAACTTCACAATACGGCAGTTGAATTCTTTAAAATAAACCATGTACGAGTTTTGCTTGTCTGTCGACAAAAATATCATTCAAACTTATGTCAATTTGTAAATAGTATCAAACGTCCCTTTATTGTAACATATAATTGCGCCAGAAATGATGTTTTGGCGAGAAAAAAGAGAATGTGGGATGCAATCTTTAGCAGAATCTCACACTTCCCTGGAAGAACACGCGTGAACGTAAAATACTGACAGAAAGAAAAATAACTCAGTAACTCACTCTGGCATGGATCACTGGCATCCAACCCTTTTAAAATACTTTGTTTTTGTTTGGTAAAATAAGCTGCAATTGTTTTGAAATCCTGGCCTAAAAAATCCAGCCTCTCAATTATAATTTCGTAGTTTCTCGTAATTTTCATCGACGTCACGATTGAATAAAAGAGAGGGTTTATATTTAAACAAATAACTGAGTTTCGTCTTAAAAACTATAATTGTCGCTTAATAAAATCAAACCTTATAAAGAAATCATGTCATTTAGAACTCACACAAATATACTCTTTCTGTGACCTCAAATTTGTGTAAACAGGAGAACTTGCGCGAGGTGGCACGGAACTGGTACCACTACTAAAAAATCGCACATAAAACTAAAAGCAACAGACGATTAAAACCACTGCATCAAGCGAGAAAAAATATCAGATAACGTAGCTTTGACTGTAGCAAAATTGGAGTATTTCGTACAAGATATGTGACTTTTACACTTTATTTTGAGACGAGGTCAGTTAACTGTGCAGTGAAAACTGCAAATTTTCGTAATGAGAACGAGACCTGCTTCTAAGTAATTGGGCTTTCTTAACAAACCGTTTGGTGAAACAGCCGTTATTTCGCTTTCTAAAAGTCATATAGTCACACTTTGTTTATGTATTCTTAGTTTGTTCAAATTCACAATACTCATGGTGAAAAGAGAGATTACTTTTTATGTGGCACGGAACTGGTACTGGCACGGAACTGGGCAACCCACTGTACCCCTGGGGGGGGGGAATACTTTATACATACCCCAGGAGAAACCTCATACCCCAATGGGATAAATGAACATAAACATGATGGTGGGTTCGGAAAAACTAAATTCAAATAAACAATTAGGGTTTAGTTTTCCTGATGTTTGAACCCCTAAAATACCTGGCTCATATTTTTTACCTGGTTGATAGTTTTTACCTACGTTGATATATTTTTCTGCTTGAGTATCCCCCCTATGCCCTGATCCTATTATACATTATGAGTGCCAGGAGACAGTGACTGCGCAGATGGTCCATCTGTCTGTAACTGGTTAGCTATTTGCTGTAGCTCCTCTATACCTTGATAAAACCTCTCATACTTATGTTGCACTAAGGAGCGGTAAAAATGCACTGCAAACACCACAAACAATACACAGACAGGCATCAACACTGCTGTTGAGGCTATTGCAGCAGATATGCTGTAGTTATAGAACTTGACCCAGGATAGAATACCAATTTCTCCAAGGAAAAGAAGAGTTCCCAGGCCAGTTGAGAAGATCCAAGCAATTTCTATGTAGGTATGCAGCTTTTCATGTGGAGAATCACTGGGCAAGAGGTTTGAATGCTGGTTCATGCTGGCAACACTTTCAATGTTGGGTAGTATACAGACAGATATCATGAGCGCAAAGACATGAACAGATATTAAAATGGTTGTCACAACACTGAAGGACACCAGCAAGCCATTAGGGATCCCTTGTTCTAGTTGGATTTCTACCATGGCAATCTGAGGAGGAAAACATTAAAATACTTTCAGGAATATCACAAGGGAGGTGAGCTATTCATGAAGTGGGGAGGTGGAATTGAGGGGGCATAGCCCCTCCAATAAATTAAATATGGGGGATGGGGGAGGCAGGCCCGCTACCCTGCAAGCAGAGGTTTCTTTCTGTCAGTTGTTTACCTGTTATTTACGACAACGCGGCAAACCAGCAACGTGAATGGCCTCAATAAAAGGTAAACGACGAACAGAAAGAAACCTCTGCTCACAGGGTACAGGCCTGCAATTTTGAAGGTTACCATGATTGAATAGGGGCTAACCTTAGCATATCAACAATTCCCATAGGTATTAGATCATAATTCTTTTTTCTATTACAAACAAAAGATGCTTTGTGATACAACTTGTGAAGTGTTACATGTTCGTACACAGAGTAAAAATTGTGGGCATTAAGCCTTTATTTTGTAGACTGCTTGCAGTCCCTTAATAGGCAAACATCTGTAAATACACGAGAAATATCTTCACTAACAGGAGTGTGATTTTTTCGTGCACTCGCACGACAGAACGTTTGATTTCTAGCACACACTCAATGTTCAAAATGCAACTGTTTCTTTTCAAAACAGAATATAAAGCTAACTTTTACAAATCACAATACGTTTTTCAATCCTACCTAGGATTTCAAAATACAAATAAAGTCGTATTTGAAAGTCCATGGTCACCATATTTGTGCCAAACAAGCAAGCTCTGGTTTTCAAGTATAGTTCAATCTTCCATGAGAAGACACCTTTGGAAATGGCTAAAATTGCAGAAGCCAATCCAGCTTGTAAAATGACAAGCCACAACAGGGACTCACACATACATAGTAGTTTTGCTGTGGTGTTGACAAGATTGAGACAAAATCTGGTATTTTGCATCAACAATTTTTTTAAGGCCTAAAATTTCAAAACTTTTCTTTTTCTTCTGCTATTGAAGTATCAATTGCAAGTGCAATTGGCAAAGCATCCTGGTTTTATTGAAACACAAAATCACACAATTTCTGCTGCAACTGATGACTGAACAAGTTATTGCACAGCAATACACATGAAAAATTGCATCATAACATGGCCATTATGATTATTGAGCCCCAATAGGGTTATAATTATTTTGACCCAACATGGTTTACTCAGACTATGCTGTCTTAAGCACTTGTCTCAACACCTTGGATGTTTTAATCTGACATGTACTAATTTATGTATAGCTAATAATGGCTTAAAAAGTTAAAATAATAGCATTTAGGTGATGACTACAAAGTAACACATTGAAAAATAAAAAGCTTGACCAACAGAAAACAGCATATCGTGACACAGAAGGGGTACAAAGTAATGATCTACTCGAATGAACTCCTTTTGTTGATATAACACTTAAGACAGATTTTTTTAGAACTTTGAGCAATTTTGCCAGAAAGCGGCAAAAAAGCTTGTTACTTGAAATAAAAAAAGTTGTTGCTTTGAATTTAGTCTCATTTCAAAGGTCTTCATGGTAGTGTTCGTGTATTATCGCACCGGTAAAAAATTTCCAAGAAGCTGAGAAAAGAAATTTTAGTTTTTACAGATAGACGTATTTTTCGCACCTAAAATGGTGATGTCAATCACATTCTATAGATGTTTTCCATTTTTAAACGCTTATTTCTGTGGCGGCGCGAACCCAGTCCTCTGCCTTTTGTGATATTTCGAATTGTGAACCACAAATCTAAAAATTAGAATAGAAATCATCGAGTAACAGTATTTTTGGCCAAACGTTGGTCGAATTTGTAAAATAACCTGTCTTAATTATGCAACGAAATCAGCATAATGCCTGTAAGTGTACACACAACAGTGCAAACCAATATATCATATACACGTATGCACCAGCCGAAACTCCGGCACCACACTGTAGTAGTATACAAATCTATAGTAAAGAAGGCAAGTGTTAGATAAACTCAAATCTCACCATAGCAAAGCCGGACATCAGTGCTGATGTTCTACTAGACGCCTTCAGTTTCCCTCGCGTCAGAAAAAGTCGCCTCCAAGACAAGCTATCCGCCTGTAAATTAGATGCATTCTCGGGATCTGATGATAGTTTAAACATCCTAGACAGCTGAATAGATTATTGTTTAAACGGAAGGTGAACTCCTATAACTCAAGGTTCTTTTCTCGGTGAGAAGGGAAGGATTTTTCAGACAATTTGTTGCCGACAAGTTAAACGTACCGCCGCCACCATCTTTGTTGTTTCAGATACAAGACCGCTGACTTGTCAAGACGAGGGCTCCTACAGATGATTGCGTGACGACGAACAAGAAGAGAGATCAGTCGATGTCGTCCTAATACAAACAATACAACATTACACGAAAAACGTAAAATACGAAATAAATATCCTGTCCAAGCCTACGGTTATTTGAAAAAAGTAAAAGGTTAGCAATACGTGCGTTACGTCACGTCTTTTGCTCTCCGCCGCCGGTCAAATCGAAGAGGTGTAAACCACAGGGTACGCGGTGTTCGTAAACCTCGCTCAGAATGATTCGGTCAATGAATAGCAAAACACGCCTGATATCCACCGGAGTAATTACTTCGAAAGATATAAAATAATGGAAAATCCATGGCCGGAAGGAAAATATTTTAACAAACCGGAAGTCAAATATCGGCTAAAGCACGTGCACCGAGCGAGCAATCTTTCGAACAATAAGGATTTGCTGTAAATTCCGATTCGTTGGACGTAAGTGTGCGAATAACAATACAGAGAAATTAATTTCGTGGTTACCATAGCAATGTCAGTCATTTGAATGGCCAACCAACTCGACTTGTTTACTATTATGGTCTACACAGCTCCTCTGGGATTTCATAGTTGAATACATCGGCGCTCTGTGCGTTTGACGACCCTCACTCTAAACACGACACAAACTCTCTCCTGTGGAATAAACCTTAGATTTTAACAACAGAATGGAGACGGACAGTGAAGGCGGACGGAATTTGGTTTGTAAATTCTATAGGTTCTGAAGCATTTCAGGCGATTAAGTGCGCCATAACAAACTAAAAACGGTTTCGTTTGTGCCCGGTTGTCTCAAGCGTGTGCGTTACGTTCACTCAACTCAATAATCGTGACTTGGTGCTAGCTCTTGTATTAAATTTGGCTTCAGGATGCTCAAAAATAATTTTTCCTTATTCCTCAGAGGAGGCAGCAACGTAGAAATTACCAGGATAATTCACAAGATGACGAAATCGAGGGGAAAAGGACCTTTAGTGTGGAAGAAAAGCTTAGGAACCCGAAGTTCGAAGCTGAAAGTTGTGTACAAAGACTGGACGGGAACGGTGGGTCTTGATCAGGATTCGCTGTAGCATCCAAACTTCAAATCCTTGTATTTTTCTATAACATGGGGTTATTACTCTTCTAGAATTTACGCTTAAATACGTCCAAGGAAATGGCTTTAAGTCACCTATAATGCTCAAAAGCAAAGATGGTCTAGAGATGAAGTGAGTTGCTGAGTTTGTCGTTGATTCCTCTTGTACCATTCTAGTAGTTTAGCTTTAATGTATCACAATTTCGCCCATATCCATATACTGATTTATATTTCTTCCATGATTTAGGATTCCTGACGAAAGTTTTACTGTCGCAGATGTTAAGAATTTTGTTGGTAAGACTTGGTATTAAAATCACTTAGGCTGAGCAGTTATCTTGTGGTTTGTGTTAATAGAAACGTATCTTGCAAACACAACAGAAATCACTTTGGACAAAAAATTATGTAACTTATTCCACTGGTTATTTTGTGTTTTCTGCAGGGGCTCGAAGGCTAGTAGATGTAATCGATGTGAACACTCAACAAGCCCTTGAACTGACTTTGCAGAACTGGGTGAAATATTTCACGAATCCTGATCGGGAAAAAATCTACAATGTGATCAGCTTAGAATTTAGCCACACCAAACTACAAGAGCTCGTCGAATCCCCGCTAGTGGTGAGAATCAATTTCATACTTCTCAACATGTTTACTGATAACCCTAAACTTTGCGACAGCCTTTTTATATCCAAATACTACCGTTTTAATACACGGGGCCGAAATAAACCCCTGCTTGTACGTTTCACTGCATGTGCTAGAACAAGGAAACGAAGTAGGGTTCGTATACAAGAAAAAATATCGGTAAGTCAATTTACACTAACTGTTAGACAAAGAAAACCGATTGTTAAGCTCACTAAGATTGCTATTTTGATGAATAAATACTTTTTATCGAAAATAATTGTGTATTCATGTGGTACTTTTGCCTCATGGGCGTGATTTAAGCATTTACTGGTCAAACATCAATTCTGGCCCTTGCAACCCCTTCCGGCTGGGCCAGCAAAAACACGGCGCCACGGCCTTCGCAAGATTTTCCAAAAATTGGTAGTTAACGCCTCTTTATTCCAGATCATTATAAAGAATTGCGGCATTTTTCTTATAGTTTCCCGCGATCTGATTTGGCCGTTTCTGAAAGTGCCCTACCCAAGACTGCACCATGTTTACTCCACAGTACTTTATACAGGGTACATATCGAAAGTGCATTGCTTTTCACTCAACATACGTGTATTTTTAAGAGACTAGAAACAAAAATATTGCAAGTTATACGCAAATATAGAGTTCATGCGCGAATTTTCATTTTCTATCTAAAACTGATAAAATTACTTTCAAGAGTTCGAGTATTTGAAAAGTCGTGGAATCAATACAACATTTGTATGGCATTTCACAAATTTCTACAATATACCCAGATTTCGCGCTTTCACTTTTCGAAATACATATTATCGCTTTTTCCTTGCTAAAATGTGAGTATTTATGAAGGTATACCAGTAGAATTTTCGAGAAAAATAGCATTTCTGGAACGTGTTCTGTGATCGATAAATGGTTTGTGCATACTAATGAACTAAAACCCGAAGTGGCTCATGTGTTTGCGAAAAAATCTTGACTTCAGACGTCACACGAGCCACAAAAATACCTAAGCTACAATATAAAGTTATTACTTTAGCTTTCTATCAGGTTTAAGGGCGTTTAGTGTGCGAATTTTAGTTCCAAGCATGTGTAATTCGTCGAATGCTGACATCTCAAATAATACAAATATGGCCGCCGATCAGTACGGTTGGATGGTCCGCACATTTCTGGGTCGTTCATGAAATACACCCTATTCCTTGCTCAATGTATGGGTGTTTTATTTCAGGGATTAAACTTATTTTTAGTGTAGGTGGTTAACAATTTCTTTGGTAGCGTACAGGAATGGCACGCTTCTTTCTTCCGTTGACTAGGTATCGGGCTTTATTTTCAAGTAAACAAAGACCCTGTAGGCCATCCAATTTTACATGTTTCGTGATACACTCCGAAAAACTACGCCGTCATTTGCGAAGCAAACGCCACGGACGGTACGATATGCACTGAGCACAAGTCATAATCTGCCATTATACTACAAATACGGGTATAGCGCCACGAAAGGAGAAGCTTTATTTGTTCAATATTAGTCCCTGATAGAATGGTGGTAAAGTATATATCTAAAACTTATAGCATGACCGAAAACAGCCATTTCATCAGCAGAGCAGTTTTCTTGAACAAAGGTATTGGAAGGTTTAATTTTCTGAAATACCATGCACTCAAGCGAAAGAATTCTGGGTTAAAAGGCACGTTTAGCGTGAAAGCCTTCAGAGTACTTGTTGGTGTTGCCGTCCAACATGCTAGAGCGGTGTGATTACCGTACGCAGTGCTAAAAGCTGTCAAGTTTCGAATTTCTTGCGAAGATTTATTGGCAACAACTTTTTAGATGATTTTCCAAATTCTTTGTCCTTGTATAATTCTTGTTGTATAATTATATAATATCTATATAACTAGTAGTTTCATATTTGCACGTGCTTGTGGGAATGTTGTTTTTGGACTACAAAAAATAAGCAAAACGTCCATTTGCCGATATGGAACGTGACTGCCTACCTACGATCCACAAGGTATAAATACGGATATTTTCATCCATTCCACATGTACAGTAAATATTTTTTGAATGGCTTCTAACAGCTTCCAGGCGAGATAATACCAACGGTGTTTATTTTCAAATGCCTATTTTTCTTTATTGCGTCGATTTTTAAAAACAAATATAGGCAAGAATGGTTATTACTAAAAAATGTTGGCGTACTATATTTTTCCTTGAGTTTCTTTGATTCCTACATGTGACCAAAGGCCAACATTGTTCAAGAGATAGTCTCGTTATTTTGGCTAACTGGGGTGCCCCTGTCCGTCTAATTCGAACGCCTAAGAAAATTTAAAAAAACGTTTTTACGCTACATACTGGCGTAAAAAAAAAGAAAACGTATCATGGTTAAGGTTTTAAAATTATTGTAAAATGTTAGCTAGTTAAGCAAAATATATATTTCTATATAGAGAGCAAAAATTTCGAGTTAATAAGTATTGGATTGCCAATTTTACCCTTTTTTCAGGTCCGCCAGATCGACTGGGTGGATACTGTATGGCCAAGAGATCTGATAGCTGAGCAGACGGATTCTACAAACTCCATGGCCGATATGAAATACCCCAAGTCAGAAAGTAAGTTTATTAACGTGGCTTTATTTAAAGATTTACTGTTGCACAAAAATGCTATACTGAAGTTTTTTTTCGTGAAGTTCTGTTTTTTTTCTTGTACACCTATGTGTTGATTTTATTCATGCTTTTATTTTGTTTCGTGCAAACTGAACCAGCCCAAAACGATTGGCTCAGTCAAGAAGGTTTTACCGAAGACGCTGAAATCCTCTCAGAAAACAAAGTTCATTTTGCCTCGATGGACAAAAGACCTTTTAACATCATTTAGCATTTTTCCATGATATTTTAATTTGAATCAGTGTATCAGGTCTTTTATAAATATCCCATATACGCCTGGTAATTGTCCAAATGAAGGTGCCTTTTGCTTTGCAAAGAATGAATACACAAAAATGTGACGAATTCCTGTACACATTATAAATCTTGACTCATGATAAAATAACTAGTCGCAGATAAAAGAGAAATTCGTTCTTAAACTGCTTAATTAACTTTCATAGTTTGCCGAGAGATGCCAAATGTTTTACGCATAAACACTCAGTCGCTAGATCGAACATATAGGACGAATGAAGGTCAAATAACGCTGAAGTCGTGTATTTATCAGTCGATAAAATGGGTTTGCTATAGTATCATACTCTACCCAGTAAAAAGGATATCAATGGCTCAGGGAAAAGATTTTGTTTAACCCTATAAAGAACTTCGGCCATGACTGTTCGTGTGTTCACTACTTAGTGGCTGCAGTGGTTCGCTAACAAGCAAACCTTTGTAGTGCACGACTGTTTTATTAGTGCTCCGCCGTACGTTTAGTCATCTTGAAAATGTATTACTGTTATAAGCCGAATATTGAGTGAAAAAGAGAGTTCCAATACCCGGTATAGTTTAGCTATTGTATTTTTTTCTCGACTACACAAAGCGAGAATAAATTAGAGTTAATAGTGGCATGGAGACATTTTAAAATATACCATTTCCAATAGCCACCTTTGTCCTTTCTGTCTAGTTGTTCGGCCTGGTACACCATTTGGTCTACAGTGCAAATGAAGTTATTAATGAAATTATATTAGGCTTTAGTAAAACACGTTTAGTTAATAGAAAATTACTTAGAAAGTGCCTTAAAGATAACCTTATATATTCGTGACGAGACAAAAGACAATGCCGTACCAGATTTGTTTTCACCTCTTGAGAGCATTGCAGCACAGCCTTATTTATTTAAATTGATAAAAACAACGCCAAGGTCCTTTGCAGTTCATATTAGTTGCTGAGATATGTATGTACTAGTATGTAAATTTCTAAAACTATTAGTCTTTGTAGGAAATTATTTGAGGTCTTGTTCAGTTGTGTTGCGTGACATTGTCAATTCACGCAGCGACGCGAGGGTTTCGTAAGAAGCTGAGCTGACCCATGCACACGTTCATAGTTTTGAAGCCGCGATTTTTTCTTCAAACAACATTTCTGCAACAATTTAATTCCCAATAATAGAAAACACGATAAATACAGAATGCTGGGGAATTTGGCAACCACGTTCTAGACCAAACGTGTGCCATTTACTACACAAAGCTTAATGTATTTGACACAATTTATTAGTACAGATTTAGATCATTCACCTTGTGCTGTCGGATCTAAACCATCTTCCACCTTTTGTGAAACTTTTCTTGATGCTCAATTCCATATCAGTTGGTTAAAAGCGAGTATAACGCCCCTAAGTTCAACCAAGGAAGTTTTGTTTGTTCCACTGTGTTACCATAGATGGACTAATAATTTACCTTACACCAAGATCCATGCCGAATACCCAATCAACATTTCCTTGTCGTTTTCCCTTCAGTCTAGCACATGGACTCGATTTATCGTTTCCCCTTCTTTCCTGTTTTCTAGACCATCAGGTAGTTTGCTTTGGTTGTCCCCAGTAAACGTGCCTTGTAGTCAACTGAAACCATTTTGATCAACTTGTAAACAAATATCTTAATCGAATTCTCCTCAAATTGAAGTCGTTAACCGTTACAAGTTATCGTTTCCACCATGTCCACTGCTGCTTTATATAATCTCATCGATTTGTTATTTCAACTCTCAAGAATTCTCGTCTAAGATTCTCACTAGGTACAACTCGTTTGTGGTAGTGCGTCCGCGTTAATATTATGCTACCACATCAATCGATTATCGATTAACAATCCGTCACGTATTCCTAGACTCAGACCTCCGATCACGTATGAACGTCCGGCGAAGTAGAACTTGAAAGGGCGGGCAAAAACAAGAACGTCCACCCCTAATAATATATATCTTATATAGCGCACATACATTGCTGTTCTGTGCACTTTATAATTTTTCTTTAAAATAAGAGAGAGAGAAAATGAGATAATTATAATAATAGTAATGAGTAAAATAGAGTAAAATTTAAACAGACAAACAAGCAAAATAAAACGGTAAAAATTTACAACGATTGAGGGATAAAAGCAACAGGTATAAAAAGGTAAAAGTTACCAAGTAACCCCTAATGTTTTGTAACCTTCAAACCAGTCAACGCGTTCATGCTCTTTCTTTAGAAATATATTTTATTTTTACCATGACCATATACATTCTTGAAGTTGAGAAAAAACTCTTTTATCACAAAGAAGGCTATACTAGGATCTCTAGCCAACCCTAGGATCTCTAGCCTAATGCTATACCACAGGGGCAATATTACTGCGATTTTCATAATTCTGCGAACTCTTGACACTGTCATTCAAACGAGTGAACAACTCTGGGTGATTTCTCGGAGGCTTTGATAGATCTTGTGAACTGATAGGGTTTAGCTAGGCTTCAAAACACAATTTTTCACTATAAAATGCAAACCAAACTCAGAAAACATGCGTGGACTTGAATCAAAAGGTTTGATTGACGGAAGCCAAAACGCAGTTTGGCGTTCGGAAATGTCAAGTGAGAGTTCGCAGAATTATGAAAATCGCAGTTATTGGTGGAAACTGTACGTCTGAAGGACAGAGAATGTCAAATATGGCTAAGCAAAAATGACAGCAAAAATGGCACTAGACAAAAATAAATAAAGAAATTGTATCATGCAGCTTAGCTATCAAAAACTAATTTTATTTGTCAGCTTTTTGAGTTGTTAGTGAATCCGTCTTGACTACCGTATAAGCCTTATGTGGTTTTTTGTGGTTCTCCTCGCCATATATAATTCAGTCTTTGTATTGTAAGTTGCAAAATATTAAACTTAAACTTGAATAACTCCATGCTAAGACGGAATTGCCATTGATGAGTTTGTACTTTCACGTCAGGTACTGCTTGATGAGTGTCGGAGGGTGCTATACTGATTTTCATATCGACTTTGGTGGCACCTCAGTCTGGTATCACCTCATGAAAGGAAAAAAGGTAAAACAGTACACATTTTCCTCTTTAGAAAAACACTAATAATGATATAGGAAGGTGATCGTGGAAGGAGAAGATCAATAAGTGGCAAAGAGGGCCAAGCGCCCTTGGTCGGATATCCAACGATTCGACTGTTTTATCTTTGGACTTTGGGTGTCTTCGGCAATAAAAATTTTGCTTATTTGCTATCTGTCGGGGTTAAGTATTATTTGACCACGCAAAATCATTGCTATCTCTTAGGGGTAATTTTGCTGTCGGCCACACCAGGTTTGCAAAATCATTTTTGCCGGCGTCATCATCCCCGCTAAACGCAAATACAAAACCCCACTAGCTAATCAGGAGTGGAAGCCATTTAACAACAAACCATTCAGGAGTGGAAGCCATTTAACAACAAACCATTCAGGAGGCAAGTCTGGCTTACTATCGACGGTCATCTGAAATCCGCTCTATTCTATCCATAAACGTTTTCATTTTTCTCTCAGATCTTCTGGCTGATCCCTCCAACAGAGAGAAACCTTCTCCTGTACGAGCGCTGGGTTCTGTCCGGCAAACAACAAGACGTGTTCTTTGGCGACCAGGTGGAGAAGTGTTCGCGCGTGACACTTGAGGCAGGGGACACTTTCCTTATCCCTACAGGTATTTAAGAACCTCGTGTAAACTCAGCTTGGTAACGCATCATCAAGGCTAGTCTTGAGCATTATCTATCTCTGCTGGTGTGGCATGATCTATCCTATCATAGCACGTCTAACATACTCAATCGGCCAACGGTGTGTGTTTACATATATCCCATGCTCTGGATCCCGGATCGCTCACTCTGGATCCCGGATCCCTCACTCTGGATCCCGGATCACACACCTCTGGATCCCGGATCACACACCTCTGGATCACGGATCACACACCTCTGGATCACGGATCCCAAACCTCAAATTTAGCTGGATCCCGGATCCCTTTACATGGGCCGAAGAACAAATCATGATGAAATAGGAACTAAACACAAGGGGGTCCTCTGGGATTGGTTCTTACACCGAGGCAAACCCCAATCTCTGGTCTGTCGAACATATTTTAAAAGAATGCATTTGATGTAAAACGAGGAGTATAAAAATGAATAATGGGAGCCTCCCACATGAAACGTACCAGCGTGACGATAGATAACGTCACCAAAACCACTGTCGGACAAAAATTGTTATGAACTAAGTGAACACGGTATGACCTCAACAAAAAAACAATGTTTTTCTCGGATATATTCCATGGTGACAGCTTTTTGAGACATGTAGTTTAGATAGCTTACTCTTCATTCGTATCTTGTTGTGTATCTTCTTCTTCCGATAACAGGTTGGATCCACGCCGTGTTTACCCCTGAGGATTCGCTTGTTTTCGGCGGTAACTTCGTGCACAGCTACTCCATTCGTGAACAGATCCGTATCAGCCAAATAGAGGACATCACTAAGGTACCACGTGCGAGTATGACCAAAATGGTATCCTTCCTATAAATCTAGTATGTTGTACTATAAGGCATTGAAAACATCTTCCCCAAATTTTGGTTGATAACATTAACTCTTTAGTCCTTTATTCTGCCGCCGAAAACACCAAAATATGGTCACACGGCCGCCATCTTGGAGTCGCCATTAAAATCGGCTGTTCCTACTACCTGGTTACCAAGTCAGAGGCCAGGCTACATTTTGTGACGTATTTTATCCCCCATCCATTGCCGGGACAACAAAAATCTCAAAATTTAACGGTAAATATATTACACACAAACGTGACCGTCGCATCTTTTTTTCCTGTAGCAAAGCTCAGTCATTCCACCTGCAGATCTATTGTTATGAACTTTTGTTACCATTCCGTAGGATGAATTTCGCAAAACAAACATTAAACATGAACAAATCAGGCAACAAAAGTCTGGATTTTGATGTAAATGTTCAGCTGTTGAAAAAATTGTTCACGCGCGCGCTGCTGACGATCACGCCACTTTCAACAGAGTGCGCGCTCAGCTCTGTTTTGCAAAAACAATGTTGCTGAACCAGAAACATATAAGTGAGTTGAAACGTGTAACAGCGCGACAACCTGCGAACAACTCGCGATCAATAAACACCATATTTAGAAAGCATCAGGTTCTTCGTTTAGCCAATCAGCAAAGGGAGATTTGATTCGTCATATTTTCTAAAAATAACGCGCGCGAACTCCTGACAACAGAACAGAAGCACAAAATGAGTTTAGTTCACTGTTTTTAAAACAGTGAACTGATACTTCCATGCTGAAAACCCAGCAAAAAGATTTTTATCATAACTTTTGCTGTTCTCGTAATATGATTGACTACTGATTTGCCATGGTAAATAAGAGTGCAGACAACGCTGTTTGCATCAACACGCGCGCGCTTCTAAACCAACGGAAAACAGTTCGAATGAGCGTGCAATCCCAACGGAAAAGTCTTACGTGAATTTTGATTGGCTGCACGCAAGGACAGTGTTTTCCAAATATGGTGTTTAGTGATTGCGAGTTGTTCGCAGGTTGTCACATCAGATTCATTCGTCTGTTACACGTTTCAACTAAGTTATATGTTTCTGGCTGAACTGAATAAAATATTTAAGCAATTTTCTGATTGCTCTTCACATTGATTTTCATCGGAGCTGTCTGAGACTGTTGAAGAACAAATTGTGCTGAACTGATTTAAGCAAAGAATCAATTAACAGATGTGAAAGAGTCAGCAACAAAATTATAAAACAAGGTCGCCCATTTCTCCTGAAAAATGTGCAAAAAGATCGAGAACAACCTCATTTCTTGAATCTTCACTCATATTGTTCAGTGTGCTCCAAAATGAGCCGTATCAATAACGACTAAGAGGCCTGGATGCTCAGGGGCGATAAAAGTGCGTCACGATTCAAAACGAGGCTGCTATAACCGCTGTCATTTTTAATTACAGGCTCGTATTTTGGAACATAAAATTTTAATGGCGGACGAAAAAACCGTACTTTTTGCAGACGTTTTTCCTTGTATTCCGGGCGGAATTTTTCATTAAAATCCACTCAGCAAGAATGTATTGTAGATAATTAAAGTACTAGGCCGGAGAAAATGGTAAAAAAAGAAGACAAATTTTGGTCATACTAGCACTTTAAGACGCGCCTACCTTCAAACAATCGAATTCCATTGTAGGATAGATGGTTAGAAAAATGGTGTCACGGATTTTTGCGTTGAACATTAGCATAAGAAATGATTGGAAAGGAAAATCAAAAATCTCTGACACTCTCTGAGATCGCCTTTTGGGGAATAGATTTTGATCAAATTTGGAGTTCTACGAATTAACGCGAGGGACCGGAGCTTGTTTTGTGTAAAACCGGTATTAAAACAAAAAATTTAAGTGAATATCACTGCAATTAAACAATTGCATAAGATAGGCCATACTTTATGCTTTTAAAACGACATATAAACGATCCTTGTAGCATAAAGTTTGACGCGACACGGATTTTTATCTGCGAACACCTCGGACACCTAATTTTCGTGAACGCATACCTTAAAAGTGGTACTTGTTGCTCATCATAGAATCGCTGTTCTGTACGGTTTCGGCAGTCAAATTCATTTGTAGACTTTCTATTATGGAACTCGGTAATATTACAGCCGAAATCATAAGCCAGAATTTTCAAAACACGGTTTGATTGTGGGTATTCCGCCAGTCAAACCAACTGGGCCAATCAGGTCCTTGCCCTGTCTCGCCTGGTGCAGTTGACTGGCTTTTTTATTCGCGACAGAAAGCCAATAGACTGCACTAGGCGAAATAAAGGGCAAGGGTCTGATTGACTTGGATGGTTGACTGACCGAACAGAAAACTCCCAAATCCAATTACCAAAAGCGACGTTTCGAAAATGTACAGGGCGGAACAATGGATTTGACCTGAGCTACTCAGTAAAGAGGCGTGTCAGTAAAGAGGCATGTAGACAAATTGTACACTCAAACACACTGTAAAGCTTGACATTTTCTAATTCTGATTTTCGTGCAGGTGCCTCAAAAGTTCCGCTACCCGTTTTATGCCGAAATGATGTGGTACGTGGCCGAGAAGTACGTGCGTCTCCTTAGACGAGACCAAGAGGAGAGGGTTAAACTGGGCAAACCGCTCATGAAGCGCGAGAAACCTGCTGTGAAAGGCAAAGGTAAAGCCAAGGTGAAGACACAAGCTAAAGTTGAGAACCAAGATGCCGAAGATACACCAAAACCTATCGAGAAAATCTCGACTGAAAGTGATAGCGGACAGCGGCGCTCCAGTAGAGTATCCAAAGCCCCTGCACGTCATTACCGAGACTCCTCCGACGACGAGCCCACGGCGAAAAGGAAACGGAAATCAAAGAAAGTCGCCGACGAAGAAAAGCCGGAAGTGAACGGAAAGGCTCACGAGAATGGAACAGAGGTCAGCGGTGACGGCGCGGAGGCAGATGCACAAGAGAAGCCTTGGGTACCAGTCCACTTGACCGAGGTGGAGCGCTTGGGGTTGATAGAACTGACAGAGAGACTGCGCACATGGCCCCTGGCCCAGAAAAATGTCCCCGACACCATCACAAATCCGGAAGAGCTTCTCAAGGAACTAGAGGTGGGTGGCTATTCCAAATTATATAACAACACTAGTAACATGCGCGCTCTGATTGGTTGACAGGCCGTGTGAGCAGCAAGCAGTCTACTTCTTTAAAGGCCCATGACACCTTTCCATAATGCATTGCGCTCCGTGATGTTTAAGTTTTGGTTTTGAAAACGAAAAAGGATAACCAAAAAAAATAATAACTGTTCCAAAGCTTACATTAATCTATCAACTGGCCTCTCAATCTCGTTTCTTAGTTGAGATATAAAGGATATAAACACCACGGCGCGCAATGCATTATGGAAAGTTGTAATGGGCCTTTAACATCTCAATCCCAAGAGGCTTAGTACGTAGCCTGTGAAAATACGGATTTGTATTTGTGACCTCCCCCCTCTTTCAGAATTTTAAGGGATCGTGACGTCAGTCGTCGTCCCAAAAGCCTTCGGTCGCCTGGGTTGCGACGATAAAACGGCCCTGGAGGAACCCAAACTTCCGAACATGCGTAGTAGATTAGAAGCATTACAGCCGATTGCGTTTGAGCGTTTTACCCTAACAGTTCGCACGTTATGTTTGAACGTTTGAAAGTTGCGTTTCTAGGATGAAACGAGACTTCCCTGCTATGGCGAACCAAAGAGTTCTGTTCTCTCTGATTGGTCAGGGAAAAATACACATGGCGGTTGTCCTTGGAAACGTCCGACTTTTTGTCTCACAACGCAACTTTCAAACGTTCAAACGTAACGTGCGAACTGTTAGGGTAAAACTCTCAAACGCAATCGGCTGTAGAAACCGTTAAAATTGCGAAGCACAAATGAATTTGAGGTCCCAACAAACAGTCCGAATAACGTTTGGTTGGCTCAGGCTGAAATTTAATCCCGGACTTTTTCACAAATTCTTAAGATAAAGTGGTTGTTAGAGATTGCAGTCTTTCGGCATTACAAAGATTTCACGGATCCGTGGAAGCGCCGCGCCCCCAATCAAGATGACTTGCTATAACGCAAAGACAAGCAAATGCTAGAATGAGATTTCAATATTTCTTAGAGTTTAGTCTTGATCTTTTGAACGAGGCAAAATTAAGTGCTAATTCATCATTTTAAGTGTATTCAGAAATACACCCACAGAAAATACAGCCAATCAGAATGCAGAATTGGGCGGTATTCCACTCAACCTTCCCATCGTGCATTGTATTTACGTAAAACACTGCCCTTATTTTCTGTAGCGTGGCAAGTAGTTCCCTCGCTTTCGATCGTTCTTCGCTCTCGCAAAATTAAATTGCCCATTAATAAAGAATTTACCAGGGTCCCAGCCAGAAGTTTTACTAGATTTCTTCCTCCTCTACTTTCTTTTCTTTCAAGGGTACACCATCGCATATAATTCAAAAAGGTTACTTTGGTGTTTGGTCTTTGGTATTTCAATTATAGCACGAAACAAAGGAATTTTTTGCTTAATCAGTGACCACGAAACAAAGGCGTTCAATGACCAAAGACCAATGACCGAACCTTTTCTGAATTAGGTGTATGTATCGAATATATCTCTCATATAACAGTATCAGTAATTCTATTTTTCCTCTCTCATTTTCTCACAGAAAAATAAAATTCCGCCTGATACTCAGGCTACAGTATCAGTGGTTATATTCCTTGTAATCATTGTAGTGGTGTGCGGTTGCATAAATCTTTATTTTCGAACGAGAAATGCGACAAAAGTCGAAGTCCTATCTTCTCTGCGCTGTGTCCTGATGTTTCTGATTGTCTGGCTACGCTGCCCCCCGATTAATTTTAGGCACGGCTCGGATAAAAATGATTCTGTGACTACCTCGCCATGTAGTCCCTGCACGGATGAAATTTCGGTCCCGGCTCTGACAAAAAAAGTGGTACGGGTACCAAATATCCTGCCACGGCTCGGGTGTATTTTCAGAGCCGGACCGTAGTCCCAGAACCATCTTTTACCGATAAATTTCTGTCGTGTAAATATATCATTAGATACCTCCAGGTAGTTGCATAAATCTCAAACGAAATAACGCGCAAGCTTCACTGAGTTAGAAAAATACAATCCCGCAAGCCGGTTAGGCAGAAGAAATAGTGGCAGCTTCGGCTAACAAAAAATTACGGCACTCTTCCCCGGGGGGGACTCCCCTATTTTTGGGGCGGGGGTGCTCGTCGGGAACTTTCTATTTTACCCCTAAAAGGTACCTAAAATGGCGTCGCTTAGTTGATTTTGACCCCTAAAGGGTACCAACAAGTTATATTAGCCTGAATTTCAGACGTATTTTCCCTCGTAAATTATCTCTCGTATTTTTTTACAAGAGAAAAATACGTCTGAAATTCAGGCTGTTGCATGATTGCTAGAACGGACCACTAAGAGGTACCTATCTGTAAAAAAATTGCACGTTTTCGACTTCTACCCCCTAAAAGGTACCAGATGACTGATTTTAAACCCTAAAAGGTACGACGAGCACCCCCGCCCCAAAATATGGGAGTTCCCCCCCCCCTCCCCTCCCCCCCAGGCACTCTTCTAGCCAGGAAAAAAATATCCTGCCCAAGAGAAAACCTGCAACTTCCCCCGGAAATATATAATATGGGTTCGCCCCTATAATAGTAGAGTCTGTTAAGGGAAAAAATAGGTCGGATCGTGCACTTGTGCGTAAAGGCGTCAAATTTGGACCAAATGTTCCTTAGGTGAAATAAATCAATTTTCGGGAGGGGTGCCATCATTTCGACCAAAGGGGGGTAGGGTAGGGGCAATTTTGTCTATTTCCTAATTTCCCAATATTTCCTTGGTATTAAAGGGTTATAGATAAACAAGACCATGACAATTCTTCCTGTATGGTGCCCTTCACATTGGACTAGGTGGGGGTGCAACAAATGTCCGGCAAGGGGGGGAAGGGGGAGTTTCGGGTCACATTTTCGTGCTACCCTCGGAGATCATGATTTCATCGTACAATCACAAAATTCGACATAAATGTTCCTTAGGTAACATTTCACAGTTTTCGGAAGGGGTGCCACAATTTCGGCCCAATGGGGGGAGGGTAGGGGAATTTTGTCCATCACTTGATTTACCCTATATTTCAGTGGTATTAAAGAGTTATCAATAAACAAATCCACGGTAATTCTTTATGAATAGTCCCCTTCATATTTGACTAGATGGGGTGCTACAAACATTTGAAAAGGGGGAGGAGTGAGTAATGGATGAAATTTACATGCTATGCGCTTTTTAATTGCAATTTGATTGTACAGTTACCAAATCAGACATGAGTGTTCCTTAGGCAACATCTAACAGTTTTTGGGAGGGGTGCCACAATTTCGGCCTTAGGGGGGGAGGGTAGGGACAATTTTGTACTTTACCTGATTATCCCTATATTTCAGCGGTATTAAAGAGTTGTTGATAAACAACACCATGTCGATTCTTCATGAATGGTTCCCTTCACATTTGACTAGACGGGGGTGCTACAAACATTTGTCGCGGGGGAGAGGCGGGTTATGGGTGAAATTTACATGCTATGCGCTTTTTAATTTCAATTTGATTGTACAGTCACCAAATCCGACATGAATGTTCCTTAGGCAATATCTAACAGTTTTTGGAAAGGTGGCCAGAATTTCGGCCAAAGGGGGGAGGGTAGGGACGATTTTGTACCTTACCTTATTATCCCTATATGTCAGAGGTATCAAAGAGTAATCGATACTCTGCATCCAATCTAGCCAATGCGAAGAGAATCGTTCTAACTATTATGCTGTTGTTTATAGATAACTCATTAATACCTGTAATAAAAGTAAGGATAATCACAATGGGCAAAATTGTCCCTCCCCTCCCCTCTTGGGCCAAAATTGTAGCACCCCTTTCTAAAACTGATAGATGTTGCCTAAGGGAATATTCATGTCGGATTTGGTGACTGTACAATCAAATTATAATAAAAAACAATGTAACATGTAAATTTCACCCGTAACCCGCCTCTCCCCCTCAACAAATGTTTGTAGCACCCTCATCTAATCAAATGTGAAGGGGACCATTCAAGAAGAATTATCATGCTTTCTTTATCAATAACTCTTTAATACCGCTGAAATATAGGGATAATCAGGTAAAGTCCAAAATTGTCCCTACCCTCCCCCCCTTAGGCCAAAATTGTGGCACCCCTCCCAAAAACTGTTAGATGTTGCCTAAGGAACATTCATGTCTGATTTGGTAACTGTACAATCAAATTGCAATTAAAAAGCGCATAGCATGTAAATTTCATCCATTACTCACCCCTCCCCCTTTTCAAATGTTTGTAGCACCCCATCTAGTCAAATATGAAGGGGACCATTCATGAATAATTACCGTGGATTTGTTTATTGATAACTCTTTAATACCACTGAAATATAGGGTAAATCAGGTGATGGACAAAATTCTCCCTACCCTCCCCCCATTGGGCCGAAATTGTGGCACCCCTTCCGAAAACTGTTAAATGTTACCTAAGGAATATTTAGGTCGAATTTTGTGATTGTGCGATGAAATCATGATCTCTGAGGGTAGCACGAAAATGTGACCCGAAACTCCCCCTTCCCCCCTTGCCGGACATTTGTTGCACCCCCACCTAGTCCAATGTGAAGGGCACCATACAGGAAGAATTGTCATGGTCTTGTTTATCTATAACCCTTTAATACCAAGGAAATATTGGGAAATTAGGAAATAGACAAAATTGCCCCTACCCTACCCCCCATTGGTCGAAATGATGGCACCCCTCCCGAAAACTGATTTATTTCACCTAAGGAACATTTGGTCCAAATTTGACGCCTTTAATCCGACCTATTTTTTCCCTTAACAGACTCTACTATAAGTAGTTGTTGCAAAATTTCTTGTTTCTTCCCCGCCCCTTGTCTCGAAATACACAACATGAACGAATACCCGATCCAGACTTGCTGCCGCCCAATGTAAATCGCAGCCAATCAAGTGCGACTGTTCCCACGATAGATTTATATCGCGTCCGCCTTTCATAACAAAACTACTTGACGGCCGATTAGTATCCTTCAGAAGCTCCAGGGAATCTCGGCAATGAAAGGTAAAGGTTTTCATTTCGAACGCATAATAGTGAGCTTGTGAATGTTCTTACATGTAGTCGACCCACGCACTTCACCATCTTTCCGCCTCCTCGCTTCATCGAATAATTCTAAATCCGAAGAATCGACTACATATTGGAAACATCTCCATAGATAACTAGATTTCTGTTGCAAAGGAGCTCAAAGGCGCAGTAGTAGTGGATTTTGAATGCGGATATTATATTATCTCATCCCGCGCTGCGAGCACAAATTCTTTTTACGGTATTAATGAACACTGCTCACCTATCAACAAGAGGTCCATACTTACTTACATTTGCTTCCAATTGGGCTAGCAAGCGTTGAAAATTTTGACAATTCGACAAGGCCCTTCATATTAGGAATGCTGGTCAAACCTTTTGGTGAATTCTGGCAGGGAAGTGTGGTAACATTTTAATGGTGGCAGTAACGTGTTTAAGGAGTTGGTGTTCTTTGGCTCTAAAATACTGCTTTAGGAGTAAAATTGTGCAATCCCCACCCCACGCCAAATACATCATGGGTAGCCCTGGGTGCAAAAATTCCACAGAAATTGAAGCACAGAAAGCCTTGGATTTTTTTAAGTTATGAAAACGTCACATGGTCAGCATTGAATATTGGCCCTGTGGGAGCAAGTTCTAAAACCATCTTTTGAACAGGATTTTTGGGGAACTGGGATTTTTGAAGGAGTTGGTAGAGTGAACATGGGATTTTGTGGGGCTTGACTTTCCTTCCCTTATTTGCACATCCCTAACACAAAAAGCCAGAAGTACCCCTGCTGTAACCTTCTATAGAATTTCACCAGCTTATTGTAATGACTATCATTCGGGTGGTGAATATTTTTGCAATTCCACAGATCACACATAATATTCCTCATCACTACTTTTTAAAGCATGTAGCATTAAACGTCTAGCCTTTTTGTTTACAAATTTTGTAATAATTAATCAAACAAAATATGCTAGGTAATAAGGTCTGTTCCAGAATGTTTTCAAAATCGTGAGCATAACAGAAATGTAGCATCACAGATCACAGAAAACCTCTACTTCGCCCTGTATCATGTTTTTGTTTTATTTCTAAAAATTCTGGAAGAGAGGGAAGGTCATAAAGAAAATTTCTTCACTTCACAGGAGTGGATGGGCACTACTCTTGGGATTGAAAGCTTAGATATTTTGGCCATCACAGAAGGGTATTGGTAATACCCACAGAAGGGTATTGAAAAGTGACCCCACCCCTCTGGAATTTCCGAAGAAAAATACAGAATTTGTATGGAAAAGATCAGGTAAATTAACGCCCCCACCCCTCCGGAATTTCCAATCCCTTCCGTAGGGGGGTATGGTTAATTTTTGGAACCACACAATGTACCTCTGGAGAGCAACCATTGACAAAGGGCTGTTCTGTTTGCATTCCTAGGAGTTAGTAGAGCTACATGAGGATGATGACCCCATCCTGGCCATATCTGGTGTACAGCATCTCTTCCAAATAGACCCACCTCCACCTGTAAGTACTACACCATATCAGACAACACCTATAATAAAATGTATAGCATCAAATTCATAGCAGTTAACTGTATGGTGCCATGTTGGTATTGTTCACTTCACTTGACACCTGGGGAAATCTAACAGAAATCTCTAAAATGTGACATTTACAAACAGGGGCTGCTTTCCAAGCAAACAAGTGAGTTCATTGTTTTCTTTCTTTTTCTAAAAAGAGGTCATTAGTGGACAAATCGAGTCTACACAAAGTAGGCTAGCAAAAAAGCTTACTTTTTGGGCACAAACATCTAAAAGTTTGTTTCTAAAAATATTTTTTTCCTCAAACCCAAATTCTAACTGCTCTAAAAGATATGACAAGCACCCCCGTACGAAACGAGAAGCGCTTAAAAGCGCGTATAAAGCGCTTCTGGAAGCGCTTCAAACACGCTTCAATACCACTTTAATTGCGCTTCAAACGAGAGCGCTTCTTCGGCTGCACTTTTCCGCTTCATGATAAAGCGCTTTCAACGCGGTTTTCATTGCTTTTGAAGCGATTTGGAAGCGTTAATTAATTCGGAAGCGGGTAGGACGCGTTATGAAGCGTGTTGCTATACTCAGCTATACGCAATGATTGAAATGCTAATTTCAGATGGTCAATATTTATTCACATAAATCACTCTGTATAAATTCAGTATTTTAACATGAGAGTGGTTTGATAAATTGAACACTCTGCAGAAACTTACAACGATTTGCGATTTGAAAGAGGTATGCATCGAACACATAACAATTTACGACAACGGTTTTAAAACGATGTACGGGAATGAAATAATATTGTCTTAGATCTTCCGCGAGTTTCCCGTTTCTTTTCAAGTGTATTCGCTTAGATGAAATCGACGGTAGATACGTACTAAATTGATAAAATAATTTGATGATCACTTATCGCTGATGGTATTCTCTTTATTCTTTATCATGCTTTTGTATTTCAGCGCTTGTTTTCTCATTATTTTTGCACAGTCCACGGCTGATCAGCCTCCCAAACAGTGGCGCATCGCTTGGCAAGGGCTGAAAAGAAGCGAAAACAAAGCGAATTATTAGTTTCCGTGTTTGACGTCAAACGTTAAGTAAAATTATGAAAGTTTGGATCCCACAACAGCGTATCGAGCATACGAAACACTTGAAACTGACTACTGTGTATTTCGCAGCGCTCGCGATAACGAGTGTTCCAATCTCCGTACTTTTTTATTACCCTACAAGATTTAAGTCCTGTTTGTTTTACACCTTTTGACCTAGCATCAGTCGAAATCTTAATGAAATTCTTTTTTCCTTGCAATTAGTAGAGAGTTTATTGGTTTTTGGTGCTACCGTCCATGTGTATAATTACCTGACTGTATAATACTTTGAGGTATAATACCACGGGGTTATGTATTCATCGAAATTATAGCGAATGTTATAATTAAAGCGTATGGATTTCAAGTCAAAATATGAAAGAAATTATATGCGTCTCAAATTATATCTGTTATACAACGCCAACGGTGAACGCTGAACTAAAACTTTAATTTGACATCCATAACTGAACTAGGGTTATCAGGCCTTCTCATACTGTATAAATCATCATTAACGCTGTATTGCGCGCGCTTGGACAGCCGTATGTATGTGATAACATAAGATAGCAATAAGACATTCATGCAGCCTCACCTGACAGTGCTTTTATTCCTGTATTTGGCTTTCGATATCGATCGCCCCCTTGATGTAGCACCAAGGTATATTCCTGACCGACCCACCCTTGCGATTCTCGACCACACTAAACTGCTCTTCGTCAATCCAAAATACTGCTGCAAACATTTTAAAAGACTGCGAATTGCGAACTCAATATTGCTATCTAAAGTTTTAACCGAACTGTAGGGGACGATATGCCGCCTTATTTTTGAATGTATGACCTGGTTTCATTGGCCAAGCTGAAATCACGTGAAGGGTAATCCTATATGAGTGAATATAATACCGGATGTCAAAGGAGCTGACACGTTAAACTGCGCGCTACGATCACTTTGCAGTAAATAATGGAGGAAATTGAGAGTGCATGCTGAATATTGGTAAACGTTTAAGATGCGTGAACCTGTAAAAACCGAAACCTTCGTGTTCAGTAGACGTTTCATATGTAGCCATGATCAGTTTGCGTTTTTTAAGCAATGTATGTTTTTTGCATGCAAATTGCGTTGGAAGCTCGATGGAAGCGATCTGAAGGCGCAATGAAGCGGCCGTACAAAGTTGATTATCTTTGAATTGATAATCGTGTTTGCACAAGCGCTGCAAAACCCCTTTAAAACCGCTTCACCCACTTCACACCGCTTCAGTGTCGAAATGGAAGCGGCTTCAAAACCGCTTCCGACGTAAAATGGCTGCAAAAGCACTTCAAAACAGCTTCTTATCCGCTTGGAAGCGCTTTCGCAGTAAAATGAAGCGCTTCTAAGCGCTTCTCGTTTCGTACGGGCCTGCACCCAGCTGATTTGCGACTTCCCTCCCAGAGTTCTAATACAGAATACAGACCTGAAATGTGCTAATCTTGTGATTCATGAAAGTTGAAAAAATTGAGTTGTGATTCATGATTGGTACCCCTCTTCACCACCCTGACAGAAGTACATGTTTCGTATAATGAGCATTGCTTGCCTGTTTAGGCACCAAAGTCCCCTCGTCCGAAGGCTGGTGTTATGATGTCCAAGGTTGGGACAAAGGTTGGTCCTGGGGTTCGTAGACGTCGAACAAGGTGTGGCCACTGTGAAAACTGTACCAGGGAGGACTGTTCTGAATGTAGGACTTGTAAGGACATGAAGAAGTTTGGTGGATCTGGACGCATGAAGCAATCTTGCCTCAAACGAGTCTGTCTCATGGTAAGTAATGTCACATGTCATATGAAATGTTGTATATTATATGGGAGGGGGAAGAGAAAAGGTGCCGTTTCCTCCTTGAATTGCTTTGCCTAAAAAACAATAAAGGCAATAAAGATGACAGAACAACAAACCCTGGCCTTGACCTGTTGAAGATGGTGTGTGTTGTCTTGGAAACATTGTCAGAAATAAGCTTTGCCCAAAGCACAACGCAATGGACAAGAAAATCTTGTGGTGAATTCAGACCGATCGAGAGCAAAGGGACAGCTCACGTTCAGGCTACACTCTAAGCGATCACTATAAATGAGAAGATCTGGAAAAAATATGCCAGGCTTCAATATAGTCCCCCTCGCAGCCCGCTCTTTGTGTCGGTCACGCAACCCTTCCCTCCCCAAGAATGTATGACCGACACAAAGAGCGGGCTGCAAGGGAGAAGCTTCAATAGGAACCAAGCCCAAAACCTCAGCACTATTACCATTTTGTAATATGATACTGCATTTGTCTCTGTTTGGTTAGTGTGAACAGTAGGTGATTCGCTAAAGGCAAAAATTGAAAGGAGTCATAATTTACAGAGCAGAGGGAGTGGAATTTTAATTCTAAGGATCGAACTGGAAGCTCAATGCCAAAAGGTGCAAAAAGGATACCCTTTCTAAGGGCCCAGAACCTCAAAAACCATATCCTTTGGGGCAGTACATACCTTAGCCTGCTTGCAGGCGGTACTGGGTGTTTTTATCGCGGAAAACCCTGTCCGTTCACTGATCGGCACCATCTTAGACTCCCCCCTGGGACCGCATGCCTCAAAATTCCAAGATGGCACCCGATCAGCGAATGGACCAGGTTTTTCCGTGATAAAAACACCCAGTAACGCCTGCAAGCAGGCGATGCATACCTATATAGCTTACATATGGGAGTACCCCAGGCCTCAGTGATAGTGCGTTGCTCTACCAACTGAGCTGTGAAAGCCAGGCATGGTGGTCAAGTGTTGGGTTATTCAAGCCCTGAAGGTAAATAACAATGTATTGTTGCAAGATCAATTGTTAAACTGGAGTGCAGATTTCAAAAACTTCCAGTGGCCATTTTTGTTTTTCGTCACAAGATAACAGGTACTTGTATTTTTGTGCATCAGCCGAACCTGCCGACGTGCGTGCGGTGTATGGAATGTAACGGACTGAGCAAGGATGACAACCCATTGATGGAATGCCGACTATGTGCCGATATCGTGCATCCAACGTGTCTCGATGCCGAGCCAGATACTTACCGAATTGTCCCTGACATCAACAACTGTTGGGAGTGCCCAAGGTGCTATGGCACAGAGGTAAAGACAGAACCGAATGTGTGCTTGCCTTCTATGAAGAAGAGCGCCTTTAATGAGAAAAAACAAAATTCCATCTGATTCATCTGGTGAAACTCATTTTTTCAGACGAACAAATCGTCTGAATGCTGAGTGTTCGCCAAATAATGACCCAATAAGCCAAATCAGGGTTTAAGAAAAACCGTGATCGAGTGGTGGGTCGAGGGGGGAAAAACTTCACCGAAAGTTACCTCGAGTCTCGTTTTTCCGTTTCCTTGAACAGAAAATAAAATCAGGATAAAAACTGCCTTGATTCTAGCGAAGAAAGGATTAAACTAATATCAGGTGCTCGATATTTCCGTATAAAGCTGCGAATTACAACGCCAGAGCACAAATAATCGAGCCTGAAACTGAGCTATTTTACAGTAAAACTTATGGAAGAAAATTACTTCCGGTGAAGTTTTTCCCCCCTCGACCCAGGACTCTCGCGGTTTTTCTTAAACCCCGATTTGGCTTATTACCAACGCAACTGTTTCAGTGAGTGCGTACTTATATAAAACGCTCTGTCATTTCACTGATTCCCTGCTTGTCTTTTTGCTATAGGGAGGCGTCCAAGAAGAGGGAAGTAAACCAGCTACTAAAAAGAGAAAGGTAGACGGAAATCTATATCGCAAAACTGAATGAATACTTGTCGAATCAATTACTAGCGGCTCAACTGTTTGACCTACATTATGTTTTTTTCTTTAGATAACCACTGATGACTCCTCTCAGCCCAGCAAAAAACCAGTAAGTATGGAACACGCGAAAATAGCAACCAAAATAGCACTGGTTTCAGTGTACTTGATTCACATGTCCTATGATACCGCACATATGTGGCGTTATTCTATGTTCCTTCCCCTCGCTGAGATGTGAATATCCCTGCCTCGCCCACGCTTGTGCTAGCCACCAACCCCACCTCACGCTTGTGCTAGCCACCAACCCCACCTCCACACCGCCATTTTCGTTTAGTGCATATCTTTGGGCGTGATCGATATCTTTATGCACCTTTGTATTGCCAAATATACACCTAATTTAAGAAATTTGACATGGAATCACGGAATGCAATGCATTCTTGCCTGAGCAAGAAGTAACCAATGAGGTATCTACCTACACAGCCGCTTGCTGCTTGCAGCCCCTTCTTTGGCGAACGTCCGTAAATCGAGAGTAAAGTCCTAGTCCTACATTGTAGTTTGTTTGCGCGCTCGTATTTCCAGCTCACGAGAGAGTCTAGGTGTCGGATAACAAGCAACGCCACGGACGGACTCCCTTTCCTTTCTCTCGATTTACGGACATTCGCCAAAGAAGAGACTGCAAGCAGTCTACTCGAGAGAAAGTTAAACGAGCGACACGTACATGCAAGCGGCGACGTAGAAGGGTACAAATGAGGTGTGTTCATGGAATATCTCTTCTGAAGCGTTCCTTTTTTTGGGAGGGGGGGAGGGGAGCTGACATATCTCTCTTCCTGGAAACATTCGTAGGAAGTACTACCATTTGTGATCTTTCATGAAGCGTGACGATGACAACTAGGTTTTGAAAAGTTTTTATCACAGATGTTTGTTTGGTTTGTGAAATTTTGTCAATGAGAATCGTATTTCATACTGAAAATTTTGAGTTTCTGTCACGAAAATCTTAGTATTTGCCAAAAGTCATCCTAAGTTGAATAGTTGAATAAAATCAAAAGAATTAGTACATTTTCTTGTCCAAAATGCCCAGATTCTGCATGGCAAGTTTTCGAAAGTTTGCTTTAAAGTTTCCCACAGAAAACAGGAAAGTTTGGCATCCCTGCACGTTCAGTTTAATTAGCGAAACAAAATGGATTGACAAGCGTCTGCGATAGAAACATTTGGATACCTAGATGTAGCGGCACGCTTCACGAAAGATCGCACATGGTAGCAACGTTGCGGCATTCTTGTTTAAATTTTTATACAATCATATGTTTTGAGGAAATTCTAAAATTCCATTCTTGGAAAAATCCTTAAAGAAGTCATCTTACTTACTGCCTGCTTCAGATAAAAGACAATTTCTTCCCGTTGTCGATAGAATCCCCAGATTGATATCAGCATAATGCTTACAAACGCACCCCCTCCTTCCACTGGAAAGTGTTCAAACACGCGGGGACAGGGCACCTACACCTTGCGCCCCCGTCCCCAGCCTGACGTTGTGGCTTCTTACCCTGACAGCGAACGAGAGAATCTACCAGCGAGTCGTCAGAAGAGTCCCCTGCCGAGCCAGACAGTGAAAGTGATGAATCCGTGTCAGATGACCGTACGCCTTACACCCGTCCCGCACGTAGAGGTCGAGTCCCCATTGAGCGACCCCCAACCCCACCCCAACCCCCCTCAGAAGTCAAACCCAAGTACGTAATCCGCCTGGGCCTGTAGATCCACCAAGTGAGACACTTCCTTTAGAGGATGATGCCGTTCACGTGCTGGACCGGTCAGACTGGTTAAACGTGTTTAGCTATTTGAGTCAAGCTGATCTGTGCCTTTGTATGCGCGTGTGTCGTACATGGAACCGCTGGGCCATGGATAAACAGTTTTGGAGTGTGCTGGATTTGTCCAACAAGCGTATAATTGGTGCGGCTCTTGAGGGTGTGGTACGCCGACAGCCGAGCACACTCAACCTCAGCTGGACTAACATTACATGTAAACAGCTGCAGTGGTTCCTTGACAGGCTGCCGCGCCTGAGAGAGCTGTACTTGAGCGGCAGCACAGAGGGCACAGTGAGCGCCTTGCTCCACGTGACCTGCCCTCGGATCCGCGTGCTGGGACTGAGCTGGGCCACGGGCATCACCGACACGCTCCTACAGGACCTTATCCGACCCCCTCCACCTTCCGACAGCCGCGTGGGGACCAGCGATGGGAGGAGTAGATTACATGATCTTACAACGCTCTACCTGACCGGAACTGACGTCACAGGAGGAACTCTCCATTTGCTATCACAGCACTGCCCCTCGCTCCGTAAAATTGACCTGAGTTATTGCGCTAGGATTTACGATAAAGACATCGAAAATCTCACACGGCGCGCATGCGCACAGCCCGCTAACAGCGATACTGTGACCGAGATATTGCTATCTGGTTGTGGCAAATTGACTGACGCATGTTTAGAGGCCATTAACCGCTGTCCTAGCTTGCGGAGGCTAGACCTACGCTCCTGTAATAAGGTTTCGAGCGCAGAGATCGAACGGTTTGTACGGAGAAGAAGAGAAACTCTTAAAATCATAGAGGAGAAGTTGATCGTCGCCGCCTGTTGACTCCTGACCAGTCTTTAGTTTGGAAATTATTGGACGGAAAGGTCTATTATTAGTTTATTATCACTTCATTTTGACATTGTAGCGGACGGCATATTCTAGTTTTCTTCAGTTGCTAACGTTTATGTATCCAAAACAAAATATATTAGTCGATGCACGTCTCTCGGGGCACAGGGAATGGGAGAGTAGAGTGGAAAGGAAAGAGGACGGAGCACCACTCTCTTTAGTCAACCTCTCGTTCTTTTCAGTCACGCCTTGTTTTCGTGTGTAAATTATATAAAGGCCTTAGACTGGCTCTACCTCTGTGTAAGAACCTGTGTATTGTTCACGAGTTGCTTTTGTTCAGTATACGAATCATGAAATATCAACTGAACACAATGGTGTCCTCTTGGAATGGTTCTTACACGGAGGTATACCCCTTAACTGGTTTGTCACAGTTCAAAGATGTTCGTGGCTTTTACTGTGCCAAACCAGTCTAAGGAGTATATTGAAAAAATCAATCATTGTCCTTGAGCCACCTTAAATCTACACAAATTTAATTTCCTCTCTGCCGGAGTGAAGCGGGCAGGAAAGGAAATTTGTGTAGAGATTTGAGGTGGCACAAGGGAAATGATTGATTTTTCAATCCTGTTTCCCTGCGAAATACGCGCGAGCCACTTTAACAAACACACTTTTGAGGCCAATCTGTGGTCACGTTAGTTAATTCACCATGCTGCCCTACAGAAGAAACGGGTGCACCATATCATCGAACAAATGAAATTGAACAGACTTTGCAAGGGAGTTACTAGTCGAACTAATGAAACCTTGATCTTATATAGCTTGCTGACCTGTAGGGAAGACTCTTGTTCCATGTTCAGAATCTACAGACAGTTTGCCGATTTGTCTGTTCGTGATTAATGTATTTTGCTGATTACTGCGGTCACAAAAGAAAGCATTAACATTTTATGCCTAGCTGTACATTTGTAATTTAAGACGTGATTTTTAAGACGTAATTTAAGAGAAGATTTATAGCTTTGCGACAACAAGATGTAAAATTTGCTAATAAAGCTAAAGAAACTATTCAACTGAGTTGCCAATTGCCATAGTGGAGCAATCTGGATGATATGGATGCACAACAGATCAGGAAAATAATGATGGACAGGACAAGGTTCCTGTGTGTATTGGATACAATAGACACGCCCTAGTGGAGGCAAATCTCCTGAAAAGGGGACATAAGAAGAAGAAGAAGAATCTGAAAATAAAAGGGGGAAAAAACGTTTTTCATAGCAGGGCTAGCTAAGCATATGCTATACTATACAGTAAACGCCCGCAAGAACCTAGAATTTAAGAACCTGTTAGGCTAAAATTTCCCTGTTATACATCCTTTATATAAGAACCTGTTTAGCCTAAAATTTTAAAAGGTTCTTGATTAAAAATAAAAATAAAAAGATCTGAAAAAAATCACGAATTTCATTAAATGCTTTACAATTTGTATACAGTATGTAAGCCCATGATGTCCAGGAGTATTAATGATTTTAATCAATGTTTGACTATTTAAGAACCTAAATAGCCTAATGTTGCACTAAACACCAGTTTTTTAAGAACCTGTTTAGGCTAATTTGGGAAAATGTAGGTTCTTACTCGCGGGTTTTTACTGTAGTCTTTCCTCACAATTCAGAGAATCGAAAACCGTGTTTTTATACAATTAGGAATTACCAATCACTCCCAGATACAATTGGTCTATATTTTTATTCTCACATTTTTTTATTTATTAGACGCCCTCTGTAATTATCTAGCCAGTTGTCATTTAGCAATAGTTTAACATATATCCGAATTTTCAGTTCGTAGAAATTATGACATGGCTACACAACACCGGGGGGGACTCCAATATTTTTTGTCGGGGATGATCGTCGGAAATTTTCAGTTTCACCCCTAAAAGATACCAAACATGGTGGGCCATGGCGTGGCTCAAAAAAATTATTACCCTAAAAGATACCCTAAAAGATGAGGTCTTATGTACCAAGTAGGCGCGAAGGACACAGGTAACAGGTGAAACATACCCATCAAGAAATTCCCCCCCCCCCCCCCCCCCCCCGGTACACAACCTACTGATGTTCTGATAGTAAATAGTGCAGAACATATTTGACAGTTAAATGTCGAATGAACTGACAAAAACATGCCCAATATCCGAAAATCTCCGTCTAAATTCGAGTGAAGCCAATATTTTTAGGTAGTACGCGCGACGAGAATTCACCCTATCCGGTTTACCTGTGGTTAAGCACCAGCAAGTCTCAGCATGGTGTCGAGGCTGAAGCGATCGGATCGATCCGGTTTACCTGTGGTTAAACATCAAGTCGAGGCTGGGCCGACCGAAAATCGCTCAAAGCATCCAGAGTCATGTGAGGAATTATGCCAAAACGATAAGTCGCCTCGGGCTCCCTTCGGCCAATATTCACCGAGACGCCAAAGTCAGTTACGAAAACCCGTGGCCTTATTTCGAAATAACACTGAGCTGATAGCAATTAGAAAATACGATTACAAAAGAATAAAAATGAAACAAAAAAGAGGAAACTCTTGAAGCAAGTCATTGTAAAAAATGAAACTTTCGACCCGCTGAGCTCGCCAGGTATCTGCGACGATTCTTTCACGTTTCTGGTCGTTTCTGATTTTGCGAGTTGACCAAATCAATGAGTTTCCATGAGTAAATCCGAAGAACGATTGTTTAGTCGTTTAGCCTTTCCTGCTGAGTACCGCTAGGGGGGATGACTTCCGCTATTTACGGCGCCAACTTTCAGCCTTGACCTTCGTTTGTCGCGGACATTCTCTCTGATAGTAACAATTCTTTCTGATTATTATGTTACCAATCCGTTGCAATCGACAGGCGCCATCTCACTATATTATAAATAATCTTATCCACACCATTGCTATTTTTTCGCGATGAGTGGTTAAAAAGACGCCCCCGCCCACGTTCCCGCGCCTTGAATCAGTTAACTAATGAGTCAACAACAGTAACTTTTAATAACCGGAAGTTCGTGTCATGTAAAGACCATATTTGGAAGTGCGTTAGCTGAAGTCCTCAAAGTCTCGTGCACGAGATCAATATTGACTTGACTTGCTGCTCTACATTGGCACAGATTTGTCAGTACAGATTGACCTGATAGCAGGCTACTAGAATGGACCTACGTTTAGTAGTCTTTCTTGTGATCGTCGTTTTCCACAGCTCTGTGATATCCGCTCCGGCTATGCAGGTCAGTTGTGTTATGTTAACAAATAGTGCATTATAGTGTTTCTACACAATGACAAGATGCATTGTTTCAATCAAGCCAGCTGTGAATAGATTCCCTTCGTACGACCAAATGATAAATATTGAAATATTCGGCCAAAACAGCGTGTGATAATCGTGTTTAATGTATGACTTCTCATTGCGTGATCCAACACATTGGGACGATGTGTGGAACTACGTAACTAGACCGAGCTTATTACGTACACATCTGGACAGTTGTACTTGTAATTTGGAAAGTTGTACTTGTCTCTGGCAATACTGATGTAACCCTTGTACATAGTGATAATTAATGACGCAAAGTGCATTTAAACTTTCCGCACTCCCTTGAATGTTTCTTATTCACCTTAATGAAAATTAAAGGAATCGAAAGTGAGCTAATCATCTAGATAAGGAAATAAAAAGAACTCTTTGAATCACGTGGTCCAATACATTATGTTGGTTTGCTCTGCAGCCCGTTGACTATCTTGTGCGCTTTGGATATCTCAACCCTACAAACAAAAAGACCGGTGCTATTCGGTCACGTCAAGACCTCTCGCAAGCCTTACGCACGTTTCAGCGTTTTGCCGGGCTGAAGGAGACTGGAGTCATGGATATGCCCACCAAGAACCAGATGCTGCTACCGAGATGTGGGTTACCCGATATCGTTGGGACAGCAGAGAACGCCCGGCGCAAGCGACGATACGCCCTCCAAGGTAGTCGATGGGAGAAATCTGATTTGACGTATCGGTTTGAAGGATTCGGGAAGGACCTCTCGCGGGATGTTGTCCGACGCACATTTTCCCAAGCAGCAAAGTTATGGACGGACAAAGCACAACTGAACATACGCGAGACAATGAGTAAGAATGCGGACTTCAAGGTCAGCTTTGCATCATACGACCATGGTGACGGAGACCCGTTTGATGGGCCAGGAGGGACACTGGCACACGCGTTTTTCCCCCAGTATGGGGGAGACCTCCACTTCGATGACTCGGAGACGTTTACTCAGAACTCGGACAGGGGTGTCGACCTAATGTTTGTAAGTATGTTGTACCATTTGTAGAAAGGGGAAGGGGAAAGGAAAGGGGAGCAAAAACGACAAGTAGCTGACTTAAATAGCAGTGCTCGAGCGTTATTTGTATGGACTTTTTGACTTCCTAACGCTATGTCCGGGCGCAATGTCCCAAGATTTTTTTTTTCACAACGTTCAAAGCCGCGTGGTTATCCCCCTTGTGAGGACAGCGGAAATGAACTACTTATGAAATTACTAAATT
This sequence comes from Scolanthus callimorphus, assembly GCA_033964015.1. Classification (NCBI taxonomy): domain Eukaryota; kingdom Metazoa; phylum Cnidaria; class Anthozoa; order Actiniaria; family Edwardsiidae; genus Scolanthus; species Scolanthus callimorphus. Next base: position 15,242,200 of record CM066919.1, read on the forward strand.
TGAAATAGTAAAGTCAGGCAGATAACCTTTTTTTTGCATAAAGACTCCTTATAAGAAAAATTAAAATATCAAAAATGCTTTTTTCTAATGGACGACCGTCTTTGAAATATTAGGCTTTAGACTTTGGTTTCTTCACACTTTTATGGGAGAATTAGTACTTTGATTAGGAAATAAGTCAGCTTGTTCAATCATCTCTACAATTCCTATTCTTTACAATCTGGAATTACGCTTTTTGACTGTTTTAGAGCTTTATTGAAATATGGCGAAATTAGACATTTCATTTCATTTTTGGTCATTTCTTCATTCGTTCTTCCTTGTTTCTACCCCCCGGGAGGGGGGGGGGACTCCCATATTTTTTAGTCGGGGATGATCGTCGGAAATTTTCAGTTTCACCCCTAAAAGATACCAAACATGGCGGGCCATGGCGTGGCTCAAAAAAATTATTACCCTAAAAGATACCCCTAAAAGATGAGGCCTTATGTGCCTAGTAGGCGCGAAGAACACAGGTAACAGGTGAAAGATACCCATCAAGACATTTCCGTGTTTGTTTCTAATTTATCGTCTTTTCATCGAATAATCTGTCTTTCTTACACGGTTTTTAGAAGCACCATCATGGGAAAAAACAATTTGGACACAGTTTCGGCCCTTAAAGATACTAATCTCCCTAAAATTTATTGAAGATCACGATCACTCCTAAAAGAGACCAAAACACCATGATTTTAACCCCTAAAAGATACGACGATCATCCCCGACCAAAAAATATGGGAGTCCCCCCCCCCCCCCCCCCCCCCCCCGGGGGGTTTTCTACTACCCACCGCGCGCTACAACAGACAGTTGTTACACTTGTTACGGTGCAACATTTTTGAAAAGGTTTCAACTTTATGTTGTAGCCCGCGATGCGTTATGGGAGAAGCTGAAAAGAACGAAATTCTCGCAACCAAGGGTGCGACATTTCCTGCGATCGATGTATTGTAGAATCATTTGGCATAAGCAAGTCGATAAGTATGGATATTTATCCTAAAAACTAGTGTCCAACATTCTGTTTTGGTAGAAATATTTGTTCCCATGACGGGAGCTACAACACAGTTTTGACGATGCAACTTTTTCTTTCGAAATAGGTGTACACCTGTTTCAATTAAACGTTGCTCCTGAAACCATGTAGAGTGGTTTCCAAAATCACAGGATTATGGTAACCACTCTATCATGATACGTCGTACCTATAAATTGCAATAGCTAATGTCAAATTATGTCTCAAAGTAGCAAACAAAATCATATACGTTTTTCGGAGCAACGTTACTTGAAATAGGCGTATTTTACATTTACTCTATTTTTCTATTTCTGTTTACTGTAATCAAGCTCGAAAAATACACACGGAGAAATGTATAACTTTGGGTGAAAGTTGTAAGCATTTTTCTTTTGGAATCTTAATTTTCCAAAAGTGCAGGAAAATATCAGTTTCAAAAATGTGTTGGTGTCACGGTTCAAGTGATCAGTTAGGCCATTAGTAAGTCAATGGGCCTGGGTTCAGTGCATGTGATGTCGTCCGCGAAAACAAAAACAAAACAGAATAAAATGAGTAAATCTTTCAATGTGCATCGAAATTCGCAAACGTCTCGAACTTCCTTCGTGAACCATGATTTCTTCTCGTTAGTGCTGCCTACAGGGAATGGATCCCGGATCATCCGCTCGCCTAATCTTATGTTACTATTTAGAGAAGGATCGCTCTAGGGAATCGTGGCATCCTTCCAAACCACGGGATTGACTTCCTCAATGTTGAATCGCCGCCAAAATCTGATACATGACACTAATGTGATACGAATTCTCGTTCTTTTAGTGAGATTAACGAAATTCTCCTGTCATGGTTTGTATCCAAATGGGCTGCATTCCCAGTTGCACGTGTCATTGGCGTCCGATAACATTGACAGATAAGAAACAGACGACATGTTTGTTTTACTGTATTAGAGCAGTATAAATGGTTAATGGGAAGGCCAATATTCGAGTTGCTGATAAAGCATTTTAGTTTACAAGATTCGATTTCTCGCCCCAGGTCGCCGCGCATGAACTCGGTCATTCTCTTGGTTTGTCACACTCGGATGTCCAACACTCCGTTATGGCGCCATATTACCCAGGATACAAAGCGGGCTTACAACTCCACGAGGATGACGCCAAGGGCATCATTCATCTCTATGGTGAGTACGCGACACAGGATACAGTGGTGACCCAATAACAAAGTGACAGACATATTGTATTAGAGTACCGGGTGACGTAACAGAGACGTACATGGTATTGCTCTATCTAATACAGTAAAAACCCGCATAAAAGAACAAGTGGATTAAGAACATTCAGGCTGAAATTTGGTGAAAAATGTACCTCATAAACCAGTGTTTAGTTTAGTCGTCAGGCTACAAATTACGACAGAAATAAAGCTGTAAATTCCCATTCCCCACAATAGGCCTGACATGTGTTGTTTTTTTTGTGTGTGGTTTATTGACAGGCAGACGCACGTCGCAAACTCACCCGACCGACACTCCGTCCGGTGTTGAGCCAGTCACAGCCGCTAAACATGGCCCCGACTACTGTACCACTACATTGGATACAATAGTGGTAGCGGGCGATGGCAACACCTACGCTTTTAAGGTATCTTGACCGCGACTTAGGGTAGTAGTAAGTAGGAGGGCGGGGGGGGGGGGGAAGGGGGAGTGACATGTCAGCTGCATCATCATTATCTCTAGTTTAGCTCTCGGAAGCTCATCAGGGACCATCAGGGATAATATATAAACGACTAATCAAGGACTGTCTTTACACAGATCTCTTTATGCCCCTGGGCGCATACACCTGGATGCACCAACGACTTTATAGTCCTATTAATTTCAATTTTCCGGGGTAATGTTGCTTGGAATACAGCTATTGTCTGTGTCTGTTTTCTTCCGTTGTGGCCTTGACTATACCTAAGCGTGTCATCACCATGAACGTCCGAGCATGACTAATGAGTATGCTCAATCCAAATGCTGTTTTCCCTAGAAACAGCTACCTTTATTGTGGGCGCGCACAAGCTTCATTCTAGTTGGTGACATTCTCGAACCCAGAGCTCCCCGGCTCGTAACCTCGCGGGGGAGGCTCCATTCTCGTACCCAGAGCTCCCCGGCTCGTAACCTCGCGGGGAAGGCTCCATTCTCGTACCCAGAGCTGGCGACATTCATTTGAGGGCCTTCGCTGATTGGTTGGAATGGCGCGCACGCGTACATAAAAGTAGCTTAATCTCGCCTTATAAAAAGGAATCTGTCAAAATAACACTGACATTCGTTTCCTCGTCGTCTTTTCAACCTATGCCTTCGACTTGAACGCTCTAAAAGTAATTGTGAGGCATAAAATCACCATTTTATTTTACGCATGCGTCGGTGGATGTCCCCAGAGCCTCCCCCGCGAAGTGAGGAGCCGGGGAGCTCTGGGTACGAGAATGGGGAGGCTCTAATGACAACCATTGACGCATGCGTGAGATTTGATACAAAGCCGTTGAGAGAAACATCTTTCTGCGCATGCCCAAAAGGTTTGAATCAGCCAATCAGCGAAGGCCCTCAAATGGATGTCCCCAGAGCCTCACCTGCGAGCAGACGAGCCGGGGAGCTTTCGGTACGAGAATGAGTTGGCGACGCCTATCACGATGAAACTGCGATTTTTCAACATGTGAACCAATGGAGTTGTTCCGCGTATGAACGTTAGGGACCGGTCATTATTTATGTCGGAGAGGGGGGTGGAGGAGAAAATACTTGTGATCCAAAATATTTTCAAGAACCCCACCTGATAGCATTGATTGTTTTCGGGAGCCCCCCTGATAGACTGAAACATTTCAGGACCCCCATTCCCCTCCATCCATGTCAGTCAAAATGATTCAAACAGGTCCTGAAGGGGGTCCAAATCCCATTTCTCAGTGTAAAAGTTTCGCAAGATCCCAGTCCTGAAGTTTTCCCACTCAAAGTTTTCAAAATGCATTAAAAAGTGACTTTTAGACATGTGTACAGGTGTTTGTATTGCAGTCGTAGGGCAAAATTTTAAAAGCAGTTCACAAATTTTTAAAGCCACTCTTTACAGACATTGATATTTGATTGTTGGTTCAGTTAAAGGCAAATTGAACTTTCTTAACATTTTTCCCATTTCTAGTTCTATTGGCCAAATCCCAGTCCCAGTGACTCCAATCCCATTTCCAAGCGGCCTAACATAACGGTCTCCCACAATGGCTATTATGGCAAGTCACTAAAACCTCCTACCTCCCCCTCTTTTCTGAAGGCAGTATCTGGTCTCTTAAAATGATCAGGAGTGTGGCGAGCGCGTAGCGCGAGCCGAAATTTTTTTAGACTTTTTGCTTATATAGACAAAATAATTGTTTCTCAAGACCCCCCTTAACTGCCATTTTCGCCTTTCAAGACCACCCTTGTGTTCGCTTAAAAAATTTCAGGGCCCCCCATTTTCTCCTCCACCCCCCCTCCGACTTAAATAATGACCGGTCCCTTAGAGATGCAAATGAAGCGAGCCTTTTGTTTCCAATTGATTCTGGTCAACCGGAAACAAAAGGCTCGCCTCATTTGCATCTCTAAGGCCTTCCTACGCGGAAGAACTCCCATGGGATCCGTTCTCATATATTATACCAGCCTCTTGATCGCCAGCAGTTCCTGTTCTTTCATTGCCAGTCTCTTGAGAATGAGCAAGCTGGCGGTCTGAGCAAAGATTTAACAATTGTGTGTTGATGTTCTCTGTTAGGGAGCCTACGTGTGGAAGCTGCTGGAGACTGGCTATGCACGGGGGTATCCTCAATTTATCGGCACAGTCTGGCCAGGGCTCTCTCGTGATTTGGACGCCGCGGTGGGCTGGGGATCCCATATAACATTTTTCTTCAAAGGAACTTGGTACTGGAAGTACAAGGGGCACAAATTGTATGCCAACTATCCCAAGTCCATCTACAACTGGGGCTTGCCGAGTGAGTACTATTTGATTGGCTCAGACGAGTGTTATTTCAACCGATAGTCAGGATTCCAACACAAATTGAGGTTTCTGTTACTGAGATCCAGGAGATCCATAGACCAAGTCGGCTATCGGTGTCTGTTACTGAGATCCAGAAGATCCATAGACCAAATCGGCTAACGGTGTTTACAACTTGTTGCCACCCAATTCAGATCATGTGATGGGTGTTACAATTGTCAATTTTTCTACTCGAGCGAGTGCACGAGTGTATGTGCAGAACTAACAAAAGTATCCACCCAAAGGAATCATCACATGATCTGAATTGGGTGGCAATAAGATGTAAACACCGTTAGCCGATTTTGTCTATTACAAAGGCTTTCACTTCTTTTTGGGCGACTTGTGCCTTAAGACAAGACCTGCTTACACTGCGCGCGCTAAAAGTGGCGGGAAAAAATCAGCCAATCACAAACGTTTCTCTGACAGACGCTAAGGATTTGAATATATAAGATAAAACGTTTGATACTGTATTTGTCACTTCTCTCAACAGAATCTGTGAAGAAGATCGACGCTGCGTTTGAATGGGGACGTAACGGGCGCACGTACTTTATCGTGGGAGACAAATACTACAGACACAACCCTTACACGGGAGTTATTGACGCGGGCTACCCGAGGCCACTCGCATTTTGGCCGAGTGTACCCGAGCGGGTCGATGCTGCTTTTCAGGATCCGCGTGGAATTACATTCTTTTTCTACAAGAATTACTATTACCGATTCAACGATGATCTCTTCCGCGTGGATTATGGTTACCCAAAGTCCATGAATAAGGTTTGGCTCGGCTGCGAGTCGGCAGGAAAGGAACTATTGGAGAAGAACAAAACCGTGACGCCGTGTCCGTGCAAGTGCGGTGCACAGAATGTCATCTCTAGTGCGCATGGCATTCCTCTCCTATTAGGAACACTTGTCGCTTTCTTTAACTTCCTTTTTCAACTCTAATAGTTTTGTTAGCTTTTTTTACATTCTTTATAAATATTAATAGCATTTTCTTTTTGTACGATCCAGCATTCTACGATGCCAATAAAATATTTTCTATCTACAATAGTGAAAGCACGGTAGTTTGTAGACTCGCAGTCCTTCCTCGTGGTCCTTAGTGCTTGCTTCACCGAAAAAAAAAGCGTAGAGTCATGCCGTGAGCATTATAATATTTGGTACGGTGTTGAAGAGTATTTCCCTGAGCGTTTTTTAATCACATTTTTCTTCTATCCGCTTTTCATAAACAAATGGTGACTATATTTCGCTTAGTAGGAGTGAGGGTGCTTGTGTGCGTAATCGGGCTCTTTTTAAAGGCTGATTTGAAACCAGCGAAAAGATAAGGGTCATGCGCAGCGTATGTGTCAATGCGAAGGTGGAAAATGCTGTAATATAAATATAGAACGCTTACAGCCATTCTCAGTTACACGCGGTCGCCGGGAAAAAAGCTTGCAAGCGAAAACTCGTTTTTCTGTCTTGTCTGAGCGCGACAAGCCGGCGAAAGCACGTGCGTTGCCATGGAAACTTTGACAAAAAACGAATTTTCGCTCTTGCAAGCTTTTTTCCCGGCGACCGCATGTAACGGAGAATGGCTATAAAAAATGTGTTGCTTATTAGGCAGCATTCATTGTAAAAACGTTGCTTTGCAGTACCCTAGCACTTGATGATTTGATTAAGATGTGTATCGTCAGTGCTGTTAAAGAAACGATTTTCTTGTATTATTATAAATATCCTTATTGTATGAACGAAAGAAACGGATTTTTTCGACTAATCGACTAATGCCTGTTTTACGATGTTTTGGCGCAACAGGGCAAAGAATCTTGATGTTACCTTCACGAACACGAAAGGTTCGAGCATCTTATACACCTAATTCAGAAAAAGTTGCTTTGGTCATTGGTCATTGAACGCGTTTGTTTCGTGGTCACTGAAGCAAGGAACTCCTATGTTTCGCGCTATAACAGACCTCCTCGGCTTGCCCGTTTGTTTTTCCCATTTCAGATCACGTGGCATTCCTTCTTTCTTTGTTTTTCTGCTACGCACCGTAGGATATATGAATATGGAAGTAGCCCAGACAAAGAAAGATTATTCAAATGAATGCCACGTGATCTGAAATGGGACAACATTACGCCCAAGCCGAGGAGGTCTATTGAAAGACCAAACACCAAAGCAACCTTTTTTTCCCGCCAGTTTTGGCGCGCGTGCATGCAACACAGGAAGCTCGCAACGTAAATATTTTGTTGAGCTACGAATTTAAAGATTACGGAGTCTTCTCTCTTTTTTTTTTTCAGTGAGAAGTTTTCAGGAAGTCAAAAATTTTAAACATTTTCGTGACAAGGTGACGGCAGGCCTTCGACTGATCATTTCTTAAAAAAATAGAGCTAAATATAGGCCATTTTTCCAAAATATATAGTACTTCCATCCCAGTACCACCTATACTATACTACTGTCGCGAAGTCCCTCGCGGTCACTCAGAGCTCGCAAATTTAAGTACCAGTCTCCGTGATTCGAACATCTTAACGAGCTCCTTATTGATGTTAGTGACATTTGTGTTTCAGCCCCATAGAAATTATAATAAATACCAGAAAATAACCCGTCACAGGCCTTCAACTGGCCCTATATGTTTTAGATTCTCCTATATTTTCCTATATTGTCTTGAAATGCCCTATATTTTGGATATTTTGCACAAAAACGTGAACCCTTTCTTGAAAGACATTGCCAAATGAATTTTGGCAATGCGATTTGAACCTTGCATATCAAAGTTCTCTTAAACATGCGGTAATTTCACATGCTGGACTTAAAAACTTTCCCTGAAAACAGTTTTTGGAGGCTTGCTACGGCCCTGTAACTACTAAAGTAAGAAAATCGAAAGACCAGGAGCTACATGCAGCCAAATCACTGTATTCTGAGGCGAAGGAAAGGCCTTAAAAGAAAGAAACCTGAAGCCTGCTACAATAGCTCAAAATACTTTTAGAGTTAACGAAAAAAAACTCTTTCTTATAAAAAACAGAAGTGAAAACGATGGCGACCAGATTTCTATTATGGCGACCAATTTGGCAACAAGATTTTTTTTATTTAGGCGCCAATGGCACCTCTTGATGTCGAGCCCTGCATTCGTTATTGTCACATGAAGCATCGATGTGCTGAAAGTCTTGAAGCTTAAAGTCTTATTGCGCATAAATTGTGGATTCTATTGATGTTATCCCGCATAGATTGTGTAGAGAATATAAAGTTTGCCCTATATTTTCTCTAGATGCCCTATATTGGCCCTATTTTAACCGTGGTAGATGTTCTTTTGTAACACCTCGGCCACCCCACCCCCCAAATCCTTCTAGCAAGCATTTGCATTAGTCTGGGACCCCGGTTACACGTGTCCGGACGAATTTTGTACCTGGAACACCTGTATACACGGTACCGTGCAAGCTTTGTTCAACATGGCTTCTTTAGTCTCGTTCTCCGATTGGTTGAAGGTTGAATAATAGCTTAGCATCCTCGCCTGAAGAGGGCTAGTTTCCAGGCCATTACCGTGGAACTGTACCAAAACTTGCACGGTTCCGGTGTTTACACGGGTCTGGTACGAAAACGGAACCGTACCGGTCAAAAGTTGTACCTGCTTTTTGCAGGTCCCAAACTTGCACACTTTGCCGTGCAAAAATTGGTCCAGATCCACCGGACCCGTATGAACAGAAGCCGTAAGTGGGTCAGAATTCGCCCGGTCGGTCAAATATTCGTCCAGACCCGTGTAACCGGGGTTTGGGTCGGACCCTTTTCTGGCAAATCGAGGTAGAAAAGGGAAATTTATCAACGATGTCTTGGCAGCTTCATTCATTTAAAATCAAAAAGACAAATAATTAACTAAATAAAATTACAAAACATCAGTTCTATATATGAATTTGTTAATTTATAATTTATAAATGAATTCTGTCCACTCTCATGTCTAACTATAACCAGGTGTATTTTTAACCTACAAATGTCAGCCTCCTCCACAGTTGTCCGTGGAGCCGTGGATACCCGTGCAAAATCCGTGTTAGCCTACCTCCTCGGTGGTTGGTAGGCTAACACGGACTTTGCACGGGTATCCACGGCTCGACGCGCACGAGTGTAAAGTGAAGGTCCCGACTGACCTATGCTTCTCCTCTATTAATGCCCAGTGATAATATATACATAAGCAAAGGCATCTGGCGAATGAGACTAACTGAGTTTCTCTCGCTTGACAGTGTTAACGTTCCTATTACCCGTGATTTCACTAAGCGCGTCATCATAATCCGTTAGTTTCCTTTTCATGTCATCATAACATTCATTGCGCTTGGCGAAATCTCTTCTACACCCTTCAGTGTCTCGTTTGAGTTCATTTATCTTGGTCTCGAGTTCGGCAAGCCGCATTCTAGTTTCCTGTCGAGTACTTTCTAGGGCCCTAACTTGCTGCAAAAGCTCGTCTCTCAGTCTAGCGTGTTCCATGTCCTGCCTCACCAACTCGTCTCTCGCTTTGATTACTTCCCCAAGCCTGACCAAAGCCTCGCTCTCCTTGCTTTTCTTGGTGTTGATCGTTTTGACAAACTCGTGCATGTCATGGCGTAGCTTTTCACGCTTGTCCTCTAGCCGTGCCTGCAGTAGTGTCACCACGTCTCGTTCCTCGTGAATGAGTTTAATGAGAGGGTTACACGAGGGCCTTCCTTCTGATGTATCACTCCGCCCGGGACTTACGGATGGGCTCGTAAATGACCAGCTCGGGTTCCCTGCGGTGACGTTCGCATTATCGGGGCCATTTTGAAAAGAACCTTTTTCGCTTGTTTCAGAAGAACCCCCAGAAGAATGGCTTCTGACAGAGGACATAAAATTATGATAATCTCCTGGGGCATTGTGGTTAATCAAAGATGAGGAGGCATGTGATTGGTTTAAATAAGATGTCGCTTCAGAAACATGAACCTCACTTTGCTGATTGTCATGTGTTTCTATGGCAACTGGATGTGCCCTTCCCTCTGTATCCATGGCGATAACAATGCCTTGTTCCTCTCTTGTCATCATGTTGGCTCTTGATGGTACTGGGTGGTGCGTTGTGGTAGTTCTACTATCCTGACTGACCGAGGAACCAGGACTAACTTGGTAACGTGACGATGTCTCTTTGGATCTGTTACTAGCGGCCGATTCTCTCTCTAAGTAGGAGTGGTGTTCAGATGTGGGGATCATAGAAGGAAAGCCCGAGTCCTGATTTCCTACACGCTGCACCGTTACTTGTTCCGCCCTATCACATCTCTCATCATCCAGTATCTCTGTCACCTCTTCATTAGCATCTTCACTCCATGATGGGGTACCTTCGACTGGAATATCATCATCTGCCTCTAGCACTTTCACAACAGAGAAAGCATTGTTTTGATGTGCTATTTGCAAAGCCGTCCTGTTTCTGCCATCTGTGTTTTCCAAATCGATCTGATGTCTAAACTTTCTCATTAAGTACCTGACAATGTTTACAGAAATGTTTTTCTCTGCAAGAATGTGCAGCACTGTCTTTTGATGTCTATTTTTACAGTGGAGGGCTCCATATACTGAAGCGTTGGACTCTGTGTCATGGGAAGCGATCCGTCTCAAGATTGCTGTCAAACACTGCTCGTAGTACTCTAACTCGGAAGTGGCCCCCTCCTGGCTCATTAGTAACTGAGCACATTCATGAAGGGCAGTGTTTCCATTCCTCATCTCCTGCACAAATAACACATCGCTGTCATGTGATGTAAGAAGAGTGAGTAGATGAAGGAACTTATTAAATGTCTGGTGTACTGAGATCCCATCATGCTGGTAAACACTGTATAGCCTCCTTAACATCTGATGAACAGCAGTCTCGCCAGTTTTCTCATTAACAGCATTGGACCGGAAATTCATTTTGAATAACCATTCTAAAGCATAGTCCTTGCCCAACACACATGCCCAATGTACAAGTGGCCACTGGAACTCCTCCAGAGGGTCCGTCACACAAGAGTGAGGGTTCCAGCCCTCTTGTAACGCCTCATACAAGGATTGTTTCAGACTAGCCAGACCTTTCACTAGCCTCTTGTTATCAGGGCAATTAGCCAGACGAAGGATAAGTTCACTGTGTTTGACTGTGCAGTTCTCCTTGCAGAAAAGTATATGATCCGGACGGCCAGTACTAGATGCATTGGACGTCATGACTGTCTGTATAAAAAGACACAAAAATTATCATGAATAACATTAAAGGTCTGTCAACACAATTTTTAAATTTCTTAAAAGAAATTAGGAATTAAAACAACTGCACTGATATTGATATTTATACAATATTTTACAAAGCACCCTCTCCATTGGAACTGTGTTACATGCAAAGGTTGATTGTAGAAATTTTCCAGCCTTTAGGTGCCTTCTGCTACGTAAATATTTTTCTTACGCGGAGTAAGGATTTTGCGGTAAGTGATTTCGCAAGCTTATTTAAAAACCCATCAAATTTTATAATCATTAGTAGAAAACCAAAATTTCAAAGACAAAAAAATCGCCTAGAATTATCTTCAAATCAGCTTGATGGATTTTCCCTAAACTTTGTATACAAAACAGACAATTACCTACGGATGAGCGTTTGGTGTGTCATTTCAAAAGTTTAGATAAAATTTCACGTGGAACTTTTGTTAATGAACAACAGTGACCCCCTGTTCCCCCTGTTGCTATGGAAACTCTGATTACAAAAAATCGTGCGTTATCTTGAACTTTGATTGTCAAAATTTCAAATCCACAGGTAAAGATATTTCAGAATGGTGGCCGTTCAAAGTTAAGAGGTAAGTGCAAGAAAAACAGCCTCCTTAAGTCATGAAGAAACACACAAATTGTTGGCTTCACATGTGCTGAGCACGCATTTTAAAAGAATCCTTAACATAATTTTTGAGAGATCTTCTTTTTTTCTGGCCTACTGAGTATTAACTAGAACCAAGAAATCATTTCTTTCTAGAGCAAGAAAATTATCTGGAAATTCCATTATGTATAATTCACTTTCATGGCTCTTATTTATCATAATTTTAAAGTTTCAAAGAACAAAATCAGAAACATACAATGAACACTTCATGAAGTGGAAGTCATCAAAGGGAGGGGGAGAGGGAAGAAGGGGGAAAGGGAGGGGAAAGGGAGGGGAAAGGGAGGGAAAAGGGAGGGGAAAGGGAGGGGAAAGGGAGGGGAAAGGGAGGGAAAACGGAGGGAAAAGGGAGGGGAAAGGGAGGGGAAAGGGAGGGGAAAGGGAGGGAGAGAGTGAGGGTTCTTTGAGGTCAAAATGGAAGGTATGACCATTGGAAATCCTGAAAATGAAGCCTAAAAATTATCAACCCATAGATATTTTCTGAATGTTTACCCACCCTAAAAAAGTGACATATTGCTCTAGGATTGCCCAAAATCCTCCTTCAATAAAAATCATGATAAAATTTAGTGGAATAACACCCTAAAGAATACCTTTGGTTGGTATTTAACTGATGACGGATCTCTGATATCAACCTAAAAAATGTGTCAGTTACAGTTATTACCTAGCTGGTGGCCACTGCACATGAAAACTAACACCATTCTTTTGCTTCCAATATCAGGCATGGAAATATCAGGCCAGGAAAAAATAAATTGAGTTAAACTTTGAGAATCAGAATGAAGACTTCAGTTTTTTAGCAATCACCCAGAATGTTTGCATTACATTTCTCACTGGCAGACCAGACTAAATACAGTATCGCGACTCACACCGCCACTCTGTGTTGCTGTGATCCGTCAATATTTTGTGGTTTTGACAGCTCAAAAAGACCTAGCAACTTCAACTTTTTTTCGCATGAATTTGTGCTTCTTTTCATTGTCAATAGTTATAAATAATGTTTAGTTATATTTTTAGCGATATCTTATGGCAGAAAAGATGGGAAAATGTGAACAGAAAAATGCTGGACCTTGTGCGACAAGCAGTTGTGATTGTGTGAGGCGCACGCTATTGTAAGGAGAATTGAGATTTCAATCGACGAAAATTGGCTTTATTTGTTGCAATTTCCTCCAGAAAATCATCAAGAATCGCGATACAAAACAAATTACGATTTGGAGACGGCAATACCACAAAATATTGACGGCGTTTGAAAAAAATATATTTTCACGTATTTGGCTCTGTCGCTGCTCAACTCTGTCAAATACGGAAAATAATATACAATTTGTGGTATTGTTGTCTCAAAATCATAATTAGTATCAAAGGCTTCAAAGCACTGGTTTTGTACTCTTATTGTCTCTTATATCACAGGCTCTTAAAGTGCCACTATTATCAAGTTTGAAAATTATTTACTTTATGCCTTATTTGAAAGAGCTGAGGCTCAGAAGAAATATGCTTCTTTCCGTTTTCAAAAATCGTTTTTGGTTCCGAAGATATTAGAGTTTGAAATTTGGCCGCCATTGCTCCAAAGTGTGACTTGATGACGTCACACTCTCAACAAACAAAGTGGTGAATTATTTGATGGTCTATATTTTTGTTGGATTTCCATCAAATCCTATCAAATTTGCCACGGTTATTGAACTCACTCTTCCTGATAATTTTGTTTACCATAATTGATTGCCATGGCAACAGCCTTTGTTCCAGACCACCCCTATCCAAAATTCTAGATGAGGCTATATCTTTTGAAGAAATTAATTGTAACCTACATTGCCATGCCCACTTATCTTATTTAGTAGTAGCTCGCTTTTAGTAACAAGCAAATTGGTTAATTCTGAAATCTGGGCGGGTAAAATCGGGAAATCCTAAAATCGTCTGGGGAGCCTGGGAACCAGGGGGTTGCCATGGCAACCCTGGTCGATGAGTCACATCACTCTGTTCAAGTCAAGTATTCATTCTGCCAAGTTTTAGCACTCTAACTTCAAGAGGTATAGAGATATACCTCTTTTTAGTATTAGGCATTGATCAAGTTGAGAGTGTGACGTCATCACCCATGTTAATTTGCATATCGTTCTTACCTTAATAACTTCTGAACGAAAACAGCTATCAAAAAACGGAGAACGGCATTGTTCTAGTTTTACAAAGCTGCCTAACATATGGAGAATTGGCAAAGATTGGAGACCCTAATTTTTGATAATAGTGGCACTTTAAGGATTAACTAAGTTTCACTAGCAAGTCCCCTAAGCAATGAAGCAGAATATTACTGAATATTAAATGGAATTTTTATATATTATTTTAGGCAATTTTAAATATTCACATTTGACTGTAGATTATTACGTATCTATTCTGAAATATTATTATTTATTATAAATTATTATTGTACATATTACAAGAGAAAATGATATAAGAGAACATATCCCCGTGCCATGAAAGTCGACAATAAGAATCTAAAAAGGAGGAAGAAGGAAAAGAATATATCTCGGGAAGGGATGAACCTCAGACAACCATCAACATAGGAGAAAGAGAAAATATCGGGAAGGGAAGAGCCTCAGACAACCAAACTTGGGAGAAGTTGTCTAAGTTGCAAGAGGGTGCAAATGCGTGGTCACGTGGTATGACGTCATCAATGATGTCATCACAGGAGAAAAAGAATATATCTCGGGAAGGGATGAACCTCAGACAACCAAATTTGGGTGATGTTGTCTAAGTTGCAAGGGGGGTGCAAATACGTGGTCACGTGGTATTATGTCATCGATGACCTCATCATAAGAGAAAAAGAATATATCTCGGAAAGGGATAAGCCTCAGACAACCAAACTTGGGTGATGTTGTCTAAGCGGCAAGGGGGGTGCAAATGCGTGGTCATGTGGTATGACGTCATCGATGACGTCATCGAAGAAGGAAAAGAATATATCTCGGGAAGGAATGAACCTCAGACAACCAAACTTGGGTGAAGTTGTCTAAGGGGCAAGGGGGTGCAACTGTGTGGTCACGTGGTATGACGTCATTACAGGAGGAAAAGAAGATCAGGCAGAAGGCCAAACTTGAGTGAAATTATCTAACTGCCGAGGGGGGTGCAAGTGCTTAGTCACATGGTATGACGGTGACAGGCGATCTTTGTTCAATGGCAACCTTTTTGTCTCATTAACACAGTAAAAATATGTAAACGGGAGCTCCGCTTTTAGCCAGTGGCTACATCTATATATTATGACTGTAGTGAAACCAGTGAGATTTGTCAACACCTCGAGTTAGTGTTATCCGCTTCAGCTTCGCTTCGGCAGATAACACAAACATCAGCATTGACAAATCTCACTATCATGCTCAACCTCATCCAATAAGTGTTAATTCAATGCATTTATACTTGCAGCATAATAATTTAGATAGTGTCATGGATGAATAATAATCAGTAATAATAAAGATGGTCAATGCCAGAGGGTTTCTTATTGTATTCAATGGTTCTCTAATGTTCTCTAACTCAGGTAAGCAGTGAAAGCAAGACCAAACCTCAGTTTATTGTCAAATTCGAAAGACGGGATGTACAGCAGAAAAAAGGTCAACTATGATTGCCATTGCAAACTTAGTGATTTTCCCTGCCAAATAGAATTCTTTGAAAGAGACATACAGGTGCCAAAATAAGACCTAATCCATTGATTTTTAGACTGGTCTAAATGATGCTACAATCTTGGACAAACTTGTTGATCTCTAAATAAGGCACAGCAGAAATTTGGATTTCCTGTCCGCATAACGTCTGTTCACTTCCGGTGTAAACCGATGCATAAACCATCTATGTTTTTGGCATTCTATGAGCGTGTAACGATAGTTGTGTTGTGTTTATCTATCTAGTTGACCTTAGATACACTGTAGGAAACTACTTGTTGTGAAAAAAATTGTCTGGTTTTGCTTTTCCTCGATTTCGAGACGGTTTACAGTTTGATGTTGTTTTAGAGCGGATTTCACATGACTGTCGTGAAACCAATCGCAAAGTAATTACACCAATTCTGAACAAAACCTATAGGAGTAATTACAAAGTAATTGCGAATTACTCATGACAGTCATGTGAAATCCGCTCTGAAGAATTCAATAGATGATCATGTTTTTTAAGAACATTCAGGTGTAAACCGTTGAAAAACAGCCGTTTTTGGAGAGAATCGTTCAGATTTGTGTTTGATAGCTTAAGCTCATTATTGTAAACCGTGCCATTTCAAGGATTTATCACAAACTCTTATGGAAATTCGAAATAAAAGTGGACTTTTCTAGCGTAAACCGTTGTAAACTATTGAATAGCTGAAAAGCTTCAAGTTCATAGTCGAAATCTGCTGCGTGTTTTCTCATGAAAAATGTAAAAGAACCAGACATAGATAAGTAAATGACATCTCTGGTATCAGGTCAGGTGAATCCAACAAAATATTTAACGTTTGATATCAAACAGAGATAATAAAGCTATAATAAAACCGTTTGCCCGGTGTATAATCCACAGGCAACCCAAAATCAGGGTTTCTTGTTTTAACAAAACTCCCCTATATTTCGCCTTGAAATAGTGCTATCATATGTTTCAAACTATGACATGCATTGCTGGCCAGGAAAAACAAAGTTGTGCAAGTTGCATGTGAAAATAACCTTGTTTACCGTGTTTATTGTTGTTTTCCTTCTCTTTCCCTCTCAGACAATCTTGGCAAAAAGTGGCATTTTTTGTCCCAAATGCCTATGGACTGGTTCTGTCGCCTAAAAATGTATCCCCTCCCCCTTTTTCAATGTTGTTTTCTCGGCTGTGGTCCTACAAACGAATTTATCCTGAAAGGACCAACATTGATTGGGGAGGGGGGAGGGAGAAATGTCTGCTTATAGCTCTTGTACGGCAACGAGGGTGAATTCACAATTCTTGGTTTGCATGTGACGTCACTGGCGGCCATGTTGGTGGTGCAGAACAAAAGAAAGTTCATTTGCTCCTTTTATTCAGGTCACCAACATGGCCGCCGTGCTTTTGTTATTTTATTCTCAAAGGAATGATTGCAAATCAAGAATAGGAGCTTAATTTTGTCAACACATTTTGTCCAAGATTGTAGTTCTGTCATCCCCCACTTATGTAAGTTAAATGTGAATGCGTCATATGTATAGTAAATAAACAGCCGACCACAGTCGTCTAGATGCTTTACGTCATCACGTCACGATTAATGTAAACTTTAGTAGATCCCAGAACTTAAAAATCATAATAAAACTTTCTTAATCGAACAGATTTTCTAAAGAAAAATAAACTCAAGCTTACTCAAGTAAGCGTAAAAACGTCATTTAAAGGAGGTCCTAGCATAAACAACGTCGAGAAATTGAAGCAAGCATCTTTATAGAGAGGCACAAGACATTCTACATTGGTTTGTTTCGAACAGCTTTGTCCGCTGTATAATTTATATTTCATACCTTTTGTCTCAGAGTAGACGGACGACACGATACGGGAATCGAAAGTTATTGTTCATTCAGCGACCGAAGATGGCGGCCATATTGATGACACCTCGGCTTGGCGGACTGGATCGACACGACCACAGCAAGACCGGTCATGTATGGAAAAAGATCACACTCGTTTAGTAATCAAAACTGCGTTTCCAAGGAGAACACACAAGTTTTATGTTCGGGTTTAAGCAGAGAGCAATTTTTGCCGTGTGTGTATCACTGAGTGTGAAAAGAGAAACTTGGTAGTGTGTGGTGTAAAAACATGAGTTTGTAAAACAAAAGTTTGATGTGCGCGCTTAATTGGTTGTGCGCGGAATAAGTGTGCGCGATCATTTTGCGGTACCTGAACTTGTATGTCGGCGCATGTGCAGAGTGTGAGTTGTGTGCGCAGTGAACAATCTGCAGTGCGTAGTTTAGACTTATTGAGTGCGTAAAACCTTAGTGGTGTGTGCAATTTAAAACGTGATTGTAAAGCGAAAGTTTGATGTGCGCACTGAGTGTGTGCGGACAATGAAGTATTTGTCGGTAAGATTACCGAGTATCCAAACGGGGGCCTTGTAGCGTATTTGTTCGCAATATAAAAAAATATTAAAAAATGGCGCAAACTTGTTATCCACAGGCCGTCTTAAGCCGGCTTTTCGCTAGTGAAATAAGCGGAGACAGAGAAGGAGACGGAGACGTAAGAGCTTATTCGACGTGACAGTAGCGACGTAAGCGTAAGCGGAGACGTAAGAAAAAGATAACCTTCCGTTCTGCTTCCTTCACGCTTACGTCTCCTTCACCGTCTCCGCTCTTTGATTTTCACACGAACGTAAGCTGCCTTACGTCTCGCCTCCTTCTCCGCCCTTATTACACTAGTGAAAAGCCGGCTTAACCAGTCTCTCAG
Organism: Scolanthus callimorphus; assembly: GCA_033964015.1. Taxonomy (NCBI): domain Eukaryota; kingdom Metazoa; phylum Cnidaria; class Anthozoa; order Actiniaria; family Edwardsiidae; genus Scolanthus; species Scolanthus callimorphus. Next base: position 15,260,375 of record CM066919.1, read on the forward strand.
CTTTGGCATCTCAGCTTTGGCCCGCAGTTATGGGAATCGAACAGCTATGCTTACGCTTCAACCTTTGCAGGTTTGACTCTCAAGTTGGAATAAAGCTGAAGGAGGCAAATAAATGCTGATTAGCAATGAATTCCGCTGAGTATGATGAGGAGAATTATTCAGATCGACGGGGTGTTATCCGTCGAGGCCGAAGGCCGAGGTGGATAACACCCCCGATATCTGAATAATTCTCCACATCATAGGAAAGCTGAATTCATTTATTGTTTTATTATTCATTCAAACTTTCAATTGTTTTTTTCAAAATGAATCTCCCCGCTTTACTTCATTAAGAGAGCAGGCAGTTTTGCCAACCTGCCTACACTGTGCGACGCGTGACGCGTGCAATAATTTTTCAATATCCAATTTTTGACTCATCGATGGGATAAGTGGCTCGCCTTCAATAACATCAAGAATTCGCCGGGCGCTTAACCAATCAGAAGAGGGAAAATGTGTTGAATGAATAATAAATAGCGAAGTGTGCATCTATAAAGGCTGTAAGTAAGCAATATGGCGATTCAGAATCTCCATAAATTACGACAAATCTTGCGTGCAGCAGAAAAGCAATCATTCGAATGTCTAAAATCAAGCGACCACGTGATAGATTCAAAACATGCTGCCCTCGCCTTTGATTGGCGAACGTAACAAAGAGAAAGCAAAAACCGAACCAATCAGAGGCGAGGGTAGCCTGTTTTGAATCTATCACATGGTCGCTTGATTTTAGACGTTCGAATGATTGCTTTTCAACGGCTTTTCTGCACGCAAGATTTGTCGTACGCCTTGAGAGACATGGGATAATATACACTTAGTGACTGCTTCCGAGGGAAACAGCGAGTTTTGTTTTACCGAGAATCTCGATGTTTCCCGAGACGAAGTCTTACAAACCATGTGATGATATCACATGGTTTGTAACAGCAATCGTAGCTATGTCAGGCATTAAGCTATGTCAGGCATTTTGCTAGATTGCTAGTCATTTCAAAAGCTATAACTTTAGGCCAAGTAAAAAAAAAATACATGTTTATCGTCCCCGCCCGCATCGTTTTTTTTTATTTTTTATTCTTTTATTTTTTATTTTCACAAATTGTCTCTAAAACGAAGTCAAACGTCGCAAGCGGTTAGAAATTGCTTTGAAATGTGACTTTAATGAGCATGGAAATGCTTTATATGAACATCGATTGACCTTAAGAATAGTTTATGATACAGTCGTAGTCATTTTGTACACAAAATTATGACATAAACCAATAAAACAAGGAGCAAACACAAATAATAAATAAAAAGGGCCGCATGGACACTTTTTTGGAAAGCTCCGGACGATAAACATGTTATTTTTTTTTTACTTGGCCTAAAGTTATAGCTTTTGAAATGACTAGCAATCTAGCGCTATATTCGACATCCAGGGTTAGAGTTTTGTTTACCTTTGAGTGTGCAAGAAAAATATCACGGTTAAGTTGAATGGTTAACCTGCTCAGAATGATAAGAAGACAAGTATTAGCCTCTTTATACATTGTCGCTAATGATTTACCACGCTTTTTACTATTCCTTTAAACTGCATTTTCTCTCGCCTTTTTGCTTCTGAACAAATATAGTAGTGTTAGTGAAGATATAGTGATATTTTTATGCTAGTTTGAAATCAATTATCCCGGAGAACCAAGCTTTTCTGATGGTTAAGTCAAATGGCGGCAACTTAACCATTTACCAATGGCACGTGGCCCTGTACCAGACAGAGTGATGTATCTCGTTAAGAAGCAAACAAACAAACAAACAAGTAAACTTCCGCCATGCTGCGGCTTGATAATCGTAAACTCTCCCTTTCATCTAGAATCTCGTGGTTAAAACTAGCTGTAATTTTTTTGCCTTTAATAGCTTCGCAGTTGGCGCAATCTATTAGCTGATACACCCCGCGCAAAGCGATGACATCGACAGAAAAGAACAAGCGAAATATTTTAAGAATCGAGCAGAAGCGTTTGAAAAACTGTTCTGTTTGTTCTAAATAATATGAAAGCACTGGTTTAGAAATAAATGTTCCCCTAAACACCATTTTTTTGTGAAACTTTAGGGACAACAAATAAGCCATCGTTTGCGTGTGATTTCTACAGTCACGTATTATTTAAGTGCCTAAAGTAGGCTAGTGCGCATGCGTTACTTCACTCAGTCAGCGGCGGACAAAAGTATTGAAACACCCCGTTCCCCCTTCCAATGTTGGAGCATGCCAATTTGAATAAACGCTGCGCGCACCAACATTGAACAGGGGAGCGGGGAACAGCCTGAATAAGCGAGTGTTTACTTATTTTTGTCCCCGATTGTAGGTAAACTAACCCATCGGGAGCTCCGGTTTTAGGCAGGCCTAAATCAACTTTTTGCCTTCTATTTTTGCCCATTCAAGTGATTGCAATCGCTAGGCACCGCTCATTTAGCTTATATTTCACTTCTGGAAATATATATATAAGGCTCGCGTCAAGCCAGTTGAACATTGCATGATGTGATAGTCATTCGAAAGATCCTATTTCTCTCACCTCACCCACTCACCCCTTAAGAATAACATGCGTTGGAAGCTTGGCAGGAGCACTGTGCAGGGGAATCCCCGACCAGTTGACCAATGAGCTTATTCCACGATTTAGACTGATTAGATGGAGTGTATTTCTTGGTAAATGTCCCTTATGCTAGGAATTACACAGTATTATAGTGGTTACTTCAGTTCAGGAACTTTAAAATAAGTCAACTAGAACTTCAACTGCCGCCCAAGAAGCATAAGAGAGAAGGTACGTGCCCCTTTGACCATATGCCCTGTAGGCTCCCCAGGATCATTGAACGAGCTTCAGAGCTGGCACTGCAGCTCTTGTTAGAGTCGCTGTGTCAAAGTTTTCACTGAGTTCGATAGCGCTAGTACAGTATGTGTCCCCATTTCCGGCCACTTTTTAAATTTCCGTCATAACTTTCCTTAGATTAAAACCAATAACCTGACATTTTCCCACATAATAAACTCTATACTAGTAGTAATCATAGATTAGAAACGCGTTCGAAGAAGGACTTTTTCCATTATTTCTTATCCGTTTTTTATTTGTGTTGCATGCCAAGATTTGAGCGTGACGTGCCGTGACTGGTTTTTAGTGGACGTCGATCAAACTCTGTTTAAAAAGTAAATCTTGACAACAAGCCAGACATAAATCATTTGACTTCGCTCGTACGTTTCTCTGATCTTTGAAACCCACGGGAAAGGCTTGCTACGGAGCTTATTTTCGACTCAAGACTCATTTCATTCAAACAAGACACGAGAAGGAAAACTTGTCTTCTAGTAGAGTCTGTTAAGGGAAAAAATAGATAAAATCGTGCACTTCTGCGTAAAGGCGCCAAATTTGGACCAAATGTTCCTTAGGTGAAATAAATCAGTTTTCGGGAGGGGTGCCATCATTTCGACCCAAGGGGGGTAGGGTAGGGGCAATTTTGTCTATTTCCTAATTTTCCAATATTTCCTTGGTATTAAAGGGTTATAGATAAACAAGACCATGACAATTCTTCCTGTATGGTACCCTTCACATTGGACTAGGTGGGGGTGGCAACAAATGTCCGGCAAGGGGGGGGAAGGTAGAGTTTCGGGTCACATTTTCGTGCTACCCTCAGAGATCATGATTTCATCGTACAATCACAAAATTCGACATAAATGTTCCTTAGGTAATATGTAACAGTTTTCGGAAGGGGTGCCACATTTTTGGCCCAATGGGGGGGGGGGGGGGGGGGGGGGGGAGAATTTTGTCCATCATCTGATTTACCCTATATTTCAGCGGTATTTAAGAGTTATCAATAAACAAATCCACGGTAATTCTTCATATTTGACTAGATCGGGTGCTACAAACATTTGAAAAGGGGGAGGGGTGAGTAATGGATGAAATTTACATGCTATGCGCTTTTTAATTGCAATTTGATTGTACAGTTACTAAATCAGACATGAATGTTCCTTAGGCAACATCTAACAGTTTTTGGAAGGGGTGCCACAATTTCGGGCCAAGGGGGTAGGGTAGGGACAATTTTGTACTTTACCTGATTATCCCTATATTATCAGCGGTATTAAAGAGTTATTGATAAACAACACCATGTCGATTCTTCATGAATGGTTCCCTTCACATTTGACTAGATGGGGGTGCTACAAACATTTGTCGCGGGGGAGAGGCGGGTTATGGTGAATTTTACATGCTATGCGCTTTTTAATTTAATTTGAATTTACAGTCACCAAATCCGACATGAATGTTCCTTAGGCAATATCTAACAGTTTTTGGAAAGGGGGCCACAATTTCGGCCCAAGGGGAGGGTGAATTTTACATGCTATGCGCTTTTTAATTTAATTTGAATTTACAGTCACCAAATCCGACATGAATGTTCCTTAGGCAATATCTAACAGTTTTGGAAAGGGGGCCACAACTTCGGCCCAAGGGGGAGGGTAGGGACGATTTTGTACCTTACCTGATTATCCCTATATTTCAGAGGTATTAAAGAGTAATCGATACTCTGCATCCAATCTAGCCAAATGCGAAGAAAATCGTACTAACTATCTTCACTTGGGAATAGTGTGCGACATATAAGATATAAATTTACATAATCAATTCAGTTGGTTTTGAGATCTCGCGCCAGATGCCGCTTTCTGGTTCCGCTCCTCAACACGGCCAAGACTTCCTTCAAACCACCTTCAATAATAAATGTCTACTCCTTCTTCGTTACATCTCTTCTCCTTTCCGTGGGCTCGAGTTAAGTATTATTTGGTGCTATTTTGGCTTGGCTTGTGGTCGCTTGGCTCGGTGCTTTCTCGAAGTTGTGTTAAATGTGCTTCACTTTATGTTATTCGGCTATTAGCTTAAAACCGGAGTTTGTTCTATTTTGTTTTATAGGTTTCCAGTGGAGCCATGTGCTTTGCCTGTCGCATTTCACTCTGTTCACTCGTTCTAGCTTAAACCGTCCTGAGTTCGTCAGAGTTTGGCCAGTTATTACGTAAGATTACGACCACACGCGTCTCCCGTCGGTGTTTCGGGACATTTCCACTCTCACGAGCTCTACTTGTTTCTGGCATCTTTCGTCGTTCATAAAGAAACTCGCCGGAACAGAACTCGGCTACTGCTCCGGGAAAAGTAGAAGTAACGAGGTGTATTTAGTGTGGTAGGTCCTGCATTCTCGTGTCACATTTCCTTATCCGCGTCATGAACTTTTATCCGGAGTGCTAGTCAGTTTGTTTACATGTTTGGATTGCAACATCAGTATATCGTTTGCTCTTCGCCTATACATGGAAATATAGATGTCTGTGGGTTGCAGATTAGAGAGCCTTTTTGTACGTAACGTTGTGTGTATTTATGTCTTCTGTTTGCTTTGTAGTTTGTTGGTTTTGTGGCTCCTGTGTGTTTGTCCGCGTTTTGCTGGCAGGCCCGACTCACTGGGTTGTATCTTGATTTTTTATTGTCAGTCGCCTGCGGTTAGCGTTAGGCTCACTTTGTGTACGCTGGCTTTTGTATGTTTTTTGGTAATACCTCGTCGTAATTATGTCCTTATGCCGTAATTATGTGTCTTATTATGTGCGTTACGTGGTGCGAGGCAATTTATATGGCATGTTTGTGTCAGGGACCGCAAGGAGGGGGTACAAGAGGATGAACGTACCGCACGTAGTGCGAGGAGATTTACCGCACGTGGTGCGAGGAGATTTACCGCACCTGGTGCGAAGCAATTTTTCTGGCACGTTTGTGTTAGGGGCAAAATTTTTAGACCGCAAGGAGGGGGTACAAGAGGAAGAACGTACCGCACGTGGTGCGAGGAGATTTACCGCATGTGGTGCGAGGAGAATACCGCACGGGGTGCGAAGAGGGAGGGGGAAGGACAGGGTGGAGCTATACCGCACGTGGGCGAGGAGGATACCGCACGTGGTGCTAGGAGGGATATACCGCATGTGGTGCGGTGGGATATGTACCATATGTAAGAGGGATAGTGTCGCACGCGGTGCGTGGAGGCATGTACTATATACATCTGGCGCGAGAGGATGGTGTCGCACGCGGTGCGTAGGAGTCATGTACCGTATGTGCGTAGGGGTCATGTACCGTATTAAAAAAAAAAGAAATGGAACCTTTAATCCCCTTCGATGACTGGGGGGGGGGTCTGAAAACAGGATCTCTGCAGACATAGTCTGAATCCTGGTCATCGAAGGGTTGGGTTCCCTGTGTTTGGCTTTTCTTTGCTATATTATTCATGTATGCCATATCTCCCTTTGTTCGCCAAGTTATCCAAGTTAGGAGTTGAGTGTTCATTCCTTACACAGGGAGCCCAACCCTTCGTTGGACCATTTACAGTGTATATATGCGTCGACCCATTCTGTCATGGTTTTCCGCGTGTCCGTCGTTGCACAGGCAACCCATGATCAGTTTTATAGCGGAGCGAAATGAGAGGTTTATATCTTGGGAAGGGATGAACCTAAGACAACCGAACTTGGGTGAAGTTCCCTAAGGAACAAGGGGGTGCAACAGCACTTGGTCATGTGGTGTGACGTCGTCACCGGACAAACATGTATGGGTATGCCAAAGAGTGGTTTGAGTTTTGGGTGTGCTCAGAGAAGCTTTGACTTATGGGTGCGTTCAGAAAGGTTTTGTTGAGTTATGGGTATGTTCTAGAGAGGTGTTGAGTTATGGATGTGTCTAAGAGGAGTTTCGAGTTATGGGCGTGTCCAAGAGAGATTTTTAATTGGGGGTATGTCCTAGAGAAATTTTTAGTTATGGGTATGCCCAAAACCAGTTTTAGTTATCAGTTATGGGTGTGGTCAAGGGCAGTTTTGAATTATGAATGTGGTTACGAGAGGTTTTTGAGTTATGGGTGAGGTCGCGAGAGGTTTTTGAGTTATGGGTGTGGTCGCGAGAGGTGTTTGAGTAATGGGTGTGGTCAAGAGAGGTTTTGGGTTATGGGTGTGGTCAAGAGAGGTTTGAGTTATGGGTATAGGGAATAAGGTTGGAGAGGATTTAGGATATTTTGAGTTAGGGGTTGCATTAGGATGGGAAGGTATCTGAACACTGTAAGTGTCAATGGGGCGGAGCCAGGTCTCCTTCCCATAACTTATGTGGAGCACAATAGTACCAAGTGAAGATATACGACTATCTTCACTTGGGAATAGTGTGCGACATATAAGATATAAATTTACATAATCAATTCAGTTGGTTTTGAGATCGTAGCGCCAGGATGGCGACCCTGGTGTAGGTCTGCACATGGGATAGTATGTCTGTGTGTAGCAGATTAGAGGGCCTTATTGTGCTCATCTAGAGGCCTGGTGGAGCCAGCTTTTGCCCACCCACCCACCCTCCCTCCCTCTTTGCTAGTAATTGCCTTTTTGAGCTTCGCCAGGTCTCCTTCCCATAACTTATGTGGAGCACAATAGTACCAAGTGAAGATATACGACTATTATGCTGATGTTTATAGATAACTCTTTAAATACCTTTAATAAAAGAAAGGATAATCACAATGGGCAAAATTGTCCCTCCCCTCCCCTCTTGGGCCAAAATTGTAGCACCCCTTTCTAAAACTGATAGATGTTGCCTAAGAGAATATTCATGTCGGATTTGGTGACTGTACAATCAAATTATAATAAAAAAACAATGTAAATTTCACCCGTAACCCGCCTTTCCCCCTTAACAAATGTTTGTAGCACCCTCATCTAATCAAATGTGAAGGGGACCATTCAAGAAGAATTATCATGCTTTCTTTATCAATAACTCTTTAATACCTCTGAAATATAGGGATAATCAGGTAAAGTCCAAAATTGTCCCTACCCTCCCCCTCCTTAGGCCGAAATTGTGGCACCCCTTTTGAAAACTGTTGGATGTTGCCTAAGGAACATTCGTATCAGATTTGGTGACTGTGCAATGAAATTGCAACTAAAAAGAGCATAACATGTAAATTTCACCCATCACCCGCCTCTCCCCCTCGACAAATGTTTGTAGCACCCCATCTAGTCAAATGTGCAGGGGACCATTCATGAAGAATCAACATGGTGTTGTTTATCAATAACTCTTTAATACCGCGAAATATAGGGATAATCAGGTAAAGTACAAAATTGTCCCTACTCTCCCCCCCCCCTTGGCCCGAAATTGTGGCACCCCTTCCAAAAACTGTTAGATGTTGCCTAAGGAACATTCACGTCTGATTTGGCAACTGTACAATCAAATTGCAATTAAAAAGCGCATAGCATGTAAATTTCATCCATTACCTGATTACTCACCCCTCCCCCTTTTCAAATTTTTGTAGCACCCCATCTAGTCAAATATGAAGGGGACCATTCATGAAGAATTACCGTGGATTTGGTTATTGATAACTCTTTAATACCACTGAAATATAGGGTAAATCAGGTGATGGACAAAATTCTCCCTACCCTCCCCCCATTGGGCCGAAATTGTGGCACCCCTTCCGAAAACTGTTAAATGTTACCTAAGGAACATTTATGTCGAATTTTGTGATTGTACGATGAAATCATGATCTCTGAGGGTAGCACGAAAATCCCGAAACTCCCCCTTCCCCCCCTTGCCGGACATTTGTTGCACCCCCACCTAGTCCAATGTGAAGGGCACCATACAGGAAGAATTGTCATGGTCTTGTTTATCTATAACCCTTTAATACCAAGGAAATATTGGGAAATTAGGAAATAGACAAAATTGCCCCTACCCTACCCCCCTTGGGTCGAAATGATGGCACCCCTCCCGAAAACTGATTTATTTCTCCTAATGAACATTTGGTCCAAATTTGGCGCCTTTACGCAGAAATGCACGATTTTACCTATTTTTTCCCTTAACAGACTCTACTATTCCCTTACGCCGCGTGGAACGCTTGAGAATTTTCTTAGAGAAGCCTAGCCTTCGACCTGAATGATCCAGGAGTGTCGGAAGTTCTGCAAATCATTCTGACGAAAACTTGGAATTGAAGCGAACTGTATCTATAAAAGTAGGAAAGAAACGTGCAAAAGGATTTACCAGTTGAATTGCTCGCTGATCATGAATCGATTTTCTTAAGCTCATGTCTTTGGTGTTTGAGACGAATCGCCTTGCAAAGACTTAGAATGTCCGTTATTTATCTTTTGTACGATCAGCCTCTTTCCCTCAGATAAAATAAACCTCTAGGCGTTTTATTCTTGGCGGTGTGCGAAAGAATTTTCATTCAATGCGGCCGATATGTGGCGGTGAATTACTAAGCGAACAGAGTTTGATGTCGTCCACCAAGAAACCTGGGGCCTACACTTGGGGCCTTTATTACACTTAAGGCCACTTTTTATTACACTTGGGGCCTTTATTACGCTTAGGGCCAATTTTATTACACTTGAGGCCTTTATTTACACTTAGGGCCAGTTATTACATTTAGGCCTTCTACAAGGTTACTTTGGTGAGTATTTTTCGATTTTTATGCCTCAATTCCGGCCATCTAGCCCTATAAATTTCACCAAAATATATAGCATCTAAATTGTATTTTTCCTAAACTTAGATTATGTCAGCGTAAATGTCTTGACCAAAATATAGCATCTAAAATTGCCATACAAGCTAATGCCCCAGCATGAAGCGACACTATTGCATTATTACTTATATATCAGCGCACAAGTCGTACCAATTTCCAGGCTGTAGGCTAGATACAGAAATACTTCGAAGGTGAAGTCGAAAGAAACGAGAAAACCGATTCAGGTTCAGAAGGATCTGAAGGATTGATCATTTGTCCAGGTCAAAGATACGTACTTAGCTTTCCCGCCATGAATTGGTATTTTATGCTTGGGAAGGCAGTTTGAGTCAATGGAATACTAACTTCGGAATAGCAACCTTACCGTACCACACACTGCTTCAATGAAATGTTTCACACGAGCTCATACCGCGTGTTGTACGTAGTGCCGGTAGAACTGCCGCCACAATCCCGCCATTTATTTGCCTATCAAAATATGCAAATCCATAGATTCTGCAATCCTATCCTGGTTTTACTGAGCAGATGCAGGGCAGTAGCCAACACCTCTGCTGTTTCACTTCCCGCTTAGCATCTTGTTGACAGATCTCAATAAAAGATATGCTCATTAAATGTGACGTCATAAGAGCTACCTAAAGTTCCTCATCTATTTCTCTGGTGCTCATTTATATTTGTCCTTTGTATTATTTTGGCAAAAACTATTGTAGTGATTGCGAAAATACAAGGTTTAACTTGACAGTAAAGAATTACGGAGCGTAAATGGATCAAATCAAAGACAAAACAGGAACTAGACGCATAACTGCGTGAACTCGGGCTTCTAGTAAGTAAGTAAGTAAGTAAAGTAGGTGCTAATATAGCGCTTATCCCCAAAGCTCTGAGTGCTGTACATGTATGGATAACTCATCCTATAGAAACCAGTTTTTATCACAATGAGTTTGTAAAATCGTGTGCATTAGTATGGTGAGCTCTGTGACACAGTGGTTGGGCAACTTCCGACGGTCCTCGTGGTTCTTTAACGTCCCTCTAGTTCCGGTTAGTGTAATGTATGTGAGAGACGGGACCTGTCCTTCCGAGAAGACGGGAAGGTCTAACCATTTTGCAGATGTTAGAGCAAAGGCAGCACCTTCTCCTCAATTACGGAAAACACCCTGTGTTTTGGTCTCATGGTCGGGGTTTGAACTCCCAACCTCCCGCACATAAGCTCGGCTCTCTACCACTGCACTAACAGGTCGTCAGGCTTCTGTCGATATTTCTGTCTATATAGAATCGAAATATTAAATCTTGAGAAATCTTAATGTGTCCATAAAGCGTAAAGGTCGAGAGGCAGTTGTTAAAACAGATAATGCAAATCAGCTTATGTGTGTCTAAGGTGGTAGCGCGCGGTAAGAACGAACGCTTACCAGTTCAAGCCCGGGCGGGGGAACACAAATATTTTTTTCTTTCTAAGGTCCGAGCCCACGTGACTGTGTTTCGTGTCCCAAAGCAGAAAATAATAAAAACAAGAAGCCTCACAGGCTTTACCTCCTGCGCTAAATGTAGCTTTTTAGTTAACCTGAAGTCGGTGACGTTGCTCGATGCTTTATAACTGCGAACATCCGATACACATGCGAGCTTAACCTTTCAAAATAAATTACGTTATCTTCCGGTGTAATCAGATTTAACATAGGTATAATAAAGGAATTTTTCCATGCTCACAAAGCCTGATGTATCAACATCAAACTTCCATGGCTCTCCGCTGTAATCAGGCTTGTATTTCATTAACATCGAGGCGCCATACAGATACAGCTGTTTAAATCACTTTCGTCACACAGTACGGCACTCTTGGAAAGCAGGGTTTAACAATGAAACTATATTGTTTAGATTATTAAATATAGTGTCTTATCAATTAGCGCCAGAAAACGTTTTTTGAACAACAATAAGTTCAGCAATATTTCGAGAGGTTTTTATGTAGCGCCCATACAGTACCGTAAATTCTAGCTTTTTCTTCTCAGTCCTAGCGCCCATGGTCAGTCGAACGAAAAGTCATCGGTGACGGCACAAACTCGCATCTAGTTCTGATTGGTGTACTTGTAGCGAAAAGTGTCGGCTTTGAAAGCTCGAAAATGGCAAATTATCAGACCAAAAAGCGTTTTTGGCTTTACAAATTGACCTACTTAGTGTGATTTGACTAAAACAATTCGTTCCAATTATCGTTCAACTCTACATATCTCTGGATGACATGCTAATGCAAGTCGTATGCAAATGCTACTACCAGTTATCAAAGGCAGGCCGTAGGCAGGCCGTGGATTCCTTGAAAAACGTGCGAAACATCGGAAAATGCCGTACTTCTGCACTTGCCGTACTACTGCACTTACCAAAGAAAAAGTGCCGAGCTTAAAGAAATTTGGAGGATATGATCTTGTATTTTAACTTAGGGAGAGGCGACTCTTTAATCAGCACACAAATAAATGTTTGCCATCTTTTGTGCAGAGCAAGTATTAGGTCCCTTTACAGTATAGGTTTTAAAAAATCGACCTTTGCGCATGCGCAATTAGCGCACACATTGTTTGCCAATTTGCACCCTCTTGCCTCTAGGCAAATACGCTTTGCATAATGAGTTCCTTATACAGTGCTGGTTTTAAAACGTCTTAAAAAGTAGCGCTTTTAAACAAACAGGTTTTTGTAAGATCCTACGTTGATTAATTAAGCGGCAATCAGTAGTATACAGTCTACACTTTGGTTGTAAATTTGCATAACCATTTTCCGTTGCCATTTGGCATTTCTAGCTTGACAACGGAATGACGCTTTGATCCCAAAAATACTGAAACACGAACATGAAACTCCTGCGCTCATCGCTAATATTTTGCTGTGAATGCAAATTTAAATTGCTGGTATGCGATAGCTCAACCTGATACTGCTCGCTGGGACCTTTTGTCTTCTTCAAAATCTTAGCAATGAGCGCAGGAGTTTCATGTTCGTGTTTCAGTATTTTTGTGATCAAAGCGTCATAGGTTGTCAAGTTAAAAATGGCAACGATGCAAATTTACAACCAAAGTGTAGACTGATATATACTTCGGCGAAAAGGGTAACAGAGATGACTCGCTTGATCCCGCAGCTCGAGGACGAGCGCTTGTTTAATGATACAAGAAAACAGCCCGTCACTTCCTGACGCTAGAAGACTCAACCTGAGTTCCCCCTTCCATAAACTGCTTTTTAATAATGACCTCCCTTCAAGAAAGACACCCTGCCCCATGCCTTTTATGTATGATTTGCACTGGTCTCCCTGATTTTTTGGTGTCTGTCCGAAGAACCCGCTAAATTGAAAACGCAAGCCTATTACACAGAAAACCCATTGACATCGGAATTGTTTGTATGCTTATTATATCTCACTAAAGGAAGAGAAGAAATAGGTAAAGTAAAATTGTTATAAGAAATTTTTAGTTTATCATAGGATTTTTTTTAGAGAATTTCATTCATGGCTTAGCGTGCGCTCTGTAGGCAGTGCCAGTGGTGTAAGTTTGTACAAACTTGAATGAAATTTTTCTCAGCTCAAATCTTTCGAATTAAAATTATCCCTGCACATAATAGTAAGTAATCTGTAATAGAACCATTTAGGTTTGGATGTCTATGGTGCTTTCGGCTGAGGGAAATGAGTTCTTTTTTGTTTACGTGGGAGATTTCAACGTGGCCGCGATGGCGGCTTTGTCCCTCGCTGAAAAAATCGCTTGAATTAGAACTTAGCCAAAGGTGAATCTTTTCCAACAAAAACACGCCCACTGCAGAGATTTCCTTCTTCTCTTCGGGTTTGTGTCCTTCGTTTTGCGATATAGCGTAAAGATTTATTGCTGCGAGGGCCCTCAGGCCGAGCAGCGACACTAATCTTTGTTCCCAGGCATTTTCAAATTTGCCTTTCTTCCCGCCGCTGTTTGTTCCTGCTGTTCACGGGACATCCCGCCAGTCCCGCGGCAAGAATATATATCCGTGAGCTTTGGTGCGCTCGGTTTGTCGGAGCCACAGCCTCGCTTCCATGCATCACCTTGTGTGTAACCAAAAGATAGTTTCAGAGGATATCCTGGCTGGAATTTTTACTTCTAAGGATGGAGCACTTAGCGGATATTTTATTGGCTGTTTGTTTTTCAAGGCTTCCTCCGAGAATCAACTTTTGCAAGCTCTCTCCAGTTTTACAGCGTATTTGAACCATTTGAAAATTCAAGATGGCGGCAACAACAAGGCAGCGAGTTAAGCCAAACTTAACTTCAACTTCACTTCCAAATTATATTTCCAGTGGGGAACGATGCATCAGATACATGAGATATATTTCGCCGAATTAGTGGAAGGATTTCTTTTGAAAGTAACCTTTAAGTTTATAAAAGGTAAGCATTTGTTTTTGCAGTTGCATCGACACATGTTATGCAGCTTACTTGGGCTTACTTTAGAGTTTAGGGCCGTTCCACAACTGTTTAAAACTTCATAAAAGTTCTGTTTGGGTGATAGTTTAAGGCCTCTCTTAGCTCAGATCTTTTTAGTCAAAGCACTGGACTGGGGTCAAAGAAACAGGCTAGGAAATATTGATAGTTATTCATTATTATCATGAACCATGAAAAAGTCACAAATGTGTCACATTTTTTTTCTGTACCCCCATATTTTTAAGGCCTCTCTTAGCTCAGATCTTTTTTAGTCAAAGCACTGGACTGGGGTCAAAGACACAGGCTAGGAAATATTGATAGTTTATTCATTATTATCATGAACCATGAAAAAGTCACAAATGTGCTATCACATTTTTTTCTGTACCCCCAAATTCTTCAGAGGCAGGAGCTCGAAGGTTGAAATAATTATTTGGGGTCAAGGCCTGGAAACGCTAAATTCTTGGGGGTGACTGCTAAATTCTTGGGGGTGACTGCTGATGTGATGGTAAGCATACATTAACTAATTATTACATTTACATGTAGGTCATAACCCAGGGGTACAAATTTTTATAGGAGGGCCTAATGATAATTCCCGGCGTGTTCATTAATCAATAAGAATTGATAGCGAAAATCCAATTGATAACAATCATTAGTATAAACCAACTAATGGTCTATTACAAATCCTGCATTCTGATTGCTGAGCTACTAATGGTCTATTAGTGATAGACCGTACCTAGCAAAACCACCACCTTTCTTTGCAAGAAAACTTGAATATTTCAACATAAAATAATGGAATTCATTGCCAAAACCGACCAAACTAGTGGTTTATACTAAAACAATTAGACCTCTCGTCCTCATGTGCTATGATATCAATAGACCATTCGGCCTTCGGCCTCATGGTCTATTCATCATAGCACATTCGGCCTCAAGGTCTAATTGTTAAATAATAATTACTTGGTATCGAGTGTATCAGCTAAGGGACGTGTCATTATTTACCGGGGGGAGGGCTCCCATTTTTTCCAAATAAGGCTAAAAAAATTTGGACCCTCCCCTTGAACATAACAAAAAAATTGTGACCCTCCCCCAGTCGTAGGTAAAAAAAATTGTGACCCTCCCCATGTAATTGATATTTTCTGAAAAATCTGTCAGTTAGACTCTTGTCCGAATGTCTTTTTCTTTTCTTAAAGTAGAAATACTTTTTTCTTACTTCTGTCAAAGCTAAGGAACCGCGGTCATTATTTATCGCCTCGATTATTTACGTGAGAGGATTTTGGGTAAACGGTAATAAATGCTGTGATCCTCCCTCTATAAGTACAATGATTAACGTGATCCAACCCCTCCCGTCCCCTATTTGACCTAGTACTGAAGACATTTTACGGAAAAAAGGGGCTCGCACTTTTCTTTCGTTGCGCGCGAAGCGCGCCCGAATTTTGATAACGCATTTCATCAAGCCTAAGAGAAAAGGTAGATGAACATGTTTTGTGTACGGTAGTAATCAAAGCCTGTCAGGAGCCCAGGAAGAACGCTCCCTTAACTTTATAGGTTAGATGAAAGCTTCTCCCTATTGATGGTTTCTGAGCCAAGAAGGTTATATTATTCATGCGCGCAACTGCGCGGCGCAAATGACGAAGTTATTATGATTCATGATTCGCGGCCAAAATGACAAATTTCTATATGCTTGTAACGTCAAACTCACGCTAATACGTATGGGGTCTTTTTTCAAACATAGTGACTTCCCGTCAGGCCTATCATTGCAGGGCATTTTGGGAGAGTTTGCCTTTTCTCATCAAGATACAATTGCTGTTATGAACGGCGTGAGAGTAGCGTATTCGTTGCTGAAAGAGCATATAATATGTCATTCTTTATGCACGCAAAGCGCGCCGAAATTTTTATTAAGTAAAAAAGCAGATGATATAGAAGTTGCATCTGTTTCACTCTCTTCATCGTCCAAATGTTGTTGAAAACAAATTATGACCCTCCCCCAAACAGGAGTGAAAAAAATGTGGACCCTCCCTTTAGACACGCGAAAAAAATTAGGACCCTCCCCACAAAAATAGGAGCCCTCCCCCCCGCTAAATAATGACACGTCCCTAATTGATAATCATTGATACTCAAATTTTTTCAGCCAATCAACTTATCAATTATTAACGATTGTATAGTGTGAGTACATTCTAGGCTCCATGCTATGTTTCTTATTGTTATCTTAACTGTGTATACTGGTAGATATGAAATAGCTATATCATGAAGGCGAATGCAAATAAACAAATGTGTCCTTGTCATGTTGTTAAATTCACGTTTAATGGTGCCTGAAATTTGTGTTGGGGATATGGATCTCACTAAGGCCTGTTGTAAACATAGAGCCTATGCAGTACCAAACCAAACAGTTATATGAAACATTGAGCAACCGAAAATTGATATTAATTGATGAAATCAATATAATCGATAGCATTGATTGAGAAATCGATTACTCACAGAGATCCCCTTATAGAATTTAATCAATTTTTGATATAATTTCTTAATTTTGTCATGGTTCTATCGATATTGATTATATATTTTAACAATTGAACATGCCGGGGATGATAAACAATTATTGGATTAGGTTTTTGTGATATCCAGAATAAACAATGTCGAGAGAGGTGGACTCAGTCGAGGCCATAAGGCCTTTGATTGAAGGGCGTGAAACCCTTTTATTTCACGTGTGTTCATTGCTGTAGGTAGGTTAACTTACTTTCTCTTTCTTAATCCTCCCTTTATTCCTCCCTAATTACATATTTTATTTTATATTTTACAGCTGTGCATCACTTTCAATGAATGCAAGAAAAAAAAACTTGAAGCTATAACAACTACAAACATTAAAAGGCAATATTATGTCAGTGACTCTATTACGGCTCCAGTGAAATGTGTGGTTCCAGAAATTATCCATACTCCCCACCCCTCCCCCCCCCCCCCCCTACGGAAGGGCATTGGAAATTCCAGAGAGGTGGGGGGTGAATTACCTGATCATTTCCATACAATACTGTATTTTTCCTTGGAAATTCCAAAGGGATAGGGGTCACTTTTCGACACCCTTCCGCGGAGGGGGGGGGGGGGGGGGGGGGGGGGGGGTATGGATATTTTCTTGAATATATATGGATATATCTTGAATAATATTTTATGAATATATCTTGAATAATATTTTATATATGGATATTTTCTTGAACCACACAATGTTAATTATCCATAAGACAAGCAACGAAAGTGCAATCAAAAGAAGAAACTGCTCACATTGAACTACAGCATTATACAATGTCTACATATCAAGATAGTTCCCTTGAAAAAGTGTCGACTTTCTCCAACTTCCTTATAAGGAAATATCTGCATACCATATTTGGAATCCCAGTAAGTTTTTCACTATTTCTATTGGCCTAGAAAGCTTAAAACTCAACCAAAATTCAAATATACTCGAGGAAAGATGCTTTGTGCATTTTCCACTGTGTTTACACGGTCAAGAGCCTGGCAACAAGGTAGACAAGATACCACAGGAAGCCCGGTCAATCTCTAGAATGGCGACACTGCTATCTTGATATGCAAATGACCTTACAAAAAGGCCATGGTGCTGCTGACATGGACTAATAAACTGTCAACACAAATGGCATGCCTGAGTACATTAACTTCATGTTTAAAGGAAAGCAAAATTGAATGTGACCAAATCTCCTTACTCTTCAAAGACGGTAAATCCTGGTTGTCCTTTCCAAACAACATTTAACCAGAAATGGAATTCCAAAGTGAATTCTATACCAACCATAGAAAGAGCAATTCTGTTATAACCTTGACAATCTATATTATCATTCAAAACCATAATTCATCATACGTGTACAGTAAAAGGGCAAATATAATAAAGAAGCAGACATTTAGAAACTATTACACCACTTTTTATTTATTTTAGATACTATTAATTTTTATAAGAATCATGTAATAAAAATGTAAGAATTGTTTTGCATATTGGGCAACATATATACCCCAGGGATGGGCGGCATTTGGAAATTCTGGACGGAAGGGGGGGGGGGGGGGGGGCCTTTCATGCTCGGAATTCTGCCTGAAAGCTAGGTTAACCTCAGAAATTCTGTAATGGGGGGTAAGCTATTGTTGAATTGGGTTCCAGAAAATATCCATACCCCCTCCCCTTTCCCCCTCCCCCAACGGAAGATTGTTGAAAAGTGACCCCCACCCCTCTGGAATTTCCAAGGAAAAAATACAGTATTTGTATGGAAATGATTAAGTAAATTCACCCCCCCCCCCCCCCCCCCCCCCCCCCCCCCCCCCCCCCCAGTTATTCCTCGCAGCACTTCACTTTCTTTAGAAACTTCTAGTACTTAGAGAATATTATTCATGGCTTTGCATTGTGTAAATACGTCACTCGCGCGCTGAGGAAAGCGAAGGCACTGGTGTACGTTTGTTCAAGCTGAATGAAATTTTTTCTCAACTTAAATCTTTCGAATAAGAATTATCCTGCACATTCCTGCAAGTAATCTGTGACAGAACCATTTAGGTCTGAATGACTATGGTGCTTTCGGCTGTGCGAACTGAGTTCTT